>OU342740.1:454819925-456190588 GCA_910589775.1 Avena eriantha
CCTTGGTTTTTTGATACTACTCAGTTTTGCCCTCTCTCTCTTTCGTAGAAGCCCAAACCTGTGCTCACTCTGTCCGCTACACCCTGATTGGTTGTCATAGTTGTCACGGGGATCATACGCACCAACCATTGATCCTGTGTGATACAACGATAATCGTTGCACACGTTGTTCCCTTCATAGTACAGCGTGAGACAGCACAGACGTCTCCCTCAGCGAGACTTGTACAAGAAGGAACACGATGCCGTCCATGGAAAAAGTCATTGAGTGGTCATGTCATGTTTAATCTAGTCTGCAAAGGCTACTACTTGTACTACAACACATGCACAGGGCAACGGGGTCATCGACTGCACAGTTGTCGACGAGACACTGTAATTTATTGCCACTTGATTTTAATAAGACATATCGCATTTTACACAGCGCTCTCAATATCACTTCCAACTGGGCCCTACCGCAAGTAACTTCCATGAGTCAAGGGCCCCCCTTGAGTAGATCTAACGTTGCTAGAAATTGGTTCTGCGCCACTTGCATGCAGTGGAATCGAGGTCTGCCATGAGCCTGTCTTCAATGCAGCTCTAAAGTGGAGATCGTGGCTGTTTCAAAAAAAGGTGGAGATCGTGGTAGCCCCACCGCCCCCACCCACCACACGTGTCCACTCGAGGACTACGAATGGTCAAGTGTTTATAAACCCGCTGGGCCTTCTTCTTCCATTTGCTCATGTCATTTCCCCCCAATATGTCTAGTCCCAAAACCCTAATCTGCACCTACCGCGTGCGCCGAAGCTCCTTCGCTTGCACTACCTCCTTCCCTAGGTGCGCCACGAAGCGTATGCGTGGAGACGAGCCGGAGGTGAAGCCATTTGAAGGCGCAACAACAGATGGCTCGGTAGTCGCCAAGCAGGCGGAGGCATCTTCTTCGGGCACGAACGCCGCTCGTCGCCGCGTCGTCGAGGGTTCGAGCTCATCGGTCCAGCAAGTAGCCGTCACCGTCGCGCAGCAGGTGGCCGACAACATCGTGGTGCCAGTGGCAGATCTGGATGGGGGGCAAGTGGCAGGCGGAGCCAATTCGGTGCTCTACATCAACGTCCCCATTGCCATCTAAGAAATTTTCGAAACAATCGCGGAGAATTACAAGTTCGAGGAGGAGGTCCCTGATGAGAAGTCCGAGGTACTACAATGCTAGGTTCTCTAGTCGCAGCCGCAGATTTCACTGTTCATTCATAGGATTTGTGAAAATAACACACATGCAATGACTCTAGCTATGGTTTGTGAAAAGAACACACATGCAATCACACTGGTGGATCCATATGTGGTTTGTGAAAAGAACGAACATGCAATGACTATAGCTGTGGTTCATCAAAAGAACACACATGCAATGAACTCTAGTTGATCCTTATGTGGTCTGTGAGAAGAACACACATGCAATGAACTGGGTGTGGTTCATGAAAAGAGTACACATGCAATCACACTGTTGGATCCATATGTTGTTTGTGGAAAGAACATACATGCAATGACTCTAGTCGTGGTTAATGAAAAGAACACACATGCAATGACACTGGTGGATGCATATGTGGTTTGTGGAAAGAACACACATGCAATGACACTGGATGTGGTTTGTGAAAAGAACACACATGCAATCACACTGGTGGATCCATATGTTGTTTGTGCAAAGAACATACATGCAATGAACTGGGTGTGGTTCTTGAAAAGAACACACATCCAGTGACACTGGTGGATCCATATGTGGTTTGTGGAAAGAATAAACATGCAATAGATCTAGGTGTGATTAATGAAAAGAACACACATGCAATGACACTGGTCGATCCATATGTGGTATGTGGAAAGAACACACATGCAATGACTCTAGTTGTCGTTCATGAAAAGAACACACATCTAGTGACACTTGTGGATCCTTATGTGGTCTGTGAGAAGAACACACATGCAATGACACTGGTGGATCCACGTGTGGTTGGTGAAAAGAACCGACATGCAATGACTCTAGCTATGGTTCATGAAAAGAACACACATGCAGTGAACTTTGGTGGATCCTTATGTGGTCTGTGAGAAGAACACACATGCAATGAACTGGGTGTGGTTCATGAAAATAACACACATGCAATCACAATGGTGGATCCATATGTTGTTTGTGGAAAGAACAGACATGCAATGACTCTAGCTGTGGTTAATGAGAACAACACACATGCAATGACACTAGTGGATACATATGTGGTTTGTGGAAAGAACAGACATGCAATGGCTCTAGCTGTGGTATAAGAGAAGAACACACATGAAGTGACACTAGTGGATCCATATGTTCTTTGTGGAAAGAACAGACATGCAATGTCTCTGGGTGTGGTTAATGAAAAGAACATACATGCAATGACACTGTTGGATCCATATGTGGTTTGTGAAAAGAACACACATGCAATCACACTGGTGGATCCATATGTTGTTTGTGGAAAGAACAGACATGCAATGAACTGGGTGTGGTTCATGAAAAGAACACACATCCAGTGACACTAGTGGATACATATGTTCTTTGTGGAAAGAACAGACATGCAATGTCTCTGGGTGTGGTTAATGAAAAGAACATACATGCAATGACACTGTTGGATCCATATGTGGTTTGTGGAAAGAACACACATGCAATGAACTGGGTGTGTTTTATGAAAAGAACACACATCCAGTGACACTGGTGGATCCATATGTGGTTTGTGGAAAGAACATACATGCAATGGCTCTAGCTGTGGTTAATGAAAAGAACACACATGCAATGACACTGGTGGATCCATATGTGGTATGTGGAAAGAACACACATGCAATGACTCTAGCTATGGTTCTTGAAAAGAACACATATCCAGTGACACTGTTGGATCCTTATGTGGTCTGCGAGAAGAACACACATGCAATGAACTCGGTGGATCCATATGTGTATTGTGGAAAGAAAATACATGCAATGACTCTGGCTGTGGTTTGTGAGAAGAACACACATTAAGTGACACTAGTGGATCCATATGTCGTTTGTGGAAAGAACACACATGCAATGACACTGGTTGTGGTTTGTGCAAAGAACACACATGCAATCACACTGGTGGATCCATATGTTGTTTGTGGAAAGAACAGACATGCAATGGCTCCAGCTATGGTTAATGAGAATAACACACATCCAGTGACACTTGTGGATAAATATGTTGTGTGTGGAAAGAACTGACATGCAATGGCTCTAGCTGTGGTCTATGAGAAGAACACACATGAAGTGACACTGGTGTATCCATATGTGGTTTGTGGAAAGAACACACATGCAATGAACTGGGTGTGGTTCATGAAACGAACACACATCCAGTGACACTAGTGGATCCATATGTTCTCTGTGGAAAGAATAGACATGCAATGTCTCTGGGAGTGGTTATTGAAAAGAACATACATGCAATGACACTGTTGGATCCATATGTGGTTTGTGAAAAGAACACACATGCAATGAACTGGGTGTGGTTCATGAAAAGAACACACATCCAGTGACACTGTTGGATCCATATGTGGTTTGTGAAAAGAACACACATGCAATGACACTGGTGGATCCATATGTGGTTTGTGGAAAGAACATACATGCAATGACTCTGGTTGTGGTTTATGAGAAGAACACTCATCAAGTGACACTGGTGGATCCATATGTGCTTTGTGGAAAGAACAGACATGCAATGACTCTGGCTTTGGTTTATGAGAAGAACACACATCAAGTGACACTAGTGGATCCGTATGTGGTTTGTGGAAAGAACACACATGCAATGACACTGGCTATGGTTTGTGAAAAGAACACACATGCAATCACACTGGTGGATCTATATGTCGTTTGTGGAAAGAATAGACATGCAATGACTCTCGCTATGGTTAATGAAAAGAACACACATCCAGTGACACTAGTGGATAAGTATGTTGTTTGTGGAAAGAACAGACATGCAATGGCTCTGGCTGTGGTTAATGAAAATAACACACATGCAATGAAATGAATGGAGCCATATGTGGTTTGTGCAAAGAACAGACATGCAATGGCACTGGCGGATCCATATGTGGTTTATGAGAAGAACACACATCCAATGAACTCTAGTGGATCTATCTTGGCCTAATTTGATGTATGCCACGATGTATTTCATTGTACAAGACATTCACTTTAGATTTTTATACTACTCAGTTTTTCCCTCTCTGTCTCTTTCGTAGAAGCCCAAACCTATGCTCACTCTGTCTGCTACGCCCTGATTGGTTGTCACAGTTGTCACGCGGATCGTGCGCACCAACCGTTGATCCTGTGTGATCCAACGATGATCGTTGCACACGTCGTGCCCTTCACAGTACAGCGTGAGACAACATAGACGTCTCCCTCAGTGAGACTTGTACAAGAAGGAACATGATGCCGTCCATGGAAAAAGTCATTGAGTGGTCATGTCACGTTTAATCTAGTCTGCAAAGGCTACTACTTGTACTACAACACATGCACAGGGCAACGGGGTCATCGAGTGCACAATTGTCGACGAGACACTGCAATTTATTGCCACTTGATTTTAATAAGAGATATCCCATTTTACGCAGTGCTCTCAACCTCACTTCCAACTGGGCCCTACCGCAAGTAACTTCCATGAGTCAAGGGCCCCCTTGAATAGATCTAACGTTGCTAGAAATTGGTTCTACGCCACTTGCATGCAGTGGAATCGAGGTCTGCCATGAGCGTGTCTTCAATGCAGCTCTAAAGTGGAGATCGTGGCTATTTCAAAAAAAGGTGGAGATCGTGGTAGCCCCACCGCCCCCACCCACCACACGTGTCCACTCGAGGATTACGAATGGTCAAGTGTTTATAAACCCGCTCGGCCTTCTTCTTCCATGTGCTCATGTCATTTCCCCCCAATCTGTCTAGTCCCAAAACCCCAATCTGCACCTACCGCATGCGCCGAAGCTCCTTCGCTTGCACTACCTCCTTCCCTAGGTGCGCCATGAAGCGTATGCGTGGAGACGAGCCGGAGGTGAAGCCAGTTGAAGGCGCACCAGCAGATGGCTCGTTAGTCGCCAAGCAGGCGGAGGCGTCTTCTCCGAGCACGAACACTGCTCGTCGCCGTGCCGTCGAGGATTCGAGCTCATCCGTCTAGCCAGTAGCCGTCGCCGTCGAGTAGCAGGTGGCCGACAACGTCTTGGTGCCAGCGGTATATCTAGATGGGGGACAGGCGGCAGGCGGAGGCAATCCGATGCTCTACATCAATGACCCCATCGCCGTCCAAGAAATCTTCGACGCAATCGCGGAGAATGACAAGTTCGAGGAGGAGGTCCTTGATAAGGAGTCTGAGGTACTACATTGCTAGGTTCTCTAGTCGTAGCTGCAGATTTCACTGTTCATACATAGGATTTGCTCAATCGTGTATAGATTTTTTTTGCTCTTGAAGTATCGTAGTATATATATGGTTCGAACTGGAGATTGATGCATCTGCCATCTAGTCACAAAACCCCAATCCGTCTAGTCATAAAACCCCAATCTGCTCATCTGCCATCTAGTTGAGTTTGCTAGTTGAGTGTTGATTTAGATACACAACATGCCTATAACATTACATTTATATTCCTTACTGAGCCCAATGATTCAATTTTTCCCAAAAATAGTGCAAGGGCATCTGATGGTGTCGTTTTCTTAGGGATGGTTAGTGAACCTGAGGCAGCAATGCACATAAACAATATAGGTTGTGTTATTGGTATTTTGGTTCTCTGACTCCATCTCTGAAAAAATGAGGCCCTAAATTTATTCTCATATGGAACCTATATATATAATCTTTGTATTGTTTCTGATCTATGAATGTGTCATATGATGCATATGTATATCCCTGAATATTGTTTTGTACGATTACATTTCAATTCCTTATTGTGGCCAATGATTCAAATTTGCCCCAAAAGAGAGGCAGACACATTGGTGTCAGATTTTTTCAAGGATGAGTTAGCGAACCTAGGGCCATGTACAAGAACAATATAGGTTGTGAAATTGTTACTTGGTTCGCTTACGCCATCCCTGAAGAAACTTATGAGGCTACAATCTTTATTCTACATTCATAGAACTATGATATTTTAATTATCTATTCCATGCATGCATTCATAGTGTATAAGAATTATACTTTAGTTTGTCACCGAGGCCGGTGATTGAAATTTGCCCCAAAAGAGTTCAAGAGGAGACACGTATGATGGTGTCATGTTTTAGAGATGGGTTGGTGAACCTGAGGCAGCAATGCACACAAACAATATAGGTTGTGATGTTGGTCCTTTGGTTCGCCAACTCCATCTCTGAAAAAAATTATGATGCCCTTAATTTATTCTCATATGGAACTACATATATGATCCTTGAATTGTTTCTGATCTTTGAATGATTCGTATGATGCATATGTATATGAATGGTTTTGATCATAAGTATTTTTAACATGTACCTGAAGATTAATTGTTTGGTTTTTTATTTATAATTACAATATTTAGGCTTCTTTTTGTACCTGACTATGTATATCCCTGAATATTGTTTTGTATGATTACATTTCAATTTCTTATTGTGGCCAATGATTCAAATTTGTCCCAAAAGAGAGGTAGACACATTGGTGCCAGATTTTTCAGGGATGAGTTAGTGAACCTGGGAAGATGTACAAGAACAATATAAGTTGTGCAATTGTTACTTGGTTCACTAACTCCATCATGAATAAACTTATGAGGCCGCAATCTTTATTCTACATACACTCTAATGCAATTATTTGTCATTGTGTTGAGATGAAATGATATATGAATTGATCAAACTATTGCTGAGATGCTTTCTCTTTGATATCCACGGATATATTGTCTTACAAATACATGTTGTCAAATATTGAGTTGTAATACAATTAAATTATATGTATAAGTTCTAAGTTATGTTCTTAAAAATCAACAGGAGGATAATGATGATGTGGATACTAGTAAGGAATCCATGGACAACAAGAGCCGCTATGTGCTGAGGCGGTTACGGTGTGGGCTAATCCGTTTCTACCGTAGGGGAGACTGTTTTGCCCATTATGTGGCAGAGCAATTAACGTGGACCTCGACAGCATGATCCAGCACGCGATGGGCGTTGCCATAGGTGGAGGCAAAATCCATAGGCCAATTACCTTGGTGTGGCATGCAGCCTTCGGCAAATTCCTCCGGGATTATGTCAGGGCTGGCCCGTATCCCCTTGACTAGGTTGTCCCTTCCTCCTGCTGATATGCCCCTGCCCTTCTAGGCGTCTCCGTGTCCCGGCCTCCTACTGCTCCCCCTGCTTTTATTTTGTTTTATTTAATTATTATTACCTGTGTGTGGCATGTAAGACAATATATCCGCGTGGTGTTTGTGGTGAACCTTCTATATATATATATGTGTGTGTGTGTGTGTTTGTTAATCTACTCCTTTATGTGGAGTGCCTTAAAATTTCTAGTGTTCAATTATATTACTGATCATGCTCATGCACACTACAAAATATTTCTAGTGCTCGATTATGTTATAATTGTCAAGGAATACATCAACAAGTTAAATTGGTTGAAATTTCGTATTGAAGTAACTAAATGATCTCACATCGGCGGTGGACGTTGGCAGAAGTCGAATGCATCAGCCGAAGACCATGGCACGGCACGCAGTCTTCAGCAAATTCCTTACAGGTTCAACAATGGGTTGCCACCGCCCAGCTCCGAATTCGCTTACAAGTTCAACATGGAAGAACTTGAGCTACCACAAATACCTCAGTAGGGGTGGCAGAATTGGTGCGGGTGCGACCATGGTGACGACGAGCTCGGATTCTGGAGGAGGGAAATAGGATCGAGCATGGTCGACACAGTGACAGATCTCACCGGGAACCAATTCTTGTCCCCGAGCTGTGCCATGGGTGCAGCCATGGTGAGGGTGAGCTCTGACTCAGGATGGGGAGGAGAGTGGGGCCGAGCAGGTTTGTCACGTCCTAGCTCCGTGCCATGGCCGCGACCACCGATTGCCGCTCTAGGGAAGAAGAAGACGCATAATGGATTGCAGGCACCAACACTGCAAGCCTAATTGACGCCTAAGCGACGAGAGCGACATAACGGCGAGAACTGATAGGGGGGCCCAAATTGACGGCCGTTAGCCTGATATTTTGTATTGAAACGTAAAGTTAAATTCCTGCCGAAAAAGACCCCCCCGAGTATTTGGCACGCCAACTGTAGTCATCGCGGCTGATTACAGGCAACTTGGGTACTGCGTTGCCTAGGCACCCCAACTTTCGGGCTGCAAAATGATATTCTCCTACCATCGGCCCATATGTCACTGCTTCTCATTGGAGGCAGCTATCGACTCTGATTACACTAGCAAATAGTAGCAGTCAAGCTAGAATGCTGATAATCTAGCTGATGGCAGTGCAATCTCGATCTAGTAATAAGCAGTGTAGGATACTACAAATTTAGTAGGCAATATTGGTGAAGCTACACTAAGTGACCCACGAACGCACACTCAGATCCCATAGGAGCAGTAGCACGAAGCAACAATCAATATCACACACAATGAGGTACATTAGCAATCACACTAACAAACCACACCCAATTCACAAGCGAGCAAGCATGGAAGCTAATATTTTTACATGGAAGGAATAGAAGAAGAAAAGCGATCTCACCAACCGTGAGGACGATGGTGTACACATTCTCGGCGCCGAGGTGCATGAGGATAACCGGGTCGGCGCGGGCGTCATTGTGGAGCCAGTAGTAGTTGTCGATGTCAACGTCCCATAACAGCTCCTAGCACGTCCGTCGGCCTTGACCCCATCGACAAAACGGCTAACGCAACCGTCCGTGGTGGACATCGGCCATGATGTCGCTGTGCCCAACGAGTACAGAACTAGCGAGGTCCTTGAAGGCCTCTCCCCCATGGTGAGGCGACACCCTTATCCACAGCCCCTCCCTGCTGCACAACTCGCGTATCTATGAATGGGAGGAAATGGATCGAGATCGAGCTTGTTGGAAGGAAGGACCGACCTCACATTGGTGACTCCTCAATGTTGGAAGCCGCGCTGCCTTGTGGGGGAGAGGAAGGCAACGAGAACCTCCTCCTCCATCACCATGGACCTGCTGATCCCGGATTAGGGTTTCTATCGGAGGTGTGGGTTTGTGCTTCTAGGAGGAGGAATAGAGAGAGGGGGAGGAGGGGTTCTAGGGAGATGGTCGGTGGATCAAGGAGTTACTAGGGTTGGGCGAGATATAGGCCAGTGGCGGAGGTGGGAGAAAAGGGAGGAAGGAGGATAGGGTATTGGTGAGTTGTGTTCGATGGGATGGGGACCAGGCTCGTAGGGGATAGCTCTAGTGGACTCGGCTGTATCCTATGCACCTTGGCCCAATTTTGGGTTTACTTCACGCCATCGGCCAAAATCCTCTGCAAGAAATGAAATCTCCAACATTGGATCAAGGTCACCTGAATGGCCAAGATCTGTTTTCGAAGAGTGATCCTAGGGTATTGTTGTTCTATCTTTTGATTGGATGATTGATTTTCTATTTTTGGAGTGTCAAAAGGAGGGTGTTTTGTGAAGCATCCACCAAATGAAAGTTTCAAAATGCTACCACCCCAATTTTCAAACACATTACATGGACAATGTCCCAACTAGGGTATCTTAAACATTTCCATCAACCCCTCGTGAAAAGACAAATGTTTGCTGAATTGGCAGGAATTCAGTTAGATTTGAACTACATGTAAAAAATCATTTTTAATGCTCATAATTTGATTCTCGTGATTTTTCAAAAAAATCTTTTGTAGACTCATAATATGTTATTTTATAAGAGATCCCATGCAAGTTTAGAGAGGCTCAACCCCTATCTAAGAATCTTCATGCTCGTCATTTTGACCATAGATTGAAACGGGCATAAGAAATTCAAAAATGATCCAAACAATGTAAAACCTTTGCATGGTGTCATATAATGTGACATGGTTGCAAGGAAAAATATCAAACTTGTTATATGATTTCATCTCAAAAAACCTTCTCAGAAATGGCCTATCATGTTCGAGGTTTCATGAATTTCAAGCTAAATGACTAATGTTATGGACACAATCATGGCATAGTTTGTGATAATGTTCCCATATTGTGTATACATGTGCACCCTGAAATGGTGAACAATGTTGCAGGAGGAAGTTTTCCTTTTTGTCGCTCAAGAAAGTCATTTTCCATTTTTTGAGTGCCAAAAGCGGGGTGCTTTGTGAAGCAACCACAAAATGAAGGTTTCAAAATGCTACCAACCCATTTTTCATAAATACTAGACCATGTTGAATGGAGAATGTCCCAACGGGGGTATGTCAAACCTTTCCATCCAACCCTCAAGAAAAAGACAAATGTCCGCCAAATCAGATGGAAGTGGGTTAGATTTGAACTACAAGTACATGATTTGATGCTCATGATTTTACAAAGAAATCATTTTTAGACTCATAATATGCTATTTTATTAGAGATCCAATGCAAGTTCTGTGAGGCTCAGCCCCTAGCTAAGAATCTTCATGCCTGCCGTTAGACCATAGTTTCAAACAGGCATAATAAATTCAAAAATGATCCAAACAATGTAAAACCTTTACATGGTGTCATATTATATGAAATAGTTGTAAGGAAAAATGTCAAACTTGGTATGTTCATTGCATCTCAAAAAACCTTCACAGAAATGAGCTATCATGTTCAAGGTTTCATGACTTTCAGGTCAAACGACCAACGTTATGACTAGAATCATGGCATAGTTTGTGATAATGTTCTCATATTGTGCACGCATGTGCACCATGGAATGGCGAACAAAGTTGTACCAGGAAGTTCTCATTTTCGCCGCACAAAAAAAGCATTTTCCATTTTCCGAGTGCCAAAAACGGGGTGCTTTGTGAACCAACTACCAAATGGAGTTTCAAAATGATACCACCGCATTTTTCAAAAATACTAGACCACATTCCATGGAAAATTTCCAAACAGGGGTATATCAAACCTTTCCATCCACCCCTCATGAAAAAGACAAATTCCTGCCAAATCGGTACGAAGTGGGTTAGATTTGAACTACATGTACATGATATAATGCTCATGGTTTTTTTGAAAAATTCATTTCTAGGTTCACAATATGTTGTTTCATCAAAGATCTGTTGAATGTTTAGCAAGACTCAATCCCTGGATAAGAATGGTCACTTCCACCGTTTAACCATGTCTTAAAATCGACATAACTAATTCAAAAAAAAGGAAAACCTTTGCATTTCATCTTTTTTGTATGACAAGAAAGTTATCCACCTCCTAAAGATGAACCAAAGAGATTTTTATATCATCTCAATCAGAGGTCATATGCAAAAATTATGGGGAAATTAAGTTTTAGACTTTTCAAAAAAGAATAAAGTCCCTCCATTTGTGTGGGCTTAAACTTTAGAAGAAGCCCATAATTTCCAATATAATCGACCTTCTAATGGTGTATTGGGTTGTTGGCCTAGCCGGTTGTGTGAACAATTGAGGAGAAAACAAAGGAGGAGGCTTTGTCTATGTGGACCGGGCCCAACACTATTTTGGTTGATACAAATAGGTGCATGCGGGATGTCTTAGAACAACATGGCCTTGGTGGAGTGGTTCGGTTTCTTAGTGAGAGAGGAAGGGGTCACGGGTTCAACTCTTGTTGGCTCCCTTTTTGCATTTAATTACTAACTCGCATATGAGTGTCCCACTTGTTCTATATGAGCGCCACAGTGGGTCATGTCTATAAGTGTGCCACTTGTATACTACTAGAATGACATGTAGCTAGAAAATAGTTCTATGGGACCTAGTCCACAAATTCAGGCATGTGGACCAAGTTCTGCAATTCACACATAGCATATGTGATAGTTTAGATCTAAAAATAGACAACCAATTGTTGTGAATTTTCTCTCTCCTGGACATGTGTCAGCTGCAAGAGTTGGTCCACGGGGGTAAATTTGTAGACTAGGTCCCATAGAATTATTTTTCTATGAAGACCCCACTCATCAGTGATACTATAATAGAATATTAAATTCACTTGTAGACCCCACGCAAATGGTCTTGTCACATGACACATAGAGGAATTGCTTAGGTGGCGGTCTAGTCACCCACTTTGTAGTTGAAAAAATATTATTATTATTACATGATATGACCATATAAATTGGTCATAATCGACTAGATACAAGGCTATGAACCCGTGTTATCCATCTATGACCATATCATGTTAGGACTGAAGGAAATATGCCCTGAGAGGCAATAATAAAGTTGTTATTATGTATTCCTTATGTATGATAGATGTTTATTTTGCATGCTATAATTGTATTGATCGGAAACGTCAATACATGTGTGTTTAATAAACAAAAAGGGTTCCTAGTTATGCCTCTCTTATAGACTAGCTTGTTGATTAACAAGATGATCAAGGTTTCCTGATCATGGACATTGGATGTTGTTAATAACAAGGTCACATCATTTGTGAAATGATGTGATGAACATTCATCCGAAGTATAGCATTACGATCAAGTCATTATGTTTAAATTGCTATAACAGCATACGAAGTAATCTTTATCCTTAGCCCATGAGATCATGTTAATTGCTAACACCGGAAGAGTATCTTGATAACATCAAACATCACACCGTAACTGGGTGACTATAAAGATGGTTCAGTGCTACGAAGGTGTTATGTTGAGGCTCATGGATCAAGAGTGGAATTTGTCAATCCTGATGACAGATAGATATACTCTGGGCCCTCTCGATGGTATCACATTAAGGTAGCTTGCAAGCAAGTGATGTGATCACTATAATGTTATATCACTGGAACGAGAAAAGAGTGCATGTCGGTAACGAGATCAAACTAGGTATTTGGATACCGATGATCGAATCTCGGACATGTATTATATCAAGAGACAAAGGGATTAAATTACAAGCATTAACGGTTCTCACGATCACAGAACTCATCGTTGAATATGCAGGAGTCAGTATGGACCTCCAGGTCCCGCTTCTGATTATTGATCTGAGAGGAGTCTCAATCATGTCTGCATTATTCGCGAACCGTAGGGTGACACACTTAAGAGTTACCGGACACCATTTTGGAGCACATATGTTTCAGACAAAAGAATTTCAAAGCGCAGGAATTGTTTCAATTGAAACCGGAAATTGTTTCGGGTGAAATTGCAAAAAGTGGTTCTGCATGTGATATTGAAATATTGCAAGGGGTTATATGTGAATGTTTGTTAATTAAAGTAATTAACAAAATTCTGAATAAATTTAATAAAAGAGTTTTATTAAATAAGAGAGCATTAAACTTGAGAATTTTAATGCATTTAAAGTAGGGACTTTAAAGGGGAATGTGAAGAGGCATTTTAATGTGGAGGGGTTACCACCACATGAATGGAGGAGGTGAGGAGTCACCCCCCATGCGCTGTCCATGGAGAGGAGGGGCACCCCCTCCTCCTATAAAAGGCCCCCCTCTTCCTCCTTCTTCCTCACACCTCCTTGTGAAGGATCTCTCTCCCCCTCTAGAATTATTTCCCCATGGTCTCGGATTAGCGAGATACATGTTCCCGGTGGCATTTCGTCTGGAAGGAGTTGCTGCTTCCACTGCATCGCTGGAGCGAGGAGGTGGAGGTTGTTCGGTGGCTTGAACGTGTATGCGAGTGCGGATGCGCTGCTGAGTTGCGGCGCTGGGACTTCCTCACGATCTTGCGATCGACAAGTGTATGACTACATCAACCAAGAGTTCCTACTCGTTAACAAAAATCGTTGTCTTCGAGGGTAAGTTCTCGTTGGATGTATGTCCACCCGTTGCTCTGTACCTAGTAGATAGATCTTGGCGTGTAGTTCTCATCGTAGGACATTTTTTGTTTTCTATGCTGCGGACCCAACAGTGGTATCAGAGCCTGATCTATGCGTAGGTGTTTTGCACGGGTACTGCACATATTTTTATATGTGGGTGATGATGATCATGTTATTGCATCTTCTATGTATTTTGGATATTGGTGGCATAGTGGGATGAAGCGGCCCGGACCAACCTTAAATGTCATCGTACATGACACCGGTTCCACGACTGACATGCAACTAGTTTTGCATAAGTGGCTGGCGGGTGTCTGTCTCTCCTACTATAGTCAATATCTGATTTACAACGAGTTGCTAATAACTTGGTTATCCTTGTTGTGGTTCATGTTCGTAGGTAAGAATGGTTCTATCTCCGAAAGCCCTAAGCCACGTAAAACTTGCAATTGATAAATTAGAGGCATCTAGTTTAGATCGTTGCTGGGCTAGTGTATTGATATGGTATTGTTGTAAGTAGATGTATGATACATACTCTTACAACACATTCAACGTGTAAGTTCCATAGACCTTGGCCTTACACACAAAGGAATGATAGAGATCATACCACGATGCAAATGATAGAGATCAAATGCATGGACCATATCATCTCACTTTACACATTAGATGTTAACATCTTATACTGCTAGTTTGGCGCTTTCTATAGCATTGTAAGATGATCCCGCATTTAGATATCAAGATAAAAATGTGTTCTTCCTTGAGTATGCACCATTCTATGGTTCGTGTTTCAAGACATCACGTGATGATTGGGTGTACTCGAATCTACGCTTTCATAGGAATGGGTGTAAGGCAGTTTTACACACACGAATACTAAGGTTCTTACTTGGTAAGCCTAGCATGTATAGACATGGCCTCGGAACACGGACCGAAAGGTTAAGCATGAGTCATATAGTTGATATGATGCCCATATAGATGCTCGCCTTTGAAGCTACATCAACTCACGTGATGATCGGACTTGGTGTAGTGGATTTGGTTCATGTAATCACCAAAAGGACACGAGGGATGTCATTTTTGAGTGAGAGTTCATTAGTAATTTGGATTAGTTGAACTCACTCTATCATAAACTTAGTCTAAATAAACTTTACAAATTCTGTTGTAGATGGCACCACCTGCTTTTAATTTCAATGTGTTCATGGAGAAAGAGAAACTTGCTACGAATGGTAGCAACTTCACCAACTGGGCTATGAATTTGAGGATTCTCCTCACTGCTGCACAAAAGCAATATGTGGTAGATGTGCCGCTAGGCCCCCCACCAGCTCCTGATGCCCCTGACGAGGAAAAGAATGTCTATGTGACTCGTCAAGAGGACCACACTTAGTTCATTGCGGCATACTGTATGGGCTAGAGCTAGAACTTCGAAAGCGTTTCGAAAATGGCAATGCCATTGATACCATGGGAGAATTGAAAATAATTTTCGATACCCATGCTGCCGTACAGAGTTATAATGCTACTGAAGTTCTTTAGCTGCATGATGGAGGAGAACAGCTCCGTTACTGAGCATGTACTCAAAATGTCTGGGTACGCCGATAAGCTTGTGTCCTTGGGAATAACGATTCCCATTGACTTAGGCATACATCGTGTTCTCCAATCTCTGCCACCTTGCTACAAGAGCTTCGTGATGAACTATAATATGCAGGGCATGAAGAAGTCTCTTCCTGAGCTTCTGTCAATGCTTAAGACTACAGAAGTGGATATTAGGAAAGAACATCAAGTGTTCATGATCAATAGGACCACCGGTTTCAAGAAGGACAAGAAAGGCAAGCACAAGGGAAAGAAGGGTGGCAAATCTATTGCTGCACCTGAAAAGAAACCCTGAGCTGGCCCTAAGTCTGACACCGAGTGTTACTATTGCAAGGGGACTGGCCATTGGAAGCGCAATTGCCCCAAGTATTTGGCAGACAAGAAATCCAGCAAGGCAAACAAAGGTATATATGATATACATGTTATTGATGTGCACTTGACTAGTACTCGCAGTAGCACCTGGGTATTTAATACGGGATCAGTTGCTAATATATGTAAGTCGGTTCAGGGGCTGTGGAACAAGTGACAACTAGCAAGGGATGAGGTCATGATGCGGGTCGGCAATGGATCAAAAGTTGATGTGATCGCCGTCGGGACCCTACATCTCCATATGCCATCGGGATTAGTTATAAACCTAAATAATTGTTATTTGGTGCCTGCACTAAGCATGAAAATTGTATCTGGATCGTGTTTGATGAAAAGTGGTTATTCCTTTAAATCTGAAAACAATGGTTGTTCGATTTATAAGAATGATATCTTTTATGGTCATGCACCTGTGTTGAATGGTTTATTTCTGTTGGATCTCGATAGTAATATTACGCATATTCATAATGTTAATGCTAAAAAGATTAAACTTGATAATGATATATCTGCATATATGTGGCACTGCCGTCTAGGTCATATTGGCGTTAAACACATGAAGAAACTCCATTCTGATGGACTTTTGGAATCACTTGATTTTGAATCATTTGATACATGTGAGCCATGCCTTATGGGCAAGATGACTAGAACGCCGTTTTCTGGTTCAATGGAACGGGCGACAGATTTATTGGAAATCATACATACTGATGTATGTGGACCAATGGTGTGTCGGCGCGAGGTGGATATCGTTATTTTGTTACTTTCACGGATGATTTGAGTAGATACAGGTATATCTATTTGATGAAACACAAGTCTGAAACTTTTGAAAAGTTCAAGGAATTTCAGAATGAAGTGGAAAATCATCGTAATAGAAAGATCAAATTTCATCGCTCTGACCGTGGAGGTGAGTATCTAAGTTACGAGTTTAGCACACACATTAAAGAGTGTGGAATAGTTTCACAACTCATGCATGCCGGAACACCACAACGTAATGGTGTGTCGGAACGTCGTAATCGTACTTTATTAGATATGGATCGATCTATGATGTCTCTGACTGACTTGCCACTGTCATTTTGGGGTTATGCACTGGAAACAGCTGCATTCACTTTAAATCGGGCACCATCTAAATCCATTGAAACGACACCGTATGAATTATGGTTCGGAAACAAACCTAAGCTGTCATTTCTTAAAGTTCGGGGATGCGATGTTTATGTGAAGAAACTTCAGCCTGATAAATTTGAATCCAAGGCGGAAAAATGTGTCTTCATAGGATACCCTAAGGAAACGATTGGGTATACCTTCTATCACAGATCCGAGGTCAAGGTTTTTGTTGCCAAGAATGGATCCTTTCTTGAGAAGGAGTTTCTCGCGAAAGGTGTGAGTAGTCGGAAGGTAGAACTCGAAGAGGTTATTGAACCTTCTCTTCATGAAATGGCGAGTAGTGCAGCACCGGAAACTGTTTCGGAGTTGACTTCAGCTAATGAAGAGAGAGCTAATGATTTTGATCATGAAACTCCAAAAGAGGACGCTACCAAACCTCGCAGGTCAAGTAGGACACGTGCAGCTCCTGAACTGTACGGTAATCCTGTTGTGAATTTCATGGTTGATGAAATGGATGACCCTGCGACGTATGAAGAAGCGATGATGAGCCCGGATTCCAACAAATGGCTAGAAGCCATGAAATCCGAGATGGAATCCATGTCCGAGAACCAGGTTTGGACCTTGGTGGACTTACCTCACGATCGAAAGGCCGTTGAGAATAAATGGATTTTCAAAAGAAAAACGGATGCTGATGGTAATGTGACCATCTATAAGGATCGACTTGTTGCCAAGGGGTTTCGACAAATTCAAGGAGTTGACAATGATCTGACATTCTCTCCCATAGCGATGCTTAAGTCGGTTAGGATTATGTTAGCAATTGTTGCATATTTCGATTATGAAATATGGCACATGGATGTCAAAACTGCGTTCCTCAATGGTAATATTGAAGAAGAGTTGTATATGATACAACCTAAGGGTTTTGTCGATCCTAAGGATTCTAATAAGGTATGCAAACTTCAGCGATCCATCTATGGACTCAAGCAAGCATCCCAGAGTTGGAATCTCCGCTTTGATGAGGTGATCAAAGAGTTTGGATTTGTCCAAACTTATGGAGAGGCTTGTATTTACAAGAAAGTGAGTGGGAGCAATGTGGCATTTCTAATATTATATGTGGATGACATATTATTGATTGGAAATGATATAGATCTTTTAAACAGTGTTAAAAGTTATCTAAACAGCAAATTTTCGATTAAAGACCTTGGTGAAGCGTCATATATATTAGGCATTAAAATCTATAGAGATAGATCAAGGCGTCTAATTGGGCTATCGCAGAGTACATACCTTGATAATACATTAAAGAAGTTTAATATGGACGGAAGTAAGAAGGGGTTCCTACCTATGTTGCAAGGCAAGACATTGAGTAAGACTCAAAGTCCGGCTACGGCGGAAGAAAGAGAGATAATGGATAAGATCCCCTATGCCTTGGCCATAGGCTCTATAATGTATGCCATGCTATGTACAAGACCGGATGTGGCACATGCTATTAGTTTGACTAGTAGGTACCAATCTGATCTAGGTTCGGAACACTAGATACCGGTCAAGAACATCCTCAAGTACTTGAGAAGAACTAGGGATATGTTTCTTATATACGGAGGTGAAGAAGAGCTAGTCGCTAAGTGTTATGTTGATGCTAGCTTTGACATCGATCCGGATGACTCTAAGTCTCAATCCGGATATGTATTTCTCTTGAACGGAGCAGTAGTTAGTTGGAGGAGTTCCAAACAACCTGTGGTGGCTGGATCAGCGACGGAGGCGGAATATGTTGCTGCTTCAGAAGCGGCGCAGGAAGCGGTTTGGATGAAAGAGTTCATTACGGAACTAGGTGTGGTTCCTAGTGCATTGGACCCGATGGTGATCTATTGTGACAACAATGGAGCCATAGCCAATGCCAAGGAACCGAGGTCTCACAAGAATTCCAAGCATAATAAGCGCCGGTTTCACTCCATCCGCGAACATTTTAAGGATGGAGATATAAATATTTGTAAAGTACACACAGACCTAAATGTAGCAGATCCGTTGACTAAAGCTCTCCCTAGGGCAAAACATGATCAACACCAGAACTCCATGGGTGTTAGATTTATCACTATGTGAACTAGATTGTTGTCTCTAGTGCAAGTGGGAGACTGAAGGAAATATGCCCTGAGAGGCAATAATAAAGTTGTTATTATGTTATATATGATAGATGTTTATTTTGCATGCTATAATTGTATTGATCGGAAATGTAATACATGTGTGTTTAATAAACAAAAAGGGTTCCTAGTTATGCCTCTCTTATAGACTAGCTTGTTGATTAACAAGATGATCAAGGTTTCCTGATCATGGACATTGGATGTTGTTAATAACAAGGTCACATCATTTGTGAAATGATGTGATGAACATTCATCCGAAGTATAGCATTACGATCAAGTCATTATGTTTACATTGCTATAACATCATACGAAGTAATCTTTATCCTTAGACCATGAGATCATGTTAATTGCTAACACCGGAAGAGTATCTTGATAACATCAAACGTCACACCGTAACTGGGTGACTATAAAGATGGGTTCAGTGCTACGAAGGTGTTATGTTGAGGCTCATGGATCAAGAGTGGAATTTTTCAAACCTGTCAACGGATAGATATACTCTGGGCCCTCTCGGTGATATCACATTAAGGTAGCTTGCAAGCAAGTGATGTGATCACTAGAATGTTATATCACGGGAACGAGAAAAGAGTGCATGTCGGTAACGAGATCAAACTATGTATTTGGATACCTGATACGTCCATTTTGCATCATTATTCTATGTCTTAATTCACTATTATTCATTGATATATTTCATATTGAGAGGTGATACTTATGTTATTTCATCTATTTTTGCATGGTTGATGACTTTTGGAGCATGGACCGCTGCAGTCAGGATTCTGATGGAAAATGTGCTGTTTGGAGGCAAAATTCGCGAAGATCAGAAAATCCGGGAAAATATACGGAAAATCCTATTTTTCCAGAAGACTAAGGATTCCAGAAGACGGAGTGGATATGGGCCACAGGGGGCCCACACCACCCCATGGTGCGGGCAACCCTAGGCCGCGACAGGAGGTGGTGTGGCCACCCTGGCCCACTCCAGCCTCTCCCCTCTGGCGTATATTATCCTCCGAAAACCCTAAGACTCGGGGAGCGACCACAGAAAGATTCCGCCGCCTCTGCGGGGCGGAAAACACCGAGAGAGAAAGATCTCTCCGGCAGACAGATTTCTGCCGGGGGGAATTCCTTCCCGAAGAGGGGAGATCGTCGCCATCAACACCACCATCAAGCTGGACTTCATCGGGATCATCATCATCATCATCACCACCATCATCACCATCAGCACCCTCATCACCATCTCCATATTGCTGTAACAATTGCGTTGAATCTTGCATAGTTCATAAGGGAAACTTGCCCGGTGTTGATTACTCTTTGTAGTTGATGCTATTGAGTGAACCATTGAATTATTGTTTATGTTCAAATTGTTATACATCATTATTCCATCTCTGATCATGATCCATATGATGTCTTGTGAGTAGTTCGTTTTGTTCTTGAGGACATGGGAGAAATCTTGTTGTTAGTAGTGGAGTTGTGTTGAGAAAGATTCAATAGATTGTTATTTAAGTTGTGGTGTACTTCTTCTAGTGCTGTCATGTGAACGTCGACTACATGACAATTCACCTATATGGGCCTAGAGGAATGCATTGTGTATTTGGCTACTAATCGTAGGGGTTGCCGGAGTGACAGAAACCTGAACCATCATTAGGAAACCATTGCACAAGGGACGTAAGGGTCTTAGAGTTTCAAGCTGTGGTTAGGTTTCTACCTTAATTACTTTCTTGTACTTATGGATGTTTGCAAGGGGTATAATCACAAGTATCTATTAGTCTTTGATAGGGCGGTACATTAGCACAGGTTCACCCACACAACACTTAGCAAGCTAAAGAAGATTTATGAAGTATATGAAGCGAAAGCACTTGACAGTCTTCCCATGTGTCCTCGAGAACGTTTGGTCATCTTAAGTAATACATCCAGCTTGTCCTTTGCTGAATAAAGGATTGGGTCACTTGCTGCATTTATTCCTACTGTCTTTTATTTACTCGTACTTTGTTTACTTGCTATATCAAAAACCCCTAAAAATCCGTTTGCTAAGTATTTGCAGAGAATTCCTGATCCATACCACTAGCCAGCACCTTCTGCTCCTCGTTGGGTTCGACACTCTTACTTATCGAAAATACTATGATACACCCCCTATACTTGTGTGTCATCAAGACTATTTTCTAGCGCCATTGCCGAGGAGTGAAGCGCTATTGGAGAGTGGAACTGGTAAAGGAAACTTCTACTGTGAGTATTATTTACTTCTGTTAGTTGCTTTATTTTCGTTATGGATAATTCGCTGAGTTTCTTATTTGGTAATGCTACTACCACTGCTAAGGTAGTAGATAAGCCACCACCTGCTGAGAATGATGTTTTCAAAATACCTACAAGAATTATTGATCGTGTTATGGATAACTACTATGTTGGGGATGGAACTGTCCATCCCGGTGATCATTTACTCTTTATACACGAATTATGCGGGTTGTTCAAGTGTGCAGGTATTACTACAGATCAAGTTAAGAAGAAGTTATTCTCATTATCATTGAAAGGAAGAGCTGAGGAATGGTATAAGCTGCTGAAGAATGGTCAAGCTCTGGAATGGGAGGAAATAGTGCCTCTCTTTTATTCAAAGTTTTATCCTCCTAGGGAGATTCATAAAGATCGGAATCAAATATACAACTTTTGGCCTCTTGATGGAGAGAGTACAGCTCAAGCTTGGGGGAGATTGAAGTAATTAATGCTCAAATGTCCCATTCATGAGCTCCCCAACAATATTATTATCAATAAGTTTTATGCAAGCCTCCCTGTACATGACAAGGATTTATTGGATGCTTCTTGTGCTGGATCATTCACTCGTATGGAAGAAGAAGCTAAATGGGATCTTCTGGACCGTATTCAAGACAATGCTGAAGCTTGGGAGAATGAAAAAGGCAGAAAGTCAGGTATAAATTATGATTATGAATGCATTGAATCTTTTATGGGAACTGATGACTTTCAAAATATTAAAAATGCTTATGGTCTAGACTCTTAAGCTATTGCTTCTTATTTTAAGGCTTTTGCTTCCTACATTGAAGTGCCTAAAAAGAAGTGGAATAAGTATCATGAACCTTATAAAGATGTTGCTCAGAGTGTTCCTGCAAGAAATACTGAAGTTTATACTGCTAATCATGTCTTACCCAAACCTTACATTGAGAAAATACCTTTCCCAGTTAAGGTAAAGGAACATTCTATGATAGCTAGTATGGTTAATGAAAGTACAAATAAAGCTGTTGAACCTGATAAAAAAATGGTTGATAAACCTATAATAGCAAATGTGAAAGACTTTGTTACTAAATATAAAAATACGGGCACCATATCCTTTGTAAGGATACCTCTAATATTGTTTCACAAAGTAGTGTTATGAGACCTAGTATTCCCGTTTTTTCCGTTAGAATAAGTGATCATTACTATGATGGTCCTTGTGATAGCTATATTGTTAAGTTTATGCATGATACTGAAAGCTACTATGTGAGAGGGAAAAGTGTTCTTATGCATCTTAATAATATCAAGTTTCCTCGTTTTATGCTGAAAGTTTTTATGTTGCACTTCTTTTGCCTTCTTATGCAAGTTTCTTCTGGTTTCAATAACTTGTTTGTTTACAAAATCCCCTTGCATAGGAAGTGGGTTAGACTTAAATGTGTGTGTGTTTTTGCTTCTTAATGCTCTCTTTCACTTCAATTCATATCCCTATGAGAGCTTCTTCAAAATTATCGTGCCCATCTTAATGGCTATAAAGAAAGAGCTTTATGGGAGACAACCCAATTTGTTTTTGCTTTCAGTTTGTTTTTGTTTCTTTGAGTCTTGGAAGTTATTACTTTGGTAATAACCGCTCCTTATCCGTTTTGTTTGGTTTTTGTGTCAAGATCAACCTCTAATAAGAGAGAAGTAATATTTGGGGAAGTTGATGTCCCGAAACAGATTTTTGTGCTTCACCGTAAAACTTCGTGAGAGATCTATGTATGTCGGTTTGGCTGTAATTTTTTTGGCTTCTGCCCCAGTTTGTTATTTAACTTTCATTAGTTTTGCACTTTTTGATTTGAGCAACAGAAGTTTTTCGAAAAAATTGATCTTTACCTCCTGGTCTCTTTTGACAGATTTTGCCAATGTTGCATTTGCTTCTTTATTCGATTTCCTTTTTGAATTATTTTTGGGTTTTCGGAAGGAGTTGCTTCAGTAGATTTTGTTTTGATGGTTTTCAGTTGAAGTTGGACTCAAAAGGTTTTATCACTTCATATATACTAATGTTGCTAATGAGAACTGTGTGAAGTTTTGTGTGAAAGAAATTTCCAGGTAGTGGAGATAATGGTGTAATAAGAAAGAGAAGGGTTTTATAAGTCAAGTAATAAGTGTATGAAGATGAAGATATCGATGATATTCAAGAGATGACTCTGGAAGGATCTACTAGATACCAAATTCAGAGACCTGCAGAGTCTGTTTTCAAATAGGTAACAATTTTGGTAAGAAAAGTTCCGCGAAAATACAATACAACTATATTTTTGTAGTTTTCAGTCGATAAGGAAAGTTACGACGCGAAAAAGGGGCGAAACCGGAGCCGGGGTAGCCCACACCACCCTGTGGCGCGGGCCCACCCCTGGTCGCGCCACCACGTGGTGAGTCCACCCCGGACTCCGCCTCCGACCCGTTTTCACCCAGTACCTTCCTTTTGATATGAAACTTCATAATATATAACCCCCCCAGATCCCCCGAGGTTCGTATATCGTGTTTTCGTCGTGTTTTTGTTTCAATCTGTTTCTGCCAAATAAAATCTCAGATTTGTAGCCTCAATGTCTTCCACTGGATCAGTTAAGGGAGATTCCTTGGAAGATATCATCAACCCATACATGAGAGAATTGAAGATTCATCCCAAGGAGTTATTGCTCGAAGGTGGGGAGGTTCGGATTAAAGAGGTTCAAGGCCCTAAAGGTGAAGGAAGTCTGGAGGACAGGATGGAAGCATTGGAACAAGAAGTCTTTAGGTATAAGAAGATGGCAGAGCGCGAAGTGGATATCATCCATAAGATTTGTTCCGAACTCATCACTGATGACCAAAAGGAGAATGCTGAACTCAAAAACGAAGTCCTCTCACTCCGCCAAACAACTAACGAACTGCAAGCACAGTTCTATGACGTTTAAAATCAAAACTGTTAGTATGAGGCTAGATTTAAACTCATAAGTGCTGCTGCAAGTTTCAGGATGTTGGAAACCACGATATCCTTTGTTGATGGGAAGCCTTTACCTTGGAAGACGGATGAAGATGAGAGGACACCACCACCACCTAAGAAGTAATTCGTCATCAGGTTTGGCATCCCCTTGGTTTGTTCCAAGCTTGGGGAGTGTCGCGGTATCATATCACTATCTTCTATCTTTTTACCTTATTAGTAGAGTCATATCATGAATAGAGGAGTTATTATGTAGGATGGTTTGCATTATGGAAGTGTCCCCTCTCTCGTTAGATATGTATCCCTTGGTGTGAGTTGCTGTTATGGAATATTAATGAGAAGTTCTATCATTCACTCTTTTGCATAGCTTATATTAGTTTTTAATTCGTGGTTGTATGATTGATCTTGTTGTTAGTATTGGTAGCACTTTGGGATCATTGAGTTAATTTAGTTGGTTTTGGCGAACCTGGCTCGGTCAGTAGCAACACTATTTTTGAGAGTTGAATGAAAAAGATAAAAGTACCTTTAAAGAAAAATTATTTCATCATCTTCCTTTCTTGATTTGCTCATAAGTCTAGTATTCTCTAGTTAAGATCTTTTGTGCTCCCAAGTAATATTGCATGTTTGTCTTTATCACTTGTATGTTTGGTTGTTTCCTTCAACTCTTATACTTGCTACCCAGCCTTGCTAGCCAAAAACCTGTACTGAGAGGGTATTCTTCTCGTGCATCCACCTCCTTTAAACCCAAAACTTTGCCATTTGTGTCCACCATACCTACCTATTAGCATTATTGCTATTCCAAGTAAATTCTTGTTTTATCTACCTCCCAAATTAAACTTGTTATGTGAAAATTAGTGATTAAAGCTCTCACTTGATGGCACACTTTACTTTCCTGCATTTAATAAACTTGAACCATTGGGTCCTTCTTTGTTGCATATATGCTTGTTCTTTATGAGTTGAAGTTAGCCGAACCATGTATCATGAGGACCGCTTTCAGCACTTCAGTACCTAGTTGATATCATGTTCTTTTGCTTATGGATCCTGGCGGTGTGAAATAAAAGTGGAACTTGTAAGATCATGGAGTTTGTATGTCTGTTAGAGAAACGCCTGGGCCGCTAGCCTAAGCCATGCCTAATCATGGTGGAAACTTGTAGCATAACTATAGTGAGCATTCTATGAAGCATCCTCAATAAAAACCTATGCAAATAGCAAATAAAAAGATCGTTGAGATGCTCATTGTCTGCTTGCCTTGTCATTTTGATTATGGGATAGCTCCTATGTCATGTGCAAGGGGTACCCCGTTGGCGGTTCTCAATGATACGCATGTATTTACAATGACAAGAGCTTGCTCGTGGCTGAAGTTGAGTAGCATGAGGATCGGTACTCATATGTAAGGGGCATGATATTTCAACTTGTAACTTGTCAAGCATATCCTCTTAGTTGTGTCACTTTTACCTTAACCACCAAAATATGCCTATGATAGGGGCAATGAGAGCTGAAAGCTAGTAAGTATCATAATTTTTGGGAGCTCTTTATGAGACTTGCAATCCCTGCTTCCCTCTGCGAAGGGCCTTTCTTTTAATTTGACGTTGAGTCAGTAAACCTACCCCCTTCTACCTCAGCAAGTATTTTGAGTTGTTGTGTTTCATTCATTCATATGATGATTTATGCAGTCATGTATTTTGTTCCTTGTTTTGCACATTGCTCTTATCTTGATGTTTACTACTTTGAAAGCTATCATTGAAAAACCAGCTATTTGTGATCTCCAGCAAATTATCAACTATTCTTCGACCAAGAGCTAAGTTTGCCATTACCAATTATGATTCACTTTATGTATCTTTATTGTGTTTCCTTTACTTATTACAAGTTGAGTTATATAATAGTGAGTTGTCTTCAATTATGATCTATGTATTTGATGACTGTGATGCTTCTTGTCCGTATTCTTTTATCGACTCTTCACTCCATAAACCTGAGGCCATGTTTATTGAGCTCAGTTTCGCTTGGGGACAAGCGCAGTCTAAGCTTGGGGGAGTTGATACGTCCATTTTGCATCACTATTCTATGTCTTAATTCACTATTATTCATTGATATATTTCATATTGAGAGGTGATACTTATGTTATTTCATTTATTTTTGCATGGTTGATGACTTCTGGAGCATGGACCGCTGCAGTCAGGATTCTGATGGAAAATGTGCTGTTTGGAGGCAAAATTTGCGAAGATCAGAAAATCTGGGAAAATAGACGGAAAATCCTATTTTTCTAGAAGACTAAGGATGCCAGAAGACGGATTGGAGATGGGCCACAGGGGGGCCACACCACCCCATGGCGCGAGCAGGCCTAGGTCGCGCCAGGAGCTGGTGTGGCCACCCTGGCCCACTCCAGCCTCTCCCCTCTGGCGTATATTATCCTCCCGAAACCCTAATACTCGGGGAGCGACCACAGAAAGATTTCGCCGCCTCTGTGGGGCGGAAAATACCGAGAGAGAAAGATCTCTCCAGGAGACAGATTTCTGCCGGGGGGAATTCCTTCCCGGAGAGGGGAGATCGTCGCCATCAACACCACCATCAAGCTGGACTTCATCGGGATCATCATCATCATCACCACCACCATCATCACCATCAGCACCCTCATCACCATCTCCATATTGCTATAACAATTGCGTTGAATCTTGCATAGTTCATAGGGGAAACTTGCCCGGTGGTGATTACTCTTTGTAGTTGATGCTATTGAGTGAACCATTGAATTATTGTTTATGTTCAGATTTTTATACATCGTTATTCCATCTCTGATCATGATCCATATGATGTCTTGTGAGTAGTTCGTTTTGTTCTTGAGGACATGGAAGAAGTCTTGTTGTTAGTAGTGGAGTTGCGTTGAGAACGATTCAATAGATTGTTATTTAAGTTGTGGTGTACTTCTTCTAGTGGTGTCATGTGAACGTCGACTACATGACACTTCACCTATATGGGCCTAGGGGAATGCATTGTGTATTTGGCTACTAATCCTAGGGGTTGCCAGAGTGACAGAAACCTGAACCCCCGTTAGGAAACCATTGCACAAGGGACGTAAGGGTCTTAGAGTTTAAAGAAGATTAATCACAAGTATGTATGAGTCTTGGATGGGGCGGTACATTAGCACAGGTTCACCCACACAACACTTAGCAAGCTAAAGAAGATTAATCAACTATATGAAGCGAAAGCACTTGACAGTCTTCCCATGTGTCCTCGAGAACGTTTGGTCATCTTAAGTAATACATCCGGCTTGTCCTTTGCTGCATAAAGGATTGAGCCACTTGCTGCATTTATTCCTACTTTCTTTTATTTACTCGTACTTTGTTTACTTGCTATATCAAAAACCCCTAAAAATCCGTTCGCTAAGTATTTGCAGAGAATTCCTGATCCATACCACTAGCCAGCACCTTCTGCTCCTCGTTGGGTTCGACACTCTTACTTATCGAAAATACTACGATACACCCCCTATACTTGTGGGTCATCAATACCGATGATCGAATCTCGGACATGTCTTATATGAAGAGACAAAGGGATTAAATTACAAGCGTTAAAGGTTCTCATGATCACAGAAGTCATCGTTGAATATGCATGAGTCAGTATGGACCTCCAGGTCCCACTTCTGACTATTGATCTGAGAGGAGTTTCAATCATGTCTGCATTATTCGTGAACTATAGGGTGACACACTTAAGGGTTATCGGACACCATTTTGGAGCACATATGTTTCAGACGAAAGAATTGCAAAGCGCATGAATTGTTTCGATAGAAACCGGAAATTGTTTTGGGTGAAATTGCAGAAAGTGGTTCTTCATGTGATATTGAAATATTGCAAGGGGTTATATGTGAAAATTTGTTAATTAAAGTAATTCAAAAAATTCTGAATAAATTTAATAAAATAGTTTTATTAAATGAGAGAGCATTAAACTTGGAGAATTTTAATGCATTTAAAGTAGGGACTTTAAAGGGGAATGTGAAGAGGCATTTTAATGTGGAGGGGTTACCACCACATGAATGGGGGAGATGAGGAGTCAGCCCCCATGCGCCGGCCATGGAGAGGAGGAGCACCCCCTCCTCCTATAAAAGCCCCCCTCTTCCTCCTTCTTCCTCACACCTCCTTGTGAAGGATCCCTCTCCCCCTCTAGAATTATTTCCCCATGGTCTCGAATTAGCGAGATATATGTTCCCGGTGGCATTTCGTCTGGAAGGAGTTGCTGCTTCCACTGGATCGCTGGAGCGAGGAGGTGGAGGTTGTCTGGTGGCTTGAACGTGTATGCGAGTGCGGATGCGCTGCTGAGTTCTGGCGCTCGGACTTCCTCACGATCTTGAGATCGGAAACTATATGACTACATCAACCACGAGTTCCTACTCGTTAACAAAACTCGTTGTCTTCGAGGGTAAGTTCTTGTTGGATGTATGTCCACCCGTTGCTCTGTACCTAGTAGATAGATCTTGGCGTGTAGTTCTCATCATAGGAAATTTTTTTCTATGTGGATGCAAGATTGTTTCACAAAGGTAATGCAACAATTAACTTGCCTGGTAACTGCGAGATAATGTAGTTCGAAGGTTTTGCTTGACCCTGGCCCTCGGTTTCTGGATTCGTGACATCGTCCGATAAAGACCTCCCCTTTTAGGGTTTTATCATATTTTCTTTGGAATTTTATTGATTATAGCAATCCACAAATTTTTTGAGTGTTTATATTTGGAATTTTCATATTACTATGCAATACATGTTTACGTAATTATTGTGATTTTTCCTAGGTTTATAGGAATTTTTATGAATTTTTAATAATTTAAAAATCAATTTGAACCACTAAAAATTCATAATATTCAAGTGTTTCAAAAATCAAACAAAAAATACTTTTTGGATTCCTTACATTTTTTTACACATAAAACTATTTTTATTTTACTTTACTAAGTTATTAAATGTGTTTTATGATTTAATTGGGTTTATGGGCATTTGTGAAATGATAAAAATACCCCTAAGCATTTGGGCCCACTAGATAGACCTAAAGTGGTTAAAACCACTCCCTGGACCTGGTCCAGCCCAACCTGTCCCGCTCTCTCTCTCTCTCTCTCTCTCTCTCTCGCGCGTCGCTCACTCTCCTCTCGCACGCGCTCGCGCTCGCGGTGGCAACTGCGTGTCGTCGCCGCATCGCCCGGCCACCTCGGCCGTCTCCATCCTCTTCAGCCACCGCTCCTCCACTAAAACTACTCGCCTCTCTCTGCTCTACCTTTCTACCCGAGCTGATTTGTATCTCTCGCTTCCTAGATCTCGCTCGCAACCCTCCCCGGGTCTAGGATTTAGGTGGTGCTCTATCTACTCCAACTCCGGCACAACTCTAGTGTTCCCCGTAGTCGAGATGGCACTCCTAGACGTCTACTACATCAACTGTGGCTGCTCTAGCTGGTGCATAGTGAGATACCCCCTCTAGGGTACTCCTCTGTGCCGCCGTCCACCGTCGACATGCCTCTGCCTTCTTTCTCTACTAAGTCAGCATGAGCTAGGCTCATCCTTTTTGAAGGTAGGTGCTACTCTCCCTCTCTCTAGTTCTAGGCTACTAGTAGATTCTAGGGTTTGTGTTCCTTAGGTTTACAGTGATGGTGTTTCTACTTGTTCTGGTAGATTCTAGAGTTTTCTAGAATGCTCTAGATGTTGCATAGGTCTAGGGTTCGACTTGGTAATCTAGGTTTTAGGATTAAGTTCAGATGCTACTGTGTTTTTCTACTATGTTGTCTATCAGTTAATAGGTGTTTGTTTGGTTACTGAATGTTTATTTCCTAAGGGCTACACTTGACAGTTAAGGTTTCCTATTGATTATCGAATTTTTGTGTGGTTAGTAGTCTACTACCTACATCCTACTATAGTTTTTCTATAGTGTTGTGTACTAATCCTTCCATTTGAGGATTAATATAGTTATTTTTAATATAATTAGCTACTTCAAGTTTTATTTAGGCAATCAATTTCTCTTGTAGTTCACTAAATTATTTGAGTAACAATTATTTAGTTTAATTTTGTTGTTGCTTGAGATTTTAATTCAAGCTTTATTCTATAAGTGTGCTTGTTAAATGTTCATTATTACTTCTTATGCAGGTATTAGAGTACTGAATAAGTATTTCCCTTCTTATCCTTAGGCTTGTCTTAGGACTTGGTCTAGGGATGAGGGGTGAAATATAGATTAGGTGCTCGTAATTGATTAGTTGTCTGTTTACTTTTCATCTTCTTCTAGCTAATGGATATGGTCTATGCTAGTTAATGTGTGACTCATTTGTGGAGCTCTTCTTTATTGAAGATGCATAGATTATTATCCATCAACTATAATGGGTGCATTTCCTATTATAATCTATCTCTCATTGGACTATACTTTACTACCCTAGATTTAAACTTATACCCTTTGTAGGTCTACCAGAGGGCTTGATAAAGAGCTGCAGCTGCTGTTGTGGCTGTCCTCCTCCAGTTCTTGATTTTCCTCTTCTCCTCCCTTCTCTCTCTCTCTCTCTCTCTCTCTCTCTCTCTCTCTCTCAGATCTCTCTCTAAATCCCAAGTGTGTGTTTGTGGTCCAAGCTCGAGTGGTAGGTTATTAGCTATGGGGTTTCAGGTGGTCCTCTATTTATAGTGTTCCTTAATGGTTGTGTGATACATCCAAAACGTATCTACTTTCCCGAACACTTTTGCTATTGTTTCTCCTCTATACTTGTGTGATTTGGATGCAACTAATGCAGACTGACGCTGTTTTCAGCAGAATTGCCTTGGTGTCTACTTTTTGTGCAGAAAATCAACTATCAGGAAAAAGCCCGGAAAATATGCCAAAAATCCTATTTCACCTGAAGACTCCAGGAGCTAGAATACGAGACGGAGAAGAGCCAGGGGTGGCCACACCACCTGGTGGCGCGGGCCAAGCCAGGCCGTGCCAGGGAGTGGTGTGGCCCCCCCAGGCACCCTCTCGGCCTCTCTCTTCGCCTATAAGGAGCCTTCTGATCTAAAAACTTCGGGGGGTTCGACGTTTTTCCAAAAGGAGTTCTGCTCCTCCGCCTCCACCAGATTCCATGAAACAGCACCAGAAATTCCGTTCTGGCACCCTGTCGGGACGGGGAATTGGAGGAGATCATCGCCATCATCATCACCATCGCTTCTCCATCGATCATCCATGTTTCCCCCATCTACGAGTGAGTAATCCCCCGCTTTAGGCTGTGGGGATGGTAGGGATCGGATGAGATCGTTCATGTAATGGCATCAGATTGTTAGGGCATGGTGCCTAGTATCTTTTATTAGTGCTTTATGACTTTGGTGCGACTTGTTGTGCTTAATGCTTGTCACTAGGGGCTGAGTGCCATGATTTCAGATCTGAACTTATTATTTATTCATTATGATAGTATTGTTCTTGGTCTTATATGCAAGTTGTATACACACGTTGTTGTTCGGAACCTATGGCCCCGAAGTGACAGAAATCAGGATAACCGGAAGGGAAAGGCTTTGATGTGAGGATCACATGTGTTCACGGAGTGTTAATGCTTTGCTCCGGTGAACTATTAAAAGGAGCACCTTAATTGCCAGTAGTTCCCTAGAGGCCCCGCTGCAAACGGGCTGGCAGGACAAAAGATGTTGTGGAAGTTCTCATTGCGAGCACATATGACTATATATGGAACACATGCCTAGGATTGTCTAGTACTTGGGTGCTTTATCTTATTAATCTGCAATTGCCCTATGTTCTGTTTGCTATGTGAATTATATTGTCCATGCAACGCCCGTCCATCCATCCCTATGCCTACCGCACTCGAATCCTCCTGTTTACTCCTTTTGTTACTACTGTCTTTGCTTTACTACTACTGTTACTTTACTATTCCTACTACAAAACTGTTGCTACTGATAAACTGCTGTGAGCAAGATTGTTTCTAGGTGCAGCTGAATTGACAACTCAGTTGTTAAGGCTTATAAATATTCTTTGGCTCCCCTTGTGAAGAATCAATAAATTGGGTTTCACTTCCCTCAAAAATATTGCGATACACCCCCTATACTTGTGGGTCATCAAGACTATTTTCTGGCGCCGTTGCCGGGGAGTATAGCTTTATTTATCAAGTTCACTTGGATTCTCTATTATTCGTTGCTATCCATCCATCATGGGTAAGTCTCGTGATGCCAAGTCTCCTATTTTACCATCCACTACAAGAAGAGGTACGGTTCTGAACACCTCTGCTTCTCTTGATTCACCATCTATTACAAGTAAGCTCGTTACACCACCACATACACATGCTACACACACTGCTACTACTGCTGAATCTAAAACTTCTGATGCTTATGATGCTACTTCTACTGTGCTTGATAAGAGTGGTTCATTAGGTCCTTTCCTAGATGCTACGATTGCTAGAACTATAGCTGGAAATACCGAAACTCCTAATGAAGACACTACCACACCTGTTAGTTCACCCGAGTCTAGTGAAAGTTATGATATTGAAGAAGATTATGTTGAGATGACCGATGAGTTTATTAAAGAATGTAAGAACACCTATGATAGGAGAGCTACTAAGAGTTTCCTTGAGAGGCGTACTATTAGACCCAAATTATCTCCTGCTGCTAAGTTTGCTTCTTCTCCCATAAACATTACAGATGAAGATTATGATTTCTCTCTCAATCTATCTTACATAGCTATTGTCGAGAGAGAACCTTTTTGTGGGACTAAGAATGAAAGTGCGGTAGCACATATGAATGAACTTTCTACCATGAATGGCTTGTTTTCTGATGATATTAAGATGCGCACTTACTTTGTTGCTAAGATTTTTCCTTTTTCACTGAAAGGAGAAGCCAAAACTTGGTTTAGTAATTTACCTCCTAGATCTATTGATAGCCCTGAGTGCTTGATTAGTACTTTCCTGTAGAAATATTTTCCTCCCAGTGCTAGACATGCTATTTTGCAAGAACTTTTTGATTTTAAACAGGGAGAAAAAGAGGTATTGCCCGAATCTTGGGCAATGTTTTGTGCTTTGATTCATGCACAGGCTGGAGGTCCATTACCTAAGAATGAGCTTCTTGATATATTTTATAATGGACTAACCGAGAAATCTAGGACATACCTAGATAGTTGTGCTAATTATGTTTTCAGGAATAGGACTCCAAAGGAAGCTGAGGAATTAATGGCTAAAATAAGCAAGAATTATGAAGATTGGACTCCTCCTAAACAAGCTATATCTGAAGTAATTGTACCTGAACCATCTATTCCCGTGCCTATTCGAACATCAAAGAAGAGGGGAGTTATTGAATTAAATGATGAAGTGATGAAGGAAGCTAAGAAATGTCTTAAGGAGAAGGGAATTAAAGCTGCAGATGTCAAGAATCTACCTCCTATAGAAGAATTATGTAAGCCTATTCCCTACTCACCCACTATTGAGGTACACTCTCTCCAACACTTTGATGAAGGTGATATCCCTTACTCTAAACCTCCTGATCAATGCTTAGAAGAATTTGATATCTTTATTGTTAAGCAAGATAACTTTAATAAAAGGGTGCAAAATCATCTAATGGAAAACACTAGAGCTATTGTTGAGTTGAAAGATATTGTGGAAAGAACCTCTAATGATGTTAAAATGATTGTTAAACACTTTCAAATGGTTCAAACTCAAATAGATCAACTCGTTAAAGTGCAAAACGACTTGCTAGTTAATGCTGCTAAAGAAAAGCATGCTTATGAAATTAGGACTAGAAGTGGAGCTGCTACCCAGGATCCTCTATATCCTGAGGGGCATCCCAAAATAATTGAGCAGGATTCTCAACAAGCTGAAAATAGTGGTTCTACTTGTAAGAAAAGGAAAAAGAAACATAAACTATTGTAGAACCCTCTGAACTTGCTATAGATCCTAATAGTATATCTATCTCTGATGCTGAAAATGAAAGTGGTAATGAAGAAAATGTTGCTCCTAATGAAGAAAAAATTGAAGAAGAACCTGAAAACCACACTAAGAATACTGAATACACCAAAGAAGATTTTATTGCTAGTGAAAGAGAACCTTGGGTCCAAAAACCTTTGCCTTTCCCTGATAAGAAACACAAGTCAAAGGAAGATGAACACTATAATAAGTTTTGTGAGTGGATGAAGCCTTTATTCTTGCAAATTCCTTTGACTGATGCTATTAAATTGCCTCCTTACTCAAAGTATATGAAGGACATTGTATCAAATAAAAGGAAGATCCCTAATGAAGAAATCTCTACTTTGCTTGCTAATTATTCCTTCAATGGTAAGGTTCCTAAGAAACTTGGAGACCCAGGGTTTCCAACTATCCCTTTCTCTATTAAGAATAGTTATGTTAGAACTACTTTGTGTGATTTGGGAGCTGGAGTTAGTGTTATGCCTTTCTCTCTCTATAAGCGGCTTCACCTTGAAAAATTGATACCAACTGATTTATCTTTGCAAATGGCTGATAAATCTACCACCATTCCTGTGGGTATATGTGAGGATGTACCAGTTCAGGTGGCTCATAATTGCTTGATACTAACTGATTTTTTTGTGCTTGAGATGCCTGAAGATGATAATATGTCTATTATTCTTGGGAGACCTTTTCTTAATACAGCAGGAGCTGTTATCAATTGTAATCAAGGAAAGGTGCCCTTCAATGTTAATGACAAGGAACATACTGTCTATTTCCCCAAGAAGATTGAAAGGACTTATGGTTTGAATTCAATTGAACATGTTGAAGGCATTCAAGTTGGAGAAATATATTGTCCCATACCAAGAGAAAAATTTGAAACTATTATGATTGGGACCATTGCTATCAAGGTTAAGGTAACATAATCATTAATGGAGTACAAATTTTTGTCTCATATGCAATTGTTTTGGTAGCAAGACTTGATCAACCTTGCTAACAAAAGGATTCCATTGAGCAAAACAATGTTTTCATTATGATTATCTCCGTTTATTTCTATCCTTTGCATTTTAGTTTTTGCTTTCGTTTAGTTTTCTTTGTGTTGTTAGTTGCTTGCATGTTAGAACTTATGTAGTTCTAGCCTTGTTTTGTCCTTGCATCATGTTTCCAAAAGAAAAAAATCTGTCTGTCAGAAAAATCATTCTTCTATTTTTGAAAAATGCCCAAAAATAAAGTGTCTCGAAAAATTCCAGAAAATTCATATTAAATTTTTACATAAAAAAGGGGCAGAGGAGTACCTGGAAGGTACCAGGGGAGCCCACAAGGCAGGCACACCACATGGTGGCGCGCCCAGCCTTGGGTGGCGCCATGCCCTGGTGTGGGCCACCCCTGGCCCCCCACTACCTCTCTCACCTGCCACTTTCTTCTCTCTCCCGAGTAAGCTCCAGTTCATAGCTCAATCGCATTCTTTCTATGCTGGCTCTCGATTTTTTCGATCTCGTTGCTCAGCCCATCTTTCTTGCTGAAATTTGGAGCATTTGTTCCCTGGTATGTGACTCCTCCCCTTGTCCAAGTAGATTTGTGTTTAGTGGATTGTATGTTGAGTATTTTGCTGCTGTAGGTGACTGGTTTTGAGATCTTGTAAGCTTGTTTGATGCTTAGAGATATAGTTTTGATGCATGTTTAGGCCTCTTGCAAGTCCCTACGAGTAGAATCCTTCATTATATTTACTTTGCAATCACTTGTTTAATAGGTGTTTAAATTTCAAAATACTAAGCATAAACAACCATACTTTTGGGGAGATATTTGAGAGTGATGCACCTAGGAGGTCGAGGCCCTCAAGAACAGCCTCTCAAGCTAGGCCATCATACAATGAAGACCTCATTGCAACCCGTATTGGCAGTGAAAGGGATGATGGGGATGCTCACCCATCCTCTTTTCCTTGTTTTACTTTCTTGCAAGCTGCAGGAATTCTTGATGATTTCTTGCTACTGATTGAGAGGGTTGGTTTGACCTCATATATGCAAGATGAGAGCGCACAATACGCTATGCTCACCAAAACTTTTGTTGAGAGCTTCACGTTTACTAACACACCCTATCAGTCTACTGTCTCTTTTAAAATCTATGATATGCCCTTTACCATGCGTTTGGAGAGATTTTGCAGTATTGTAGGTGTGCGTATGACAGGGACCGTGAAGAAAATTCAAGGGCGACCCGCTGATTTGTTGGAGCTTTATCGAGGGGTGACCAATGATGATGATCGCGTGGCGCAGCGCGGAAAGATAAGAAATATCCAACTCCCTGCTCTTAGATACTTTGCATACTATCTTGCCACTAGTGTATTGGGTAGGGCGAACACTAGTAATATCTCCAACTATCATTTAGCATTCCTTGCTGTTGTGCTTAATAATGATACTCGGTACAATCTTGGCTCGCTTCTTGCTCGCCGCCTAGCTGCTAGGGGGGCTATCTATGGGGGCACCATTGCATCGCGCATAGTCAATGCATTAGGTCTTTCAGTGGATCCCGATGATGCTATGCTGGCACCACAGAGGCTTGATCTTGTTGCCATGAAAACTCATCACTTTGTCACCTCTGATTTGAACAATCTAGTATGTAGGATGCTTTTCACTGACGGGGATGAAAGGGAGATACTTTTGCCACAGCCTGCTTTGTTTAGTGTTCACAGGAGACCGTGGTCGCGCTCCAAGGAGGAGGTGGACGAGCAGCTTCACTTGCTGGGTTTCCACGAGCAGCACCAGGAGGATGTGCCCTCCTATGATTACTCCGCGCATTACGGAGGGACGTACTCGAACTCGCACCAGGACGAGGGGACTTCCTCGTCGTACCACGGTGACACTTCATCCTGGCCAGCTTGGGATTGATACCCCACTAAGGCCAAAAGCCTAAGCTTGGGGGGAGGTACGCCGACACCGCACTCATATCCATATCATGTTTGTCGGTACTTTGTATATTCATGTTTTTGTTCTCTTTTTAGTTTTCATTCTTCTTTGCTTTTACTTTCTAAAACACAAAAAGACCAAAAATATTTCTGTTGTTTCTCTTTGGTTTGCTTCTTCTTTTTGCCTTGGTTTGCTTTTCCCTTTTTGCTTTGTTTGAACTATTCGAAAGACCCAAAAAGATTTTGCTTTGTTTGTTTTTCCCTTTTGGTTCTTGTTTAAAAATCGAAAACACCAAAAATATTTGTCGTTTTTATTTGGTTTTTGCGAGTTTTCTATAGGGTTCGGCAGTCCTCAGTGGATATTGGTTTCATATTATTATTCAAGCCACACAAGTGAAGAGCAATAATGAGGATTAATGACAACTTGAGGCGTGCTAAGAGGCTGGTAACGAACTCTATTTGTTTTCATTTTTGTACATATACTCATCACTGTGGGCATGCTTAGTCCGTTCATGTAGAGTGTATGTTTTCTTTGGATGCTTAATAGTTCTTGCTTTCTTATGACTAGCTCCAGCTCGCTAATAGTTTGTAGCATGTCTTATGAATGTTTGCTTGCATTACTCTATTCATAAATTGGTATGACACCGTGGTATCCTCCTCTGAATGTTTCATATGATTGACTTCGCACATGCTCATGCATGCACATGACTGTAATAATCAGTTAAGCCTCGATGAATTATTTTGCCTTGAGGATCTTGAATCACTTTCATGCCATGAATAGTCCTGTTTTGTTGGAAGCATGATAATGACATCTATTGCTCTCTCGTTTGTCGCTCCCTTACTATTGCTAGCCTTCACTTCCACTGAGTGTTTTACTCATGTTTCCAACTCCCTAAACCAAATATTTCCAAAGTTTCCACCATACCTACCTATTAGCATCATTTGCTGCTCCCGTGCATATTCAATATGCCTTATTTTCTTCCAAATAAAATGTTTGCTTGTTATGGGAAAACTAGTTAGTAAAGCTCTCACAAACTTGATGGCACACTTTATTTACTACACTTAATAAACCTGAACCATTGTGAAATCTCCATGAAAGTTATATGCTTGCAAATTATAGGCTGGGGATTAGCAGAACCGTGCTGTCACGGGGAACGCTTTCAACACTTATAAATATATACCCAGTTGATACCTTGCTCTTTTGTGTGCGGATGTCGTCGGTGTGAAATAAAAGGGGAGCTTGTAAGTCCATGGAGTTATGTATATGTGTTAGAGAAACGCCTGGGCCACTGGTCTAATCCATGCTGACATGGTGGAAACCTGCAGCGTAACCATAATGATATCTATGAAGCATTCTTCTTATAAAAAAAGAGAGAGATAGCTATTGAGAAAAAAAAGGAGTTTTATGAAAAGAGGAAAGAGAGAAAAAAGCACCATTTTCCCATGGTAAATAAGAAGATTTCTCAGATACTCATTGTCTGCTTGCCTTGTCATTTTGATATGGGGATTCTTACGTATCATCGGGCAAGGGGTACCCCGTTGGCGGTTCTCAATGATACACACATACTTATGATGACAAGAACTTACCGGTAACTAAAGTTGAGTAGCATGAGGAGCGGCCCTCGTACTCAAGGGACTTGGGATTTTCAGTTTATAGTCTGTCAAGCATATAACTCAGATTGGACCTCACTTTCACCTTAACCACATTAAAGATGCTTATGATAGGGGCAATGAGAGCTCAAAGTTAACGAGTACCATACTTTCAGCAATTGGAAGCCTTTCAAATTATTCAAAACCTTTTCTTCTACTTGTTGAGTCTCCACATATTCTTTGAGCACCTTCTTGAGAGCATAGTTGTCATTCTTTGTGTTTGTCCCATTACTTGATTATTTATGTTATGACTGTGATGCTTGTATCCTTGATATATTTACTTCTAGTCATCACTTGAACTTCAGAGGTGCCTTGGCATTCATAATCAAAGGCAAGCGAGATACCACTCTATCATACCTTTCTATGAGCATTGTAATGTTGCTTGTGTTTGTGCTTCATGCTACTTATTATTCTTGAGTTGGAATCTCTTCATAGCTTGCAATGACTATTCAGTAAACTCAGTTGCATACTCTTTATTATGAACTGTCTAAGTAGTTGATCGCATTGCTAAGAATATTTACATCATATGAAGCAAATGTGTTCGTGAAAGTTCTTTTATCGCACTCAGTTTTCAACTGAATTGCTTGAGGACAAGCAATAAGCTAAGCTTGGGGGAGTTCATACGTCCAAAACGTATCTACTTTCCCAAACACTTTTGCTATCTCCTCTATACTTGTGTGATTTTGATGCAACTAATGCGGACTAACGCTGTTTTCAGCAGAATTGCCTTGGTGTCTACTTTTTGTGCAGAAAATCAACTATCAGGAAAAATCCCGGAAAATATGCCAAAAATCCTATTTCACCCGAAGACTCCAGGAGCCAGAATATGAGACGGAGAAGAGCCAGGGGGTGGCCACACCACCTGGTGGTGCGGGCCAGGCCAGGCCACGCCAGGGGGTGGTGTGGGCCCCCTAGGCCTCTCTCTTCGCCTATATGGAGCCTTCTGACCGAAAAACTTCGGGGGGTTCGACGTTTTTCCAGAAGGAGTTCTGCTCCGCCGCCACCACCAGATTCCACGAAACAGCACCAGAAACTCTGTTCTGGCACCCTGCCGGGACGAGGAATTGGAGAAGATCATCGCCATCATCATCACCATCGCTTCTCCATCGATCATCCATGTTTCCCCCATCTATGAGTGAGTAATCCCCCGCTGTAGGCTATAGGGATGCTAGGGATTGGATGAGATCGTTCATGTAATGGCATCAGATTGTTAGGGCATGGTGCCTAGAATCTTTTATTAGTGCTTTATGACTTTGTTGCGACTTTTTGTGCTTAATGCTTGTCACTAGGGCCCGAGTGCCACGATTTCAGATCTGAACTTATTATTGATTCATTATGATATTATTGTTCTTGGTCTTATCTGCAAGTTGTATACACACGTTGTTATCCGGAACCTATGGCCCCGAAGTGACAGAAATCGGGATAACCAGAAGGGAAAGGCTTTGATATGAGGATCACATGTGTTCACGGAGTGTTAATGCTTTGCTCCGGTGCTCTATTAAAAGGAGCACCTTAATTGCCAGTAGTTCCCTAGAGGACCCGCTGCAAACGGGATGGCAGGACAAAAGATGTTGTGTAAGTTCTCATTGCGAGCACGTATGACTATATATGGAACACATGCATAGGATTGTCTAGTACTTGGGTGCTTTATCTTATTAATCTGCAATTGCCCTATGTTCTGTGAATTGTCTTGTCCATGCAACGCCCGTCCATCCATCTTATGCCTACCGCACTTGAATCCCGCTGTTTACTGCTTTTCTTACTACAGTCTTTGCTTTACTACTGCTGTTACTTTACTATTCCAACTACAAAACTATTGCTACTGATAAACTGCTATGAGCAAGATTGTTTCCAGGTGCAGCTGAATTGACAACTCAGTTGTTAAGGCTTATAAATATTCTTTGGCTCCCCTTATGACGAATCAATAAATTGGGTTTCACTTCCCTCGAAAATACTGCGATGCACCCCCTATACTTGTGGGTCATCATTGTGCTGCTAACACCACTACCATGCAGTTAGGTGAATCACCTACTGGTGTGTGTGTGTGAAACCATCCCTTTTGTTTAACCAATTTATAGGTGTCAAGGGTTTTTTGGTGGTTAAAGCCCATACTAGGTTTAACTTATCTGTGTATGCCAAAATTGGCATGTGACCGTTTTGTTTCTATGTGCGGGGGTTGTATCTAAATATGCCTAATTTGGCATGTCGCTTTGGCTTTTGTCTTGTTCTAGTTTTGGAACTTGACAAGTGTTTATTAATTAGTTTCTATTATATTTGATATAGTTTCCATCCATGGCCCCGTGCAAATTCTATTTGGATGAATGTTCATAGCTTCCATTACTATGAAGTTTGATTGGTTTACAATTTTATTTTATCGTGTTTTAAATTCTGATAGTTCTAGGGTTCTTGGCAGAATTCAATGCCTTGTGAAACCATTTGGTGATTGTTCTTGTTTAGTAGTTCCTAATGTTTGTATTGGATCAGATTTTTTATTGGTGATGTTTCAGTTTCTGGATTTCTACCTATTCATGATAGAATCCTGAGCCTGGGTTTTCCTTTGGTTAAATGTCTTATATTGTGATATCTAGCATTCTTATTGGTTTGGTTTTCCTATATGCTCTAGTTGAGATTGTTGGTAGATGACTACCAGATTACTAATTATTCTCAACTAAAGTTGGTGACCGTTCAAAGGTACCGTTGTGATCCATTCTATTGGTTTTTGAGATCTACTATTGGTTTCAAATATTCACAGTGAATCACTATTTTGATTCTTCTTATTCTGGTCTTTGATTTGTTCATTTACTTCTGGGGCTAGAGTTTAGGATTTATTCCTAGACTCTGCTAAAAGGATTCTTAAATAAAATGGTTTTTTCTTAGGGCAGAACTAACATTTTAATTCTAACAGATGTTTTTTGTGTTGTTTGTGTTCACAGGTTTGAAGATCAAGGTTTTGGATCAAGGCTGAGAAGATTGATAGTGTAGTATAGGTTTCTAGATATGTTTTCCTTTTATTTTTGTTAGCATTGTAATCCTAGATCATGTACTCATATTCAAATATGAATAAAGATCACATTCTATTGTTCTTTACTGATTGTATCTTTGTATTATTGTGTTTGAAGATTTGCATGAAATATTTATATCCAATTCTTTGTGATTTATGTTCATGTGTGTGGAATTTGAATTGAATTCAAGTTTTACTTAGGTAAAATTCTATTCCTGACTCTTTCAAATTATTTAAAGTTTGAAATTTGAATGTGGTCTCAATTCCCAATGACCTTTTGGTTGCTAACAACCTCACTAGAACCATATTGAAATAAGTTATGAGAATAAGTTGGCCCTAAATTTTTAAATGCATGCTATGCATAATCTCAATTCACATAACTACCCTTTCCTATAATATATAATCCAGGATCATTACATCCTCTCCCCCTTATAACAAATTCGTACCGAAGTTAGTTCCTAAGTAGCTAAAGAGTTGAGGATAGTTGCTACGCAAATCTTCCTTTTTTTCCTAGGTAGCTTCTCTCTCTAGGTGGTGTTTCCACTAGACTTTACAGTATTTTATAGCTTTGTTTCTGAGTCATTTCCAATTATCCTCGATAATTTTGGATGGTACTTCCTTATAGGTATGATCTGGCCGTAATTCCATTTTGTTATATGATAGTGGTTCATATAGTGCTTTTAATTATTAGGATACATGGAATATGATATGAACTTAGGATAATCCTTTTGGTAACTTGAGTTCATAAGCTAATGGTCCTTTGTTACTAAGAATACAGAATGGTCCAATATATCTCGAGCTTAGTTTTCCTTTCACTCCAAATCTTTTCACTCCACGAGTCGTGCTAACTCTTAAATATACCATATCCTTGACTTGTGGTTCCCATGTTCTCCATCTAAGATCTATATAACTTTTTTGTTCCCCTAACAGTTACCAAAACTGCATTCGAATTGTTTTCTTCCCCTAACTCATACCAACAAATAGGTGATCTGCACTTTCTTCCATATAGTGCTTCAAATGGTGCCATTTTAATACTGCTCTGCACTAGTAGGAAAACCCTTATAGCAGTCATTTCTCTAGTGGCGTCCAAAATATAATGCGCGCCACCGCTTGCAGATGAAATAGTAATGGCGTTGACACATTCAGGAACGCCACTAGTAAACCCTAATAGTGGCGTCCACGTATGAATAAACGCCACAAACAGGAGGCTCCCCATACACAGTCGGGACAAAGGTAATAGTGGTGTTGGATTCAAATGAACGCCATCAATATGTACACTAGTTGTGGCGTTGGAGTCTGCTAAACGCCACGGGTACCGACCACCCTGCATGTGGCCACTGACACCTCGCCTTTTTGCCCCCTCTCACGGCCCAGCCTCCTCTCTCTCCGTGCTTGGTTCAACAATTATAGCCGGACATGAAACCGGACTGAAACAGGTGGATATGAAGGATTTTTGACGAAGAGTAATCCTTCTTATTCTTACTGACACCACATGGACAACACATAAAACCATTCTGCTTGTTTGCCTCGGCCATACGGAGGAAATAATGCAGGCCTTTAATGAACTCGTCAGAGCGTCAGTCATCGTACATCCATTGCCGGCTCATGTGCATTATATAAGTATATCGAAAACCATTACACAACATCATGAATAAAGAAGTGACCAAATTAATACAAGTTCATCATGTTAAAACCAAAGTAGAGTAGTGACCAAATGTTATATTTGCAAAAACAAAAAACTATGCATTGATTTAAAAACTTTCAACTCCATCTTTAGTCCCGGTTCGAGACATCTACCAGGACTAAACGTTTAGATTTTAGGAATGTGTAGATAATTATAGAATGAGTTTAGATTTATTTAATCATGGGTGGCGACTGATACCTTCGATCCGGATTACGGATGTAGTATAGCTCTTTTTCCCTAGTAGACCTAGGTTTATCAAATCCTCAGGAAGCAGAAGCGTAGTGAAGTTACTTTAACGGACCTTTGGGAGTTCTAGAATTCCTTTTGTGTTTTTACCGGACCAAGAGTTTGCATCTTTTGTTGTTGTCGATGATGGAGAGAGAGGGCCTAGGGCGTTCAGTTTCACCTTTAGCTATGCAAGACATCTGATGGGAATAAAAGATAGAAATAAAGTATACATGTAATTGTTAGAGCAAGATAAATTATATGTGGGCAGTGCATCCATAATTGCTATTGCCTCCGTAACCACTTATAGCAACAACCTACTAGTCTCATCCATAGAAGAAAGAGAACTAATGATATGCATAGTGACGTCACCGTTAATCCCAAGTAAATCCCTCACATACAGCCGTACTACCCCTTCTGTCACTGGGTTTTCCAACCTGCAGATTAGTCATTACTCATACTCCCTATACCTGGCTCAACCCTCGGGGACTTGGGTACCTGACAAGTTCTTAGATTGAGGCAAGAGAGGATACAATAATTATCATGTCATACAAACTAATACATGATCCCATCTATGATAAATAACATGCACAAATGCTACATGGCTAGGCCGAATCCCTTAGCCCAAGGAGAATTATTCACACATAGAGATGAGATCAAAGATCATAAACATTGTAATGGAAATCATGAGATTGATATCAAATAATCTTACAATGTCACCAATCGAAGATGAGATCTACTATTACAAGTGATAAAATATGGCTATGGTGGTGAAGAAGAGTTTGGAGATTAGATCTAAGTCTATTCTTATGGCGGCTCTTCGGTGTGGTGGATGGAGATCTAGAGGCGGCTGATGATCTGGGGAAGGGACTCGAGAGAGATTTTCTCGTCGCCTGAGGCTTCTTTATATAGGGGTCCCTTCACGAAAGTTGTTCTATTTGACCTAGCAGTATCGATGCCAACTATACGACCAGAACTATACGGCCGTAATTTTGTTCTGGTCGTATAGTTGGTCGTTAAAGTGTCTGCCTTCGCTTCACGACTCCTGGTTTTTTATGGTTGTTGGAAATATCGTATCTTTGCCTTTAATGTAGTGATTCCCATCATCAAACGTCATTATCTGCGTAAGAAAAAATAGAAGGAAAGGATTGCATATCCCTTGATCATTATGCATTAGTGGCAGGTTTTAGAGAGATATTTCATCAAAATATGAATAATATCCAGTTTAAATATGGACGTAGATGGCTATATTTCAGAGCCATCAGCGACACTATTCGGTGGGTCGTGGCACTATGTCATGGGTGAGTGGCGACACTATGTCGTGAGTGGTGACATTATTCGGTGGGTGGTGACACTATGCCGTGAGTGGCGGCACTATGTCATGGGTGGCGACACTATTTCACTGTTAGTGGTAGCACTATGCATTCAGGGTGGCATCACAAATGTTGTGGCGCTTAATCTATAAATAGGCAAGATGCATCCTTGTGAAATTATAAATATAGGAACACCACTACGGCGAGCTTCTTGAAGATGTCTATAAGATCTCAAAGCCTAAAACCCTATGAAAGAACAAACGTCCAGCTGGGTGGTGGACGTGTAACCCAGCTGGACGTTTGTTATAGGGTGTGAATTCTGATGGGATTGGCTAGCTCGTGCGGTGTAATCACCTATTCAAAGTTGCCACACTAATAGTAGCCAGGACAACGTGTCAATGGTGAAGAAATTTGATTTTGTTTGCAGCGACCAAACATAATGGAAATCCGATATATGTTTACAGTTTTGCAGCACGAGAAACTTCGTTGCAGAACTTGGAAGTAATGGAAAACTTTCTTTATATATATGTATAGGTAGCTTGGTAGGCGGTCTAGATCCTTTCTTATTCTAGCTAGCGAGCTCTTAATTTATTTCTACATGTAGTAGAACTAATTATATGTCTATATATATACATGGAGATCTAGATGAACAGACTTGCTACCAGTACAATGCAATCGCTTGGTTATAGTGTGTGTGTATACTCTCCTGAACATATGGACATACATTAATGTATGTGTGTATTTTTGATTGAAATTGTACTTTTGATTGAAATTGTACGGGAAGGGGTTTCTAGAGCTGAAGAACATAATGTGGAAATGAACACTAGTACTATGTAGTATGATGCAAACAAAGACTACTAGCTCTATATCTCTTTTTACTACATCATGTGGAGTAGCCAACTACTAGTGCGCAACAACTCAGTACATGGTGTGGACAATAAACTAAACATAAAATCCATTCACACGCATTTGTGAATCAGTGAAACATGCACTATTTTGTGTACGAAACACTACAGTGATATATGACCCCTCAAAAACAGTTATACTTCTTCTACATATAATTCAGTCTTCAGAAAAAAAAAGGAAGACAGAGTTCCAACAAAAATTGGCAATCATGATCAGGTTAGACTACTGAAAGGCAGCTAGCTGATTAAAACTGAGCCACAGAACAAAGATTTTCGTATAAGATATTAAAGCAGGTTCATCTTCTGAACCATAAAGAAAACAAAAGGCCTTTACTTATAATGACAGACAGGTCCTTCACCACATATACTCTCGCTTGAGAGACGAATTGCACAGTATTGTCAAATTAAATTTGCAAACATAAGTTGACCAGAGAAAAATATTGGATGCTGGCCTACTACAATTGTTTCTTCTTAATTGTGCATGACAAAAAGACCATTTTTTTAGTTGAAATGCAACTATGCAAGTCCTGGCCTCCAGCCAAAGCAAGAGCCCTGATTCCTCAAGTCCCCGTGTCATGCAAAAGTCTGCTCCTGATTGATCATTGGTTCACGACACGTCTTGACCATAATCCATTGCTACAGATTAATGCAACAGGTTTATGTTTAAATGCAGGCCGAGATACAGAGGAACATTTAAAACCTGAAGAAAGGGAAGATGTATAGCAAGGGGACGTGCAGGATAGCAGGAGGCGGTCGGCTCGGGTGTCTGCTACAGGGCGGGCCTCGCGTTCAGGCTCGCGTGGGGCGGCTGTGCTGAGGCCGGTGAGCAGACTCGCGTGGGGCGGCGGCGTAGCGGCAGCGTGGAGGCTCGCAAGGGGACGGCTGCGTTGAGGCCGGCGGACAGGCTATCGTGCGTAATGGCGATTGTAGGGCAAATACAGAAGGCTCTGGTGCGGTAGAGCACAATGATAAGGTTTGTTCCATAATGTGAAACCGTAGAACCCATTACTGAGGCAGGGACCTAGCTACTGCCAGAGAAAGAGAGGGGAAAGAGAGGGCTCACCGAGAGGAGCTCGTTGATGGTGGCTTGACGGCGAGCAATCGAGGGAGGCGGCGATGGTGACCGCGGTGAGCTCTTGGCGACGGTGACCGCGCTCCTCGTCGGTAGTGCGTGCGGCGCTGCCCTTCTCCTCCTCGTCGGTGGAGCACGCGACCCTTCTCCTTGTCAGTGGGTTCGCACGGCCGTTCTCCTCGTTGGTGGCGCGCGTGGCCCTTCTCCTCGTCGGCGGTGCTCCTGGTGCTCCTCCTCCTCTTGGTTGCTCCAAGGGGACGGGGTGGCGCTCCTAGCAAGGGGACGGGGTCGAGATTAGGAGAAGGGAGGGGGAGGAGGAGGGGGAGGGGAGGGGGAGAGGTTGGGGAGGCTCACCAGCGACGACTGCTCCGGTGGCGGCAGGGCGACTCCTCCGGATTGCTAGGGTTCGCGTGAGATGAAAGGGGATTGATATGAGACAGTGAGAAGAAAGGGAGAGAGGCCGATCGTTTTTTTGGCTAAGTGTAAAACATCTGTGGCGCATATTTTTTAATATGCGCCATTGATATGAGAAACTTAGTCAAATAAGGCGACGCCCTCATATGTGACAATATCACAGGCTTACCGTAGTGGTTCGACTCATGGGTCAAACCTAGGTTGGGGCATCCAGGTTCGATTCCTGGTTGCCTCACAATTTTTGGCCGATCGTTTTTGGCTAAGTGTCAAATATCCGTGGCGCATATTGCCCGATATGCGCCATTGGTATTTGGCACTTAGCCAAAAACCACGATGCCCTGATCTATGTCAACTACACAAGGCTACTGCAGTGGTTGTTGACATTGTGCTACATCTGCTGTTGCTGGAGCAGCCAGGTTTGATTCTCGGCTCTCTCAATTTTTTTAGTATTTGGCACTTAGCCAAAATACTTGTCATTAATATCTAGTATATTTTGTAACAAATAGTAATTAAGTTTAACATTCACAAATCTATTTAAAACAAGGACATCCATTTGCAAGTACATAGGCAATTATTAATTTATTTAAAACAAGGGCATCCATTTGCAAGTACATAGGCAATATCCATACACACCAATATTCTTCACAAATCTAGTGTCTCTTTGCAATCTTCTTGCCCTTCTTCTTTGTGGTTGAATACTTTAGCCCGGGAAGGTTAAGGTTTCTTCTCGTGAACGGACAACCTTTAGTAGGTAGGGTGGTCTTCCTTTTTCCTGCAGCAGTCGGCTAGTCGAAGTAATTGTCAAATTCCTCTTCGATCTTCGGATCGCCGTTCTTTTCTAAGTCTTGCTCATTGGCGGGTTCGTCCATTCCGATGATGCTCCTCTTGCCCCTCCTCACGACAACATGGCTTGGCTTTGACGGGTCAGTGATGAAGAAACATTGGTCAACTTGGCTCGTGAGTACCCATGGCTCATTTTTGCGGAGGCGTTCTTCGCAGAGGCATTGGGTATAACCATGGTGGTGAAATACCGACCCTCTTTTTGGACGCTCTTGGCCCATCTGACACGGAACATCGGCACCTTCTCTCCGGTGTAGTCGAGCTCTCAGATTTCCTCGATCCTTCCAAAAAATTGTTCCTTGACGGTGGCTTCGTCATCAGCATAGGATAGCATCATTACTCCTGAGTTCTGATAGTCGCTGCTCATGCCCCTTTTCTCGGTGTAGAATTTGTACCAGTTGATGTCGTATGCCTGATATGTCCTCATGTTGTGCCCAGGGCCATTTGACAAGGCGAAAATTAGTTTTTCGTCCTCCGTAGAAGGCGTTTGCGGGTCTGTGGGGGGATTGTCTTGAAGCTTCTTCTTGAACCAAGCCGTGAAGCTAGAGTTGTGCTCTCTTGTTACGTCTCCCTTCTTCCTCGGCCGACCAAGGTCAATGAACTTATGCTTGATTAAGCTTTTGTGCTCTTCCACCCAAGGATCGGCCAATTCGATGTGTTGTAGCACGACTCGGTGTGCCCTATCAAATTCATCACATCGACCCTTCGCACCGACATGAATGGTGTGAAAGCCCTCACGGTGGCCATATCCAGCGAGCCTGCCGAGGTGCATCCTTTTGGGCAGACCAACAGGGTCATCCTCGTCGTCCAGGTCGGTGCGTAGATAATTCTGGCAAAAAGAGACTGATCACCCACAAGTATAGGGGCTGTATCGCAGTATTTTCGATAAGTAAGAGTGTCGAACCCAACGAGGAGCAGAAGGTGCTGGCTAGTGGTATGGATCAGGAATTCTCTGCAAATACTTAGCAAACAGATTTTAGGGGTTTTCGATAAAGCAAGTAAACAAAGTACGAGTAAACAAAAGACAATAGGAATGAATGCAGCAAGTGGCCCAATCCTTTATGCAGCAAAGGACAAGCCGGTTGTATTTCTATAGATGACCAAACATTCTCGAGGACACATGGGAAGACTGTCAAGTGCTTTCGCTTCATATAGTCGATTAATCTTCTTTAGCTTGCTAAGTGTTGTGTGGGTGAACCTATGCTAATGTACCGCCCCATCCAAGACTTAATACATACTTGTGATTATACCCCTTGCAAACATCCATAAGTACAAGAAAGTAATTAAGGTAAAAACCTAACCACAGCTTTAAACTCTAAGACACTTACGTCCCTTGTGCAATGGTTTCCTAACGGGGGTTCAGGTTTCTATCACTCCGGCAACCCCTACGATTAGTAGCCAAATACACAATGCATTCCCCTAGGCCCATATAGGTGAAGTGTCATGTAGTCGACGTTCACATGACACCACTAGAAGAAGTACACCACAACTTAAATAACAATCTACTGAATCTTTCTCAACGCAACTCCACTACTAACAACAAGACTTATCCCATGTCCTCAAGAACAAAACGAACTACTCACAAGACATCATATGGATTATTATCAGAGATGGAATAATGATGTATAACAATCTGAACATAAACAATAATTCAATTGTTCACTCAATAGCATCAACTACAAAGAGTAATCAACACCGAGAAAGTTTCCCCTATGAACTATGCAAGATTCAACGCAATTGTTACAGCAATATGGAGATGGTGATGAGGGTGCTGATGGTGATGATGGAAATGATGATGATGATGATCCTGCTGAAGTCCAGCTTGATGGTGGTGTTGATGGCGACGATCTCCCCTCTCCGGGAAGGAATTCCCCCGGCAGAAATCTGTCTGCCTGAGAGATCTTTCTCTCTCGGTATTTTCCGCCCCGCAGAGGCGGCGGAATCTTTCTGTGGTCGCTCCCCGAGTCTTAGGGTTTTGTAGGGATGATATACGCTTGAGGGGAGAGGCTAGAGTGGGCCAGGGCGGCCACACCACCTCCAGGCGCGGCCTAGGCCTGCCCGCGCCATGGGGTGGTGTGGGCCCCTTGTGGCCCACCTCCACTCCATCTTCTAGCATCCTTAGTCTTCTGGAAAAATAGGATTTTCCGTATATTTTCCCGGATTTTCTGATCTTCGTGAATTTTGCCTCCAAACATCACCTTTTCCATTAGAATCCTGACTGCAGTGGTCCATGCTCCAAAAGTCATCAACCATGCAAAAATAGATGAAATAACATAAGTATCACCTCTCAATACGAAATATATCAATGAATAATAGTGAATTAAGACATAGAATAGTGATGCAAAATGGACGTATCAACTCCCCCCAAGCTTAGACTTCGCTTGTCCCCAAGCGAAACTGAGCTCAATAAACATGACCTCAGGTTTATGGAGTGATGAGTCGATAAAAGAATACGGACAAGAAGCATCACATTCATCAAATACATAGATCATAATAGAAGACAACTCACTATTATACAACTCAACTTGCAATGCGTAAAGGAAACACAATAAAGATACATAAAGTGAATCATAATTGGTAATGACAAACTTAGCTCTTGGTCGAAGAATAGTTGATAATTTGCTGGAGTTCACAAATAGCTGGTTTTCAAAGAAAGCTTTCAAAGTAGTAAACTTCAAGATAAGAGCAATGTGCAAAACAAGGAACATAAGAAACATGATTGAATAAATCATCATATGAATGAATGAAACACATCAACTCAAAATACTTGCTGAGATAGAAGGGAATAGGTTTACTGACTCAACTACAAAGCAAAAGAAAGGCCCTTAAAAGAGGGAAGCAGGGATTGCAAGTCTCATAAAGAGCTCCCAAAAATTATGATACTTACTAGCTTTTAGCTCTCATTGCCCCTATCATAGGCATCTTTTGGTGGTTAAGGTTAAAGTGACACAACTAAGAGGATATGCTTGACAAGTTATAAGTTGAAATCTCATGCCCCTTACTTATGAGTACCGATCTTCATGCTACTCAACTTCAGTCACAAGAAAGCTCTTGTCATTGTAAATATATGCGTATCATTGAGAACCGCCAACGGGGTACCCCTTGCATATGACACATGAGCTTTCCCATAATCAAAATGACAAGGCAAGCAGACAGTGAGGATCTCAGCGATCTTTTTATTTGCTATTTGCATAGGTTTTTATTGAGGATGCTTCATAGAATGCTCACTATAGTTATGCTTCAAGTTTCCACCATGATTAGGCATGGCTTAGGCTAGCGGCCCAGGCGTTTCTCTAACACACATATAAACTCCATGATCTTACAAGTTCCACTTTTATTTCACACCGCCGAGATCCATAAGCAAAAGAACATGATATCAACTAGGTACAAAGTACCAAATGAAGTGTTGAAAGCGGTCCCCATGATACATGGTTCGGCTAACTTCAACTCATAAAGCGCAAGCATATACGCAACAAAGAAGGACCCAATGGTTCAAGTTTATTAAATGCAAGAAAGTAAAGTGTGCCATCAAGTTCGTGAGAGCTTTAATCACTAATTTTCACATAACAAGTTTAATTTGGGAGGTAGATAAAACAAGAATTTACTTGAAATAGCAATAGTGCTACTAGGTAGGTATGGTGGACACAAATGGCAAAGGTTTTGGTTTAAAGGAGGTGGATGCACGAGAAGAATACCCTCTCAGTACAGGTTTTTGGCTAGCAAGGTTGGGTATCAAGTATAAGAGTTGAAGGAGAAAAACAAACATACAAGTGATAAAAACAAACATGCAATCTTCCTTGGAAGGACAAAGGATCTTTAACTAGAGAATACTAAACTTTATGAGCAAATCAAGAAAGAAAAATGATGAAATTATTTTTCTCTAGAGTACTTCTATCTTTTTCAACTCTCAAAAAGGTGTTGCTACTGACCGAGCCAGGTTTGCCAAAACCAACTAAATTAACTCAATGATCCCAGAGTGCTACCAATACTAACAACAATATCAATCATATAACCACAAATTGAAAACAAATATAAGCTGTGCAAAAGGGTAAATGAATGAACTTCTCATTAATATTCCATAACGGAAACTCACACCAAGGGATACATATCTAACGAGAGAGGGGACACTTCCATAATTCAAACCATACTACATAATAACTGCTCTATTCATGATATGACTCTACTAATAAGGTAAAAAGATAGAAGATGGTGATATGATACCGCGGCACTCCCCCAAGCTTGGAACAAACCAAGGGGATGCCAAACTTGATGACGAATTACTTCTTTGGTGGTGGTGGTGGTATCCTCTTGATGAGCTCTTTGATCAATTTCCCAAAGTCGTCAATCTTGAGGGTGAGAGTATGAATCAACTCCGAGTTGTGCTCAATACGGCCCATAATCATTTCAGTTTGTGGATCCCAGCTCTTGTGATTCTTCTTCCATTCTTCCCACTTGGAGTCTTCTTTTCCTGCATGGTTATGGGTAAAGGTATGGAAGGTACTCTTGGTGTTTGGAGAAGGTGTCCTTGGCTCCAAGCAGTGACGCGGAGGCTTCCCTCCAGTTGACATCCGTGCCGTCCTTCTGATCCTGGCAGGGTTCGCCACCACTCCAATGCTTGCAATGGTAGTGCCGGTGTGCGGACATTGGCCTTGCTCCTCCTCACCTTCACTCTCGATCTCCTTCTCCTTCCCGGGGTCTTGGAGGTCTTCCTCCATAGGCTCCTTTCCTTTATCCTTGGCGGACACCATTGTGCTTCTAAACCTTCAAAGAGTATGTCCTGTCAGAAATAGATCGAAACAAAAACACGACGAAAACACGATATACGGACCTCGGGGGATCCGGGAGGTTATATATATGAAGTTTCATATCAAAAGGAAGGTACTGGGAGAAAACGAGTCGGAGGCGGAGTCCGGGGTGGACTCACCACCTGGTGGCGTGGCCAGGGGTGGGCTCGCGCCACAGGGTGGTGTGAGCCACCCTGGCTCCGTTTCTATCCCTTTTTCGCTTCTTAGATTTCCTTATCAACTGAAAACTGCAAAAATATAGTTGGATTGTACTTTCGCGGAACTTTTCTTACCATAACTGTTACCTATTTGAAAACGGACTCTGCAGGTCTCTGAATTTGGTATTTAGTGGATCCTTCCAGAGTCATCTCTTGAATATCATCGATATCCTTATCTTCATACTCTTATTATTGGAGTCATAAAACCTTTATCTTCCTTATTACACCATTATCTCCACTTCCTGGAAATTTCTTTCACACAAAACTTCACACAGTTCTAATTAGCAACATTAGTATAAGTGAAGTGATAAAACCTTTTGAGTCCAACTTCAACTGAAAACCATCAAAACAAAATCTACTGTATCAAATCCTTCCGAAAACCCAAAAAGAATTCAAGAAGGAAATCAAATAAAGAAGCAAATGCAAGAGTGGCAAAATCTGTCAAAACAGACCAGCAGGTAAAGATCAATGTTTTCAAAAATCTTCTGTTTCTCAAATCAAAACGTGCAAAACTAACAAAAGTTAAATAACAACCTGGGGCAGAAGCAGAAAAAATTACAGCTCAATCCGACATACATTGATCTCTCGCGAATTTGTACGGTGAAGCACAAAAATCTATTTCGGGACATCAACTTCCCCAAATATTACTTCTCTCTCATTAGAGGTTGATCTTGACACAAAAACCAAACAAAAGGATAAGGAGCGGTTATTACCGAAGTAATAACTTCCAAGACTCAAAGAAACAAAGACAAACTGAAAGCAAAAACAAATTGGGTTGCCTCCCATAAAGCTCTTTCTTTATAGCCATTAAGATGGGCATGATAATTTTGAAGAAGCTCTCATAGGGATATGAATTGAAGTGAAAGAGAGCATTAAGAAGCAAAAACACACACATTTAAGTCTAACCCACTTCCTATGCAAGGGGATTTTGTAAGCAAACAAGTTATTGAAACCACAGGCAACTTGCATAAGAAGGCAAAAGAAGTGCACCATAAAAACTTTCAGCATAAAACGAGGAAACTTGATATTATTGAGATACATAAGAACACTTTTCCCTCTCTCATAGTAACTTTCAGTATCATGCATAAACTTAACAATATAGCTATCACAAGGACCATCATAGCAATGATCACTTATTCTAACAGAAAACACAGGAATACTAGCTCTCATAACACTACTATGTGAAACAATATTAGAGGTATCCTTACAAAGGATAGTGTGTCCCTCTTCCTCATACTTAGTGACAAAGTCTTTCACACTTGCTATTATAGGTTCATCAACCATTTGTTTATCAGGTTCAACGGCTTTATTCATACTTTCATCTACCATACTAGCCATCATAGAATGTTCCTTTACCTTAATTGGAAAAGGCATTTTCTCAATATAAGGTTCAGGTAAAACATGATTAGCAGTATAAACTTCAGTACTTCTTGTAGGAACACTCTTAGCAATATCTTTATAAGGTTCATGATACTTATTCCACTTCTTTTTAGGCACTTCAATGTAGGAAGCAAAAGCCTTAAAGTAAGAAGCAATAGCTTGAGAGTCTAGACCATAAGCATTTTTAATATTTTGAAAGTCATCAGTTCCCATAAAAGATTCAATGCATTCATAATCATAATTTATACCTGACTTTCTACCTTTGTCATTCTCCCAAGCTTCAACATTGTCTTGAATACGGTCCAGAAGGTCCCATTTAGCTTCTTCTTCCATGTGAGTGAATTATCCAACACAAGAAGCATCCAATAAATCCTTGTCATGTAGAGGGAGCCTTGCATAAAAGTTGTTGATAATAATATTGTTGGGGAGCTCATGAATGGGACATTTGAGCATTAGTAACTTCAATCTCCCCCAAGCTTGAGCTGTACTCTCTCCATCTAGAGGCCAAAAGTTGTATATTTGATTCTGATCTTTATGAATCTCACTAGGAGGATAAAACTTTGAATAAAAGAGAGGCACTATTTCCTTCCATTCCAGAGCTTGACCATTCTTCAGCAGCTTATACCATTCCTTAGCTCTTCCTTTTAGTGATAATGAGAATAACTTCTTCTTAACTTGATCTGTAGTAATACCTGCACACTTGAACAACCCGCATAATTCGTGTATAAAGAGTAAATGATCACCGGGATGGACTGTTCCATCCCTAACATAGTAGTTATCCATAACACGATCAATAACTCTTGTAGGTATTTTGAAAACATCTTTCTCAGTAAGTGGTGGCTTATCTACTACCTTAGCAGTGGTAGTAGCATTACCAAATAAGAAACTCAGTGAATTATCCATAACAAAAATAAAGCAACTAGCAGAAGTAAACAATACTCATAGTAGAAGTTTCCTTTACCAATTCCACACTCCAATAGCGCTTTCGTCCTCGGCAACGGCGCCAGAAAACAGTCTTGATGACCCACAAGTATAGGGGGTGTATCGCAGTATTTTCGATAAGTAAGAGTGTCGAACCCAACGAGGAGCAGAAGGTCCTGGCTAGTGGTATGGATCAGGAATTCTCTGCAAATACTTAGCAAACGGATTTTTAGGGGTTTTCGATAAAGCAAGTAAACAAAGTACGAGTAAACAAAAGATAGTAGGAATGAATGCAGCAAGTGGCCCAATCCTTTATGCAGCAAAGGACAAGTCAGTTGTATTTCTATAGATGACCAAACATTCTCGAGGACACATGGGAAGACTGTCAACTGCTTTTACTTCATATAGTCGATTAATCTTCTTTAGCTTGCTATGTGTTGTGTGGGTGAACCTGTGCTAATGTACCGCCCCATCCAAGACTTAATACATACTTGTCATTATACCCCTTGAAAACATCCGTAAGTACAAGAAAGTAATTAAGGTAAAAACCTAACCACAACTTTAAACTCTAAGACCCTTACGTCCCTTGTGCAATGGTTTCCTAACGGGGGTTCGGGTTTCTGTCACTCTGGCAACCCCTATGATTAGTAGCCCAATACACAATGCATTCCCCTAGGCCCATATAGGTGAAGTGTCATGTAGTCGACGTTCACATGACACTACTAGAAGAAATACACCACAACTTAAATAACAATCTATTGAATCGTTCTCAACGCAACTCCACTACTAACAACAAGACTTCTTCCATGTCCTCAAGAACAAAACGAACTACTCACAAGACATCATATGGATCATGATCAGAGATGGAATAATGATGTATAACAATCTTAAAATAAACAATAATTCAATGGTTCACTCAATAGCATCAACTACACAGAGTAATCAACACCGGGAAAGTTTCCCCTATGAACTATGCAAGATTCAACGCAATTGTTACAGCAATATGGAGATGGTGATGTGGGTGCTGATGGTGATGATGGTGATGATGATGATGATGATCCTGCTAAAGTCCAGCTTGATGGTGGTGTTGATGGCGACGATCTCCCTACTCCGGGAAGGAATTCCCCTAGCAGAAATCTGTCTGCCGGAGAGATCTTTCTCTCTTAGTGTTTTCCGCCCCGCAGAGGCGGCGGAATCTTTCTGTGGTTGCTCCCCGAGTCTTAGGGTTTCGTAGGGATGATATACGCCAGAGGGGAGAGGCTGGAGTGGGCCAGGGTGGCCACACCACCTCCAGGCGTGGCCTAGGCCTGCCCGCGCCATGGGGTGGTGTGGGCCCCTTGTGGCCCACCTCCACTCCATCTTCTGGCATCCTGAGTCTTCTGAAAAATAGGATTTTTCGTATATTTTCCCGGATTTTCTGATCTTCGCGAATTTTGCCTCCAAACAGCACCTTTTCCATTAGAATCCTGACTGCAGCGGTCCATGCTCCAAAAGTCATCAACCATGCAAAAAACAGATGAAATAACATAAGTATCACCTCTCAATACGAAATATATCAATGAATAATAGTGAATTAAGACATAGAATAGTAATGCAAAATGGACGTATCAGACACGCACTCGTAGGTCAGAAAGCCCTTGGCAATGCTTCCATATGGACGGGACCTGTTGCGTACGAATCCTTTGATAACACCGTTAAGCCTTTCGAACGGCATCATGTTGTGCAGGAATGTCGGCCCAAGATGAATGATGTTATCCATGACATGGACGAGTAGATGGACCATGATGTCGAAGAATGCGGGCGGGAAGTAAATCTCGAGCTCGCATAGTATCACGACGATCTCATCTTGTAGTGTGCCGAGCTGCTTCACGCCAATCGACTTCCTCGAGATGATGTCGAAGAAGTTGCAGAGGCCAAATAGCATCTCACAGACGTGCTCGTCCATTATCCCTCGGATCACAACGGGAAGTCTCTGCGTCATCAACATGTGACAGTCGTGAGACTTCATCCCACTGAACCTCTTCTTCGCTTTGTCAAGATATCTGCCTATGTTCCCCGAGTAACCGAAAGAAACTTTGACTCCTAGGAGGCAGTTGAAAAACTGGTCAAGCTCCTGCTCACTTAGAGTGAAGCAAGCAGCCGGAAACACTGCAATTCCCCTCTTAACCCTTTTGCGGTGACCTTGAGTATCTTCATACGCGTCTCATCATCATCATCATCGGGCGGCGGCATCTCATGAAGTTCTTCCTTGATGCCAAGTTCCATCAGGCCGTTCCTTAATTTTGGCCCGTCTTTGGTCCTATCCGGCATGTTGATGATAGTGGCCAGCAGACTCTCGCACATGTTCTTCGTGATGTGCATGACATCAAGGCTATGGGGCGTGTGGAGGTATTTCCAGTATGGCAGGTCCCAGAAAAAAGGCCTAGCTTTCCACACACCATGCAGTGGTTTCGTCCTCGGACGCTTCTTTCCCGGCAAAGGGCACTCTTCCCAGTTGTCCAACATATCTTGGATCACTTCTCCGCTCCTCGGACGTGCGGCTTTTTCGAGCTCTACTTTGCCATCAAACAGATCTCTACGCTTTCTCCACGTGTGATCCTTTGGAAGCCACATTCGAGTCCATTGGAACACGGTCTTCGATGACCTGGATCCCTTGGTAGCTGGACATGCGAGGTCTTATCCATGCACTTAAAACATGCTTTGTGTCCGTGGTTCACCTGGGCAGACACGTATGCGTAACCTAGATAGTCCTGCACCGTCGTGAGCAGCACGACACTCATAGGGAAATAATCTCCTGTGTATGCGTCCCACGTATGGGCTGTTGTCTCCCACAGCATGGCTAACTCTTCTTTCAGCAGCCCGAGATACAGATGCATGTCGATCCCTGGTTGTTTCGGCCCCTGAATCAGAATACACATGTGTACGTATCTCTGCTTGGTGCACAGCCAGGGAGGTAGGTTGTACGGCCATACAAACACGGGCCAGGTGCTATGTGTGCTATTCTGGTTGCCAAACAGATTAAGTCCATCGATGCTCATACCAAGTCTGACGTTCCTTGGATCGCCCTCGAAGTCTGGAAAGTCAATGTCCAGTGCGTTCCACTGGCTAGCGTCCGAAGGGTGTGTGAGGATCTTGCCCTTATGTGGATTATCTTCGGACGGCTTCTTCATTTCCGCGTGCCATTGCATGATCTTTGCTTCCTTAGGGTCCACGAAATACCACTACAGACGGGGAGTGATAGGAAAGTGCCATACCACTTTCTGAGGAACATTCGTGTTCCCTCTCTTGTATCGTCCTTGGCCACACACCGGACATGTGGTTATATTCTTGTACTCATCCCGATAAAGTGCACAGTCATTAATGCAGGCGTGGTACTTAACATACGGTAGGTCGAGAGGACATATGGTTTTCTTGGCCTCCTCGATACTAGTTGGACACATGTTCCCCTTGGGAAGACGTTCTTGCCAGAATCTCTTGCTTTTGTTGAAGCTTACGTCGGTCCATTTGCTTTGTGCCTTCATCTCCAGAGCCTTGAGCATTACATTCAAGCGGGTATCCTCGGGCCGGCACCCAGGATACAATGGAGTTTTCCCATCTATCTCCATCTGCGCTAGCTTGGCTTTCTCCCTGGCAGCAGCTCGACACCCAGGATACAATGGAGTTTTCCCATCTATCTCCATCTGCGCTAGCTTGGCTTTCTCCCTGGCAGCAGCTTTGGTGTTGCTCGTCTCCCTGTTCCTGAATATGAGGGTCCTTCAAGGCCGAGGTTAGCCGCGTCGTATGTGTGTTTGCGTCTTCTCCATCGGCACCTCCTTCGTGAGCATCATCATGTCCGTCACTGCCATCATCTCCTTCGTGTTGATCATCATGTCCGCCGCTGACGACATCTCCTTCATGATCATGATCATGTCCGCCGGCGGCATCTCCTTCATGATGATGATCATGCCCGCCCTCGTCTTCAGGATCGTTGACGTCCTCATCATCTTCAGAATCATAGCCACGCATGAAACCACGTGTGAGCAAGTGATTCTCCAGGTCTCTAGAATCAGGGTCAACCAAGCTCTCGAGATTGCATGTTCGACAGGGACATCTTATGTAGGTCCTCTTGTTCAGAATCATGTCGGCCAGCGCGCGTTTCTTGTATCTATCTACTCGATCTTCGATCATATGTCTAACCATGGTTTCCTGCGCGGTATAGAGAAAAAAGAGAGAGTATCTTAGAACCACAGCACCATCATGCACACACACACATGCATGCAGGGCCGCCGGAAAAATTCGACATGACCTCTCCTAAAAATGGGACATATGGATAGTGCAAAAATTTGCTGAAACGGAAATTAATCGACATTTCGGCAAACATCCATGCACCACCAGAGCAAGCAACATGCTTTATTCTTTGTCACCTGCAAACATTCATGCACCACATTCATGCAAACATCATCCCTCTCGCAATAAGAAGGCTTCACAAACATAAGCATGCACACACATACACACCGCACCGACGTCCACCCTCCACACAAAACATCCACATGCATGTCCTCCAACAACTCACCTAGTAGAATCGTTTCCAAGCCAAGTCCGCGACAAGATAGTGTGGTTGTTGGAGAACAAGATGGATGTTGGAGGAGGAAAACTAGTTGGTTTAGTAGATCTACAACAATTGGAGAGGCTTCCCCTCACAAAACTATGAAGCAAGGTAGGTTCAACAACCAAGAATGGAGAAAAGAATGGAGAAATTGAGGTGGTGGGGAGGAGGAGGACGAACTAGATCTAGTTTGGGTGGTGGGTGGAGAAGAATAGAATGGTGGTGGTGGGTAGGGGTGGCTGCCAACTTATAGATCTGGGCGAAGTTATCAGTGGCGCATATTACACTAAAAGCTCCACTGATAAGTCTACCACCTTTTTAGGTGGTAGGCCCCAAGACTTATCAGTGGCGCATTTCGTATTATATGTGCCATTGGAGGCAAATTATCAGTGGCGCATATACTGAATGGTGGGGCCTAGGTGGGGCCCACATATTTATCAATGGCACATGTAGGAAAGGATGCGTCATTGGTGAGGAGAATATCAATGGAGCATATTGCATATGCGCCATTGATAAGAACATATCAATGGCGCATATTTCCATATGTGCCATTGATATTTGGTCCACATCCCTCTAGGGTGTTGGGCCCACATTATCAGTGGCGCATTATTTGCGATGTGCGCCATTGGTTAGACAAAATATCAGTGGAGCATATTTCTAAATGCACCACTGATAACTATCAGTGGAGCATATTCAAAAAAATGCTCCACTGATAATAAATCTATCCATAAGCCTTTCTCTAGTAGTGTCTCTAGATTCAGGTGAACTGATAGGTGTAGTAGTATCTTCATTAGGAGTTTAAGTATTTCCAGCTATAGTTCTAGAAATCGTAGCATCTAGGAAAGGTCCTAATGAACCATTCTTAGCAAGCACAGTAGAAGCAGCATCATAAGTATCAGAAGTTTCAGACTCAGTAGAAGTAGCAGTATGTGTAACATGTGTATGTGGTGGTGTAAGGAGCTTACTCATCACAGATGGTGAATCAAGAGCAACAAAGGTGTTCAGAACTGTACCTCACCTTGTAGTGGATGGCAATATAGGAACCTTTCCATCACGAGATTTACCCATGATGAATGGATAGCAGCGAACAATAGTGATTCCAAGTGAACTTGATAAATAGAGATATGCTCCCCGGCAACAGCGCCAGAAAATAGTCTTGATGACCCACAAGTATAGGGGATCGCAACAGTCTCCGAGGGAAGTAAAACCCAATTTATTGATTCAACACAAGGGGAGCCAAAGAATATTTATAAGCCTTAACAACTGAGTTTTCAATTTAGCTGCACCTGGAAACAGTCTTGCTCGCAGTAGTTTATCACTAGCAACAGTTTTGTAATTGTAATAGCAAAGTAATAGTAGTGGTAAAAGTAAAGACAGTAGTAACAATTGTAGTAAACAATAGGATTAAAGCGCGGTAGGAATAGGGATGGATGGACGGGTGTTGCATGGATAAGAGAATTCATGTAGAAATCAAGATATAGGGCATTCGCAGATAAATAAGATAAAGCATCCAAGTACTAAATAATCATAGGGATGTGTTCCATATATAGTCATACGTGCTCGCAATGAGAACTTGCACAACATCTTTTGTCCTGCCAGCCCGTTGTAGCGGGGCCTCAAGGGAATCTACTGGCAATTAAGGTGCTCCTTTTAATAGAGCACCGAAGCAAAGCATTAACACTCTTTTAACACACGTGATCCTCATATCACAGCCATCCCCTCCGGTTATCCCAATTCTTGTCACTTCGGGGCCTTTGGTTCCGGACAATAATATGTGTATAGAACTTGCAGGTAAGATCATAAACAATACTATCATCATGAATCAATAACATGTTCAGATCTGAAATCATGGCACTCGGGCCTTAGTGACAAGCATTAAGCATAACAACTTGCAACAAAGTCAAAAAGCACAAATAATAGATACTAGGCACCATGCCTTAACAATCTAATGCCATTACATGAACGATCTCATCCAATCCCTACCATCCTCATAGCCTACAGCGGGAGATTACTCACTCATGGATGGAGGAATCATGGATGGTTAATGGAGAAGCGATGGTGATGATGATGGCGATGATCTCCTCCAATTCCCTATCCCGGTAGGGTGCCAGAACAGAGTTTCTGGTTCCGAATCACGGTATCTGGTGGAGGCGGTGCAGCGGAACTCTATCTGGAAAAACATCAAACCCCCCGTATGTTTTAGGTCAGAGGGCTTTTATAGGCGAAAGGAGAGGTCGAGGCGGAAACCGAGGTGGCCACGCCACCCCCTGGCGTGGCCTGGCCTGGCCCCCATGGCCAGGTGGTGTGGGCCCCTCGTGGCTCTTCTTCGTCTCCTCTTCTGGCTCCATGAGTCTTCTGGTAAAATAGGAGTTTTGCGATATTTTCTAGGATTTTTCCTGAAAGTTGATTTCTTGCACAAAAATGAGACACCAAAGCAATTCGGCTAAAAATAGCGTTAATCCGCATTAGTTGTACCCAAATCACACAAATTAGAGAAGAAACAATAGAAAAAGTGTTCGGAAAAGTAGATACGTTTTGGACGTACCAGAAGGCATCCAATTTGGAGAAATATATTGTCCTATACCAAGAGAAAACTATGAAATTATTATGATTAGGACCATATAAAATTGAGGTACATAATCATTTAGTGAAATGCAAAGTTTTGTTTCATATAAAATTGTTTTGGTAACAAGACCTGATCAAACTTGTTAATAAAGGAATTTTAATAAACAAAACAATGTTTTCACCATGATTATCTTTGCTTACTTTAATTTTATCCATTTTAATTTTTGTTTTCACTTAGTCTACTTTTCTATTATTAGTTGCTTGCATATTAGAGTGTCTTAGAACTTCTGAAGTTTAGTTTAGTTTTGTTATTGCATCATTCAAAAGTCATCTTTCTGCCAGAAAAGCATTCATCAATACCTAAAAATGCTTAAAAATAAAGTTTCTCGAAAAAATCCAGAAAATTCATATTAAATTTTTACGTGAAAAGAGGGGCAGAGAAGTACCTGGAGTGACCCAGGGGGGCCCACCAGTCAGGCACACCACCTGGTGGAGCAGCCACACCAGGGGAACGCCTGGCCATTGTGTGGGCCACCCTTGGCCCTCCACTTATTCTACTTCCTACCACTACCTTCTCTCTTGCGAGAAAATATCAGTTCATTGCTCAAATCCGTGTTCTTGCTGTTCTTGCTCACGGTTTTCGATCTCCTTGCTCAGCCCATCTTTGCTGCTGAGATTTGGAGCATTTGTTCTCCGGTATGTGACTCCTCTGCTTGTCAAAGTAGACTTGTGATTAGTGGATTATATCTTGTGTATTTTTCTATGATAGGTGAGAGGTTATATGATCTTGCATGCTTGTTATTTACTTAGAGAAATTTTTTTGATGCATGTTTAGGCCTCTTACAAGTCCCTATAAGTAGTTCCTTTCATTATGTAATAACTTTGCAATTATTATTTGTGATGGTTGTCTAAAATTTCAGAAAAGGAGATGAATGAACACCAACTCAACAAACATGAATTAAGGGTGCCCGAGGTTATGAAAGTTCACTGTGAGGAAGATGTTTTCCCTTCTATTTATCCATGCCCTGAATTCATGAGGGCTGTAGGGATTTCTCAAGATTTCCATACTCTAATTTCTAATGCAGGATTGGAGCATTTTGTGGGAGATGAACCTTACCAATATGTGAAACTAAGTATGTCTATGGTGTAGGATTTTTGATTTAGTTAGTCCTTGCCTAACCCCATGGTTCATTACAAAATTTACAATATAGTTGGCGACCTCCCTTTTGATGATTTTTGTGCAGCTATTAAGGTACCGCAGTGGGGTTTGTGTGAAAGGATTAGAGAGCGGCCTACACCACACGTGGACTTGTATGCAGAGATTTTCCAAGGGAGCAGCTTCTCAAAGGAGAGTGGTAAAATTCGTAATATTCATCTCCCGTCTATTCGATACTTTTCCTACTTTATTGCCAAGTGCATTCTTGCTAGGAAAAATACTAGTAAATTATCCTCATATCATCTAGCCTTTATCTCAGCTGCCTTGAAACAAGATAGGACTTATAATTTGGGTGCTTTGATAGCTTTCCGTCTTGCTGCTAACCGCGAGAAAGGTGGAATTTGTGGAGGCCTCATCGCCTCTCGTTTATTAGCTTTGCATGGTGTAGCGCCTCATCATTCAGACTTACAGTTTCCCATAGAGAGGCTTGATATTAATTCCATGATACAACATAAATTTGTTTCTTCTTGGGCTAATTTGAGTGATTTATCTTATGAAATTACCTTTCTCAAGAGTGGATGGAGAAGAGGTAAGTCTAAGCGAGTGGTTCTTTTGCTTGCGCCTGTTTTGTTTAACCTTGATACCAGGGTAGGATGGTCAGTCACGGAGGAAGAGCTCGACACATATTTGGAGGATCTCTCCCAGCAAGAGCAGAATGCTGAAAGGGAGGTTGAGGACGATTCGGTCCAGCCCTCCAACAAGGGTGAGTCTTCATACCAATAGCATGCCTATGATTCGGGAGTTTCTTCTTCTTCATAAGGGCCTGACCATGATCACTCTTATGATGACCTATTGGCTTGGAGTTCCTACCCGCGTTGGGATTGATCTCCACTTAGGTCAAAAGCCTAAGCTTGGGGGGAGGTATACCGACATCACACTCATCTACATATCATGTTCATTCGGTACTTTGCATATCCATGTTTCGTTTTCTATTTAGTTTTTGTTCTCGCTTTATTTCTGCTTTCCAAAACACAAAAAGACCAAAAATATTTCCATTATTTCTCTTTGTTTGCTTCTTTATCTTTTAGCCTTGGTTTGCTTCATCCTTTTTAGCCTTGTTTTGATTATTCGAAAATCCCAAAAAGATTTCGCTTTGCTTGCTCTTCCCTTCGGTTCTTACCTTTAAAAATCGAAAACCCAAAAAAAAATGTGTTATTATTCTCTGTTTTGTAAAGTTTGTTGCAGGGTTCAGTAATTCCTTGGAGTTTGGTTTTATCTTATTATTCAGGTCACACAAGTGAAAGGCAATGATGATTTATGACAACTCGAGGTGTGGTAAGAGGCTGGTATGAACTCTAGTTGTTTTCATTTTTGTACATATACTCATCATTGTGAGCATGCTTAGTCTGTTTATGTAAGGTGTATGTTATTTAATGGATGCTTAGTAGTCCTTGCCTTCTTATGATCAGTTCCAATCCATTATTAGTTTGTAACCTGTCATATAAATGTTTGCTCGTATTGTTCTATTCATAACTTGGTATGACATTGTGGTGTCCTCCTCTGAATGTTCTATTTGAATCGAATTGGCACATTCTCACGCATGCATATGACTAAACAAAAAGTCAGTTAAGCCTTGATGCTTTATTCTGCCTCAGAGTTCTCATGTCACTTTTATGCCACTATTAATTTTGTTTTATTGCAAGCATGATTATGACAGTTACTGCTCTCTCGATTTTTGCTCCATTTCTATTGCTAGCATTCACGTGTGCTGAGTATAAGCTTTACTCATGCATCCAACTCCCCAAAACCAAAGTTGTCAAAAGGAGTCCACCATATCTACATATTAGCATTATTTCTATTCCTTGCATAATTATTATGCTTTGTTTTCTTCCAATAAAAATGTTTGCTTGTTATGTGAAAATTAGTTAGTAAACCTCGCACAAACTTGATGGCACACTTTACTTTCTTGCACTTAATAAACTTGAACCATTGTGGCATCTATGTTGCGTATATGCTTGCGCTTTGTAAGTCGTGAATTAGCAGAACCATGTTACCATGGGGAACGCTTTCAACATTGCACTTTATTTAGTTGATATCATGTTGTTTTCCTTATGGATCCCGGTGGTGTGAAATAAAAGGGGAGCTTGTAAGCTCATGGAGTTTGTATGTGTTAGAGAAATGTCTGGGCGGCTAGCCTAAGCCATGCCTAATCATGGTGGAAACTTGCACCATAACCATAGTGAGCAATCTGTGAAGCAACCTCAATAAAAAAGGGAAAAGAAAAAAAAGCATGTGCAAATAGCAAATAAAAAGATCGCCGAGATGCTCATTGTCTGTTGCCATGTCATTCTGATATGGGAAAGCTCCTGTATCATGGGGCAAGGGGTACCCCGTTGGCGGTTCTCTATGATACACATGTACTTACAATGACAAGAACTTACTCGTGACTAAAGTTGAGTAGCATGAGGTCTGATACTCGTAAGCAAGGGGCATGCGATTTTAAACTTATAACTTATCAAGCATATCCTCATATTTGTTCACTTTAACCTTAATCACCTAAAGATGCTTATGATAGGGGCAATAAGAGCTCAAAGCTAATGATTACCATACTTTCAACATTTGGAAGCCTTTCAAACTTTTTAAATCTTTTCTTTCACTCTTATGTTGAGTCACTGTTTATTCTTTGAGCACTTTCCCGAGAGCATAGCTGTCATTCTTAGTGTAATGTGCTTGTCCCAAGACATGGTTAATTATGACATAACTTTGACACTTGTATATTTGATATTTTTATTTCTAGTCTTCACTTAAACTTTAGAGGTGCCTTGGCATTTATGTTTTGTTCCAAAGAAAGGCAAGCGAGACACCACTTTATCATATCTTCTTATGAGCACTACAAAACTGCATATGCTTATGTGTCATGTTGCTTATTATTAATGGGTTGGAATCTCTTCATAGCTTGCATGACAACTAGGTAAACTCATTTGCATACTCTTTATTATGAATTGCCTAAGTATTTGATCATATGATGGGAATATATACATCTTATGAAGAAAATGTGTTCGTGAAAGTTTATTTTATCGCACTCAGTTTTCAACTGAATTGCTTGAGGACAAGAAATAAGCTAAGCTTGAGAGGAGTTCATACGTCTAAAACATATCTACTTTACCAAACACTTTTGCTATTGTTTCTTCTCTAATTTGTGTGGTTTGGATACAACAAATGCGGACTAACACTGTTTTTAGCAGAATTGCTTTGGTGTCTCATTTTTGTGCAGGAAATCAACTTTCAGGAAAAATCCCGGAAAATATCACAAAACTCCTATTTTGCCAAAAGACTCACGGAGCCAGAAGACGGGGCGAAGAAGGGCCACGAGGGGCCCACACCACCTGGCCATGCGGGTCAGGCCAGGCCGCACCAGGAGGTGGTGTGGCTGCCTCGGAATCCGCCTTGACCTCTACTTTTGCCTATATAAGCCCTCTGACCTAAAATAGAAGGGGGGTTCGACGTTTTTCCAGATAGAGTTCTGTTGTGCCACCACCACTAGATACCGTGATTCGGAACCAGAAACTCCATTCTGGCACCCTACTGGGACGAGGAATTGGAGGAGATCATCGCCATCATCATCACCATCGCTTCTCCATCAACCATCCATGATTCCCCCATCCATGAGTGAGTAATCCCCTGCTTTAGGCTATGGGGATGGTAGGGATTGGATGAGATCATTCATGTAATGGCATCAGATTGTTAGGGCATGGTGCCTAGTATCTATTATTTGTGCTTTTTGACTTTGTTGCAACTTGTTATGCTTAATGCTTGTCACTAGGGCCTGAGTGCCATGATTTCAGATCTGAACATGTTACTGATTCATGATGATAGTATTGTTTATGATCTTACCTGCAAGTTGTATACAAACATTATTGTCCAGAACTCGAGGCCCCGAAGTGACAGAAATCGGGATAACTGGAGGGGATGGCCATGATGTGAGGATCATGTGTGTTCACAGAGTGTTAATGCTTTGCTCCGGTGCTCTATTAAAAGGAGAACCTTAATTGCAAGTAGATTCCCTTGAGGCCCTGCACAATAGGCTGTCATGACAAAAGATGTTGTGCAAGTTCTCATTGCAAGCTCGTATAACTATATATGGAACACATGCTTATGATTATTTAGTACTTGGATGCTTTACCTTATTTATCTGCAAATGCCCTATATCTTGATTGTTACATGAATTTTCTAGTCCATGCAACGCCCGTCCATCCATCCATATGCCTACCGCGCTTTAATCCTACTGTTTACTACAATTGTTAATACTGTCTTTACTTTGCTATTATTGCTACTACAAAACGGTTGCTACTGATAAACTACTACGAGCAAGACTATTTCTAGGTGCAGCTGAATTGACAACTCAGTTGTTAAGGCTTATAAATATTCTTTGGCTCCCCTTGTGTCGAATCAATAAATTGGGTTTTACTTCCCTCGAAGACTTTTGCGATCCCCTATACTTGTGGGGTCATCATAGGGTTATAATCATTACGAGCTATGAAGTCTATTTCTTCAATATTTGTTTTAGGGGTGGCTCTTACTTGGGTTTCCTTACCTTTTACGGCTAGTATGAGCTCATCCAACTTGGCATTGAGTTCTTCGTTTTCTTGTGATGAAATAGAATTGACCTTCTTCATGTTTGATCTTTCCACATGCCATTGGGCATGGTTGTCTTGCATATTGTCTAGCAGCTTCTTTGCTTCGGTAATATGTTTACCCATAAACGTTCCTCCAGCTGCAGTATCAAGCATAGACTTAGACACAGGATTAAGAGCATTATAAAATAAATGGAGGATTGACCAATCTTCCATCCCATGACTAGGACAGTTTCTTAAGCATTCTTTCATCCTCTCCCATGCAAGCGCTAGTGGATCACACTCTTCCTGTCTAAAGCCAGTAATATTAGATCTTGTAGGTGGGAAAAATTTAGTCATAAATAAAGAAGTACATCCCACCCATGATGTAATATTATTTCTAGGCAAAGATAGCAACCATTCTTTTGCTCTCCCTCTTAGAGAGAAAGGAAATAAATTCAATTTGAACGCATCAGGGTCAACGTCTTTAATACGCATCATATCACATATTTTAGTGAAAGTATTCAAGTGCATACCTGCGTCTTCAATAACAGTTCCTCCAAATTGATTATGTTGAACCAAACTTAAGTAATGGGGCTTAATTTCATGGTCATCAGCAGCGATTGCTGGCTGAGTAATAGGAGTACGCAAATAATGATTGTTGGGAGTAGCAAAATCTCCAAGCTTCTTTTCAGCCATATTTCCTATGTTTTGGGGTTTTCTTAAACAAAGAATTATAATAGTAAAAGCAAGAATTTAAAGGCTCACTAATTTTTTTGGTTTATCAAATACAGACTGAAAGCAAACTAACAAAACTAAAAACGAGAATTAAAACTAGCAAGGTTCCTAATAACCTCACCAAGGTAGCTATTGCTTCCCTGGCAATGGCGCTACAAAAAGGGTTGATACCTTCGATCCGAATTACATATGTAGTGTAGCTTCTTTTTCCCTAGTAGACCTAGGTTATCGAATCCTCGGGAAGTGAATGCGTAATGAAGTTACTTTAACGGACCTTCGGGAGTTTTAGAATTATTTTTGTGTTTTTACCGGACCAATATCTTGCATCTTATTGTTGTCGATGATGGAGATAGAGGGCCTAGGGCGTTCGGTTCACCTGTAGCTGTGCAAAACTTCTGATGGGAATAAAAGATAGAAATAAAGTATACATGTACTTGTTAGAGCAAGATAGATTATATGTGGTAGTGCATCCATAAATGATATTGTCTCCGCAACCTCTTAGAGCAATAACCTACTAGTCTCATCCATAGAAGAAAGAGAACTAATGATATGCATAGTGATGTCACCATTGATCCCAAGCAAATCCCTCACATACAGCCATACTACCCCTTTTGTCACTAGGGTTCCCAACCTGCAGATCAGTCATTACTCATACTCCCTATACCTGGCTCAACCCTCGATGACGACGGGTAACCTCGGCAATGCCCATGGTGATGGACTTAGGGTTTCGCGGAAAAGAGAACGATGGGGATTTCGTCGGATTTCAGGAAAACAATGAAGTCAAAGTCGCCTGAATATTGGGAAATCGCACTATTACAAGTTGTCTGGGAGTTTTTGGTACCCTCTCTTGGGCTTCTCCCATCCTATATATAATAGGCTGGGTCTCAAAGTCTTATGCAGATATGTTTTACATACGCGTGATTACAATACCAATACATTGTTGGTTCAGAGACTCTTTCCTAATACAATGAAAGTCTTTGTCGGTTGCTTCCTTGGGCTATCATCTGAAATCTTCATGGGCCGTAAGCCTTTTACCCAGTATAGGGTAGCGAATCATAAGCATCCGAGTAATCATACCTATGTTAGTAGCCTCGAGGCTCTACTTGAACCGCAGTTTTAGGTTGAGTCTTAATACATTGTAAATGTATCTATAATTTTTGATGCTCCATGCTTGGTTTTATCCACTTTCTTGTGTTTTGTCCACACTTTGGAGTACTTTTCATATGATTTCTTGGACTAACCTATTAACAAGAGCCATAGTGCCAGCTGCCTGTTTTCTGCTGTTTTTTGTTCCAGGAAAGTTAGAAAATGAATATTCTCGGAATTGGACGGGACAAAAGCCAAAGTGCCTATTTTTCCAGAAGACTCACAGAGCCAGAATACGAGATAGAGGAGGGCCAAGGGCTGGCCACACCACCCCCAGGCGCGGGTTGGGCCTGGCCACGCCAGGGCATGGTGTGGTGGCCCCAGGCACCCCCTCGGCCTCTCTCTTCGCCTATAAGAAGCCTTCTGAGCTAAAAGCTTCGGGGGGGTTCAACGTTTTTCCATGAAAAGTTTTGCTGCACCGCCGCCACCGAAGGGGAGATTCGGGGGACAAAAAGTCTCTGTTTCGGCACCCTGCCGGGAAGGGGAAGTGCCCCCGGAGCCATCTCCATCGATCCCCACCATCATCTTCATCGACCATCCATGTTTCTTCCATCTATGAGTGAGTAATCCCCCGCTGTAGGCTATGGGGATGGTAGGGATTGGATGAGATCGTTCATGTAATGGTATCAGATTGTTAGGGCATAGTGCCTACTATCTCTATTAGTGCTTTATGACTTTGTTGCAACTTTGTTATGCTTAATGCTTGTCACTAGGGCCCGAGTGCCATGATTTTAGATCTGAACTTATTATTGATTCATCATGATAGTATTATTTTGGGTCTTATCTACAAGTTGTATACACACGTCGTTGTCCGGAACCTATGGTCCCGAAGTGACAGAAATTGGGGTAGCCGGAAGGGAAAGGCTTTGATTTGAGGATCACATGTGTTCACGGAGTGTTAATTCTTTGCTCCGGTGCTCTATTAAAAGGAGCACCTTAATTGCCAGTAGTTCCCTTGAGGCCCCGCTGCAAACGGGTTGGCAGGACAAAAGATGTTGTGCAAATTCTCATTGCGAGCACGTATGACTATATATGGAACACATGCCTAGGATTGTCTAGTACTTGGGTGCTTTATCTTATTTATCTGCAATTGCCCTATGTTCTGATTGCTATGTGAATTGACTTGTCCATGCAACGCCCGTCCATCCATCCCTATGCCTACCGCACTCGAATCCCACTGTTTACTGCTTTTGTTACTACTGTCTTTGTTTTGCTGCTACTGTTACTTTACTATTCCTACTACAAAACTATTGCTACTGATAAACTGCTGTGAGCAAGATTGTTTCCAAGTGCAGCTGAATTGACAACTCAGTCGTTAAGGCTGATAAGTATTCTTGGGCTCCCCTTGTGTCGAATCAATAAATTGGGTTTCACTTCCCTCGAAAATACTGCGATACACCCCCTATACTTGTGGGTCATCAAGTCGCAAAGTTTATTTTTCCTTCTTTTCCTTTATGTTTATTTCTTTATCTTTTATTTTTTATAGGGATTTGGTACAACGAGTCTGATGCTTCCGACGGATCGGGAATCAGTTAATTTCTCCTTGGCAAAAACAAGGTTGTCCTACATCAAATTCAAGTCCCCAGACCTGAACTCGGAATTTACTACTGGCGTAATCCAGTTCGGGTCGCTGAGGTCTCATCGAATACTGAATCCTAGTTTCTATTTTATCGGGTACCCAATGCGTCTGTTGGGCTTTTTCATCGTATCGTCGATACGGATATTACTAGCAGAGCGCATTCTTGTGCGATTACTAGACCACACAGGACGAATCCTGGGGTCTTCCCTTCATTTTTTTGAACATGGCATTTGAAATTTTGTCATGTTGAGTGCGATCCGAGATTTTTCATCTTTTTTGGTGGATCAAGAACTTTCTGTTTTTCTGTAACTGCTCCCAATAGGAGTATCTATTGTAAAATTATTCACTTGTCTTTCTTTATCAGGTGCGCGCCAGTGCTCCTGATGGGAGTAGCCCCTGAGGCTATGTTCGGATATATGTATCAGAACATAGGCTCGAAATCTTGGATTTATGTTGACAATGTTTCTGTAAATTTTGTCAGGTGCATGACCAGTGCTCCCAATAGGAGTAGCCACTGAGGCTACAATCGCAATATTGTATATTCGATTGTAGTCTCAAATCTTTTACTGGAGGAATTTACTTCGCCTCCAATTTTGATTCCTTCGGGTCATATCTCTTATAGTGAGCCGCAATTTCTGCAATGTCTCTGTGACATTAGTAATGATGTTTTTTTATAATGTTGGTTTTCAGAAGGCACGTCTTGACGGGATGTTTCGAACGTGGGGCCATGCACAGTAATGATGACGCGTGATAGCGTATTCAGCGGAGTTTTCTAACTGCACGTCCCCTCTTCGCGTGAAGATCGAGGCGTCACATGATGTCTTCCCGTTTTTACCGCGGCCATAACTTCTTTAGATTTTTTCTTTTACGGAATCTTTTTAACACGTGTCACCACCGTGTGATCTTCTGTCGGTTCGATTCTGCATCAAACAGTCCAAACTTAATACCTTTGCCCTTTATAAAGGGAAGGAGATTTGTTTTACTATTCTTTACCTCATCTTCTTTGGCTCCATCTTCTTCCTTGCACTCATGCCCTCTTGTGAACTCTTGCTCTGTGCTTGTGTCTCTCTTGCGTTGCCATGGGTAAAAGTAAGGCGGGGACTTCCACTGTTGCCGCGAAGGCCACCAGGAAGAGGGTCGTCGGATGGGCTCCTTCCAAGTGCATGGTGCAAGATCTCTGTGAGGCGCGGAACTCTGGCCATCTGGTGGAGGGCACCTTCAAGCTTCCTGGAGACGAAGCTACTCCCATCCAGGAGCCTAGCTAGAGGGTAATGTTTCTCTCTTTTCTTCTCTGTGGCCTTTCTCTTCCTATCCACGAATTTCTTCGTGGTCTTCTGTTTGCCGATGGCGTGCAGCTGTATCAGCTCACGCCTAACTCTATCCTCCATGTCGCTTGTTGTGTCACTCTCTGTGAGTGCTTCCTTGGGATTCATCCCCATTGGGGCATGTGGAAGCATTGCTTCTATGTTCGCCATAACGCCACTGAAACCATTGTCCATGACGTTGGTGGTGCCATTTTCTCTGTCCGCTCTGACGTACATTATTTTGATTTTAAAATCACTGATTATGTCCAATGCTGGAATTCCAAGTGGTTTTATATCAAGGATCAACCACTTGAGGGCCAGTCTTTCAGTTTATCCCCCTTTGATCCTAAGAAAACTTGCCACAAACTCGACTACTAGGACCAACGTCCTTCTGCCGAAGAAATGGCGGAAATCCAGCCCTACATTGATCGTATTTCAAAGCTACGGCACGAAGTTGGCAAGAAATTGTCGGGTCTCCAGATTCTGGCATATTTTTGAGAATCCGCGTCCAACCACTCCAGGCCCGGCTTTCTGGTATGTGGGCGTATACCGGGAAGAAGGACCCGATGAGGATTTCTTTGGAAGACCTTACCCTCAAGGTATATGAAAAGAGGGTTTGAAACTTCACTACTCTCACCAAGAAAAGCCCGGTTCCATCCAACTATGTTGTGGATCCCTATGGCAAGAAAACCCGGCTCCCCGAGGTAAATTTCCTTTGCATTCATCTTTCCTTCCTTGTATTTGCAGATAAATTCTATCAATTGACTGGCGATTTTTCCATGTCTTCTGCCATTGTAGGACTTTGATCAATTGAGCTCACTTCCTTCTCTCCCTGGAAGCTATGAGCCCCATGTCCATCCTTCCGCATCCGATGACCTCCCTGTAACTAGGACTGCCGCGGATGAGGAAATGGACTTTTCTACTTCTGACTCTTCATCGAAGACGCAATCTCTTATGTTGGCTTGCTTCGGAGATTTTCACGTGGAGCATGCTGGTGATAAGAGGAAGCGCCCCTATGCTGTAGAAAGGGTCAAAGACTCGGATGACTCAACCGCTTCCAAACCTATCGATGATGCTCTAGTCTCGGCTGCCCCTGCCCAGATGAACTTGTTCCGCTTTGCGCAGGATGTATCTTCGTAAGTGCTTTGGTTCATCTTTACTGCTTTATCGGGTAGTTCTATTGCTGATGCTTTTTTCCCAATTTTTTGGTTCTTTTCTGCTTGATCCTTTGTTGGATGTTGTTAGCACCTTGAAGGCCAACAGCATTCGTGGGTGCAACCTTCTCGTCCTCTCCCGTCATGCCTTCAAAAGCCTTCATGCTGAAGTATTTCCAACCAAGGAGGTGTCGAACAACCTGAATGATCTTGTCACTGTCTTCGGTGCTGATCCCAATCCCCCTTGTTGGTTATAGCTTGACGCAGTCGAAGAATGGTGCCAAAACTTCAATGGCTCTGGGGATGGTGCACGGCGAGAAGGTCGACTGGGAGAAGGTTAGCTCCTCTATCCCAGTCACCTCCAATGGCCAAGAAATTGACTTGTAGCATCATATTAAGAGGGCCAGAAAGTACTCTCGGCTAGTTTTGGGTCTAGTCTAGGGCTCAGAGAAGCTAGTTACCCCTTCTTCGACGGTCGATCCTTCTTCGGCTGCTCCTGCCGTTCCGGTAGCTAGTGTCCCTTCTGCTAGTGCTACTCTGTCTTTCAAGGACACGGCTTCATAGGCTTTGTTTTGTAATCTTTATCCTATCTCCCTTGCTGTTATTTAAATGAACCTTTAACTTATCCAGCTTCCTCTTGCTTCCTTTTTACAAGAAAGCAAATTTTGAATATATGCTTATGAGCTTTCTTTTGTATGCTGAACGTTTCATAGCTTTCTTGTCTTGCCAGATTTTGAATGAATGTTCGGCTCCTTCTGGATCTTTCCGCGGAACTGTCGGATGTTGTTCCGTCCTCATCTGTAGTAGGTGCAATCAGTACCGCCATCGTGCGTACGGTGGACCTGCCATTGTACGCTGAAAAGATTGAACATGTGAAAAAACTTGAAGGAAAACTTCGGGTCGTCCATTCAATGGTGGATGTTGCCCAATCGAAGACATGTCAGGCCCTTAATCGCGAAGCCTTTTTCTTGGAAGAAATTTCTAGGGCAAATGAGAAGCTATTATGTAAGTGTTCTCCCTCTTCTTTCTATTGCTCCTTCTGGCTCTCGAGAAGTCAATATTTTCCCCCTGATTTGTAGGCATTCAATTGTGCGAGAGGGAGGAAACCCAACGTCTGCGCAACCAAATGCAAGCTCTTGTGTCTGCCTCCCGAACTTCTGAGTCAGATTTTTGGACCGATCATCGTCGTGCCTATGCTGTGGCATTGCTTCAGGACCGCCAATCAGAGTTGGAGAAGTTTGTCGAGTGCTGCCGCAGATCGCTTGCCCTTGTCTATAATGCCATGTTTCCTCGGGATCCTCAGCCTCAGAACTTGGTGGATTTACTTGGGAAGTTTCAACAAGGTGAAAAGATTCATCATTTCGTTAAGCTTCAACTTGTGGCAGTTGCCAAGCTCGCGCTTTCTTGGGTACATGTGCATCATACGACGCTAGACTTGGATGATGTATCTTCGTGGCTACCTCCCCCTTCTGATGGTGGCCTTGTTGATATGGCGCCTCATTACGCCGCTGCTCGTAGTCCTACCATTAGGATTGTTCGAAGGTGCTTGGAGGCAGACGAAGAATTTTTCGTTAACTTTCCTATCTGATAGCTTGCTTGTGCATCCTTTGTACTTGGTAGAAGAAATATTGTATGGAGCCAATTTATACTTGTCAAAAAGGTCGTATGTTTCATACGAGATTTTGCTTGTGTATTGTATTTTTGTTGAGGACCCGACGAACCGATGTTCCTCTTCGTGTGCCATAGAAATTTATATGTTGAGAAGTACTTTCTTTATTCATTGATAAACATAAATGGATACATTGTGAGGGCGTGATCGCCTAGCCGTTGGTCTTTATTGAATATAAAGTGCATCAAAGTGAAGTTTTTTGGGGAACTTTGGCTTCTATTTTTGGGGTTCTTCATCATGCTCCGTGCTGGTATGTGGGGTGCCCTCGTCTTTTTGACGAGTGGGTCTTCCTATGCGGGACTTATAGTGGAGGCCGCATTTGTTGCTTTTGCGGGACCATTGTGTGCTTGCTCTTCCGATGTTTGCTTTTTGTGGGTGTGCCCTTCGTGTAATGACTCCTCATCCGTTATTTTTTGCTGTCCAAGTTCTGTCTCCATCCCGAAAGATTCCTATATTTTGTTGAATTCACGATCGCAGCTGTCCGAGCGACTGAAGCTTCCTTTTACTGTTATGACCCCGTTGGCGGCTGGCAGTTTTAGCACCAGGTATGCGTAGTGAGGCACTGCCATGAACCTAGCGAAAGCTGGCGTCCCAAGATCGCGTGGTACTGAGATGGCTAGTCCATGACTTCGAACTCTAGTTTTTCATGTCTAAAGTTATTCCTTGATCCGAAGACTACGTCGAGGTGGACTTTGCCCAATGGAATTTCAGCTTTTCCTGGAACTATCCCGTGGAAAGTTGTGTCTGTAGATACTAGATTTATCATGGACCAATTCATAGCCCGTAGAGTTTTGGCATAAATCAGGTTGATACTGCTTCCTGCATCCAAGAAAACTTTGCTCATGTCGAACCCGTCGATTTGTGCTTCGAATATTAGCGCTGACTGGCCTGGTCGAGGGACCCGCAGTGGATGATCAGCCCTGCTGAAAGTAATTCCCTATTCTGACCAATGTAGATAGTCTGGTGTAGGAGATGGCTTTGTTACCGCCATGTTTACTTGCCTAGTGATCAACGTTTGTGTTCTGTTGGAGGGCGGTCCTTTCTGGATCATTGACATTGCTCCTTTTGACCTGGGATACTCATCATCTTGATGTGTTGTGTTTTGCAGTTGTCCTACTGGCGGGTGCCCCTGTGGTGGTGGCGGCGCGCCGATAGCCAAAGTGCCAGGCACGGTAGTGTAACCTCGCTTTGCTGCTTTGGTTGCCCTCGTGTTGCATAGCTCTTGCATTTTCAAGAATGTTCGGTAGTCCTTTAGGAGGTGATTTGATCGCCTTTTCCCCGTCGAGTCGACTAACAGTGCATATTGCAGGGTCCTTCCAACATTTGTCCTGCTGACATAGGCCGGTCTCGATTCGTCAGCTGATATCGTTGTTGCAACTGGCCTCCACCGATGATGTCCCTGTTACTACGGTATCTGCGGTTGTAATCGTCGCTTCGTCGATTGTCCCCTCTAGAGAAACTGGCTGCAACGTAACTTGGTGTATTGTACCCATCATTGGTTCATCGTCTTCCATCTTTATTGCGCATGTCCCTATCTTCTTCGGGTGAACGGGCTCTTTTGTTGTGCACGACGTCCTCTCCATAAAGCAACTGGCTCCGCATAGTTCTTGCTCTTCCTCGCTTTCACCGTCGTGATATCTTCGGGTGCTATGCTCTTCTCTGGACCGGTCGATCCTTCGCTGAGTAATGTTGTTTCTTGCATCAGCTCTGTTTCTGAAAATAAGTGGACACGTTGTGGCGATCGGGGTCGTCGGGTGTGTCCCACTTGCCGAGGGCTGCTGCGACGGCGTGGGGATCTATCAAGCTGTCGCATGGTTCCTTGCTCTGTTTGCGCGAGAGATGCTCCTACCATGCCGAGATTCATTAGGGGCGGAGTGGTGGAGGGCCGCACGAGGATCGTCGGGTGCGAATTGAGTTGTGATTAGATATGTTTGTGTGGCCACGATGGCTACCTGAGCCGTTTTTGCTTGATGTTTCCTCCTTGATCGATCGACATGAATGATAGATCAAGATCCCGGATGAGTCAGCCTCTCTCTACTTCAGGGATATTCTCCAATCGAGATGTTCCTCTCCTTGGCGGTGCTCCTCCGGTTATGCTCCTTGCTCCTCGAGTGGAGCTTAACTGCGCTCGTCGTAGGCTAGATTTGTCAGCTACTCTTTTCCTTTCATCGAGTTGTCTCTGCACCCTGAGTAGGTCTCTCTTCTTGCGATGAAGCAGGTATTGGTATGCTAATAGATGCTCGTGTGAAGCGTTCGTTGTCATTGGGACTGCTCCCGAGATTGCTTCCCTTGCTTTTTGCCATGTCGCTGCCAGTAGCCGAAGAGTTTGCCTCTCGCCTTCATGCGGTTCTTCTTTTTCTCGATTTACGCGGTTAACTATTGGGTCTCCCCCGTTTCCTTGGCTTCCTTCGTTGCCATGATCTCCTGCATTGTGGCTTGAAAGAATATCATCGGGATTAAAAATTGGGTTACCGTTGGAGTCTTGCTGGGTCGAAGCATCTCCAATGATCACTCATACTTGGTGCTGAGTGATACATGGGCTGGTGATGTCGTCCTCTGAACTGAGGGAGACATTGTCGGGTGAACCAGTGAGGTCCATCAGTTTTTGTTTAGGGTAGATTTCTGCCATCCTATTTCCAAAGTCGATGCTTTCACTGGTTTCTTCTGGTTCTGAATTTGCTGGCCTTGCTTCGCGTGGTGGGGTTAGCTGTGGATCTGATCCGAAGGAGAGATTGTCGTAAAGACCATCAAGGTCCCCCAGATTCATCTCGATTTGCTCACTTTCTTTGCCTGCTCTGTTTTGTTCTATGGCGTCCATGGAGGACCTGATGGAAGATGCCGGCACCGCTGTGGGCGTAGGTTTTTCCACCGATGGTTCTGACGTGATCAGGGCCGAAGGGTGCGATTCTTGCGGGTCTTCTTCTTGGAAATGGAAACTTCCGATGATTAGATCGGATCTGTCGTTGAAATCGGCGGGTACCAAAACAGGGGTGGGTGGGTGTGGATCTGCTTTCGTCGGGTTGATGCTTGGTGGAGAGCGATCCGCCAAATCCATGGTTCCAGCGTTCAGGTTTTCCACGGACGGTGCCAATTGACGAGGGTTAACCTCGGCAATGCCCATGGTGATGGACTTAGGGTTTCACGGAAAAGAGAACGCTGGGGATTTCGTCGGATGTCAGGAAAACAATGAAGTCAAAGTCGCATGAATATTGGGAAATCACACTATTACAAGTTGTCGGGGAGTTTTTGGTACCCTCGCTTGGGCTTCTCCCGTCCTATATATAATAGGTCTCAAAGCCGTATGCGGATAGGTTTTACATATGCGTGATTACAATACCAATACATTGTCGCTCTAGAGACTCTTTCCTAATACAATCAAAGTCTTTTTCGGTTGCTTCCTTGGGCTATCATCTGAAATCTTCATGGGCCATAAGCTTTTTACCCAGTATAGGGTAGCGAATCATAAGCATCCGAGTAATCATACCTACGTCACTCGGGGTCTTGGGTACCTGACAAGTCCTTAGATTGAGGCAAGAGAAGATACAATAATCATCATGTCATACAAACTAATACACGATCCCATCTATGATAAATAACATGCACAATTGCTACATGGCTAGGTTTAAGCCCTTAGACCAAGGAGAAATACTCACACATAGAGATGAGATCAACAATCATAAACATTGTAATGAAAATCATAAGATTGATAGCAATAGTCTTACAATGTCGCTAATCAGAGAAGGGATCTACTATTACAAGTGGTGGAATATGGCTATGGAGATGGAGAAGGGTTTGGAGATCTAGAGGTAGCTAGTGCTCTGTGGCAGAGACTTTTTGGCGAAGTCTGGCTTGTTTTATCGTCGCCCGTGGCTTATTTATATAGGGGTCCCTTCACGAAAGTTGTTCTATTTGACCTAACGGTGGTAGCACCAACTATACGACCAGAGCTATACGGCCAGAATTTCTGCTCCAGTCGTATAGTTGGTCGTTAAAGCGTCTGCCTCTGCTTTACGGCTCCTGGTTTCTTCTGGTTGTTGGAAAACTTGTATCTTTGAATTTAATGTAGTGATTCCCTCCTTTAAACGACATTATCGGCGTAGGAAAAATATAAAATAAAGGATTGCATACCTCTCTGAATATTAGCATTAGTGGCAGGGTTTAGAGAGATATTTCATCAAGAATATGAGTAATATCCAGTTTAAATGTGGACGTAGATGGCAATATTTCAGAGCCATCAGTAGGTAACCCCTTCGGGGATGCGGAGGGTCCCGTAGAGCCAGTCAAGATCATCTTGACAGGCCCATGAGCTGGCCAGTCGCCGCGTTCGTGTGCCTCGCATTCCTCCTCCTGCTCAACGATGGCGATCACTTCCTCTATCATCTCCAAGTCACTGTCCTTGCAGAACCAATATAAGGAGGGGGGCAGTGGCCTGGATTGGCATGGCGGCGTGGCTATGCGGAGGCGGAAGCGCGGTTACGGCGGAGAGGCACAGGAGCAGGGCGCAGCGGCGGCAGTGCTACGAGGAGTAGAAGCAGCGGCGACGGCGGTGCTGTTGTGGGAAAGAAGGAAGAAGACGAAGAGAGGCGCGTGCGAAGTGGGGAAATCCCCAAGGGGGGCCATGTTCCCTATTTAACCACGCCCCTAAGGGGGAAGTGGGATCCAGTAGTACATTGATGACCCACAAGTATAGGGGGTGTATCGCAGTATTTTCGAGGGAAGTGAAACCCAATTTATTGATTCGACACAAGGGGGGCCAAAGAATATTTATAAGCCTTAACAACTGAGTTGTCAATTCAACTGCACCTGGAAACAATCTTGCTCACAGCAGTTTATCAGTAGCAACAGTTTTATAGTAGGAATAGCAAAGTAGCAGCAGTAGTAAAGTAAAGACAGTAGTAACAATAACAGTAAACAATAGGATTCGAGTGCGGTAGGGATAGGGATGGATGGACGGGTGTTGCATGGACAAGACAATTCACATAGCAATCAGAACATAGGGAAATTGCAGATAAATAAGATAAAGCATCCAAGTACTAGATAATCCTAGGCATGTGTTCCATATATAGTCATACGTGCTCGCAATGAGAACTTGCACAACATATTTTGTCTTGCCAGCCCGTTTGCAGCGGGGCCTCAAGGGAACTACTGGCAATTAAGGTGCTCCTTTTAATAGAGCACCGGAGCAAAGCATTAACACTCTGTGAACACATGTGATCCTCACATCAAAGCCATTCCCTCCGGTTATCCCGATTTTTGTCACTTCGGGGCCATTGGTTCTGGACATCAACGTGTGTATACAACTTGCAGATAAGACCATAAACAATACTATCATAATGAATCAATAACATGTTCAGATCTGAAATCATGGCACTCGGGCCCTAGTGACAAGCATTAAGCATAACAAGTTGCAAAAAAGTCATAAAGCACTAATAAAAGATACTAGGCACCATGCACTAACAATCTGATGCCATTACATAAATGATCTCATCCAATCCCTACCATCCCCATAGCCTACAGCGGGGGATTTACTCAGTCATAGATGGGGGAAACATGGATGGTCGATGGAGAAGCGATGGTGATGATGATGGCGATGATCTCCTCCAATTCCCTGTCCTGGCAGGGTGCCAGAACGGAGTTCCTGGTGCTGTTTCGTGGAATCTGGTGGTGGCGGTGGAGCGGAACTCCTTCTAGAAAAACATCGAACCCCCCTGAGTTTTTAGGTCAGAAGGCAACTTATAGAGACCGAGGGGGTGCCTGGGCTAGCCACACCACCCCCTGGCGCGGCCAAGTGCTGTGGTGGCCCCCTGGCTCCTCTCCGTCTCGTATTCTGGCTCTAGATGACTTCCGGTAAAATAGGCACTTTGGCTTTTGTCGCGTCCAATTCCGAGAATATTCATTTTCTGACTTTCCTGTAACCAAAAACAGCAGAAAACAGGTAGCTGGCACTGTGGCTCTTATTAATAGGTTAGTCCAAGAAATCATATGAAAAGTACTCCAAAGTGTGGACAAAACACAAGAAAGTGGATAAACCAAGCATGGAACATCAAAAATTATAGATACATTTGCAATGTATCAACATCCCCAAGCTTAACTCCTGCTCGTCCTCGAGTAGGTAAGTGATAAAAAGAAAGAATAATTTTTGAGGTGACATGCACCATTAAAGACTTGATCAATGTATTTGTAAAACATTCAAAGCTGGGATCATAGTACTTCAATCATAACATGAAAGACAAAGTTCTAGCAATAAGACAAAGAAACTATGATGCAACATGAAAAGGCACAAACAAAAGATTCATGAATAACAATGCTTTGCAAGACGTTTGTTTGTTTCACATAAAGAAAACATAGCATAGTAGTATTCAGCTTGTCCCTCATAGAGTAGCAAATATAAATGCATAGGGCACCTTCAAAGTTCATAAGAGTGACTAGATACAAATAGTTTAAAACAAGCAATATCAAGATATGCATCAATCAACTAGTCTTGGGACAATGCACATAGAACTAAGAATGGCCACTATGCTCTCAAAGTAAGTACATAAAGGTAGAAGGTGGAGACTCAATATATAATGGTGGAAGAAAGGCCTTCATAGAAGGAAGTAGGGATTCAACTCTCATAAAGAGATTCCAAAAATTATGGTACTTATTGCTTTTAGCTCTCATTGCCCCTATCATCAACATCTTGAAGGTGATTAAGGTTAAAGTGACACAACTAAGAGGATATGCTTGACAAGTTATAAACCAAAATCTCATGCCCCTTACTTACGAAGACCGAACCTCATGCTACTCAACTTTAGTCACGAGTAAGCTCTTGTCATTGTAAGTACATGTGTATGATAAAGAACCTCCAACGGGGTACCCCTTGCACATGATACTGGAGCTATCCCATAATCAAAATGACAAGGCAAGCAGACAATGAGCATCTCAGCGATCTTTTTATTTGCTATTTGCATAGGTTTTTATTGAGGATGCTTCATAGAGTGCTCATTATGGTGATGCTGCAAGTTTCCACCATGATTAGGCATGGCTTAGGCTAGCGGCCCAGGCGTTTCTCTAACACACATACAAACTCCATGATCTTACAAGTTCCACTTTTATTTCACACCGCTGGGATCCATAAGGAAAAGAACATGATATCAACGGGGTACAAAGTACAGGTGCAATGTTGAAAGCGTTCCCCATGATACATGGTTCTGCTAAATTCAACTTATAAAGCGCAAGCATATACACAACAAATAAGGACCCAATGGTTAAAGTTTATTAAATGCAAGAAAAAGTAAAAGTGTGCCATCAAGTTCGTGAGAGCTTTAATCACTAGTTTTCTCATAACAAATTTAATTTGGAAGGTAAACAAAAGCATGAATATACTTGGAATAGCATATGCTAGTAGGTAGGTATGGTGGAATCTTTGGAATGACTTGGTTTAGGGAGTTGGATGCATGAGTGGAACTTATACTTGGTTGTGGAGGCTAGCAAAAGACTGGGAGCGACAAACTAAGAGAGCAATAATGGCTATAATCATGCAGAGCGACAAAACATCATTGATCAAAGCATAAAGTGATACTACAAGTTGAAAACTAAAGGATCATAAAGGCTTATGGTGACTTGAGATAGTCATAACATGGTGTGAGCATGCGCCAAGTCAACCCAAATAAAGCATCAAAGGAGAATACCACTATACTATGCTTTAATATGCTAAAACAACGCATGATTCATCCAAGGCACATTAAGCAATCACAATTGTTTATAACAATTCATGCTACAACAAAGAATACTAAGCATAAATCCAAAACAATATCAAGCATGGCATGACAAAGCATGGGCCATAGTTAAAAACAAACTCTTTTTGCCACTTAAGCATGAGCTTTCCTACTCTTTTCCAAACCAAACCAAACCAAACTATTTGAAAACCAATGCATGAAAGAGGAGGTCCAACCAATTTATTCAGAAAACTAAGCAAACAAAAGAAAACGAAAAACCAAAACGAAAACGAAAAAGAAGACACTCCAAGAACAACAGAACCGTGCATTAAAACAATAAAAATGAAGCGTTTGGAAGAAACCTGGGATTTTTATTGATGAAGAAGGGGATGCCTTGGGCATCCACAAGCTTTGACGCTTGTACTTCTTGGATATTGCTTGGGGTGACACGTGTGGCATCCCCAAGCTTGAGCTTTAGTTCATCCTTCATCTCATTACTTATTTCTTCCATACACCTGAAATTTTTCCTTCATACAAAACTTCACACAATCTTTATTAGCAACATTAGTGCACTCAAGATAATAAGTCTTTAGGTTCAGTTCCAACACCAACAAAACTTCCATTAAAACACAAGCTACTGTAGCACTTCCCTCAAAAAGCTCAGTTCCCCAAAAGAACTCAAAAAGGAACCAACAAGAAGCAAATGCAGAAAATGGCAGAAATCTGTCAAAACAGACCAGCAGGTAAAGGCGAATTTTTTCGAAGACCTTCTGTTGCTCAAATCAAAAAGTGTTGAACTAACGAAAGTTAGATAACAACATGGGGCAGAAGCACAAATATTCATGCCTCAAAAGGACGTTCGGAGATTTTACACGAATTTTTACGGTGAAGCACAGAAATATGTTCCGGGACAGCAACTTTCCCAATCATTACTTCTCTCTCATTAGAGGTTACTCTTGGCACAAAAAGCAAATAAAAAGGATAAGGAGCGCTTATTACTAAAGTAATAACTTTCAAGAGTCATCTAAAACTTTTGGGTTATCTCCCAATAATTACTTTTCTTTAACGCCTTTAAGTTAGGCATAAGCAAAAAACTAAAATAGATAGAATAGAAGTAAGCGGAGATAATCATGGTGAAAACATTGTTTTGTTCAATGAAATCCTTTTTTTAACAAGGTTGATCAGGTCTTGTTACCAAAATAATTTCATACGAGACAAAACTTTGTATTCCACTAATTATGTTACCTCAACCTTGATAGCGATGGTCCCAATCATAATAGTTTCAAATTTTTCTCTTGGTATGGGATAATATATTTCTCCAACTTGAATGACCTCAACATGTTCAATTGAATTCAAAACCATAAGTCCTATCAATCTTCTTGGGGAAATAGACAGTATGTTCCTTGTCATTAATTAACATTAAAGGTCACCTTCCCTTGATTACAATTAATAATAGCTCCTGAAGTATTTAAGAAAAGGTCTCCCAAGAATAATAGACATATTATCATCTTCAGGCATGATAGTTTGAGAGGATGCTCACATAAGAAATATGAATTGAAGTAAAAGAGATCATCAAGAAGCAAATTCAAAACACATTTAAGTCTAACCCACTTCCTATGCATAGGAATCTTGTATGCAAATAAATTCACAACGAACAAAGTGACAGGCATAGGAAGATAAAACAAGAGTAACTTCAAAACTTTCAGCACATAGAGAGGTGTTTGAATACCATGAAAACTTCTACAACCATATTTTCCTCTCTCATAATAATTTTCAGTAGCCTCATGAATAAACTCAACAATATAACTGTCACATAAAGCATGCTTTTCATGATCTACAAACACATAATTTTTATCAAGCTCAAAAATAGTGGGATTAAAACCTTCAAACCCACTTTTAACAATTCTATAACAAGATGACTGATCATTCAATATAGGACCATCGTCTAGAGCTTTATCATAAACATTTTCTAAGGAAAACTCTTTAGTACCATGCATCTCGAATTTAGGCACAAATAAAGGATTATTACAGATAACATGAGCATAACATTCATCCTCCTTTGATAAGCATGGGGACAATCAAATAATGTACGGGATAAAGAGTTACTCTCATTAGAAGGTAGGCATGGGTAGCTAATCCATTATTCCTTTTTTTGTTCATCACTCTCCTCCTCTTTTTCATCTAATGAGCTTTCACGTTCATCAATTTCTTCTTCCATAGGATCCTGCAAGGCATTAGTCTCTTCCATTTGTGGAAAGCATCTATTAATATATTTAAGAATATAGCCATTTTCTTCCTTGTAATTATCAAAGAAAAATTTAAGTATACCATAAATCTCATATTTATAAGGTGAATCATCAATATTTTCAAGCAAACTAGCAAGTTCAAATGCACCCTTCCAAGAAATAAATTCATCAATTTGTTCCACATCATAAAAGTCATAATTTCCTTTAACATAATAAGATATGGTAACATTATCATTATACTCACATTGAAAAGGGAGGTGTTTATACCTCTTACAGCAACAAGATTTGCCAAAGCAATAAGTAACATTATAAGTAGATCACACGTTTCTAGAAATGGTATACAATTTATCAATTTGTTCCCATAAGTGTTTCTCTTTTTGTGACAAACAGTGTTCCTTATAATAATATTTTTGATCTTCCGTGAACCCACCTTGCCAATAAGATTCAGTTTCAAAGAAACCAACCATTGACAACAAGCATGATAAAGCAAGACAATAACAGACCAACGAAAATAACAACTAGAGTAGGAACTAATTTTTTGTATTTTTGATAAAGAAATAGGCAAACAAGGCAGAAATAAACTAAGCTTGAACAATAGTGATTCCAAGTGAACTTGATAAATAAAGCTATGCTCCCCGGCAACGGCGCTAGAAAATAGTCTTGATGACCCACAAGTCTAGGGGGTGTATCGCAGTATTTTCGAGGGAAGTGAAACCCAATTTATTGATTCAACACAAGGGGAGCCAAAGAATATTTATAAGCCTTAACAACTGAGTTGTCAATTCAGCTGCACCTGGAAACAATCTTGCTCACAACAGTTTATCAGTAGCAACAGTTTTATAGTAGGAATAGCAAAGTAGCAGCTGCAGTAAAGTAAAGACAGTAGTAATAATAGCAGTAAACAATAAAATTCGAGTGCGGTAGGCATAGAGATGGATGAACGGGCGTTGCATGGACAAGACAATTCACATAGCAATCAGAACATAGGGAAATTGCAGATAAATAAGATAAAACATCCAAGTACTAGATAATCCTAGGCATGTGTTCCATATATAGTCATACGTGCTCGCAGTGAGAACTTGCACAACATCTTTTGTCCTGCCAGCCCGTTTGGAGCGAGGCCTCAAGGGAACTACTGGCAATTAAGGTGCTCCTTTTAATAGAGCACCGGAGCAAAGCATTAACACTCCGTGAACACATGTGATCCTCACATCAAAGCCATTCCCTCCGGTTATCCCGATTTCTGTCACTTCGGGGCCATTGGTTCCGGACATCAACGTGTGTATACAACTTGCAGATAAGACCATAAACAATACTATCATAATGAATCAATAACATGTTCAGATCCGAAATCATGGCACTCGGGCCCTAGTGACAAGCATTAAGCATAATAAGTTGCAACAAATTCATAAAGCACTAATAAAAGATACTAGGCACCATGCCCTAACAATCTGATGCCATTACATGAACGATCTCATCCAATCCCTACCATCCCCATAGCCTACAGCGGGGGATTTACTCACTTATAGATGGGGAAACATGGATGGTCGATGGAGAAGCGATGGTGATGATGATGGCGATGATCTCCTCCAATTCCCCATCCCGGCAGGGTGCCACAACGAAGTTCTTGGTGTTGTTTCGTGGAATCTGGTGGTGGCAGCGGAGCGGAACTCCTTCTGGAAAAACGTCAAACCCACCTATTTTTTTAGGTCAGAAGGCAACTTATAGGCGAAGAGGGAGACCGAGGGGGTGCCTGGGCTGGCCACACCACCCCCTGGCGCGGCCAGGCCTTGCCTGCGTAGCCAGGTGGTGTGGTGGCCCCCTGGCTCCTCTCCGTCTTGTATTCTGGCTCCAGATGACTTCCGGTAAAATAGGCACTTTGGCCTTTGTCCCGTCCAATTCCGAGAATATTCATTTTCTGACTTTCCTAGAACCAAAAACAGCAGAAAACAGGCAGCTGGTACTGTGGCTCTTGTTAATAGGTTAGTCCAAGAAATCATATGAAAAGTACTCCAAAGTGTGGACAAAACACAAGAAAGTGGATAAAACCAAGCATGGAACATCAAAAATTATAGATACATTTGCAATGTATCATACATAGAAGCCACACGGTGTGGCCGTGTATTTGCCGGGTCAGCCAATCAGAGGCGGGCCACAGGAAGGGCCATGGGGAGAAGCAGATCCCATGACATGACGTGGTGATGCTTAACAAGGAGGCAGCCATGATGTGATGTTTGCAGCAGTTATCCCTGATAGTGAATACAGTAAGCAGCACAGTAACTAGCGTAGGACATTAAAATGAGGCAAGACAATGATTACCCTCCACGTAGGATGTGGGGAAGTGTACGAGAGAAGGAAGAATGACCCAGATAAATAGAAAGTAACCCAGCCAGCGAGTAATATCTCGGAATAAGCCAAGGGAATGTCAAGTCACAAGAGCCGACTTACAGGATAACTCGGTCAAGAGAGCACGGAAGTTGGTGGGTTGAACCTGCTATGGCCTTATCAGCTGAAGTTGCTAAGACTGCACCAGCTTCGGGGACCAATGTTGGGGGGATACCCCCAGGTAGGGTCACGCCGGGCTATAAAGACCATGTCGGCCGAGGTACGACAAGGTCAAAGCATAAGCTGGCCGAGTCACCCCAAGGCAGGCCGACTTACGGCGAGACCCGGCCCGAAGGATATTCATCTAACCTTGTCTCGGCCGACATGTAACGTATGTCGACTACCTTTTGTAACTTGTTTGCAGGTACCCACGGGGCCGAGTTAGCCAGGCGCTAGCCGGGTTACCACTTGGCATACGAGAGAAGGAAGGAATCTTGCTGGTTAAAAGGTGGTCTCTGTCCACTGTAGCCTGAGCGAAGAGGATAGAGGGAAGGACTAGCAGGAAGTGGCCGACAACGGTGACCTAGCCAATGTCGGTTGACGCAACCAATGTCGGATGATGCCACGCCACAGAGGGGCTTAGAGAGGCTTACGCTTTGAGTTCTTACCAGCTTGTTAAAGTGTAAAAGAGGCATTGCTTTACCGAGGAGCATATTCAGAGAATATACGTCCACACATGCCCTAAATTGTAACCTAGCCCCCCCTAATATAAGGAGGGACAGGACCTCCATACAGAGGGTCGGCCATTTTTACTAAGGGAGAGCCCTAGAGAGGTAGTTGTGGGTAGTAAGAGCAATAGGCTCCTTTCCACGAATAGCTCAAGGAGCCCTTGTAATCCACCATCAATAAGAGAGAAATACAAACATCTATGTGTGGAATCTCCACACTATCCCTCTCTGGATTCCTCTAGTGCACATTGGCCCCATCTGTAGTCTATACATGGCATCTGTCATGCCACCACCACGACATCACGCTCCATAAATAAGATTGTATCGTCCGCATATTGAAGAATAGAGATTCCACCATCAACCAGATGTAGAACTAATCCTACAATTTGGCCATCAGCCTTAGCTCTCTCAATAAGGATAGCCAACATATCAGCCACTATGTTAAATAGTATAGGCGATAATGGATCCCCTTGCCTTAGTCCTTTCTTGGTTTGGAAATATTTGTCAGTGTCATCATTGATATTTATGGCAACACTTCCTCTAGACACAAAATACTGGATGAGAGCACACCACTCCTCCAAAAAGCCTTTCATACAAAGTGTTTGCTAGAGAAAAGACCAATTAACTTTATCATAGGCCTTCTCAAAGTCTATCTTGAACAACACCCCATTTAATTTCTTTGAGTGTAGTTCATGGATCGTTTCATGCAGGATTACTACACCATGTGGGATGTTTCTCCCTTGCATGAAAGCAGTTTGAGAATGGCGTACAACATGATCAGCGACTGAGTTTAGTCTAATCGTAGCAATTTAAAAAAAAACCTAACGTTAAGAAAGCAGATTGGACAATACTGTTGTATGTGTTCTGTATTATTAACCTTAGGTAGTAAAATTGTGTTGCCAAAATTTAGTCTAAAGAGGTCTAGCTGACCAACTTGCAAAAACTCAAACAATTGCATCAGGTCCCCTTTGATAACCTCCCAGAATTTCTGATAGAATTCCGCTGGAAAGCCATCTGGTCCTAGAGCTTTTTTATGTTCCACTTAAAAAATCGCTTTCTTGACCTCCTCCTCCGAATAAGGGGCAGTCAAGAAGTTGTTTTCCTCAGCAGAAACCTGGAGAATATCCTCTTTCTGGGACTCATCCAAGGAAAATGAGTTTTCTGGTGGTGCCCAAAACAAAGATTTGTAATAGCTTGTAATATAAGATTTTAGATGCTCCTGACCTTCAATCATACCTTCATCTTGAATTAAAGAGTGAATAAATTTCTTCTTATGCTTTTCATTGGCAACAGCATAGAATTATCTTGTATTCGCATCTCCTTTAAGGATGAATTTAGCTTTAGATCATTGGGACCATTTGAGTTCTTCCTCCCTAAGAAGTCTGGCAATTTCTGCATTCGATTGGGTTTTAAGCTCAATCTCATTTGCGGTCAAAAGTCTAACTTCCGCTGAAGCCTCCAAATCATTACTAATAGCGGAAAGGCATATTTTCTCCTTTTTAAGGATTCTAGCTGTATGAAGAGGGATGATTTTACTTCCCCGGCCTCTGCACCAACTAGGGATGCACATAGCTATTAAGCATGAGTACCAGGATTTTTAAACTTGGTTAATCACCAAGCCTGATCCTTAAGATAAATTGCATGAGTATTAGGAGAGTCTGGTCCTCAAGTATAAATAGGAACCTTAATTCGCTTCCGTGAGGATTTCAACTCAGGTGTTGGGTTTATACATCCACTTCACCAACTAGTTGAGCTAGGCTCACTCCCCCAACTCAGGTGTTGGGTTTCGCGAAAGAGATGTATACATATAAAGAGAGAGTAACCATCACAAAGTAATCAACAAGTACATAAATTAAGAGTAACATGTGATTGTGAATTTGTGATCACCTGGAAATGGAATCACGGTTGATCCGAGAAATGACGGGAGCACACATGGCAGGAAGACATTTGACTCGCAATAGCATTGAGCAATGTCACTGCTCGTAACAGAGTAGCGATCGATGACCTTCTTACAGCACATGTCCAGGCAAACAATAGCTACGCCGCCCATGTTGAGGTAGAGCAAGTCGGAGTTGAGCGGATCAACAGCCCCGATCAAAGGGCTCTCCTCGGTAGCATTGCCTAGCGCCACTTGGTTCTCCAGCGTCCACCCGCCTCTCTTGCCGTCCAGCGTGAAGTACTTGATCTGGAATGGCGCCTCCTCGGAAACCTCCACATAGCGCAGCCACCCATTGCTGACCCTCATTCGCGTGTACTTGATAAGCTCGTAGATGTCCTTGTCGGATTGGTGAGGAATCACGCTGTGCCGTTGGAGGTTGATGTGTAGTTTGTATTTCCTTAAAACAGTGCCGCGTGAATGCACTTAATTAAAGCCAGAACTAGTTTGTATTTCCTTAAAACATTCTGGCTTCAATTAATCCTAGTTCAGTCCTAGGAGTATATGAAATGTTATGCCAAACAGTGCATCAATTAATTAGTGCCGAGGGAGTACCAATTTTTCGAATGTTCAGACAAATCTTTGTGCTTAAAGCCAAAATTAACTCTCTGTGGATGTGCTGCCACTTCTGTGCCGACAAAATGGTCAACCATGTAATCTCCGTCCCCCCGGAATGGCCTGCGGCGCCGGGTCTAGCTGCTAATGTCACACTTCGCAACAGTCACACAGTAAAGCTTTGATCCACTGTGATCGAAACTGCTCACTTGCCCATAGATCATTATTGTAGACTTTCCAAAATAAGGGACCGAGGTTACCTTTGATTCTGGAAGGAATCCCTTGTTGAAAGGGTCAACGAAGTGCATCCCGATACCATAGAGGAACGGTGCACAGTAGCTGCCTCGCTATGTGAGGGTTTGTCACTAGCTGATCTTTTCCTGATGCCTCTCAAGTCTATTGTGTTGGTGATTGTGTGTGTATGTATAGTTTGTATTTCCTTAAAACACTACTTTAACAAATTAGAAAAGGAGGGGAATTGTCTTTGAGTATAGTGGGACACTACACATTCTTGGCTAGCTCAATTCAGATTAATGGCCGACACATTTCGCTCGTTCGTATGCTTCTATCTAGAAGAAATCACATTATATAAACTGCATTGGATGTGACCCATCCTAGCTAGCTGCTCACCATAAACCATGGTGGATGGGGGATATGAAGAAATAAAATGGAAATAACTCGACAACAAGGAGGATAGCGTGTACTCCGTCCGTTCGGAAATATAAGGTGTTTTAGTTTTGTAAAGTGAATGTATCTAGACGCATTTTAGTGTATAGGTTCACTCTGAACCTCTACGAACCTATACACTAAAAGATGTCTAGATATATTCGATTCACAAATCTAAAACATCTTATATTTCTAAACGGAGGGAGTACATCACTAAAGATGAGTTACTGCTGACTTGTTCTCCCAACATATTTTCCAGACATTTGTACGAGAAACCCCTACTGCATAAATAAGACGCTAAATTTACACCTAGTGGTTGGCTGAGTTTTTGGCTCCTATAATTCTCCCACTTAATTCTAAGGGCAAAATATACGATAAATTGATCTCATATAGCGACATCATGTTGTCTGAAGATCTTTCGGAGATCAATATATCATTCCAAATAAACTTTGGTGCAGCATTACATTGATATTTTTTAGGTGGATGAGATTGCAAACTTCGATTTCCTATTTTGGTATAAGCAGAGATCTAGTTGTTTGTGAGTTGTCTGGTTTGTAATTTATTTAAAAAAACTATCTCGTTTGTGGAAATATTGCTCTAGTTTACATAAATCAAACGTTAACATGAAGTGAGATTAGAGCATTCATGTGTGGGCACTTTTTTGAATGGTAACTTGGTTATGAATTCAATAAATATTGCACCCGAGTGTGGGTGTGATCTCACCGTACTATTGCGTGCAACTTGGTTAGCACTTGTGTACATATTAGTATGTCTTTATTTACTAAAAAGTTCAGTAAATTCTAAGATCTATGCATCCACTTTCATATTCATTTCACATTTTATAAAGGGTGGCCATGTTTTGTTGGTCTAAAACCCAAGGACTAGTGTGGTTCCCTTCCTAGGAAATTTTCCCACCCAAATCCTTTCCAGGTTATTTTTCTAGCCCAAGGGTTTAGTCTACGGCCCACCCAAAGGATGTGATGCTATCCCTCTTCATCAAAGCGTTCAAGCATGTGTTGGAGTTCTCATCTCAAATCTTCGGATTAAATATCATTGTACAAAACTAACAGAGGACACACTTGTGGAATCTATATACGTAATGTAGTTTCCATGTTGCCGGAATGCGAATGGCACCGGGTCGTGCCGCTAGGTTCTGACCTCACAATACTCACACAATAAGCTCTCAATTGTAGAACTCTATGTTATCACAAAAAATAGTAAGGCAAACAAACTATTCAAAACTGCTCACTGGACTCATACTATATATGAAAAACTGAGATGATTTTTAACAACTAGGTGGCCTAAAGGTTGGGTTGAACATAGATCATCGATGTATCCCTCATAGTGCATGGGAATCGAGTTAATAGAATTTGGTAAAAGCTTTCGAACAAAGAGAGCAAAAAATGGAAAAACGAAATTCAATGTCCCGCCACCTGCATTTGATTATGGAAATCTAGTCATTATAGAGTTGGAAGTGCATCGCCGTACCATAGTGTAATGCCGCAGACTAGATGCACCGTGGAGCGATGATTTGCCACAAACTTGCACTATTGTGTGTGTGTGCGTGTGTGCATTTTCTTGGAACACTACTTAAAAAACAGAAAAGAGGAGAATTTTCATGGAAATAGTGGAATTGTATACATGTCTGGCTAGCTCAACAGAAAAATGGCCAATATATTTCTCTCATTCATATGCTTATGTCTATCCTAGCTTGCTTCTCACTATCAACCATGATAGGTTGGGTATAGGAAGAAGTGGTTAATAACTCGCCATCAAGAAGAACTAGATGGACCTAGCTGAAAGAACATTTCATAATCTCTAGTGTTTTGTGTGTTAGATAACAATACCATGGATTATCACATGTGTGCTAAGTGCTGCAGATGTCTATTCATATGAAAAGCAGCCAAATTCAGTTGTTGGGGGCGTATTATCCGCCCCTGCCAAGGGCCGGATAATTCGGCCAAACCCAATCGACAAAGGGAGCCAAGGCGCGTCGTGTTGTATGGGGGCGGATTATTGTTCGGATTGTCTGGCCAGGGCCGGAGGTTTTGCCCAGGCCAGATAATCCCCCCCCCCCCCCCCCCCCCCCCCCCCGCCGAGGAATTTTGCAAAGGGTGCCAAGGCGCGTCGTGCTGTATAGGGGGCGGATTTCCCCCGGGAAATCGGAATCTGGGGCGATGATTTGCCCTAGCCGGATAATCTGGCCCCCAACTTCACCAACGGCCAAGTCTGGACAGGGGGCATAGCCCCAGTCACCCCTCCTATCAAATCTTTTAATTCATTTGAAAAAGCTCTGGCATGTTCTTCTAGATCTAATTCGAGATCTCCCACTTCAACCACCCGAAGGCTCCGATCTTTGGGGAATCAAAGGAGGAGACTTCCATCATACACATCATGAATCAAGCGCATCACTTCCCCTCCATTCACTTGGAGAATTCTTGATCTAGTATGACATGCTAATATCTAGATCTTGTGTTTCGGTTTTGATAATATTTGTTCTTGTGGCAGCTTGTTGTCATTACGGGAGCCTCCAATTCGGTTGTGGATGTGTGCCCCGCTAGTTGTGTAAAGGCACTGGTTGTCGCCTCGAAGGGTACCAACGGAAAGGTGGATCATGCCTTTGGTGGCAAGATCCATCGGAGAACAGGGTGAGGCCTATTGTGGCGTGGTGGTCTTAGTACCGCCCACCCGTCCAACGCAGATGTACTTCCCTTAACAAGGAAGGAACTGCGGTAAAACAAATCTTGTCTCTCCGCGTGCTCCACTACGATTTCCTCACTCCTCACTCTTACTTGCCTTTACCCGCTAGTAGTTAGGTTTATATATAGGGAAATTCTTCGTAGTTGCATATCTAGAGAATTTACCTTTGTGTCAAGCCTAAAATTGGAAAAGTATTAAAATTTGGAGTAGCACCTATTCACCCCCCCCCCCTCTAGGTGCCCATAGGATCCATTTCAATTGGTATCAGAGCCTCGGCTCTATATTCGGGCATAACAGCCTAAGAGAAGTATGGGTACTAAGGGAGATGGGAGTGAGGTTGTGGGTAAGGTCACAATGGATGATCTCAAGACGTTGTAAACAACCTTGTTGAAATCTTTTGAGTCCAAAATGGAAGAGATGCAACAAATGATTGCTCGCCTCACTTCATCTACAGCCCTACCTCCATCTACCTCTGATGCCTCCACTCCGCTATTTAAGGAGAACGCAAATGCTAACTCCAAGGAAGACGAGTTGGTGGGTGAGAAAAATAATGGCTCCTCCTCCAAGAAGGGAAGTGGCAAGGAGGACTATAGTGAGGTCTCTCACCAATATTCTCCCGACACAACAATCCCTCACCCTCATATAAACAATAGGGGTGATCCACCCAAGCTTACTACATCCTCCTTAATCAATCTTAATTATTAATGAAATGTCACGTGTGCAGTTTGTCCATTGAGCTTTGGAGAATCATTGAAGATGGCCTCCACATTGGAGACTCCACCAACTTGACAAGAAGAGAAGTAGTGGACAGCAATGCAACAGCCCTTCATATGATTCAGCTTGGTGTGGGTCCAAAGGACATGCCACATATTGAACATCTCAACACCGCCAAGGAAGCTTAGGATGTTCTCACCGACTTGTTCATAGGCAATAAAAGCATGAGAAGAAATATGTATGATGCTCTAAGCAGTGAAGATAAAGGATTCTACATGTTGGATGGTGAAGACCATGAAGACATGTATAGAAGGATCAAGAGCATTGCAACAATATTTAGAAAGCATGGCGCCACTCATATTGATGATGCTTGGATCAAAAGAAAGTATGTGAGTGCTCTCATGCCATTTGAGCCCATTTACTTGAAGAGTTTGCAAGGTAGACACAACTACCACCAAATTACTTCCAAAGTCATGCAAGAAATGGCGGCTTTAAAGGTGGCAGCTAAGAACACCGAAGATGCTCGTGCTCGGGCGATTGGGATGCAAAAAGGTGTAAATGTAGCATTAAAGGCCAATGTTGTTGAACAAGATGAAGATGATAGAGGGTTTGACATTGTCTCCATGAGCTGTCCCGAGGAGGTCAAGCATGCTCATGGTGAGTACATGGCCTTATACGCAAGAAACTTTTGGAAGGACCCAACTAAGGCTAAATCTGAACTTGAGCGCAAGAATGGGTCAAGTGGGCGAAAGGAACACGACCCAAAACTGAGAACATGCTACAATTGTGGACCGTTTGCACTTTGTGGCTGAGTGTCCCTATCAAAATACAGAAGATAATGGGGGCAAGCTCATCCTCAAAGAAAAGTCCAAGGCACCTCGGAAGAAGCCGTTCATCAAGAAAAATGCTCCATACAAGAAGCAACCTAAGATTGTCTTGGTGGCACAAGAAGAGTATTCATCCGCAAGCGAAGATGAAGAGGATGAAGATAACACTCGGGAGGTGGCTGCAATAGCCACCACATCTACCCCCACATCCCTCTTTGACTCTCCCAATGAGAACGTCATTAACAAGAACGTCACTTGCCTTATGGCAAGAGGTTCCGAGGTATCACCTTCTATCTCTTCGTTTCCTAAGACCACTATGACTGTTGATATGGATGATCATACAAGTCTTAGAGTAAAGGAAAAAGTTATTGCTTTGGACCATTTTTATACTAACTTGCAAGTGAGCACAAACTACATTTTGAGGCTCTCATGAGCCAACTTTCTCACTCCGAAGAGCTCCTCGAAGAGAAGGGCAGAATTGAAAGAGAGGATGTCATGGAGATTGCATCTTTGAAGAATGCTCTAGAAGAGGAAGAAGAGACTCGAGTCTCTCTAGAGGAGAGGCTTGAGTCAATTGAGTAGTCACATGATGAGGTTGTAGCCCATCTCATAAAGGAACATGACAATGCACTTGCTAAGGTAAAGAAATTAAAGAAAGAAAAGATTGATTTTGGGGCTGGTCATGCTAGACTCTCTGAGGAATTAGAGAAACTTGACATTGCCTACAAGGCATTGGAGACTGAACACTCTACTCTAAATGAGTCTCATGATCAACTACAAACTCGATTGGACAAGTATGATATGCCTAGCACCTCTACACCATCATGTGGACATGAAGATGTCACTGAAGAAAATGCTAGGTTGAAAGATGAACTTGTCATGGTATCCCAACCCAAAGGTAAGGAAGTCCTAGATGAGATCCTTGGTAAGAAAAGGGCAAGCAATGGAAAAGAGGGACTTGGCTATGTTCCCAAGACCAAGAAGAAGAAGAAAAAGAATAAGAAGAAAAGCAAAACTTCTCAAGCAAAGACAAGCACCGTCACAAAGGACAAAACTAACTATATTGGTTTTGTAGGGTCTAATAATCCTAATTATGAATTATTTTGTGATTACTATGGTGATGTCTATGCTAGTTATGTTTGTGTGTCTGATAATTATATTTCTTGGTCTATTTTGGTTCCAAAGACCCTTGTTACTAACATGAGAGGACCCATTGAAAAATGTGTACCTAAAACCCAGAAGTAATTTTCTTACAGGGCTATGCTTCCGGTGGGTCTAAATGAGTGCTCGATAGCGGGTGCACGAGTCATATGACCGGAAGCAAGGAGATCATCATGGAGATGCGTCCAAACCATGATCACATAACTGTCTCCTATGGTGATAAGTCAAAATCTGAGATATTGGATCTTGGCAAGGTTGTGGTTACCCACGATATCTCTCTCGTGGACGTCATGCTTGTTGAGACCCTCGGTTACAATTTACTTTCTGTTCGTGCCCTTGGTAAGATGGGCTTTTCATTTCTTATTGATGGTCATTTAGTGGTACTCTTGTGGAGCAAGTCTCTCAAGGTCACTTTCATTGTATATGTCGAAAATGACCTGTATGTGGTGGACTTTTCAGGGAAAACCACTACATGCCCAAAATGTCTTTTTGGAAAGGCCGACGCGGGTTGGCTATGGCATCACCGTCTAGCCCACGTCAATGTGAGAACTTTGCAAAGCCTTCACAAGGGTGGCCACATTCTTGGACTAAAAGAAAATGTTTCCTTTTGCCAAAGATCATGTTTGCAGGGCTTGCGTTGAAGGGCAAATGCATGACTCTCCCCATCGAAGGAATACAATTAGTTCATCAAAGAGAATTTTGGAGCTCCTTCATGTGGACCTCTTTGGTCCACCTTCTCATGCGAGCCTCGATGGAAAGAAATATTGCCTCATAATCGTCGACGATTATTCAAGATATACATGGGTCTACTTCTTCAAGTTGAAGAGCGAGACTCAACAAATGGTCATCAATTTCGCCAACAAGGTTTAGCGTTAACACAATGTCCCTATGTTGGTAATTAGAAGCGATAACGGCTCCGAGTTCAAGAACTACACTTTGAATGAATTCCTAAGTGAAGAGGGGATAAGATACCAATATTCCGCTGCGTACACCCCTCAACAAAATGGTGTAGTCGAGAGGAAGAACCAGACTTTAATGGATATGGCAAGGTCTATGTTGGCTGAATTCAAGTCACCATATGACTTCTGGGCTGAAGCCATTTTCACTGCATGTCACTCATCCAACCGGCTCTACCTCCACAAAATCTTAGACAAGACACCTTACGAAATACTTACTGGTAACAAGCCCAACATCTCATACTTCTAGGTATTTGGTTGTAAGTGTTTCTTTCTTATCAAAGGAGTTTGTTTATCTAAATTTGAATCTAAGGCTTTAGAAGGTATTTTGTTGGTTATGGTGCCGAATCCCACACTTATGGAGTCTACAATAAGCTCTCCGTGATTGTTGTAGAATCTTGTAGTGTGGTGTTCGAGGAAAATGATGGCTCCCGTGCGAGGCAAGTTGATGCTTGTGATGCAGATGTTGAAATACCCAAGATGCTATAAGAAGAATGGGCGTGGGATTTTTCTGCCCCATTGAGGAACCCCTTGTGGTGGATCGGTAAGGACAATGCTCTACTCAAGTAGATCCCGCATCGACACAAGGTCAACATGCTCCACTCACTAGAGAAACCACTACACCAACACCTCCACCTGCTGAAGGCCATCCATCATCTGAAGTTTCTAAAAGATCCACGCCGGATTAGCCGGTGAACACCAGATTATCCGGCCATACTACCTCGAATGCAAGGACTGAACAGATTGACCAAGAAATTGATGCAACTCCTAGGCCGGATTTTCTGGGTGACGCCGGATTTTCCGTCCCTTCTCCAACTCGTGCCAGAAGCATCCAAGATAATCAAGAAGGACCAAGTACTCCCATGCTAGATTATCCGGCCACTCCCTCGGGCGGATTATCTGGCCCTGAAGACTCAGAATAGCAGCAGCCTCCTGTTATGGCTGCTGATCAAAATCAAGGGCAAGGTTCTTCATCTCCCGTTAACGCTGAACAAGTGATTGATCAAGGTCAAGAAAATAGTCCCAACGAAGACTCAAATGATGAAGGGATTGTTTGTTTGGGTTGTGGCTAGCTGTGCTCCTATGCTAGGATAGCTGCTGTGCAGGGAAAGCTACTTCTCTGAGTTTGACTATTTGGCAACTTGGCTGGCTGGCTGGCTGTATGCTAAGGAATTGTCTGTAATGTCCCTATAATTCATATAACACGAATACTTCACTATTGAAGTGCATAAATGCATATGTCATTATTAAATACCATATTTCATATATTGGTATGTCCAAAATACATATCTAACCATTACACAAATAAAGATAGCATCATAATGAACATAGGTACATCCACTCCGATCGATCCGATCATCTTCTTCTAGCATTGTACAATGCGGTAGCGCTGTGATCACGCGTTGAGTTCATGTCAACCGTGTGTAGTCCACTCAGAGCGGTATCACCGGCTGAGCATTTTAATTCAAACAAGAAACATAAATACGTATTTCAATTCAAACAAGAAACATAAATATTCTGTCAGGTTGTATCACATCTAGAAGCATGCACCATCAGTGGCAAACAGTATCACATCTAGCAGCAACCAGTAGCGCATCAATAGCAAGCAATCTCACATGAAAATTTCGAGCACAATAGCAAACAGTAAACTCAACAGCAAACAAAAATTCCGAGCATAATAACTAGCATATCAGGCAAATGGAAGGTGGGCTCACCTCTGCTTGTGATGAGGTCGGCCGGGGTGGTGGTCAGACGGCAACGAGGTGAGTCAGAGGCGAGAGAAGCTCTAGCGATTTGGGGCTGCCCCATCGATCTTGAGGATCTCGTGGCGAGGGGAGGTGGAGGAGCTCTAGCGGGGGAGGAATCCGACGGGGGAGGAATCCGACGGGGGAGGAAGCTCCGGCGGGGAGGATGCACCGGCGGCCGGAGGATAATCTGGCGATGGAGGAGTCTCTAGCAGGGTAGAAATCTTGGGCGAGGAGGATGCTCTGGTGACGGGAGGATAATCTGGCGGGGGAGGATGCTCGGGCGGGAGGATCTTGGGTGGAGGAGGAAGATCCAGTGGAGGAGGAGCTCCGGTAGCGGAGGATGCTCTAGTAGCGGAGAAGATGGACGAGCTCCAATAGGGTCAGCAGTTGGGTCGGGTTGTGTACGCTCGCCGGTGGCATATCGTTGGTAATTTCAACAAACAACATGTCCAAATAAACAAAATGATTTGCTGGCGTGCGGGAAGCCGTGGGACGTGCCTATGGACGTGCTTTCATGGGTTGTCCTATTCGGCGGAAGCACTGCACCGAAGCCTGATACGTCCATTTTGCATCACTATTCTATGTCATAATTCACTGTTATTCATTGATATATTTCGTATTAGGAGGTGATACTTATGTTATTTCATCTGTTTTTGCATGGTTGATGACTTTTGGAGCATGGACCGCTGCAGTCAGGATTCTGATGGAAAAGGTGCTGTTTGGAGGCAAAATTCGCGAAGATCAGAAAATACAGGAAAATATACGGAAAATCCTATTTTTCCAGAAGACCAAGGAAGTCAGAAGGGGCTAGAGATGGGCCATAGGGGGGCCACACCACCCCCTGGCGCGGGCCAGCCTAGGCCGCGCCACCAGGTGGTGTGGTCGCCCTGGTCCACCACTGGCACTCCCCTCTGGCGTATATTATCCTCCCGAAACCCATAAGACTCGGGGGGCGACCACAGAAAGATTCCGCCGCCTCTGCAGGGTGGAAAACACCGAGAGAGAAAGATCTCTCTAGCAGACAGATTTCTGCCGAGGGAATTCCTTCCCGGAGAGGGAAGATCGTCGCCATCAACACACCATCAAGTTGGACTTCATCGGTATCATCATCACCACCACCATCATGACCATCAGCACCCTCATCCCCATCTCCATATTGCTATAACAATTGGTTTGAATCTTGCATTAGTTCATAGGGGAAACTTTCCCGGTGTTGATTACTCTTTGTAGTTGATGCTATTGAGTGAACCATTGAATTATTGTTTATGTTCAGATTGTTATACATCATTATTCCATCTCTGATCATGATCCATATGATGTCTCGTGAGTAGTTCGTTTTGTTCTTGAGGACATGGGAGAAGTCATGTTATTAGTAGTGGAGTTGTGTTGAGAAAGATTCAATAGTTTGATATTTGAGTTGCGGTGTACTTCTTCTAGTGGTGTCATGTGAACGTCGACTACTTGACACTTCACCTATATGGGCCTAGGGGAATGCATTGTGTATTTGGCTACTCATCGTAGGGGTTGCCGGAGTGACAAAAACCTGAACCCCCGTTAGGAAACCATTGCACAAGGGACGTAAGGGTATTAGAGTTTAAAGTTGTGGTTATGTTTCTACCTTAATTACTTTCTTGTACTTACGGATGTTTGCAAGGGGTATAATCACAAGTATGTATTAGTCCTAGGAAGGTCGGTACATTAGCATAGGTTCACCCACACAACACTTAGCAAGCTAAAGAAGATTAATCAACTATATGAAGCGAAAGCACTTGACAATCTTCCCATGTGTCCTCGAGAACGTTTGGTCATCTTAAGTAATACAACCGGCTTGTCCTTTGCTGCATAAAGGATTGGGCCACTTGCTGCATATATTCCTACTGTCTTTTATTTACTCGTACTTTGTTTACTTGCTTTATCAAAAAACCCTAAAAATCTATTTGCTAAGTATTTGCAGAGAATTCCTGATCCATACCACTAGCCAGCACCTTCTGCTCCTCGTTGGGTTCGACACTCTTACTTATCGAAAATACTGCGATACACCCCCTATACTTGTGGGTCATCAAGACTATTTTCTGGCTCCGTTGCTGGGGAGTGAAGCGCTATTGGAGAGTGGAACTGGTAAACTTCTACTGTGAGTATTGTTTACTTCTGTTAGTAGCTTTATTTTCGTTATGGATAATTCGCTGAGTTTCTTATTTGGTAATGCTACTACCACTGCTAAGGTAGTAGATAAGCCACCACCTGCTGAGAATGATGTTTTTAAAATACCTACAAGAATTATTGATCGTGTTATGGATAACTACTATGGTGGGGATGGAACTGTCCATCCCGGTGATCATTTACTCTTTATACATGAATTATGCGGGTTGTTCAAGTGTGCAAGTATTACTACAGATCAAGTTAAGAAGAAGTTATTCTCATTGTCACTAAAAGGAAGATCTGAGGACTGGTATAAGTTGTTGAAGAATGGTCAAGCTCTGGAATGGGGGGAAATAGTGCCTCTCATTTATTCAAAGTAAGTTTTATCCTCCTAGTGGGATTCATAAAGATCGGAATCAAATATACAACTTTTGGCCTCCTTATGGAGAGAGTACAACTCAAGCTTGGGGGCGATTGAAGTTACTAATGCTCAAATGTCCCATTCATGAGCTCCCCAACAATATTATTATCAATAACTTTTATGCAAGGATCCCTCTACATGATAAGGATTTATTGGATGCTTCTTGTGCTGGATTATTCACTTGCATGGGAGAAGAAGCTAAATGGGATCTTCTGGACCGTATTCAAGACAATGCTGAAGCTTGGGAGAATGACAAAGGTAGAAAGTCAGGTATAAATTATGATTATGAATGCATTGAATCTTTTATGGGAACTGATGACTTTCAAAATATTAAAAATGCTTATGGTCTAGACTCTCAAGCTATTGCTTCTTATTTTAAGGCTTTTGCTTCCTACATTGAAGTGCCTAAAAAGAAGTGGAATAAGTATCATGAACCTTATAAATATGTTGCTAAGAGTGTTCCTGCAAGAAAAACTGAAGTTTATACTACTAATCATGTCTTACCTAAACCTTACATTGAGAAAATGCCTTTCCCAGTTAAGATAAAGTAACACTCTATGATAGCTAGTATGGTTAATGAAAGTACGAATGAAGCTGTTGAACCTGATAAACAAAAGGTTGATGAACCTATAATAGCAAATGTGAAATACTTTGTCACCAAATATGAAGATTTGGGACACACTATCCTTTGTAAGGATACCTCTAATTTTGTTTCACAAAGTAGTGTTATGAGAGCTAGTATTCCGTGTTTTCTGTTAGAATAAGTGATCATTGTTACGATGGCCCTTGTGATAGCTATATTGTTAAGCTTATGCATGATACTGAAAGTTACTATGAGAGAGGGAAAAGTGTTCTTATGCATCTCAATAATATCAAGTTTCCTCGTTTTATGCTGAAAGTTTTTATGTTGCACCTCTTTTGGCTTCCTATGCAAGTAGCCTCTGGTTTCAACAACTTGTTTGTTTATAAAATTCCCTTGCATAGGAAGTGGGTTAGACTTAAAACATGTTTATTTTCGCTTCTTAATGCTCCCTTTCACTTCAATTCATATTCTTATGTGAGCATCTTCAAAATTATCTTGCCCATCTTAATGGCTATAAAGAAAGAGCTTTTTGGGAGACAACCCAATTTGTTTTTGCTTTCAGTTTGTTTTTGTTTCTTTGAGTCTTCGAAGTTATTACTTTGGTAATAACCTCTCCTTATCCGTTTTGTTTGGTTTTTGTGTCAAGATCAACCTCTAATGAGAGAGAAGTAATATTTGGGGAAGTTGCTGTCCCAAAACAGATTTTTGTGCTGTACCGTAAAAATTCGTGAGAGATCTCTGTATGTCGGATTGAGCTGTAATTTTTTATGCTTCTGCCCCAGGTTGTTATTTAACTTTAGTTATTTTTGAACTTTTTGATTTCAGCAACAGAAGATTTTCTAAAAAATTGGTCTTTACCTGCTGGTCTGTTTTGACAGATTTTGCCACTCTTGCATTTGCTTCTTTAATCGAATTCCTTTTTGAATTCTTTTTGGGTTTTCAGAAGGAGTTGCTACAATAGCTTATGTTTTGATGGTTTTCAGTCGAAGTTGAACTCAAAAGGTTTTATCACTTCACTTATACTAATGTTGCTAATGAGAACTGTGTGAAGTTTTGTGTGAAAAAAATTTCCAGGTAGTGGAGACAATGGTGTAATATGGAAGAGAAGGGTGTTATGACTCAAGTAATAAGTGTATGAAGATGAATATATTGATGATATTCAAGTGGTGACTCCGGAAGAACCTACTAGATACTAAATTCAGAGACCTGCAGAGTCCGCTTTCAAATAGGTAACAGTTCTGGTAAGAAAAGTTCCGCGAAAATACTATCCGACTATATTTTTGCAGTTTTTAGCCAATAAGGAAAGCTACGAAGCAAAAAAGGGACAGAAACGGAGCCAGGGTGGCTCACACCACCCTGTGGCACGGGCCCTCCCCTGGTCGCGCCACCAGGTGGTGAGTCCACCCCGGACTCCGCCTCTGACTCGTTTTCTCCCAGTACCTTCCTTTCGTCATGAAACTTCGTAATATATAATCCCCCGGATCTCCCGAGGTTCGTACATTGTGTTTTCGTCGTGTTTTCACTTCGATCTGTTTCTGCTAGTACATACACTTTGAAGGTTTAGAAGCACGATGGTGTCCGCCAAGGATAAAGGAAAGGAGCCTATGGAGGAAGATCTTCAAGACCCTAAGCAGGGGCTGGTACCTTTAGTCTCTTGCCCTGCATCAACAGAAGCTCTACGAGTCACTAATGAGTTCTGCGATAAGTAGCGAGACTTGAGGAGGAAGGTGGACATGCTTCAATGGGAGAATAACAGGCTTCGCAAGATGCTGGAAGATTTCCTCACGTCAACTAAGAAAATACCACCACCACTGAAGGAGTAATTTGTCATCAGGTTTGGCATCCCCTTGGTTTGTTCCAAGCTTGGGGGAGTGTCGCGGTATCACATCACTATCTTATATCTTTTTACCTTATTAGTAGAGTCATATCATGAATAGAGAAGTTATTATGTAGTATGGTTTGCATTATGGAAGTGCCCCATCTCTCGTTAGATATGTATCCCTAGGTGTGAGTTTCCGTTATGGATATTAATGAGAAGTTCTATCATTTACTCTTTTTCATAGCTTGTATTAGTTTTCAATTCGTGGTTATATGATTGATCTTGTTGTTAGTATTGGTATCACTTTGGGATCTTTGAGTTAATTTAGTTGGTTTTGGCAAACCTGGATCGGTCAGTAGCAACACTATTTTTGAGAGTTGAATGAAAAAGATAGAAGTACTCTAAAGAAAAATAATTTCATCATCTTTCTTTCTTGATTTGCTCATAAGTCTAGTATTCTCTAGTTAAGATATTTTGTGCTTCCAAGGAAGATTGCATGTTTGTTTTTATCACTTGTATGTTTGTTTGTTTCCTTCAACTCTTATACTTGCTACCCAGCTTTGCTAGCCAACAACCTATACTGAGAGGGAATTATTCTCGTGCATCCACTCCTTTAAACCAAAACCTCTGCCATTTGTGCCCACCATACCTACCTAGTAGCATTATTGCTATTCCAAGTAAATTCTTGTTTTGTCTACCTCCCAAATTAAACTTGTTATGTGAAAATTAGTGATTAAAGCTCTCACGAACTTGATGGCACACTTTACTTTTCTTGCACTTAATAAACTTGAACCATTGTGCTCACCTATGTTGCGTATATGCTTGCGCTTTGTAAGTTGTGAATTAGCAGAACCATGCTATCATGGGGAACGCTTTCAACATTGCAGTGGTACTTTGTACCTAGTTGATATCATGTTCTTTTGTCTATGGATTCGTCGGTGTGAAATGAAAGGGGAGCTTGTAAGTCCATGGAGTTATGCATGTGTGTTAGAGAAACGCCTGGGCCGCTAGTCTAATCCATGCTGACATGGTGGAAACCTGCAGCGTAACCATAACGAGTATCTATGAAGCATTCTTCTTATAAAAAAAGAGTTCGATATTGAGAAAAAAAAGAGAAAAGAAAAAAAGAGATATTATGAAAAGAGGAAAGAGAGAAAAAAGCACTATATTCCCATGGTAAATAAGAAGATTGATGAGATACTTGTTGTCTGCTTGCCTTGTCATTTTGATATGGGGATTCTTCCGTATCATCAGGCAAGGGGTACCCCGTTGGCGGTTCTCTATGATACACATATGCTTACGATGACAAGAACTTACCGGTGACTAAACTTGAGTAGCATGAGGAGCGGCCCTCGTAACATGAGATTCTCAATTTACAACTTGTCAATGCATATCCTCATATTTGATCACTTTAACCTTAATCACCTAAAGATTCCTATGATAGGGGCAATGAGAGCTGAAAGCTAGTAAGTATCATAATTTTTGGGAGCTCTTTATGAGACTTGCAATCCTTGCTTCCCTCTGCGAAGGGCCTTTCTTTTACTTTGTAGTTGAGTCAGTAAACCTATTCCTCTCTATCTCAGCAAGTATTTTGAGTTGTTGTGTTCCATTCATTCGTATGATGATTTATTCAATCATGTTTCTTATGTTCCTCGTTTTGCACATTGCTCTTATCTTGTTGTTTACTACTTTGAAAGCTATCATTGAAAACCAATTATTTCTGAACTCCAGCAAATTATCAACTATTCTTCAACCGAGAGCTAAGTTTGCCATTACCAATTATGATTTACTTTATGTATCTTTATTGTGTTTCCTTTACCTATTGCAAGTTAAGTTATATAATAGTGAGTTGTCTTCTATTATGATCTATGTATTTGATGAATGTGATGCTTCTTGTCCGTATTCTTTTATCGACTCTTCACTCCATAAACCTGAGGTCATGTTTATTTGAGCTCCGTTTCGCTTGGGGACAAGCGAAGTTTAAGCTTGGGGGGAGTTGATACGTCCATTTTGCATCACTATTCTATGTCATAATTCACTGTTATTCATTGATATATTTCGTATTGAGAGGTGATACTTATGTTATTTCATCTGTTTTTGCATGGTTGATGAGTTTTGGAGCATGGACCGCTACAGTCAGGGTTCTGATGGAAAATGTGCTGTTTGGAGGCAAAATTCACGAAGATCAGAAAATTCGGGAAAATATACGGAAAATCCTATTTTTCCAGAAGACGAAGGAAGCCAGAAGGGGGGCTGGAGATGGGCCACAGAAGCCCACACCACCCCCTGGCGTGGGCCAGCCTAGGCTGCGCCACCAGGTGGTGTGGCCGCCCTGGTCCACCCCTGGCACTCCCCTCTAGCGTATATTATCCTCCCAAAACCCTAAGACTCGGGGGGGCGACCACAGAAAGATTCCGCCGCCTCTGCAGGGCGGAAAACACCAAGAGAGAAAGATCTCTCCGGCAGACAAATTTTTATCGAGGGAATTCCTTCCCGGAGAGGGAAGATCATCGTCATCAACACCACCATCAAGCTGGACTTCATCGTTATCATCATCACCACCACCATCATGACCATCAGCACCCTCATCACCATCTCCATATTGCTATAACAATTGGGTTGAACCTTGCATTAGTTCATTGGGGAAACTTTCCCGGTGTTGATTACTCTTTGTAGTTGATGCTATTGAGTGAACCATTGAATTATTGTTTATGTTCAGATTGTTATACATCATTATTCCATCTCTGATCATGATCCATATGATGTCTCGTGAGTAGTTCGTTTTGTTCTTGAGGACATGGGAGAAGTCATGTTGTTAGTAGTGGAGTTGTGTTGAGAAAGATTCAATAGTTTGATATTTAAGTTGTGGTGTACTTCTTCTAGTGGTGTCATGTGAACGTCGACTACATGACACTTCACCTATATGGGCCTAGGGGAATGCATTGTGTATTTGGATACTAATTGTAGGTGTTGCCGGAGTGACAGAAAATTGAACCCCCGTTAGGAAACCATTGCACAAGGGACGTAAGGGTCTTAGAGTTTAAAGCTATGGTTAGGTTTCTACCTTAATTACTTTCTTGTACTTATGGATGTTTGCAAGGGGTATAATCACAAGTATGTATTAGTCCTAGGAAGGTCGGTACATTAGCATAGGTTCACCCACACAACACTTAGCAAGCTAAAGAAGATTAATCAACTATATGAAGCGAAAGCAGTTGACAATCTTCCCATGTGTCTTCGAGAACGTTTGGTCATCTTAAGTAATACAACCGGCTTATCCTTTGCTGCATAAAGGATTGGGCCACTTGCTGCATTTATTCCTACTGTCTTTTATTTACTCGTACTTTGTTTACTTGCTTTATCAAAAACCCCTAAAAATATGTTTGCTAAGTATTTGTAGAGAATTGCTGATCCATACCACTAGCCAACACCTTCTGCTCCTCGTTGGGTTCGACACTCTTACTTATCGAAAATACTGCGATACACCCCCTATACTTGTGGGTCATCAAAGCCCAATGCACTGCGGTGCCCTTTGGTTCGTTTTTTTTACTTTTTCCACTAGAAAGCCACCAAAAGCCCAAACAAACACCCCCAAAGAGATTCCCTGTAGAAACAACAAGCTTATTGAAATCCGTCGCAAAGCTCGTGCTAAAAGAAACCTCAAATTAAGAGGTCACTTACAAAGGGCGCCCACAAGAAGGGAGCTTGCAAGCTTCAGTGATCATCAAGCACACATATATATGGTGGAACCTAATAAAGTCTTTGAAGCTCTTGAAGATCCAGATTGGGTGGTTGCTATGCATGAAGAACTCAACAATTTCGAGCGCAACAAGGTCTAGAAATTAGTTGAGAAGTCAAAAGAGTGCCGCAATGTTATCAGTACCAAGTGGATTTTCAAGAACAAGCAAGATGAGAATGGTATTGTCCTAAGGAACAAGGCACGACTAGTTGCACAAGGTTTCTCTCAAGTGGAAGGCATTGACTTTGCCAAAACTTATGCTCCCGTGGCTCGCCTTGAGTCTATCCATATCCTTCTTGCTTATGCTTCTCACCATAACTTTAAAGTACAGCAAATGGATGTTAAAAGTGCATTTCTTAATGGTCATCTACATGAGTTGGTATATGTAAAGCAACCTCGGGTTTCGACGACCCCGAGTTCCCGAACCATGTCTACAAACTCTATAAGGCGCTCTATGGCCTTAAACAAGCCCCACGTGCGTGGTATGAGCATCTTAAAGAGGTTTTGTTAGACCGTGGCTTCGAGGTTGGGAAAATCGATCCCACTCTTTTAACTAAGAAGGTTGATGGGGAGCTCTTCGTATGCCAACTATATGTAGACGATATTATCTTTGGCTCTACTAATCAAGCATTTAATGATGAATTTTCAAAGCTTATGACTGACAGGTTTGAGATGTCTATGATGGGGGAGTTACGGTTCTTTCTTGGATTTGAGATCGAATGACTTAGAAAAGTAACCTTCATAAATCAAGCAAAATATATCCAAGACATGCTCAAGAGGTTCAAGATGACGGATCTTAATGGCGTCACCACACCGATCCAACTAAATGCCATCTCGAACTCAATCCCAATGGTAGAGATGTGGACCAAAAGGTATACCGGTCCATGATCGGCTCTCTCCTCTACCTTTGCGCATCTAGACCTAATATTGTGTTGATTGTAGGTGTTTGTTTAAGGTATCAAGCGGCTCCTAAAGAAATCCACTTAGTGGCGGTCAAGAGAATCTTCCGATATTTGTTTCATTCCCCTAATTTTGGTTTATGGTATCCCAAGGGCTCCAATTTGTCTCCATGTGGTTATACTGATTCAGATTGGTCTGGTGACAAGGATGATAGGAAATCAACTTTTGGAGCTTGTCAATTTTTGGGAAGGTCTTTGGTATGTTGGTCTTCTAAGAAACAGAATTGTATATCTCTTTCCACCGATAAAGCTGAATATGTGGTTGTTGCAAGTGCATGTACTCAATTACTGTGGATGAGGCAAACTTTAATGGAATACGGTGTCAATTGTGACAAAGTTCCTCTTATGTGATGATGAAAGTGCAATCAAAATTGCATACAATCCCGTGCAGCATACAAGGACAAAGCATATTGAGATTTGCAATCACTTTATTCAGGATCATGTTGCTCATGGTGATATTGATCTATCTTTTGTGAGCACGAAGAACCAACTTGCTGATATTTTCACGAAGCCACTTGATGAAGAAATGTTTGATTATTTGAGGAATGAGCTAAATATCGTTGATTCAAGGAGTCTGTCTTGATTAGTCATGCACACACCCTTATATCTCTTCCTTATTTGGTTTAGGTGTGGGCATGGATATAGGGGGAGTGTGGTCCTAATTGATTGGGCTAACCCTCCCCCCATAATGCCAAAAGCAAGAAAAATCATATCTCTTAATATCATTTTGTGATATGTGAGCTTCTTGATGAGTATTGGTCATGAACCCATATCTTCGCAGTGTCATACCATTCACTCCAACATGGTGGCCTCGGCCACCGTCCTCTTCTGTAAGAAGAGTTGATTCCTTGTGGATCTTTTTGGAGTTTCTTGATATCTTGTGTTCTTATGGAAAACACACCCATTTTGGATTTTATTTTATTTGGTTATTGCAATCTTGGGGGTGGAGTACCATCTCAATTTGGCTTTCTAAACCCAAGCCTTTTTCTATCCCCGAGCCATCTATTATTGCTACGACGAGTGATCTCTTGGGGCACTAGCATCGCTATTCTTCATTTTTGGCGTTTCAATGCCAAAGGGGAGAAGTAGTTCTATTAGGTCATCGTGGATTTGCATGGGTCGGGCACAAGCATTTGCACCTTATCGTTTCGGTTTTCTTCTCTCGCTTGTGCCCATTTAGCGGTTGAACTTTTATTCGTTAGTTTGTATGAGACTATGCTTGTGTGTTGGTTAATTTGTGGATTTATCACTGCAATTATCTCATGGATTTATCTCTCTGTGATTATGGATCCATCGATGATATTGGCTACATCTTCTATCACAATGGCTATCTATAATGGTTATCATGTTGGAAGGCCTCAATAATGATTATCATGCTAACTATCTTTATATTATATTGAGGAATTCTATCTCATGATGGTATGATGTTCTTATCTAAAGTGTCATTTGTATGTGTATTCCTTTCCAATGAAATAGCCTCGTACCTAATTGTGTGCATTTGTATTCAAATGAAAATATTCTAATTATGCACACACTTAGGGGGAGTCTCTTTCATCTTGGTTATAATGTTGTTAGGAGAACTATATTGCAAATCCTAGTATTGTCATCTAACACCAAAAAGGGGGAGATTGAAAGAACATTTCATGATCTCTAGTGTTGTGTGTGTTAGATGACAATACCATGGATTATCTCAAGTGTGCTAAGTGTTGCAGATGTCCGTTCATATGAAAAGCAGCCAAATTCAGTTGTTGGGGCCAGATTATCCGCGCCTGCTAAGGGCCAGATAATCTGGCCTAACCCAATCGACAAAGGGAGCCAAGGCGCGTCATGCTGTATGGGGGGAATTATTGTTCAGATTGTCCGGCCAAGGCTGGAGGTTTTGCCCGGGCCGGATAATCCGCCCCTATAGGGGGCGGATAATCCCCTCCCCCCTAAGGAATTTTGCAAAGGGTGCCAAGGCGCATTGTGCTGTATAGGGGGCGGATTTTCCCCCAGAAAATCTGAATCTGGGGCGGTGATTTTCCCTAGCCCGATAATCCGGCCATCACTTGGGCTGGATAATCCGGCCCCCAACTTCACCAACGGCCAAGTCTAGACAGGGGGTATAAATGCCTGATACATTGCAAATGTATCTATAATTTTTGATGTTCCATGCTTGGTTTTATCCACTTTCTTGTGTTTTGTCCACACTTTGGAGTACTTTTCCTATGATTTCTTGGACTAACCTATTAATAAGAGCCACAGTGCCAGCTGCCTGTTTTCTGTTGTTTTTTGTTCCACGAAAGTTAGAAAATGAATATTCTCGGAATTGGACTGGACAAAATCCAAAGTGCCTATTTTACCGGAAGTCATCTGGAGCTAGAATACGAGACGGAGAGGAGCCAGGGGGCCAACACACCACCTGGTAGCCCGGGCCAGACCTGGCCACGCCAGGGGGTGGTGTGGCCATCCCAGGCACCCCCTCGGCCTCCCTCTTCGCCTATAAGTTGCCTTCTGACCTAAAAACTCAGGGGGGTTCGACGTTTTTCCAGAAGGAGTTCCGCTCCGCCACCACCACCAGATTCCACGAAAAAGCACCAGAAACTCCGTTCTAGCACCCTGCCGGGACAGGGAATTGGAGGAGATCATCGCCATCATCATCACCATCGCTTCTCCATCGACCATCCATGTTTCCCCCATCTATGAGTGAGTAATCCCCCACTGTAGGCCATGGGGATGGTAGGGATTGGATGAGATCATTCATGTAATGGCATCAAATTGTTAGGGCATGGTGCCTAGTATCTTTTATTAGTGCTTTATGACTTTATTGCAACTTGTTATGCTTAATGCTTGTCACTAGGGCCCGAGTGCCATGATTTCAGATCCGAACATGTTATTGATTCATTATGATAGTATTGTTTATGGTCTTATCTACAAGTTGTATATACACGTTGTTGTCCGGAACCAATGGCCCCGAAGTGACAGAAATCGGGATAACCGGAGGGAATGGCTTTGATGTGAGGATCACATGTGTTCACCGAGTGCTAATGCTTTGCTCTGGTGCTCTATTAAAAGGATCACCTTAATTGCCAGTAGTTTCCTTGAGGCCCCGCTGCAAACGGGCTGGCAGGACAAAAGATGTTGTGCAAGTTCTCATTGCGAGCACGTATGACTATATATGGAAGACATGCCTAGGATTATCTAGTACTTGGATGCTTTATCTTATTTATCTGCAATTGCCCTATGTTTTGATGGCTATGTGAATTGTCTTGTCTATGCAATGTCCGTCCATCCATCCCTAGCCTACCGCACTCGAATCCCACTGTTTACTGCTATTGTTACTACTGTCTTTACTTTACTGCAGCTGCTACTTTGCTATTCCTACTACAAAATTGTTGCTACTGATAAACTGCTGTGAGCAAGATTGTTTCCAGGTGCAGCTGAATTGACAACTCAGTTGTTAAGGCTTATAAATATTCTTTGTCTCCCCTTGTGTCAAATCAATAAATTGGGTTTAACTTCCCTCGAAAATACTGCGATACACCCCCTATACTTGTGGGTCATCAAGACTATTTTCTGGCGCCGTTGCCGGGGAGCATAGCTTTATTTATCAAGTCCACTTGGAATCACTATTGTGCAAGCTAAGTTTATTTTCGACTTGTTTGCTTGTTTCTTTATAAAAAAATACAAAAAATTAGTTCCTACTCTAGTTCTTATTTTCGTTGGTCTGTTATTGTCTTGCTTTATCATGCTTGATGTCAATGGTTGGTTTCTTTGAAACTGAATCTTATTGGCAAGGTGGTTTCACGGAAGATCAAAAATATTACTATAAGGAACACCGCTTGTCACAAAAAGGGAAACACTTATGGGAACAAATTGATAAATTGTATACCATTGCTAGAAACGTGTGCTCTACTTATAATGTTACTTATTGTTGTGATAAATCTTGTTGTAGAAAGAGGTATAAACACCTCCCTTTTCAATGTGAGTATAATGATAATGATATCATATCTTCTTATGCTAAAGGAATTTATGACTTTTATGATGCGGAACAAATTGAATAATTTATTGCTTGGAAGGGTGCTTTTGAACTTGCTAGTTTGCTTGAAAATATTGATGATTCACCTTACAAATATGAGGTTTATGGTATACTTAAATTTTCCTTTGATAATTACAAGGATGAAAATGGCTATATTCTTGAATATATTAATAGATGCTTTCCACAAATGGAAGAGACTAATGCCTTGCAGGATCCTATGGAAGAAGAAATTGATGGACCTGAAATCTCATTAGATGAAAAAGAGGAGGAGAGTGATGAACAAAAGGAGGAAGAATGGATTAGCTACCCATGCCTACCTTCTAATGAGAGTAACTCTTTATCCCTTACATTATTTGATTGTCCTCCATGCTTACTAAAGGAGGATGAATGTTATGTTCCTGAGGATTCTTTTGAAAATGTTTATAATAAAGCTCTAGTGCTTGTAGATCATGAAAAGCATGCTTTATCTGATAGTTATATTGTTGAGTTTATTCATGAGGCTACTGAAAATTATTATGAGAGAGGAAAATATGGTTGTAGAAGTTTTCATGGTATTGAAATACCTCTCTATGTGCTAAAAGTTTTGAAGTTACTCTTGTTTTATCTTCCTATGTCTGTCACTTTGTTCTTTGCAAATTTATTTGCATACACGATTCCTATGCATAGGAAGTGGGTTAGACTTAAATGTGTTTTGAATTTGCTTCTTGATGCTCTCTTTTACTTCAATTCATATTTCTTATGTGAGCACCCTCTCAAACTATCATGCCTGAAGATGATAATATGTCTATTATTCTTGGGAGACCTTTTCTTAAATACTGCAGGAGTTGTTATTAATTGTAATGAAGGGAAGGTGACCTTCAATGTTAATGACAAGGAACATACTATCTATTTCCCCAAGAAGATTGATAGGACTTATGGTTTTGAATTCAATTGAACATGTTGAGGGCATTCAAGTTGGAGAAATATATTGTCCCATACCAAGAGAAAACTATTATGATTGAGACCATTGCTATCAAGGTTGAGGTAACATAATCATTAGTGGAATACAAAGTTTTGTCTCATATGAAATTGTTTTGGTAACAAGACCTGATCAACCTTATTAACAAAAGGATTTCATTGAACAAAACAATTTTTTCACGAGATAACCCAAAAGTTTTAGATGAGTCTTGGAAGTTATTACTTCAGTAATAACCGGTCCTTATCCTTTTTATTTGCTTGTTGTTCCAAGAGTAACCTCTAATGAGAGAAAAGTAATGATTCGGAAATTTGTTGTTCCGAAACAGATTTCTGTGCTTCACCGTAAAAATTCGTGTAAAATCTCTGTACGTCCGTTTGAGGCGTGAATGTTTGTGCTTCTGCCCCAGGTTGTTATCTAACTTTTTTTAGTTCAACACTTTTTGATTTGAGCAACAGAAGGTCTTCGAAAAAATTCGTCTTTACCTGCTGGTCTGTTTTGACAGATCTCTGCCATTTTCTGTATTTGCTTCTTGTCGGTTCCTTTTTGAGTTCTTTTGGGGAATTGACCTTTCTGAGGGAAGTGATACAGTAGCTAGTGTTTTAATGGAAGTTTATTGGTGTTAGAACTGAACCTAAAGACTTATTATCTTGAGTGCACTAATGTTGCTAATAAAGATTGTGTGAAGTTTTGTATGAAGGAAAAATTTCAGGTGTATGAAAGGAATGAGTAATGAGATGAAGGATGGACTAAAGCTGAAGCTTGGGGATGCCACGCATGTCACCCCAAGAAATATCCAAGAAGTACAAGCGTCAAATCTTGGGGATGCCCAAGGCATCCCCTTCTTCATCAATAAAAATCTCAGGTTTCTTCCAAACGCTTCATTTTTATTGTTTCATGCACAGTTGTGTTGTTCTTGGAGCGTCTTATTTTTCGTTTTCGTTTTGGTTTTTCGTTTGCTTTGTTTTCTTAGTTTGCTAAATAAATTGGTTGTACCTCCTTTTTCATGCATTGGTTTTCAAATAGTTTGGTTTGGATTGGAAAAAGAGTAGGAAAAGTTCATGCTTAAGTGGTAAAGAGAGCTTGTTTTTGATTGTGGCCTATGCTTTGTCATGCCATGCTTGATATTGTTTTGGCTTTATTCTTAGTATTCTTTGCTGTAGCATGACTTGTTATAAACAATTGAGATTGCTTAATGTGCCTTGAAAGGATCATGCGTTGTTTTAGCATATTAAAGCATAGTATTGTGGTGTTCTCCTTTGATGCTTTATTTGGGTTGACTTGGCACATGCTCACACCATGTATGACTATCCCAAGTCACCATAGCCTTTATGATCCTTTAGTTTTCAACTTGTAGTATCACTTTATGCTTTGATCAATGATGTTTTGTCGCTCTGCATGATTATGTCCATTATTGCTCTCTTAGTTTGTTGATCCTAGTCTTTTGCTAGCCTCCACAACCAAGTATGAGTTCCAGTCATGCATCCAACTCCTAAAACCAAGTTATTCCAAAGAGTCCACCATACCTACCTACTAGCATACGCTATTCCAAGTATATTCATGTTTTTATCTACCTTCCAAATTAAACTTGTTATGAGAAAACTAGTGATTAAAGCTCTCACGAACTTGATGGCACACTTTACTTTTCCTGCCCTTAATAAACTTGAACCATTGGGTTCTTCTTTGTTGCGTATATGCTAGCGCTTTATAAGTTGAAATTAGCAGAACCATGTATCATGGTGAACGCTTTCAACATTGCACATGTACTTTGTACCCCGTTGATATCATGTTCTTTTGCTTATGGATCCCGGCAGTGTGAAATAAAAGTGGAACTTATAAGATCATGGAGTTTGTATGTGTGTTAGAGAAACGCATGGGCCGCTAGCCTAAGCCATGCCTAATCATGGTGGAAACTTGCAGCATCACCATAATGAGCACTCTATGAAGCATCCTCAATAAAAACCTATGCAAATAGCAAATAAAAAGATCGCTGAGATGCTCATTGTCTGCTTTCCTTGTCATTTTGATTATGGGATAGCTCATGTGTCATGTGCAAGGGGTATCCCATTGGCGGTTCTCTATGATACGTATATACTTACAATGACAAGAGCTTACTTGTGACTGAAGTTGAGTAGCATGAGGATCGGTCTTCGTAAGTAAGGGGCATGAGATTTCGGTTTATAACTTGTCAAGCATATCCTCTTAGTTGTGTCACTTTAACCTTAATCACCTTCAAGATGCTTATGATAGGGGCAATGAGACCTGAAAGCTATTAAGTACCATAATTTTTGGAAGATCGTTATGAAACTTGAATCTCTGCTTCCTTCTATGAAGGCCTTTCTTCCACTATATATATTGAGTCTCCACCTTCTACCTTTATGCACTTACTTTGAGAGCATAGTGGCCATTCTTAGTTCTATGTGCATTGTCCCAAGACTTGTTGATTGATGCATACCTTGATATTGCTTGTTTTAAACTATTTGTATCTAGTCACTCTTATGAACTTTGAAGGTGTCCTATGCATTTATGTTTGCTACTCTATGATGGACAAGCTAAATACCACCATGCTATGTTTTCTTTATGTGAAACAAACAAACGTCTTGCAAAGCATTGTCATTCATGAATCTTTTGTTTGTGCCTTTTCATGTTGCATCATAGTTTCTTTGTCTTATTGCTAGAACTTTGTCTTTCATGTTATGATTGAAGTACTATGATCCCAGCTTTGAATGTTTTACAAATACTTTGATCAAGTTTATGATGGTGCATGTCACCTCAAAAATTATTCTTTCTTTTTATCACTTACCTACTCGAGGACGAGCAGGAGTTAAGCTTGGGGAAGTTGATACATTGCAAATGTATCTATAATTTTTGATGTTCCATGATTGGTTTTATCCACTTTCTTGTGTTTTGTCCACACTTTGGAGTACTTTTAATATGATTTCTTGGACTAACCTATTAACAAGAGCCACAGTGCCAGCTGCCTGTTTTCTGCTGTTTTTGGTTCCAGGAAAGTCAGAAAATGAATATTCTCAGAATTGGATGGGACAAAATCCAAAGTGCCTATTCTACCGGAAGTCATCTGGAGCCACAATACGAGACGGAGAAGAGCCAGGGGGCACAACACCACCTGGTCGCGCGGCCCAGGCCTGGCCGCGCTAGGGGGTGGTGTGGCCATACCAGGCACCCCCTCGGCCTCCCTCTTCGCATATAAGTTGCCTTCTGACCTAAAAACTTAGGGGGGGTCGACGTTTTTCCAGAAGGAGTTCCGCTCCGCCGCCACCACCAGAATCTACGAAACAGCACCAAAAACTCCGTTCTGGCACCCTGTCGGGACGGGGAATTGGAGGAGATCATCGTCATCATCATCACCATCGCTTCTCCATCGACCATCCATGTTTCCCCCATCTATGAGTGAGTAATCCCCTGCTGTAGGCCATGGGGATGGTAGGGATTAGATGCGATCATTCATGTAATGGCATCAGATTGTTAGGGCATGGTGCCTAGTATCTTTTATTAGTGCTTTATGACTTTGTTGCAACTTGTTATGCTTAATGCTTGTCACTTGGGCCCGAGTTCCATGATTTCAAATCTGAACATGTTATTGATTCATTATGATAGTATTGTTTATGGTCTTATCTGCAAGTTCTATACACACGTTGTTGTCCGAAACTAATGGCCCCGAAGTGATAGAAATCGGGATAACCGGAGGGAATGGCTTTGATGTGAGGACCACATGTGTTCACGGAGTGTTAATGCTTTGCTCCGGTGCTCTATTAAAAGGAGCACATTAATTGTCAGTAGTTCCCTTGAGGCCCCGCTGCAAACGGGCTGGCAGGACAAAAGATGTTGTGCAAGTTCTCATTGCGAGCATGTATGACTATATATGGAACACATGCCTCGGATTATCTAGTACTTGGATGCTTTATCTTATTTATCTGCAATTGCCCTATGTTCTGATTGCTATGTGAATTGTCTTGTCCATGCAACTCCCGTCTATCCATCCCTATGCCTACCGCACTCGAATCCCACTGTTTACTGCTATTGTTACTGCTGTCTTTACTTTACTACTGTTGCTACTTTGCTATTCCTACTACAAAACTGTTGCTACTGATAAACTGCTGTGAGCAAGATTGTTTCCAGGTGTAGCTGAATTGACAACTCAGTTGTTAAGGCTTATAAATATTATTTGGATCCCCTTGTGTCGAATCAATAATTGGGTTTAACTTCCCTCGAAAATACTGCGATACACCCCCTATACTTGTGGGTCATCAGTGCCCCAATCACCCCTCCTGTCACATCTCTTTATTCATTCAAAAAAGCTCTGGTATGTTCTTCTAGATCTAATTCGAGATCTCCCACTTCAACCACCCGGAGGCTCCGATCTTTGGGGAATCAAAGGAGGAGACTTCCATCATCAACATCATGAATCAAGCGCATCACTTCCCCTCCATTCACTTGGCGAATTCTTGATCTAGTATTACTTACTAATATCTAGATTTTGAGTTTCGGTTTTGATAATATTTGTTCTTGTGGAAACTTGTTGTCATTATAGGAGCCTCCAATTCGGTTGTGGATGTGTTCCCTGTTAGTTGTGTAAAGGCACCGGTTGCCGCCTCGAAGGGTACCAATAGTGGAAAGGTGGATCATGCCTTTGGTGGCGAGATCCATCGGAGAACAGGGTGAGGCCTATTGTGGCGTGGTGGTCTTATTACCTCCCACCCTCCAACGCAGATGTACTTCCCTTAACAAGGAAGGAACTGCAGTAAAACAAATATTGTGTCTCCGCGTGCTCCACTACGATTTCCTCGCTCCTCACTCTTACTTTCCTTTACCCTCTAGTAGTTAGCTTTACATATAGGGAAATTCTTCGTAGTTGCATATCTAGAGAATTTACCTTTGTGTCAAGCCTAAAATTGAAATGTATTAAAATTTGGAGTAGCACCTATTCACCCTCCTCTAGGTGCCCATACGATCCATTCACTAGCGCGCTTTGTCGTGCCATTCTTTGCAATTGTCATTATGTAGATAGCAAAACTTAATGCATGGAAGGCTAGAGTATTATATATTTCTTATAGCTAAGAAAAACATAAGTAATAAGTCAATGGAGTTACAAAGATAATTCAGAAAAAATGCTGATGTGATACGGTGAAAATTGTGGTATAGTGCAAAATGGCCAACGATGAGTAGACTGGACAAACATAACACAAAGCTTCAGTTTAAGCCATCAGTTCGTAGATTTCATGAATATTGTCCCACTCGCGTTCCATACAAGATGGTGGATCCAAATATGATCGGTCATTTCTTGCCACACACTAAGATTATTATGAGCAACCTAAATATTTGATAAAAAAAGTTTACACGAATACACAATAATCACGTTTTCTCCATTGTATATTCTGAATGCAATAGATTTTATATTATTGGGTATGTCAATTATGTTGGTTCCGCAGCATAGAAAACAAAAAAATTCCTACGATGAGAACTATATGCCAAGATCTATATACTAGGTACAAAGCAACGGGTGGACATACATCCAACGAGAACTTACCCTCGAAGACAACGAGTTTTGTTAACGAGTAAGAACTCGTGGTTGATGTAGTCCTACACTTGCCGATCTCAAGATCGTGAGGAAGTCCGAGCGCCGCAACTCAGTAGCGCATCCGTACTCGCACACATGTTCAAGCCACCGGACAACCTCCACCTCCTCGCTCCAGCGATCCAGCGGAAGCAGCAACTCCTTCCAGACGAAATGCCACCGGGAACATGTATCTCGCTAATCCGAGTACATGGGGGAATAATTCTAGAGGGGGAGAGAGATCCTTCACAAGGAGGTGTGTGGATGAAGGAGGGAATGGGTGGACTTTTATAGGAGGAGGGGGGTGCCCCTCCTCTCCATGGCCGGCGCATGGGGGGTGACCCCTCACCTCCCCCATTCATGTGGTGGTAACCCCTCCACATTAAAATGCCTCTTCACATTCCCTTTTAAAGTCTCCACTTTAAATGCATTAAAATTCTCCAAGTTTAATGCTCTCTCATTTAATAAAACTATTTTATTAAATTTATTCAGAATTTTGTTAATTACTTTAATTAACAAACATTCACATATAGCCCCTTGCAATATTTCAATATCACATGCAGAACCACTTTCTGCAATTTCACCCGAAACAATTTCCGGTTTCTATCGAAACAATTCCTGCGCTTTGCAATTCTTTCGTCTAAAACATATGTGCTCCACAATGGTGTCCGGTAACTCTTAAGTGTGTCACCCTACGGTTCGCAAATAATGCAGACATGATTGAGACTCCTCTCAGATCAATAATCAGAAGCGGGACCTAGAGATCCATACTGATTCCTACACATTCAACGATGACTTCTGTGATCGTGAGAACCTTTAACGCTAGTAACTAAATCCCTTTGTCTCGCCATATATTACATGTCCGAGATTCGATCATTGGTATCTCCATACCTAGTTTGATCTCGTTACCGACATGCACTCTTTTCTCGTTCCCGTGATATAACATTCTAGTGATCACATCACTTGCTTGCAAGCTATCTCAATGTGATATCACCGAGAGGGCCCAGAGTATATCTATCTGTCATCAGGATTGACAAATTCCACTCTTGATCCATGAGCCTCAACATAACACCTTTGTAGTACTGAACCCATCTTTATAGTCACCCTATTGCGGTGTGACGTTTGATGTTATCAAGATACTCTTCAGGTGTTAGCAATTAACTTGATCTCATGGTCTAAGGATAAAGATTACTTTGTATGATGTTATAGAAATATAAACATAATGACTTGATTGTAATGCTATACTTCGGATGAATGTTCATCACATCATTTCACCAATGGTGTGACCTTGTTATTAACAACATCCAATGTCCATGATTAGGAAACCTTGATCATCTTGTTAATCAACAAGCTAGTCTGTAAGAGAGGCAAAACTAGGAACCCTTTTTGTTTATTAAACACACATGTATTGATGTTTCCGATCAATACAATTCTAGCATGTAAAATAAACATCTATCATATATAAGGAATACATAATAACAACTTTATTATTGCCTCTCAGGGCATATTTCCTTCAGTCTCCCACTTGCACTAGAGACAATAATCTAGTTCACATAGTGATAAATCAAACACCCACGGAGTTCTGGTGTTGATCATGTTTTGCCCTAGGGAGAGATTTAGTCAACGAATCTGCTACATTTAGGTCCGTGTGTACTTTACAAATCTTTATATCTCCATCCTTGACATGCTCACGGATGGAGTGAAATCGACGCTTAATATGCTTGGAATTCTTGTGAGACCTCGGTTCCTTTAGGTTGGCTATGGCTCCATTGTTGTCACAATAGATCACCATTGGGTCCAATGCACTAGGAACCACACCTAGTTCCGTAATGAACTCTTTCATCCAAACCGATTCCTGCGCCGCTTCTGAAGAAGCAACATATTCCGCCTCCGTCGTTGATCCAGCCACCACAGGTTATTTGGAACTCCTCCAACTAACGGCTGCTCCGTTCAAGGGAAATACGTATTCGGATTGGGACTTAGAGTCATCTGGATCGGTGTCAAAGCTAGCATCGACATAACACTTAGCTACTAGCTCTTCTTCACCTCCGTATATAAGAAACATATCCCTAGTTCTTCTCAAGTACTTGAGGATGTTCTTGACTGCTATCCAGTGTTCCGAACCTGGATCAGATTGGTACCTACTAGTCAAACTAATAGCATGTGCCACGTCCAGTCTTGGACATAGCATGGCATACATAATAGAGCCTATGGCCAAGGCATAGGGGATCTTATCCATCATCTCTCTCTCTTCCGCCGTAGCCGGGCTTTGAGTCTTACTCAATGTCTTGCCTTGCAACATAGGTAAGAACCCCTTCTTACTTTCGTCCATATTAAACTTCTTTAATATCTTATCAAGGTATGTACTCTGCAATAGCCCAATCAGGCGCCTTGATCTATCTCTATAGATTTTAATGCCTAATATATATGACGCTTCACCAAGGTCTTTCATCGAAAATTTGTTGTTTAGATAACTTTTAACATTGTTTAAAAGATCTATATCATTTCCAATCAATAATATGTCATCCACATATAATATCAGAAATGCCACATTGCTCCCACTCACTTTCTTGTAAATACAAGCCTCTCCATAAGTTTGGACAAATCCAAACTCTTTGATCACCTCATCAAAGCGGAGATTCCAACTCCGGGATGCTTGCTTCAGTCCATAGATGGATCGCTGAAGTTTGCATACCTTATTAGCATCCTTAGGATCGACAAAACCCTTAGGTTGTATCATATACAACTCTTCTTCAATATTACCATTGAGGAACACAGTTTTGACATCCATCTGCCATATTTCATAATCGAAATATGCAGCAATTGCTAACATAATCCTAACTAACTTAAGCATCGCTATGGGAGAGAATGTCTCATCGTAGTCAACTCCTTGAATTTGTCGAAACCCCTTTGTGACAAGTCGAGCCTTATAGATGGTCACATTACCATTAGCATCAGTTTTTCTTTTGAAAATCCATTTATTCTCAACGGCCTTTCGATCGTGAGGTAAGTCCACCAAGGTCCAAACTTGGTTCTCGTACATGGATTCCATCTCGGATTTCATTGGTATCTCCATACGCTAGTAACTAAATCCCTTTGTCTCGCGATATATTACATGTCCGAGATTCGATCATTGGTATCTCCATACCTAGTTTGATCTCGTTACCGACATGCACTCTTTTCTCGCTCCCGTGATATAACATTCTAGTGATCACATCACTTGCTTGCAAGCTATCTCAATGTGATATCACCGAGAGGGCCTAGAGTATATCTATCCGTCATCGGGATTGACAAATTCCACTCTTGATCCATGAGCCTCAACATAACACCTTTGTAGTACTGAACCCATCTTTATAGTCACCTTGTTATGGTGTGACGTTTGATGTTATCAAGATACTCTTCAGGTGTTAGCAATTAACATGATCTCATGGTCTAAGGATAAAGATTACTTCGTATGATGTTATAGCAATATAAACATAATGACTTGATCGTAATGCTATACTTCGGATGAATGTTCATCACATCATTCCACCAATGGTGTGACCTTGTTATTAACAACATCCAATGTCCGTGATCAGGAAACCTTGATCATCTTGTTAATCAACAAGCTAGTCTGTAAGAGAGGCATAACTAGGAACCCTTTTTGTTTATTAAACACACATGTATTGATGTTTCCGATCAATACAATTCTAGCATGTAAAATAAACATCTATCATATATAAGGAATACATAATAACAACATTATTATTGCCTCTCAGGGCATATTTCCTTCATATTATAGTGTAGAAACAAATTAAATGAAATGCCAGTAGACCAAAGAGAAGAATATCTAATCTAAAAAGGAAGAAAAGTAACCGAATACAAAAAGATTCAATACGGTATACAGTAATGTATACTAGTTAATTTAGGCACGCAAATATATGATCACATAGTTAATTATTTATTATTTTGAGAGTGTGTGCCAGACTGGTCAGACTACCCGCACTTTTTTGTTTTTTTCTAACTGAGCTAAGCCCCTTTCCATTAATTTCTCAACGGAAATACAAAGTCCACTACACAGCAGGGGAAGGGAAAGAAAGGGAAGCGAGTTGGGGCACTAGCAGGAAACCTACTGGTGGTGTTCAATCTCGAAACACCACATGTAGGGTAAAAACCTGCTACCACCAAGTTTTTATCCTAAACTATAGAGTAACCAACTAGATCAGATAGAAGTCTCAGATCAGAACCAAGCAGGGTTCAACCACACAGCAAACACAGCTGAGAAAACAAACCACCAGCACCACTCCGCCAACTATCCAAAAATAACACCAGGAAGCTACGGCAACTGATAACTGAAGCCACCACCAGCGATCAAAAGGATCCAACAAACTTTCACGAAAACCAGCTTCATTCACCAATCCTGAGCACGCCCTCAGCTCTTCCCCGTGTTATCCACCATCAAATCTTTGTCGCCTCCAGTCTGCAGACCTGCCCAATAAAGAAGGAACGAACACACCGTAAAAATAATCTCGATAGGGGACCGCAGAATATATCCTTCGAAGGTTACTTTGTTCCTAATAGTCCATACAGCCCAACAAATAGCAGCAATTCCTACCAAGTAGAATTTTTTCCCTCCAGGAAGAAAACGATAAAACCAACATAACGCTTGCCAGTAGTTTTTAGGGCAAGTGGAAGTACCAAATAGTCTCCCCACAATCCCCCAAACAACTTTAGCTATGGAGAAAGAATAAAACAAATGCTTCACAGTTTCCACCTAATTGCAAAAGGAACAGGTAGGATTCCTAGGCCAATTCCTTCTGCGCATGTTATCTCTAGAAGGAATAGCATTCCTATGAAGCTACCACATAAAAATTTGAATTTTGAGGGGTAGTTTAGCTTTCCACAAAAGCTTGTTATTAGCTCTAGCAAGGTTTCTCTCTAAGTATTCATACACAGATTTGGTAGAAAATATTTTATTTCTAGTAAGGTTCCACACCACCTCATCAGGTTCATCTGTCAACTGAATATTCCTAGATTTTACCAAAATAGCATTCCATTGCACACTTAGGTTTCCATGTAACCTTCTTCTAAATGGCAAAGAGAAACCATGATCCACAACAAACTTAAAGGTACACTCAGGAAGCTGACAAATATCAAACACCTCAGGAAACTGAATACACAGAGGTCCCCAGGGTCCCAAGGATCCTTCCAAAACCTCACCAAATCACATTTCTTAAGGATAAGCCCCCTCCCAGCCAGATAAACATCTTTAACCCGAAGGATAGATTTCCAGCAAGGAGAATCCTAAAATCTGTAACCATAGAAGTAACAATTTTATTCCTCATGTCTCTGGCTTTGACAATCCTTTGCCACAAACCATCCTGCTTTTCCAACATCCACCATCACTTCACCAGCATGCTAATATTTTGTTTCCTCAAATCTTTGATGCCCAGACCACCATTACTCTTAGATCTACAGACTTTATCCCACCTCACAATATAATAACTCTTCTTATCTTTCTTTTTTTGCCAAAAGAATCTCTTAAAATGGTTATTAACTCTTTCAATGAAGCTTTTCTTTAGGAGAAACATAGACATAGGATAATAAAGAATGGTAGATAAGGAAGAGTCAATTCAAATTTTCTTGCCCCTGGAAGACATAGAGTTCCCCACCCAAGCATCCAACTTTTTAATCAACTTAGCATCAATAAAATCCCAATCAGCATTTTTCAAAGTCAAAGCAGAAATAGGTACCCCCAAATATTTCATAGGAAGAGATCCAACTTGGCACCCAAAGAGATTTGAATAAAAATCATCCAGAGCATTATCACCACCAATGGTATAGATTTCACTCTTGTCAAAATTAATCTTCAAACCAGACATTAACTCAAAAATATACAATAACAGCTTAAGGTTGACAGCTTTATCAGGATCATGAGAAATGCTTAGCACAATATCATCCGCATATTGCAGAATGGCCGCACCCTTATCAATCAAATCAGGAGCAAAACCCTTAAACAAACCATTGGACTGGGCTCTTAAAACCATCTTAGTTAGGCACTCAGCAGCAAAATTAAACAAAGTAGGTGATAGAGGGTCCCCTTGTATCACCCCTTTTGCACTAGTAAAATAAGGACCCATCTCATGCCTTCCAGCAAGGCCTTCTTAATCCAAGAACAAAAAGTATCATTGAGGCCCCTAATATGCAAGCAATCAAGCAAAAAATCCTAGTTCACTTTGTCATATGCTTTCTCAAAGTCAATCTTAAGCATCACCCAACATTGCTTTTTCACATGAGCATAATTAAGCAATTCATGAAGAGAAAGAACCCCATCCATAATGTTTCTTTTTTTAATAAAAGCATTTGCTGTATGCTGAATAGTTTGTAAGCATAGGGTTCAAGCCTAATAGTCAATATTTTAGTAATCAGCTTATATATGCACCATAACAGGCAAATAGGCCTAAATTGAGTAAACTTTTCATCCCCTACTACCTTAAGAAGCAAAGTCATCACCCCATAGTTCAACCATTTTAAGTCCAGTTCTCCCAGGTAAAAACAATGAAAAATATACATAATCTCAGGTTTGACAAGGTTCCAACAGTGTTGGAAAAATTCTATAGGAATTTTATCAGGTCTAGGTGCTCTGTTCACTTCCATAGAAAATAAAGCATCCTCCACTTCTTTCACAGAAAAAGGTTTAGTAAGATCCTCATTCTCACCACAATTAATAGTCTCCTCTAAAGACCACAAATCATGAGATAATTGAAGCAAATTTCCAACACCATGTCCAAACAAATTCCTATAGTAATTAGTGGCATGCTTGAGAATATTCACAGTACCCTCAATCAGCACCCCACCATCTTTCAACATATGTATGGAATTTTCCTTCTCCTCCCATTAGCAACTCTATGGAAATAAGCAGAATTACTATCACCTTTTAACAACCATCTCTCATTAGTTCTTCTGCAACCAGAAAAGCTCCTCTTCTACATAGATCTCATGAAGCTCAAATAAGATATTAGTATTTTTAATATAATCCTCAAGAGACAGAGGATGAGATTCTTCTACCACCTCCAACACACCAAGCTCCGCTTTCAATTCATTTTTCCTTTTCCTGACATGTCCAAACAAATTGGACCCCCACCCTTTAAAGTGCTTTTTAAATCTTTTTAAATTGATATTTAAAATATCAATAGGATCCACACTATGAACAGGTTTTTTCCAAATTTCTTCAACCTTACCAAGGAATTCATCATTTTTCAACCAAGCAATGTCAAATCTGAATGCTCTATTTTTAGGAGGTACATTATTACAATCCCCAGACATAATCAACAAAGGACAGTGATCAGACATATCAGAAACTAATTTTCTAACTTGGACAAGAGGAAAAATGTCTTCCCAACATGATGACATAAGCACCCTATCCAGCTTTTCCAAAGTAGGTATTTTTTGTTTATTAGACCAAGTAAAAGCACCACCATGCATCTGAACTTCTCTTAGGACAAGCACATGAATCACAGAATTAAAAACATCAGAGAAATGTGATAAAGGAGTCTGCTTATTCTTTTCCCCAGCATGTCTCAAAATATTAAAGTCCCTCCCAATGATGTAAGGAGAATCCACAGCATTACACATAGCTGAAATCTCAGCCAGGGATGCATTCTAGAACTCATCATGAGCAGGCCCATAAACCACCAACAAGGACCATTTACACTTCTTTGACATTATCCCATAGATCAAATCTCAGAATATACTCCCCAATCTTAAAACCTACCACACCCAATGTTTCTTGTCTAACACCACATAAAATCCCCCGAGACTTTCCCATAGAAGGAATCCATTTCCAAAAGAACAAACCACCAGGGTCAATGTTTCTAAAGAAACTATCAGCATAAGTCTTCTTCATGGTCTCTTGAAAAGCAAGGAAATCAAGAGAATGATACATAATGAGCTCATTTACACATGCAGACATACCCTTCTTACCCACACCCCTTCCATTCTAAAAAATACCTTTCATTTAAATTTCTCAAGTTTTTTCCTCTGCCTAACAGCCCTACCAGGAATATAGGTAGAGATGTTAACTTTATGTTGACTTATAAACAAGGGCCAATGATTCACATCCATCTTTTTATTTTTAGATTTCCTACTTTTCTTATTTTCCACCACTTCAAAATTGCATTCCTCTTCCTCTCTAGTCACCCAATCCAAGTCTAAAGGGGTTTTGGTGCCAGAAACATCCTCAATCATCAGATTATCTAAAGCAATAGACTTTTTGCCACATAAGTTTTCCCTAGATATTTCAAGTTCTCTAATCAGATTAACAAATTCAAAATTATCACCAGGAATAATCACTCCCGTTAAAGAAGCTCTCAGCATAATTTGATGATCATACAAAACAGCAAAGGCATTTGATTGAGAGGTATCAGTTTTACCTTGCAGGTTCCTCTTCTTGCACAGCTGAGTGGCTTTCTCCAAGATAATATCAGTATTCACAACAGAATTTCTCTTGCTGAATCTTCCAAGTTCATCCAATATAACATCAGAAAAAGAGGGACCATCATCCAAACCAAAGGAGCTATCAGGTGATTGAACAGTATAAGCCTAAGAGTCATTGTCCTGAATACCCACATTACTTTCAATCTCCACCACATGTGGTAAAGGGGGCCACATTTCTTTGCATAAATTCTGACAGTAAGGGGCCATCACCAGAGGAAACATTCTAGGGTGTATCTCAGGGAAGTGAATCTCCTTGTTAACTGAAAGAGTATGAGTTTGGCGATATATGATGGATATATTATTGAACCTCATGGGCGAGTAGATATAGGCGTAGAGAGGATTATCTTGGAGTACGAGTCAAGTTAGGATAGAATCCTAACTATCCTAAACTACCACAATAACCGTGTACGTATCATACTCTAACATCCTCCGCAGTCGTAGTGGTAGCATCGTGAACAACCGGAATATCGCGGACGGTCACACTAGATATAAACCAAGTAGCATCTAGTAGGCTAGCATCCCCCCGGAATTGTAGCGGAAATGTCTTGGACGGTGTCGCGTCGTGGTAGCTTGAACTGTAGAGGAAGCTGGTGATGCTCAAGCGAGGTGGTAGCCCTTGTGCCGATGTTGAGGGAGCCGAGAGCGTGAGGCGGTGCCATGGTCGAGGTAGCCGTGCGATGGGTCCCCGCGGTCGATGTCGTGGTCGGGGATGCCCGTGTCGAGGTAGCCGCACGTGAAGCCGCATGTGCATAGTGCGCGAGGAGGATGACGGAGACACGTCGAGGCAGTCATTGAGGGTGTCGACGCCGAAGTCGATGCAGTCCAAGTCGTCAAGGACGAGGTGCGGCCATAGTTTTGCCAGATCTAGGCGCACGTCGGGGACGAACGCACACTCCGGTTTTGCTAGAACCGAGTATGCAAAGAAGAACTCGTCGGTGATGCGGTCGAGGCAGTCGTAGAGGGGTCGATGCCGAAGAAGACATTGTCGAAGCCGATGAAGACGAGGCGCCGATCCGAGCTTGCCAGACTCGGGAACACGTCGGGGACGAAGGCACTCCCGGTGTTGCCAGTACCAGGCGTGCGGGGATAGGGACAAGACGTAGAAGGCGGAGAAACTAGCAGCGACCTGTGTTAGTCATGTTGGATGCCTAGAGTGGCGATGGGGTAGTCGGCGGGACTTGCGACGGCGAGAGGGTGCCCTGCAGGTTACCTTGTGAAGCGCGGCGGCGGTGTTCAAAGTAGGCGAGGAAGACCCGGCGACGTGACGAAGACCATGTGCAGACGGCGGCGATCTGCGCCGTAGGAGATGGCGCGGTGAAAACCGAGGCCGTCGATGCACGAGGACGGAAAAGTAGACTGCGTGTAGCCACGCTACGACCCGAGGGGGCGGCATAGCTGCAGGGCGCAAGTCAGTTGTAGCATCCCATCTGTCTAACATCTGTAATGCTACTTGGTCTAATAATAAAATGCTACTTCCTACATATAATTGTTGCATCATTATTATATCATGCTCATGTCATCATGCCACATTGCATTTGAGCATCATATAAAACCCTTTTTCTTTTGGGATCTTGCCTCATATGCATTTATTAATTGTATTTGCCTCTTGATATATTGTATTTGGTTCTTGATAAATGCTTGGTGCCCAAGTTGAGTTGGCCGCATATCTTTTATTAACTCCACCACCTTTCTTTGCCACCACCTTATAATTCCACCATCCTAACTATACATGAGCTTTTACATTTCCCTTTGGCATTTATGTGTTGGTGTCGTTGTATTGGGAACGGCAGTACCTGAGGAGGTTAGATAGAGGTGTGGGGACTAGCAGGGAAACTGTCGACGGCGTCCGTAGGCGGGATTGGATACAAGCGAGCGTAACGGGACGCGAGAAGTACCCAGGTTCGGGGCCCTCGTGGTGAGGTTAAGCCCCTACTCCTGCCGGATCTGGCTATGTGGAATATACGAACTACAAGTGCTCCATGAGCTGTATTCTCTAGCTACTACCTTAAATGCAATGAGACCAACCCTTTCTACTGAGGCCTTGCCTCTCCTTATATAGGCAGAGAGGCAAGGGTCTCACTGGCCAGTCCGACTGGCAGGCCCCATAGGCGGGTCCCAGCCGACTAGTCATCCACAGTGTCCGGTATGGCTTGTCCTGTCGGAGTACGAGCGGTATGGCTGTCGTAGGCACAGTGGACGCCGTGCGAGCCTGTCATTAGCACCGGCCACTGTTCCTGCGTCACCCATGCAAAGTCTTCAGTATGGCCGGGTAGTTGCCAGTCTTGTCACCGTATAGGGCGTACCATGCACTGATACACACGTCGCCATGTCCCATTGATTGAGTCCGGCTGCCTCCTGCCGACCCGGCTACCAGGGATAGCCGGCCTGTCTTGCCTTGTCCGGCTGCATTCGGTCAGCCGGACGCGATCCAACGGTCTTGTTTCTTATTCGGTTGGGGTACCCGGGGATCATCCCCCTGACACTAGCCCCCGAGCGCGTGTGGATTCCGCCTTTAGGCGAAATGTGCGCGCGCTTTCTCTTGTTTTCGAATTTGTGTTCGGCTGAGCTTGGCGGTTGCGCTACCCGTGACGTCAGTGCTGACGCCAGCCACGCGCACGCGCCATCATTACTCTGCGGCGGGCGGCGTAACGTCCCGTCGCACGTCGCCTCGGGAAGCTGCTGTCTGACGCTACGGTTTCTGCTCCAGGATCTTCTGCGCATCCTGCTCCGGCACACGGGATCTTAGGCGGCGGTTGGGGTGTGGGTCGCCCAGATGCGCGCCACGTGCCCCGTCGACGGTTGCCCTTCTGGCTCTTTAAAGGGATGCCGCGAGGGAGGCGATTTCTTTCCTTCGCTACCCCGCTGCAGTTCCTTCTTCCCCGCATGCTTCTGCTTCCACGCTCTTGCTCTCTGTGCCGCCCGCTCGCCATTGTCGATGTTACGGGCCACCGCCACTCTTCCGTCGCCGCTCCCCCTTATCAATTGGAGATGGCCGCCGACCGCAGGGCCTGGTGCGGCTCCGCCGTCACCGAGGACCAGATCACGAAGTACCGCGCCACCCGCGTCCTCCCGCCGGCAGAGGAGGTGGCGGTGCGGCTGGCGCCGGCCGGGGAAGTGTCACCGCATCCGGAGGAGGGCGAGCGCGTCATATTCCTGTCCCATCTAGCCCGCGGGTTCGCCCTTCCGGTGAACCCGTTCCTCTTGACCTTCCTCGCCTTCTTTGACCTTCGTCTCCACCACCTCGGCGCCAACGCAATCGGAACGTTGGCGCATTTCGTTGCTTTCTGTGAGAGCTATCTCGGTATCTAGCCGGATCTCGGGCTCTTCTGCCGGCTCTTTCGAGTCCGGCCGCAGGTGCAGTTCACCCAGGGGCCCTTAGTCGTCTGCGGCGGCGCCTCCATTTACTCCTGCTCGCAGACCGGCTACCCCAAGTTCCTTCTTCACGATACGGTGCGGCTGTGGCAGCAGTCGTACTTCTACGTGAAGAACCTCACCAATGTCGACCAGATCAATCTGCCGGCCTACTAGGATGTCGAGTCCAGCCGGCAGCACTGGGACTTGAAGTTCCACGGCGACAAGGCGCAGACGGACGAGCTGCTGAAGCGCATGCGCTCCCTCATCCACTGCCGGCTGACTGGCCTGGACGTCACTCTCAGCTGGATGTCCCGGCTGATGATGTCGTTGCAGCAACGAGCACACAAGATGTGCTACTATTCGGGCCGGCTGGACCCGACCCGGCTGTCGCGCCGCGATCCCCGCTACCACAACCTGAAGGAGTGGGTGTGGACGATCACCAAAGAGCGGCTGCCGGAGAACTAGAAGTTCAGCCTGGCGCCGTATACGCGGGAGAACCGCGCGCCTCGGGTAAGCTCTTCTAGCCGGATGCACTTTTGATGTCTTCTTGTTCTTGTTCTTTGTCTTCGTCTGGCTGACTTTTGTGTTTGGCAGATGTTCCCATGCATCATCCGCGAAGAGTGTGCGGCGGCCCTCGAGGAGTTCGCGCCCAACCTTCCCGAGCCACGCGCCCGGTGGTCTAGCGAGGAATCGGATGGGGATGGCGATGCCTTCCCCAGTCGGAACAACGAGCCGGCCGCCGACCCGCACCCGGAGGTGCACGAGGAGGAGGCCATGCCAACCGCGGAGCCGGTGACGCGCTCCTCGACGGATGAGGGAGCGGGTGGGGGCGGCTCCAGCCGCTCCGCCTCCCGCCGCCCCGCGGCGGAGGAGCCGGCGCCCAAGAGGAGCCGGTCCGGTGCCCCGCCGCCAAGCCGGTCCAGCACCCTGCCATCAAGCCGTCTTGGCCGGAAGAAGGGGCCGCCTCCTGTGGTGCCGGGGTATGTTCCTTCTCCCCCTTCCCTTTCTGTTTGTTTGCCTTTTTCCTCCTTTTTTGACTTTGGCTTGTTTTGCTCCTGTCTTCCTCGCTTTTTCCTTAGCACGCTCGTTTCCTTTGGAGCCGCGAGCCCGGCTCGCGCGCCCGCCGGGTCGCCGCCCCGCACCCCGACTACACCGACCAGCGCTCCTCCTTCCTCTGAGGCGCAGCCTTCGCCTCCCCCTTGGGCTGAGCCGACTGACCCCGCCCAGCCGGAAGTCCCCCAGCCGGAGGCGAGGTCCTCCCAGCCGGAAGGCTCCTCCGCGGGCGCGCGGGGGGCTGCTGGCAAGGAGCTCGTCGTCGTTGGCGACGACAACTCCGACGAGGAGCCTGGGGAGGAGTGGCAGGCGGCGGTGGTTGCGGCGAAGGAGTCCTTGGCCGTCAACTCCGTGGACGACGACGCCTCTTGCGCTGCCTCGCTGTCGGACCTTGCCGCCATGCTTGAGCTGGCGGTGAAGGAGATCCGGCTGCTGGAGGCCACAGCCGGTGGGAACCGGTCGTTGGAGCAGAAGCTTGCTGCCGCCAATGGGACCTCCCAGAGTAAGTTCACTTTATCCGGCTCTTTTTTTGTGGTACTGATAGCCGGTTTGTTGCAGCCATCCTCGTGTGCGCCCAGCGCGAGATCGATTGCTTGAAGAAGGCAAACGACCGGTTGAGCAAGTCCAACTCCACTCTGCGGCTGCAGAACAAGGACTGGCACGCGCGGGTGGACGGTCTGGAGGCCACCATCAAGGAGCGCGACGCCTCGCTCGCCAGCCGGACCGAAGCTTTCTCCCTTCTCGAGGCCCAGAACAAGGACCAAGAGAAGGAGATCAAACGGTTGGCACTCAAGGAGAAGGCGCTGGTGGAGGAGCTGATGCAGGTCGGCCACACCGCCAAGGGTGAGTTTTCTTTCCGTCTTCATTTCTTTCCGGATCCGGTAGCCGGATCTGACTTCTCTTTTCTGACAGCTTTTTACCCTGGCATAGACCTGCTGGCCTACAACCAGCTACAGGAGAATTGGCCGAGAGCGCAGCCTACGGCCCAGGAGCTCGTCGTCCTTCTTGGCGAGGAGGCTGCTAAGCTCCGCCAGGCGGCGAGGGACGTCTTCTCCTTTGTCTGGCCAGAGGCTCCGGTCCCGGAGACAATGGCGCAACTGGCTGCGAAGGTGGGGGAGGTGCCGGCTGCGGTGGACCGGCTGCGGGATCTGGCTGCGCGAGCCGGAGCGGAGATGGCCTTGGCCTTGATGCTCTCCTGGTACAAGGATGCCCGTGTCGAGAAGATCGATGGAGGCTTCCGTGCCGGGCTGATCTTGCCGCCATCCGCCAAGCCCATCCGGAGCTCCGCGGGTCCGCCATCAAGATCGCCGACTATTTGGACCCCGACGAGGTCCTCTCCGACTCGGAGTCCGCTGGCACTCCTGATGTGGAGGTCCCGATGCCGCCGCCTGCCAGCGCCAGAACCAGATCAAGCTCCACGCCTCCTCCGCCGCCCGAGGCTTCCGCTGGCCAAGATCTCCCTCACGGCAAGGGTCCTACCGCCTAGATATCGCCCCGAGATGCCGGGTGTAATTGTCTTGTGTTGTACACTTGTGAACCTTGTCTGTTTGTGCCGGCCGTCTTTGACGCCGGGTAAGTTGCGAGAGCTTCGTCTCTCTTTTGCTTGTTATTGTTGAAATCCTTTTTCCTAACTTGTGCGCTGAGTTTCTGTTTGCCGTTTTACCTGACTAACCTTGTCCGGATACACGCCTTTAGCCGAATAATCTACACCCCCAGTGGGGGCGCGCAAGCGCACCCACTGGGTGTAGCCCCCGAGATTCGCAGTAGTTGGCGAAGGCAGGTGCTTCGAATCTTCCTTCTTTCCCACTTCTTCTGTCTTTATCTGACTAGGCTCGTCTCAGTCGGTTGCTTTCGCTGGCTGAACCCTTTTAGCCAGGGGAACTAACATTCCAGTGGGGGCGCGCGAGCGCACCCACTAGGTGTAGCCCCCGAGATTCGGAGTAGCTGGCGTAGCCAGGTGCTTCGAATCTTCCTTGTCTTTTTCTTGCTCCAGCCCTTGCCCTCACCTGGGCTCCGAATGGCCGACTAAACGCCTTTAGCCAGTCGGGAACCATAAGATTGCACTGGGGGCGTGCGAGCGCACCCAGTGGGTGTAGCCCCCGAGATTCGGAGCGCTTGATGAAGGCAAGGACTTCGAATCTTCTTTCCTTCTCCTGGACTCCGACTCTAAGTAGTCGGACGCACATACGTACGCATACACACATGTCCACATAGGTTAGTAGGTTAGTCTGCCAAATTGTAGCCGGAAAACGGCTTGTTTTTTTGAAAACTGGCCCGTCCCTTTCTAGCCACTTAGTCGCTTCCCCGTGCGCTCTGCTGTTTTCGCTGCGTCCTTGCCGGGCAGCCGGGATCGAAGGGAGCTGACAGTACATTGCGCACGGTACTAAAGGCTTAGCAGCTGGATTGGTTCGAGCTAGTTCCAGGGCCGGGACACCCGATCTGTCGCGTCTCCTCCCCGTTTTTCGTGTGGGGGTGCCTCGGGCTTTTGCTCTTGCTAGCCGGACAGCCGGGTTGCAGTCTGTAGCTGAGATGAAGAGTGGGCCTCTGACATCGTCGCACAGTACTCAGCCGGTTTGTTGACTTAGCAGGCCGGGCCAGCCGGCGAGCCCCGGGTAGGGGTTGCCGGAGCCGGAAAAACAATAACCGGGGAACAGGTGCATACATATTTCTGGCAAGGGGCCCCCGAGATTCTCGTGGGGTCTGTATTTTTATTCATAGGGGTATTGGGATACATACATTGTCAGGCGACTAGGTGTGAAATGGGCACAGCAGGGCCGCGTTCCAGGGACGCTTGGTCTCCTCGTCTGATTTGTCCATCTTGTTCTTGCGCGGCTGCTGCGCGTCCATGAGGTAGTAGGAGTCATTGGGCAGCGCCCGGCTGATGATGAAGGGGCCCTCCCAGGGTGGCGATAGCTTGTGCATGCCCTTCGTGTCTTGCACCAGCCGGAGAACCAGGTCGCCCTCGCGGAATGCGACTGGGCGGATCCGGTTTGAATGGTAGCGACGTAGTCGCTGCTGGTACAGGGCTGATCTGGACAAGGCCAGCTCGCGGGCCTCCTCCAGGAGGTCCACTCCGTCCTCCTGCGCCTCCTGGTTGGCTTTTTTGTTGTAGAGAAGCTTGCGAGGGGAGTCGAACTCGATGTCGGCGGAGAGGACGGCTTCTGATCCGTAGACCAGGAAGAACGGCGTGTAGCCGGTTGACCTATTCGGCGTGGTGCGGAGGCTCCACAGCACAGCCGGAAGTTCTTCGATCCAACATCTGGGTGAACGCTCCAACAGCTCGATGAGACATGGCTTGATGTCGGCTAGCACTAAGCCATTTGCTCTTTCGACTTGCCCGTTTGATTGCGGGTGCACGACGGAGGCGAGGTCCAACCGGATGCCCTTGTTGCTGCAGAACCGGGCAAAGGCCCCCTTGGCGAAGTTCGTGCCGTTGTCGGTGATGATGCTGTTGGGGTAGCCAAAGCGGTTGCTGATGTTGGTGAAGAAGGTGACAACCGTCGCCCCATCCAGCTTTCGGATAGGCTTGGCCTCGATCCACTTCGTGAACTTGTCCACCGCCACCAGCAGGTGGGTCATGCCCGCGCGCGCTCGCCTGAAGGGACCGACCATGTCAAGGCCCCAAACCACGAACAGCCAGGTGATTGGTATGGTCTTGACTACCGAGGTTGGCATGTGCCTAAGCTGCCCGAAGCGCTGGCACCCATTGCATGCACGGACCAGCTGCTCAGCGTCCTCGAGGGCGGTGGGCCAATAGAAACCATGGCGAAACGCCTTGGCGACTATCACCCTTGACGAAGCGTGGTGCCCGCACTCGCCCTGGTGGATGTCCTTGAGTAGCCGGTGGCCCGTATCCGTATCAACACATCTTTGGAAGATTCCGGACACACTGCGCTTGTATAGCTCGCCGTTTATGATGGTGTATGCGTGCGCGCGGCGCCGGATTTGCCTGGCCTGCACCTCGTCGTCCGGAAGTTCTCCATTGGCGATGTAGCTCATGAAGGGCTGTGCCCAAGATGGCACTTCCCGAATGACGAGGATGCTCACGTTCTCTGGTTGACGGGTATCCGGAGAGGCAGCCCCCGAGCCGCTAGGCGAGCCGGCAGCCCCCGGGCCTTGCGAGCCGAAAGGCGCTGCCCGGCCGGAATTGGTGCGGGTCTTCTTTTTTGGTGGTTCTGCCGGCTCTGCTTCCGCCGTTCCGTCGGCCAGAACGGTTCCTGCCCAGACGATGGAGTCCAATTCTGGCGACGGGTTGATGGATGGCTTGCGTAGGTGTTCCAAGGACACCCCTGGTGGGATGGCCTGCCTGGTGGATCCGATCTTGGAGAGCCCGTCGGCTGCCTCGTTGTTAACGCTGGTGAAATTCGCACCCATCGAACGAGGCGCTGAGCTTCTGGATGTGGAACCGGTAGAGAGCCATGTTTGCGTCTCTGGCGTCCCATTCCCCGGATACTTGCTGCACCACCAAGTCCGAATCGCCGAAGCACAGGATCCGGTTGACACCGATCTCCTTGGCCAGCCGGAGTCCATGCGCCAGTGCCTCGTATTCGGCTACGTTGTTGGAGGCCTTGAAGTGGATCTGTAGTACATACTCCAGCCGGTCTGCCTTGGGCGAGGTGAGCACGATGCCGGCTCCCAAGCCCCCGAGCATCTTTGATCCGCCGAAGTGCATCCGCCAATGGTCCGAATCCAGAACCGGTGGGAGATACTGGGTCTCGGCCCAGTCGACGAGGAAGTCCGCCAACGCTTGCGACTTGATCGTGAGCCGGGGCTCGTACTGGATGGAGTAGGCGGCAAGCTCGATGGCCCACTTGGCGACTCGGCCGGTGGCGTCCTTGTTGCCGATGATTTCCGAAAGGGTGCAGTGCACACGACCTTAATCGGATGCTCCTGGAAGTAGTGCTTGAGCTTCTTGCATGCCAGGTACACGCCGTAGCACATCTTCTGGTAGTGGGGGTAGTTCTGCTTGGAGAGGGAGAGAACCTCGCTGAGGTAGTAGACGGGCCTCTGAACCGGCTGAGCCTTGCCTTCCTCGGGGCGCTCCACCACCAGGACAACACTGACGACCCAGCTGATGGCTGCTATATAGAGCAACATCGGCTCCTTACTAGCCGGAGTGGCTAGGACCGGTGCTGTGGATAGCATGCGCTTGAGGTCGTGAAACGCGGCGTCGGCTTGCGAAGTCCAGGAGAACTTGTCCGTCTTCTTCATCAGTTGGTACAACGGGAGTGCCTTCTCCCCCAGCTAGCTGACAAAACGACCGAGGGAAGCAAGGCATCCGGTGAACTTCTGGACTCCAAGCAGGTTCCTGGGCGGTTGAATCCTCGCGATGGCCGCGATCTTCTCCGGATTTGCCTCGATACCTCGCTGTGAAACGAGGAAACCGAGGAGCTGACCGGACGGTACCCCGAAGACGCACTTCTCTGGGTTCAGCTTCATCCGGTACTGGCGGAGGTTGCCAAATGTTTCTCCCAGGTCCTCGAGGACGGTGCGCTTCTCCTTGGTCTTGATAACCACGTCATCCACGTAAGCGTGCACGTTTCGGCCTATCTACGAGTGCAAGCATTTCTGCATGCATCGCTGATAGGTGGCGACTGCGTTCTTTAGGCCGAAAGGCATGGCTACATAGCAGAAAAGCCCATAGGGGGTGATAAATGATGTCTTAATCTGATCAGCCGGGTTTAGCCGGATCTGATTGTACCTGGAATAACAATCTAAAAAAGACAACAAATCACAGCTGGCCGTGGAATCGATGACTTGATCGATACGGGGCAAGGCGAAGGGGTCTTTAGGGCACGCCTTGTTCAGGCTGGTGTAGTCGATACACATGCGCCAGGTCTTGTTCTTCTTCAGCACCAGGACTGGATTCGCCAGCCAGTCCGGGTGGTACACTTCCATGATGAACCCGGCTGCAAGGAGCCGGGTGATCTCGTCACCGATTATCTTTCTCTTCTCCTCTGCGAACCGGCGCAGAGGTTGCTTGACCGGCTTGGCATCCGGACGCACGTGAAGTGAGTGCTCAGCGAACTCCCTCGGCCCACCCGGCATGTCCTAGGGGGACCACGCGAAGATGTCCCGATTCTCACGGAGGAAGTCGACGAGCGCGCCTTCCTATTTGCTGTCCAAGCCGGTGCCAATGGTGACGAACTTGGTCGGATCGAAGGGGTCGAGCAGGATCCTCTTCGTCTCCTTTGCCGGCTGGAAGGCTCCTTCTCCAACCGGCTTGCTGCTAGCCGGAATGTCCTGTTGGGCCATGGCCACATTGCCCATGATCACGCGCTTCTCCTCGGTTATGATGAGGGCCTCTGCCAGTTTGGAACCGGCTAAGGCGCACTCCATCGATAGCCTGAAGCAGCCGGCGACGGTGATCACGCCGTGGGGTCCCGGCATCTTCGTCTTGAGGTAGGCGTAGTGGGGGATGGCCATGAACTTGGCGAGGGCGGGGCGCCCGAGGAGAGCGTGGTAGGAGCTCGTCAGATTTACCACCTCGAACCAGATTGGTTCGCGGCGGAAGTTCTCCTCGGTCCCGAAAATGACGTCCAGCTGGATTTTCCCCAGCGGGGCGCAGGCTGGCCCCGGCAGTACGTCGTGGAACGTCGTGGTAGTCAGGCGCAGGTCGCTTTCGCGAATGCCCAGCTTCTCCAGCGAGGACTGGTAGAGGAGGTTGAGGCTGCTGCCTCCGTCGATGAGGACGCGCGAGAATCGGCAAGTGCGCGCGTTGGAGACGATGAGGGGGTCGAGCACCATGGCGTAGCCCCCGGGAGTCGGTAGATGCTCAGGCTGATCCGCCCGGCTCCAGGTGATAGGGGTTTCCGACCAGTTCAGATACTGGGGGACCGGAGAGGCGATGGTGTTGACATCCCTGGAGCGTCGCCTGCGGCTGTGCTTGTCGTCCTGCTCCGTCTCGAAAATGTGGTAGGCGGCATGCGGCTAGGGGTAGCCGTTGTTATTGCCGCTGTTGCCATCATTGCCGGCTCCCCCAGCCGGTGGTGGAGGTCCGCCCAGTGGGGGAGGCGGGGGACGCGGCTGGTTGCCCTGGTCCTTTAGCTGGCGGGTCCAGCTGCAGTTCCGGGTGGTGTGTGTAGCCGGCTTGAAGGGACCGCTATGCCACTTGCATGGGCCATCGAACATCTGGTCGAAGGTGAGCCGTGGCTTCTGCCTCCTTGCTTCATTAGCCGTCACGTCGGGCGCGCCCTCCACAGCATTGACTTGCCGCGCGTGGTAGCGAGGCTTCTGCTGTCCGGCCTGGCGGTCCCCATGGAACCGGTTGTCGTTGCTGTGGCGTCTATAGGGTCCGGCTTCTCCATTGCTGGGTCGGTCGCGAGCCGGCTCCGTGGGAGTCGGGCGGCCGTCCGCGTTTACTCGGAGGGGCTTCTTCATGGCGGCATCCGCCGTGGCGTACTGGTCCGCAACCGTCATGAGCTCCGCCAAGGTCTTTGGCTCGTCACACAGTAGCCGGTGGCGAAGCATGGTGCCCTCGCGGCAACCCTCGATGAAGAAGCCGATGGCTTGGCTCTCTAGGATGCCCTCGCAAGTGTTGCGTAGCTCCGTCCACTTGGCGAGGTACTCGCGGTCGGTCTCGTGGTCGCCCTGGCCGCACAAGGCCAGGTCGCACATGCGCCCTGGGCGCTTGTACGTGCCGTTGAAGTTGCGGACGAACACGTTCTCGAAGTCAGGCCAGGCGTTGCTGCTGTTAGGCGCGAGGCTATTGAGCCATGTCCTCGCTGACCCAGTTAGCATGAGGGGGATGTAGCGCACGGCTGTGCGCTTGTTCCCATGGGCGATGTCGACTGCCGTAGCGTAGTCGATCAGCCAGTCCTCCGGCTTCATGCTGCTGTCGTACTTGGGGGTGTCCCTGGGTAGGGAGAATTTATCCGGAAACGGCTCGTTCCGGATACGGGGTCCGAAAAAAACCGGACCGGTAGACTCTTCCTCCTCCGTTACGCGCGCTTGAGCGAGGAGCTCGATGCGTTCGCGGGCATCCGGGCGATCCGGGTTGGGCGCTCCCACCCGGCCCGAGAGACGGGGACCGGCTGGTCTGGGCGCTCCGGCTAGCGGAGGGGGAGGTGGCGGGTTGCTGTTCACCGTCTGCTCCTGGCGCGGCTAGCCCCTGTTACCGGAGCTGCGGTGCCTGCTGCGGGCCCTGGGCGGCTGAGGGGCCTACTGGGTGTCACGCGGCACGCCCCTGCTGTTGGCCAGTAGCTCGCTCCTCCTGGAGTAGCTAAGGTCTTCCTGCACCTGCCGGTTGGCGCCAGCCTGCTCGTCCGCGACGCGGAGGAGCTCCTACACGCGGGCTTGCTGGCGGGCTCGCTCCTCGCCCTCTAGGCTGGGCAGTTCCTCTGTCGCGCCACGCGCAAGTTCTTGATGGGCGTGCCGTAGGTGGGCCGTGCGAGGGCGGGCATGGGATCCGGTTCCCCGGCCTTTTCCAACCTACCGCCAAGCTCGCCGCCCCGACGCCTTACCTGGCCGCGTCGGCTTGGCTCCGCGGTAGCCGGAGTGAGGCCGTGCGCGCGGTCGTACTCGCGCCGGGTGATCTCGAGCTGCTTACGGGCTGCAGCTAGCTCCATGGCCTCATGGAGGAGGATCTGTCTCTCCATGCTAAAGTTGGCCTCCGCCTCCTCCGGGTTATCCCCGAGGTTAACCGGCGTTAGGAGCCGATCAATGGCATCCTCCACCGGGTTCCGGGGCTGTGGGGGAGAAGAAGTTCCGACCTTGTCCGCGCCTCGCTCCCGCGGCTGGCGGGGATGGGAGCTGGAACCGGCCATCATGACCTCCGTGCCGTGAGGTGCGGCGGAGGCGCTGCCGTCTGAGCATGGCAGCTCCGCGACGGAGATGATTTCCCTAGGGAAACGTTCTGGGACGGTGGCGACGTAAACGGAAAGGTCGCCGAATAGCAGAACGGTGCCGTTCACCGGGAAGGAGGTTCCGGCGAAGCAGGAAGCATTGTTGATGACGCAGTCGAATTTTCCGAGCGTGAGCACCAGGCCGGAGGCCACGCGCTCACCGGCTGAAGTGCGGAGTCCCGTGTGGAACGTGACTCTGGTCGAAGCCATCTCGCCCCACGGTGGGCGCCAACTGTCATTGTATTGGGAACGACAGTACCTGAGGAGGTTAGATAGAGGTGTGGGGACTAGCAGGGAAGCTGTCGACGGCGTCCGCAGGCGGGATCGGATACAAGCGAGCGTAACGGGACGCGAGAAGTACCCAGGTTCGAGGCCCTCATGGAGAGGTAAAGCCCCTACTCCTGCCGGATCTGGCTATGTGGAATATACGAACTACAAGTGCTCCATGAGCTGTATTCTCTAGCTACTGCCTTAAATGCAATGAGACCAACCCTTTCTACTGAGGCCTTGCCTCTCCTTATATAGGCAGAGAGGCAAGGGTCTCACTGGCCAGTCCGACTGGCGGGCCCCACAGGCGGGTCCCAGCCGACTAGTCATCCACAGTGTCCAGTATGGCTTGTCCTGTTCGGAGTACGAGCGGTATGGCTGTCGTAGGCACAGTGGACGCCGTGCGAGCCTGTCGTCAGCACCGGCCACTGTTCCTGCGTCACCCACGCAAAGTCTTCGGTATGGCCGGGTAGTTGCCAGTCTTGTCACCGTACAGGGCGTACCATGCACTGATACACACGTCGCCCTGTCCCATTAATTGAGTTCGGCTGCCTCCTGCCGATCCGGCTACCAGGGATAGCCGGCCTGTCTTGCCTTGTCCATCTGCATCCGGTCAGCCGAACGCGATCTGACTGTCTTGTTTCTTATTCGGTTGGGGTACCCGGGGATCATCCCCCTGACAGTTGGGGTGGATCCACTTCTTTCTACATGCTTCCATGCATGATACATGTTGTTCTCACAATATTGTTTATGGGAAGCCTTATGTCCACTTTTGCATGACATGTGAGTAGAAATGTTGCATCTAAGTTTCTATATGGATTTTATTTACTATATGCTCATGTATGGAGCTATATTTGGCTACAAGTGCTCTAGTGGAAAAATACACACTACCATGGTCATTTATCCTCATACATGTGCATATACTAATTTTTTCCATATGTCAAGCAAGATTCTTCTTTGTATGATTTTAGTCAAACACTTGGGCATGCATGCAAGAATATATGACCATGATTGAAGATAGTTGTTTTCACAACTAGAATTAGTGGCAGTTAATACTTGTGCATGACCCATGCAAGGCCCTCACTTGTTCTTCTATTTTGGTTTCCTTGGAATATTTTTGGGTGGTGTTTGTTTGAACTCTTTTGAACAAATGAACCCATTTAAATACTTCTTTTCCACTTGTCTTCCACCTTGCCCTCTTTTAGTGTTTTCCTCCTTGCCAAGTATACATGCAATATATTTTGTTTTCACAAAATAGGATCATGTGCATGAGGCATGCAAGATCTTTTATTTTCTTCCACCCCTTTCTCTCTTTTGGGACCTTTTGGTTCTGACCTTTGCCTCCATTCAAATTCCTTTTGGTGTTTCTTAGCTACTCTAAAACCTAGCTCTTTCATCATGTGTTTTGCCCTCTCGCTTCTTCTATCTAAACCAAGTCCTCTCTCTCTCTCTCTCTAAACCTAGCTTCTACACACTCCCCTCACCAAAACCCTAACCCTAATTTTTCTTTCCTCCTAGCTTTGCACCTTGCCGAGCCACCTCCCCTTCCTAACCTGGCCAACACCACCCTAGTTCGGTCCAACCCCAACCCCTTCTACCTAGCCGGACCACCTCCTAACCTAAACCCTAGGCCGAGCCCTTGCTCGAAACCATCTACCCGAGCCTCCCCTCTCTGTTTTCTCTCTCGCTGCCAGGGAGCCCCACTCAAGCCACCTTGTGCCGTTCCTCTAGCCCAGCTGCAGCCACCCCAGCCCTTCTGAGCCGTGCCCACCGCGTGAGAAGGAGAAGGAAGAAAGGGAGCACGCCACCTTTTCCACCCCGAGCACCATGTGCTTCCCTCTCCCCTCAGCCTTATCTGCCCCTCCCCTCTGCCTTGCGTTACCCCAGATCCACCCAGGGCCCTGCCCTTCCCCCTCTCCTTCCCCACCTACCGCTACTTCCCTCTCTCTTCCATCTCCGGCAACCACCGTCGGTGTCGACTCGCCTAGTTGCTAGGAGGAGGCGGGCGTGGCGTTGGGCGTTGGGGAAGACCAAGGAGTCCCTCTTGACAGTCCCCGTACACAGCAGCAAGGAAAAGATGGTCGGAACACGCCGCACGTCGCCAAGCCCGACGCAAAACCTAGCTCGCCGTCCGCCAGCTCCACCCCCGATCCGCTACACTCCGGCCCAATCCACCACCACCAACCTCCCCGCGGTCAGCCACTGACCCTCCTAGACATGCCCCTGTTCGTCGTTGCGTCCCGGCTGCATAGATCGTTTCAGCAAACGCTCTCTGTGCATGGCGCGTGCTGGCCGCTCCGTCCGCTGTCGCGCCGCAGAAGGTTATCTCGCCACGCCCCCGCTAGCTAACATCACCCTTAGCCATCGTAGTGGTTTCCACCTTGCTGCGCGGGCGTGAGGTTGCGCGTTCGATCCCTAGCTGCGCCTCTGTGTCCGCCGCACTCGGTGCACCGCGCCGTCAGTTTGTCAGACAAACGGGAAGAAAAACAGTACCGCGGAGGCCTTTTTCCCTTTACCTCCCTGGCGTTTTGCTTCTCTCAACCCGCGGTCCAGGTCGGGCCCATGTGTCATGCGCTTTGGCCGTTTGACAAAAAGGTACCCGGGTTTGCTTTTCCTCAACCCGCCGTCCCCCGGATCCGCCACGTATCCAGCCCCTGCTAGCGCACACGCGCGGTGGTCCTGCGATACGCTGGCCCCACTCGTCTGTCTCAGTGGCTAGCTTCGGCCATGGTGAGAAAAGCTGCCGCTGTATTGTTCTGCCAGCGCAGCGTCTGTTGGCATCGGTCCCACCGGCAGTGAGTCGGGCTAAGTTCCACCTGAGTACAAAAAGTTTCTGTGAGCATTTTCAAAATAAAAATAATTCCAGAATTGTTTAATCTGTTTTAAATCCAAAAATTAATAACTTTTTATTGACTTTTCCAAATAATACAAAAGATATATGTTTTTGAACCAGAAAAATGTGAGGAATTCAAATATGCCATCCAAAATAATGTTTGACTAATTTAAATTTTCGAAATTGTTTAATTGTAATAAAAATGCCTTTTCTTAACTAATTAATAACTTTAATTCTATAACTCCAAATTTGGCAAATAATATGTCTAAATCGATCAGCGCGACGAGCCCGTTCTAAATATGCATTCCATGTTCTGAATTGCAGCATGCATCATCTAAATATTAAGTGGACAGCAAGTGTTATGGGGGCAAAACATGACTAAAACTTAATAAAACGCTTTATTCTTGTACCCCACACCTCACCCATGCCATGCTACATTATTGCCATGTAAATTGTGCATCATTAATCATGGCATGCTTGTTTGCTTGTCGCATTTTATTTATATATGTTTGTGCACTTTATTTATGTTGGCCTTGTTTGTTTGGTTCTTCTTTCGGATAGACGCCGAGCAGAAAAATATCAGGAATCCCAGGAGTAGTACCTAGATCCGTCTCTCGCTTCAACTGAGCTGCCAGGCAAGCACTACCACATGCTTGCCTACATACAGTACCTATTGCCTCTATCTTATTCTTGCATCATTGAGTCGCGATTGCATTAAATTGAATCCCAAGTACTGCATAGCCTTTACTCTTAAACCCCACAGAAGCTTGTTCCTGCATCCTATGAGCCATTACTACAGGAGTTATTTGAGCCATGCGAGTCGTAGAACAACATTTGTAGGGTATGTGAGTGTCTGATGGATAACGAGGTACCTAAACAACTTAACCTAAGTAGTAGTGGGATAACTAATGAAAGAGGCACTAGTGAGCAATATCTGTTATTTGGTTTTTCATGCTCACTTGTGTCCCGTAGGACCCCGGGTACTTGATTCATGTTCCTTGACTATTCGCACTATCCACATCCGGGAGGCCTTATGGACCCTCCTGAGCCAGAGCTTGATTCATTTCTATTTCTTGGGGCCACAAACTAGTTTGGGGTTTTATTTATTATCATGTACTTATGCCATGCTTTACCGCTTTATTTTAGATTGTGCGTGGAGAACCTGTACTATTTTGGATCACGCCACGTTTTCGCGGTATCGACAAGCCCATTCACACTTTCGGGTTCCCAGTCGTTTACAGCCGTCGTCGCAAACCCTGGGTCCGTTTCAGAGCCGGCCAACTTTGTTGCAGGTAGCTTATTAGGGTGGCCCCTTGAAATATTTCTGAATCCTGTGATCGCTTTGTCGTGAATGCCTCGTTGGGTTTTGAGTTGGTTTTTCCGAGGTTGATCGAGTGTGTGTTTCTATTTGTGCACCCCTGTAGGGTAAATCTTTCTGAAAGCCGTGTCCGCGGTTATGGACGACTTGGAGCACAATTTCTCGATCATAGACAAGTATAACTAAAGTACCGGTTTTAATTTGACTAAATACCTGACTAGTAAATAGTGCAATACTCATGGAATGGTTAATAAAACTGCCAACGGAGTGGTTGTTCGTCCGCTTTCTCGTTGGTAAGCGAGAAGGAGGATGGATTTGTTGCTTTATACTGTTATCACTGTTGTTCCTAATTAACGGACATCCATCTATCTTTGGTTAGGAGGATGGTTAGCGAGTATCTATAGACTTGTTAGTTATTATCTTTTGTTGCAATTGTGTCACCCTAGGTTGTGTCCCCTTTAGAGGCATAAAGACTTGCTGAGTACTCCTAGGGTCTCACACGATAAATTTTTTGATTCCGATGAACAGGTGTATTCGCAAGATGGATACTGGATGGAGGAGACAGATGATGTTGGCAACGATCACGCGGTGTAGAGATTCTGGGGATGGGGATCCGCGAGATCTGTGGGCGGGATGTGCTTATTTATGTGGCATCTTATGCCGATTTGCTTCTTGTCCGTACTCGGATCTTGTTTCCCGCTTCCGCTTGATACTCTGATGTTTGATGTATGAGGAACTATCCTACACTATTATCTCTATCTAGGATATTTGGATCTTGTCGTATGGCGTTGCAATATTTCTATTTCTTTTAGATGGAATGGCTCTGAGAACTGTTGTAAGGTAGCTTGCATACATACTCACTTGTGTATGTATTTGATCTCTTCGCATGTTGCCTACGCCGCTCGCTCTTGTCCCGATGTCTTGGAAGTGGTTAGGACGGCCGACCAGTCTATACGTGGGTGGCCCCTGGGCCCCCGCTGTACTATTTTAACCACTTCCGGATCATCCAGGCTAGAACTTAGAGCGTAGGGTCTGAGGTTGTTACAATAGGTATCAGAGGCATCCCGCCCTTCAGGGTCTCAGCCAAATGGTCGTTGTGAGTCTAGCAAATATTTTTGGTAGCTATGTATACTAGGGAAAAACAAAACGTAAGAGTAGGACTGCTTCCATTTTTCTTCTTACCCACCCACCCACCCTTTTCTGGTAAGGAAGTGTAACGTTTTCAATCCTCTTCTAAAATTCAAACTACGATTCACGTGTTCTGGGTTCCGTAGTACCATAGGTTGTGTGAGTGTGTGTGTGTGTGTGTGAATTCCTTGTCTATCTGTTGCATCCAACTTGTTGTCGCTATCTGCCTTTTGGTTATCAACTATTGGTACATTCCATACCGACAGGCTTTTGTAAACCGACGCGATCTATCTGATTCGTTGTAAACTGACGCGATCTGTCTTATTCTTTGTTATTCGACGCTATCTTGTTTGTGGTGTTTGTTTCTGTAGTTACTAATCTTTAGGTTCATCTTAAGAAAGAAGGAAGTTGGGATATGTGTTTTACTTATTCATGTGCGGAGTAATGATTTGAGTGCGGGATGGAGTCGCGACCATACTACTACTTTTATCATTCGCTCTTGTATATTGAATTGGTAGAGTTACTAATCTTGATTCGGTAAGTGGTTTTGCGCATATAGCGGTGTTTTAATGCCGAAATTTGCGGAAAAATTTTCTTTGATAGCTTTGTGTACCACACTCCTTGTTCAGTCGTGTGCTATATGATTACTATCTTCTAGGTGCTTTGAACTTGGTTGATATTTTAATATCATCTTAGTAAATTGTATCCTTTAATCTTGGTTAATTCCATTTTGGTACTATTTTGGATTATTATCATTCTCCATCATGGTACTGACTTGAGTTTTATATCAATCACGGAATGGCACCACCACGCCATTCTGAGGAGGACATACCACCTGAACTGGGGGCTATGTTGGCAAGCATTGCTAATGCCTTGGGACCAATGCAACAGAACCAGCAACGCTTTGAAGAAAGTGTTAGGAGGAATGAGCTTGTTCCGCTACCTCCACCTCCCAAGCGAGGAGACATCAAGAGTTTTCTGAAGTTCAACCCGCGCCACTTTGAGGTGTCTGATCAGCCACTTGATGCTGATGATTGGTTGTGTGAGATGTCAAGGTTGTTGATGGCTGCTGATGTTCCTGAGCAAGAATGGGTAAAATGTGCCACACACCTTCTGAAGGGAGATGCAGCTCTGTGGTGGGAGAATTACCTGAAGGCAAACCACTCTGGTTTTCAGCCTACTTGGGAGCAGTTCACCGGGGCTTTCAAAGAGCAATATCTGTCAGAAATTGTCATGGAAAGGATGAAAGAAGTGTTTCTCAACCTCAAGCAGGGCAATGACAATGTCAATACCTATATCAGAAACTTCATGAATCTTTCTCGGTATGGTGGCGATGAGAGCTCTGATGACAAGAAGAAGCAAAAGAGGTTCAGGCAAGGGCTCAATGCATCTATCAAATATGCAATCACTCATGCAAGGCCGGGGTCTTTTATGGAACTCCAACATACAGCTCTACAGGAGGAAGCAAGTAGGCAAGTGTTTGAGGAGTCCAAGAAACACAGCCGTGACGCAGCAAGCTCTTCAGCTATGACAGCTCCTTCTAAGCGCCGTGTGTGGGTTCCTAACACCCCACCGTCGCTCCCGGCTCCACCAAGAACTCCAAGCTACGCAGCAAGGCCACCAAACTCCTTCAACGCGGCTCCTAGGGGCTACAACCACAACTACCCTGGAGCGCCTGGCGGAGTCCCTGGCTACGCTGCTCCACGTCCACCTGGTGCTTGCTACACTTGTGGGAACACTGGGCATCAACATTGGAGTTGTCCATGAACAACAAAGCTCTTCCACCACCACCTCCAAGACCTGCGGCAAGTTCTTCTATGGTTCGTGCACCTCCACCTCGGGCTCTCAACATCAACACCAAGCCCCGGTCTACTGTTGCTCGTGCTAACTGTGTCAACGTCGCTCAAGCTGAGCATGCACCTGGAGTTGTGATAGGTACGCTTCATGTTAACTCAGTTCCTGCACGAGTTTTATTTTATTCTGGAGCATCGCATTCATTCGTGTCATACAAGTTTGCGGAGAGTAATGGGTTACCTTCTGATGCTTTACCAACTCGCCTCATGGTGTAATCTCCTGGATCAAACATGAGGGCTTCTAAAATCAGCCATGGCAATCAAATTGAGATTGGTGGTTCTTCGTTCCCGGCTTCCTTAATTATTCTGGGCAATTCTGACATTGATGTTATCTTGGGCATGGATTGGTTAACAGCAAATGTAGCTATGATTGATTGTGCTAAACACTCGGTTTCTCTGAAAATTCCTGAAGGCCATATAGTCTATTCCCCAAGTCTGACTCCTGCAATTCAGCTTTTCTCTTTGGCGGCTCTGAATGATGATGCTATGGAGGCTATTTAGAGTGTTCCGGTGGTCTGTGAGTTCCCAGATGTTTTTCCTGAAGAGTTACCGGGTATGCCTCCTGATCGAGAGGTCGAGTTTGTGATTGAGCTTGAACCTGGTACCGCTCCTATCTCCAAGCGGCCTTATAAAATGGGTCCTGCTGAATTGGCTGAACTCAAACATCAGCTTGATGAACAAGAGAAGTTGGGTTTCATTCAGCACAGTACTTCTTCTTGGGGTAGCCCAACCATCTTTGTGAAGAAGCGAGACAAGACTGATAGACTTTGTGTTGACTATCAGGCTCTCAATGCTAAAACCATCAAGAATAAATATCCCCTTCTGCGGATTAATGATCTCTTCGATCAGCTAGCTGGAGCTGTGGTATTCTCTAAGCTTGACTTGAGAAGTGGCTATCATCAAATCAAGATCCGCAAGGAAGATGTTCCCAAAACAGCTTTCACCACCCGCTATGGCCTGTATGAGTACACGGTCATGTCTTCCAGTCTCACCAACGCACCTGCCACCTTCTCGAGGCTTATGAACTCGGTTTTCATGGAGTATCTTGATAAGTTCGTCGTGGTCTATCTGGATGACATTCTAGTCTATTCAAAGTCAAAAGAAGAACATGAAGAACACCTTCGGTGTGTCCTAAACAAGCTTCGTGAGAACCGCCTGTATGCAAAGTTCTCCAAGTGTGAATTTTGGCTTCCCGAAGTCACCTACCTTGCTCACGTCATCTCTGCCAAGGGCATTGCCGTCAACCCAGAAACTGTTCGGACAATTGTTGACTGGCTTCCACCCAAAAATGTCAAGGAAGTCCGGAGTTTCCTTGGTTTGGCTAGTTACTGTCGTCGCTTTGTTCAGAACTTTTCAAAGATTGCGAAGCCTCTTACGAATCTCCTCAAGAAAGGCAAGAAATACCTTTGGTCTCCTGCATGTCAAGCAAGTTTTGAAACACTCAAAGAGAATCTCACTTCCACACCAGTCTTGATTCCTCCAGATACATCAAAGCCTTTCCAGATATTCTGTGACGCCTCATTGCAAGGATTGAGTGCGGTCCTTATGCAAGAAAAACAAGTTGTTGCTTATGCCTCTCGACGGTTGAAGACGCATGAGATCAACTATCCTACACATCACCTCAAACTCGCAGAAGTTGTCTTTGCTTTGAAAGTATGGAGACACTACTTGCTTGGCAACCGTTGTGAGATCTTTTCTGATCACAAGAGTCTGAAGTATATCTTCACACAACCTTATCTCAACCTTCGTTAGAGGAGGTGGATTGAAGCGATTAATGATTTCGATCTGACCATCAACTACACTCCAGGCAAAGCTAATGTGATGGCCGATGCTCTCAGCCGAAAAGCTTATGTCAACAACCTCATGGTGGAAGAACAATAGCCTCTCTTCTGCGAGGAATTCCGCCAGCCCAACCTTGAAATTGTGGATCAAGGGTATCTTCTGAACCTCCTGGCAACACCTCTCTTGGAAGAAAAAGTTCGCTCCATTCAACTTGGTGATCCTTACACTAAAAAGATCATCTCCAACATTCAGCTTCCGAAGTATGAGTCCTTCCACGTCGACGACCAAGGCGCTCTATTCTTTGAACACCGGATGTTTGTTCCGAACTACCCGGGTTTGAGAGAGCAAGTTCTGAAGGAGGCGCATGATTCTGTTCTTTCTATCCACCCTGGCAGCACTAAGATGTACATGGACTTGAAAACACAGTATTGGTGGCCTGGGTTGAAACGATATTGTGCCAAGTATGTCTCGGAGTGTGATGTCTGCCGCAGAGTTAAAGTTGTTCATCAGAAACCTTCCGGTCTTCTACTGCCATTGAAGCCTCCGGAATGGAAATGGGATAAAGTAGAGATGGACTTCATAACTGGTTTTCCAAGGTCGCAGAAGGGCAACAGTGCAATCTTTGTTGTCATCGACAGGCTTTCTAAATTGGCTCACTTCTTTCCCGTCAAGGAAACTATTTCTGCAATTCAGTTGGCTGAGCTCTATATCAATAGAATTATCTCTCTGTATGGGGTTCCTCTTGAGATCAGTTCAGACCGTGGAAGCATCTTCACTTCCAAGTTCTGGGGAAGTTTCCAAAATGCTTTGGGAACAAAATTGAACTTCAGCACAGCTTACCACCCTTAGTCGCAAGGACAAGTTGAAAGGATCAATCAGATTCTGGAAGATATGCTCCGTGCTTGCGTCATCTCTTTCAGCATGAAGTGGGAAGAATGCCTTCCTTATGCTGAATTCTCTTACAACAATAGCTTCCAGAAGAGTCTAAAGATGGCACCATTTGAGGTTCTCTATGGATGCAAGTGCAGAACTCCGATTGGTTGGTCGGGCACAGGTGAAAGAACATTATTTGGCCCCGACATTGTAACTCAAGCGGAGGAGAAGGTTCACATCATTCTTGAAAACCTGAAGGTTGCTCAAAGTCGCCAGAAGAGCAACTATGACAGAAAGCACACGGACATGGAATATGTCCCTGGTGATCTCGTTTACCTTCATGTCACTCCCATGAGGGGCATGCACCGGTTTGGTATCAAAGGAAAACTGGCTCCTAGATACATCGGTCCTTTCAAAGTTCGTGGAAGAAGAGGAGAAGTCGCTTATGCTCTTGAGCTCCCTGAAAAACTCAAGGTCCATGATGTTTTCCATATCTCTCAACTCAAGAAGTGCTTCAAGGATCCCGGCAGGACCGTGGACCATGAACTCATCAATCTCCAAGAAGACCTGTCTTATCAAGAACACCCCACAAAAATCCTAGAAGTCGCAGAAAGAAAGACTTGCAACAAGTCTATAAAGTTCTGCAAGGTGCAGTGGTCGCACCATTCCATTGATGAAGCCACTTGGGAGCACGAGGATGAGCTCCGTGCCAAGTATCCTACCCTCTCGTCTTCTTCTTCTTCCTAGAATCTCGGGGCGAGATTCCTGTTTAGTGGGGGAGAGTTGTAGCATTCCATCTGTCTAACATCTGTAATGCTACTTGGTCTAATAATAAAATGCTACTTCCTACATATAATTGTTGCATCATAATTATATCATGCTCATGTCATCATGCCACATTGCATTTGAGCATCATATAAAACCCTTTTTATTTTGGGATCTTGCCTCATATGCATTTATTAATTGTATTTGCCTCTTGATATATTGTATTTGGTTCTTGATAAATGCTTGGTGCCCAAGTTGAGTTGGGGGCATATCTTTTATTAACTCCACCACCTTATAATTCCACCATCCTAACTATACATGAGCTTTTACATTTCCCTTTGGCATTTAAATCTAGCTCATATGTGTTGGGGTGGATCCACTTCTTTCTACATGCTTCCATACATGATAAATGTTGTTCTCACAATATTGTTTATGGGAAGCCTTATGTCCACTTTTGCATGACATGTGAGTATAAATGCTGCATCTAAGTTTCTATATGGATTTTATTTACTATATGCTCATGTATGGAGCTATATTTGGCTACAAGTGCTCTAGTGGAAAAATACACACTACCATGGTCATTTATCCTCATACATGTGCATATACTAATTTTTTCCATATGTCAAGCAAGCTTCTTCTTTGTATGATTTTAGTCAAACACTTGGGCATGCATGCAAGAATATATGGCCATGATTGAAGATAGTTGTTTTCACAACTAGAATTAGTGGCATTTAATACTTGTGCATGGCCCATGCAAGGCCCTCACTTGTTCTTCTATTTTGGTTTCCTTGGAATATTTTTGGGTGGTGTTTGTTTGAACTCTTTTGAAAAAATGAACCCATTTAAATACTTCTTTCCACTTGTCTTCCACCTTGCCCTATTTTAGTGTTTTCCTCCTTGCCAAGTATACATGGAATATATTTTGTTTTCACAAAATAGGATCATGTGCATGAGGCATGCAAGATCTTTTATTTTCTTCCACCCCTTTCTCTCTTTTGGGACCTTTTGGTTTTGACCTTTGCCTCCATTCAAATTCCTTTTGGTGTTTCTTAGCTACTCTAAAACCTAGCTCTTTCATCATGTGTTTTGCCCTCTCTCTTCTTCTATCTAAACCAAGTCCTCTCTCTCTCTCTAAACCTAGCTTCTACACACTCCCCTCACCAAAACCCTAACCTTAATTTTTCTTTCCTCCTAGCTTTGCACCTTGCCGAGCCACCTCCCCTTCCTAACCTGGCCAACACCACCCTGGTTCGGTCCAACCCCAACCCCTTCTACCTAGCCGGGCCACCTCCTAACCTAAACCCTAGGCCGAGCCCTTGCTCGAAACCATCTACCCGAGCATCCCCTCTCTGTTTTCTCTCTCGCTGCTAGGGAGCCCCACTCAAGCCACCTTGTGTCGTTCCTCTGGCCCAGCTACAGCCACCCTAGCCCTTCTGAGCTATGCCCACCGCGTGAGAAGGAGAAGGAGGAAAGGGAGCATGCCACCTTTTCCACCCCGAGCCCCATGTGCTTCCCTCTCCCCTCAGCCTTATATGCCCCTCCCCTCTACCTTGCGTTACCCCAGATCCACCCAGGGCCCTGCCCTTCCCCTCTCCTTCCCCACCTACCGCTACCTCCCTCTCTCTTCCATCTCTAGCGACCACCGTCGGTGTCGACTCACCTAGTTGCTAGGAGGAGGCGGGCGTGGCGTTGGGGAAGACCAAGGAGTGCCTCTGGACCATCCCCGTACACAGCAGCGAGGAAAAGACGGCCGGAACACGCCGCACGTCACCGAGCCCGACGCAAACCCTAGCTCGCCGTCCGCCAGCTCCACCGCCGATCCGCCAGCTCCGGCCCAATCCACCACCACCAACCTCCCCGCGGTCAGCCACTGACCCTCCTAGACATGCCCCTGTTCATCGTTGCGTCCCGGCTGCGTAGATCGTTTCAGGGAACACTCTCTGTGCATGGCGCGCGCTGGCCGCTTCGTCCGCTGTCGCGCCGCAGAAGGTTATCTCGCCGCGCCCCCGCTAGCTAACATCACCCTTAGCCACCGCAGTGGTTTCCACCTTGCTGCGTGGGCGCGAGGTCGCGCGTTCGATCCCCAGCTGCGCCTCTGTGCCCGCCGCACTCGGTGCACCACGCCGTCAGTTCGTCAGACAAACGGGAAGAAAAACATTACCGTGGAGGCCTTTTTCCCTTTACCTCCCTAGCGTTTTGCTTCTCTCAACCCGCGGTCCAGGTCGGGCCCATGTGTCATGCGCTTTGGCCGTTTGACAAAAAGGTACCTGGGTTTGTTTTTCCTCAACCCGCCGTCCCCCGGATCCGCCACGTGTCCAGCCCCTGCTGGCGCACATGCGCGGTGGTCCCGCGATACGCTTGCCCCACTCGTCTGTCTTAGTGGCTAGCTTCGGCCACGGTGAGAAAAGCTGCTGCTGTATTCTTCTTCCAGCGCAGCGTCTGTTGGCATTGGTCCCACCCGGCAGTGACTCGGGCTAAGTTCCACCTGAGTACAAAAATTTTCTGTGAGCCTTTTCAAAATAAAAATAATTCCAGAATTGTTTAATCTGTTTTAAATCCAGAAATTAATAACTTTTTATTGACTTTTCCAAATAATACAAAAGATATATGTTTTTGAACCAGAAAAATGTGAGGAATTCAAATATGCCATCCAAAATAATGTTTGACTAATTTAAATTTTCTAAATTGTTTAATTGTAATAAAAATGCCTTTTCTTAACTAATTAATAACTTTAATTCTATAACTCCAAATTTGGCAAATAAAATGTCTAATTCGATCAGCGTGACGAGACCGTTCTAACTATACATTCCATGTTCTGAATTGCAGCATGCATCCTATAAATATTAAGTGGACATCAAGTGTTATGGGGGCAAAACATGACTAAAACTTAATAAAACGCTTTATTCTTGTACCCCACACCTCACCCATGCCATGCTACATTATTGCCATGTAAATTGTGCATCATTCATCATGGCATGCTTGTTTGCTTGTCGCATTTTATTTATATATGCTTGTGCACTTCATTTATGTTAGCCTTGTTTGTTTGGTTCTTCTTTCGGATAGACGCCGAACAGGGAAAATATCAGGAATCCCAGGAGTACTACAGAGATCCGTCTCTCGCTTCAACTGAGCTGCCAGGCAAGCACTACCACATGCTTGCATACATACAGTACCTATTGCCTCTATCTTATTCTTGCATCATTGAGTCGTGATTACATTAAATTGAATCCCAAGTACTGCATAGCCTTTACTTTTAAACCCCACCGAAGCTTGTTCCTCCATCCTATGAGCCATTACTACAGGAGTTGTTTGAGCCATGCGAGTCGTAGAACAACATTTGTAGGGTATGTGAGTGTCTGATGGATAACGAGGTACCTAAACAACTTAACCTAAGTAGTAGTGGGATAACTAATGAAAGAGGTACCGGTGAGCAATATCAGTTATTTGGTTTTGCATGCTCACTTGTGTCCCGTAGGACCCCGAGTACTTGATTCCTGTTCCTTGACTATTCGCACTATCCACATTCGGGAGGCCTTATGGACCCTCCTGAGCTAGAGCTTGATTCATTTCTATTTCTTGGGGCTACAAACTAGTTTGGAGTTTTATTTACTATCATGTACTTATGCCATGCTTTACCTCTTTATTTAAGATTCTGCGTGGAGCACCTGTACTATTTTGGATCGTGCCACGTTTTCGCGGTATCAACAAGCCCAGTCACACTTTCGGGTTCCCAGTTGTTTATAGCCATCGTCACAAACTCTGGGTCCGTTTCGGAGCCGGCCAACTTCGTTGCGGGTAGCTTATTGGGGTGGCCCCCTGAAATATTTCGGAATCCTGTGATCACTTTGTCGTGAATGCCTCATTGGGTTTTGAGTTGGTTTTTCCGAGGTTGATCGAGTGTGTGTTGCTATTTGTGCACCCCTGCAGAGTAAATCTTTCTGAAAGCCGTGTCCGCGGTTATGGACGACTTGGAGCACAGTTTCTCGATCATAGACAAGTATAACTAAAGTACCGGTTTTAATTTGACTAAATACCTGACTAGTAAATAGTGCAATACTCATGGAATGGTTAATAAAACAGCCAACAGAGTGGTTGTTCGTCCGCTTTCTCATTGGTAAGCGAGAAGGAGGATGGATCTGTTCCTTTATACTGTTATCACTATTGTTCCTAATTAACGGACATCCGTCTATCTTTGGTTAGGCAGATGGTTAGCGAGTATCTATAGACTTGTTAGTTGTCTTTTGCTGCAATTGCGTCACCCCAGGTTGTGGCCCCTTTAGAGGCATAAAGACTTGTTGAGTACCCCTAGGGTCTCACACGATAAATTGTTTGATTCAGATGAACAGGTGTATTCGCAAGATGGATACTGGGTGGAGGAGACAGATGATGTTGGCAACGATCACGCGGTGTAGAGATTCCGGGGATGGGGATATGCGAGATCTGTGGGCGGGATGTGCTTATTTATGTGGCGTCTTATGCCGATTTGCTTCTTGTTCGTACTCGGATCTTGTTTCCCGCTTCCGCTTGATACTCTGATGTTTGATGTATGAGGAACTATCCTACACTATTATCTCTATCTAGGATATTTCGATCTTGTCGTATGGCGTTGCAATATTTCTATTTCTTTTAGATGGAATGGCTCTGAGAACTGTTGTAAGGTAGCTTGCATACATACTCACTTGTGTATGTATTTGATCTCTTCGCCTATTGCCTACGCCGCTCGCTCTTGTCCCGATGTCTTGGAAGTGGTTAGGACGGCCGACGGGTCTACACGTGGGTGGCCCCTGGGCCCCCGCTGTACTATTTTAACCACTTCCGGATTATCCAGGCCAGAACTTAGAGCGTAGGGTCCAAGGTTGTTACATCAGTGCAGCGGCTGGGAGGCCACCAGCGACGTACACGCCAAGGAAGGCGCGGTAGAAGCCGGTAGCATCGACCAAAGGTGGCGGTGCTGCGGCCCTACGGGGCGACACAGAGGCAGCCCGTACCTCGATCAGCGGTAGGCGCGTGCTCGGGGACGTGCTTGGTGTAGACAGGTGCGGAATCGGTTGATCAGATCGACGGTGCACCGTATGCGTCATGGCGTGGACGACGCGTAGATCGGATTCGATGGCGGCATTGTCGGTGAAGTTCTGGACGATGACGACGAAGAGGATCCGAGGGGGACGGCCGCGGTAGCCTTCCGAGGAAGGCGTAGCAGCCGTCTGTGGTGCGTGGCAGCCTGCCATGAGGTCGCGACAGCCTACCGAGGCAGGCACATCAGCAGAGGGGGTAGGCACACGGACGCGATGTAGATCCTCGATGTCGATGGTCAGAGTAGAGGCGCGATGATGATGACGGTCGTGAGCGACTCAATCCCATCTAAGGTCGGTAAACCAAAAAAGAAAACCGATCAAAAGATCGGAAAAATAGACTTACAGGGCAGCCGATCACGGATCGGTGGATGAACCGTGCGTACGGATCATGTGTCCCCCGGTGGAGATCATGGAGATCGATCCCCCAGGGGCAGTGCGGCGGAAGCGTGCGGCTAGGATTTGGACCGATTAGGCTGATACCATGAAAGAGTATGAGTTTGGCGATACATAATGGATATATTATTGAGCCTCATGGGTGAGTTTATATAGGCGTACAGAGGATTATCTTGGAGTACGAGTCAAGTTAGGATAGAATCCTATCCTAACTATCCTAAACTACCACAATAACCGTGTACATATCATACTCTAACATTAACAATAGGTGTCCCAGGAGGAATAACACAGGGGTTCCAAACAGATGTGTGTACCACCATAGTTTTATCAGTATTCAGTACCTCACTCCTACCATCCAGAATAGCACCATCATGTTGGGTCCGCAGCATAGAAAACAAAAAATTTCCTACGATGAGAACTATACGCCAAGATCTATCTACTAGATACAGAGCAACGGGTGGACATACATCCATGGATAACTTACCCTCGAAGACAACGAGTTTTGTTAACAAGTAGGAACTCGTGGTTGATGTAGTCGTACGCTTGCCGATCTCAAGATCGTGTGGAAGTCCGAGCGCCACAAATCAGCAGCGCATACGTCCTCGCACAAACGTTCAAGCCACCAGACAACCTCCACCTCCTCGCTCCAGCGAATCAGCGGAAGCAGCAACTCCTTCCAGACGCAAGGCCACCGGGAACATGTATCTCGCTAATCCGAGACCATGGGGGAATATCTAGAGGGGGAGAGAGATCCTTCACGAGGAGGTGTGGGGATGAAGGAGGGAATGGGTGGCCTTTTATAGGAGGAGGGGGTGCCCCCTCTCTCCATGGCCGGCGCATGGGGGGGTGACCCCTCACCTCCCCCATTCATGTGGTGGTAACCCCTCCACATTAAAATGCCCCTTAACATTCTCTTTTAAAGTCTCCACTTTAAATGCATTAAATTTCTCCAAATTTAATGCTCTCTCATTTAATAAAACTCTTTTATTTATTTTATTGAGAATTTTGTTAATTACTTTAATTAACAAACATTCACATAAAACCCCTTGCAATATTTCAATATCACATGCAGAACCACTTTCTGCAATTTCACCCGAAACAATTCCGGTTTCTATCGAAACATTTCCTGCGCTTTGCAAACCTTTTGTCTGGAACATATGTGCTCCTAAATGGTGTCCGGCAACCCTTAAGTGTGTCACCCTACGGTTCGTGAATAATGCAGACATGATTGAGACTCCTCTCAGATCAATAATCAAAAGCGGGACCTGGAGATCCATATTGACTCCTGCACATTCAATGATGACTTCTGTGATCATGAGAACCTTTAACGTCAGCAATTTAATCCCTTTGTCTCATGATATAATACATGTCCGAGATTCGATCATCGGTATCCAAATACCTAGTTTGATCTCGTTACCGACATGCACTCTTTTCTCGTTCCCGTGATATAACATTCTAGTGATCACATCACTTGCTTGCAAGCTATCTTAATGTGATATCACCAAGAGGGCCTAGAGGATATCTATCCGTCATCTGGATTGACAAATCCCACTCTTGATCCATGAGCCTCAACACAACACCTTCGTAGTACTGAACCCATCTTTATAGTCACCCTGTTACGGTGTGACGTTTGATGTTATCAAGATACTCTTCCGGTGTTAGCAATTAACATGATCTCATGGTCTAAGGACTAAGACTACTTTGTATGATGTTATAGCAAGATAAACATAATGACTTGATCGTAATGCTATACTTCGGATGAACGTTCATCACATCATTTCACAAATGTTGTGACCTTGTTATTAACAACATCCAATGTCCATGATCAGGAAACTTTGATCATCTTGTTAATCAACAAGCTAGTCTATAAGAGAGGCATAACTAGGAACCCTTTTTGTTTATTAAACACACATATATTGATGTTTCCTATCAATACAATTATAGCATGCAAAATAAACATCTATCATATACAAGGAATATATAATAACAACTTTATTATTGCCTCTCAGGGCATATTTCCTTCAGTCTCCCACTTGCACTAGAGACAATAATCTAGTTCACATAGTGATAAATCTAACACCCATGGAGTTCTGGTGTTGATCATGTTTTGCCCTAGGGAGTACTTTAGTCAATGGATCTGCTACATTTAGGTCTGTGTGCACTTTACAAATCTTTATATCTCCATCTTTGACATGCTCGCGGATGGAGTGAAACCGGCGCTTAATATGCTTGGAATTCTTGTGAGACCTTGGTTCCTTTGCGTTGGCTATGGCTCCATTGTTGTCACAATAGATCACCATCGGGTCCAACGCACTGGGAACCACACCCAGTTCTATAATGAACTCTTTCATCCAAACTGCCTCCTGCGCCGCTTCTAAAGCAGCAACATATTCCGCCTCCGTTGTTGATCCAGCCACCACAGGTTGTTTGGAACTCCTCCAACTAACTGCTGCTCCGTTCAAGAGAAATACGTATCCGGATTAAGACTTAGAGTCATCCGGATCAGTGTCAAAGCTATCATCAACATAACACTTAGCGACTAGCTCTTCTTCACCTCCGTATATAAGAAACATATCCTTAGTTCTTCTCAAGTACTTGAGGATGTTCTTTACCGCTATCCAGTGTTCCGAACCTGGATCAGATTGGTACCTACTAGTCAAACTAATAGCATGTGCCACATCCGGTCTTGTACATAGCATGGCATACATAATAGAGCCTATGGCCGAGGCATAGGGGATCTTATCCATCATCTCTCTTTCTTCCGCCGTAGCCGGACTTTGAGTCTTACTCAATGTCTTGCCTTGCAACATAGGTAAGAACCCCTTCTTACTTTCGTCCATATTAAACTTCTTGAATATCTTATCAAGGTATGTACTCTGCGATAGCCCAATTAGGCGTCTTAATATATCTCTATAGATTTTAATGCCTAATATATATGAAGCTTCACCAAGGTCCTTCATCGAAAATTTGCTATTTAGATAAATTTTAACACTGTTTAAAAGATCTATATCATTTCCAATCAATAATATGTCATCCACATATAATATCAGAAATGCCACATTGCTCCCACTCACTTTCTTGTAAATACAAGCCTCTCCATAAGTTTGGACAAATCCAAACTCTTTGATCACCTCATCAAAGCGGAGATTCCAACTCCGTGATGCTTGCTTCAGTCCATAGATGGATCGATGAAGTTTGCACACCTTATTAGCATCCTTAGGATCGACAAAACCCTTTGGTTGTATCATATACAACTCTTCTTCAATATTACCATTGAGGAACGCAGTTTTGACATCCATCTGCCATATTTCATAATCGAAATATGCAGCAATTGCTAACATAATCCTAACCGACTTAAGCATCGCTACGGGAGAGAATGTCTCATCGTAGTCAACTCCTTGAATTTGTCGAAACCCCTTTGCGACAAGTCGAGCCTTATAGATGGTTACATTACCATCAGCATCAGTTTTTCTTTTGAAAATCCATTTATTCTCAACGGCCTTTCGATCGTGAGGTAAGTCCACCAAGGTCCAAACCTGGTTTTCGTACATGGATTCCATCTTGGATTTCATGGCTTCTAGCCATTTGTTGGAATCAGGGCTCATCATCGCTTCTTCATATGTCGCAGGGTCATCTATTTCATCAATCATGAAATTCATAACAGGATTGCCGTACAGTTCAGGAGTTGCACGTGTCCTGCTTGACCTGCGAGGTTCGGTAGTGTCCTCTTTCAGAGTTTCATGATCAATATCATTAGCTCTCTCTTCATTAGGTGAAGTAAACTCCGAAACAACTTCCGGTGCTACGCTACTCGCCATTTCATGAAGAGAAGGTTCAATAACCTCTTCGAGTTCTACCTTCTGACTACTCACACCTTTCGCGAGAAACTCCTTCTCAAGAAAGGATCCATTCTTGGCAACAAAGACCTTGCCCTCGGATCTGTGATAGAAGGTATACCCAATCGTTTCCTTAGGGTATCCTATGAAGACGCATTTTTCCGCTTTGGGTTCGAGTTTATCCGGTTGAAGTTTCTTCACTTGAACATCACATTCCCAAACTTTAAGAAATGACAACTTAGGTTTGTTTCCAAACCATAATTCATACGGTGTCTTTTCAACGGATTTAGATGGTGCCCTATTTAAAGTGAATGTAGCGGTTTCTAGTGCATAACCCCAAAATGATAGTGGCAAGTCAGTCAGAGACATCATAGATCGAACCATATCCAATAAAGTACAATTACGACGTTCTGACACACCATTACGTTGTGGTGTTCCGGCATGCGTGAGTTGTGAAACTATTCCACACTCTTTCATGTGTGTGCTAAACTCGTAACTTAGATACTCTCCTCCACAGTCAGACCGTAGAAATTTGATCTTTCTATTACGATGATTTTCCACTTCATTCTGAAATTCTTTGAACTTTTCAAAGGTTTCAGACTTATGTTTCATCAAATAGATATACCCATATCTACTCAAATCATCCGTGAAAGTAACAAAATAACGATATCCACCTCGCGCCGACACACTCATTGGTCCACACACATCAGTATGTATGATTTCAGATAAATCTGTCGTCCGTTCCATTGAACCGGAAAACGGCGTTCTAGTCATCTTGCCCATAAGGCATGGCTCACATGTATCAAATGATTCAAAATCAAGTGATTCCAAAAGTCCATCGGAATGGAGTTTCTTCATGCGTTTAACGCCAATATGACCTAGACGGAAGTGCCACATATATGTAGATATATCATTATCAAGTTTAATCCTTTTAGCATCTCATTATGAATATGCGTAATACTACTATCGAGAACCAATAGAAATAAACCATTCAACACAGGTGCATGACCATAAAAGATATTATTCATATAAATCGAACAGCCATTGTTTTCAGACTTAAACGAATAACCACTTTGCATCAAACATGATCCGGATACAATGTTCATGCTCAGTGCAGCACTAAATAACAATTACTTAGGTTTATAACTAATCCTGATGGCATATGGAGAGGCAGCGTTCCTACGGCGATCACATCAACTCTTGATCCATTGCCGACCCACATCGTGACCTCATCCCTTGCTAGTTGTCGCTTGTTCCGCAGCCCCTGAACCGAGTTACATATATTAGCAACCGATCCGGTATCAAATACCCAGGTGCTACTGCGAGTACTAGTCAAGTACACATCAATAACATGTATATCACATATACCTTTGTTTGCTTCGTCGGCCTTTTTGTCCACCAAATACTTGGGGCAGTTGCGCTTCCAATGGCCAGTCCCCTTGCAATAGTAGCACTCGGTGTCAGACTTAGGGCCAGCTCGGGGTTTCTTTTCAGGCGTGGCAACAGATTTTCTGCCCTTCTTTCCCTTCTGCTTGCCTTTCTTGTCCTTCTTGAAACCGGTGGTCTTATTGATCATCAACACTTGATGTTCTTTCCTAATCTCTACTTCTGCAGTCTTAAGCATTGACGGAAGCTCGGGAAGAGACTTCTTCATGCCCTGCATATTATAGTTCATCATAAAGCTCTTGTAGCTAGGTGGCAGAGATTGGAGAACACGATGTATGCCTAAGTCAATGGGAATCGTTATTCCCAAGGACACAAGCTTATCGGCGTACCCAGATATTTTGAGTACGTACTCACTAACGGAGCTATTCTCTTCCATCATGCAGCTAGAGAACTTTTCAGAAGCATTATAACTCTCTACGGCAGCATGGGTATCGAAAATCATTTTCAATTCTCCCATGGTATCAAAGGCATTGCCATTTTCGAAACGTTTTCGAAGTTTTGGCTCTAGCCCATACAGTATGCCGCAATGAACTAAGTTGTGGTCCTCCTGACGAGTTATGTAGACGTTCTTTTCCTCGTCAGGGGCATCAGGATCTGGTGGGGGGCCTAGCGGAGCCTCTAGCACATATTGCTTTTGTGCAGCAGTGAGGAGAATCCTCAAATTCATAGCCCAGTTGGTGAAGTTGCTACCATTCGCAGCAAGCTTCTCTTTCTCCATGAACACATTGAAATTAAAAGCAGGTGGTGCCATCTACAACAGAATTTGTAAAATATATTTAGACTAAGTTTATGATAGATTGAGTTCAACTAATCCAAATTACTAATGAACTCCCACTCAAAAACGACATCCCTCGTGTCCTTTTGGTGATGACATGAACCAAATCCACTACACCAAGTCCGATCATCACGTGAGTCGGTGTAGCTTCAAAGGCGAGTATCTATATAGGCATCATATCAACTATATGACTCATGCTTAACCTTTCGGTCCATGTTCCGAGGCCATGTCTGTACATGATAGGCTCGTCAAGTAAGAACCTTAGTATTCGCGTGTGTAAAACTGTCTTACACCCGTTTTATGAAAGCGTAGAGTCGAGAACACCCGATCATCACGTGATGCCTCAAAACACGATCCACAAAACGGTGCATACTTAAGGAAGAACACATTTTATCTTGATATCTAAATAAGGGATCATCTTATAATGCTACCAAAAGCGCCAAACTAGCAATATAAGATGCTAACATCTAATGTGTGAAGTGAGGTGATATGGTCCATGCATTTGATCTCTATCATTTGCATCGTGGTATGATCTCTATCATTCCTTTGTGTGTAAGGCCAAGGTCTATGGAACTTACACGTTAAGTGAGTTGTAAGAGTATCTATCATACATCTACTTACAACAATACCATATCAAGACACTAGCCCAACAACGATCTAAACTAGACGCCTCTAGTTTATCAATTGCAAGTTTTACGTGGCTTAGGGCTTTCGGAGATAGAACCGGTCTAACCTACGAACATGAACCACAACGAGGATAACCAAGTTATTAGCAACTCGTTGTAAATCAGATATTGACTATAGTAGGAGAGACAGACACCCGCCAGCCACTTATGCAAAACAAGTTGCATGTCAGTCGTGGAACCGGTCTCATGTACGATGACATGTAAGGTTGGTCTGGGCCGCTTCATCCCACTATGCCACCAATATCCAAAGTACATAGAAGATGAAATAACATGATCATCATCGTCCACATATAAACATATGTGTACTACCCGTGCAAAGCACCTACGCATAGATCAGGCTCTGATACCACAGTTGGGTCCGCAGCATAGAAAACAAAAAAAAATCCTACGATGAGAACTATACACCAAGATCTATCTACTAGATACAGAGCAACGGGTGGACATACATCCATGGAGAACTTACCCTCGAAGACAACGAGTTTTGTTAACGAGTAGGAACTCGTGGTTGATGTAGTCGTACGCTTGCCGATCTCAAGATCGTGTGGAAGTCCGAGCGCCGCAAATCAGCAGCGCATCCGTCCTCGCACACACGTTCAAGCCACCGGACAACCTCCACCTCCTCGCTCCAGCGAATCAGCGGAAGCAGCAACTCCTTCCAGACGCAAGGCCACCGGGAACATGTATCTCGCTAATCCGAGACCATGGGGGAATATCTAGAGGGGGAGAGAGATCCTTCACGAGGAGGTGTGAGGATGAAGGAGGGAATGGGTGGCCTTTTATAGGAGGAGGGGGGTGCCCCCTCTCTCCATGGCCGGCGCATGGGGGGGTGACCCCTCACCTCCCCCATTCATGTGGTGGTAACCCCTCCACATTAAAATGTCCCTTAACATTCTCTTTTAAAGTCTCCACTTTAAATGCATTAAATTTCTCCAAATTTAATGCTCTCTCATTTAATAAAACTCTTTTATTTATTTTATTCAGAATTTTGTTAATTACTTTAATTAACAAACATTCACATAAAACCCCTTGCAATATTTCAATATCACATGCAGAACCACTTTCTGCAATTTCACCCGAAACAATTCCGGTTTCTATCGAAACAATTCCTGTTTCTATCGAAACATTTCCTGCGCTTTGCAAACCTTTTGTCTGGAACATATGTGCTCCTAAATGGTGTCTGGCAACCCTTAAGTGTGTCACCCTACGGTTCGCGAATAATGCAGACATGATTGAGACTCCTCTCAGATCAATAATCAGAAGCGGGACCTGGAGATCCATACTGACTTCTGCACATTCAATGATGACTTATGTGATCGTGAGAACCTTTAACGTCAGCAATTTAATCTCTTTGTCTCATGATATAATACATGTCCGAGATTCGATCATTGGTATCCAAATACCTAGTTTGATCTCGTTACCGACATGCACTATTTTCTCGTTCCCGTGATATAACATTCTAGTGATCACATCACTTGCTTGCAAGCTATCTTAATGTGATATCACCGAGAGGGCCCAGAGGATATCTATCCGTCATCTGGATTGACAAATCCCACTCTTGATCCATGAGCCTCAACATAACACCTTCGTAGTACTGAACCCATCTTTATAGTCACCCTATTACGGTGTGACGTTTGATGTTATCAAGATACTCTTCCGGTGTTAGCAATTAACATGATCTCATGGTCTAAGGACTAAGACTACTTTGTATGATGTTATAGCAATATAAACATAATGACTTGATCGTAATGCTATACTTCAGATGAACGTTCATCACATCATTTCACAAATGTTGTGACCTTGTTATTAATAACATCCAATGTCCATGATCAGGAAACTTTGATCATCTTGTTAATCAACAAGCTAGTCTATAAGAGAGGCATAACTAGGAACCCTTTTTGTTTATTAAACACACATGTATTGATGTTTCCTATCAATACAATTATAGCATGCAAAATAAACATCTATCATATACAAGGAATATATAATAACAACTTTATTATTGCCTCTCAGGGCATATTTCCTTCACATCATCCCCAGATTCCCCCTTTTCCACATCTTCCAAAGCACCTACCTGACCAGTTCTTTCCCTAGAATCCACGGATTTCTCAGTTTCCCTACTTTTTTCCTTGATTATCTAATCAATTAATAAATCTTGATCATCATCACACTCTTCCTTAGAATCATGTTCTTGCACAGTTGCCAATCCAGGAGCATAGGATTTTCCATAATTCCCAGAAGTAGAATGTTGAGCATCAGTAGTGTTATCAAAAGAATCATGAATAAGATTATCCACCCTAGCCCTTTTTGGAGAGGGAACATCAGCACCATGACTCACACCAACCATAGAATGATCCCCAGTAGAGCCACCTATAACAACTTTATCCACCTCATAATAAAATAGGTAGAAATTATCCCCCAAGCATCCTTCAGCTTTTTCGGAATCTTCTCAACATCTCTACACCCAATTAACACTTTGACATATTCAGGTCGATGCAAGTTGGATGCATCAATATTCAAAGGAACACCAACTAGAGAAGCAGCAAAATAAGCATGAGCCTCACAACGTTTTTCAGATGGAATATTTTTCACTCGAACCCACGCCTTCTAAAGCTGAGCCAAAGCTCCAACAGAGTCAGACTAGGGAGACAAGTTAAGAACAACATCTTTTGTTTTCATTTCCATCGTTTTACCCCAATAGCAGGCCCTCTCCACCTCTTTTGGATTAGGAAATCTCATCGTAAATTTCTTGGGACTGATGGCTCTCGTAGTACATCTCCATCCAGCACCAAAGAAACCACCATTAAACTCCATCTCAATATCTCTAGCATTAACCACCCCTTCAACCACAGTAATGATCACAGTACTAGCTTTCTCCTTCAACTAGTATTAGGGAAATAGAAGAAATTATGTCCAGGAGATTAAAATCCACATATAGGTGCTACACACTACCAAGGAAGAATTGCCTGGCATACATGGGAAGTATGCCCCAATTTATCACAGCGAGCATAGCGAATAGTACGGCAATGCCCAGATATATTGCAATTATGACATAGACCAGGATCATCACGCATGATATTCACACCAGGATTCGGAGGATCAACAACAGGGGCATGTCGAGCTTCGTTACCTCCAGGATGTTCCCCCATAGCCTCCCGGCGATCTCGCTCAGGGATCTGTTGTCCAGCTCCAAATCCACCTCCCGTAGGCAAGTTCTGCCTCGGGGGGTTACGCGGACTGCGATGCTAGACATAGTTGCGACCACGTCCGCCACCACCACCGCGATCTCCACGAGCCCCGAATCCTCTTCCCCCGCCATGCATCTGCTGGCCTCGAACACCCCCACCACCCTGATCCGCCATAGATTTCGCGGATCCGCTCCGAGTAGGCGAAGAAACAACTTGCGCAAAGGATCTAGAATCTCCGCCCACCTTCCCCGGCCACCAATCGAACGATTCGGAGGACGACGGTGGCGGCGACGGAGAAACCTAGGCGACTCCCAGAAATGCTGGAAGAGCCCGCGGAGATCTCCACCGCTAGATAAGTACGGGGGAGGGGAGTCGCGAGCGAATATACCATCAGTTGATTCCGCCGCCGTCGATGGAGACGCCGAAGCGGACGGACCAGCTCCGAGGATACCCTGGGACGGCGAAGGTAACGGCACCCACTGACGCCCCACCTGTAAGAGCGATGTCCCCTCACCAGATGCGGACACGTCAAGGATGCCGTCGAGCCGCCGTTCCCTCCGACCAGGCTCCGGGGCAGGAGGGAAGAAACGTGTCAGCGACGCCACGTCGCACGCCATCTGCAGCACCTTTTTGATTGAATTATTTATTTTGTCGGTTGAAAATTTACAACACTAGTTTAGCCCTTAGGATAAGTTTCGTTGACCCGTAAGCCCTAGGTGCGCACTATAATGAATTTTTAATTGCGATTAGTGGAATGTAATATGATGACGTGACTCAAAGGTAGATGGCACGAAGAAGAAGCTGAACCAACGGTAGCAAACCGCCCATAATTTGATGTGTACATGATGATGTGGCAGATTTTCTTAGGTGGCAGCCTAGAATTGCTCGTGGATGGTTGATGAGGTGGATAACTTGTATGTTGAAAGAAATCTTCTTAGTGAGGATGATCTACTTAGTTATATAGGATATAGGATTTAGCAAAATAAATACGTAACATCTTTTCAAATTTTTAGAAAAAGTTTTGTGCTTAAAGCCAAAATTGACTCTTTCTGGATGTATTGCTACGTCTCTTCTAGCAAAGTGGTCAACCATGTACTGTCTGTGCCTCCGGAATGGCCAGCAGCGCCAGGTCGAGCCGCTAATGTCTCACCTCGTAACAGTCACACAGTCAATCTTTGATCCACTATGATCCAGAGTGCTCCGTTGCACATAGATCATTATTGTAGCCTTCCCAAAGCAGGGTACTGGGGTTACTTTTGATTCTGGTATTCCTTGTCGAAGCGGTCCTCGAAGTGCAACCCGATACCATAGAGGAAGGGTGCATGGTAGCTGCATTGCTATGTGAGGGTTCGCCACAAAGCTGATCTTCTCCTGATGTCTCCCATGTCTATTGTGTTTGTCACAGTCTGTGTATATGTTTGCATTTCCTTTTGAGAACTATTTTACTAACAAAACAGAAATGAGGGGAATTGTCCAGAGAATGGTGGAATATACATGCTAGCTAGCTCACTTCATACAACGTATGCTCATGTCTAGAAGAAGACGCATTAGATAAACCGCGTGGAGTGACTTAGGTATAGCTGCTCACTGCAAACCATGGTGGATGGGGTATACGGAGACATAAAGTGGAAAATAGCTCGACATATACGGAGAATAGCGTGCACAACACTAATACCGACTTGTTGTCCCCAACATATTTTTCAGACATTTGTACGAGAAACCCCTACAACATAAATACTCCCTCCATTTTAAAATATAAGATGCTAGGAGTAAGACTGTAAATCTGTGCCTAGTGGTAGGCTGAGTTTTTTACTAATATACTTCTCCCACTTAATTCTAAGGCAAAGTATACAATAAATTGATCTCATTCAGCAATATCAGGTTGTGTGAATATCTTTCGGAAATCAATATATCATTTTACATATATGTTTGTGCGATGTTACTTCGTCATTTTTTAGGTGGATGAGATTGTGAACCTCGGATTCCTATTTTGTGGTTCTTTGTGAGTTATCTAGTTGGTAAAGTTAAAAAAAACTATCTTGTTTGTTGCATTTTTTTCGAAATGGAGAGTGAAGCCCCGGCCTCTGCATTAAGCAATGCACACAACCTATATTATTAGAGCAACAAAGTGTGGCAAAAGCCACTACAAAGATCATACAAACCAGAACTGTCAAACTAAAACACCGAGCAAAACGATAACCATATTGCGAGCTCCCAACGAGATCTAGCAAACACCTAGTTACGTCATGCACTCCAGGAGACCAGATCCGCCTAGCCTATCCACAAATGGTGCCCACGCACACACTCCGGATGTCACTGCCTCCACTATCTTCCGCCAAACCATCATCAGCATGTATATCGATGTGCAGACTCTCTCCACGCCAGCCACGGACACCACCGCGGTGTCAAGTAGCACCACCTCCCGCGCACTATCTCCAAAGAATATCACGGTTGCCACCGGTACCCCGCAGCACCATGCCGCCAAGTACCACCAGCAACACAGCTTGAAGTCTTCGAAGGATCTGTCGTGCGTAGCACTTGCCGAATAGGCATGAATCAGCACCTGTCGGTCAAGAATGACTTGACATCACTGCCGAAGCTCCACGTGTCCTGCCTCTTCCATCCAGCGCTTCTCCACAAATGATGCTCCCAAGAGAGAACACGACACCACAGCGCCGCCATCGCCCGATCCAAAGATCTTAGGGTTTCCCTCAGAGTAGCACGATTGAGTTCAACACTAGGTGCACGATGATGCCTTCATCAAGGTAACGATGTGTTAATGCCGCCATCGTCCGCCAATGGCTCGGTTTTCACCGGCACCTAGGTGCCACGCTGCCGGGACTAGATGACAGATCTCGAGATCCATCAAACCAGCCTCAGGCCGACCACCTTCGATGGAGAAGATGACCACCGTCACCAAACACAGGGCCTCTGCCCTGAGCGTCCTCATGATGCGTAGTAGAGCCCAGAGAAGACGCACGATGTCCGACCAAGGACGATGGAGGACAGAGTAGCAGGACGATCCAAGAAATCCTAGATCACCGCCTCCATCCGCCCAGCCGCCTTCAGCCCCGCTGCCGGCGCTCCCTGGCCGCCGCCACGACGCCATCACCGCCGCCGCTCGAGGTCGAGGTCACCGCCACCATGATGGATTAGATCAGGACGCGAGGACGAAATCCCGCCGCCGCCGAGCCGCGGGGACTTTTCCTAGCGATGGTGCTGGCGGCGGCGGGAGGGGTGGTTCTAGGTGGGAGGTGGGGAGTGGCCGGTAGGGAGGGGATCCGCCCGGTGTGGCCCGGCGGAGGACGCACGGGGTCGGGAGGGAGAGAGTTAATCTTGTTTGTTGCATATCTATCTACTTTATAGAAATAAAACGCTAACATGAAGTACAGAACATCCATGTGTTGTCAGTTCCGTGAATGGTAATTTGGTTGTGAATTCAACAAATATTGCACCCAGGTGTGGGCGCGATCTCACTATACTATTGTATGCAGCTTGGTCAATCTATTGTGTAAACATTATTCTATCTTTATTTTACAGGAATTATTCCATATTGTTATTAAGTTCACTAAACTCTTCAATCTATGTATCCACTTTCATCTTCATTTCATATTTTATGAAGGATGGCCATATTATGTTGGGCTAAAAACACAAGGACTAGTGGGGTTCGCTTCCTAGGATATTTTCCCACCCAAATCCTTTCCAGGCTATTTTTTCCCGGCCCAAGGGTTTAGTGTGTTGCTATCCCTCTTCATCAAAGTGGTCAAGCATGTTCTGGATTTCACATCTCTATTCTTTGGATTAAATACTTTTGTACAAAACAAATTTTCGTACACACTTGTGGAAACTCCATACATCATGCAGTCGCCACGTTGCCGGAATGCGAGGGGCAATGGGTCAAGCCGCTAGGTTCTCATCTCACCTCACAATAGTCACACAATAAACTTTGATTGAATGTAGAACTATATGTTATCATAAAAAATAAAGCTAGCGAACTATTCAAAACAGCTAACTGGACTCGTACTATGAAAACTATAGATGATTTTTTTAAGAACTGGGGTGCCTAAGGTCGAGTTGAACATAGATCGTTGTTGTAGCCCCCAAGAGCAAGGGACTCATGTTAATGGAATTTGGAAGTCACTCCACGTGCATTTGACTATGGAATGTCTTGTCATAGCTGAGTTGCAAGTGCATTGCCATACCATAGAGTAACGCCATAGACAAGATGCACCGTTGATTTTCCACAAGTTGGTCTTTTCCTAATGCCTCCCAAATCTATTGTAAGTGGGTGTGCGTGTTTGTATTTCCTTGGAACACTACTTAAAAAAATGAGGGGAATTGTCTTGGGAACAGTGGAATACCATACATGTTAGCTAGCTCAATTCATATAAATTGCCAATGTATTTCTCTCATTCATATGCTTCTTTCTAGAAGAACACACATTATATAAGCCGCATTGGATGTGTCCTAGGCTCCTAGCCAAGCTAGCTGCTCAATGTAAACCATGATGGCTGGGAGATAGGAAGAAATAAAGTTGTTAATAACTCGTCAACAAGAAGAATAGCATGTGCAATACTAAAGATGAGTTGTTGACTTATATTGTCCTTATTTTTATTAGAGATTTGCACTAGAACCCCTACAATATAAATAAGACTCTAAATTCCGCTCAGTGGTAGGCTAAATATTCGTCTGGTGTACTTCGCTGATTCATAATACTACACTAAATTGATCTCATTTGGCGACATCAGGTTATGAGAAGATCGTTCGCAACACAATACACCATTTCACATGTAAATTTGGCACGATGTTCCATCAACATTTTTGTTGGGCTAGAACCCAAGGATCATTTCACCAAATTCTGCAATCCATGTGTACCCCTTCAACTTCATTGCACATTTTTTTAGGGTAGCCATGTTTTGTTGGGCTAGAACCCAAGGATTAGTGGGCTTGGTCGTCTACTAGGCCATTTTCCCTGCCAAATCATTTTCAGGCTGCACAGGGTTTAGTATACAGCCCACCCAAATCGCTTGGCTAGGGTTTAGTCTACAGCCCACCCGTCTCCCTTACTTATATCCTCAAATCGCCTCTGTGACTTACTTATCCTCTCACAAACCACACGAGCGACGAGACGAGCAGCCGCCGCCTCCGTTTGTCCAGATCACGACGATTCCACCCCTCCTATTCAGATCCATCCTCTGCCATCTCTGATGATGTCGTTCCTGAGCCAAGATTAGTTTCCTGCACTGCATTGACTCAAGCTGGATCGTGAATCCATGCATGATATGGTGATATCCACAAGATCACATGTCGTGTTCATGATTCAGCTCGAGTCAATTCAGTCTAGGGAGCTTTGGTACTAGTAGTAAAAGCTATTTGGGGACAAAGAGTGTACCGTCCTTCCATTAATTTCTGTACTTAAGGTAATTTATTGTCTTTATATATTGTAGCAGTAGCCTGGATCTGATCGTTTCTCAAACATGGTTGCTGAAACAATACCTGCATATCGGCTTCTGAGTTCTGAGTTTAATACTTCCTCCGTCTAGAAATAAATGACTCGGATTTGTCTAAATTTACATGTATTAAAACGTGATACATCCGAAATCTAGACAAATCTGAGTCACTTATTCCGGACCGAGGAAGTATAAACTGATATGCAGCTTGTATTCTGCTTTCAGGTTGCTGCGACTTTTCTCTGCTTAGTTTGTCGTCTACAAGGACTGGTCAGAACTCAGAAATAACTGGCTCCTCATGACCTCGGATGAGGATGCAGTCAGTTCATCTTAATGGTGAGACCGAGAGAGATGCCTTTACATGGACTCTGCATACCTGACACCGCACCCATACAAAGTCATCTCAAACTAGCTCGTATCTCTGGTTTGTGAAGTCAAGAGCAATCACAGCTTCTAATTCGCGACGAGGTCACTTATTTATTTTTGTAGAAAGATTGCAACCACATACTGTAGTAATTACGGTAGCAAACAGAAAGAGCAAGAACGACCTAATCATCACCGAGGTATCTGGAAAACAGAATGCATTGGTGTGTGAAATTAAATAAATCGCATTCATTTGCACGTGCCAAGTTCACATAACTAAGCGTGGTGATTGTGCTTTTGCTTTCATTGTGTAGATAACCATTAAACAGAGATATTCCCTAGATAAGTTTTTCAATAGTAGAGTTAAACATGCTGCCCTACGAAAAGATAAGCGGATCATCCTGCAAGTAAGCATAGCCAGCAGCAATGCGTTCTGTTCTGCTCCCCCAAAACGAGATAAAGTTCACCAGCAAACTCTTAGAAATCAAAACTTCTTCAGATTTTTACCCAAAACGATAGTTCAACAGGCATCAACTTCCTGTAGATTGTAACACATATAAGAAGCCTGGAAAGAAAAAGATAAAACATTAGAGCCTTAGAGGCATAACATACGAGGAGCTAGTCATATATACAAGGAAACAAATAGTCCATCTTTGCCCTTTAGAACATTTTGAGGAAATAGAAGGTGAGTTATAGTCTGGAATAACATGTCTGTTTCTATCCATGTTAACTGAAGCAGATAATTACAATATGACTTGCAATTTTCGCATAATCATGCCTGCTAGTTCAGAAAACACTAGTAAAACTTGATTAAAGGTCCATGCTAGGACACCAACCGGTAATGTTTAGCAGCCTGGCAATCTAAAAGTTACTAGAATTCTGCAGGAGTTGAAGAATAAGTTCAGGAGAACATCATGTTTAACAAGAGTAATCTTTCTACAGTACTAGTTAGTGTGCACGTGCAACACACGATCTTTCATAATGCAAGATGATGCAATATAACCAACAAGGTTCCTAAACCTACATTATCATTACATGATTATATATTCTTCAGCTTAATAACTATATTTGTCATTCATCAATTTTAGCAAATAAAAGACAACTCAAGATGCAATCAATTATACAATCTATAATTCTTAATATCCTCTCATATTAATAACAACAAGCTAGAACAAATGTCACACCGTGTATGGCAGGGTAGCCATACCAAACAAAATCAAAGAAAATGATGAGTGACATGGAGCTCTCTTCTCACCTTGGAGATACATCAAGAACTAATGGACTTCAGCTAAAAAAATTCTACTCTAAACCTAATTTGGTACACAATGGTCTTGGAAATGACCATCTCCATATGCAGAGTCATGCGAGCCTCAAAGTCAGCCATGTAGACATGCTGCAATAATGACAGTCAAAAGTCTGTTATGGCCACAAGGCGCAGACAAAAAAATAGGTCAAATATAAATCAACTACACAACATTTTCTACAGTTGTACTATACTTAATCATATGCAACTTTAAGATCAAGAAGCTATTCTCAAATTCTTAATCACAAATCTTCATGCAACGATACAATCTGCTGCCCACACGAAACAGTCGGTTCACCTTCTTGTTTAAAAAACAATTTGCATACCCAAATAAAGCATATTCACATATAAGTGGCATCTACATATGCTTTAGAAGACCTCTAATAGTACACACAACACATCAAATGAACCAAATGATCCATCCATAAGGGAATGTTTTGGTTTTGCACACCAATTAAAATATCTAAGCTTGCATTAAGTCAACATATATACCATGCAATTTTGAAAAAATGCATCTTGAATTCAAACATTTTCAAAAGTGATGTAAAATATGCTCAAAATTTACCTATATAATATTTAGGAGACCACATTTACAGAAGACCATTCTTTGATAATTGTATTCTCATAGTCGGATTTGTCTCAGCGCTTAGCGGCGCATCTGGACTTGTCTCTGGCAGACCTCTGACTCCATGTTTTTCATGCCTTCTAATATACGTCATGACGATTCTTTTTCCAAACAAAGCTACCTACAACCAGCTTAATGCCTGAAAAAACATAACTATACAAATTCAGGAAATGAAAGAGCAAGACACTAAACGGGAAACATCAGGTTTAAATCCCATGAAATATACCAACATACAAATAAGCTCTGTTATTTTCTCAACAATAATCAAATATCAAATAGGGAGGTGAATGAGAGCTCCTGCTCCGACACATAACTCGATGTTGTATGTTACCATGTAAAAGGACTGAACATACCTAAGATAACACCAAGTAAGCTACAGCGAGAAGCTCATAAGGTAGTAACTGCATGAACCAGGCATCATGCCACGTGGATAGACCAATAGCTAAATAAAAGCAATATTTAGTATTTAAAGTAGTATATGATTCTGCAGTGGTGAACTGAATAAAGCTACATGGTGCATGAATCTGTGAAATGTCGAATTGGTATAGAAAAAAGAAATTTTACAACAAGTAGCATCTGATGTTTATCTGATATATATATATATATATATATATATATATATATATATATCCTGATTCGAGAACGGTATTAATCCTTTCTAAAGGACGGCACAACTCTAGTTTCGCTCCCTCTCTTCAGGGAAGTGCACGTGACTTCAGTCTTCTCCTCACCAAGTTAGTATTTCATTGTTGATGAACTTAATTAAAATAAATTTTGATAATCAAAAATAGAATTTACAAGTAGAAATGTACTCCCTCTGTTTGGGATTATTAGTCCTAAAGGCCAATTTAATAATACCAAGACAAATCATAACTCTCTTTTATTAATCTGTGCATGCACCAATAGTCTTACATGCATGAGAGAAATGAGAGAAAAAGAAGAACATGCATTGGATGAGAGAGACTAAAATGGGATAACCCTTATAATCTCAAACAATATAAAAAAGCTCTTAGGACCTATAATCCCAAACAGAGGGAGTACAGCTCAAGATTGAAATGGATCAAACTTCCAAAAAATAATGCATCCTCACCATATAATACTGTCCTACTTGAGCAGGATCATACTTGGTCGACTCGATGGCATAATTAAGTTCCATGAAGTTCAGTCACAAAGATAGGCTTACTGATCCCCATTCGCTCTACAGGCTAAATAGCACCCTGCTAAGAAGTAGCGCTTTAGTGTGAGTGGAATTAGTACCGTGTTTAATGTGGCCCACGGCTGCAAAAAATAACATCGTCCAGAGCCACAGACTGTCCCGGGAGACAGCGCCAAACTTGAATTGCTTGTTGCATCAGTGAACACACAATCAGTATTAATAAGCGTCATGTCCGGAGATAGTGGCGTCCACCAATGTTTAATCTACAAAGACAATTCACACCACCTATTCAGAGAGATATGGTGCTATACCTTGGTACTGGAATTCATCTATCAAAAGCCGTCTCTCATCATGGTTCTTCTTATTTTGTTCATGCTATATACGTACCAACACCAAATTCAGGCCAAGGCCGTGGATTTTAATTTTCTTTCATCAGCCAGTTCCATCATCATTAGTGGAGACCGGCATTGGAGTGCTTGCAGTCGGCAAGACCAGATACTGGGCTGCCAGGAAGTAGGTAAGGGGGCAGTAAAAGAGGCACACCTCTAGGAGTCCCGGTGTCGGCCCCGAAAGCCTGGAGCGCTTAATCCGCTTATCAATCTGCAGGCTGGCGTGGGAGGCGACCTCGCCGGTGATGACGCGAAGTGGTCGACGGTGTCCAAGGCGCGGTCAAACACGTCTGCGGGGAGGCCGTCGGTCTCCACTATGTCGCGAGGGCGCGGGAGACTCGACGCCTCGATGGTGCTTGCTCGCACCACACGGAGGGGCGCCATGGTGAATGGAGCTAGCCGTCGGGCACGTGGAGATGATGAGGAGCAGAGGGTTGGACGGAGAAGGGGGATAGGAGGAAGAGGGCGTAGCGATGGGGCTTGTGGCGGTCATTTGATGCGGGCAGAGATGGAGATTGGAGAGGGTAGTGTGTCGGGGGCAGCCATGGATGGCGTGCGAGGACTATGATACAAATTGGGAGAGAGAGCAATTACAGGCGGACACGGGGGTATTTTCCTCTGCCGGCGGAGTAGGTTTAGCCATTCTAAATTGCTAAGTGCACACACACAATGGATTAGGTTAATGATAACCGTTATATTGAGTTTAATGGGTCTAATCATACGGTGGTACTGGATCCGTGTACGTTTGCGGGGTGTGTTTAGAAAAGATTATGTTTGCTCTTTTATTAGTAGTAGAGATATGCCTCACAACACTTCGCATGGACACTGTGAAATGCAATTCCGTAATTAGTCTTGAGCACCCCAAAATATTGATGCTCAAACAAGTTGGTATTATGGATGATCATGGGCAGTACACATTAGAATTTGGCAAAATTGCACAACATTGATTTTCCATGGCGGTAATTAAACGCAGAGTGACAGCTACATGCACCAACAATACATTATCCTAAAGCATGTGAATGGATGACATACAACTAATAATGGATCAATAAAGAGGCATTGGGTAAGAGAACGTGCACATAAATACATTACTAGATGGTAGCCTTGTCCTGGTTTTCATCTCTTCTAGAGTTTTCTGAATGATCTATAACATCTGCAAAAGACTGGTTTCCTGAGATGTCCTTGCCTGAAAGAGGTTCCTTCGCATGAATGTCCAAGAATTCAAACAACAGGCACAATATAAAAACAAAACAACTTGTACCAGTAGGTCCAGTACAGAATTATGCGCATTACACATATAAAGATCAAAATTGCTGTGCGTAAGACAATTTTCAATACACACGCTACTTGATTTCAGTGTCGGACAAGTATCGGATGGAAAATCCGTCGCAGATATAGCAGCGCTCTATAAAGATTGAGCTAGCTAACAAAATCAATACACAGATCAGCAGGTTATAAGATTTCGGCACAATATATTCACAACTTAAGGCTAATCAGAGAAAATGCAACGCACAGGAGCCTCCGAGCTCTCGTGATTATCTGTAGAAGGGATCCGGCTTGATCCAAGCCACGAGGGAAGCACGCATGGTACGAAACCTGGAATTTCACCACGGCCATCAAGAGGAGAACTCCCAATCACCTTCCCCATGTGCATGTCCACGGCGACAATGTGATCGCCGACATTGAGGTTCATGACGCTGGCGTTCAGTGGGTCAAGAACGCTAATCTTTGGTGTATTCTCCCCTTGCAATGGCAGCCACGGGTGCCCTCCATCCCCCAAGACCCGGCTGAGCGCCACCTGGTGCTCCAGCGTCCAGCCGACGCCCTCGTCGTCAAGCGCGAAAGAGCTGAGCACAAACGGTTCCTGCTGAGAGACCTCGGCGTACCGCAGCCTCCCCTCGCTGACCCCCATGCGCCGGTGCTTGACCAGCTCATCCCTCGCTTCGTCGTGAGGTTCAGGCAGCACACTGCCCTTGGGAAGCTCGACGAAGCGTGTCTCTGCCCGGTCGCTGAACGGGTCCGCCGAAATGGCGCCACAGCTCACGTCCACCCACCACAGCCGCCCGCCGAAGGCCAGGATCTCCTGGTCCGTGGTCCACATCCGCCGGGACGGCGCGCCCTTCACGAGGTCCCACTCCCTCGTGTCCGAGAGAAACCGGACCAGACTGCTCCCCATGAGGAGCTGCGCAACGGCGAACCTGTCGGGCGGCCCGCGCCCGCGGTCGGCTTGGGTGAGGATGCCCATGCGGGGCATGCCAAGGATATCCGTCAAGCCGCCGCTGTCCGGGACGCGGAACACCTGGCCGCTGACAGGGTTGCAGACGAGGTAGGTGAAGTCGGAGACGCGGCCGCTGACGGGTTCGCCTGTCATCTGGGTTTGGGCCGGGCCGGGCACCTGCCTGCCCAACAGGGGAGCGATGATGGGAGGGCCGGCTCTGAGGTCGGCGTAGGCGAGGACGAGGAGGCCGTCGGCGCTCGAGGAGGTGAGCACGCCGCAGAGTATTTGCTCCTCGCCGGCGCCGCAGAGTATTTGCTCCACGCCGCTGTACCTGCAGGGGTGGGGATCCTCGACGGTTACGATGTAGTGCGCCGGCATGAGGAGGTGGGAGTACCCCGGCGGCTCGGCGAACTCGGAGGTCGCGGTCATCTCCAGCGGTTGCTCCGACTGGAAGGCCAGCGACACGCGGTCGAACATGGCCCAGAGAGGGCGCGAGGCGGCCGTGGAGAGGGGCCGGCGGAGGTGGCCAGACTGGCCAGAGACGGGGCGGCGGAGGCAGCTGGAGAGGCCACGGAGCGCGAGCGAGAGCGGCATTTCGGGGGAGGCGGCGATCGATCGATTCGGTGTGTGAGGAGACCAAGGATTCGAGGGTTTTGTGTTGGTGAAATCCGTCGGAGAAGCCGACAGAGGTGTGCCGCCGCTGGCCTGCTGCTCTGACAAAGTAGCATTTCCCATTATTTTCTTGATTTTCCAGGCCTAGAAGGACTAATGATGTGCAAAAATGGAGGTTCCAGTATAGGTTACAAGCATATTGAAGAACAAATAATACTCCAAGAGTTACAGGTTATAGGCAAAACAAGCATAATTTATGGCTGAACTAACTTAAACAAGGATTACAACTTTGAACATTTCAAATACTAAAGTAATCCTTTCAGTTTCCTTCTTAAGGGTGTCTCTGAAACAAGCATAATTTATGGCTGAACTAAGAGCATATTTAGTAGATACCGCGTCCTGTCTCGTACCGCAAAATAACCGTCCGTTTGCGGTTCGAGGGGGAGAAGTGGCCATTTTAGATATCCTAAACCGTACCGCATCCGAATTTTTTTTACGGTTTCCCGCAAAACGTCGCTTCGGTGCCGCATATGTACCGTACTGGGAGGTGCCAATGCGCTATACCGCATCCCGTTGATTGTGTTGGCGGGAGGGAAATTTTCCCTCCCCCGCTTCCTGCTCACCCTCCACCGTCGCTGATCTGCCGCCGTTGCCGCAATATCCCTCTCCTCCCTCCCATCGCGACCTCCCTCCTCGGCGCAGCCATGGCGAGACCCACTCTAAACTACTATGAGGCGTCGATGTTCCGCCACCATAGCATCCTCGCTCCGCCACGCGTGACGATCCCGGAAGGCTTCGAGCTCAGCCACTATGGGGTCTCGGTGGCGCCAGTTCCGCACGGTGCCGAGTTGGGACGCCGAATCGAGGAGTGCCGCCTCGAACTCCCGGAGTGGAAGAGGGCCATGCCCAGGTACGCGCCTTCGAGCTCCTATTGGCCGAGGTTATTCAAGCTGGAGCGCCGGGCGGCGCTTGCCATTTGCCCCGAACACCGCCGCGATGTCCACCCCGACGACCGCAACCGTGAAGGGAGGGTGCAATTCTGGGTGGTTTCGGGACACAACCATCTCCTCCGCCATCAATGATGCGCTCCGCGAGGACTTCTTGATGGAGGCTAACCACGCTGGAATCATCGAGATCTCCGACAGCGGCAGCGAGGACGACGGCGACGGCGCGGCCGAGGAAGACGGGGCGGAGGCGGACGGTGCCGCCGCGGCCGAGGAAGATGGCGCGGACATAGACGGTGGTGCCGGGGCCGAGGAAGATGGCGACGAAGAGGATAGCGGAAGCGAGATCATCGATTAAGGTTTCATTTAGTCTTTCGTTATGTTTAATTTCTTCGATTGAAAACCTCGTCGTTGAATGTCGTCTCAAATTATCTACCGATGTTGTTTTAATTTTTGTTCATACACTGAATTGTGTGCTTTGCGGTGAACTATGTTTTCCGGTACACGTGACGAGGCGGAACAGATGTTGCATACTGAACCGTAAAAGGCAATATGCGGTTTTGCGGTACAACTATACGGCATCTGATCCGACTCGCCCTTTTTCACACCGCAAAATCGAGTTGCGGTTTACCGCATCTGCATTTTGCAGTAGGAAGGGATGCGGTATCTAACTTGAACAAGGATTACAACTTTGAACATTTCAAATAAAGTAATCGTTTCAGTTTCCTTCTTAAGGGTGTCTCTGAAACAACAAATAAATAAAATGAGCTCAAGAGGGTCGTCGCAAAAGAGAGGAAGAAAATTAGTAACTGATAATGTTGCAGCACTGCAAATACAAATAAAGGTGCTTCTTTGATTACTTGATTCTATAGGCAGAAAAACAGGCCACGTCCTCTTCGGTGCAACCAATTCTCGTTCCACATCGGTTCAGCAGTAACTGGTTACTCAACTAAAAAATCACTATCATGTCGCAATGTTTAGATTTGGTATAGTTTAATTCAAACAAAGGAGAAAACAAACAAGGAGGTGACTTGTTTGATTAATCAGGCCATCGCATCCACACTGCCCCTTATAACGCAAGCAGTCTAGCTAGTTTACCACTGCATTGCTTATTGCTACTGCACAATATTATGTGAGCAGTATGACAGATGCAAAAATCTTTGAATTACAAATGTTTTTTCCCTTGCAATCCAGATGAGGAGCTCAGAGGATTGCAAAATCTTGATGGACCAGATAAAATTTAGCAAGGGGGAAGTAATCTTACCTTCTTCCAGTTCATCTTCTGTTGAACCTTGCTGCCGCTCTGCTCCTCCTGCCCACAGACATAGCCGGACGGATGCGGTTCCCCATGGACCTCGCCGAACGCAGGCTGCTCCCATAGATCTCGGCGGACACCGGTTGGTCGAGGGATGGGCGGAGACGGCCGGAGAGTAGGAGAGTAGGGCTAGAACGATGACGATGGGGCAGTTTCTGGGAGGGGATGGGGGGCGAGAGAGACGTAGGGATGTAAGCAGCTCTTTGGCCCATCAAGATTGGTGAGTTTTGGGGTATTGGCCCATTAGACAAATTCTGAAATTCTGTTTGGCCCATTTGTACATGGCAGCATATGGATGTGCATGTGGTGTCAAAGTTTATTCTCATACTGCTAGTTAAGTGAGAGTTACGCCTCCTTATATACTAGGCTGTTCCACCACTCACTAAGGTGTGAGAAGAAGAGCAGCTCTCGCACATTTCTCCTCCGACGCCGCCCGCCTCGCCTCGCCACGCCACGCCTCGCCTCGTCTCGTCTCGCCTCGTCACGACGAGCGCGCGCGCCGCGGGTTGCGGGAATCTCGCCGAGCCGAGCTTTATTTTTGCTAGTTGGGAAAATTAATCTTGGATTAATTACGAGTAATTAACGGACGCGTTAATGAGTCAGCCGTTTCCAGTCTTTATGGGATGTGGGCTGTTACCGACTCAGACGTGGGCTGAGTCCCACGATCTCCCTGACCTGCTCTATATAAGTCTCCGCGCTTACCATAATCGGCATCGCTTACCACACGCGTCTCCTTCTAGTCTATTGCACCGCCGTCTTCGTCTTCTCCATCCCGGCTTACGGCGTGCACCGCAGATTGGGACAGTAGGCCTTCGGAACCTCGTCTCTTGTGAACCTGTACGGGCGAGGGGCGATCAGATTTTTGGGGAGCGCTTCTGCGCCACTACTGGCTTCCACAACGTCTTCCGACGACGAGTTCCCGGACGGCGACTTCTTCCTGGATGTCACCGACCTCTTCGATAACCTCAACATGAGCGACGACGCTGCTATTGCTGCTACTACCGCCGCGGTTGCTGCTGCCGCTGCTCTACCGTACGTAACACTGAACTTCTTATTTCAGATTCTGCTAGAGTTCCTTATTCTAGCGTTCGGTGTAGATGTGATAGGTTTTTCTTATTTAGATGTAATCTGTTCATCTACTTTACTGATCTGTATGATTAGTTTTATTACCGTCTGTATGATCACGTTTTATCAGTTTATTTTTCGGATTAAATCATATGGATTATTGCTTATATTTTCAACACAAGGCGCATCATTAAAAACCTTCCAGTCCTCTTAGGTACTCTGGAAGGAAAAGAGTGCATCTGAAACTTGCTGCTCCAAATTCATATCAGAGTTACATCTTTAACAAGAGTTTTTAGGAGAAAGCTAGGGGGTTCATCAACCTAATTACAAGAGGTTTTGTCTAAAGAACATGCCCTAGCAAGATCATGAGCATCTCCATTTGCTTTCCTTGGGAAATACTTGAATAAAACAGTTCCGACCATTGACGCCTCATCGATTTCATCCGCAAGGACAGCAGAGCATTCTCCCCACCAAGCTTCATCACCATTGCAAGCATCCACTATGTCCAAAGAATCTGATTCCGCCACTACATTGTTGCACCCAAGACGGTTTGCAAGGGCCAGGCCTTCCCTCATTGCTATAGCTTCGCTGGAGAAGCCACGTTTCGAATATAGAAGGTAGTAGCCGCAATAAAACGCCCATTATGAGCACGGGCAATAACCCCAGCAGCTCCAGAGCAACTGTCATAGTGAAAAGACCCATCAACATTCACCTTAATTTGTCTAGGTTCTAGTTTAGTCCATTTTCTATGCACTGCATCCTGGCTACCCTTGGGGTCGTTTGCATTGATAGCCATAGATAAGATTGACATCCTGCACTTGGGAATCGGCGGCACAGGTTCCTCATGTGTGTGCCGCCTCCTCATCCACCAGAGGTACCAACAAGAAATAACAACAACCTCCTTCAGTCCTACTTGATCAAATCCTGGCAGCACGTTGTCTGTTCGAGTAAGCCCAAGAGCTCATCAGCACACACACACTTGGTCGATCAGTACTGAAATACCAAGAGAATCCCATAAAGCTTGGGCAGGTGCACACTGGAATAACAGATGTAAGATATCTTCGGTTGCATTAGAACAGATAGGACAAGTACCACTAGAGCAAACATGTCTATTCACCAGGATAGATTTAAGTGGCAGAATTCCATGTAACGCCCTCCATGCAAAGATTTTAATTTTACTCGGGATCTTTAGCTTCCATAGAATTTTCCAAACAGGGTTGTTCACAGATGATCTGGGTAAGGCGAGCATAGCTTCGTTAGGGCCAAACCGGTGCCTCCATTGGATGTGATAAGCCGATCTAACAGTAAACCTCCCATGTTTTGTATAGTGCCAAGCAACAAATTCATAAAAACCAATATTATTTAGAGGAATCTGGAAAATTTGATTGATATCAACCGTGCAAAACAAACTACAGAGGAGTTGTTCATCCCATTGACCATATATAGGGAAAATCAGTTGAGATACCTTTGTAAGTATATAATTACCTCTTGGGGATATGATCTTATGATCAACGCTCGATGGGATCCAGGGATCAGAATAAATATTGATTTTGTCGCCGCAGCCCTATAGCATCCCATCTGTCTAACATATGTAATGCTATATGGTCTAGTAATATAATTGCTACTTTCTACATATAATTGTTGCATCATAATTATATCATGCTCATGTCATCATGTCACCTTGCATTTGAGCATCATATAAAACCCCTTTTCATTGGTTCTTCTCTCATATGCATTAGTAATTGTATTTGGCTCTTGATATATTGTATTTGATTCTTGATATATGCTTGATGCCCAAGTTGAGTTGGGGTCATATCTTTTATTCCACTCCACCACCTTTCTTTGTCACTGCCTTATAATTCCACCATCCTAAATAACTATGAGCTTTTACTTTCTTTTGGCATTTAATCTAGCTCATGTGGGTTGGGATGAATCCAATTATATTTTCCTTTAGCTTGGCCTTACTCCATATTTTGGAATGCATGTGTATAAATGCCATGATCATTATTTTATTTTCACAATATAAAGCATGGCAATTAATGCCCATGCATGGGCCATGCAAATCACCACCATTCTATTCTTTTGGTTTTACTTGTACTTTTGGAAGTGGAGCATGGGTCTTTGTGAATCCACTCTTGTTGGCTCTTTTCTTGTTACTCTTACCCTAAACCCTCTCCATCTTGATCTCTTTTTCTTTCCTGGTGCACTCAAATCATCACCCCTCACTTGTTTATGTTTCCATGCATGATCATGTGGGATCATACCAAAACCCTAGCCCTACCCTACCTCTCCATCTCACCACCTTTTCTTGCTTGATCTAACTTTGACCATGCTCAACCCTAAATCTCTACCACCCTACCCCTACCTCTCCTTATCCATCATCACCCCCTCCACCTTTGCTTGATCTTGGAGGATCACCCCTAAACCTTAGCCACTCTCTCTAATCTCTCTCCCTAACCCTAGCCCCCACTTTGCTCACCATGCCGAGGCCCTCTCCCTATCTCTGCCAGCAAGGGCCCACCTAGCCCCTCTCTACCCCATGCGAGCTACCCCCAACCTCTATCTAACCCTAGACCGAGCCATGCCACCCCGAGCCTCCCCTCTCGGCCCTCTCTTTTTCTCTCTCTCGCTCACTGCCAAGCAGCCCCACCAGCCCGAGCCTAGCCTCTCTCCCGACCGAGCCCCCACCTGCAGCTACCTGCCAGGCCTCCCCATGCCCAGCACGTGAGGAAGGAGGGAAAGGTGACCACCCGAGCCACCTTTACTCCACCATTTCCCCACGGCATCTCCCTTCTCCCTCTCTGCTTTATCTCCTTCCCCACGCCTCCTCTGCATCCCCAGATCCCCAGGGCCTCGCCCTTCTCCTCCCCACCATCTGCCGCTACCCCTCTCTCCTCCGTCGCCGTCCACCTCGGCATCCACCTCCCCTCTATGATACTGTCGGCGGGCGCGGTGTGAGAGGTGTCGAGGAAGACCGTGTTGATCCTCTGCGTCACCCCGTGCACAGCAGCGAGGAGGAGCCGATCCAGCCCTGCCGCACATCGTCACGGCAGACGAAACCCTAACCCGGCCGTCCGTCTGCATCATCGCCGATCCGCCATTCCCCGGCCCAATCTGACTGCACCAACCTCCCCGCAGTGAGCGCCCGACCCTCCCAGACATCCTCGCCGTCGCAGTCGTGTCCTAGTCACGTTGATCGCTCCGTCGAACGCTCTCTGCGCGCCGGCGTTCGCGGTCGGTTTCCAGACCGTGGCGTCGCAGAGGTAGATCTAGTCGCCTAGCCACTCCCTGTCAGCAACCCCCACACCTATCGCACTTGTTACACTCCGCTGTGCGCGCGCCGCAGGTCGCGGGATCGATCCCCTACACTGCGCTCTGCCCCTGTCGAGCACAGACTTGTCGACAGACGCGACAGGAAGAAGTACAGTAGCCGCGGCATCTTTGCACATACACCCCCAAACCTTTTTACTGCTCAACCCGCAATCCCTCGAGGCCCACCAGTCAGCCCCTCTGGCTATTTGCAGAAAAACACCCCAGGTTCCAAAAACCTCGGCCCGCCGTCCCTGTCCGCGCCACGTGGCTGCGCCTGGTTCGCGAGTCCGCGCGTGGCCCCGCACGCCGCCGACCCCACCTGTCAACGGCTCGGGCTGGGTAACGCCGCGTAAGAAAAGTTCTGCCGCGCCCAGCCGCCTCTGTCGCGTGGGCCCGTGGAACAGCGTGCCCCACCCGTCAGTGACTTGGGTTAGATTTCTCTGGGTAAAAAAAGTCTGGGAGTATTTCTGTTTAAACAAAACATTTTCAGAAATGTTTAAATATGATTTTTAAATCTGTTTTAAATAACTTTTAAATTATAAATCCAAATAATACAAATGATATATGTTTTTGAATTAGAAAAATGTGAGGAATTAAAATATGCTATTCAAAATAATGTTTGACCACTTTAAATTTTCGAGATGATTAAAATTACAATAAAATGCCCATTTTCTTAATTAATTAATAACTTTAAATCTATAACTCCAAATTCGACAAATAATATGTCTAAATCGATCACCACAACGAGCCCGTTCTATCTATGCATTTCTTGTTCTGAATTGAAGCATGCATCATGTCATTATTAAAAATCAGAACTGTTCATCGCAATAAAACTTGATCAAACAAATAATAAAATGAATTATTCTTGTCCCCACACCTCACCCATGCCATGCTACTTTATTGCCATGTAAATTATGCATCATTCATCATGGCATGCTTGTTTGCTTGTCGCATTTTAATTCATATGCTTGTGCACTTTATTTATGTTGGCCCTTGTTTGTTTGGCCCTTGCATTAAATTGAATCCCAAGTACTGCATGGCCTTACTTTTAAACTCCACCGAGCATGTTTCTCAATCCCATGAGCCATTACTACAGGAGTTGTTTGAGCCATGCGAGTCGTAGAAAAGCATGTGTAGGGTATGTGAGTGTCTGATGGATAACGAGGTACTTAAACAACTTAATCTGAGTAGTAATGGGATAACTAATGAAAGAGGCATCGGTGAGCAATATCTGTTATTTGGTTTTTCATGCGCACTTGTGTCCCGTAGGACCCCGAGTACTTGATTCCTGTTCCTTGACTATTCACACTATCCACATCCGGGAGGCCTTATGGACCCCCCTGAGCCAGAGCTTGATTCATTCTTATTTCTTGGGGCCACAAAGTAGTTTGGGGCTTTGTTACTATTCTGTGTTTATGCCATGCTTACTGTTTTATTAAGATTGTGCGTGGAGCACCTGTACTGTTTTGGATCGCGCCACGTTTTCGCGGTATCGACAAGCCCAGTCATATTTTCGGGTTCCCAGTCGTTTACAACCGTCGTCGCAAACCCTGGGTCCGTTCCGGAGCCGGCCAACTTCGTTGCGGGTAGTTTAGTGGGGTGGCCCCCCTGAAATATTTCTGAATCCTGTGATTGCTTTGTCGTGAATGCCTCGTTGGGTTTTGAGTTGGTTTTTCCGAGGTTGATCGGGTGTGTGTTGCTATTTGTGCACCCATGCAGGGTAAATCTTTCTGAAGGCCGTGTCCGCGGTTATGGATGACTTGGAGCACAGTTTCTCGATCATAGACAAGTATAACTAAAGTACCGCTTTTAATCTGACTAAATACCTGACTAGTAAATAGTGCAATGCTCATGGAATGGTTAATAAAACTGCCAACGGTTGGGTTGTTCGTCCGCTTTCTCGTTGGTAAGCGAGAAGGAGGATGGATATGTTAATTATACTGTTATAACTGTTGTTTCTAATTAACGGACATTCGTCTATCATTGGTTAGGCGGATGGTTAGCGAGTATCTCTAGGATTGTTAGTTATTATCTTTTGCTGCAATTGCGTCACCCCAGGTATATGTCCCCTTTAGAGGCATAAAGACTTGCTGAGTACCCCTAGGGTCTCACACGATAAATTGTTTGATTCAGATGAACAGGTGTACTCGCAAGATGGACACTGGGTGGAGGAGACGGATGATGTTGGCAACGATCATTCGGTGTAGAGATTCCGAGAACGGGGATCCGTGAGATCTGTGGGCGGGATGTGTTTATTTATGTGGCATCTTATGTCGATTTGCTTCTTATCCTTACTCGGACCTTGTTTTCCGCTTCCGCCTGATACTCTGATGTTTGATGTATGAGGACTTATCCTAAACTATTATCTCTATCTAGGATATTTGGATCTTGTTGTATGGCATTGCAATATTTCTGTTTCTTTTAGATGGAATGGCTCTGTGAACAGTTGTATGGTGGCTTGCATACATACTCACTTGTGTATGTAGTTGATCCCTTCGTCTGCCGATTACGCCGCTAGTTCTTGTCCCGATGTTCTGGAAGTGGTTAGGACGGCTGAAAGGTCTACCTGTGAGTGGCCCCTGGGCCCCACCGTACTATCTTAACCACTTTCATTCGTCCAGGCATGCAACTAAGAGCGTAATTCACCGAGGTAGTTACAATTGGTATCAGAGCCATCCCGCCCTTCAGGGTCTCAGCCAAATGGTCGTTGTCAGTCTAGCAAATATTTTTGGTAGCTATGCATACTAGGGAAAAACAAAACGTAAGAGTAGGACTGCTTCCATTTTTCTTCTTATCCACCCACCCACCCTTTTTCTGGTAAGAAAGTGTAACGTTTTCAATCCTCTTCTAAAATTCAAACTAGGATTCACGTGTTCGGGGTTCCGTAGTACCATAGGTTGTGTGTGTATGTGTGTGTGTGTGTGTGAATTCCTTGTCTATCTGTTGCATCCAATTTGTTGTCGCTATCTGCCTTTTGGTTATCAACTATTGGTACATTCCATACCTACAGGCTTTTGTAAACTGACGCCATCTATCCGACTCTTGGTTAACCGGTGCCACCTTGTTAAGGGTGTTCTTCCTTCCAGCATGTTTTCACAGAATGTGGAGTTGCTAATCCCTATCTGATAAGTGGTTTTGCGCATTTATTGGTATTTTAATGCCGAAAAATGCGGAATTTTTTTCTTTGATACATCTGTGTTTCCACACTCCTCTTCAGTCGTGTGTGAAACATTATCTATCTTCCTTTTATCGGCATGTCCATGCTAACTCATTCTTTTGTCATCGGCGCTTAATCCTGGAGTTTTACTTCATCATCAATTCTTCTAGGCTAAATACATAACATGTGTCGATCCGATGCTTGTGATCGTATTTTGGTTCTCGGCAAAGCTATATGACACTTATCATGAGTGGAGTATGGTCAATACTATCGACACAATCCTCCAAATGGTGGTGGTTATCTCCTGTGATTGAGTTACACCGTAATCATATCTATGTATATTCAAGTATCTTTGGCAATCCGGAGTTCTCAAGGCATTACGGTGGTCTATCATCTGTTTATTAGGCTTCACATCTTTTTGGAACTCCATATCTGCAAAATTCTCTTTGATACAAGGGAATTGCGTCTTTTCGTCTCTGATAGCTTTGCTTAAGGTATGAGCCATCCTAGTTTCTTTAGCCAAGATCTCTTTATCTTTGTAACCGGTGATCCCATCGACAATGTGAACTAGGCGGCACCTCTTTTTCTTCTGAAGGACCAGATAATCTATTCTGCCAGTGCATCTCTTTCAACATGAATCCTTGCTTGTAATGTTGATCTTTCAAAGAGCGTTGAGCTCAGGAAGTGTTTCGAGCATTTGTTTGTTTCTCTCGCCTCTTGAACTTGGTATTCTGGGAATATCTTGTTAGTCCATGTTGGTATATCTTGATGATATGCTTGCCTATTATATATCAATGGAAGAACATGGAAGATCATCTGTGTTTTCTTCTCTCAAGCTTCGTGAACACCGCCTATGTGCAAAGTTCTCAAAGTGTGAATTCTGGCTTCTTGAAGTCACCTATCTCGACCATGTCTTTCTGCTAAATACATCGCTTCAATTCAGGAATCAGCAAGCCCATTGTTAATTCCATCCTCCATCTTCAATCAAACCCGGCGTTTTTCCTTGTTGGCGAGTTATCATCGTCGTTCTGCTGAAGATTTCCTCAAGACTGCTAAATCTCTCTCAATCATTTCAAGAAGAACATGGAGTTCTTTTCACCTCTGTCTCGTTAAGTAATCTTTTGAAACCCTCTCGTTTTATCGTCTATGCTCAATCCACTGGAGGCCATGAAGATTTTTTCAGATCTTTTGTAATCCTTCTGTTCAAGTGGTGATATCTTTTTCTTTATCTGTGGAATCTTGCAATTGTCTCCGTGATCTTCCTTCATACTTTTCGGTGGCTTGTTACTTCTGATAGGACGACAACATCATCATCCTTATCTATCTTGGATCCGGCGAATCGTTTGCATCATTCTTTGTTTTTTTACGGAGTTCCATGAGCTCTTCTTGTCAATACCTTCAGTCTGTTTAGTAGTTGGGTTGCATGATTTTCTTATTCATGTACGGAGTAATGCTTTGGGTGCGGGATGGAGTAGCTACCATACCACTACTCTTATCATTCGCTCTTGTACATTGGATTGGCGGATTAATGCAATTTCACTCATTCCACGGAAGTTAGAAGTGGTCTTTATCCCTCGATACTTTACTTCCGTCCTTGTCTTTCCGGAGTGCTCTCTCGTAGAACATAATCAATAATCTCGTGTTGGTGGTCTTGTCTATTCTAGATGGAGAAAAATCTTCAATTATCTGGTGGGAACAAACACAAACTCTTTTCTGTCCTCGTCTTTCTACCGGTGCTCGACATTCCCAAACAAGATGGAAGGAAACTATCTCTCTCTTTGTTTCATCAATTCTTTTTCTGTGGTAAAGCCAATTATGGTTGATGCCATCAGTCGCAAATCTATTGCATTATCCTCAAGGTTAAAGAAAGCAATACGTATCTCTACAATAAACTCCAGATCCTCTGTATTCTTTTCTTCTCGGGATTCCACCATAATCTAGCATCACCTCTTTGTCTTGAAGTTATATCCGCACACCTCAATTGCGTGATCCTTTGGTTCTTACCGGCGCAAGAAGAATTCAATCCGACTATGTCTAACTAAATCTTTCCGTTGACATCAAGGAACTCTATTGTTTGAAGGCGATATTGTTTCCGAACTTCCTTTCTCAAATCTGAGGGAAGGTACAGTGTTATTTTCATAGTAGTTGATAACTTCTCCAAAGTCGCCTTTTCGTCCGGCAAGGGCAAGAATCATCATCACTTGCAGCTTCCGATCTTGAATTCTAACGGTGTGCCTTTCTTTATCCATGATACATCATCCTTTCTATTTCTTTCACAAGTGGTTCTATTCTTGTATCACGTTTCTTGAGAAAACCGGAGCTATGTTCATCCTATCCTTCTTGTCTCACGACAATCCTTCAATTCTTCTAACCCTTTGTGTCTCAAGCAAAATGCAAGACTCGCAACAAGTCTAGCAAGTTTTGCAAGGTGTAGTGGTCGCACCATTCCGTTGATGAAGCCACTTGGGAACGCGACGATGAGCTCCGTGCCAAGTATCCTACCCTCTTCGTGTCTTCTTCTCCTTCCTAGAATCTCGGGGCGAGATTCCTGTTTAGTGGGGGAGAGTTGTAGCATCCCATCTGTCTAACATATGTAATGCTACATGGTCTAGTAATATAATTGCTACTTCCTACATATAATTGTTGCATCATAATTATATCATGCTCATGTCATCATGCCACCTTGCATTTGAGCATCATATAAAACCCCTTTTCATTGGTTCTTCTCTCATATGCATTAGTAATTGTATTTGGCTCTTGATATATTGTATTTGGTTCTTGATATATGCTTGATGCCCAAGTTGAGTTGGGGTCATATCTTTTATTCCACTCCACCACCTTTCTTTGTCACTGCCTTATAATTCCACCATCCTAAATAACTATGAGCTTTTACTTTTTTTTGGCATTTAATCTAGCTCATGTGGGTTGGGATGAGTCCAATTATATTTTCCTTTAGCTTGGCCTTACTCTATATTTTGGAATGCATGTGTATAAATGCCATGATCATTATTTTGTTTTCACAATATAAAACATGGCAATTAATGCCCATGCATGGGCCATGCAAATCACCACCATTCTATTCTTTTGGTTTTACTTGTACTTTTGGAAGTGGAGCATGGGTCTTTGTGAATCCACTCTTGTTGGCTCTTTTCTTGTTACTCTTACCCTAAACCCTCTCCATCTTGATCTCTTTTTCTTTCCTGGTGCACTCAAATCATCACCCCTCACTTGTTTATGTTTCCATGCATGATCATGTGGGATCATACCAAAACCCTAGCCCTACCCTACCTCTCCATCTCACCACCTTTTCTTGCTTGATCTAACTTTGACCATGCTCAACCCTAAATCTCTACCACCCTACCCCTACCTCTCCTTATCCATCATCACCCCCTCCACCTTTGCTTGATCTTGGAGGATCACCCCTAAACCCTAGCCACTCTCTCTAATCTCTCTCCCTAACCCTAGCCCCCACTTTGCTCACCATGCCGAGGCCCTCTCCCTATCTCTGCCAGCAAGGGCCCACCTAGCCCCTCTCTACCCCATGCGAGCTACCCCCAACCCCTATCTAACCCTAGACCGAGCCATGCCACCCCGAGCCTCCCCTCTCGGCCCTCTCTTTTTCTCTCTCTCGCTCACTGCCAAGCAGCCCCACCAGCCCGAGCCTAGCCTCTCTCCCGACCAAGACCCCACCTGCAGCTGCCTGCCAGGCCTCCCCATGCCCAGCACGTGAGGAAGGAGGGAAAGGTGACCACCCGAGCCACCTTTACTCCACCATTTCCCCACGGCATCTCCCTTCTCCCTCTCTGCTTTATCTCCTTCCCCACGCCTCCTCTGCATCCCCAGATCCCCAGGGCCTCGCCCTTCTCCTCCCCACCATCTGCCGCTACCCCTCTCTCCTCCGTCGCCGTCCACCTCGGCATCCACCTCCCCTCTATGATACTGTCGGCGGGCGCGGTGTGAGAGGTGTCGAGGAAGACCGTGTTGATCCTCTGCGTCGCCCCGTGCACAGCAGCGAGGAGGAGCCGATCCAGCCCTGCCGCACATCGTCACGGCAGACGAAACCCTAACCCGGCCGTCCGTCTGCATCATCGCCGATCCGCCATTCCCCGGCCCAATCTGACTGCACCAACCTCCCCGCAGTGAGCGCCCGACCCTCCCAGACATCCTCGCCGTCGCAGTCGTGTCCTAGTCACGTTGATCGCTCCGTCGAACGCTCTCTGCGCGCCGGCGTTCGCGGTCGGTTTCCAGACCGTGGCGTCGCAGAGGTAGATCTAGTCGCCTAGCCACTCCCTGTCAGCAACCCCCACACCTATCGCACTTGTTACACTCCGCTGTGCGCGCGCCGCAGGTCGCGGGATCGATCCCCTACACTGCGCTCTGCCCCTGTCGAGCACAGACTTGTCGACAGACGCGACAGGAAGAAGTACAGTAGCCGCGGCATCTTTGCACATACACCCCCAAACCTTTTTACTGCTCAACCCGCAATCCCTCGAGGCCCACCAGTCAGCCCCTCTGGCTATTTGCAGAAAAACACCCCAGGTTCCAAAAACCTCGGCCCGCCGTCCCTGTCCGCGCCACGTGGCTGCGCCTGGTTCGCGAGTCCGCGCGTGGCCCCGCACGCCGCCGACCCCACCTGTCAACGGCTCGGGCTGGGTAACGCCGCGTAAGAAAAGTTCTGCCGCGCCCAGCCGCCTCTGTCGCGTGGGCCCGTGGAACAGCGTGCCCCACCCGTCAGTGACTTGGGTTAGATTTCTCTGGGTAAAAAAAGTCTGGGAGTATTTCTGTTTAAACAAAACATTTTCAGAAATGTTTAAATATGATTTTTAAATCTGTTTTAAATAACTTTTAAATTATAAATCCAAATAATACAAATGATATATGTTTTTGAATTAGAAAAATGTGAGGAATTAAAATATGCTATTCAAAATAATGTTTGACCACTTTAAATTTTCGAGATGATTAAAATTACAATAAAATGCCCATTTTCTTAATTAATTAATAACTTTAAATCTATAACTCCAAATTCGACAAATAATATGTCTAAATCGATCACCACAACGAGCCCGTTCTATCTATGCATTTCTTGTTCTGAATTGAAGCATGCATCATGTCATTATTAAAAATCAGAACTGTTCATCGCAATAAAACTTGATCAAACAAATAATAAAATGAATTATTCTTGTCCCCACACCTCACCCATGCCATGCTACTTTATTGCCATGTAAATTATGCATCATTCATCATGGCATGCTTGTTTGCTTGTCGCATTTTAATTCATATGCTTGTGCACTTTATTTATGTTGGCCCTTGTTTGTTTGGTTCTTCTTCGAATAGACGCCCAGCAGGAGAATTATCAGGAATCACGGGAGTTCTACCGAGATTCATCTCTCGCTACAACTGAGCTGCCAGACAAGCACTACCGCATGCTTGCATACATATAGCACCTATTGCCTCTATCTTATTCTTGCATCATTGAGTCGTGATTGCATTAAATTGAATCCCAAGTACTGCATGGCCTTACTTTTAAACCCCACCGAGCCTGTTCCTCAATCTCATGAGCCATTACTATAGGAGTTGTTTGAGCCATGCGAGTCGTAGAAAAGCATGTGTAGGGTATGTGAGTGTCTAATGGATAACGAGGTACTTAAACAACTTAACCTGAGTAGTAATGGGATAACTAATGAAAGAGGCATCGGTGAGCAATATCTGCTATTTGGTTTTTCATGCGCACTTGTGTCTCGTAGGACCCCGAGTACTTGATTCCTGTTCCTTGACTATTCGCACTATCCACATCCGGGAGGCCTTATGGACCCCCTGAGCCAGAGCTTGATTCATTCTTATTTCTTGGGGCCACAAAGTAGTTTGGGGCTTTGTTACTATTCTGTACTTATGTCATGCTTACTGTTTTATTAAGATTGTGCGTGGAGCACGTGTACTGTTTTGGATCGCGCCACGTTTTCGCGGTATCGACAAGCCCAGTCATATTTTCGGGTTCCTAGTCATTTACAACCGTCGTTGCAAACCCTGGGTCCGTTCTGGAGCCGGCCAATTTCGTTGCAGGTAGCTTAGTGGGGTGGCCCCCTGAAATATTTCTGAATCATGTGATTGCTTTGTCGTGAATGCCTCGTTGGTTTTTGAGTTGGTTTTTCCGAGGTTGATCAAGTGTGTGTTGCTATTTGTGCACCCCTGCAGGGTAAATCTTTCTGAAAGCCGTGTCCACGGTTATGGACAACTTGGAGCACAGTTTCTCGATCATAGACAAGTATAACTAAAGTACCGCTTTTAATCTGACTAAATACCTGACTAGTAAATAGTGCAATGCTCATGGAATGGTTAATAAAACTGCCAACGGTTGGGTTGTTCGTCCGCTTTCTCGTTGGTAAGCGAGAAGGAGGATGGATCTGTTAATTATACTGTTATAACTGTTGTTTCTAATTAACGGACATCCGTCTATCATTGATTAGGCGGATGGTTAGCGAGTATCTCTAGGCTTGTTAGTTATTATCTTTTGCTGCAATTGCGTCACCCCAGGTATATGTCCCCTTTAGAGGCATAAAGACTTGCTGAGTACCCCTAGGGTCTCACACGATAAATTGTTTGATTCAGATGAACATGTGTACTCGCAAGATGGACACTAGGTGGAGGAGACGGATGATGTTGGCAACGATCATTCGGTGTAGAGATTCCGGGAACGGGGATCCGTGAGATATGTGGGCGGGATGTGTTTATTTATGTGGCATCTTATGCCGATTTGCTTCTTATCCGTACTCGGACCTTGTTTTCTGCTTCCGCCTGATACTCTGATGTTTGATGTATGAGGAGCTATTCTAAACTATTATCTCTATCTAGGATATTTGGATCTTGCCGTATGGCGTTGCAATATTTCTGTTTCTTTTAGATGGAATGGCTCTGTGAACAGTTGTATGGTGGCTTGCATACATACTCACTTGTGTATGTAGTTGATCCCTTCGCTTGCCGATTACGCCGCTCGTTCTTGTCCCGATGTTCTGAAAGTGGTTAGGATGGCCGAAAGGTCTACCTGTGAGTGGCCCCTGGGCCCCACCGTACTATCTTAACCACTTTCGCTCATCCAGGCATGCAACTAAGAGCGTAATTCACCGAGGTAGTTACAAGCCCACTCTCCAAATAAATCCCCTCTTAAAGGTAGAAAGTCCAGCCAAAATGCTCTGCCAGGTAAAAGATGAACCGGCCTTAGGACCAGCGATGTCACCATGTGAATAGTACTTTGATCGCAAAACCTTAGCGCAAAGAGATTCAGAAACAGAAATAAGCCTCCAAACTTGCTTGGCTAGCATAGCCAAGTTAAAAGAATGGAAATCCCTGAACCCCATACCCCCATGTTTCTTTGGATAACAAAGTTTTCACCATGCCAGCCAGTGCATTCTCTTGTTGTTCTCATCGTCGCCCCACCAGAATTGAAAAATAGCCTCAGTCATTCTTTTACAAATTCCAACCGGAGCAAAAAAACTAACATGGCATAAACCAGGATAGCTTGAGCAACCGCTTTTAAAAGAATTTCCTTGCCACCTATAGACATGTATTTTTCCTTCCAACCATTTATCCTTTGGATGATCCGCTCAACAAAGTGAATAAAGCAATCACTCCTATCTGCACCCACCAATGCTGGGAGACCTAGATACTTATCAGACAGGGCCTCAGTATCAATATGGAGGGTTTGCCATATTTCAGCTCTGACTACCACATTAGTATTTGGGGAGAAATAGATGCTTGACTTCGCTAAACTCACCAACTGTCCCGAATTTGCACAATAGGTATCCAATACTTGCTGCAAGAAAGTTGCATTATTCATATCTGCTTTCATGAGAATAAGAGAACCATCAGCAAAAAGTAAATGAGAGACTGGTGGTGCATTACTGTACACTCTTAAGCCATCAATGCTACCAACTTCTTCTTCATGCAACAAGAGACTAGATAGACCTTCCGCCATATCAAAAACAGATATGGGAATAGAGGATCTCCTTGGCGGAGCCCCCTAGTAGGAATAAACATCTCAGTTTCTTCTGAGTTAAACCTAACTTGATATCTTACTGATTTCACACAAGCCATCATGAGAGACACCCATCTATCAGTGAATCCCAATTTCCTCATCATTTTCTCCAAAAAAATCCATTCCACACGGTCATATGCTTTATGCATGTCTAGCTTAAGAGCACACGCACCAGAATTACCTTTCTTCTTTTTCTTTATAGCATGGACTGTCTCATAAGCAACAAGAACATTGTCCGTAATAAGCCGTCCTGGGACAAAGGCGCTCTGCATTGGAGAAATCACATCAGGTAAAACCTGTTTGAGTCTAAGGGCAAGCATCTTAGAGATAATTTTGTATATGACATTGCAGAGACTTATAGACCTGAATTGGAAGACAAGTTCCGGGCACTCCACTTTGGGAATAAGTATGATAACATAACAGTATCATTCCACCCCTCGGGGATAGTTCCTGTATTCAATGCCTACAACACTTCGGAGTTATTTGTTCACCACATAAATCCCAAAATTTCTTGTAGAAAATAGCATGTAAACCATCTGGTCATGGGGCTTTAAAATCCCCAATACTAAAAGTGGCTTTCTTTACATCCTCAGATGTAAAATCCAGAAATAATCTCTCGGTTCATCTCAGTTGACACTTTCGGTATGACCAAGTCTTGAACTTGTCTCCCAATATCTCAGCACCACTTAATGTCACGTAATACCGTTTATTAGTACTCTTGTTCTATAAAGTTTGGTTTTCTCAAAAAAAGAACTGACCAGTTGAATAAACAAGACTTGCGGATACCATTTAGGCACCATTTACATTTCTATTGAGGCGGCGCAGCGGCGGCGGTACGATGGCATTAGAGAGGAGGCGATGGGCACGGGATCGCTTGGGGAAACCGGACTCCTGACCCACAAAGCAGAGACACTAAACAGCCATGGGCCCACAAGCAGTGTCAGTATGAACGGTAGATCGTCTAACGGGGATCGCTTGGGGAAACCGGACTCCTGACCCACAAAGCAGAGACACTAAACAGCCATGGGCCCACAAGCAGTGTCAGTATGAACGGTAGATCGTCTAACTGCCTTGCATGCAACCAGCCTTAAGCTATAGTATAATTACACATGCATGCCCTGTAGCCCTATCGCTAGGTGGAGAAGTGCATTGTAACACAACAAATTTCAAGCCTACGATACCCAAAACCAAGCTCAGTACAACAATGCCTGCTTCCTGAAGCCAACATCTTCACATGGAAGGCATTAAAATTGCAGTTTGCAGTTAGACAACAAGTTCAGTGCTAAGCATCTGTTCCAAAAGACAAAACAAAGATGCTGAAACTTCATTATTAGCCAACCATCCCCCAATGGAGGCATTTGATGAAAAAAAAGTGGCACGTACAAACTGAATACGGAAATGAGGGGCATGGTTTCCAAGGATAAATCCTTTAAAAGCAACCTGATACCTACTTTCGTCCAGGTTAGATAAAACCAGACAATTGCAGATCAAAGCAATATAGCTACGACTAAGACTAATCCAGATCCTTGACAATCTCGATGCCCATGGACTTGGCCGTGCCGATGATGGATTTGGACAGGGCCTCGAGCGACATGTGCTTGCAGAACGGGTCGGACTGCTTCAGCTTCGCGATCTCGTAGACATGGCGGAGCGAGAGAGACGTCATGATGTTGTGGCCTGGCCGGCCGCTTGCGGTCTCGATGCCTGCTGCTTTCTTGAGGAACCATGAAACCGAGGGTGACTTGACCACAAACTCGAAAGTGCTGTCCTTGTAGGCCGTCAGAGTGACTTGCATCGGAGTTTCTGCCTTGTACTTCTGTGTCCTGGCGTTGAAATCCTTGCAGAACGCCATCAGATTAAGCCTGTAGAAACCAAGAGCTGGTCCGACGGGTGGTGCAGGACGGGCAGCTCCAGCAGGAACTAAGAGACGGATTGTCGCTAGAACAGGTTTCCGCGTTGCAACATCTTTAAGTGTTGTCATGTTACTCCTTTATCAGATCTGCAGTAAAAACTGGCGTCAATTAGAATATTAAAATATGGCAGGCTCACTCGGAAACTACTAATCTCAAATTATCAGTAGCTAGTGGAACATAAGCGATTAAAATAAAGATTCACCGAAAAAATGTAATTTAAGTGAACAACAAACAAGGATTCCTGAAACGAAGCATTCTTGTCAATGCAAAAGGGTTTCTGAAGTAAACTCAAGGTGTGTAAACTAATCACATGTAGAAGGTCCATCCTTTCCCACAAAGAATCCATGTCACCACTAATGCATGAACAACCAAGAAAGTGTTGCAAGACTATCACACACATAATAAACTAAGTGCAAAGTTCAGACAACCTGGTTTGCTTGCCTGAGTTACCTCCAATCATTACTCTAAACTGATACACCTTGTAACAAACACACATAAGGCTAACATATGCTAAATACCCAACAATTGTATGTCTAAGTGACGAAAACAGACCTTCACAGTAACATGCCTGCAACCATTACTGCACTGAAGCACCACGTAACAAGGGTACCGACTCATAGACTAGTCTAGTTGAGTCCTAGAGGGTACCGACTCATAGACTAGTTAAATACTAGTATACTACAATAAAGTTTGAAGGTGTGAGGAGTGGAGAGGAACCTGAGACTTTGCTAATTGCACCCAGAGATCAGAAATTTTGAAAGCCAATAGAAAATTAGCAATGGTAGAGCAGGGGAGAAATTAATCACCTGTTGCTGTGACTTGGTGGCTTGCTACGGCCTGTTAGGAAAGCTGGGAGGACTAGACCTAGGGAAGAAGCAGAGCCGGGGGGAGGAGCAGAGCAGCGTGACAACCGGCACCAGAGGTGGCAGCGGTGGCGGCCTTGCAGTAAGCGTGGCTCAGTGTGCTAGGTTTCCACTGCATGAGCTGAGCCCAGCTATCCCTCCCAGTGCTATTTCCTCGAGTAGTTGGCGACTAGTCAACTACTCGACTACACCAATGAGTCAAGACGATCAGACAAGTCGACAGTCGAGTAGCGACTGCAAGACTACTATAGAATAATTACTCGATTCGTAATCCTTGCCATGTAATATACATACAAGAAGGCTAAGATATGCTAAATACCCAAAAAATTGCAGAGCCATAGGCTGGCATATAACACAACACCTCCCACCTAGGAGATATCAAAATAAACTAACAAAAGAACTTCCTCATGGAACATGATTAACATCTGAACTGCAATAGTATCGAATCACAACAAAAAGCAGCTAAGCATGTACATGACAAAGTTCTTCCTAGCAATTCTAGACCCTGTGTGAACCAAACCTCTTGGTTTGGTGGTATCCAAGTAAACAAGACTTCTGTGTCCACACTAAACACCAATAACATGTATGAAAAATAATATGTGTATATTGGAACGTATATGCTCCCTCCGTCGTGAAAAAGATTCTGCAATCCCTAATTCGGATGTATCTATGTACTAAATAGTGTCTAGATACATCCAAATTTAGACAATTATTTTGGATCGGAGAAAGTAATAAAGATGTGCACATCATTGTACTAGAACTGCAGTGTCTCTTTTCTTAAGAACATAAGCCTGTGTAAAGTGCAGGTAAGCAGAGAGGCCCAATGATCCTGATAGCTACTGATTTCAGTGTACATCACTGTACTAGAACCAGCTCTCTCCGGCGCAACTGGCTACCTTCTAGATAGCATACACGGGATTCATCGGAAAGCTACTGATTCATCGGACATCTCAATGTCAACCAAGTGAATTAGTTAGTTTCAGCAAGCAATGAAAATATAAAAGGAAGTTTTCAGAAACAAAAGGACGACAGCCAAGAACATAAATTTTCACGTGCCCTGTCTCCCGTAGAGGAGTAGGCAAGTGAACCAACTGCTGTCAGACCTGTTGCCCCCATCCAGGATCCACCTCGTCCAACTCCGGCCGGCCGCGCTCGAGCCGGTGACCCGCTGCGCCCACATCAAGATAAGAACAGGCCCACGATTTCATCCCCTCCGCCCTACATGCTCTGCTCCAGGCTCTCGACAGGAGAAAGATACGATGGGGAAGACCGCTCCACTTCGTCGTACAGGAGTGGAAAGGAGAGGACCAGGGAGAGGCCGCAGTTCCCCTCCCGCCGCCCGGTCGATCTGGTGTTAGGGGCGGGCTCACGGGAGGGGACGTACGGGTGCCTGGCGAGATGGCCTTGGAGGAGGAAGGGGAGAGGAAAAGGATGACGGGGAAGGGGGGGGGGGGGGGGGGGGGAAAGGGGGGGGGACAGGAGGGCGGGGAGGAGCTCACCGGTGCGGCGGACGCCGGTTCCTATGCGAGAGGCCCTGTTCTTTTTTTTCTTAGACGAAGCAGTACGCGCGGGTGGGTGCGTTTCGGGAGCTGCTATATGCCGCTTTCTGCGGCGCGGCCGTCTCGCGCCGCGTGCAGCGAAGTCAGCTTGGGCCGGCCCATATTTGGAGTTCGCCCCTGTGCTTAGACGTATGCTGCTTGGCGCAAATGCTGAGGGCTGCTTGGTTCCCACTAGTAAATGTGCACGTGCAACACATGAAGATATGAAATAAATGTGTTTATTAACTCAGATGATGATCAAGTCAGCTGATTAGTGAACATATTGTATTCTTTCCTATCCATGACTGCCAGTATCACCTACATCTGTTTCTGAAGAGGACTTGGAAAGGTAAGTAGGTGACTCCGCCGAGACTAGAACAAGGTACATAGCGGATACCAGATTCTAGCACGATCCTCAGTGTTGATCAATTTATTCTAATTCATAGAACCATGCAAATTCACAACAAATGCTTGTATTGTATTTTCTATATATCTTTCTCTATACTCATGTTTCTCCATATAATATTGGGGTTATGATATTGTGCATTTTGATTCTCCGGCATACATATGCTTTCGGACGCATCGGCTTAATCAAAGGAATGTTGTTACATAGTTGAGTTTTATCAATGTGAGAGTGTCACCAACCGGAAGATCGGACAATGGCAGGCAATACAGTATTGTAGGACCCATTGGCTAATACAATGTTGTCTAACTCGCGGAGACATGAGCACTTTAATTAGTTATTACTTTTAAGAAACCATCAAAGATACTCACATGGCAACAGAGACAGATAAATTTCATATCTAGCAGCTAGATGGATAGCTAAGAACAAACAAAGAAATACCGACATATGTTCAAGTCTAGAACTTTATGGCTGAAATAATGTTATAAAAACAATCGCTGCAATGCATATCAAATTTCTATATAAAAATTGATAGATACCCTTTATATGCATACAAAATCTGCGGAGTTTCGCTTGTGAAATATTTTTTTTAAGTATTCTAATAGAACATAATGGTAGTGGAGCCGCTAGCGTCGTGGGCACAAAACGACGACATAGGGCGGTTATGGGATGCCAATGTTTGTAAAATTTTATGAATATCCAAATACCTGCATCACTTTTCTGTCAATTTCTTCTCTCTGGATCCAAATAAAAAATTAGGAAACATCGTTAGTAAGTTATAGCCAATTGTATGCAATTCACAAATATTTAAAAAATAGGGAATTTTGTAAGAAGTCAAAGTCATAGAGTATTCTAAACAATTATATTCTACCCAAATACAATGCCATATGTATGCTATTATTATTTTGCATGATAGTATCCACAATATAGTCAATGAGTAATATGTAGATTATCAAACCCAACCGCATGAGTTGCGGATTTGACAACGAAAAGAAGCTACGGGACTTGATGATATTTAACATGAGAAGTATAACAGTGCAAGGCATCAAGAACCATCCGAGTGCATATATTGTAGCTTCAGATGTATATTCAGACTACCAATGTCTTAAATCATTTAAACCTAAGTAAAAGCCGAGATCCACCGAGTACCAACTGGTTGTGTGGAACATCACAACCTGATGAATCATTATGTATGTAGCCGGCACACTGACAAGCCAATCAATCCTTCAAATTTCTTCAGCTGCCCTTACAGCAAGGTGAACAATTAGTACATTGCATTCCTGAGAGACATGGCATTTGACGTCGACAATAAGAAACATTATTATGTGTGAGCTTGAATCATGATAGCATGGAGTGTGTATATGAACGAATTAGAGGTTGCACTATGAAGTTTGTAATGATAACTTATCTAACCAATGTCTTCCTTAGTTTACCTTCTACTGAACAATGGCTGCTTGTTGCAAGGTAAACCAAGAAGCAAGTGGGTACAGTAGAATCAGATATATACAAGCTAATTATTCATATATATTCAGAAATCTGAACTTCATATGTACATGACCGGTACATGTATACCTATCCAAGAAGCTATAGTCTGCTTAAGCTCATAAGAGAACAATATATACAAGAATAATAATAAGAAATAAATAGGCAGGCCACTGACAATTTTTGTATAGTAATGAAACTTATCTCTTTGCTCAACTTTCCAATTAGATGCAAAAGTAATAAAGCCAGCATACAAGGAGATGAGAAGTGCGAATATGCCAACAGTTAAAAAAGAAAAGATGGATCAATACCAATGATGTTAATCAATAGTGCAGACTTTTGAGTGAACGCTCTGGCGCATACAATTCACTTATCTGAACGAAATACATGAGATCAGATGTGCGAATATGCCAACACCAACACGACACATTATGATGATCTTGGGATCTCCCAAACTATGATGATAGAATAATCTGTCAAGGTAACTAAATGGTGTAAGAAAGGACATATGTCTACTGAATAATCCAAAGCAAAAACAATCGAAGTCCATGCCATCCCTTTTATTTCTGTACCATTGGCTCAACTCCATGGTTATGAAAGGTCGCTGCAGAAACTTGAATCAGGAAGGAAGTTATGCGTTTGTATCCTTTGCTTGGTCCTCTTCCTCCTGTCAATACCAATATAATAATCATTAAACAGTTAGGCATTTAATCAAACAGAGTACGTACAAATGGAGAGATACATTCTGCTGCAATCCAGATCAAAGAGGGAACGTACATGCGGGTAGACAACCATTTCTTTTTTGCTCAGGCGTCTTCTTTTGTAGAGTATAAGCCGGTGGTGTAGCCGCTCAGGATGAGAGCTGCGCATGATATGTCTAGATGCCGAATGACCCATCGTGCTCCACGAGCACGGGTGTGCCGGTGGTGCTCGCCGAGGAGAGTGCAGATGGCCGTCCGAGGTGAGCTGGGGTTGCGAGCGACGGCGGTTCCCTTTCCGTCTCACTGCGATCCGCGACCCGGACGACTGGCATCGGCCATCCAGGAGGCGCTTGAAGCAACATGACGACAAGGGTGCGGGTCTGGTGCCGTCACGTGGAACGGCGGCATCGCGTTGGGATAGCAGCGACCCGTGGAAAGGTGATCTCGCATGGAGCGGATCAGAGGTCGTGTGACAGGAGGCGTCGAGTGGAATTAGGACGTCGGAGTGATCATGATCTGGGTGTACCTGCCAGGACGGAAGCCTCACAATGGAAAGGCGCATGGAATTTGGCAGCGAGTTGCGTGATTCTAGGGGCTGTGGACGCGGGACGGGGTTTTCTCCGCAGTGGAGCATGGCCAGTCAATGTAAATTACTAAGTGCACACCAGGCAGCGATTAGATTAATGCTAGCTGTTGGATTCAGTTTAGAGGGCCTAATGATGCGGTGGCAATATGTCTCTGTACGTTTGTGCCAGGTGCATTTAGAAAAGATATTGTTTGCTCTTTTATTAGCAGTAGATGAAAGTGTGGCTGAAAATTTTGACAAGTGGATTATATGGGCAATAAAGTATGGCAAGCCACAATGTGGCAAAAACCAAACACATATCAACTGAAGTGTGGCTGCTAAATTTTGGCTTGGCAAAGTATGGACTAGAACCAAAGCAGACCCTAATTGCCACTTGAAAGATTGTGGAAATACCGATTGTATTGATATTGATTGATACATTGTGAGCTCTTGGGCTATTTATATAGTACTAGAGACTTGGGGGACAAGAAGTCCAATAGAGATATAATTAGATTACAATCTTAAACTACCAAATATGCCTAACCGACACCTCCCTCCTCCCCTCCCTCGCAGCCGGATCGATAGTGATGCGAACAGTAGGAGCGTCACGAACGGTTTGACTGGAGCATAATCCGAAAGCGCTAATTGGAGAGACAGCCGGTGGATGTTGATGTCGATGTAGCCGGGAGTGGGGACATTATAGTCGTGATCGATGGTGTCGTTGGTGATGTACTCGCCGCTGATGAAGTCGATGAAGTTGATGTCATCGTGGTGTTGTGGTTGATGTCGTCGTTAAATGTGGGGAAGTCATCGTAGTAGTTGAGGTAGACATAGATGGAGTCAGAGTATTCGAGATAGGCGACACGTCTTACCGAGCTTGTCAAACTCGGGAGCACGCCAGGGATGAAGGCACGCATCGGTGTTGCCAATACTGGACATGTGAAGACAGGGACCATCACGAGCCATGCGAGTCAGAGGGAGTAACAGAAAAATTCTCCGTGAACGGTCGGTACGTAGAAGTTATGCGCTAATTTTTCAGAGTAGATGAAAGAAGAAAACTGATCAAGTGCAAAATAAAATTAGACTACGATTCTGCTGTCGAGGTCGTGGTGGAGGAAGATGACGAGGTGGTTGTTGATGGAGATTTGTTGCGGTAATCGCTTTTCAGGAATTAGACTCGTATTTTCCGCTTGTATGAGCGCAGCTCCACCGCTGGTGAAGAAGGAGAATTTGTTGGCGTTGGTGTTGACGTTGACCACGATCGGAGGTGGCGGCGACGATGCGGCGATGTTGTTGGTGTAGATGGTTGTCGGTGATGATGACCATGAGTGATGAAGGTACAACCCTTTGTTAACAGCGAGGCGCGTACTCGAGAACGTGAGTGATGGTAGATGTTGGCGAAAACGGGCCGATGTAGTGACGACGTGAGGACGGAGCAGCCGACGCATCGGTGAAGACGTCCTTGGGGCGCCGCACGGAGCCTCCTTGACACGATCGTTGGCGATGATTTTCCAGAGTTGAGTCGATACCGAGGTTGAAGTAGATGCGTGTGACAACATGCAGTTGTGGATAATGCAATCCGATCTATGATCAGCGAAAGAAGAAGAAACGTCAATCAAGCGGCCGGCGAGATTTTTTTTGGTGAAACAATATCTAACCTACTAGTTGCATGGCACCCTACGGAGAACGATCTCCCTGGGGCGGCGCGGCGGAAGTGGTGGGTAGCTAAACCCTAGGTCGAGGAACGAGATGCTCTGATACCATGAAATATTGTGAAAGTACTTATTGTATTGATATTGATTGATACATTGTGAGCCCTTGTGCTGTTTATATTACTACTCCATCCGTCCAGAAATAACTAACTTGGATTTGTGTAGATTCGAATGTATCTTAGTATATAGGTAATTCAAATCTACACAAAGATTAATCAGTTATTTCTAAACGAACATGAGGCAAGAAGCCTAATAGAGAGAATTAGATTACAATCTTATATTACTAACTATGCTTAGCCATAATATACTCCAACACCACTCATTGCTGACATGAGTTGACGGAGCATATGATCAGGTCCAAGAATCGATGGCGCGTAACTAGGTGTTCACGATGTGTAACACGTTGCCTCATGATCAACTTGTATGAACGTGTGTCAATATGGCATGCAAGAAGAAAGGCTATTCACAAGGGCCTTTTCCAAGGTTTACTATATGACAATAGTATCAACATGTTTTAACCTCAAGAAATTAAGGTCTTACTAAAGAATCAAATTTATATCATATCATCTCATTTGAGAATAAGTGATGCATAGAGACGCAAAGACATGTAAATACACACAGACTTGAAAGCGTCAGATCTGGATATTAGGTTTATCATAAGCAATGTGTATGAGAAAACTATATGTGTTAAATGCGCAAGTATCAACTAGATTATTGACTATAGTGCAAGTGAGAGACTAAAGATAATATGCCCGAGAGACAATAATAAAATGGTTATTATCTTATTCCATATTTATGATAAATGTTTATTTATCATGCTACAATTGTATTAATCGTAAATATTAATATATGTGTGTTTAATAAACAAGCCAAAGTTTCTAGTAGTGCCTCTCATAATATACTAGCTCGTTGATTAACAGATGATCAAGATTTCCTAATCATGAACATTGGATGTTGTTAATAACAAGATCATATCATTAGAAGAATGATATGATGAACATACACCCAAAGTAGATATAGCAATACGATCTAGTCATTAAGTTTACATTGCTACATCAAACACATACGAAGTAATCCTAATCCTTTGACCATGAGATTATGCCAATCGCTAATTCTGGAGTTATTTGTTTTCATCAAACATCACACCGTAACAAGGTGATTATAAAGATGTCAGTTGAGTACTCTGAAAGTATTAGTTGAGGCTCATGAATCAAGAGTGGGATTTGTCCATCCTAATGACAGAGAGATATACGCTGGACCCTCTCGGTGATATCACATCAACACCGCTTGCAAGCATGTGACTAGATTACAGGGATGTTATATCAGAGAACAAGTAAAGAGTACTTGTCGGGGATGAGATCAAACTAGGGTATAGTTGATACCTATGATTGAATCTCAGACAAGTAAAATATCGCAAGACAAAAGGTTTTGGTTACAACGTTAATGGTTTACACGATCACTAGAGTCATCGTTGAATATGTGGGAGTCAATATGGATCTCCAGGTTCCGCTTCTGATTATTCATAAGAGAGGTGTCTCTATCATGTCTGCATCATTCTAGAACCATAGGGTGACACACTTAAGGTTCTACAACACTAAGTGGTAGATAAAACATATCCGAGAATAATATTGATAGAGCTGAAATTGTTTCGATGATCACCAGAATTGTTTTGGATCAAATCGCTGAAAATGGTTTCTGGTGTAATATTGAAACAATGCAAGGAATTTTATGTGAATGTTTGTTAATTAAAGTAGTTAACAAAATTCTGAATAAAATAAATAAAAGAGTTTTATTTAACGAGAGAAATGCATTTATGCTATGGGCATTTAATGCAATTGAAATGGGGGTTTCAGTCACATGAACGAGGGAATGAATGAGGGAATAAATGAGGGAAGAGGGGCAGCCCCTCCCCCTAAAAAAGTCCCTCCTCTCCATTTGCACCAGCTCCTCGTGAAGGCTCTCTTATCCCTCTAGCAATTCCCCATAGCTTTAGATTAGCGAAGTACATATTCTGTTGGTTTCTCAAAATAAGATTTATCTACTCCTTTCGCTTCTCTACTAGAGTGGAGGCGGGAAGGTTGCCGCGATCCAGATGTGTGCCCGAATACGGATGGGTTGCTGGTTTGCGATGCTTGATGGCTCAAAATGTAGAGCTCGTTGGGGACCCCAAGAGGAAGGTATGATGAGCACAACAGTAAGTTTTCCCTCAGTTATGAAACTAATAGAAGCAAGGAAACAACTGCAAGGTGTTGCTAGCAACGTGGAATCCTGCACAACACAACCACAAAACTTTTCCCCCAACTTACAGTGAGGTTGTCAAGCTCACCAGTTTGTTGAAAACAAAGGATTAAACGTATTGTGTGGAAGATAGTAATTGCTTGCAGAAAGTAAACAGTAAATAGTAACAGTAGATGGTATAGAAATGGTAAAAGCATGGACCGGGGTCCATAGTTCACTAGAGGTGATTCTCCTTAAGATAGATAACATGCTGGGTAAACAAATTACAGCGGGGCAATTGGCAGATTCGAGAAAGCATACAATGCATATACTAGACATCTTGACTCCTATGAGATTTGATTGGGCATTACAACATTATACATAGAACGTAATCCAACTGCATCTATGACTAATAATCTACCTTCAGGTTATCATCCGAACCCCTTCTAGTATTAAGTTGCAAGAACAGATAATTGCATTAAGCAAAGTGTGTAAAGTAAACAATATGATTGTCACATGGACAAAGGATTGATGTTTTCTCCCTAGTAGCAACAGCACATCTACAACATTAGAGATTCCTGTCACTTCCCCATATTACTAGAGGCATGAACCCACTATCGAGCATAAATACTCCCTCTTGGAGTTGCAAGCATCTACTTGGCTAAGATAGTTACAAACAACAGAGAGCATGCAAGATCACAAATAGCATAGACATGATAGAATCAATAATCAATCTGAAATAGCATCTCAATATCCATCGGATCTCCGCAAACACAACATGTAAGATTACAAATAGATGATCTTGATCACGAACGGAGCTCACAAGATCTAAACATGATAGCACAAAGGAGGAGAACCAACCATCTAGCTACTATATGGACCCGTAGTCTAAGGATGAACTACTCACGCATCACACCGGAGGCAGGCATGGTGATGAAGAAGGCCTCCAGGGTGATCTCTCCCCTCCGGCAGGGTGCCGAGAAGAGCTTCAGATCCCTCCCGATCTAGGGATGGAGATGACGACGGCTACATACTCTTTCATGGAATTTTGATTGGGTACTTAGGGTTTTCGTCCCGGGAGACTTTTATAGGCGAAGGGGCAAGGTCGGTGGAGCACCAGGGGCCCACACCCTTGGTGGCGCGCCCCCTAGGACGCACCGCCACCAGGTGTGGTCGCCCTGGTGCGCCACTTCGTCTCTCCTCCGGACTCCGTGTTGCTTCGGGTAAAATATTGACTTTGGCTTTTGTCTAGTCTAATTCCGAGAATATTTTCTTACTAGCTTTTCTGAAACCAAAAATAACAGAAAACAGGGAACTGACACTATGGCATCTTGTTAATAGATTAGTTCCAAAAAATGTATAAAAATACCTCAAAGTGTGAATAAAACATAAGAAAGTAGATATAAAACAAGCATGGAACATCAAAAATTATAGATACGTTTACGACGTATCAACATACCCAAGCTTAAATCCTGCTCGTCCTCGAGTAGGTAAGTGACAAAAAGAATAATTTTTTAGGTAACATGCACCATCATATTTGTAAAGCATTGATAGTTGGGATCAAAGTGCTCTAACATAAGCATAAAAGATAGAGTTCTAACAATAAGACATAGCAACTATGTTGTAACATGAAAAAGATACAAATCAAAGGTTCATGAATAACAATGCATTAAAATACATTTGTTTGTTTCACATATAGAAAACATAATAAGAATGGTATTCAGCTTGTCCCTCATGTTGCAGCAAAATATAAATGCATAGGACACCTTCAAAGTTCATAAGGGTGACTATATACAAATAATTTAGGAACAAGAAATATCACAGTTATGAATCAATCAACAAGTTTTGGAACAATGCACATTAAACTAAAAATGGTCACTATGCTCTATCAATTGGTGCATAAAGATAGAAGATGGAAACTCCTCATAAAAATAAAAAAGAAAGACCCTTCATAAGAGGGAAGCAGGGATTTCAAGTTTTATAAAGAGCTTGTAAAAATTATGATACTTATTAGCTTTTAGATCTCATTACCCCTATCATAAGCATCTTTTTTAGGTGATTAAGGTTAAAGTGAACAAATATGAGGATATGCTTGCAAGTTATAAGTCGAAAATCTCATGCCCCTTGCCTACGAGTCTCAGACCTCATGTTACTCAACTTTAGTCACACGTAAGTTTTTGTCATTGTAAGTACATGTGTATCATGGAAAACCGCCAACGGGGTACCCCTTGCCCCATGATACAGTAGCTATCCCATATCAAAATGACAAGGCAACAGACAATGAGCATCTCAACGATTTTTTTATTTGCTATTTGCATAGATTTTTATTGAGGATGCTTCACAGAATGCTCACTATAGATATGCTACAAGTTTCCACCATGATTAGGCATGGCTTAGGCTAGCCGCCCATGCGTTTCTCTAACACATATACAAACTCCATGAGCTTACAATCTCCCCTTTTATTTCACACCATCGGGATCCATAAACAAAAGAACATGATATCAACTAAATAATAAGTGCAATGTTGAAAATGTTCCCCATGACAGCATGGTTATGTTAATTCTCAACTTATAAAGTACAAGCATATACGCAACGTAGATGGGCGCAATGGTTTAAGTTTATTAAGTGCAAGAAAGTAAAGTGTGCCTTTCAAGTTTGTTAGAGCTTTAATCACTAATTTTCACATAACAAGTTTAATTTGGAAGGTAGATAAAGACATAAATATACTTGGAATGGTGTAACACACCATGCACAGGAATTTATAGGGGACTCTATGGAACAATGTGGTTTTCTTGGGGGTTGGATGCATGAGTGGAGCTCATACTTAGTACATGTGGAGGCTTAGCAAAAGACTGGGAGCGACCAACTAAGAGAGCACTAATGGCCATAATTATGCAAAGCGACAAAACATTATTAATTAACGCATAAAGTGATATTACAAGTTAAAAAACTAAATGATCATAGAGGCTAAGGTGACTGGTTCATAATCTTAACATGGTGTAAGCATGCGACAAGTCAACCCAAATAAAACATCGAAGGAGAATACCACAATATTATGCTTTTGTATGCTAAAACAACACATGATTCTTTCAAGGAACATTATGTAATCTCAATTATTTGGAACAAGTCATGCTACAGCAATAATCACTAAGCATAAAGTCAAAGCAATATCAAACATGACATGATAAAGTTTAGGCCACAGTCAAAACAAAACTTCTTTTGTACCACTTATAAGCATGAATTTTCTTACTCTTTTCCAATCACCAATCAACTTATTTGAAATATCATATGAATGCAGGGGTCCATCAAATTTATTTAAGCAAACTAAACAAAATAAAAATAAAAGCAAAAAACGAAGATGCTCCAAGAACAACACAATTGTGAATAAAACAATAAAAATGAAGTATTTTTGGGAGAAAACCTGAGACTTTTATTGATAAAGAAGGGGATGCCTTAGGCATCCCCAAACTTTGACGCTTGTACTTCTTGAATATTTCTTAGGGTGACACGGGTGGCATCCCCAAGCTTAAGTTTTTGTCCATACTTCATCTTATCACATTATTCTTCCCCTACACTTGAAATTTTTCCTTCATACAAAACTTCACACAATCCTCATTAGCAACATTAGTGTATTCAAGATAATTGGTCCTATGGTTTAGTTTCATCACAAGTAAAACTTCCATTAGAACACAAGCTACTGTAGAATTTTTTTCTAAAAAGCTCAAATGATCAAAGAGAACTCAAAGAGAAAGAGATTAAGAGGCAAATGCAAATAATGGCAGACCAACAGGTAAAAACCAATTTTTCTAAGACCTTATGTTGCTCAAATCGAAAAGTGTTGAACTAACGAAAGTTAGATAATAACCTGGGGCTGAAGCACAAAAAAATACAGCAAAATCCGACGTACAGAGATTTTTCACGAATGTTTATAGTGGAGCACAAAAATCTGTTTCGGGACAGCAACTTTCCCAAATCTTATTTCTCTCTCAATAGAGGTTATTCTTAGCACAAAAACCACACAAAAGGATAAGGAGAGGTTATTACAGAAGTAATAACTTTCAAGACTCAACAAAAGAAAAACTTACTACATAAAAAATTTGGGTTATCTCCCAATTAGTGCTTTTCTTTAATGCCTTTGAGCTAGGCATAGGAAGCAAGATTCAAGTATTTTCAAATGAAGAAGCATTAAGACCAAATTTCTTTTTAATAGGAGAGGAAAAAGGTATCTTCTTTCTCTTCCTAGGGAAGTATTCTATACCTTTATTGAGTGGGAGTTGATACTTAATGGTGCCTTCCTTCATATCAATAATAGCACCAACTGTGCTAAGAAAAGGTCTTCCCAAGGTAATAGGACAAGAAGCATTGCATTCAACATCCAAAGCATAGAAATCAACGGGAACATAGGTATTGTTAACCATAATAAGAACATCATTAATACTCCCTATGAGTTTCTTTTTAACATTATCATCAAGTTTGACATCTAAATAACAATCTTCCAATGGTGGCAAATCAAGCATTTTATAAATCTTTATAGGCATAATAGACACACTACTATCAAGATCACATAAAGCTTTGAGATTAAAATCATTCACTTTCGTATTAATGATGGGTTCCCAACCATCTTCTAATTTCCTAGGAATAGAAGCTTTATGTTTCAACTTCTCTTCTTTAATTTTCATGAGAGCATCGGTAATGTGTTTTGTAAAGGTCATATTCATAGCACTAGCATTAGGACTTCTAGCAAGATTTTGTAGGAACTTAATTACTTCAGAAATAAATCAAAATTACCATCCAAGGAAGTAGAACTATTGTCTTCCATATTAATGGGGAATTCATGTAGTTTGCTAGCATCAACATTAGTAGTGGTGATAGTACAAATACTACTATTTCTAGCAATTTCATCTTCTCTTTCCCACTTAGCATGCAATTTAGCTAACAGTCTAACATTTTCATCAATTCTAACTTGTATGGCATTAGTAGCAGCAAAGGGGTTTTCCATAGTTTCAGGTTTAGCAGCCATTTTATTAATCAAAGAAGATTGTGCTTCAGACAAAGATGATATTTTTTTTCAGCATCCGAAAGTTTTTCCTCAACAGTTTTATTAAAAGCAGTTTGTTTACTAATAAAATCTTTAAGCATGACTTCAAGTTCAGAGGGTGCACTTCTATTGTTGTTGTAGGAATTTCCATAAGTATTACCATTATTGGGAGGATATGGCCTATAATTATTATTACCAAAATTATTCCTATAGGCATTGTTGCTAAAATTATTATTTCTAATGAAGTTCACATCAACTTGCTCTTCTTGAGCAACCAAAGAGGCTAAGGGAACATGATTTGGATCAATATGACTTTTCCCATTAACAAGCATAGACATAATAACATCAATTTTATCACTCAAGGAGGAGGTTCTTCAACAGAATTTACCTTCTTACTTGTGGAGCTCTCTCAGTGTGCCATTCAGAATAGTTAACCATCATATTATCAAGAAGCTTTGTTGCAGCACCCAAAGTAATGGTCATAAAGGTGCCTCCAGCAGCAGAATCCAATAGATTTCTTGAAGAATAATTCAGTCCTGCATAAAAGGTTTGGATACTCATCCAAGCAGTCAGTCCATGAGTGGGACAATTCTTTACCAAATATTTAATTATTTCCCAAGCTTGAGCAACATCTTCATTATCAAATTGTTTAAATTTCATTATTTCACTTCTCATAGATATAATCTTAGCAGGAGGGTACTATTTTCCAATGAAAGCATCTTTGCATTTAATCCAGAAATCAATACTATTTCTAGATAGGGATAGCAACCATTCTTTAGCTTTTCCTCTCAAAGAGAAAGGAAACAATTTAAGCTTAATAATATCTCCATCTATATCCCTATGTTTTTGCATCTCACAAAGTTTAACAAAGTTATTAAGGTGAGCAGCAGCATCATTAGTACCAAGACCAGAGAATTGTTCTCTCATAACAAGATTTAGCAAAGCAGGTTTAATTTCAAAGAAATTAGCTTCAGAAACAGGTAGAGAAATGGGTGTGCACACAAAATCATTGTTGTTTGTGCTAGTGAAGTCACACAACTTAGTATTTTCAAGAGTAGTCATTTTTTTGTGTTTTTGATAAAACGAAGCAAAATAGTGTGCTATTTTTTTGTGTTTTTGTAAAAGGCAACACGCAAACTAAGCAGAAATAAACTAAGCAAAACAAAAAAACAAAGTAAAGAGATTGGTTGCGAGAGACTCCCCTTGTGAAGCTGCCCTTGACTCCCCGGCAACGGCGCTAGAAAAAGTGCTTGATGGCTCAAATGTAGAGCTCGTTGGGGACCCCAAGAGGAAGGTATGATGAGCACAGCAGCAAGTTTTCCCTCAGTTATGAAACCAAGGTTATCGAACCAGTAGGAGCAAGGAAACAACTGCAAGGTGTTGCTAGCAACGTGAAATCTTGCACAACACATCCACAAAACTTTGCCCCCAACTTACAGTAAGGTTGTCAATCTCACCGGTTTGCTAAAACAAATGATTAAATGTATGGTGTGGAAGATAGTAATTGTTTGCAGAAAGTAAATAGTAAATAGTAACAGTAGATGGTATAGCAATGGTAAAAGCATGGACCGGGGTCCATAGTTTACTAGAGGTGATTCTCCTTAAGATAGATAACATGCTGGGTAAACAAATTACAGCGGGGCAATTGACAGATTCAAAAAAGCATACAATGCATATACTAGACATCTTGACTCCTATGAGATTTGATTGGGCATTACAATATTATACATAGACCGTAATCCAACTACATCTATGACTAATAATCCATCTTCAGGTTATCATCTGAACCCCTTCCAGTATTAAGTTGCAAGCAACATATAATTGCATTAAGCAAAGTGTGTAAAGTAAATAATACAATTGTCCCATGGATAAAGGATTGCTGTTTTCTCCCTAGTAGTAACATCACATCTACAACCTTAGAGATTCATGTCACTTCCCCAGATTACTAGTGGCATGAACCCACTATCGAGCATAAATACGTCCTCTTGGAGTTGCAAGCATCTACTTGGCTAAGATAGTTACAAACAACAGAGAGCATGCAAGATCACAAATAGCATAGACATGATAGAATCAATAATCAATCTGAAATAGCATCTCAATTTCCATCGGATCCCCACAAACACAACATGTAAGATTAAAAATAGATGATCTTGATCATGAATAGGGCTCACAAGATCTAAACATGATAGCACAAAGGAGGATAACCAACCATCTAGCTACTACATGGACCCGTAGTCCAAGGATGAACTACTCACGCATCACACCGGAGGCAAGCATGGTGATGAAGAAGGCCTCCAGGGTGATCTCTCCCCTCAGGCAGGGTGCCGGGAAGAGCTTCAGATCCCTCCTGATCTAGGGATGGAGATGACGGTGTCTACATACTCTTTCGTGGAATTTTGATCGGGTACTTAGGGTTTTCGTCCCGGGAGGCTTTTATAGGCAAAGGGGCAAGGTCGGTGGAGCACCAGGAGGCCCACACCCCCTGGTGGCGTGCCCCCAGGCCGTGCCGCCACCAGGTGTGGCCGCCCTGGTGCGCCACTTCGTCTCCCCTCCGGACTCCTTGTTGCTTCGGGTAAAATATTGACTTTGACTTTTGTCCGGTCCAATTCCGAGAATATTTCCTTACTAGCTTTTCTGAAACCAAAAACTGCAGAAAACAGGCAACTGGCACTGTGGCATCTTGTTAATAGGTTAGTCCCCAAAAATGTATAAAAATACCTCAAAGTGTGAACAAAACATAAGAAAGTAGATATAAAACAAGCATGGAACATGAAAAATTATAGATATGTTTACGACGTATCAATGCTTTACAACTCGATCTTGAGATCGGCAAGTGATCAACTACATCAATAACGAAATCAGATTTCGTAAAAAACTTTCGATCTTCGAGGGTGAGTTTTTCTGGATCACCCCTTACTCACTACTAGCATCTACTAGATTAGATCTTGACACAATTGGCGCTTTTATCGTAGATTTTTTTTGTTTTCTATGCTGCAACTTCAGAAAACGCTCTCTCTCCTCCCATATGCCGACCTTCTCTCTCCCGCCCCCACACGCGGGCCTGGCCGGCAGATCTCGGCACAGGGGCCTGGCCGGCAGAGCTCGGCGTGGGCTTAGCCGGCTGAGCGGCGGTGCGCGAGCCTGGCCAGCGGAGCTTGGTGTGGGCTTGGCTGACGCGTATCATCGTCGTCTCGCCGCCAAACTCGTTGTCGCGGATCATTTTTAAGCCAAACTATGTGATCAAAATTATGTTTGTGTAAATTTGGGCTGAATTGTGGTGAAATATCGCCAAATTTGCCGAAAAATCGTATGTCTAGGAACGCGAGTGAGAGTTCGGCTATTCTTAGGCCGAAAGAATATCCATCCGACGATTTTTAGCTCTAGATTTCGGCCTAAGAACGCCCAACGAGTGAAAATGCTGTTATGGGAGAGCACTGAAGCAACGCTCTTGAAAGATAGGGGTTGCCCCTCCGATTCCATTTTCATGGAAAAGTAGTGACAAGGTTCAGAGCAAAAAACAAAATGGGCACGAAATTTGTCCCGAGAAGTCCAAAAGTATATAGTACTCGGTTCCAAATTAATTAACGTGGCTTTATTCTTTTTGCGAGATATCATTGATCCTAAACAGATTTAGTCAATGTTTTGTGTAAATCTGTGTCGGTTAATTTGCGGAGGGAGTACTGGGAGTTGGCGGAACTTTCTTAGAGCATCTCCAGTGGTGACTCTATATCTCAGCACGTTAAAACTATTTTGCAGTGCACTACAATAGGATAGAGTATGCGGTGGTGCCGACACGACCTCCACAGAGGCGCCATTTTGTAGCGTGCGCTCTGTCGCCAAAAACAACCCTCACCAGGCGCGGCAAACTACAGCGCGCGGCGCCAGCGCAAACAACAAACGCACGCTTTCATACAATCAACAAGATCAAACAAATCAAAATAATTTAACAATAAATTGTCTAGTTTATTATTACAACACAAACAAATAGTACATAAAAGCAATACAACAAATTGTACACACGAAATACAACAAGCTGTTCATCAACAATACAACAAACATACAAGCATGTAAAATAATTGAAATACTTATCTACAAGCATGTAAAATAATTGAAATACTTCTATCAAAAATAATGTAAACAAACTGGGCGCGAGCGCGGCGAGCAAACCTTGCGGTGATTTCGATGAACACGTTGTATGTGCCAAGTTGCCTCTCGGCTAGAGGAGGACATCGTCCGCCGTCGAGCTCGGCGTGGCACCAGGGGAGATTGAATCGACGAAAAAACCGAGCTTCGGCGCGGCGACGACGACGGCGGAAGATTCAGCGCGGTGGCGACAGCGGCGGGAGATTCACCGCGAAGGCGCGCAGGCACGCGCAGCGGCTGTACAGTGGGATAGAGCCGGCAGGACTAAATCGGCGAGGCGTCGGCGCCATAATGGTTTGGAGGTGGATTGGGGCAGACGAGGTCGCAGGTGTGGGGGAAATTTTCAGGCGGTTGCCTTTTCGCGCGTGTGGTCAGCGATAGCGCACGCTAATGTTTTACAGCGTGCACTTGGATGCAGCGTCCTGGAGGGCCGCGCGCTGTTCTGTCGATTTGTTTAGCGCAGCACTAGTTTAGAGTCAGGGGGAGCTGGAGGATGTATCAGCAGGCGAGTACTAGTTGGTTCTAGCTTGACTGGGATGCAAAAACCGAGCTAGATAAGTGCAGACCGGGTGCCACTCTGAAGAATAAGATGCCACAGTTACCCCAAAAAAAACTTGTTCTTAGGTAGCACTTATGGCGAAAATTAGCAAGTTTACAAAGAAAAGGAAATCTACCCGTTATCCAGTGTACCCCGTTGCTACACTTGCATCCGCCCCCTCTTGTAATATTTGTAAAAATTCTTCTACTTGTAAGAGCTAAGAACTAAAGGCAGTGCTCCTCTCTGTTAATAGAAAAAATACAGTAAATTATTAAATTGTGTTTTGATTTTCCAAATCCATCAGGAAATTACGAAGTCTTTGCGTCCTGCGCCTTAATTATTAAGAAATTTGCAGTCTCTTTTCTTCCGGTCTCAGAGAATCATGCAAGTCTAGTAGCGTCCAAGAGCCGCTTTCCAAATGCACTAATCGTCACATCCAATCCATTTTATCATGACGGTTTAGAGTTAATTAAAATGGAAAAGGAACTGAATCTGAGTATCCCCTGAATCTAACTCTTTGGCTCAGCATCTTGTCCAGCGACTGAAGCGAAGAATAAGCGGCATGTATTGTTGCTCCTACGTTTTCTAGAAACATCATTCATCAATTATCGGAGTTGTACACTCTATCTAACAGAGACATGAGGCGCCGATGAAGGACCAAACGACTCTTCAAGTTTCCTTCAGCAGGTGGTTGCTTAGCCCCAAAGGCTCGGTTAGTACACTGCACCAGCCATTCCTGTTGGGATCTCTTGGCTACAGCAGCTATACTTGCCAGAAACAGTTGACAACGTTGCGTGGCCCCTGTTCACCTTTCCTGCCCACAAATGGTTTGTAGAGTTAGGCAAAGGGAATCTTTAGGTTAGGCACTTCATGCCGAAGCTTTGAAGTTTTGAGTTCCAACAAAAGCACACAGCAGCTTTACCTTGTGCTTCACCAATGTTCAAGGTGAAGATTCAGCAACTAATGGTTCTGTTTGTTGGGAGTGGTCCGCCGTCAAAGAACTGAGATATACTATAGGAAGGAAGAACAAATATGTTCATTCACTGTGCATATCTTTCATAGGCCAACAGAAAAGTTACCAGCGAACCAGCAAACAGAGTATGATGATCCCTTTTCATCACAAGTTAGATTTGCATCAAGAATAGGACAGGTAGTGTACCTTTTTTGTGCTTTACCCCACAAGTCAAGGCCTCAAGGATCCAAAGATTCATCAGCTCCAGTCAGCATAACTGATTACATGAAAGGGACCTTCATATGAAGGGAAAACGTGTCAGCAACAACAAAAGGACATAATGCAAACAGCAGCCAAATAAAAATCTCAACACAGTGACAACATGCAAACAGTTGTGCTCAAGGGACCTATACTCAAAGGGATGAACTCTCATAAAGTTCACAATAATACAAGCAGAAAGATGGTCATCGACAATATGACAGTAACAAGATGTGAAGCTTCCAGTATACTGTTCGTTGCGCCATCCCTCTCATGCTTCATTTGGCAGTTTTCCTTGTATAGGTTATACCTTGATCAGCCATACTTCTCCCAAGTATGTATTGTCTGGCAAAAAAATATCTCCTTGCCTATATTCATGACCTTTACCCGAACTTTTTCTTTCGGTTGGCCGTCCAACACGTGACAGCCTGACAGCTTGCATGTTCATCCACAATGTTGGCTTCTTCTAATTGTATACGCAATGCTCCACCAATCCAGACAATGCCAACATTCCTGACAGGATGTTAATTGCTGAACAAAATATATTCATAAAACAATGCTATCAGGTTCTACCAATAGCCACAAATGAATCTCAAAGCACAAAAAAATAAAAGCATAACTGTAGGTCACTTGGGATTATGATTGCTGGTACAATACAGCATGCATGTATGATGTATCCACAGGCCAGAAGTACTTTTCCATGTACATAGATAATAACATAAGGCTAACTTTATCCAGAAGTGGAAGTGCTAACTAATATACTGTTTTACAGTCAAACATTAACTTGCATGGTCCTCGCACCATCACACGCATAGTCACTACTCAGTACACACAGGAAATATCACTAGAAAATCGTAAGCTGGCCCCTAGATTTATACAAAGTTCTGGCAGCAAGCATATAGTAGTTTGAGCTGAAAAGAAACAAAAGAAGTGTACTCCACAGTGAGAAAATTGCATGAAAATAGACATTGCTTGAGCAAGAAGAAATTTCTGAGAAACTTTAGAAAAGTTAGACAAGGTCTATTCAGTCAGACCAGGCTTTCAGGAATCACTTTATGTGGGGAGAACTTGCTGTGACTTGATTGTAGAGAAACTATTGAACCACCCACCTACTGAATGTCTTGCTTCTTAGCTTGCGTGACTGTCTTCTGTAAAATAACTGTCACCTGCCCCATTATAAGTACTCACCAGCTGGCCACACAAGATGCTAGAGGCAAGATAGACACAGAGTTTGGACTGAGTAATAGGGTCATCTCTCTTTGTTCTGTCAGCAGTATCAAGCGAAATGGACGGCAGCATGCCAGTAGTTAGCAAGATGTATTGCTCAAGCACCCCAGCCGCACTGATGATCAGGAGGAGACCCATGGTAGTGAATGGTGGTGGTTTTGTTGTTACTGACTTAAGTCATAATGTTGTTTTCATTGTGGATGGTTGTGGTATACTTGGATCTAAGGGAGAGCTCATGGTGAAAGATGGTGATGGAGAACAAATACTGTTCATTTCTAGAAAGGTAATGGATCATAACTTGCCGAGTAATAATTCTTAGATAGTTTTTTCCCTCTATTACATGTTCTTGTGAGTGTTTGCCTGAATTGAAGTTACAAGTAATTGATTAGGACTGGAACTATTTGCTCTATGAAGTTTTTTGGATTCCTATGTACTTCTTTATCTTATTCCATACCTTTTGTGCCCAATCTAGCTCTTCGATTTTGTGAACAAACTAAATAAATAAAGGTACGCTTAACATAGTTTTCTTTCGACAGTGAAGAACTTAAATGTTAACATGCAAGAAGACAAACACAAATGATATGTCTCTCATATCCTTACATCCTATATTTCTTTGGAAATCCCTATAACAAACTCTCTGGTCTCCGTTGCAGGGAGGAATTGTTCAGGCTTTAAGCACTCGGAACAAATGGAATGGGTACTCAATGGATTACCAAGGGAAAAACAAGTTGGTCTTTAGTCTAACTGATCCAAAATCATGTGTAGCAAGAGGTGCACCAGTTAGAATTCAAATTGAACCAAAGAGGCACTGCAATAATTGGGACTTCGAGATCTGTGGATCTTTTGCAGACAGAAACTGCAGAATAATCGATTGCACTGGCAAAATAGTGGCGCAGGTATGCCGCCCATACCTTCGTAATCCCTGCGAGCAAAACTTTCTATATGTAATTGCAGTGAATTATATTTCGTTTGTAGAGTTCCTTAGTGTTATCACTTAATTACAAAGCACATGCATATATTTCTTATATAAGTCATCATTAACAGAATTACTCCATGGCAACAACTGGGATAAAAGCAAAGGCTAATCCAAAGTGAGATTTTGGTTAATGGGTGGTGCTAACTATTTATAGTGGTTTTGCTTGATTTTTATTCTGCACGTGTATGCAGGTGTGTCTACTATAGTGTGTAAGCATTTTCATGCGACAAACACATATAAATTTTACAGATAGATACTTCATAATAATTGATTGCAGCGGCAAAATACTAGTACAGGTCTGCAACAAAAAGTTTCTAGATGTGCTTTTGCAGCAAATTCTACTACCTCCGTCCCAAGGCTTAAGGCCTATAATTTTTTGAAAAAGCCAAACTATGTAAAGTTTGACCAAGTTTTTAGAAAAAAACATTAATATTTACAATACGAAATATATACCCTTGGATACATCATGAAACATATTTTCACGTGATATCTATATAATATCCTAGTTCTTGATAGTTTTTTCAAAAAGTTTGGTCAAACTTTCCGTAGCTTGACTTTTCAAAAAAATTATACGCCTTAAGCCTTGGAACGGAGGGAGTATTTATTTTGTGAAATTCCTATGTGTTATCACTAAATTATTACACCTGCGTGTATTTCTTCTTCTTTAGACTACAAGGACAAGCATTCACACACACAACTCACACGGACACCCACACACACGCTCTACCGAAACACAAGCTTGATCTAGAGCGGAGGCTGCTTAGATAAATCTACAGTTTATCTTAAGCTTACGGACTGCCGGACACACGGATTACCACTGAACTCGCATGTGTGTGTGAGTGCGGCGCACCAATGCTCGATCCAGGGACTGAACCCTTTTGAGAGTTCCTTTGTGTTATCACTAAATTACTAAGCGTGTGCATATATCTCTGTCACGAATCATAAGTAACAAGAATTATTCCATGACAACCGGGGAGAACAAATATGCTATTCTAAAGTGAGAAGTTGGTTAAGGAATGGTGTTTGATTGTTTCCAATGATTTTGCATGATTGCTATTCTATATTTGTGTCCAGGTGTGTTTGGTAAAGTGTATAAGAATTTACATGCATGCTATCACAAGAAAGATAGGATTATAACACATATATTCTTCAAACTGCAGATGGGGAAGAAAGAGCTGATAGGAAGCAATGACTTCTACCACGTGACAGTGCAATCGGGATGTGACCAGGCTTTTATCATTGGGGTGATGGCAGTTCTTGACAACATCCATGGAGAATCCACCAGATGCTAATAAAATGAACGGGTGAACTTGCTGACTTACAGCGCCTACTTTGGTCTTGAAAAAGAGATCAAATCAATGCACGTCCACTGACACCATCCACTGTATCAGCTACATTGTATATCAGATTTAGCCAGTTTTTAGAGGTTAGCAAGGGGTTAACTGATTATGTAACAGTGCCAAGAGTTTATTTTATGAGCTTAACATATGTTGTGGTTCCATTATTTCTTTGACAAACAACGGTACACACCGCAAAGCAAAAGGAACACACAACAACACAGGCGCACATCACATTCCTGGGAAAGCTTTATGAACCTATATTGACTATTGTAACTATTCACATAATGAGTCAATGAGTCACGAAGGATTTATCCACTGAACTTGGGCTCGATACAAGGGATCTTAACTAAGTCCTATGAGACAAGGTATTAATGCAAATGTTTAGCAGATATGCTAACACAATGATTTGATTCAAAAAGTTAAGACCCTTGTTAGCTTTTCTGGTAACTCAGTTTATGTGACTTCTAAGACAAGCTGCTAAGCCCCTAGAAGTGCCATATACATATTATGTTGCAAAAACTAGAAAATCGCTGCTGAATAACAAGTATGGTTAAGAAACAAGATAATAAGAATCACAACAGAAAATGTAAATGTCAAAACTGTATGCTCTGACTTGTATTATTGTGTAGACATGGTTGTAGGAAAAATGCACACAATGTGCTTGACAGTCGAAATGATCAACTACCCTTTCCTAAAATATGTTCTGTACCGGAGTGAACAATGAACAAAAAGTCACGATACAAGTGAAGTACCTCTGTTAGAGGGTAAATTACTTCCATCGCGTTCTTCAAGCATTGAGTCTTCCACTGCTGATTCCCCCTCATTCAGGTCACAGCTCCTCCAAAACGAAGCATGTTCTTGACAGGCGGGCCAAATGTGACTTGAGGACCTTATGATCTGAAACCCGGGGAGTCGACAGATCATACATGAGGTGTTTAGGAGTGTGTCGAGCGTCCACTGAGCAATCGATGTACCATTACTGCAGCAGATCAGCAGGACCCTTGAAATTTGCAGCTCAACCATTTGCTTCTCTTTATGAAATTCATCGAATCATGCCAATGAATACACGGAGCACCAAACCGCTCGTCCTTTTCTTTCTCATGAAGTTGCTTTGGTAGTTTGGTTAGTCTCTCACTTGTTCTGTAGCCTTGGTGAAACCAAGATCTTAACAGTTCACATTTGAGTTCCTTTCAACTGAATGTTCTGCAAACAACTAATGAAAGAAATATCAGTACAATTCCAATATTCAATTATGTTTTAACTGAATACAACTGCAGTAGAATTCACATGATTAGACATGTATATAAATGTCAGGGATTTTGCCAGTCCGGTACATCAGATTAGCACATGGTGCAGTAAAATCTTGTTAACAGTTTCTATGGACTCTAAAGGACTATTAAACACAGCCACCGTCTTTGATTAACACTGCTATTATTTATAAGACGAACTAAAATGTAAAGAGCTGCTAAACATATTAAATCAACTGTGTTGGAGAACTAAGATGATAACTACAAAATTATACACGTTTATATGGAAATGGTCCAAACAGAAAAAAAAATGTACTAGTTAGTATAGTTTATGCAAGAGGCTTCGACTCAAAACAACAACTCACCAGAGCTTGTTTTCTCTTATTTGGACAAGCGCCAGATGCCCCATGATGCGCACCGCAAACAGTCAAGATGTTCTTCCTTACATTCACCATCGTATCATTTGGCTATACAGCTACTGAAATGTCTATGCTTCGGGTTACAGGAGAAGGATCTCTCCAACTCGATGAAGCACCCCCTGATGCAATACGCATAATTTGATCCACCTCACCAGGCATCCCAGACTTTAAAAGGCAGCTAATAAAAGAATTAACTGTAATACTGTCAGGGGTACACCCAGTCTCTATCATTTTATGGAAAAATGTGATGGCTTCTGCTATCCTACCCTTCATGCAGTGTCCAATTATTAATATAGTATAGGTATACTTGTCGGGGCGACACCCTTTCCCTTCCATCTCCATTAGAACTGTGTTTGCTTCGTCTACCTTTCCACCCTTGCACAGTACATCAATCACAGGGTTATATATGAACGCCCGTGGTTCAATATCTGTTCTCGTGTTCAATTCTTTCAAGAACCGAAGTGCTTCTGCTGATCTGTTCTTCTTACAGAATGCGTGTATTATGATAGAGAACGTGTGTGCATTTGGTTGAATACGACACTGGGCCATCTCAGTCCAAATCCTCATTGCATCATCTAGCTGACCGCACCGACAGTACCCATCAACCAATGAACTAAATGTCACAACGTCGGGAGGGCAGCGCCGAAGTATCATTTGCTGATACACTACGACCGCAGACCCCATATTTCCAGCCTTGCCATATCCATTGATAAGCACATTGTACGTGACCACATTGGGTGACGTCCCACAGGCAACCATGTCATCGTATACTGCCACCGCATCCTCCATCCTGCCAGCCTTACAGTAACCGGAGATGACTGAGGTGTATGTCACTACATTGGGTGTGCAAACACCATCTCTCTGAAGCCTCTTCAACACCTCACGGCCCTTACTCACCTCCTTCACCCTGCATAGCCCATTCACGATAATGTTATGCGTGACGGCATCTGGCGAGCAACCAAACTGATGCATCCTTTCGACAAACTCAAGCGCCTTTTGAACATCCCCCGCCTGGCACACACCCTTGATGACGACATTAAAACTCCACACATCCGGAGAATAAACTGCCCCCTGGATCCACCCCTCAAACAACGCCACAGCGTCCTGCACCCGGCCACGGCCCATGAGCAAACTCATGAGCTTGTTATATGCATACGCTTCAACTTTGCAGCCAAACTGGGATGCCTTGGAGAGCAATGCTGCAGCGGCCTCGAGAAGGCCTGCGCTGGCGCAGGAACCGGCCAGAAACGAGAGAAAACGAGCGTTGGGAGAGTACCCAGACTGGTCCGTCATTTGGTCGAACAGTTGGAGAGCATCAACTTGGCGGCCGGACTGGCACATCAACGAGATGACGTAGCGGTAGGAGTGCGCTGACGGGGGAATGGCGAGCGGGAAGGAGTGCATGGAGGAGAAGAGTTGGAGCGCGGAGGAGGCGCACGGCGCGTGGCGGAGCGCGGCGGCGGCTGCGACCTGGGAGGGAGCGATGCGGCGGAATGCCGGGAGGTAGTGTGGGCGGAGGAAGGCCGCAGAGGCGAGCGCCTTGGCGATCCAAAGCTCAGCTTCGTGCGGAGGAGGGTACTGCGGCGGCGGAGGGCGGTCGCCGGGGCTGTTGGAGTGGAGGAGGCGGTGGAGGGGGTGGCGAGGGGGCAGCCGTAGCCTGAGGAGGGTGTGCAGGTCGAGAGGTGGAGGCATCGGAGAGAGCCTCGGCGGAGGAGAGTTTTGGGAGGAGGCGGCGGCGGCGTGGCGGCGGTCATGGACTCACCGCGGAGGCATCGGCTGCATCTCACACATAGGGAGGGAGAAGGAGATTTGGGGTTTGGGGGGGTCAAACAGAAATTCGTATTCTTTGCACGAATATGAATTTGAAACGATATGCCTACCATATTTCGATTGAATTCGAATGTCTATATTTTTTCAAATAACTTATAGAACGGCATGTTATTCTCGTGCACAGTCGTTTTCTAGTAATGTCAACATGAGTGCACATTAACATATCTCTAACCATATAAAACCATGTGCTATCGAGTAGAATTGGGAATGAGTAGTATTGTGTTTTCTATGTAAAGTTCATAAACCGCATTTATATCCATATATGAATATTCTATGCATTAGAATACAATCCATTTATAAATGTTAATAGGATGAACATACTATACACATACATCGAATACTTTTTTTTGAAATGGGGAGCGGAGCTCCAGCCTCTGCATCGAGCGATGCACACAACCTTTATTTATTATTAGAACAATAATGTTTGGCTAAGGCCATTACAAAGATCATACAAACTGGAACCGTCAAAACAAAATACCGAGCAAAAACGATAACCATATCGCTAGCTCCCCAACGAGATCTATCAAACACCTATCTACCTGTTTCGACCCCGCCCAATGGTCACTCACACTATTGCCACTCGCCAAGAGAAGCTAGAGTGCCTTGGCGCGGCGGCTCGAACTCAAGCAAAAGAAGCCCTAGAACCGCACAGCATATTCACGGAGCAGCGCCCACGCACACGCTACGGATGTCGCCGTCTTCACTATCTTCCACCAACCATCTTCAGCGTGTAGATCGATGTGTCGACTCTTGCCACAGCAGCCACCGACACCACCGCGGTGCCAAGCAGCACCCCCCCGCGCGCGCTAGCCGCTCCACCTCTCCTGCCACTTCCATCCAACGCTGCTCCACAGGCGATGCTCCTAGGAGAGAATGCGATACCGATACCGCAGCACTGCCATCGCCCGACCCGAAGATCTTAGGGTTTCCCCCGGAGTAGCACGATTGAGGGCGACACAAGGTGCACGACGATGCCTTCATCAAGGTAACGACGTGGTAACGTCGTCATCGCCTGCCAATGGCTCGGTTTTCACCGAAACCTAGGTCTCCCCGCCTCGCTGCTGGGACTGGAAGACGGATTGCGAGATCTGCCAATCCAGCCGCAGGCTAGCCACCTTCGACGGAGAAGATGTCCACCTCCACCAAACCCAGGGCCTCCACCCGGGCGTCCTCATGATGCAAAGTATGCCGCAGGATACCTCCGGACGACAACAGCCGACGTCGAGGAGGCGAAGACGTCACCAATCTAGGAACCCTAGATCTCGACACCATCCGCCGCCCCGCCGCCCAGGGACCGCTGCCGTCAGAGCACTGGCCGCCGCCCACCCGCCATCATTGCTGGAGATCCGCTGGAGCGTCACCACCGATGCCTGGATCTCGATCAGCCGCCGCCATGGAAGCGACGCACGCGAGGGCTAGGGCCCCACCGCCGCCACACCGCTGGAGCTTTGTCCGACGACGGAACCGGCGGCGGCGGAAAGGAGGGGCGTGCGGGAGGGGGTGGCTGGCCGGGGCGAGGGTGGTGACCCGGTGCGGCGGCGGCGGCGACGCACGGGGTCGGGAGGAGGAGAGAGGGCCACATCGAATACTACTCTGGGAAATATGAATATCGATTTGGATCAGTTTCCCATATGTGCACATATGATACAATATGCTATAATTATGGTCCTCGTGTTTACCGCTTTGTTAAAATATAAAGCATGATATATGACACTACAAAAGAAGATCATTCTATATAAAAAAAGAACCTCATAACCAACCATATATATGTTGGATGCCTATTGAAGGTGATTGTCCTTTTTGGAAAAAAAAAAGTGAAGGTGATTGTACCCTAGCCAGAGAGGTTTTAAAACAAAAGTTTGTTCGTAATGTGTTTCTTCAAGGAAGAGTAGATGGTCTAACATTTGGACAAAATATACGTTCTATTTATTTTCAAGTAACTTTGCTAGGCACCACGATATTGTTACCTCAAATATATGGATGTGAATCAAATTTAAACCAAGCTTTAATTGGTCAAACAATCTAAATTCAATGAAAGAAGTCCTGAACATCAAACATTTCTTTGAAATTCCAGTTATTCGACATCATATGAAAAAACGTGTACCGAAATTTTAAACCCTAGAGGCAAAGCAGAGCACGAAAGTTCCGTCAATATCAATAGCGAATGTCATCAGTCTTAAATCTCTACAACTCGAATCTTGTTAGGTGATCTGTGAGTACTTGCGTGCGGTAGTACACTTGGGTTGGGTGTACCACCGTACTTTTTACATGGTGCTTCAAACAATACGCCTCGAGATGAATTGAGCAAATGCACGGGAAAAACCGAGCCCTCGTAGAAAGTATACACAGAGTCGAGGGTGCGATGTGCAAAAGCGCCACTCGACTAGATTACGGCTGGGTCCCGGGTGGGCGGTCGATCGCTCCATCGGTCAGTTCCACCTCGCTTCCGCCGCCCCGCCGCCCCGCCGCCCAGCAATCCACCCGCGAAGGAAAGAGGAGCGAGCCTCTTCTCCTCTCTCTCGGCGTCCGATGGCGTCGAGCTCGGGCGCGGGTGGCGCAGCGGTGGACGGGGGCGTCGGGGAGGGACCGACGACGCTGGACGAGCTGTACCACATCAACGTCGTGCCGGCCGAGCTGCACTTCAAGTTCCGCAAGGAGCTCCAGGGCCTCCGCGTCGGCCTCAACTTCGAGGTCCGTGCCTCCGTCCTAAACCCTAAACCTCGCGTGCTGGGCTTCCCATAGATTTCTCCCCCCAATTATTTTGCTCCAGTCGTCCACTGAATTATTGTGCTGGGAATATAATTTACCCTTGCTGATGTTTCTTGGTTGATGCCCCCTGGTGTACATCATTTCAGTTCTACAATCTTGAGGTGAATGATTTCGAGGCCAAGGTAGTTCTGAAGCCCCTGGACTTCGACAGGAAGTGGAAGTTCCAGTACAAGCCCATCAGTGGTGACATACAGCTGCTTTCCAAGAAGATACCAGTCTCCAAGTATCTCAACCTTCAGGTGCTTTGCTCAATTCAATCTTGTTATTCATGCACCGTTTATGGTGTAGCAAGATTTGTGACGAGGCAACTGGACTGACAGCTCTGCAGACCGAACCATTCCTTGCAATAGGGTCATGGTGTGGCGCAACTAGTTATGTTAAATTGCCCATGCCTGGACTAACTATGTAATTTTATGGTTGATACTTGGTAATAGTTTTTCTCATGGGAGAGATGCCAATTTATTCATGCATTATGCAGCTACTTGCTTTATGCACGGAATTGGCGCAAGGGGAATTTGGGAATGAGAATAGAAGTTGGATTAGTGCACAAATCAGTTTTGAAGTGCTAAAAAGTATATCATTTTGTACATCTGCCACAGTTCTTATATTTTGTTACAACACAATTAAACCTACTTGATTTCTATAGAATATGCTGATTGTATATGTGTCAGCTTGAATCCCAGTATTCTTCAGAAATGGCTCCTTGGTATCCATCAACTTTATTACAAGAAATTAAAGGAGCACATGTTGATTTCTTAGAATGCTCAACTATCTGCCCTTATCTTTTGTGATATAGAGATGTTATTGGCCAGATGGAGTATTTTAGGATAGCATTTCCCTTCTACATGCTTTAGTTTGAAACAACCATGTACGAAGTATAGCGCTTAACCATCATCTCATTCCAATTTTTGTGTGGCTAAAATTACTGTTTCTGGGGTTATAACAGTATCATTTGGTGATTAAGGATTCCTACTTGCTTCGGTTTTCAATCAAATTGACAAATCGGTCCTTCAAAATGGTACACGAATGATTGTGCTGCATCTCTTCACATGCATACATCAGGATAAGAGTGTAGACCATCTGCCTTAGCCAGAATGTCCATAAGCTTAACTGTTACTTGATTACAAAAGACATTTTAGACGCCATCTGCATCTATAAATATGTGGTAAGCATGCCTGGTTGGTTGCACCGCATATGTTGAACATGGTCAAACTCAGAAAGGCTAAATTGTTCAGAAAACAAATGCTCTTTTTTTCAAGGTTCGCTTTGATTATATGAGATTTCTAATAACAGTTATAATACAGGTCGGCATTGGTCACAATTTCCAACTGAAGGCAACAGGATGGAAGTGGAAGCTTTCTACGTGCTTGGGGGGAGATGGAATTTCTCAGATAAGAAACAAATCAAAACTCAACTTGTTTCCAGGGTTTGATCTAAGGGTTGGATGGAAAGCTGAATATGTGCTTCCTGAGATTCATGGGTAAGTATGAGTCGACACTAAAAAAATCATGTGAGACATCCTTGCAAGAAGGATACTACTGTTTATTGAAAACCTGCTAACAGGACCATTTGAACTCGCTGACACTCTATTCGTTTCCTTTTTATGGTTACTCTGTGCAGGGCTGTTGGCACAGGAGAACCTGCCTTCAGTATGAACTATGGGCGATTGCAAGCTTCCATAGACCGGGTTGAGGCTATTGTGACCCAATCAGATAGGTACTGAACCTCTTAGGATGGTGATGCTAAGGGAGTTCTTTGATGCAATTATCTCACAAAGATCCACATGGCTTACTCGTGTTTTTTGAGGCTTTGCATCTGATGTACAGAGATGAGCAAACATTATTCGCCAAGAGTATTTTCAAGTTTCTTTGAACCGTTTTGCAGTGTTTCTTGTTTTGGAGAACATGATGAATAATGCTCTTGCTGTTTGTGGTTGGCACATAAACTGTCTGTTTTAGAATTGAGACTTGCAAAAACCACTCCTCAAATGATGCACATCGTTCTTCAAATCCTTACAAATCATTTTATAGTCTTGCTGGATCCATTAACACAAACAATAAACCCTAAAGCCTGAATTGAAAATCTGAGCTCATGGTGCTCACAAGATTTCACATTAACAACCTAACATGACTTCCGAAATACTGTACATGCAGTAACTTGGGCTGCATCAGGTGGAAAACTGGTACAAGCTGTATGCAAACACATACCATTCCAACCTGAATACACAGCTGCGTATTAGCATAGGGTAGAAATGAGGTGAGGAGAGATGTAAGGTGACAAAAACATCTGAAGCAAGGCAAAATGCTAGGATACACACTGATCATCTGATTAAGTAACCTTCATTGATAAACATGTATACCAACAGACTGCAATGGTGTATTATCTTAACGATACTTCATTCATCAGCCAAACAGTACTTGTTACCAAAAACATTGTCTAATTCGATCAGGCTAAGCTTTATCCTGATAATCAAAGACAAGCGCCACTAATTCATTTGCTCTTGCGCTCATTATTGTAGTCATCGACCAGTCTCTCCACATCTTTCCAGAACAAGCCCTCCACAAGAACACCGTCCTTTGTAAACCTGCCCAAGAAAGCAAGGACAATGTTAGTAAGGAAGCAAAACAAGATTTATGATACAAGATGCCATCATACATCAATATAGACAAACTTTGAATTTACAAGCTTATGTACACGCTTAAGCTTATATGTTTTGCCAAGACATTCGCAACATGCATCCAGTAACATTGAAACATAGAGGGGTTCAATTACAAGCACTGAAGCTTGTATGTTTTCCCAGGTCAGTTGCAAACAGCAAAGTATTTCTAGTGTTTGAAAGTGTGCGAACAATGTTAACTAAAAGAAGGAGCCTTCGGTATGGTTCAGATTTAATCATTTAAATAAGAAAGAAATGCATATTGATGGCTTAAATTATCTCAATGAACAATACCATTTTGTAACACTCTTAGTGAACTGGACAGTCTTATGAGCAGAGATAGACTGTGGATCTGCACTGGCTATTGAAAGATTGTACATGTCCGAGAATCTTGGCAACTTTGAAGAAATAACAAGGCCAGTGCTATTGAAAGAACCCTGCAAAAATATAGTCATGAGTTAACAAAGCTATAAACATCATGTCTACAAATGTAATGGACATGGGTGTGGATCAGGAAGAACATCAGTTCACCAATTGTTATTCTAATATAAAATGTGTTCATTTTCCAATGAGTAAGGCATTCACTACCACAACCATCTTAATAAGCAAGGTATTCACAGAAAGGGATTTTTCTAGACCAAAAACGCTACGAGTACTTGACGAGATATATGCTTCAGTTACTACAAATAAATAGTAGCCATATGGTCAAGATGCAAAATAGTTGAACACCTTGCTGTTTCAGACTTTCACTTATCAAATTCAACTGTTGTTTTCATTTCTTCTACTATTGACCACATCCATAATTTGTGAGTTGCAACAGCATATACCAGTGCTCAGTAATTCAAAAGAAATTAGAAAATGATATAGCATGAACAAAACATTGTAACTACTCAGCATAGTGGATCAGAAATGAAACAAGTTAGCCTAATTTATCATGGAGAACTGAATGACACCGCTTAGGCTTTGCTCCCTGAGGAGTGAGTAAAATATTTTGTCCTAAGCATAACATATTTCAAACAAAAGAGACTTCACTTGCAACAAAGAAATTGTATGGCTATTGAGAAACTGAAATGTTGAAGAAATCTTACACACTGCTCAGCTTCCACATCAGTAAAGAACTTCACCACATGAATATTCAACATTTTCAGTGGGAGTGGGAGGGGTCATATTATTTGATTAAAATGCAAACTATATTGTCATAATTCAGTATATATCACATGACTCGTACGGTTTTCATTTAACTCTGGTGTCAAAACTGCTTCCTAATCGTGCCCAACAATGTTTAGTTGATGTAGCTACCCAAACTTACACGAGAGTTCATTTTATCTGAAATACTGTTGTCAGGACTAGAGAAATTGATGATAACTGCAACTGGAATTCAGGAGCAGCAGATCATACAAAGACAATACTCACCGCAGGAGGGTGGGTGAAGATGATGGCATCCTTCTCCTTGGTGTAGCTAAGGATCAGCAGCACCACATTCATCACCACATACGTATCCACCAGGAAGTCAAGGACCAACAGTAACCAACAACAAATTCCAGATAATGCCCAACAAAAGACAGATCTAACACCAATTCAGTAGAACAGGTAAAATAATCACAGCAAAGGATATAGTGCGATGCAGCCGAGCAGGAACTCGCGGTTCTGGGGGAACTTCTTCGGGTAGAACTGCGCGAGGAGCGCGATGGCGATCACGGCCGTCCCTATCAGGAGCTTCCAGTTGCCCAGCCGGTTGTCCTCCGCGTAGCCCTTGCTCTTCACGACCTGGTCGAGCCAAGGAACTGTCTCATCAGTGGACGAATCTGGACGAACCGAGTGGGGGAAAGAGGGGCGGGGAGGGATAGAGATCTCGGGCGGGAGAAAGGGGTAGGGCGTAGTGTGTGTTTCGGTACCTCGGAGATGGTCTCGTCGAGGAGGTGCTTGATGGAGTGGGGGTCAAGGAGGTTGGCCTTCTTCGGGGTCGCCTTCGCCGGCGTGGGCACCGCTCCGTCGCTCGCCATCTGCGCCGTCGTCGAGGGGGAGGAGGTGCGCGAGTGCGGATCAATACGGTGGAGCGGGCGACGAGCCGAAAAGGGGACAGGCTTGTCAGTAGATGCGGTATAGGTCGATGACGGGTGGGCGCGGTTTCTGCTGGGCCTGGCTTGTCAGAGGCGTGCCCGGGGAGGGCTTTTGTTTTGGTGATAGGCGGACCTGGTTTGCCACCTAGATAATGGGCGGAACCAATGGGAGAGGAGGAGCGCGTCACCGGAATACCATGTCACCACTAAATACCTGAAGGCGATGTATAAAACGAAAAATAGAGGGTCTAGATGAAAAACTGAGTTTTTCGATTACTCGAGGAATATCTGCTTAGTTTCCCTCTTTTTACCTTGAATTTGTGTTTGGCAAGAGTATTCTAATTCATATCCAAACATCTGATCCAACAAGGCTTGAACGAGCTTATAAGACTTAAAGCATCCACAATGCTTACATTGGTTGGTAGAGCCAACGGTTAAAAATCAAAATTTGGTTTTTTAAGTCTAAAAAATCCAATTTATTTTACGTAAATACATACATATATTATCTACATATCTGCAATTTTGCCACATGATATGTTCTAATGTAGGCTACACAAAAAATAATACAATGAGTCTGAAAAGGCAAAAAAAAAGAACTCATTTCCCTTCACCGTTTATCTTTTTAATGCAGATCACATATGAAAGGATCTTTCGATGCAAATTTGGTCACATACTAGACATGCATATGTACGTGTATGCCATTGTAAGAAAAAAAAATCAAAAACTGAAAATGAACATTTATTAAAAAAAAAATATCACTAGAGCTCGGGAGCTACAAGTAGTTTCCTTATGTAATATTCCTTACTTCTACGCTTGCATTATTGATGCTCTGGCCTCTAGGTGTATTGCATTTTGTTATGTATTAGCAGTGAGTATCTTCACTGTAGAAAACCAACTTTTGGCTCGATAATGACGGTAATTGAACCCACATCCCTAAAGATCAAATTCAGTTTGATGCTTTGTGTGTCTTATCAAGGCTTTTTATTGAAGAATTCATCAATATTAAAACTTTACGCCTTTGATTTTCAGTATACGATATGTGAGTGTGAGCGCATGTGTGCACTTGTCGGTGTCATACTCACTATTTCTACCAAAAATATCCCATGCGAGTCAACAAATCATCGAAGAGTTGAGGCTTAGTTTTGTGATTTCTTGTGTTGAATTGATCAAAATTGTTGTATTAGGTTAGAAAAACCTTAGTAAGATTTTTCAGTCGTGCACAAAAGGTGATATGAACTATCATTTTATCCATAGTAAGAATAAGTGTTTCTGAAAAATCACCACATTTCTAAACTTAACATGAATCCAAGTCAAGCGTTGTAGGTTGCATTTTAAATTGTGGTGGATTATATAATCCCGTTTGACCCACCCATTTTTGCCTACCTTAGTGTTTGTTTTCACCCTCTTCGGTCTAGTTTTGAGACTAATTTTAACTATAATTATGAAATATGCACACCATGGTCCAACAAGTAAATTGAGAGACGTAGTCCAGCATAACTTTTATAGGGGTAGCGAGATCAACAATGGGAGGCTTAGCCAGTACCAAGCAGCCCAATAAGATACTGATCCAGCAGGTGATGCAGGAGATGGAGAAAGGGACAAGGTGCGGTGACCTAGCACACCACTGCATGATGTCATAACACAAATGAAACACCGTTCACTAGTATTACATCTCTCAGAGTGGTACAACAGAAACACAGCAGGTCCAAGACATGACTATAGATTACAACTCGACTTTTTATAAAAGATCCAGATAACTCTCTAGGTTACAGAGGAAGAAAGAAACTTCTTACAAAGAAGAACCAGAAATAATAACTCAGAACTATCTGGCTAACAAAACTAGCATCTAAACTATAAGGCTTGCAATTGCTGCTAATGCAATGCTCTACAGAAGTAGGTTTTGTGGTTAGAGAATCTATTCCTAGCTAATCAAGAGCTTCGCCTTTGCTTCGGTTGATGTATATGTTGACTTCATTGACTTTATTGAAGAACTTGAGCTGTCGATGATGGTTTCTTGAGCAGAAATTGATGCTGGTGTCGTCTTCAATGGCTTAGAACCTAGCAAGGGTTAATAAGGTACGGTTGAGTATGAGCGTACTCAGCAAGTTCACTAAAAGGAGTGTATGATGCACTATATCTAGACCCACAGACCATAGGTCGTAGGCAATGCAGGTTTTCGTAAACATTTCTTCAAAGGTTGCTTTTATTCTGAAAACTACGCCTGACATCCTTCACAGGTTGACCAGAACTTTCATGGAGTTCCTTTCCTGCCGCGTTCGTAGCTCCTTCCCGGAACAGGGAGTAACATGTCATAGTTCTTACACTCTGCAGAGGTGTGTTGCTTTACCCATGAGAGACCTTAGCCTTGTTGCACATCCAAGTCATGAGCTTGTCCACACTTCCTTGGTATGGGACCCAGTCTAAGATCCAAGCCAATCACTGCCCCTCTCCGCGACCCCGCATGAAGACACGACCCTCCAGGACATTCCCCACCTCTGTCAAGCCCCTTATAGGACCGACTATAACTCTAGTAGGCACCTAAAGACTCTATGAGACGGTTATGCCCTGGCAAGCTCCCTTAAAGGACCAGCTAAACCACTGACAGCCTCTCAAGATAATCTAGACACCAAAATCACATGAAACTAAGGGGTTCCATCCATGTGCTAGGTTTCTTCACGAGAAATCCTCAGCCTCATGATCAGGTCATCCGTCCATGCAAAAGGAAGAAGATCCAGCTGACTTCTCCGTCCCATTCCAAATCTCATGGTTAACGCGTAATATATGGCGCTAGAATCATTGGCGACATTGGTTGTTAAGTCCTAGTTGATACATTCCTGTACAATGGCATTTCCATTGCCAGTTATGATAGATTAGCTGATCACCCTGGATCCGTAACCGATACTTCAAGTTAATTATGAAAATACTGTTTGCGACCTTTTTGAAATGCAGGTGATGACAATAGTTGAGTTACAAGCATAGAAAATAATCAAAGGACATGAGCAAGTGTGAACTTGCCTTTTGTGATTGCAATATTATGCACTCACGGTCTTCAGGACGCTAGAAAATCCAAATTCTGAAAGTAACATCATTGCTCCGGTAAGGACTAATGTTTAAAGAAGCGAGATGCAGTTATGTATAAGTAATGTAATGCAATTTTATAAACGCGAATCCCCGGAATAATCGTATCTGATCTAGGGTTTGAAAGCTTGTGGTGATATTTTTAGAATGTGTTCCACTTTTATACCAGCTTCACACTTGTGCTTCTTGTTAAGGCTTGTGAGAGTGTGTGAAACAATATGTAAATATAACAAGTAGCATACAATACTAAAGCACTCAAATGGGGTATGGTATCTAAAAGATTTCTTAAGCAAGGTTATTACTAAATTAGAGTTTTTATAGAAATGCTTAAGTATTGCTTTTAATCTTAAAAGATTAACTTTTGAGGAAAATATTACTTTACAAAGTAAAAGCATTTAATCTTAAAGTTAACACTTTTAGGGTTCATTTTTAATTATTGTTACTAAAAATGAAAGCATCACTAGTTTTGAAAGATCACAACACTTATAGTGGAGACTTATATGTATTGAATACAAGATGACATTCTATGTTATTTTATTTCATAATGCTTCCTAAAGGTGAAATAAGTTTATTATTGTCCTTATTGGAGTAGTGTTTTCTTAATACTATAAGTGAATAGAATCACTTACCTATTTTAGAAATAATGCTAATATGTTATAAACATGGAACAAAGCATTACTTTAATTAATCAAAACTTTGTTTAGATTTTTAAGTGAATTCCCAAATTGGTTCAAGAACTGGATAAACATTACCTGGATGATTTTATAGATAAATAAAATCCTCCAAACAAACCATACACTATTTTTTAATGATTTTATACTTGATGAAATCTTTTTTAGGAACAAAATATGATTACTTGGGATGTCAACTTTAGGAACTACATTTTAAAATGGTTAGAACCATGTTGGGTTTCATATAAAATTATTTGAGCTTGTCCTTATACTTTTAGACTTTAATTAAATAATGATAAAGGCAATAGTAAAGATTTATATTTTTTTAATGGGTTAAACCAAAAGAAAAGGATTTAAATAAGATTTATTAGATCTTTACCTTTTATTTGACTTCAGTTATGGGATATGATATTTTTTAAGTATAGATTTTATTTTTGTGATAATTTTGGTATATTATATGTATTTTTGTGATTCTTAAATAATAAAATATTATTTTTATAAGTTTTATCCCTTTATAAAGTCTTAATAAATAATTATATTTAGTTGAGTGACACAAAAATGTACAAAATAAGTTTATAAATGTATATTTTGTTTTTCTAAGAATTTTGATATATGATACTTATTTTTCTGAATTTTAAATAATGGAATATATATTTTACAAGATTAATCCTTAATAGGTTTTTGTTAATAATAACAATTTTCTTATTTAAGTTGGAAAATAAAATATGACAATAGGTTTATATTATAGATTTTATTTTTCTAAACATTGTGATATAGTATATATTTTTCCAAATTATAAACAAAAGATATTGATTTAACAAGATTTAATCATTTTCTGGATTTAATAAAATAAAATATCTAAATAAATTACTGGATCACTGCTGACGTCAGCCTCACTTTAAAACTTTTTACACCGCAACCTATTCTACCTCCAAGGTCACTAACCGGTGGGCCTATTGCCACGTCGGTGGCCACACGAGCAGAGATTGGTCAACTCAGGGAAGGTGACGTGAGCACGGCGACGGTGTGACATCAGCTCACCGGAGCACGGAGGCGACGCTAATTGGCACCGGAGACCCAAAGTGATGCGCTTGAACGATGAGAACATGATGAACCTAGCTAGACTATTTATGCTCACTAAAGATCACCAGAGCATCTCCGATGACCAACTTTTGCGGAGGCCAACGACGGACTACGGTGATGAGGTGATCCAGAGCAAGAGAGAGAGAGATTATAGAGGTCTAGGAGAAGCGTGATCTCACCCTGATGCTTGTAGCATGCTCGATGGGACTTGGGGCGGACTAGAGATAGTGCATCGATGGTAATGGCAGCGACAGTCGGCGGGATTCCGAACTGGATTCCACGCCGCTCGTGGTGCGTCTACTTGCGGGTCTTGTTGGAGATGAACAAGGAGATGATGGCGATCACGACGGTACCCTGGGTTTGCCTAGAGGTGGTCTGTGGTGGCGGAAACAGCAAACTCCGGTGGCTAGGGTTTCGGTGTCCTCTTCGGAAGAGAGGATAAGAACTAGAGGAAGGGAAAAATGGGGATGAGGATGGCCCGAAGCATCTCGGTGGCACTCCTATCCTCATCCCTGGCAACGGCGATCCATCGTGACGATTGATCCTCGCTGACGCCGGTAATTGGCATTGGGCGGCGGCGCGATCTCCAGCGAGCAGCTTGTGATGTCGAAGAAGACGACGTGAATCAGTATTTGGGTCGGGCTGCTGCTGGGCCATGGCGAAGCGAGAGGGAGATTGCGTGACACGCACACGGGCGACGGGTAGCGAGGAGGAAATGGGCCGTGGGCCGCTGGTTCTGCTGCCCTTCTTTCCTTTTCTCTCTTCTTTTTCTATTTCTGTTTTCACAATACAATTTCAATCTGAATTTCCTTAATGATTCAAATATTCGAAATCCAGTTATTCAACTTGAGTTCTACATGATTAATGTAGCTAGTTGGTTTGACATTTCTTTTTTGTATTTTCATTATTCATGATTAAATAAAGGATTATTTTTTATTAGAGGATATAAAGAGGAATTAGGGTTTTAAGGCTTTGTTTCTTATAATAAGATTTCATAAAAATGTTTCTATTTTAATTTGATAATTATAATGGTAAGGTTTTAAAATAGTGAATGATATATAGGACCCTACTCATACTTAGCCTCATAAAGGAACTATGCGAATATATTACAAGGTATTAAACCCTGGGGTTTATAATATGGTGATTTGAATACCATGGTTCTCAAGGTTTGGTGATTTCTTCTTCTCCAATTCGATTACAATTTCTTCACAACCATTCTACTTACTTTCAAAGTAGGCATGGATCATTCCTTGAACTAGTTGTTCATTACTTTCTTAAGTGTGGTTAATGTGTTGATAGAAGTTTATTATATAGTGGTGAATAAACATTATCATTCATGTGGCACAAGTGATCTCAATGCCCAGCAAAAATTTACTTAGGGTTTCTAATACCACACTTACTATGTACCCTAGAGGATACACTACCCTCAAGTTTATTAATGAATGTTGCTAGGGATCAAAGTTTTAAGGATTGATCCATAATTTATATCCTGAATGACATCGCAACTTAGAGTGAGCTACAAAGATTAGTTCTTAATGTGTTCTTGATTGTTCATGGATCTAGGTTTCTATCAAGGTTTTAGATAATAAGGTGGACAAGGCTTCATCCATAAACACTCATCTGGTTCTCTAATTATCTCTTGGAAGCTTCATTTGTCCAAGAGATATTATTCAATGGTTATCTAGGAATAGGAAATGGTTCCACTATCAATTTGATTCTAGGATTTTGGACAAACAGGTGGACATGGGTCTTGTCATGGCTTGATATACTATTGGTTAAAGGTTTCTCAAGCACTCCTACCTTAATACCTCACTAAAATTATCTTAAGATGAGGAATTCCTTTCCTAAATATACTCTATAAATCTCTCTTATCTTATTCACACAGATCACCTCTTCCTGAACAACTCAATCATCTGACTCCACCATATCCATCATCATATGATGACATGGTCATGCTGCTTCAACAATATTCCTCCTTCATTCTTCTCTTATTATATATAACTTCCATTTGCTAAACTACCCTAGAGGAAGTCATTTATCTAGCTAGTTCTAACTTCATTATTCCATTCTCCTAGCATTCTTCCTTTACTATCTAACTTGCACTTCTTAACTACCCTTGATGAATCCATCAATGTAACTGCTTCTAACTCCATCCATAAACTCCTTTATATACATCTTGTATCTACTTCCAAGGCTTGCAAGATTACAATTCTCTGTATATCACATGTGATATCAATCCTCTAGGATGGGCAAAGTACTACTCCCCATAATACAAGTTTGTTCTTGTATTGGCTTGGTCAAACTACTATGCCTCCAACTACTCCATATACTCATGTTATATACTTCATCATAATCTAGCTTGAATTTTCATGATCAAGCTAGATGATTTATCTTACTAGGGCTTTACCTAATTTGGTATACTCACAACTCTTCTTTATTAGATGGTCATCTATTTTTAAATGACTTGAGAATAGTGACCACCAACCTTTGATCAAGCAAAGCTTAGGCTTCTAATTGTCAGATCAAGATCTATTAACACTAAGTAGTAGACTTGTACTAGTCTCTCTATAAGGCTTATCTTGTTAAGGAAACTTACTTTAGGTTTATACCTACTTGGCATAACAAGATTACTATTGGATACTCTAACACTACTAGCTTTCTCATAGCTTCATGGTCACTAGCTTAACTCTTGGGTTTAGGTACTTCTTCTAGTTAACTCATGAGTGAGTTATCTCCTCCAACATCAGATGGTTTGATCTCCACCAAGGATCACATTCCATTGATGATGGCATACTCTAACATACTAGTTCCTTCTTCTTATTAATTTACTTAAGGTCTTTGGAAGGTCAATATAACAAGCCAAAGCTAAGAATCAATAAGTTCTAGGTCAAGAATTGATCACTCAACCTTGATGATCAATTGTCTCTAGGACTTGGTTAAATAGGATTGTCATCTATTAACATGACACTAAGGGTATGTGATGGATGGTGACATAGGTACGATTACTCGGATGCTTATGATTTGTTGCCCTATTTTGGGTAAAAGGATTACGACCCATGAAGATTTTAGATGATAGCCCAAGGAAGCAACCGATAAGGACTTTGATTGTATTAGGAAAGAATCTGTGAACCGACAATGTGTTGGTATTGTAATCACGCATATGTAAAACCTATCCGCATACGGCTTTGAGACCCAGCCTATTATATATAGGCCGAGAGAAGCCCAAGCGAGGGTACCAGAAAATCTCCCAGGCAACTTGTAATAGTGCGATTACTCAATATCCAGGCGACTTTGACTCCATTGTTTTCCTGACATCCGACGAAATCCCCAGCGTTATCTTTTCCGTGAAACCCTAACTCCTTCACCATGGACATTGTCGAGGTTACCCCTCGTAAATTGGTACCATCTGTGGGAAACCTGAACGCTGGAACCATGGATTCGGCGAACCGCTCTCCACCAAGCATAAACCCGACAAAAGCAGATCCATGCCCGCCCACCCCTATGTTGGTACCCGCCGAATTCAATGGTGGATCTGATCTAATCATCGGAAGCTTCCACTTCCAAGTAGAAGACTGATACGTTGCTAACGTATCCATAATTTTTTATGTTCCATGCTTGGTTTTATCTACTTTCTTATGTTTTGTCCACACTTTGGAGTACTTTCTATAGACTTTCTTGGACTAACCTATTAACAAGAGCCAAGTGCCAGCTGCCTGTTTTCTGCTGTTTTTGGTTCCAGGAAAGTCAGAAAATGAATATTCTCGGAATTGGATGGGACAAAAGCCAAAGTCAGTTTTTCAGCGAGGGACACCTAGAGCCAGAATACGAGACAGAGAGGGGCCAGGGGGCCGCCACACCACCTGACCATGCGGCCCAGCCTGGCCCACGCCAGGGGGTGGTCTGGCCGCCCTAGGCACCCCCTCGGCCTCCCCTTTCGCCTATAAGATGCCTCCGATACAGAAACCCTAAGTACCCGATCAAAATTCCACAAAAGAGTCTATAGCCACCGTCATCTCCATCCCTAGATCGGGAGGGATCTGAAGCTCTTCCCGGCACCCTGCAGGAGGGGAGAATTCACCCTGGAGGCCTTCTTCATCACCATGCAAGCCTCCGGTGTGATGCGTGAGTAGTTCATCTCTGGACTACGGGTCCATATAGTAGCTAGATGGTTGGTTCTCCTCCTTTGTGATATCATGTTTAGATCTTGTGAGCTCTGTTCATGATCAAGATCATCTATTTGTAATCCTACATGTTGTGTTTGCGGGGATCCGATGGATATTGAGATGCTATTTCAGATTGATTATTGATTCTATCATGTCTTTGTTATTTGTGATCTTGCATGCTTTCCGTTGTTAGTAGCTATCTTGGCCAAGTAGATGCTAGCAACTCCAAGAGTTAGTATTTATGCTCGATAGTGGGTTCATGCCTCTAGTAATCTGGGGAAGTGACAGAAATCTCTAAGGTACTAGATGTGTTGTTGCTACTAGGGAGAAAACAACAATCCTTTGTTCATAGAACAATCGTATTGTTTACTTTACACGCAATGTGTAATGCAATTATCTATTGCTTGCAACTTAATACTGGAGGGGGGTCGGATGATAACCTGAAGGTGGATTATTAGTCATAGATGCAGTTGGATTACAGTCTATGTATAATGTTGTAATGCCCAATCAAATCTCAAAGGAGTCAAGATGAGTAGTATATGCATATTGCTTTCTCGATGTTTGTCAATTGCCCCGCTGTAATTTGTTCATCCAACATGTCATCTATCTTAAGGAGAGTCACCACTAGTGAACTATGGACCCCGGTCCTTTCTTTTATCATCAATCTACAATCAACTGTTTACTGCTTTCTGTTTAGTTTCTGCAAACTGTTACTTTCTTGCACTCGATATGTTTAATCCTTTGTTTTCAGCAAAACCGGTGAGATTGACAACCTCATCGCAAGTTGGGGGCAAAGTTCTTGGTTGTGTTGTGCAGGTCTCCACGTTGCTGCTGGCACCGGTAGTGCGCCCTGCCAAAGTTCAGCTAGCAACACCTTTGGGGTGTTTCCTTGCTCCGACTGGATTGATAACCTTGGTTTCATAACTGAGGGAAAACTTGCTGCTGTGCTCATCATACCTTCCTCTTGGGGTTCCCTAGTGGGCTTGATATATTTTGGGCTAAGCAAAGACCCGCAAAAATTGCACCCTTCGGCTTTGATCACATCAGAATGTCGGTGGAAAAACCTATGCCTATGGCAGTACCAGCGTCATCCGTCGGATCCTCCATGGACGCCACAACACAGATCGAAGCAGGTGAAGAAAGCGAGCAAATCGAGATGGATCTGGGGGACCTTGATGGTCTTTACGACAATCTCTCCTTCGGATCGGATCCACAGCTAACCCACCATGCGAAGCAAGCCCGCCTAGTTCAGAACCCGAAGAAAGCAGCGAAAGCATCGACTTCAGAATTCGTATGGCAGAAATCTACCCAGAACAAAAACTGATGGACTTCACTGGCTCACCCGATAGTGTCTCCCTCGGTTCAGATGATGACGTCACTAGTCCATACATCACTCAGCACCAAGTTTGCGTGATCATCGGAGACGCCTCGGCCCAGCAAGATTCCAACGGTAACCCAAATTTTCACCCCGATGATATTCTTTCAAGCCACAATGCAAGAGATCACGACAGCAAAGGAAGCAAGGAAACAGGGGAGACCCAATAGTTCGCCGCATAAATCGAGAAGAAGAAGAACCACGCGGAGGCGAGAGGCAAACTCTTTGGCTACCAGCAACAGCATGGCAAAAAGCAAGGGAAGCAATTTCGGGAGCAGTTCCAATGACAATGGATGCTTCACACAAGGATCTATTAGCATACCAATATCTTCTACATCACAAGGAGAGAGACCTACTCAGGATTGTCGGGGGGATGACCTCCGGATACCCCAACCAAACAAGAATCATGACAGTCGGTTCACGCCCGGCTGGCTGGGCACAGTCGGACATGAGCAAGTCAAGACGGCTACTTCACGGTAGCCGGAACCACGAGGAGCTGCAAGGCACGAGACCGACTACATCAACATAGCCGGACTCAATCAAGAGGATAGTGCGACGTGCTGCACAATGCACGGTACACCCTGGTACGATGACAAGACCCGCAACTACTCAGCCATACCGAAGACTTTGCGGGGTGACGCGGGAACAGTGGCCAGACGCTGATGACAGACTCGCACGACGTTCACTGTACCCACAACAACCTTACCGCTTGTACTCTGATGGGATATAAGCGTACCGAATACTGTAGATGACCAGCCGGCTGGGACTCGCCTGTGGGGCCCGCTAGCCGGACTGGCCAGTAAGACCATTGCCTCTCTGCCTATATAAGGAGAGGCAAGGTTCTCGTAGCAAGGGTTGGTCTGAGTTCATTTAAGAGGGTAGATAGAAGATACAGCTCCAGGAGCGATTGTAGCCCGTATACCACTCATAGTCAGATCGCCAGGAGTAGGAGCTTTACCTCACCACGAGGGCTCCGAACCTGGGTACTTCCTGTGTCTCGCTACACTTGCTTGTGCCCAATCCCGCCTGTGGACGCCGTCGATAGCTTCCCTGCTAGTCCCCACACCTCTATCTAACCTGCTTAGGTACTGCCGTTCCCAATACAACGATAGTTGGCGCCCACCGTGGGGCTAAGATGGCTTTGACCGAAGTCATGTTCCGCACGGGACCCCGCACTTCAGCCGGTGAGCGTGTGGCCTCTGGCCTAGTGCTTACGCTCGGCAAGTTTGACTGCATCATCGACAACGCTTCCTGCATCGCCGGAACCATGTTTCTGGCAAACGGTTCTATCCTGCTTTTCGTCGACCTCCCTGTCTACGTCGCCACCATACTAGAGCGTTTCCCTAGGGAGATCGTTTCTGTCACGGAACCGCTGTACCTAGGCATCGGCACCTCCGTCGCTCCTCATGGCGTCGAGATGATGATGGCCGTCTCCAGCTCTCAGCTTCGCCAGCCGCGGGAGTAGGGTGCGAACGAGGTTGGAACTTCAGCTCCACCGCAGTCCAGGAACCCGGTGGAGGAGGCTATCGACCGGCTCCTCACACCGGTTAACCTCGGGGATAACCCAGAGGAGGCGAAGGCCAACTTCGCCATGGAGTGGCAGCTTCTCCTCCAGGAGGCCAAGCAATGACCGCATGCACGGCTTCACTCTGGCCACCGCGGAGCCGAGCCGGCACGGACAGGTACAACACCAGGGCGACGATCTAGGCGGTAGGATGGAGAAGGATGGCGAGCCGGATCCGCTACCCGCTCTCATCCAGCCCACCTACAACACACCCATTAAGAACCTACACGCGGCGCGAGCCACGACAGATGAATTGCCCAACCTGGAGGGCGAGGAGCGAGACCGGCAGCACGCCCAGGTGTAGGAGCTCCTCCGGATCGTGGACGAGCAGGCTGATGCCAACCGGCAGATGCAGGAGGACCCCAGCTGTTCCAAGGGAAGCAAGCCGCCTGCCAATAGCAAGGGCGCGCCCCGCGACACCCAGCAGGCATCCTCCCTTTTAGCTAAGGCCCACAGCAAGCGCCGCAGCTCTGGCAACAAGGGCCAGCCGCGCCAGGAGCAAACGGTGAACAACAACCCACCACCTCCCCTCCACCAATCGGAGCGCCAAGGCCTACTGGTTCCCGTCTCTCGGGCCGGGTAGGAGCGCCCAACCCGGATCAACTGGATGCCCGTGACCGCATCGAGCTCCTCGCTCAAGCGCGCGTCATGGAAGAGGAAGACTCCATCGAACTGGTTTGTTTTGGACCCTGCATTTGGAACGAGCCGTTTCCGGATAAGTTCACCCTGCCCAGGGATACCCCCAAGTACGAAAGCAGCATGAAACTGGAAGACTGGCTGACCGAAACAAGCGCACCGCTGTGCGCTATGTCCCCCTCATGCTAACCGGGTCAGCGAGGACATGGCTCAACAACCTCGCGCCCAACAACATCAATGCCTGGCCAGACTTTGAGAAGGTGTTCGTCTGCAACTTCAACGACACGTACAAGCGTCTGGGCCACCCGCGCGACCTGGCCTTGTGCGTCCCGGGCGACCACGAGATGGACCGCGAGTACCTCGCCAGATGGACGGAGCTGCGCAACGCCTACGAGGACATCCTGGAGAGCCAGGCCATCAGCTTCTTCATCGAGGGGTGCCGAGAAGGCACCATGCTTCCCCATTGGCTACTGTGTGACGAGCCGAAAACCATGGCGGAGCTCATGACAGTTGCGGACCAGTACGCCACAACGGACGCCGCGATGAAGAAACCCCTCCGAGTAAGTGCTGACGGGCGTCCGACTCCGTCGGAGCTGGCTCGCGATCATCCGAGCAATCTGGCTAGAGAAGCCGAATCCTCCAGGCGCCATGGCAACGACAACCGGTTCCATGGGGACCGCCAAGCCGGACAGCAGAAGCCTCGCTACCCCCTTCGGCAGGTCAACGCTGTGGAGGGCGCGCCTGACGCGTCGGCCAACGATGCAAGAAGGCATAAGCCGCTACACCTTCGACCAAATGTTTGACGGCCCGTGCAAGTTGCATAGCGGTCCCTTCAAGCCGGCTACGCACACCACCCGGAACTGCAGCTGGACCCGCCAGCTAAAGGACCAGGGCAACCAGCAACGTCTTTCCCCGCCCCCTCCTGGTGGACCCCCACCACCGGCTAGGGGAGCCGGTAATGATGGTAACGGCGGCAATGGCGGCAACAACAATAACGGCTACCCCAGCCGCACGCTGCCTACCACATCTTCGAAACGGAGTTGGACGACAAGCACAGCTGTAGGCGACGCTCTAAGGAGGTCAACGCCATCTTCTCCTCAGTCCCCTAGTACCTGAACTCGTCGAAGACCCCCATCACTTGGAGCCGGGAGGATCAGCCAGATCAGCTTCCGATTCCCGGGGGATACGACGTGGTGCTTGACCCCCTCATTGTCTCCAACAAGCGCACCTGCCACTTCTCGCGCGTCCTCATCGACAGAGGCAATAGGCTCAACCTTCTCTACCGGTCTTCGCTGGAGAAGCTTGGCATCCGTGAGTGCGACCTGCGCCCGACTACCATGACGTTCCATGGCATACTGCCAGGACCGGCTTGCGCCCCGCTGGGTAAAATCCAGCTGGATGTCATTTTTGGGACCGAGGAGAACTTCCGCCGTTAGCCGATATGGTTCGAGCTGGTGAACCTAACGAGCTCCTAGCATGCTCTCCTCGGGCGCCCCGCCCACACCAAGTTCATGGCCGTCCCCCACTACGCGTATCTCAAGACGAAGATGCCGAGACCAAATGGCGTGATCACCGTAGCCGGCTGCTTCAGGCGGTCAATGGAGTGCGCCTCAGCCGACTCCAAGCTGGCAGAGGCCCTCATCATAGCCGAAGAGAAGCGCGTGATCATGCGCAATGTGGCCATGGCCCAGCAAGAAATGCCGGCTAGCAGCAAGCCGGCTGGAGAAGCAGCTTTCCAGCTGCCAAAGGAGACGAAGAGGATTCTGCTCGACCCCTCTGACCTGACCAAGTTTGTCACCATTGGTGCCAACTTGGATAGCAAATAGGAAGGCGCGCTCGTCGACTTCCTCCGTGAGAATCAGGACATCTTCGCATGGTCACCCAAGGACATGCCAGGTGTGCTGAGGGAGTTCGCCGAGCACTCGCTTCATGTGCGGCCGAATGCCAAGCCGGTCAAGCAGCCTCTGTGCCGGTTCGTAGAGGAGAAAAGAAAGATCATTGGTGACGAGGACCCGGCTCTTTGCAGCCGGGTTCATCATGGAGGTGTAGCACCCGGACTGGCTGGCCAACCCAGTCCTGGTGTTGAAGAAGAACAAGACCTGGCGCATGTGTATCGACTACACCAGCCTGAACAAGGCGTGCCCGAAAGACCCCTTCACTTTGCCCCGTATCGATCAAGTTATCGATTCCACGACCACCTGCAATTTGTTGTCCTTCTTGGACTGTTATTCCGGTAACAATCAAATCCGGCTAAACCTGGCTAACCATATAAAGACATTGTTTATCACCCCATACTGGGGATTCTGTTATGTAACCATGCCTTTCGGTCTAAAAAATGCAGGCGCTACCTATCAGCGTTGTATGCAGAAATTCTTGCACTCGCAGATCGGCCGAAACGTGCATGCCTATGTGGACGATGTGGTCATCAAGACCAAGGAGAAGCACACCCTCCTCGAGAACTTGGGGGAGACATTTGGCAAGCTCCAGCAGTACCAGATGAAGCTGAACCTAGAGAAGTGTGTCTTCGGAGTCCCAACCGTCCAGCTATTCAGTTTCCTTGTTTCACAACGAGGGATCGAGGCAAATCCAGAGAAGATCGCGGCTATCGAGAGAATGCAGCCACCTAAAAGATTGCTTGGAGTCCAGAAGTTCACTGGATGCCTAGCCTTCCTTAGCCGTTTCGTTAGCCGGCTAGGGGAGAAGGCACTTCTGATGTACCAGCTGATGAAGAAGACGAACGAGTTCTCTTGGACCTCACAGGCCGATGCTGCTTTTCATGACCTCAAGCGCATGCTATCCACAGCGCCGGCTCTAGCCACGCCGGCTAGCAAAGAGCCGATGTTGCTCTATATAGCAGCCACCAGCCGGGTCGTCAGTGTCGTCCTGGTGGTGGAGCGCCCCGAGGAAGGCAAGGCTCAGCCGGTTCAACGACCCATCTACTACCTGAGCGAGGTTCTCTCCCTCTCCAAGCAGAACTACCCCCACTACCATAAGATGTGTTATGGTGTGTACCTGGCGTGCAAGAAGCTCAAGCACTACTTCCAAGAGCATCCGATTAAGGTCGTGTGCACCACACCCCTTTCGGAAATCATCGGCAATAAGGACGCCACCGGCCGAGTCGCCAAGTGGGCCATCGAGCTCGCCGCCTACTCCATCCAGTACGAGCCCCGGCTCATAATCAAGTCGCAAGCTCTGGCGGACTTCCTCGTCAACTAGGTAGAGACCCAGTACCTCCCGCCGGTTCCTGATTCGGACCACTGGAGGATGCACTTCGACGGCTCGAAGATTCTCAGGGGCTTGGGAGCCGGCATCGTCCTCACCTTGCCCAAAGGAGTCCGGCTAGAGTACGTCCTCAGATCCACTTCAAGGCCTCTAACAACGTTGCCGAATACGAGGCACTGGTGCATGGCCTCCAACAAGCCAAGGAGATTGGCGTCAACCAGATCCTTTGCTTCAGCGATTCGTATTTGGTGGTGTAGCAGGTATCCGGAGAGTGGGACGCCCGCGATGCAAACATGACTCTCTACCGGTTCCACGTATAGGAGCTTAGCGCATGCTTCAACGGATGTGAGTTCCATCACGTCCCTCGCACCAACAACGAGGCAGCTGATTCGTTCGCACAAATCAGATCCACCAGGCAGGCGATCCCACCAAGGGTCTCCTTAGAGCATCTGTGCAAGCCCTCCATCAACCCATCCCCCGAGTCGGATTCCATTATCTAGGCAGGGAGCTACTCAAGGACATCCACCAGGGCGAGTGCGGACATCACGCTTCATCCAGGGCAATAGTCGCCAAGGCGTTCCGCCACGGTTTCTACTGGCCCACCGTCCTCGAGGATGCCAAACAGCTAGTCCGCATGCAACGGGTGCTAGCGCTTCGGGCAGCTCAGGCACATGCCGGCTGCGGTGCTCAAAACTATACCGATCACATGGCCCTTTGCTATCTGGGGCCTCGACATGGTCGGTCCCTTCAAGCGGGCGCGCGCAGGCATGACCCATCTGCTGGTGGCGGTGGACAAGTTCACAAAGTGGATAGAGGCCAAGCATATTCGGAAGCTGGATGGGGCGATAGTCGTCACCTTCTTCACTGACATCATTAACCGGTTTGGCTACCCCAACAACATCATCACTGACAACGACACGAATTTGACCAAGGAGGCCTTCGCCCGGTTCTGTAGCAATAAGGGCATCTGACTGGACCTCGCTTCCGTCGCCCACCCGCTGTCCAATGGGCAGGTCGAAAGGGCAAATGACCTAGTGCTAACCGGCATCAAGCCACGCCTCATCGAGCCCTTGGAGCGATCGCCCGGATGCTGGATTGAGGAACTTCCGGCTGTTCTATGGAGCCTCCGCACCACGCCGAATATATCAACCGGCTTCACCCAGTTCTTCCTCATCTATGGCTTGGAAGCCGTCCTCTCCATGGACATCGAGTTCGACTCACCGCGCAAGCTCCTCTATGACAAAAAAGCCAACCAGGAGGCGCGGGAGGATGGTGTGGACCTCCTCGAGGAGGCCTGAGAGCTGGCACTGTCTAGATCGGCCCTGTACCAGCAGCGGCTATGCCACTACCATTCTAGCTGGATCCACCCCGTCGCATTCCGCGAGGGCGATCTGGTTCTCGGGCTGGTGCAAGACACGAAGGGCATGCACAAGCTCACCGCCTTGGGAAGGCCCTTTCATCATCAGTCAGGCGCTGCACAACAACTCCTACTACCTCATCGATGCGCAACAGCCATGCAAGAACAAGATGCACAAGTCGGATGAAGAGATAGAGCGCCCCTGGAAGGCGGCCCTGCTCCGCCCGTTTTACACCTAGTCACCGGACAGTGTATGTATCCCACGAACTCTATGAATGAAAATGCGGACCCCCATGAGATGCTCGGGGGCTCCTTGCTAGAAATTTGTGTATATTTGTTTCCGATTCACTTTTTCCGGCTCCGGCAACCCCTACCCGGGGGCTCGCCGGCTGACCCGACCTGTGAAATCAACAAACCAGCTGAGTAGTGTGTGACGAAGTTAGAGGCCCACTCTTCGTCTCAGCTACAGACCACAACCCGACTGTCCGGCTAGCAAGAGCAAAAGCCTGAGGCATCCCACATGAAAAATAGGGAGGAGATGCGATGGATCGGGCATCCTAGCCTTGCAACTAGTTTGAGACGACCCGGCTACTAAGCCATCAGTACCATGCACAATGTACTGTCAGCTCCCTTCGATTCCGGCTGTAGACCGCAACCCGGCTGCCCAACAAGGACACAACGTAAACAGCAGAGCACACGGGAAAAATGACTAAGGTCCAGAGAAGCACAAGCTAGTTTTCGAAAAATAAATCTGCCTTCCGGCTAAAACGCTCTACCTTAACCGACTAACCTATTAATGGGTGGGAATGTATATATGTTTTTTTTGTATGACTACATCGAGTCGGAATTCTAGAAGGAGGAAGATTCGAAGTCCTTGCCTTCATCAAGCGCTCCGAATCTCGGGGGCTACACCCACTGGGTGCGCCCCCGCGCCCCCAGTGGAATCTTGTAGTTTCTGACCGGCTAAAGGTGTTTAGCTGGATAGTTGGAGCCCAGGTGAGGGCAAGGGCAGGAAGAAAAGAAAGAAGAAGATTCGAAGCACCTGGCTATGCCATCTACTCCGTATCTTGGGGGCTACACCCAGTGGGTGTGTTGGCGTGCCCCCACTGGAATTGAAGTTCCCCCGACTACAGGTGTTCAGCCAGCGAAAGTAACCGGCTATCTCCCAAGTTGGGGTAACCGACTAGAGGCATCTAGTCGGATGAAGCTAAAGACTCGAAGAGAAGAAAGAAGACTCGAAGAAAAGAAAGAAGATTCGAAGCACCTGCCTATGTCAGCTACTCCGAATCTCGGGGGCTACACCCAGTGGGTGCGCTGGCGCACCCCCACTGTAGTTGGAGTTCCCCCGGCTAACGGCGTTCAACCGAGTGAAGACAGCCGGATAAATTCAACCGACGGAATATCAAAACTTCGAAGCGCACAAAAATCACAAGTTGGAAGCAAGCCAAATAGTTCAGTAGGATAAAAAAGGGGAGACGAAGCTCCCATAAGTTCACCCGGCATCAAAGACAGCCGGTACACATGACAAAGTTCAATCAAGCAAAATAAATACAAGTCCACCCGGAATTCCAGGGATTATGTCTAGGGGGCAAGGCCTTTGCCATGCGGAGGATCCTGGCTGGAAGCGGTCTCGGGAAGCGGAGGAGGTGTGTTGGAAGATCCGGCTCCGGCGTCCCCACCAGTCAGCTGCGATGATGCTTCCGCATCAGGCGTGCCGGCAGACTCCGAGTCGGTGAGGACCTCGTCGACGTCCGTGTAATCGGCAATCTTGATGGCAGAGGCCCGAAGCTCCGGATGGGCCTGGCGGATGGCGGCGAGGTCGGTGCCGGCGCGGAAACCCCCGTCGATCTTCTCGACGTGGGCGTCCTTGTACCAAGAGAGCATCAGGGCTAAGGTCATTTCCGCCCCGGCTTGTGCCGCCAGATCCCTCAGGAGATCGATGGTAGACGACACCTCCGTAACCTTGGCCGCCAGCTGCGCCATCGTCTCCGGAACCGGCGCATCCGGCCACAGAAATGTGAAGATAGCCTGAGCCACCTGGCGAAGCTTGACATCCTCCTCACCAAGGAGGACGACCAACTCTTGGGCAGTCAACTGCTCCCCTAGCTAGTTCTCCTGCAGCCGTTTATATGCCAGCAGGTCTACGCTGGGATAAAATGCTGTCAGAAAAAAGGAATGTCAGATCCAGCTACTGGATCCGGAGAGAGGAAGATAGTCGGAGAAAAACTTACCCTTGGCCGTGTGCCCGACCTGCATCAGCTCCTCCACCAGAGCCTTCTCCTGAATCGTTAGCCATTTAACCTCCTTCTCTTGGTCCTTGTTCTGGGCTTCGAGGAGGTCAAAAGCTTGGGCCCGACTGGCGAGGGTGGCATCGTGCTCCTTGACGGTGGCCTCTAGGGCGTCCAGCTTGGCGTGCCAGTCCTTATTCTACAGCCGAAGCATGGAATTGGACTTGCTCAGCCGGTCGTTCGCCTTCTTTAGGCGATCGATTTCCCGCTGAGCGCACACCATGATGATTGCGGAAACCGACTATCAGCAAAAAAAGAGAAAAGGAAAGACCAAAGTATCCGGTAGTTGTATCCGGCTGAAGGGACTTACTCTGGGAGGTCCCGTTGGCAGCCGCGAGCTTCTGCTCTAGAGTCTGATTGCCACTAGCTGCAGCCTCGAGCAGCCGGATCTCCTTCACCGCCAGCTCGAGGGTGCGGCAAGGTCTACCAGCGAGGCGGCAAAGGAGGCGTCATCGTCGATGGTGTTGGCAACCAGCGACTCCTTCGCCTCTGCCAGTGTCGTCCGCCACTCCTCCCCCGGCTCATCGTCGGAGTTGTCGTTGATGACGACCACAAGCTCCTTGCCGGTGGAGGCCCTCCTCGCTACCACAGGGGAACTACCTCCAATTTGTGAAGAAGGCATAGCCGTTTCCGGCTGCACCACCATGCTCGGCGGGGCGTCCCCTGCTCCAGCTGCGGCAACTGGATCAGCTCGAGGTCGCGGCGGAGATGGTGCCCTGGGCGAAGGAGGAGGAGCAGATGGCGGTGGCGCGGTGTCCGGCGCACGGGGCGGCGAGCCAGTGGGCGCCCGCACCGGGCTCGCGGCACCAAAGGAAACCAGCGTGCTGAACAAAAGAAGACAAGAAAGAAACAAAGGCAAATAAGCAAAAGACAGAAAAATTGGCACAAAGAAAGGAGGAAAAAGGTATAAGGGCCAACGAGCAACTTACCCCCGCACCACGGGGGGGGGGGGGGGGGGGGGGGGAGGGCTTCTTGTGACCAAGGCGGCTGGGCGGAAGGGCGCCAGTCTGGCTCCTCTTGGGCGCCGGCTCCTCCACAACGGTCCGGCTGGCCCTGAAGGAAATATGCCCTGAGAGGCAATAATAAAGTTGTTATTATGTATTCCTTATATATGATAGATGTTTATTTTGCATGCTATAATTGTATTGATCGAAAATATCAATACATGTGTGTTTAATAAACAAAAAGGGTTCCTAGTTATGCCTCTCTTATAGACTAGCTTGTTGATTAACAAGATGATGAAGGTTTCCTAATCATGGACATTGGATGTTGTTAATAACAAGGTCACAACATTTGTGAAATGATGTGATGAACATTCATTCGAAGTATAGCATTATGATCAAGTCATTATGTTTACATTGCTATAACATCATACGCAGTAATCTTTATCCTTAGACCATGAGATCATGTTAATTGCTAACACTGGAAGAGTATCTTGATAACATCAAACGTCACACCGTAACAGGGTGACTATAAAGATGGGTTCAGTACTACGAAGGTGTTATATTGAGGCTCATGGATCAAGAGTGGAATTTGTCAATCCCGATGATGGATAGATATACTCTCGGCCCTCTCGGTGATATCACATTGAGATAGCTTGCAAGCAAGTGATGTGATCACTAGAATGTTATATCACGGGAACGATAAAAGAGTGCATGTCGGTAACGAGATCAAACTAGGTATTTGGATACCGATGATCGAATCTCGGACATGTATTATATCATGAGACAAAGGGATCAAATTACAAGCGTTAAAGGTTCTCACGATCACAGAAGTCATCATTGAATATGTAGGAGTCAGTATGGATCTCCAGGTCCCACTTCTGATTATTGATCTGAGAGGAGTCTCAATCATGTATGCATTATTCACGAACTGTAGGGTGACACACTTAAAAGTTACCGGACACCATTTTGGAGCACATATGTTTCAGGCGAAAGAATTGCAAAGCGCAGGAATTGTTTCAATAGAAACCGGAAATTGTTTTGGGTGAAATTGCAGAAAGTGGTTCTGCATGTGATATTGAAATATTGCAAGGGGTTATATGTGAATGTTTTTTAATTAAAGTAATTAACAAAATTCTGAATAAATTTAATAAAAGAGTTTTATTAAATGAGAGAGCATTAAACCTAGATAATTTTAATGCATTTAAAGTGGGGACTTTAAAAGGGAATGTGAAGAGGCATTTTAATGTGGAGGCGTTACGACCACATGAATGGAGGAGGTGAAGGGGCACCCCCTTGAGGCGCCGGCCATGGGGAGGGGCACCCCTCCTCCTTTAAAAGGCCACCCTCTTCCTCCTTCCTCACACCTCCTTGTGAAGGATCTCTCTCCCCCTCTAGAATTATTCCCCCATGGTCTCGGATTAGCGAGATACATGTTCCCGATGGCATTTCGTCTGGAAGGAGTTGCTGCTTCCGTTGGATCGCTAGAGCGAGGAGGTGGAGGTTTTCTAGTGGCTTGAACGTGTGTGCGAGTACAGATGCGCTGCTGAGTTGCGGCGCTTGGACTTCCACTCGATCTTGAGATTGGCAAGTGTACGACTACATCAACCACGAGTTCCTACTCGTTAACAAAAATCGTTGTCTTCGAGGGTAAGTTCTCGATGGATGTATGTCCACCCGTTGCTCTGTACCTAGTAGATAGATCTTGGCGTGTAGTTCTCATCGTAGGAATTTTTTTGTTTTCTATGCCGCGGACCCAACAGTGGTATCAGAGCCTGATCTATGCATAGGTGCTTTGCACGGGTAGTACACATATGTTAATATGTGGGCGATGATGATCATGTTATTGCATCTTCTATGTATTTTGGATATTGGTGGCATAGTGGGATGAAGCGGCCCGGACCAACCTTACATGTCATCGTACATGAGACCGGTTCCAGGACTGACATGCAACTAGTTTTGCATAAGTGGCTGGCGGGTGTCTGTCTCTCCTACTATAGTCAATATCTGATTTACAACGAGTTGCTAATAACTTGGTTATCCTCGTTGTGGTTCATGTTCGTAGGTGAGAACGGTTCTATCTCCGAAAGCCCTAAGCCACGTAAAATTTGCAATTGATAAATTAGAGGCGTCTAGTTTAGATCGTTGTTGGGCTAGTGTATTGATATGGTATTGTTGTAAGTAGATGTATGATAGATACTCTTACAACACACCTAACGTGTAAGTTCCATAGACGTTGGCCTTAGACACAAAGGAATGATAGAGATCATACCACTATGCAAATGATAGAGATCAAATGCATGGACCATATCATCTCACTTTACACATTAGATGTTAGCATCTTATACTGCTAGTTTGGCGCTTTTTGTAGCATTGTAAGATGATCCCTCATTTAGATACCAAGATAAAAATGTGTTCTTCCTTAAGTATGCACTGTTCTGTGGATCATGTTTCGAGACATCACGTGATGATCTGGTGTACTCGAATCCACGCTTTCATAGGAACGGCTGTAAGACAGTTTTACACACGCAAATACTAAGGTTCTTACTTGGCAAGCCTAGCATGTACAGACATGGCCTCGGAACACGGACCGAAAGGTTAAGCATGAGTCATATAGTTGATATGATGCCCATATATATGCTCGCCTTTGAAGCTACATCAACTCACGTGATGATCGGACTTGGTGTAGTGGATTTGGTTCATGTAATCACCAAAAGGACACGAGGGATGTCATTTTTGAGTGGGAGTTCATTAGTAATTTGGATTAGTTGAACTCACTCTATCATAAACTTAGTATAAATAAACTTTACAAATTCTGTTGTAGATGGCACCACCTGCTTTTAATTTCAATGTGTTCATGGAGAAAGAGAAACTTGCTGCGAATGGTAGCAACTTCACCAACTGGGCTATGAATTTGAGGATTCTCCTCACTGCTGCACAAAAGCAATATGTGCTAGATGCGCCGCTAGGCCCCCCACCAGCTCCTGATGCCCCCGACGAGGAAAAGAATGTCTATATGACTCGTCAGGAGGACCACAACTTAGTTCATTGCGGCATAATGTATGGGCAAGAGCCAAAACTTCGAAAGCGTTTTGAAAATGGCAATGCCTTTGATACCATGGGAGAATTGAAAATGATTTTCGATAACCATGCTGCCATAGAGAGTTATAATGCTACTGATAAGTTCTTTAGCTGCATGATGGAAGAGAACAACTCCGTTAGTGAGCATGTACTCAAAATGTCTGGGTACGCCGATAAGCTTGTGTCCTTGGGAATAACGATTCCCATTGACTTAGGCATACATCGTGTTCTCCAATCTCTGCCACCTAGCTACAAGAGCTTCGTGATGAACTATAATATGCAGGTCATGAAGAAGTCTCTTCCCGAGCTTCTGTCAATGCTTAAGACTGCAGAAGTGGAGATTAGGAAAGAACATCAAGTGTTGATGATCAATAGGACCACCGGTTTCAAGAAGGACAAGAAAGGCAAGCAGAAGGGAAAGAAGGGTGGAAAATCTGTTTCTGCACCTAAAAAATAAACCCCGAGCTGGCCCTAAGTCTGACACCGAGTGTTACTATTGCAAGGGGACTGGCCATTGGAAGCGCAATTGCCCCAAGTATTTGGCGGACAAGAAGTCCGGCAAGGCAAACAAAGTTATATATGATATACATGTTATTGATGTGTACTTGACTAGTACTCGCAGTAGCACCTGGGTATTTGATACGGGATCGGTTGCTAATATATGTAACTCGGTTCAGGGGCTGCAGAACAAGTGACAACTAGCAAGGGATGAGGTCATGATGCGAGTCGGCAATGGATCAAGAGTTGATGTGATCGTCGTTGGGACACTACCTCTCCATATGCCATCGGGATTATAAACCTAAATAATTGTTATTTGGTGCCTGCACTGAGCATGAACACTGTATCCGGATCGTGTTTGATGCAAAGTGGTTATTCCTTTAAATCTGAAAACAATGGTTGTTCGATTTATAAGAATGATATCTTTTATGGTCATGCACCTGTGTTGAATGGTTTATTTCTATTGGATCTCGATAGTAGTATTACACATATTCATAATGTTGATGCTAAAAGGATTAAACTTGATAATGATATATCTGCATATATGTGGCACTGCCGTCTAGGTCATATTGGCGTTAAACGCATGAAGAAACTCCATTCTGATGGACTTTTGGAATCAATTGATTTTGAATCATTTGATACATGTGAGCCAAGCCTTATGGCAAGATGACTAGAACACCATTTTCCGGTTCAATGGAACATGCAACAGATTTATTGGAAATCATACATACTGATGTGTGTGGACCAATGAGTGTGTCGGCATGAGGTGGATATCGTTATTTTGTTACTTTCACGGATGATTTGAGTAGATACGGGTATATCTATTTGATGAAACACAAGTCTGAAACCTTTGAAAAGTTCAAGGAATTTCAGAATGAAGTGGAAAATTATCGTAATAGAAAGATCAAATTTCTTCGGTCTGACCGTGGAGGTGAGTATCTAAGTTACGAGTTTAGCACACACATTAAAGAGTGTGGAATAGTTTCACAACTCATGCCTGCCGGAACACCACAACGTAATGGTGTATCGGAACGTCGTAATTGTACTTTATCGGATATGGTTCGATCTATGATGTCTCTGACTGACTTGCCACTGTCATTTTGGGGTTATGCACTGGAAACAACTGCATTCACTTTAAATCGGGCACCATCTAAATCCGTTGAAACGACACCATATGAATTATGGTTTGGAAACAAACCTAAGTTGTCATTTCTTAAAGTTTGGGGATGCGATGTTTATGTGAAGAAACTTCAGCCGGATAAACTCGAACCAAAAGTGGAAAAATGCGTCTTCATAGGATACCCTAAGGAAACAATTGGGTATACCTTCTATCACAGATCCGAGGGCAAGGTTTTTGTTGCCAAGAATGGATCCTTTCTTGAGAAGGAGTTTCTCGCGAAAGGTGTGAGTAGTCGGAAGGTAGAACTCAAAGAGGTTATTGAACCTTCTCTTCATGAAATGGCGAGTAGCGCAGCACCGGAAATTGTTTCGGAGTTGACTTCACCTAATGAAAAGAGAGCTAATGATATTGATCATGAAACTCCGAAAGAGGACACTACCGAACCTCGTAGGGCAAGTAGGACACGTGTAGCTCCTGAACTGTACGGCAATCCTGTTGTGAATTTCATGGTTGATGAAATAGATGACCCTGCGACGTATGAAGAAGTGATGATGAGCCGGGATTCCAACAAATGGCTAGAAGCCATGAAATCTGAGATGGAATCCATGTACGAGAACCAGGTTTGGACCTTGGTGGACTTACCTCACGATCGAAAGGCCGTTGAGAATAAATGGATTTTCAAAAGAAAAACTGATGCTGATGGTAATGTGACCATCTATAAGGCTCGAATTTTCGCAAAGGGGTTTCAACAAATTCAAGGAGTTTACTACAATGAGACATTCTCTCCCGTAGCGATGCTAAAGTCGGTTAGGATTATGTTAGCAATTGCTGCATATTTCGATTATGAAATATGGCAGATGGATGTCAAAACTGTGTTCCTCAATGGTAATATTGAAGAAGAGTTGGATATGATACAACCTAAGGGTTTTGTCGATCCTAAGGATGCTAATAAGGTATGCAAACTTCATCCATCCATCTATGGACAGAAGCAAGCATCCCAGAGTTGGAATCTCCGCTTTGATGAGGTGATCAAAGAGTTTGGATTTGTCCAAACTTATGGAGAGGCTTGTATTTACAAGAAAGTGAGTGGGAGCAATGTGGCATTTCTGATATTATATGTGGATGACATATTATTGATTGGAAATGATATAGATCTTTTAAACAGTGTTAAAAGTTATCTAAACAGCAAATTTTCGATGAAATACCTTGGTGAAGCGTCATATATATTAGGCATTAAAATCTATAGAGATAGATCAAGGCACTTAATTGGGCTATCGCAGAGTACATACCTTGATAAGATATTAAAGAAGTTTAATATGGACGGAAGTAAGAAGGGGTTCGTACCTATGTTACAAGGCAAGACATTGAGCAAGACTCAAAGTCCGGCTACGACAGAAGAAAGAGAGATAATGGATAAGATCCCCTATGCCTCGGCCATAGGCTCTATTATGTATGCCATGCTATGTACAAGACCGGATGTGGCACATGCTATTAGTTTGACTAGTAGGTACCAATCTGATCTAGGTTCGGAACACTGGATAGCAGTCAAGAACATCCTCAAGTACTTGAGAAGAACTAGGGATATGTTTCTTATATATGGAGGTGAAGAAGAGCTAGTCGCTAAGTGTTATGTCGATGCTAGCTTTGACACTGATCCGGATGACTCTAAGTCTCAATCCAGATACGTATTTCTCTTGAACGGAGCAGCAGTTAGTTGGAGGAGTTCCAAACAACCTATGGTGGCTGGATCAATGATAGAGGCGGAATATGTTGCTGCTTCAGAAGTGGCGCAGGAAGCGGTTTGGATGAAAGAGTTCATTACGGAACTAGGTGTGGTTCCTAGTGCATTGGACCCAATGGTGATCTATTGTGACAACAATGGAGCCATAGCCAACGCCAAGGAACCGAGGTCTCACAAGAATTCCAAGCATATTAAGCGCCGGTTTCACTCCATCCGCGAGCATGTCAAGGATGGAGATATAAAGATTTGTAAAGTACACACGAACCTAAATGTAACAGATCCGTTGACTAAAGCTCTCCCTAGGGCAAAACATGATCAACACCAGAACTCCATGGGTGTTAGATTTGTCACTATGTGAACTAGATTATTGTCTCTAGTGCAAGTGGGAGACTGAAGGAAATATGCCCTGAGAGGCAATAATAAAGTTGTTTTTATGTATTCCTTATATATGATAGATGTTTATTTTGCATGCTATAATTGTATTGATCGGAAACATCAATACATGTGTGTTTAATAAACAAAAAGGGTTCCTAGTTATGCCTCTCTTATAGACTAGCTTGTTGATTAACAAGATGATCAAGGTTTCCTGATCATGGACATTGCATGTTGTTAATAACAAGGTCACAACATTTGTGAAATGATGTGATGAACATTCATCCGAAGTATAGCATTACGATCAAGTCATTATGTTTACATTGCTATAACATCATACGAAGTAATCTTTATCCTTAGACCATGAGAGCATGTTAATTGCTAACACCGGAAGAGTATCTTGATAACATCAAACGTCACACGGTAACAGGGTGACTATAAAGATGGGTTCAGTACTACAAAGGTGTTATGTTGAGGCTCATGGATCAAGAGTGGAATTTTTCAATCCCGATGACGGATAGATATACTCTGGGCCCTCTCGATGATATCACATTGAGATAGCTTGCAAGCAAGTGATGTGATCACTATAATGTTATATCACGGGAACGATAAAAGAGTGCATGTCGGTAACGAGATCAAACTAGGTATTTGGATACCGATGATCGAATCTCGGACATGTATTATATCATGAGACAAAGGGATTAAATTACAAGCGTTAAAGGTTCTCACGATCACAGAAGTCATCGTTGAATATGCAGGAGTCAGTATGGATCTCCAGGTCCCACTTCTGATTATTGATCTGAGAGGAGTCTCAATCATGTCTGCATTATTCGCGAACCGTAGGGTGACACACTTAAGATTTACCGGACACCATTTTGGAGCACATATGTTTCAGACAAAAGAATTGCAAAGCGCAAGAATTGTTTCAATAGAAACCGGAAATTGTTTCGGGTGAAATTGCAGAAAGTGGTTCTGCATGTGATATTGAAATATTGCAAGGGGTTATATGTGAATGTTTTTTAATTAAAGTAATTAACAAAATTCTGAATAAATTTAATAAAAGGTTTTTATTAAATGAGAGAGCATTAAACCTAGAGAATTTTAATGCATTTAAAGTGGGGACTTTAAAAGGGAATGTGAAGAGGCATTTTAATGTGGAGGGGTTACCACCACATGAATGGAGGAGGTGAAGGGGCACCCCCTTGAGGCGCTGGCCATGGGGAGGGGAACCCCCTCCTCCTATAAAAGGCCACCCTCTTCCTCCTTCTTCCTCACACCTCCTTGTGAAGGATCTCTCTCCCCCTCTAGAATTATTCCCCCATGGTCTCGGATTAGCGAGATACATGTTCCGGTGGTATTTCGTCTGGAAGGAGTTGCTGCTTCCGCTGGATCGCTGGATCGAGGAGGTGGAGGTTGTCCGGTGGCTTCAACATGTGTGCGAGTACAGATGCGCTGCTGAGTTGCGGCGCTCGTACTTCCACTCGATCTTGAGATCGGCAAGTGTACGACTACATCAACCACGAGTTCCTACTCGTTAACAAAACTTGTTGTCTTCGAGGGTAAGTTATCGATGGATGTATGTCCACCCATTGCTCTGTACCTAGTAGATAGATCTTGGCGTGTAGTTCTCATCGTAGGAATTTTTTTGTTTTCTATGCGGAGGACCCAAGAGGCCCCGCTACCTCCTCTGCTGGACCGACTGGAGCCGCTCCCGCCGGCGCCAGATCGGCTAGAGCCGCTCCTGCCGGCGCTTGACCGGCTGGAGTCGCCGTCCGTTGCACGGCGCCGAGTCGGTTCGGGAGTCGACGCGGCCTCCTCCTCCTCATCAACCTCTGCGTGGGGGTCATGAGCCGGCTCGTCATTCCGGCAGAGGAAGACGTCGTCGTCCCCATCCAACTCCTCGCCAGACCGGCGAGCCTGTGGCTCGGGAAGGTCCGGCATGAAGTTTTGGAGGGGGACTTGCCCTCCTCCTAGATGATGCAGGGAAAGGTCTGCGAAAGAAAGAGACAGGGGTCAGCCAAATAGAAAGACAAAACAAGAAAGAAAAAGAAAAAACCGGCTGGCAAGACTCACCCGGGGCGCGCGGTTGTCATGGATGTAAGGAACCAGCCCGAACTTCCGGTGCTCCAGTAGCCGCTCCTTCGTGATCGTCCACACCCACTCCTTCAAGTTGTGGTAGCGGGGATCGCGGCGGGACAACTGGGTTGGGTCCAGCCGGCCGGAGTAGTAGCACATCTTGTGTGCCCGCTGCTACAGCGGCATCATCAGCTGGGACATCCAGCTGAGCGTGATGTCCAGGCCGGTTAAGCCAGCGGTGATGAGGGATCGCATCCGCTGCAGCATGGCGTCCGACTCTGCCTTCTTGCCGTGGATCTTCAGGTCCCAATTCTACCGGCTGGATTCCACGTTCTGGAAAGCCGGCAGATTGATCCGGTCCATGGCGCCGAGGTTGCGGATGTAGAAATACGACTGCTGCCACAATCGCACCGTGTCCTGCAGCCGGAACATGGGGTGGCCGGTCTGCGTGTGGGAGTAGATGGAGGCACCACTGCACGTCACCAGTGGCCCCTGGGTAAACTGGACCTACGGCCGGACTCGGAAGATCCGGCAGAAGAGCCCGATATCCGGCTGGATCCCGAGATAACTCTCGCAGAAGGCCACGAAGTGCGCCAGCGTCTTGATGGCGTTGACACCGAGGTGGTGGAGGCAGAGGTCGAAGAAGGAAAGAAAAGTGAGCAAGAAGGGGTGCACAGGCAGCGCAAAGCCATGGGCGAGGTGCGACAGAAAAATCACCCGCTCCCCTTCCACCGGGTGCGGCGATTCCTCTCCCGCCGGTGCGAGCTGCACCGCCACCTCCGTCTCTGGCGGCAGCATGCGAGTGGCGTGGTACTTCTCGATGTGCTCCTCTGTCACGGAGGAGACGCAACACGCTCCGCGCTCGGTAGCCATCTCCGGCTCGCTGGGCGGAGCTCCGGCTAAAGAGTGGCGGTGGCTCGTGTCTCCGACAATGTTGAATGGGTGGCACGGTGGACTACAGCAGCAGCAGCAAGCGAGATAGAGCGAGGAAGGCAAGGGCACATGGGAGAACTGGGGAGGCAATGAACAGAGGGAGGAACTGCCCTCTCCATGCGACCTCTTAAAGACCCGGAAGCAGAACCGCCCGTGGTGCCACGTGGCGCCCATTGAGCCGCACCCCACCCTCCCCACCGCACAGGATCCTTTGTGCAGGCACGGGATGCGCAGACGATCCTGGAGCAGAAACCGAAGAGGCAGGCGGTAGTTCCCGAGGCGACGTGCGACGGGACGTTACACTGCCCGTTGCAGTGCAATGATGGCGCGTGCATGCGTGGCCGGCGTCAGCACTGACGTCATGGGTAGCGCAACCGCCAGACGTAGCCGGTCAGAAATTCCAAAGTTGGAGAGGAGGGCAAAATCTACACGCGCTCGGGGGCTAGTGTCGGGGGGATGACCTCCGGATACCCCAACCAGACAAGAATCACGACAGTCGGTTCACGCCCGGCTGGCTGAGCGTAGCCGGACACGAGCAAGTCAAGCCGGCTACTTCATGGTAGCCGGAACCGCAAGGAGCAGCAAGGCACGGGACCGGCTACATCAGCGTAGCCGGACTCAATCAAGAGGACAGTGCGACGTGCTGCACAGTGCACGGTACGCCCTGGTATGATGACAAGACCCGCAACTACTCGGCCATACCGAAGACTTTGCGGGGTGACACGGGAATATTGGCCAGACGTTGGTGATAGACTAACACGACGTTCACCGTACCCACGATGACCTTTTACCGCTTATACTCTAATGGGATGTAAGCTTACCGAATACTGTAGATGACCAGCCGACTGGGACCCACCTATGGGGCCCGCCAGCCGAACTGGCCAGTGAGACCGTTGCCTCTCTGCCTATATAAGGAGAGGCAAGGTCTCGTATCAAGGGTTGGTCTGAGTTCATTTAAGAGGGTAGATAGAAGATACAGCTCCAGGAGCGATTATAGCCCGTATACCACTCGTAGTCAGATCGGCAGGAGTAGGAGCTTTACCTCACCGCGAGGGCTCCGAACCTGGGTACTTCTTGTGTCTCGCTACACTTGCTTGTGCCCAATCTCGCCTGCGGACACCGTCGAGAGCTTCCCTGCTAGTCCCCACATCTCTATCTAACCTGCTTAGGTACTGCCATTCCCAATACAACGACAATGATGCATAGGCAATTCGACGAAAGGAAAAGGTTAGCCGACGAATCTAGCCTACGACGAGCGCAATTAAGCTCCACTCGAGGATCAAGGAGCATAACAGGAGGAGCACCACCAGGGAGAGGAACATCTCGGTTGGAGAATATCCCCAAAGTAGAGAGGAGCGGACTAATCCGAGACCTCGATCTATCATTCATGTCAATAGACTAAGCTAGAAATATCAAGGCAAAAACAGCCCAGGCAGCCATTGTGGCCGCACAAACATATTTAATTACAACACCCGCACCCGACGATCCTCGCGCGGCCCTTCACCGCTCTGCCCTGATGAATCTTGGCATGGTAGGAGCATCCCTCGCGTAAGCAGATAAAGGAACCACCCGACAACTCGACAGATCTCCATGCCGTCGCAGCAACCCTTGGCAAGGAGGTCACACCCGACGATCACGATCGCCACATCGGGTCCACTTTTCAGAATCAGAGCCACGAAACAATGCAAGAAACGATATCACACAACGAAGGATCAACCAATCCATAGAAGAGCGTAGCACCTGAAGATACCATGATGGCGAAAGCGAGGAAGAGCAGGAACTATGTGGAGCCAGTTGCTTTACCCGACGGGTTCGCAAGACTCTGGTACCAAAAGACTTTAAATTACCTCAAGATCGTCAAACATACGATGGTCTCCAAGAACCCGAAGCTTGGCTGGCAGATTATCTGGCAACTGTCAAATTACAAGGCGGCTCCAAAGCTACTGCAATGCAAAGCTTGCAGTTGCACCTAACCAGCGCATCACGTTCCTAGTTAAGGAAACTACCCGAAGATTCAACCAGCAGTTGGAACGAACTTGAGGACAAATTTATCAGGAACTTCCAGTCCACATTCAAGCGAACCGTATCTTTGGAGCAATTGCGGGCCTGTAAGCAAAAGCCCAGAGAATCAATACGGGCTTTCGTCCAATGTTGGAACATCATAAAAAATTCGGCTGAAGCTATATCCGATGAAAGAGTAATCGATGCCTTCAACGATGGACTTTGTCGGCAGGAGTTTATTGTAGAACTAGGACGAACCAAGCCAAAGACAATTTCACAGCTGATGGACATAGCCAATCGTTGGGCTGATGGAGAGAACCCATTACATAACAAAAGAGCCCGTTCACCCGAAGACGACAGGGACAGACACAATAATGATCGAAGACGACGAACCAACGATGGGTACCATACACCAAGTTACGTTGCATTAGGTTTCTCTGGAGGGGACAACCGACGAAGCGATGATTACAACAGGGGTACCGTGGCAACAGGGACAACATCAGTGGAGGCCAATCGCAGCAACGATACCAGCCGACGAATCGAGACCCACCTATGTCAGTAGGACAAATGTTGGAAGGACCCTCCAATATGCACTACTACATCGACTTGACAGGGAAAAGGCGATCAAATCATCTCCTAAAGGATTTCCGAACATTCTTAAAAATGCAAGAGCTATGCAACGCAAGGGCACCTGAAGCAGCAAACTGGGGCTACGCTACCGCGCCTGACACTTTGGCTGCTGGTGCGCCACTGCCACCGCAGGGTCATCCGCCAGCAGGACAGCCACAAAACACAACGCATCAAGACAACGAATATCCCAGGTCAAAAGGAGCAATGTCAATGATCCAGAAGGGACGCCCTCCAATAGAATACAGAAGTTGATTACTAGGCAAGTAAACATAGCATTAACAAAGCCACCGCCTACACCCGACTATCTCCATTGGTAAGAATAAGAAATTACCTTCAGCAGAGCTGATCATCCACTACGGGTCCCTTGATCGGGCCAATCAGCGCTAACAATAGAAGCACAAATCTGCGGGTTCGACATGAGCAAGGTTTTCCTGGATGCAGGAAGCAACATCAACCTGATTTACGCCAAAACTCTACAGGCTATGAATTGGTCCATGATGAATCTAGTATCTACAGACACAAATTTCCATGGGATAGTCTAGGAAAAGCCAAAATTCCATTGGGCAAAGTCCATCTCGACGTAGTCTTCGGGTCAAAGAATAACTTCAGACGCGAAAAGCTAGAGTTCAAAGTCATGGACTGGCCATCTCAGTACCACGCGATCCTGAGACAACCAGATTTCGCTAGGTTCAAGGCAGTACCTCACTACGCATATCTGGTGCTAAAAATGCCAGCCCCCAACAAGGTCATAACAGTAAAAGGAAGCTTCAGTCGCTCGAACAGCTGCGATCGAGAATTCAACAAAATATCAGAATCTTTTGGGATGGAGACAAAACTTGGATAGCTGAATAGCAGATGAGGAATCACTACACGAAGGGCACACCCACAGAAAGCAAACATCAGAAGAGCAAGCACACAACAGTCCTGCAAAAGCAACCTATGCGGCCTCCAATATAGGTCCCGCATAGGAAGTCCCACTCGTCGAAAAGACGAGAGTACCACACATACCAACATGGAGCATGACGAAGAACCCCAAAAATAGAAAACGAAGTTCCTAAAGAAAATCTTCATTTAGATGCACTTTATATTTAATAAAGGCTAACGGCCAGGCGATCACACCCTCGTAATGTATTTCCATTTATGCTTATCAATGAATAAAGAAAGTATTTCACGAGATACAAATTTCTATGACACACGAAAGCAGTTATGCAAACGAACATTAGTTCGTCGGGTCCTCAACAAGAGAATACAACATACAATCAATATCTCGTATAAAACATATGACCTTTTTGACAAGTACAAGAGATACCTATACAGTATTTCTTCTATGAAGTACACGGCTGCACAAGCAAGAAGTCAGATAGCAAAATAACAAAAAAATTCTTCGTTTGCTTCTAAGCATCTTCGCACAATCCTAATGGCGGGTCTACGAGCAGCAGTGTAATGAGGCGCCATATAAACAAGGTCGCCATCGGAAGGGGGAGGCAGACCCGAAGATACAACATCCAGGTCTAGCGACGGATGATGCACATGTACCCAAGAGAGCGTGAGCTTGGCACCCGCCACAAGTTGAAGCTTCACGTAATGATGAATCCTTTCACCTTGTCGAAACTTCGCAAGCAAATCCACCAAGGTTTGAGGCTGAGGATCCCAAGGAAACATGGCATTGTAAACAATAGTTAGGGATCTACGGCAGCACTCGACAAACTGCTCCAACTCTGATAGGCGGTCCTAAAGTAACGCCACAACATAAGCACAGCGATGATTGGTCCAAAAATCTGTTTCAGAACTTCGGGAGGCAGACGCAAGAGCTTGCATTCGGTTTCCCAGACGTTGGGTTTCATCCCTCTTGCACAATCGAATGCCTACAAATCAGGGAGAAAATATTGATTTACTGCAAGCCGGAAAGAGCAACCAGAGAAAGAGGAAGAAGACTTACACAACAGCTTCTCACTTGCCCTAGAAATTTCCTCCAAGAAAAAAGCTTCGCGGTTGAGGGCCTAGCGTGTCTTAGATTGGGAAACATCCACCATCGACTGAACAACCCGAAGTTTTCCTTCAAGTTTTTTCACCTTTTCAATCTTTTTAGCGTACAACGGCGGATCCACCGTACGCATAATGGCAGTATTGGCTACGCCCACCACAAATGAGGACGGAATTGCATCAGGAATTGCGCGGATCCAAGGAGCAGAGGATTCATTCACAATCTGGCAAGACACGAAAGATATGAAATGTTCAGCATACAAAAACAAACTCATACACATATATCAACAATTGCTTTGTTGTAAAAAGGAAGCAAAATGTAGCTGGATATGTTAAAGGTTCATTACAATGACGGCATGGGAGATACAATGAAACTACAAAGCAAAGCCTACACAACAGTTTTCTCCAACGGCAAAGTAGCACTAGCAGAAGGAGCACTAGCTAGAGGAGCAACCGAAGAAGGAGCGCCCGTCGCAGGAGGGGCAGCCAACTTCTCTGAGCCTAAGCCTAGGCCCAAAAGTAGCCGGAATTACTTTATGGCCCTCTTAACATAAGGCTTCAGGTCCACTACTTGGCCATTGGGGGTGACGAGAACAGAGGAGCTAAACTTCTCCTAGTCGACCTTCTTGCCGTGCGCCTTCGCTAGTGCCATTGAGGTTTTAGCACCACTCTTCGACTGCATCAAGCTATAACCAACAAGGGGGCTGTGATCGGCACCGAAGATAGTGAAAAGGTCAGTCAAGTTGTTTGGCACCTCCTTGGTTGGAAATATTTCAGCGTGAAGGCTTTTGAAGGAACCGCGGGAGCGTACAAGAAGGTTGCACCCACGAACGCTGTTGGCCTCCAAGGTGGTAACAACATCCGACAAAGGATCAACCTTTTTGCCTTCATGTAGCGCCAGGTTCTGGCCAGTCAAATCTGAAAATAAAAAAAAGGAAAATATTGATGACTAAAGAAAAGAAATTAAATAAAGCCATACAAGACAAAAGGCTTATGGGTCAGAGAAGCATTAAGGGCCTCCAGGCGCTCCCGAAGATTTTCATCTCGAATAGTGGCTTGCTTGGCCACTTCTTCGGCATCAGTTTTTGCCTTCTGCTTGGTTTCCTCTAAAGCCTCCTCAGTAGCCCGAAGTTTAACCTCTACATCATCGAAACGCTTCATCGCCTCGTCCCGAATAACTCCGGATTCCTTGGCAGCAGCTGCACAAATAAATCATGAAAAGTGACGAAGAAAAATTCACAAAGGAATCTCGAAGATGAACAAGACATACCCTTCAGTTCTTCGGCTTCATCTCGGATTTTTGTAAAGCGAGAGGCCATGTTGACCATCTCGCGCATCAAAGGCTGAAGAACAACATCATAGCAAGAGATATCAGGAAAAATAAAAAGAAGCCACGGGTAGAAAAATTCTGAAGTATAGAGTGACTTACATCTTTCATACCCACATCAACAGGATCTTCGGATATCGCCACACCTTTACCGGCCATTTTCTTCCTTTTTTGTGGTGGTGGCCTTGACAAAGTGGAAACATCTTTCTAGATAATTTTCTCCACAGAAGACACGATCTTTTCCTTCGGCTCCAGGAGATTTCTTTGCAGAGCAGGCGACAAACGTGCGAGGAGCAGATGCGGAAGGATCTTCATCATCATCACTGCAAAAGGGAAAAACCAAACAATCGGGAAAGCATCAACAATAGAACTACCTGGTAAAGCAGTAAAGAAGAAGTACACCACTTACAAAGACACATCCTGCACAAAGCGGGACATGTTCATCTAGGCTAGAGCAGCCGAGACTGGAGCATCATCAAAGGGTTTTGAAGCAGTTGAGGCATCCGAGTCTTCATCCTTTTCTGCAGCATAAGAGCGCTTCCTCTTATCACCAGCATGCTCCAAGCAAAAATCCCCAGAGCGATCCGACGGAAGAGATTGCGTTTTTGATGAAGAATCAGAAGCAGAACCATGTCCTCATCCGCGGCAGTCCCAGTCACAGGGAGATCGTCGGATGCGGAAGGATGGACAGGGGGCTCAGAGCTTCCAGGGAGAGGAGGAAGTGAGCTCAAATGATCAAAGTCCTACACAAACAGAAGACATGGAAAATGCACTAGTCATTGATAGAGTAAAGTTCATCCACAGATAAAAGGAAGGAAAGATGAATGCAAAGGAAATTTACGTTAGGGAAGCGGTTTTTCTTGCCATAAGGCTCCACAAGACAGTTGGAAGGAACCGGGCTTTTCTTGGTAAGGGTGGTGAAGTTTCAAACCCTCTTTTCATACACCTTAAGGGTAAGGTCTTCCGATGAAATCCTCATCGGGTCCTTCTTCCCAATATACGCCCACATGCCAGAAAGCCGGTCCTGAAGTGGCTGGATACGGATCCGCAAAAAATATGCCAGGATCTGGAGACCCGACAATTCCTTGCCAACTTCTTGCCACAGTTTCAAAATGCGATCAATATAGGGCTGTATTTCCACCATTTCTTCGGCAGAAGGACATTGATCCCAGGAGTCAAGTTTGTGGCAAGTCTTCTTAGGATCGAAGGGGGCTAAACCGAAAGACTAGCCTTCAAGCGGTTGATCCTTGATATAAAACCACTTAGACTTCTAGCCTTGGATAGAATCAATGAACTTGAAATCAAAATAATCTACGTCGGAACGAACAAAGAAAATGGCGCCACCAACATCATGGACAATGGTGTCAGTGGCATTACGGCGAACATAAAAGAAATGCTTCCACATGCCCAATGGGGATGAATCCCGAGAAAGCACTCACAGAGAGTGATGAAACAAGCAACATGGAGGATAGAGTTAGGCGTGAGCTGATACAGCTGCACGCCATAGACAGAAAGAAGACCACGAAGAAATTTGTGGACAGGAAGAGAAAGGCTGCGGAAAAGAAAGGAGAGAAACATTACTCTCCAGCCATGCTTGGGGATGGGAGCAACTTGGTCTCTAGGGAGCTTGAAGGTACCCTCTGCCAGATGGCCGGAGTTCCGCGCCTCATGGAGATCCCGCACCGTGCACTTGGAAGGAGCCCATCCGATGACCCTCCTCTCTCTCTCTCTAAGTAATGATGGAATGATGGTGGAGTGTGTGGTTTAGAGGTTGGAGATCGTCGAGGAACAAGGCGAAGTTCTTATCCTCTTCCAGATCTGATCTTCTCCTCTAGATGGCTTGCGTGGCTGTATGTTTTGTTCTGTGGTTCTTTTCTTCTCTCCTCCTTCACGAAAATTGCTTGTATTGATATAAGTAAGACATCGGTGGGTAGTATGGGTGGGCTGTACGGGCGTGCCTAGACTGTAGTGGTCATTAAGTATTCAGGACGCCTCCAATGGAAGTTGCTCCAATTGGGGATTTGCTTATTCTAGTGTAATTAGCCCATAAATGCTATTAGATCTTCAATAAATGTTCATTGCCTGAAAACCATCACAAGAAACCAAGGATTCGCTAATTGCAACATTAACATTAGTGGAAAGGGGTAATCTTTAGTGAAATCCCGCAATAAACAATAGGAAAACCAATGGTAAAAAGTGATGAAATTTGGAGCTATCAACATCCCCAAGCTTAGCGGTTACTCGCCCTCGAGTGACACAGCTATAATGAGTAATAGCAAAGAACTGAATCCAGATGAATACTTACAAGTTCGAGGTTGTATCATATTCCATCGTCTCAAATCCTACAACCTTGAACATGAGCATAATATATCTGAACAGTTGCACTTAAGCTTGATTCCTAAACGCAAGTAACTCGCAAGATAATAGTTCTTATAACTCAAATGAGATTGTTAAAAATTTGGCGAGGCTTTGCAAATGAATTTCTTTCAGCTCCTCTCTTGTTATGAGAGTGAAAATGTTTGTAAGCGAAGCACTTGAGTCAAAATTAAGGGTGCACATGTATATGTCAAAAGAAGGATAAACTTAGAGATTTTTCATTAATCACCCACTTCGATAATCGTGGCTATCAAATGCCTCTTCTTTTCCTTGCCTATCAAGAACTCTAATTGCATATTTTAGGTGGTGAGGTGATGCCAACAATCGAAAGTATCAAAAGTTTCTCAGCTCATATTTTGATGATAAATCTTTTTGTTTTTCCTTCTCAAGGCCGGATCAACGAATATTTCTTTTGTAAACTCCTGCACGGCGTATTGGTAATACCAATAATTTTGCTCATATAGCGACATGTATGCCATTCATGCCATCAACTCATAGCCGAAATCCGGAGTTATACCATAGATCGTTCAGAAGCTAGCGGAGTTGTTGGCATCCCAAAGGTGTGTATTTGAAACAAAGTACTTATATTTTCTTTTCTCTCTTTCCTCTTTTTTTCAGCAAGTCAATACAAGTTTTGGAATCTCCCTCTCCCACTCTAAAAAGTTCGTTCCATCAAACAAATCTTTTTCAGAAGGTATCATCAAGTCAACGATCAGTATGTGGGGTTGAGCACTACTAAGATTAAGCCCTTAAGACAAAAGCATGGCACCAAAGTTGTCGATAGACACTTTCTATTATTCTTAAAAGTTTGGAATTGAATCCAAAGAGTAGTTTTTCAAACTGATATGTAACATCCCAAATCTTTAATCAAGGTTATCAAAGTTCAAATCACCCAATTTAGGGTTAACAAAAACTTTTTATTATGAAAATAATGATGGATGCATGTGTTGATGCATTAGTATAGCATTGTGTGTAAATGCCATGTTTGATTGTTCTAAATGATATGAAATGGTTTAAAGGTGAATGCCACATCATCTAGACCATCTACAAACAAAATCCAAAGAAAAAGAAATCAAATAAGATTAAATAATGCAAATGGTCACTTTAGCCATTTTAATCCACTAGGCCACTTTAGGTGTTCCTAGAAGTCAATTTCAAACAGAAACTTTCTTAACTCTTTTCACCCCTTGCTAGTACAAGTAAAGATCTACCAAGGCCCACTTTAAAATCTTACGAAAACACTTAGCCACTAATTTTAAATGGCATTTGGAATGGAATCCAAATCATATGAGAAGATCCCACTTTAGCAAAAACAACCAAACCAATTCACCTTGAAAATTCCCAGCAACCAGAGACTCCTAAGGATAAGTGTAGTTCACACACCAAAAATCTTTTTAAAATTCGAATTTGAATTTCTTGCGGCCATTTGACTGAACACCTTGCAGACACAGAATAAACTCTAGCCTAATTCTACTATTTGAGCAATGATCCGTCAATGAATTCGCCCCATTACACTCCCCTTGTCCCCTCTTATCCTAACCCAGCCCTAGACAGCACCCCCCTTTGCCGCTGCGCCAGTAGAGCGCCGCCCAAAGATGGTCACCGTTGGTCGACCATGGACCGTTCAGCCTGGAGCGCCCCTCTCTCTCCCGCCATGTCTAGGACGATCGCCGCACCCTACCACCCCTCCCCGTCCCCAAGCGCTGCCATGCCGAGCACGCGCCAGAGCACCGCGCCCGACAAGCATGCACACGTCGTGCCTCGACCGCAGCCCGCACGCACCGCTCCGCCACGACCCCAGGAACCACCCGCACATGCTCGTTTGCCGCCGCTTGACCTACAGCCCCCATGTGCCACGTCGAACGCCGCTTTTGCCACGCAGAGCACTAGCCACGCCCGACCAAATTCCACCGCCCTAGCCGCGCCTTTACGCCATAGATGACCGCTAGCAGACCACGCATCGTCCCCTACCTCCAGCCACGATGATAGCACGCTGTATCGCCCTCGCCGGAGACGCCAGCCCATCCCATTCGGTCGCTTCATCGAACTATAAATAGAGGCCACCCCTAGCCTCATTCTACATACCATCTCACTCCCCTCTCTCCACTGATCCTTCCACCCCATCCCCGGAGCAAGGCAGGCTGCCGTTCGCCAGAATTTTTCCGGAGCTTGCCATAGCAGAGGAGAAGAGGCACCGTAGATTGGAGCTGTCCCAGGAGCCACCGCGACCATGCCTAGAACCATCGTCGTCCACCCGTTCGATTGCCCCCATCGCCACGTATAGCTGGAGCCCTGGTAAGCCTCAACGTACCCCCACTGTGCCGCGTTAGGGTTTGATCTCACCGAAGTTGTTCACCGGAAAACGATGAACCACTGCCATCAATTTCTGTTCTAATCGCACGGCTGAGATTGCCCCGTACCGCTTCGGTTAGGAGTAGTCGCTGACATGCGGACCCCCCTGTCAGTTGCCCTCTGCGCCACGGAGTGCCACTGGGCCAGCCCATTTCTTTTCCTGCGCTAGCCCACAGATTCAAATAAAGGTTTTTCTATTTAGGTTTAAACTGGATTCTGTCCACTTGTTTAAAAATCATTTCAGAGAGATCCACTTAACCAAAATGCATGATTAAAATTTTGTTAGAAAGATAATAAAATTATCTATCCAAGACCGTTGGATTTAAATCAATTGGAGTTAGAGATCACATATAGCATAAGTAAAAGACGACGACTTTTCTACATTCAAACATTTTTCAAAAATTAACCATAATAGCTTTTGAGTTGTTTCCAACTCTGAAAAAGCACATATGATAATCCCTATCTAAATATGTAATAATATTTAGGTTTGCATGCAGTGACTTTGGAGTAGTACCAAATTAATGCTATATAGGCATTTCTAGTCACTTTAAATCATTTAAATGATAAACTTAAACTTATTGAAATATGATCAAACATTTAAATCACATTCCCATGCATTAGAATATGTGGTGATGACATGTGTCCACATGATCCCATATTTTAATTGGAGAATATTAAATCTTAAATATTTTCAATGAGTAGAAATTACTTTTCTCAAATAAAATAAATGAAACTAGTGCTTTAAAACCTATGATGAGTGTGATGATACTAAGATCATCAAGTGTGTGCATTAGTGTGCTAATTAGACTAGTTAAATATTGTTTGGTGATTGTGTATCCCGTATTTCATTTATAGACGATAGTACCAACCAAGTCTATGAGGAGGAGGAGTTCTACCCCGAAGAAGATGAGGAGAATTTCAACCACTACACCAATCAAGGCAAGCCATCACTAGATGCAAGTTAACCTAAGCAAGATGCTTTAGGCATGCTTTGGTTATACCTTTTTGATTTATACCCATCCCAAGTTTTACTTGCAATCTTTACTTTCGCTCTACCAAAGTTTCCTTCCTTTTAGTAATGCTTGGTGAGATTTTTGGAAAGTAGTATAGATAGCATAAAGAGTATAAAACTTGGCCTATACTAGATGTCATTCTATGGTATGAGATTGAGATTAGCATCCCACCTTAGTGAACACTCTTAACTTAGTGGCTAGTGCTAAACCAAAAACTTGATCACCTTAGATGGGAATACTTGGTGAAAATGCTTATGAAAACCTTGGAATGATGAGTCATTCTATTGAGATGTTTTGACATGTGTTGAGAAACACAAATGGTTTATGATGATGAAAATGCCGAGGCATGAGCCTTAGCCCTTTATAAAAACTGATGGTTGGGTTCGGATGCGATACTATTCCAATTTTATCGTACAACCACAATACCGGAATTGGGTAAGGCTTAGCCGGAAGTTTATATGCATTAGTATGGGTTCCTTCGTGGAAGAGGTTTAAGCTGAGGCTACCTCTAGATGTTGTCCACCTAAGCATTGCCCAGGATGGCAGATGGCCATGGCTAGGAGGCCAAGCTCATAGGAGAGGTTCTTATACTAGAATGTGTAAAGGAAAGGTTATGATTGATTATCCGCATACTAAGTATGATGATTCAGGGTTATCCCTGATGGATGTATCAAATTTTGTGGTGAAAGTGTACCACCTCTGCAGAGTGTCAAACTATTCGAATATCCACGTGCATGGTCATGGACAGTTGGAGTGGCCATACTGTTCCGTCGTCAGATGTTTTCAAAATGACTTATGAAATGAATTGTGATATGACTTGACCACAACACGGTTGTGACTATGACAAACTAAGTTCCCAACTTAGGTGATTTTAGAACTTTATTTTATCTTTCTTTGTTTCTGAACTCAGTTGAGGTTTCAAATTTAGCTTTGCAAATAAACTTAGAGTTTAGCATTCCTACTAGAACTACCTTACTTGTTAGTGATAGTTTGCGAGTACTTAAAGAGTACTCATGGCTTTGTCCCTAGCTATTCCCATGGCCAGACTATGAGGAGGACTATCCGGAGGAAGGACAGCAGGACGGCTACAACAACTAGGACCACCTCCCATCGTCAACATTGCCTGTGACTCTGAAGATGGAGCCCCACTACGTTTATTTTCTGCTGCTTGATTTATATTAAGACTGGATCATGAGATCCTTTATTTGTGTAAGACCTTATTATGGTTTGTAATGGATGATGTACTATGATATCCAATCTGTTATGTCTCGCAAAAATGGTAATCCTGGGATTGCGATGTATGGCATAACAGGCATCTGGGATTAAAAATCCGGGTGTTGACAAGTTGGTATCAGAGCCATCCTGACCATAGGAGACCCTAGTTAGAATGGACGTCCGAACAAAAACTTAGTTTCAAACCAAAGAAGTGAGTATTTGTGAAAACCTATTTCCACTCTTACCCTTGGGATACTTTCAAAAAAAATCATGTCCCTCAAAAATTCTTACATTACTACCTAAAATTTGACACACTTGATCACCTCACTAACTTACTCATCCTAAATGCTTATAGATGGAAGTTCAGTACTGCAAGTTCTACTAGTTGGGCAATGGAGGCCAACTGATCTTCGAGAGGGATCTTGATGCACTGTCTGAGTACCTTGAGCGCCCGCATCCGGAATTCTTCGGAGCCCAACTCAAGGAGTTTCCAGGAGGAGATTTACAATGGCTGATAGTTGCTGATCTTCGAGGCAAGATGGAAGCACCCCTTTCCGAGAAGATTCAATTCACCATGAGAGAGAACAATTGGTTAGATGGATTAGCTAGGGCTATGCATGAAGCTCTCGCCCATCTTTGCGGACAAAATGTCAACTTAATCCAGGGAACTCGCTTTGCTCATTATGCAAGGCGTGATTCTATGGGAATGCCACTGGAGATGCCAAGTCATCCGGAGATGAAGCGCCAAGTGGAGAACCTTGACTTCCTGCTGTATGATAGACAGAAAGAATTGGATAATGCTCGAGCCTACGCCAACCACAACCTTTCCATTGCCGCCCAGAAGGACTAGACTTTCGCCCTGCTCTTCAAGGATCGTCAATCACTTCGCCGGCAACGTGAGAAGAAGGATCGCACTATCGCTCATCTTCGCAAGAAGGTGTCTGACCTTGAGAAGACCATCCAGGAGAAAGAAGCTCAACTTGCCGCAAAAGAAGAAGAAGAGGAAGAAGGTGAAGACATCCAGGGGGATATTCACTCATACCTCAGTGATGACAATGACTATCTGGAGGATGCTGCCATGGACTTCTACACCGATGATGATGACTCCGACTTCATCGATGATGAGTAGATGCACTTGAGCACTATCATAGGAGTGAGAAGTATTGGTCCCATTGTATCTTAGCTCACATAATGGTTCTTAAAACCATCTGTTTTCCTTTCATGTTGTAGTGTGTGTGTTTGTATCGTGTGGTTTGATTGAATGAATGAATGAGAAGGAGTTAGTTTGCAAAACCTGAGTTCAAACTCAAAGTTTTAATTGTGAAAACAAAACCATGAACCTTAGAACTTTCCCTCTTACCCCATGATACATTGCAAATGTATCTATAATTTTTGATGTTCCATGCTTGGTTTTATCTACTTTATTGTGTTTTGTCCACACTTTGGAGTACTTTTCATATGATTTCTTGGACTAACCTATTAACAAGAGCCACAGTGCCAGCTGCCTGTTTTCTGCTGTTTTTGGATCCAGGAAAGTCAGAAAATGAATATTCTCGGAATTGGACGGGACAAAAGCTAAAGTCATTATTTTACCGGGAGACACATGGAACCAGAATACGAGACGGAGAAGGGCCAGAGGGCGGTCACACCACATGGCCACACGGCCAGGCTTGGCCCGCTCCAGGGGGTGGTGTGGCCAGCCCAGGAACCCCCTCGGCCTCTCCTTCCGCCTATATATTGCCTCTGATACGGGAACCCTAAGGACCCGATCAAAATTCCATGAAAGAGTCTGTATCTGCCGTCGTCTCTGTACCTAGATCAGGAGGGATCTGAAGCTCTTCCCGACACCCTACCGGAGAGGGGAATTCACCCTGGAGGCCTTCTTCATCATCATGCAAGCCTCCGGTGTGATGCGTGAGTAGTTCATCTCTAGACTATGGGTCCATGTAGTAGCTAGATGGCTGGTTCTCCTCCTTTGTTCTTTCATGTTTAGATCTTGTGAGCTCCATTCATGATCAAGATGATCAATTTATAATTCTGCATGTTGTGTTTGCCGGGATCCGATGGATATTGAGATGCTATTTTAGATTGATTATTGATTCTATCATGTCTTTCTTATTTGTGATCTTGCAAGCTTTCTGTTGTTAGTAGCTATCTTGGCCAAGTAGATGCTAGCAACTCTAAGAGTTAGTATTTATGCTCGATAGTGGGTTCATGCCTCTAGTAATATGGGGAAGTGACAGAAATCTCTAAGGTACTTGATGTGCTGTTGCTACTAGGGATAAAACAACAATCCTTTGTTCATAGAACAATCATATTGTTTACATTACACGCAATTCGTAATGCAATTATCCGTTGCATGCAACTTAATACTGGAGGGGGTTCGGATGATAACCTGAAGATGGATTATTAGTCGTAGATGTAGTTGGATGGCGGTCGATGCCCAATCAAGTCTCAAAGGAGTCAAGATGATTAGTATATGCTTGTATGCGTTCTCGATATTTGTCAATTGCCCCGCTGTAATTTGTTCACCCAACATGTTATATATCTTAAGGAGAGCCACCTCTAGTGAACTATGGACCCTGGTACTTTATTTTCCATTCAATCTACAAACTGTTTACTGCTTTGTGTTTACTTTCTGCAAACTATTACTTCCTTCCATTCGATACGTTTAATCCTTTGTTTTCAGCAAAACCGGTGAGATTGACAACCTCATCGCAAGTTTGGGACAAAGTTCTGTGGTTGTGTTGTGCAGGTCCCCACGTTGCTACCAGCACCGGTAGTGCGCCCTGCCAAGGCTCAGCTAGCAACACTTTTGGGGCGTTTCCTTGCTCCTACTGGATTGATAACCTTGGTTTCGTACTGAGGGAAAACTTGCTGCTGTGCTCATCATACCTTCCTCTTGGGGTTCCCCAACGAGTTCGATATATTTTGGGCCATCAAGCATATTTTCTGGCGCCATTGTCGAGGAGTCAAGGACATCTTCACAAGGGGAGTCCCTCATAACCAATCACTTTACTTTGTTATTTTTGTTTTGCTTAGTTTACTTTTGCTTATCAAAAACACACAAAAATTAGTTTTACAAGTTTGCTTTCTTTATTAAAAACACACAAAAAATGACTACTCTTGAAAACACTAAGTTGTGTGACTTCACTAGCACGAACAACAATGATTTCATGAGCACACCTATTGCTCCACATGTTCTTGAAGCTACTTTCTTTGAGATTAAACCTTCTTTACTCAATCTTGTTATGAGAGAACAATTTTCTGGTATTGGTAATGAAGATGCTTCTACCCATCTAAATAACTTTGTTGAACTTTGTGATATGCAAAAGCATAAGGATATAGATGGATATATTATTAAGCTTAAATTGTTTCCTTTCTCTTTGAGAGGAAAATCTAAAGAATGGTTAAATTCCTTAACTAGGAATAGTATTGATTCTTGGACTAAGTGCAAAGATGCTTTTATTGGAAAATACTATCCTCCTGCTAAGATTATATCCATGAGAAGTGAAATAATGAAGTTTAAACAATCTGATAATGAACATGTTGCTCAAGCTTGGGAAAGAATGAAATCTTTGGTAAAGAATTGTCCCACTCATGGACTGACTGCTTGGATGATCATCCAAACTTTTTATGCAGGATTGAACTATTCCTCAAGGAACCTACTGGATTCTGCTGCTGGAGGTACCTTTATGACCATTACTTTGGGTGCTGCAACAAAGCTTCTGGATAATATGATGGTTAACTATTCTGAATGGCATATTGAAAGAGCTCCACAAGGTAAGAAGGTAAATTCTGATGAGGAAACCTCCTTCTTGAGTGATAAAATTGATATTATTATGTCTATGCTTGTTAATGGGAAAGCCCATATTGATCCAAATAATGTTCCCTTAGCCTCTTTGGTTGCTCAAGAAGAGCAAGTTGATGTGAAGTTTATAAGAAATAATAATTTTGGCAATAATGCTTATGGTAATAACAATTATAGGCCCTATCCTTCTAATAATACTTATGGTTATAATGGCAAATCTAGATTATATAGTGAAGGAAGAATTCTAGAAGTTGAAAGAGCCACTAAAAACTTCATGCAAATGCAATATGAGCAAAATAAGTTATTTACTAAAACTATGGAGGAACAATCTACCATTTTGAAGAATATTAGCCATCAACTTGAGAGTTTTAATAGGGAAATTCCTAGTTTACAATTGAAACTTTCTAATGCTGAAAGAAATATATCATCTTTGTATGAAGCACAATCTTCTTTGATTAATAAAATGGCTACTAAACCTAAAACTAATGATAATCCCTTTGCAGCCACTAATGCCATACAAGTAAGAGTTGATGAAAATGTTAGACTATTAGCTAAATTACATGCTAAGTGGGAAAGAGAAGATGAAATTGCTAGAAACATTAGTGTTTCTACTATCACTACCACTAGTGTTGAGGCTAGTAATAGTTCTACTACTTTAGATGATAATTATGATTTTGATCTTGATGGTTGCAATATCTCTAAAGTTATTAAGTTCCAATAAAAGCTTGCTAAAAGTCCTAATGCTAGTGCTATGAATATGGCCTTTACAAAACACATTACTGATGCTCTCATAAAGATTAAAGAAGAAAAGATGAAACATAAAGCTTCTATTCCTATAAAACAAGAAGATGGTTGGGAACCCATTATTAATATGAAAGTGAATGATTTTGATTTGAAAGCTTTATGTGATCTTGATAGTAGTGTTTCTATTATGCCTAGAAGGATTTATGATATGCTTGATTTGCCACCACTTGAAGATTGTTATTTGAATGTCCCACTTGATGATAATGCTAAAAAGAAACTCATGGGGAGTCTTAATGATGTTCTTATTATGGTTAACAATGCCTATGTCCCCGTTGATTTATATGTTTTGGATGTTGAATGCAATGCTTCTTGTCCTATTACTTTGGGAAGACCTTTTCTTAGAACTGTTGGTGCCATTATTGATATGAAAGAAGGCACCATTAAATATCAACTCCCACTCAAGAAAGGTATTGAGCACTTCCCTAAGAAGAGAGAGAAGATTTCCTTTGCCTCTCCCATGAAAACAAAATTTTCTCTTAATGCTTCTTCATTTGAGAACACTTGATTCTTTTTCTTACTTCTTATGCCTAACTTAAAGGCGTTAAAGAAAAGTACTTATTGGGAGATAATCCAAAAGTTTTAGATGAGTCTTGGAAGTTATTACCTCAGTAATAACCGCTCCTTATCCTTTTTATTTGCTTTTTGTGCCAAGAGTAACGTCTAATGAGAGAGAAGTAATGATTGGGAAAGTTGTTGTCCCAAAACAGATTTCTGTGCTTCACCGTAAAGATTCGCGTAAAATCTCTGTACATCCTTTTGAGGCGTGAATTTTTGTGCTTCTGCCCCAGGTTGTTATCGAACTTTCGTTAGTTCAACACTTTTTGATTTGAGCAAGATAAGGTCTTCGAAACAATTCATCTTTACCTGATGCTCTGTTTTGACAGATTTCTGCTATTTTCTGCATTTGCTTCTTGTTGGTTCCTTTTTGAGTTCTTTTGGGGAATTGAGCTTTTTGAGGGAAGTGCTACAGTAGCTTGTATTTTAACGGAAGTTTTATCGGTGTTGGAACTGAACCTAAAGACTTATTATCTTGAGTGCACTAATATTGCTAATAAAGATTGTGTGAAGGTTTGTATGAAGGAAAGATTTCAGGTGTATGGAAGGAATGAGTAATGAGATGAAGGATGGACTAAAGCTCAAGCTTGGGTATGCCACACATGTCACCCCAAGAAATATCCAAGAAGTACAAGTGTCAAAGCTTGGGGATGCCCAAGTCATCCCTTCTTCATCAATAAAAACCATAGGTTTCTTCCAAACGCTTCATTTTGATTGTTTCATACACAGTTGTGTTGTTCTTGGGGCATCTTCTTTTTCGTTTTCGTTTTGGTTTTTTGTTTGCTTGGTTTGCTTAGTTTCCTGAATGGGTTAGACCCCCTCTTTCATACATTGATTTTCAAATAGTCTGGTTTGGATTGGAAAAGAGTAGGAAAGTTCATGCTTAAGTGGTAAAGAGAGCTTGTTTTTGATTGTGGCCTATGCTTTTTCATGCCATGCTTGATATTGTTTTGGCTTTATGCTTAGTATTCTTTGCTGTATCATGACTTGTTATCAATAATTGAGATTGCTTAATGTGCCTTGGATGAATCATGCGTTGTTTTAGCATATTAAAGCATAGTAGTGTGGTATTCTCCTTTGATGCTTTATTTGGGTTGACTTGGCGCATGCTCACACCATGTTATGACTATCTCAAGTCACCATAGCCTATATGATCCTTTAGTTTTCAACTTGTAGTATCACTTTATGCTTTGATCAATGATGTTCTGTCGCTCTGCATGATTATGGCCATTATTTCTCTCTTAGTTTGTCGCTTCCAATCTTTTGCTAGCCTGCACAACCAAGTATGAGTTCCAGTCATGCATCCAACTCCCTAAACCAAGTTATTCCAAAGAGTCCACCATACATACCTACTAGCATATGCTATTCCAAGTATATTCAAGTTTTTGTTTACCTTCCAAATTAAACTTGTTATGAGAAAACTAGTGATTAAAGCTCTCACGAACTTGATGGCACACTTTATTTTTCTTGCCCTTAATAAACTTGAACCATTGTGTCGTCTGTGTTGTATATGATTGCACTTATTTGTTGGGGATTAGCAGAACCATGCTGTCGTGGGGAACACTTTCAACATTGCACTGGTACTTTGTACCTAGTTGAGATCATGCTCTTTTTTCTATGGATGTCGTCGGTGTGAAATGAAAGGGAAGCTTGTAAGTCAAAGGAGTTATGTATATGTGTTAGAGAAACGCCTGGGCCGCTGGTCTAATCCATGCTGACATGGTGGAAACATGCAGCGTAACCATAATGAGCTGTTTATGAAGCATTCTTCTTATAAAAAAAGAATCCTATATTGAGAAAAAATAGATTACGAAAAGAGGAAAGAGAGAAAAAAGCACCATATTCCCATGGTAAATAAGAAGATTGCTGAGATGCTCGTTGTTTGCTTGCCTTGTCATTTTGATATGGGGATTCTTCCGTATCATCGGGTAAGGGGTACCCCGTTGGCGATTCTCCATGATACACATGTACTTACGATGACAAGAACTTACCAGTGACTAAACTTGAGTAGCATGAGGAGCGGCCCTCGTATTCAAGGGACATGAGATTTGTAACTTATACTTCGTCAAGCATATACATCATATTTTGTTCACTTTAACCTTAATCACTTCAATATGCTTATGATAGGGGCAATGAGAGCTGAAAGCTATTAAGTACCATAATTTTTGGAAGCTCTTTATGAGACTTGAATCCCTACTTCCTTCTTTGAAGGCCTTTCTTCCACTTATATATTGAGTCTCCACCTTCTATCTTTATGCACCTACTTTGAGAGCATAGTGGCCATTCTTAGTTCTATGTGCATTGTCCTAAGACTTGTTGATTGATGCATACCTTGATATTGATTATTTTAAACTATTTGTATCTAGTCACTCTTATGAACTTTGAAGGTGTCCTATGCATTTATGTTTGCTACTCTATGAGGGACAAGCTGAATACTACTATGCTATGTTTTATTTATGTGAAACAAACAAACGTCTTGCAAAGCATTATTATTCATGAATCTTTTGTTTGTGCCTTTTCATGTTGCAACATAGTTTCTTTTCCTTATTGTTAGAACTTTGTCTTTCATGTTATGATTGAAGTACTATGATCCCAGCTTTGAATGTTTTACAAATAATTTGATCAAGTTTATGATGGTGCATGTCACCTCAAAAATTATTCTTTGTTTTTATCACTTACCTACTCGAGGACGAGCATGCGTTAAGCTTGGGGATGTTGATACATTGCAAATGTATCTATAATTTTTGATGTTCCATGCTTGGTTTTATCTACTTTCTTGTGTTTTGTCCACACTTTGGAGTACTTTTCATATGATTTCTTGGACTAACCTATTAACAAGAGCCACAGTGCCAGCTGCCTGTTTTCTGCTGTTTTTGGTTCCAGGAAAGTCAGAAAATGAATATTCTCGGAATTGGACGGGACAAAAGCCAAAGTCATTATTTTACCGGGGGACACCTGGAGCCAGAATACGAGACGGAGAAGGGCCAGAGGGCGGCCACACCACCTGGCTGCGCGGCCAGGCTTGGCCCGCGCCAGGGGGTGGTGTGGCCAGCCTAGGCACCCCCTCGGCCTCTCCTTCTGCCTATATATTACCTTTGATATGGAAACCCTAAGGACCCGATCAAAATTCCACGAAAGAGTCTGTAGCCGCCGTCATCTCTGTCCCTAGATCGGGAGGGATCTGAAGCTCTTCCCGGCACCCTGCCGGAGAGGGGAATTCACCCTGGAGGCCTTCTTCATCATCATGCAAGCCTCCGGTGTGATGCGTGAGTAGTTCATCTCTGGACTACGGGTCCATGTAGTAGCTAGATGGATGGTTCTCCTCCTTTGTTCTTTCATGTTTAGATCTTGTGAGCTCCGTTCATGATCAAGATCATCTATTTGTAATTCTGCATGTTGTGTTTGCGAGGATCCGATGGATATGGAGATGCTATTTCAGATTGATTATTGATTCTATCATGTCTTTCTTATTTGTGATCTTGCATGCTTCCCGTTGTTAGTAGCTATCTTGGCCAAGTAGATGCTAGCAACTCCAAGAGTTAGTATTTATGCTCGATAGTGGGTTCATGCCTCTGGTAATCTGGGGAAGTGACAGAAATCTCTAAGGTACTAGATGTGCTATTGCTACTAGGGAGAAAACAACAATCCTTTGTTCATAGAACAATCGTATTGTTTACATTACACGCAATTTGTAATGCAATTATCCGTTGCTTGCAACTTAATACTGGAGGGGTTTGGATGATAACCTGAAGGTGGATTATTAGTCATAGATGCAGTTGGATGGCGGTCTATGTATAATGTTGTAATGCCCAATGAAGTCTCAAAGGAGTCAAGATGATTAGTATATGCTTGTATGCTTTCTCGATGTTTGTCAATTGCCCCACCGTAATTTGTTCACCCAACATGTTATCTATCTGAAGGAGAGCCACCTCTAGTGAACCATGGACCCCGGTCCTTTCTTTTACATTCAATCTACAAACTGTTTACTGCTTTGTGTTTACTTTCTACAAACTATTACTTCCTTCCATTCGATACATGTAATCCTTTGTTTTCAGCAAAACCAGTGGGATTGTCAACCTCATCGCAAGTTGGGGACAAAGTTCTGTGGTTGTGCTGTGCACGTCTCCATGTTGCTACTAGAACCGGTAGTGCGCCCTGCCAAGGCTTAGCTAGCAACACCTTTGGGGTGTTTCCTTGCTCCTACTGGATTGATAACCTTGGTTTCGTACTGAGGGAAAAATTGCTGCTGTGCTTATCATACCTTCCTCTTGGGGTTCCCCAACGAGCTCGATATATTTTGGGCCATCACCCCATTATCTATCTCAATCTTCAGATGACTTGTGGAAAAAAGGAGGAAGCAGCTCATCGCAGGACCCGATGCTGCAGATTCTACAAATGCTAGTTTCCGACTGTGAAGCTAGTAGAGCAGAGCGCCAAGCCAATCTAGCCACCCTGCAACAGATCACTCAGATGGCCCACAACAATCAAGGCCATGGAAAGCAGGATCATCATGGATCCAAACTCAAGAAATTTCAGAATACCAATCCCCCTATCTTTAACAAGTCTGAAGACCCATTGGATGCTGATGATTGGTTGCAGATGATGGAGAACAACCTAGAAGTCGCAAGAGTGGACGCCAACGAGAAGGTACTGTTTGCCACCCACTATCTGGCCGGAGATGCAAGAGCCTGGTGGAACATCACCCGTACAATGAACCACGGTCAAGTGATGATGTGGGAAGCTTTCAAGGTCAAGTTCAGCCGCACCCATGTGCCGCAGGGTTTAGTCACCCGGATGAGAGATGAGTTCAGGGAACTGAAGCAAGGCAGGATGACGGTAGTGGAGTACCGTGATAGATTTTTGTCCTTAGCAAGATATGCCCCTAATGAGATCAACACTGAAGCCAAGAAGAAGGAGAGATTCCTGAACGGACTACATGATGAGATGAAGACGGTGTTAGTCAACCTCCGTTTTGATGATCTCGAAGAGCTAGTCGACTCTGCCATCCAGATGGAAGGGAAGATCAACCAAGCGAATGACAACCGCAAGCGTAGAATGATGCATCAGACTGGGTCCCACAATACCCAGAAGTATCGCCCCAACCCGTCTGCAGGGTATGCCCCAAGGAACAATAGACCCCCAATGTCTCGCCCAAGCTACCCCAACCGTAGCGGAGGAAATGTGAAGTCCGGAGGAAACCATAACAACAACCCCGACAACTCCAACAACTTCAACCGTGCACCGCCCAAGTCCAACAACAACAATAACAATACTGCCCCAAGGACTGGAAGCAATGCCATCCCTGTTGCAGCAAAAGACAAGTCCCAGATTACTTGTTTTGAGTGTGGAGTGAAGGGTCACTACTCCAACGAGTGTCCCAAGAAGATTGTAGCCACTACCAATGTGAATGCCCCAGCTCAACAGCAACACCGTGTTCAACCCAAAAGAAGATTTACCCCAGGAAACTCTCTCAATCGCAACGACCGTCTATTCCACATGAACACTGAAGAAGCCCAAGAAGCGCCAGATGTCATGCTGGATATGTTTTTGGTTAACTCAGTATTAGCAAGAGTGTTGTTTGATTCTGGAGCATCGCACTCGTTTGTTACCGAAGAATTTGCATGCACTAGTAAGATTCACCCAACCAATTTGAAGCATGTTATGATAGTTCAAATACCTGGTTCAACAACCAAAGCTAGAAAATTTTGCAAGGCTGTACCTATCATAATACATGGGATAGATTTTTATGCCAATCTAATAGTACTTGGAACCAAAGGTTTGGAAGTAGTACTAGGAATGGATTGGATATTGAAACATAAAGGATTGATCGACTATGCCAAGAAAGCCATCGCCATGACCAGTAGCTCTAGAGTGTCAGTAGAGCATATATCTGAAACCTTGCCCCGCCAATTCAAATGCAACAAGAGTCTAGCCCTACCCACCATAGACCAAGTCAGAGTAGTCTGTGAATACCCCGACGTATTCCCAGATGAATTGCCCGGTATGCCCCCAGATCGGGATATCGAGTGCATTATTGAACTAATTCCTGGAACCGGACCCATATCTCAGAGACCCTATAGCATGAACCCATCAGAGTTAGTGGAGCTGAGGAAGCAACTTGATGCTATGCTGGAGAAAGGCTTGATTCAAACAAGCGCATCGCCATGGAGATCGCCCGTTCTGTTTGTCGACAAGAAAGATGGAGGTAACTGTTTGTGCACAGATTACCGGAAGCTGAATGATGTCACCATCAAGAACAAGTACCCACTACCCAAGATAGAGGATCTGTTCGATCAGTTGACTGGTGCCAGAGTGTTCTCTAAGATTGATCTTAGAACTGGTTATCACCAACTCAAGATTCGTGCAACGGATATTCCAAAGAACGCCTTTACCACCAGATATGGATTGTATGAGTATACGGTCATGTCTTTTGGATTAACCAATGCCCCTGCTTATTTCATGAATCTCATGAATAAGATCTTTATGAACTTTCTAGATAAGTTTGTCGTTGTGTTTATCGACGATATTCTTATCTATTCCAAGTCAGAAGAAGACCATGAGCAACATCTGAGAATCATCCTTGAAACCCTTAGAGAACATCAGTTGTATGCCAAGTTCAGCAATTGTGAGTTTTGGCTGAAAGAAGTAGGATTCCTAGGACATATTGTGTCGGCAGGAGGAGTCGCTGTTGATCCCGCCAAGATAAAAGATGTTGAAGAATGGGAAGCCCCAACCACTCAAACCCAAGTCCGTGCATTTCTCGGATTAGCTGGATATTACCGCAAGTTCGTTGAAGGATTTTCGAGCATCGCAAGACCGATGAACCAATTGTTGAAGAAGGACAGGAAGTTTGAATGGACCGACAAATGTGAAGCAAGTTTCCAAGAGCTCAATAAGAGATTGATTTCAGCCCCAATATTGATTATGCCAGATATCAAGAAGCCGTTTGATGTGTATTGTGATGCATCCAAGATTGGTCTCGGATGTGTGTTGATGCAAGAAGGCAAAGTCATCGCATATCTGTCTCGACAACTGAAGCAGCATGAGCAAAACTACCCTACCCATGATCTTGAACTAGCTGCTGTAGTTTTAGCCTTGAAGACATGGCGTCATTACCTTATGGGTAACCGATGTGAGATTTATTCAGATCACAAGAGCTTGAAGTATATTTTCACTCAGAAGGAGCTTAATATGAGGCAAAGGAGATGGATAGAGTTAATCAAGGATTATGACCTTGACATTCACTATCACTCCGACAAAGTCAATGTGGTAGCGGGTGCTCTTAGCAGATTGCCAGGTAGGTTAAACACCATGATCAAAGAAAACAAGCCAAGTTTGCATGAAGAATTGGAGCAGTTTAGAACAGAGCTTGTTAGCAAAGGATTTTTAGCTAGCATTGAACTTCAACCCACTTTGATTAGTCAAATCAAGGAAGCCCAGAAAGGAAATGCAAGTATCGACGGAATTAAGTGTCGTATTGGTACAGGAAAGGTACCTGGTTTCACATAAGACAAAGAAGGAGTTCTGTGGTACAAAGGACATATCTGTGTGCCAGCAGATTCGGAGTTATCATGCAAGAAGCTCATGATACTCTTTATTCTATCCACCCCGGAGGAACAAAGATGTATCAAGATTTGAAGGAGCAATTTTGGTGGCACAAGATGAAGCGAGAAATCGGAAGCTACATCGCCAAGTGTGATATCTGTCAGAGAGTCAAAGTGGAACATCAAAGACCCGTAGGACTATTGCAACCATTGCAGATTCTAGAATGGAAATGGGATTCCGTCGGAGTGGACTTTAACACCAGTTTGCCTACTTGTAGTAGGGGAAATGACTCAATCTGGGTCATAGTTGATAGACTGTCCAAGGTAGCCCATTTTATACCTGTCAAGACAACCTACCAGAGTTCGAAGCTAGCAGAGTTGTACATTGCTAGAATCATCAGTTTGCATGGAAACCCCAAGACCATAATGTCGGATCGAGGAACCCAATTTACCTCAAGATTTTGGTAGAAAGTCCGAGAAGGATTAGGAACCAAGTTGAATTTCAGCACAGCTTATCACCCGCAGACTGATGGACAGACTGAAAGAGTCAACCAGATCTTAGAAGATATGTTGAGAGCTTGTGTGTTAGAGTATGGATCAAAATGGGAAGATTGTCTACCTTTCGTAGAATTCTCATACACCAATAGTTATCAAGCTAGTTCGCAAATGGCCCCATTTGAGTTCTTATATGGAAGGAAGTATCGTACCCCTTTGAATTGGTCACAAGTAGGAGAGAGTCAGATTTTCGGACCCGACATCCTACGAGAAGACGAAGAGAAGGTTCACAAAGTCCGTGAGCACCTCAAGACCGCCCAATCCAGACATAAGAGTTATGCTGACAAGAGACGTAGAGACCTGACTTTCAATGTCGGAGATTTTGTGTATCTCAAAGTGTCGCCATTGAAGGGAACACAACGTTTTAGTCTGAAAAGAAAGTTAGCCCCCAGATATATCGGACCCTTCAAGATTCTGAATCATCGAGGAGAAGTATCGTATCAACTGGAACTGCCAGAAGAGATGTCAGCCATACATAATGTGTTCCATATCTCGTTACTTCGCAAATGCCTAGGAGTGCCGGAGAAGACCGAAGTGTTCAAGAACATCGATCACCGAGCCATTGATATCAACAAGGATCTGACGTATCGTGAAGTGCCCATCCGTATCTTGGAAGAAGCCTTCAGAACCACCAGGACCCGGAGTATCAAATTCCTCAAGATCCAATGGAGCAACCATACCGAAGAAGAAGCTACTTGGGAGCCAGAAGAGTACATTAGGACTGAATTTCCAGATCTGTTTAGTTCCTAGTTTTTCTTAAATCCTGGGACGAGATTTTGTTTAAGGGGGGAAGGTTTGTAACATCCCAAATCTTTAATCAAGGTTATCAAAGTTCAAATCACCCAATTTAGGGTTAACAAAAACTGTTTATGGATGCATGTGTTGATGCATTAGTATAGCATTGTGTGTAAATGCCATGTTTGATTGTTCTAAATGATATGAAATGGTTTAAAGGTGAATGCCACATCATCTAGACCATTTACAAACAAAATCCAAAGAAAAAGAAATCAAATAAGATTAAATAATGCAAATGGTCACTTTAGCCATTTTAATCCACTAGGCCACTTTAGGTGTTCCTAGAAGTCAATTTCAAACAGAAACTTTCTCAACTCTTTTCACCCCTTGCTAGTACAAGTAAAGATCTACCAAGGCCCACTTTAAAATCTTACAAAAACACTTAGCCACTAATTTAAAATGGCATTTGAAATTGGAATCCAAATCATATGAGAAGATCCCACTTTAGCAAAACCCAACCAAACCAATTCACCTTGACAATTCCCAGCAACCAGAGACTCTTAAGCATAAGTGTAGTTCACACACCAAAAATCTTTTCAAAATTCGAATTTGAATTTCTTGCGACCATTTGACCGAACACCTTGCAGACACAGAATAAACTCTAGCCTAATTCTACTGTTTGAGCTGTGATCCTTCAATGCATTTGCCCCCATTACACTCCCCTTGTCCCCTCTTATCCTAACCCATCCCCAGACAGCACCCCCTTCGCCACTATGCTAGTAGAGTGCCGCCCAAAGATGGTCACCGTCAGTCGACCATGGACCGTTCAGCCCGGAGCGTCCCTCTCTCTCCCGCCATGTCTAGGACGATCGCCACACCCTACCGCCCCTCTTTGTCCTGTCCCCAAGCGCTGCCAGGCCCTGGACCACCGCATAATGGATGCGCCCACCGTGTCTGCACCATGCCGAGCACACGCCAGAGCCCCGCACCCGACAAGCATGCACAAGCCGCGCCTCGACTGCAGCACGCGTGCACCGCTCCGCCACGACCCCAGGAACCGCCTGGACATGCCCGTTCACCGCCGCTTGACCTACAGCCCCCGTGCGCCACGTCGAAAATGCCGCTTCTACCGCGTAGAGCACCAGCTGTGCCCGACCAAATGCCACCACCCCTAGCTGCGCCTTTACATCGTAGATGACCGCCAGCAGACCGTGCAACGTCCCCTACCACCAGCCACGACGATAGAACGCTGTATCGCCCTCGCCAGAGACACAGCCCATCCCGTTCGGTCACTTCGTCGAACTATAAATAGAGACCACCCCCAGCCTCATTCTGCACACCATCTCACTCCCCTCTCTCCACTGATCCTTCCACCCCATCCCCGGAGCAAGGCGGGTCATCGCTCGTCTGAATTTTGCCGGAGCTTGCTGCAGCAGAGGAGAAGAGGCGCCGTCGATTGGAGCTGTCCTAGGAGACGCCACGACCACGCCTAGAACCGCCGTCGTCCACCAGTTAGATCGCCCCCATCGCCACGTATAGCTGGAGCCCTGGTAAGCCCCCATGTACCCCCACCGTGCCGCGTTAGGGTTTGATCTCATCGGAGCTGTTCACCGGAAAATGATGAACCACGACCGTCGATTTCTGTTCTAGTCGCACGTCTGAGATTGCCTCGTACCGCTTCGGTTAGGAGTAGTCGCTAACATGCGGACCTCCCTGCCAGTTGCCCTCTCGCCGCGGAACGCCACTGGGCTGGCCCATTTCTTTTCCTGCGCTAGCCCACATATTCAAATAAAGGTTTTTCTATTTAGGGTTAAACTGGATTCTGTCCACTTGTTTAAAAATCATTTCAGAGAGATCCACTTAACCAAAATGCATTGTTCAAATTTTGTTAGAAAGATAATAAAATTATCTATCCAAGCCCGTTGGATTTAAATCAATTGGAGTTAGAGATCACATATAGCATAAATAACAAGACAAAGACTTTTATACATTCAAACATTTTTCAAAAATTAACCATAATAGGTTTTGAGTTGTTTCCAACTCTCAAAAATCACATATGACAATACCTATCTAAATATGTAATAATATTTAGGTTTGCATGCAGTGACTTTGGACTAGTACCAAATTAATGCTATATAGGCATTTCGAGTCACTTTAAATCATTGAAATGATAAACTTAAACTTATTGAAATATGATCAAACATTTAAATCACATTCCCATGCATTAGAATATGTGGTTTATGATGATGAAAATGCTGAGGCATGAGCCTTAGCCCTTTATAAAAACTGATGGTTGGGTCGGATGCAATACCATTCCAATTTTACCGTACAACCACAATACCTGAATTGGGTAAGGCTTAGCCGGAAGTTTATATGCATTAGTATGGGTTCCTTCGTGGAAGAGGTTTGAGCTGAGGCTACCTCTGGATGTTGTCCACCAATGCAGTGCCCAGGATGGCAGATGGCCATGGTTGGGAGGCCAAGCTCATAGGAGAGGTGCTTATACTAGAGTGTGTAAAGGAAAGGTTATGATTGATTATTCACATACTAAGTATGATGATTCAGGGTTATCCCTGATAGATGTATCGAATTTTGTGGTGAAAGTGTACCACCTGTGCAGAGTGTCAAACTAGTCAAATAGCCGTGTCCGTGGTCATGGACAGTTGGAGTGGCCATACTGTTCCGTCATCAGATGTTTTCAAAATGACTTATGAAATGAATTGTGATATGACTTGACCACAACGGGGTTGTGACTATGACAAACTAAGTTCCCAACTTAGGTGATTTTAGAACGTTATTTTATCTTTGTTTGTTTCTGAACTCAACCGAGGTTTCAAATTTAGCTTTGCAAATAAACTTAGAGTTTAGCATTCCTACTAGAACTACCTTACTTGTTAGTGATAGTTTGCGAGTACTTAAAGAGTACTCATGGCTTTGTCCCTGGCTATTCCCATGGCCAGACTATGAGGAGGACTATCCGGAGGAAGGACAGCAGGATGGCTACGACAACTAGGATCATCTCCCATCGTCAGCATTGCCTGTGACTCTGAAGATGGAGCCCTACTACGTTTATTTTCCACTGCTTGATTTGTATTAAGACTGGATCATGAGATCCTTTATTTGTGTAAGACCTTATTATGGTTTGTAATGGATGACGTACTGTGATATCCAATCTGTTATGTCTCGCAAAAATGGTAATCCTGGGATTGTGATGTATGGCATAACGGGCATCTAGGATTAAAAATCCGGGTGTTGACATGATATTAATTGTCGAAAGTCTTAACCAAAGAGGTGACAAAAACCTTTGAGCTCAAGTCCTAAAAGATAACGAAATAAGCGTGGAGTTGAACTCAAGCGCAACCAAACGGACATAAAATGTTCATGAATAAGCTTACATGAAGAAGGAAAATAGGAATGTGGTACCTCCTCTTGCTTGCTCGCCTTCTACTTGAGCCAACTCTTTAAGTTTGTCTTCATGGCTCAATAAAACTAGAAACTAGTCTAATATTTTTGGGTTTTTCTTTATCAAATGCAAAACTGAAAGTAAACATGCACTGAAACAAAAATAAATAAAAAGAAGAAAGAAATATATGAATGCAAAATGGGGGAGGAGTTTAACCTCCCCAAGCTTAGGCTTTTTGCCTAATTGAAATCAGTTGTCACTACCGTCAGGTGGCGGCTGCTGATATGGGAAGTTTGGGTAGTTATTTGGAAAGTCAGTCATGAAAGATGTGAAGTCTCGAGTGATGTTGACTATGTTGGCGTTCGCATCATACAACGTGTTTTCTATGTTGTCAATGCGATGCACCACCTGGTCAAAATCACTCCTCGGGACATAGTTGAATACCGGATATGGTGGAGGCATACCTTGTTGTTGGTGTTGGTGGAAAGGTTGTTGGTGATGGTCCTGCTGGCCATAGTTATCCCATCCTGCACAATGTTAATCTTCTTCTCCTTGATCTTGCTCTTGTTGGCTAGCTGCTATGTTTTCCCACACTACAAGAAAAGTCGGCTTTTACAATGGACGATTTTCGTGGTTGAAGGCCCATTTTTCGTGGCTAAAAAGTCTTCTACGACAGATGCCCTTCATGGTAAAAGCCCCATCACAAAAGAATCTACCATGTTTTTTTCTTCTCACCATGGGGGATCGCACCCTTCAGCCACGAAAACTTGTTCCGTCATAGATCTGTTTGCCACCCGCGTTGACTGCTGACGTCATGGAAAAATGCCACGTGGCACCCGCCGTTAACGACCGGTTACTGCCATTAACGGTCACAGAAACCGTGGCAGAAGCCTAGCCCAGACAAGGCCAGCTAATTGTTAAGTGGGCCGGCCCACGAGGAGAGCCTAATAAGATTACGGCCCTTTTCTCTCACGACGTGTACTATTTGTCGTGGCCCATTAATGAATCCATCCAGGGCCTGTATGATTTCAGGCCCACTACAGTTTCGGCCTAAAGAAGGCCCACTTTGGTAGAGTAATATGCGGCCCATTAGGGGCCTGCGCGAGAAGGTCAGGCACTGTTAAGGCCTGTAGGCAGCTCGTTACTGTTCCTACGGCCCGTGGGATCCACTCCTGTTCTACTCATTTACTGTTATGGCCTTTTACATTTCTGGGTTGCCAGTGTTAGGATCCTTTGCTTTTCTGTTCTTTTACTGTTTTAGCCTTCTACTGTCTTTAGGCCTTTTGCTCTTATGGCCTTTTACTATTTAGGCTATTTACTGTTCATGCCATTTACTGTTTAGGACTTTTACTCTTTAGACCGTTTTACTGTGTGTGCCCTCTACTGCGCGGGCTTTTTACTGTTTAGGCCTTTTACTGTTTCAGCTCTTTATTGTTTAGGTATATCAATATTCGGGCCCATTACAGTTCGGGCCCTTTACTGTTCTTGCCTGTTGCTGTTCAGCCCTGTACATTTTCAGGGCCTTGGCCACTTATGAGGCCCACCAATATACTAACCTGCCACTTACGACCTTTTAGTGTTTATTTGGCCCATCTGCTGGCCAGCATATTGGGGTATTCTATAACTATGGCGAAATTTTGGTTTTAAACAGTCCGTTAATATTTCAGCCCGCTAATGGCCATGCTAGGATCACCCTATTACATCAATAGATATTTTTGAAATTTATTACAGACCATACTTTCAACAAAAACAAGATGAAGCATTACATAGACATCGCGAGACATGTGTTGGAACAGGGTTTCTACTACGGAGCTTACATCCCCATATAAGTAACAACTGGCATACCATGACAGCTGCAGAAGAGATTATCAAGTAGACGGTCCGTCAAATCTTGTCGATCTTTCAGTTCTTGTATCTGTTCACATGTAATCGTGATTATTCCATCTATTTGCTCTGTTTCTTGTTCAATTAAATCAGTTGTTTGGAGTGCAGCTGTAACACCTCTTTCTGCTGGAAAAACTGAAACCGTGGGCCGATACAAGCAATAATCACTATCACTGCTGCTTTGTGAAATGACCTCAATACTTAACGTAGGATTCCTCCCTTCTGCCCCCATACCTTCATGTGCAGCCTGAAACAAAGAAAACAAGTCAGCACAACGTACTGGCTAACTGGCGGCCATATTATATGTAAAATAATTCAAATTCATCATTGGCTAGGAACAATTAATGATGTGCCTCGTACATCTCTTTCCGGAATAATAGGAACTGTCGATGTCATGGGTTTTGTGAAATGAATGTATCTAGACACCCTTTAGTGTTGGTAGAGTAACTTGGACTAGTACTATATGCATTTTTACTAGTCCAAGTTACTCCCCACCAAGACCAAGTAATTTATACTAGTCTCATACATATAACACTAGACTATGTTACTACCTCTAGAGTGCATATAAGCTCAATCATGGTGGCAATCTCTAATATTATAATAGAATATAGATTAGCATAAAAGTGGATATACTTCAATCACCACCACCTAATCATGGTCTAGTTAATGTATATATAGATAGAAGATCATCAGTCAAATATAGCAAAAAGAGATCTCCGCCATGATTGAGTGAGAAACTTGAATTACAAATCAAGGGATTTGCATTCGGTCTTTGTGCAGTACCATTAAAGGTCATCTTGTTCTAATCATTGGCTAACTCATGTGGTGCCGACACTAGACAATGTGACTACCTCCAGAGTGCATTCAAACTCTTAATTATAGCAGAAAAATACAATAATAGACTATAAGTTAGCATAAAAGTGGATATACTCAAATTACCACCACATGATAGATAGATAGATGAACACAAGTCAAATATAGAAAGAATAGATCATCACCAAAATCAAGTGAGCACATTGAATTAGAATTCAAGGGATTTATGTCTGGTTTTTGTCCAGTCTTGGTTAAGGTCAACCTTGTTCTAATAATTAGCCGAATCATGTGGTACCTCGTACAAACAAGCATCTGACACCGTGCACATCTCAGTAAAAACAAGAGACTTACTATTTCTTTTTGTGCAGTCCTGTTGGAAGACATCTTGTTGTCAGTTCATTCATTGAAGACATCCACCGCATCGAGTACTTGGATAGACGATCCATGTACTTTATTGTTGCTCCTCTGCATATAGGTTCAGGACACTCATTCACATAAAACAGGTTTGCATTCAGCAATACAAAGCAACATGTACTTACAAGATTGTAGGGGCGATTCACTCTACGATTCTCCGTGTTCCCTGTGAGAGGAAATAATATTAGATAGTGGTTGTTGCTGTTTACAAAGAACTAGATAGACATTATAGTATAATCACTTGTGAACACGTAGAGCAGGGCATTGAGGAATATAAACAAACATTTAAATGACATAAAGATTGCCATGGCAACAAAATAGAATGCAGTTATAGTCACTCCTTAGCACGAACAAGAGAGAAATTACAAAGAAAACTTGTGAAATAGGATTGCAAACAAATATGAGAAGTGCCATAAAAAGTGCCACCTTCTACATAGAAGGCAGTTACTGTACCAACATTTGGACGAACAAGATAGACATTACAATGGTATATCTCGTGAACTTATAGAGCAGGGAATGCTAACCCATCTGTGAAGTGACTTAAAATGCCATGAACTACATAATAGAAGGTAGATACTGCTGCTACAGAAATTATAATTGAGAAACTTGAATTTATAGAGCAGGGCATGCAGATAACCATGTTAAGTGCCTTAAAACATGCCATGTAATACTATATCCAATCCAAAGTAAATAAGGCGTATAAATTTTTGCAAGTCAATCGATGCAAAATGGGACCAAGTTTGTAGAACATACCAGGAACATCTACCATACCAAAACAACGCCATTCGATACATCGGGGCATATATTTTCATAGACGCAAATGCCACAAATTAACCCTGAATATATTTTTCTATGATCTTGGTAAAAGTCTTCGTTGTTTGAGTTTAAAGTTGTATAGTCCTTGTTTTACGGAATGGACCCTCCGTTTCAAAAAGTATAAGTCATCATCTAGACCACTTTTAGTGTGTAGGTTCATGTACGTTTGGAGTAAACCTACTCACTAAATGTTGTCTAGATACACTCCTATCACAAAGCTAAAACTTCTTATATTTCGAAACGGAGGGAGTAGTACACAATAGGTGGCAGCTACTGTCGGAGCTTAATTGAAACAAACAATAATGGCATAACTTGCAGAGGGAATACAAAACCAACTTCAATGACATAAAATTTGAGATGAATTACATAAGAGAAGGTAGTTACTGTGTTTGCTTAGAACAACCAAATTGAAATTAAAATAGCATAAATTCTGAACTTGTAGAGCAGGGAATGTTAACCTACATGTTCAATGGCTTAAAACTACCAATGAACTCCAAAATTACATGCAGTCAGTATTGTAGCAACAGACAAAGCAAATGCACATTATGATGCCATAACTTGTGAACTTGTTGAACATGTAGGTAGCCTCAGATGTTCAGGGAATTAACATTTGCCATGAACTTCATAATACCAATGAACTCTAATGATTTCTGTTTGTACTACCAAAATTGTTTATGTATATTAAGCGTAATTGTTTGTCAAAGAAAAACACGCATAACAAGGACGCCTTATAACTCAAAACAGAAGTAGTTTAACGCCTGGATTTAACATAGACTACACCGAATTTATCAAGGGAGAGTGGGATATCAATTAAGCCAGTATTGAGGCAGGAATTTACCACCAATAGAGAAATGCAATTCACTATCGTGGGCTCATACCTGCTATATTGAAACAAACGAACAAGTAGATCTGGTTTACCTAGGCCACAACATCGTTTATGCATACATGCCATCTTTGCGGGTGACGTCAAGGACGCTGAGGGTGCCCGGTAGTGGTGAGTCGGGTTGAAGCGGATAGATTTCGGTGGCATCTATGAAGCATATCTGTGGAGGTTGTTGATGGGTCTGGCTGTAGGGGTTCCGCGTATGAAAACAATAAAATTTATCCTACGCCCCTGAACCCTGAAGCTGCCAGGACCTATCTATCAGTAATACAGTAACGGGTGGGGCTTTTCGCGAACTTACCCTCGAAGACCAAAAAGCGTTGTCAATGCTCAGGAGAGCGTGGTTGATGTAGACGAGCCGAAGCCGACCTCAAGGTCGTGATGAAGTCCTTGCGCTCCTTGGCTCCAACGACTTGAGTGCCTCAAGTGCGACACCTCGCGGGGAGTTACACACGTCCGGTGCCTTGCGATGACTCCCGCTTCCCCGATCTAGCAGCAGTTGCGGAAGTAGAGCTCCCGGATCCGAATCCCGTAGCGCGACGGTGCTTCGCGGTGAAGATGTCTCTCGCTCGCGCAGTCCAGACTTGGGACCACGGTCATGAGAGAGAGAGGGGAGAGAGAAAATATCAATTAGAGGTCCTCCCAAAAGTGGGGAGACCTTTATTGATTATTGGTGTGTTTATCTTGGACAAATACCCCACTATATATAGGGGGAGGAGGGGTACACCCTCCCTCAAAGTCTCGGGTTGGGACTAAAGGAGAGGAGGGGGTGGGGAGGCCGCCGGCCAACCCCTAGTAGGCCCCGTGCGGCGGCTAGGCCCAGCCGGCCAGCCCCTTGCCCCTTCTCCTCTCTCCTTTTCCTAATGGGGCCCTCTCCCTCCGGAAATTGGCCCATTAAGCCTTTTTGACCTTTAATTGATTTTATCTTTATTAAATAATTATGAATAAATGATTAAATCAATATTTAACATTCATTCACATATTATTCAACCTCTGTGGCCATGGAACACCTTCCACCTCCACTCCGGACATCCTCCGGACTTACCGAAACCCTTCCGGTTTTCTCCCTTCATTTCTTCGGTGATTCTACCGATCCTATAAACACTCTCTAAGCATCATCAAGCCCTTAAGCGTGATACCCCACGGTTCGCGAACACTCTAGACATGGTCGGGACACTCCCGCACCAATGATCGACAGAGGGACCTGGATGGCCATGTGACCCCTATGTGTTCCACGAAGATCTTTCGTTGTTTGAACCGGGACAGTCGTGTCTTATTCCCTTTGTCACTCCATACTTGCATTGCCCGAGATCTGATCAATGAATCACCATGTCGTGTTCAATCTCGTTACTGAACAATGCTACTTGACTCGTTCCGACAAGTGATATCCCCGTGATCAAATCACACGCTGCACAGCTATTGGATATAACTTCTCCGAGTGGGCCTTGAGTATCTTCCCGTCACATGGACGGACAAATCCCGTTCTTGACATATATTGCCTCTATGGTTTCCTCCAAGTACCTGACCACACCTTTATAACCACCGTATTACCAGATGGCATTTGATGCTATCTAAGCACTCTCGGGAGACAGTGATTGATATAGCCTCACGGTCTAAGGAATAGTCTACGAGGATCCTTTTCTAATCATCGTAACTTGAACTTCGTGACATGATCGGGTCACGATGTTTAGATTGGGTATTGGTTCATCATCTCATTCTCTGAAGCTTCTCTCCTTCTAACCATTCAATTGTCAACACGAAAGGTCCCATCTACATTTATAATTGCAAAAGGAATTTAGACTAAGTTCATAATTAAATGAGTTAATAATAACTCCACTCAGAAACACCTATCCCCAGTGAGGGTTCCTAGTGATAACACGACCCCTATCAGCCACATCTCCCCCGATCGTCACGGCCATCAATGTGGGTTCAAGGGTGGATGCTAAACGTCGGTCACATCATTCATGCGACTCGTGCTCGATCTTTCGACCATTCGTGTTCCGAGGCCATGCTTCTCTGGCATGCTAGGCTCACCAACTCAACCTTAGTGTATTCGCTGTGCAACATGGATTACACCCACTGTATGTGAACGTAGATATGTCTGACACCCAGGCCTATAACCCAGGGATCGCTTCATATCGAAGAACTTTCTTGGTGGTGCACACTAAGGGGGAACACAATCATTGGTAATTTTAACAGGGATCATCTTATTTGGCTACCGTCGAGTATCTAATACTAGCACACAGTAAATATACAAACAATAACATTGAATGTAAATGTGATGTGATATGGTCCTTCACGTCGTGCTCTCAATCTACCGTCACCGGGTTCCGGCGCCAGGGGTTCTGGCGCTGTAGACACCAGGGTACCAGTGTCATTCCGGCGTGGTAGTTTGTCACCTTCGTGACTATCTACTACTACGTAACAAAAGGTAATCACTTTACCTTTGCCACAACCATATCACAAAGCAACGCCCCCCTGCAAAACAAAGTTAGACGCCTCTACTTTATCTTTGCATGTTTACGTGGCTGAATGGGCTTTCGCACAAGAACTGTTCTTACCTACGAACTTTCAGCACAACGATGATCAAGTAGTTGTCTCTACTACACCCCTTTCGGGGCCCTCCGTTGCAAATGGTATACCAACTAATGCGAGAGAGACAAACACCCCCCTAAGCCACTTTATACGGTACAAGCCATATGTCAAGCGTGGACCAGTCTCGCGAATGAACGCGTAAAGTCGGTTGAGGGCCGCTTCATCAAGCATTACTGCGGTATACACAAGTACACGTGGGAGGGTAACAACTAAAAGATCAATGCCCACACGCTACATCTCGTGTGTTCTATACCCGTACTAGCATTATTACGCATAGATCTAGCTCTGATACCACTATAGGGGTTCCGCATATGAAAACAATAAAATTTATCCTACGCCCCTGAAGCTGCCATGACCTATCTATTAGTAATACAGTAACAGAAGGGGCTTTTTGCGAACTTACCCTCGAAGACCAAAAAGCGCTGTCAACGCTCAGGAGAGCGTGGTTGAGGTAGACGAGCTGAAGCCGACCTCAAAGTCGAGATGAAGTCCTTGCGCTCCTTGGCTCCAACGACTTGAGTGCCTCAAGTGCGACACCTCGCGGGGAGTTACACACATCCGGTGCCTGACGATGACTCCCGCTTCCCCAATCCAGCATCAGTTGCGGAAGTAGAACCTCCCGGATCCGAATCCCAGAGTGCGACGGCACTTCGCGGTGACGATGTCTCTCGCTCGCGCAGTCCAGACTTGGGACCATAGTCACGAGAAAGAGAGGGGGAGAGAGAAAATATCAATTAGAGGTCCTCCCAAATGTGGGGAGACCTTTATTGATTATTGGTGTGTCTATCTTTGCCAAATACCCCACTATATATAGGGGGAGGAGGGGGTACACCCTCCCTCAAAGTCCCGGGGTGGGACTAAAGGAGAGGAGGGGGTGGGGAGGCCGCCGGCCAGCCCCTAGTGGGCCCCATGCGGGGGGCTAGGTCCAGCCTGCCAGCCCCTTGCCCCTTCTCCCTCTCTCCAAATACGCTATATCACGCTACATAGCGTTTAATAGCGCACTATGTTTTTCCATGCTAGAGATGCTCTAAGACTGGTCTGATTGGTAAGTAACTTGGAGTAGTAAGACCATGTACTACGTGTATTCGGTTCAAAGCAAAATGTGTCAGAGTTAGGAACCGATGGTGTTTTGCTGCAACGTGTGAAGTCGCTTTTTATTTAGAACCTGATGAGTGTGTCAACCATGCACTTCTATTTTATGTGCATCCTCTCTCCACAAAGCTAACATCTCTCTCTACTATGTGGGACTAATGCATTGCTCATGACAGATCCAATCCTTTGAACCACATTGACTTGTTGGTTAGCTTCTTTTCTCTCATGCATTGAATCGCTTGTATGGTTCGCTAAAAAATGTATGGAACCGAACCATGTGGCCCTTTGGTTCGCTTTGTGCTGACATAGTGTATGGTCTAATATGCATACATTGTGCTAAAGACTATCAAAAGTACTCCCTTCATCCAGAAATAACTCAGTTGGTTTTGTCTAGATTCGAATATATTTAGGCGCATTTTAGTGTATAGATACATTCGAATGTAGACAAACCCAAGTAAGTTATTTATGGACGGAGGGAGTAGTATTTTTAGATGCCAAAATGGAAAAGAAGATCCAACTGCTGGCAATGTTGGGATTCGAGAGTCTTGATTCAATGATACGTTGCTAACGTATCTATAATTTTTGATGTTCCATGCTTGTTTTATATCTATTTTCTTATGTTTTGTCCACACTTTGGAGTACTTTTACACATTTTCTAGAACTAACCTATTAACAAGATGCCAAAGTGCCAGTTGCCTGTTTTCTGCTGTTTTTGGTTCCAGGAAGTCAGAAAATGAATATTCTCAAAAATGGACGGACAAAAGCCAAAGTTGATATTTTACCGAAAGACTCACGGAGCCAGAAGATGAGACGGAGAGGGGCCACAGGGTGGCCACACCACCCCTAGGCGTGGGTCCCCCTGGCCGCGCCACCAGGTGGTGTGGCCCCCCTGGCCGCCAAACCGACCTTACCTCTTCGCCTATAAGATGCCTCCCGATGCATAAACCCTAAATCATCAATCAGAAATCCACGAAAAGTTCCGGTGCGCCGCCGCCACCGAAGGGGAGATTCGGGGGACAAAAAGTCTCTCTTCTGGCACCCTGCCGGGACAGGGAAGTGCCCCCGGAGCCATCTCCATAAATCTCCACCACCTTCTTCATCGCCGTTGTTGATTCCCATGATGAGGAGGGAGTAGTTCTTCCTCGAGGCTAAGGGTTCTACCAATAGCTATGTGTTCATATCTCTCTCTATGCATGATCATATTGTGATCATGAGCTTTGTAATCAAGTAGATCTACCTTGCTACTCAAGTGTTTTATTAGATCTCTGCTCTCCCTATGTGTGTGAAAGTGACAGCATGCACACCATGGTGGCACTTAGGCTAGAGATTACAAATACTTGTTATGAGTTGTATTTGGAGTTGGATGTCTTTATGAAATTGCGGTGTTTGTTGGACCTATCTAGTACTCAAGGTGACAGTGTGGGGTTATCTAGATGGGAAAGATGAACTTTGAGGTGTGCTGTTATAGCCCTACCAACGATTACAGTGTCCAACCGGAGAGTAGTTTAGCGTAGTATCATAAAGAAGAATATATTTTTATGAGAGTGTTCACTAGTGAAAGTATGATCCCTAGGACTTGTTTCTAAGCATTGAAACACCGTTTGCTACTAGATCTGTTACATGTTTGCTTGCTTCTATCTTTATTTCAGTTTTACTTTAGTTTTCCACGCCATCAAGCTATTTTCTATCTCCGTTACCACTTATAATTATCCATACCACTTGTATTTCACTATCTCTTCGCCAAACTAGTGCACCTATACTCCTGACAAGTGTATTGGGTGTGTTGGGGACACAAGAGACTTCTTGTATATTGATTGCAGGGTTGCTTGAGAGGGAATACCCTTGACCACTTCCTTCCTGAGTTCGATAAACCTTGGGTGATCCACTTAAGGGAAAACTTGCTGCTGTTCTACAAACCTCTTCACTTGGAGGCCCAACAACTGTCTACAAGAATAAAAGTACGTAGACATCATTCAACACTGGAAATATGTACGAATAACTTTGAATATTGACCGGTGGATCAAGACTCGCGAATCCCAACATTTCTAGCCGTTGGATCTTCTTTTCCATTCTAGCATCTAGAAGATTTTATTGATAGTCTTCATCACAATGAATGGTTGATACATTGCAAATGTATCTATAATTTTTGATGTTCCATGCTTGGTTTTATCCACTTTCTTGTATTTTGTTCCAACTTTGGAGTACATTTCATATGATTTCTTGGACTAACCTATTAACAAGAGCCACAGTGCCAGCTGCCTGTTTTCTGCTGTTTTTGGTTCCAGGAAAGTCAGAAAATGAATATTCTCGGAATTGGACGGGACAAAAGCCAAAGTGCCTATTTTTCCGGAAGTGATCAAGTGCCAGAATACGAGACGGAGAAGGGCCAGGGGCTGGCCACACCACCTGGCCACGCGGCCAGGCCTGGCCCGCGCCAGGGGGTGGTGTGGTAGCTCCCGGCACCCCCTCGACCTCTCCTTCCGCCTATAAGTTTCCCTCGGGACAAAAACCCTAAGTGCCTGATCAAAAATCCACGAAAGAGTCTGTAGCCGCCGTCATCTCCATCCCTAGATCGGGAGGGATCTGAAGCTCTTCCCGGCACCCTGCCGGAGAGGGGAATTCACCCTGGAGGCCTTCTTCATCACCATGCAAGCCTCTGGTGTGATGCGTGAGTAGTTCATCCTTGGACTACGGATCCATGTAGTAGCTAGATGGCTGGTTCTCCTCCTTTGTGCTTTCATGTTTAGATCTTGTGAGCTCCATTCATGATCAAGATCATCTATTTGTAATTCTGCATGTTGTGTTTGCGGGGATCCGATGGATATTGAGATGCTATTTTAGATTGATTATTGATTCTATCATGTCTTTGTTATTTGTGATCTTGCATGCTTTCCATTGTTAGTAGCTATCTTGGCCAAGTAGATGCTAGCAACTCCAAGAGTTAGTATTTATGCTCGATAGTGGGTTCATGCCTCTGGTAATCCGGGGAAGTGATAGAAATCTCTAAGGTACTAGATGTGCCGTTGCTACTAGGGAGAAAACAACAATCCTTTGTTCATAGAACAATCATATTGTTTACTTTACACGCAGTTCGTAAAGCAATAATCTGTTGCTTGCAACTTAATACTGGAGGGGGTTCGGATGATAATCTGAAGGTGGATTATTAGTCATAGATGCAGTTGGATGGCGGCCTATGTATAATGTTGTAATGCCCAATCAAGTCTCAAAGGAGTCAAGATGATTAGTATATGCATGTATTGCTTTCTCGATGTTTGTTAATTGCCCCGCTGTAATTTGTTCACCCAGCATGCTATTTATCTTAAGGAGAGCCACCTCTAGTGAACTATGGATCCCGGTCCTTTTCTTTACATACAATCTACAAACTGTTTACTACTTTGTGTTTACTTTCTGCAAACTTTTACTTCTTTCAATTTGATACGTTTAATCCTTTGTTTTCCGCAAAACACGGTGAGATTGACTACCTCATCGCAAGTTGGGGACAAAGTTCTGTGGTTGTGTTGTGCATGTCTCCACATTGCTACTAGCACCGGTAGTGCGCCCTGCCAAAGCTCAGTTAGTAACACCTTTGGGGTGTTTCCTTGCTCCTACTGGTTCGATTAAACCTTGGTTTCATAACTGAGGGAAACGTGCTGCTGTGCTCATCATACCTTCCTCTTGGGGTTGCCAACGAGCTCTACATCAACCACGAGCCATCAACACTTTTCTGGGCGCCGTGCATTGAGCCATCAAGCATTTTTCTGGCGCCGTTGCCGGGGAGTCAAGGGCATCTTCACAAGGGGAGTCCCTCATAACCAATCTCTTTACTTTGTTGTTTTTGTTTTGCTTAGTTTTCTTATTGCTTTTTTTGCTTGTTTTGTTCTTCAAAAACACAAAAAAAATTAGTTTTACTTGTTTTCTTTCTTATTTGAAAACACAAAAAAATGAAGTCTCCTTTAGTTGTCACCTCTTCCTTAGCTCACCATGTTGATACCTACATTCACCTTGAAAGACCTTTCAATTGGTAGTGGTTCTATAATTGGGAAAGATAATATTGAAGAATTCTTTAATCATGTTAGCAAACATGAAGATACTGAGGATAGATCCCTTGTAGAACTTGCTCCAAATTATGAGATTGCTGCAGCTTCTTTAATTCACATGTTAGAAGCTAGGTTTGTTAACCTCAACCCCTTAATGCAAGTAATGTTTCTTAAGCTTAAAGAAATTGAGGATCCTGAAAAGAGGGATTTTATTCTAGAAACTTTGTTTAAGGAGTTTAGGACTTTTACTCTTTAGACCGTTTTACTGTGTGTGCCCTCTACTGCGCGGGCTTTTTACTGTTTAGGCCTTTTACTGTTTCAGCTCTTTATTGTTTAGGTATATCAATATTCGGGCCCATTACAGTTCGGGCCCTTTACTGTTCTTGCCTGTTGCTGTTCAGCCCTGTACATTTTCAGGGCCTTGGCCACTTATGAGGCCCACCAATATACTAACCTGCCACTTACGACCTTTTAGTGTTTATTTGGCCCATCTGCTGGCCAGCATATTGGGGTATTCTATAACTATGGCGAAATTTTGGTTTTAAACAGTCCGTTAATATTTCAGCCCGCTAATGGCCATGCTAGGATCACCCTATTACATCAATAGATATTTTTGAAATTTATTACAGACCATACTTTCAACAAAAACAAGATGAAGCATTACATAGACATCGCGAGACATGTGTTGGAACAGGGTTTCTACTACGGAGCTTACATCCCCATATAAGTAACAACTGGCATACCATGACAGCTGCAGAAGAGATTATCAAGTAGACGGTCCGTCAAATCTTGTCGATCTTTCAGTTCTTGTATCTGTTCACATGTAATCGTGATTATTCCATCTATTTGCTCTGTTTCTTGTTCAATTAAATCAGTTGTTTGGAGTGCAGCTGTAACACCTCTTTCTGCTGGAAAAACTGAAACCGTGGGCCGATACAAGCAATAATCACTATCACTGCTGCTTTGTGAAATGACCTCAATACTTAACGTAGGATTCCTCCCTTCTGCCCCCATACCTTCATGTGCAGCCTGAAACAAAGAAAACAAGTCAGCACAACGTACTGGCTAACTGGCGGCCATATTATATGTAAAATAATTCAAATTCATCATTGGCTAGGAACAATTAATGATGTGCCTCGTACATCTCTTTCCGGAATAATAGGAACTGTCGATGTCATGGGTTTTGTGAAATGAATGTATCTAGACACCCTTTAGTGTTGGTAGAGTAACTTGGACTAGTACTATATGCATTTTTACTAGTCCAAGTTACTCCCCACCAAGACCAAGTAATTTATACTAGTCTCATACATATAACACTAGACTATGTTACTACCTCTAGAGTGCATATAAGCTCAATCATGGTGGCAATCTCTAATATTATAATAGAATATAGATTAGCATAAAAGTGGATATACTTCAATCACCACCACCTAATCATGGTCTAGTTAATGTATATATATAGATAGAAGATCATCAGTCAAATATAGCAAAAAGAGATCTCCGCCATGATTGAGTGAGAAACTTGAATTACAAATCAAGGGATTTGCATTCGGTCTTTGTGCAGTACCATTAAAGGTCATCTTGTTCTAATCATTGGCTAACTCATGTGGTGCCGACACTAGACAATGTGACTACCTCCAGAGTGCATTCAAACTCTTAATTATAGCAGAAAAATACAATAATAGACTATAAGTTAGCATAAAAGTGGATATACTCAAATTACCACCACATGATAGATAGATAGATGAACACAAGTCAAATATAGAAAGAATAGATCATCACCAAAATCAAGTGAGCACATTGAATTAGAATTCAAGGGATTTATGTCTGGTTTTTGTCCAGTCTTGGTTAAGGTCAACCTTGTTCTAATAATTAGCCGAATCATGTGGTACCTCGTACAAACAAGCATCTGACACCGTGCACATCTCAGTAAAAACAAGAGACTTACTATTTCTTTTTGTGCAGTCCTGTTGGAAGACATCTTGTTGTCAGTTCATTCATTGAAGACATCCACCGCATCGAGTACTTGGATAGACGATCCATGTACTTTATTGTTGCTCCTCTGCATATAGGTTCAGGACACTCATTCACATAAAACAGGTTTGCATTCAGCAATACAAAGCAACATGTACTTACAAGATTGTAGGGGCGATTCACTCTACGATTCTCCGTGTTCCCTGTGAGAGGAAATAATATTAGATAGTGGTTGTTGCTGTTTACAAAGAACTAGATAGACATTATAGTATAATCACTTGTGAACACGTAGAGCAGGGCATTGAGGAATATAAACAAACATTTAAATGACATAAAGATTGCCATGGCAACAAAATAGAATGCAGTTATAGTCACTCCTTAGCACGAACAAGAGAGAAATTACAAAGAAAACTTGTGAAATAGGATTGCAAACAAATATGAGAAGTGCCATAAAAAGTGCCACCTTCTACATAGAAGGCAGTTACTGTACCAACATTTGGACGAACAAGATAGACATTACAATGGTATATCTCGTGAACTTATAGAGCAGGGAATGCTAACCCATCTGTGAAGTGACTTAAAATGCCATGAACTACATAATAGAAGGTAGATACTGCTGCTACAGAAATTATAATTGAGAAACTTGAATTTATAGAGCAGGGCATGCAGATAACCATGTTAAGTGCCTTAAAACATGCCATGTAATACTATATCCAATCCAAAGTAAATAAGGCGTATAAATTTTTGCAAGTCAATCGATGCAAAATGGGACCAAGTTTGTAGAACATACCAGGAACATCTACCATACCAAAACAACGCCATTCGATACATCGGGGCATATATTTTCATAGACGCAAATGCCACAAATTAACCCTGAATATATTTTTCTATGATCTTGGTAAAAGTCTTCGTTGTTTGAGTTTAAAGTTGTATAGTCCTTGTTTTACGGAATGGACCCTCCGTTTCAAAAAGTATAAGTCATCATCTAGACCACTTTTAGTGTGTAGGTTCATGTACGTTTGGAGTAAACCTACTCACTAAATGTTGTCTAGATACACTCCTATCACAAAGCTAAAACTTCTTATATTTCGAAACGGAGGGAGTAGTACACAATAGGTGGCAGCTACTGTCGGAGCTTAATTGAAACAAACAATAATGGCATAACTTGCAGAGGGAATACAAAACCAACTTCAATGACATAAAATTTGAGATGAATTACATAAGAGAAGGTAGTTACTGTGTTTGCTTAGAACAACCAAATTGAAATTAAAATAGCATAAATTCTGAACTTGTAGAGCAGGGAATGTTAACCTACATGTTCAATGGCTTAAAACTACCAATGAACTCCAAAATTACATGCAGTCAGTATTGTAGCAACAGACAAAGCAAATGCACATTATGATGCCATAACTTGTGAACTTGTTGAACATGTAGGTAGCCTCAGATGTTCAGGGAATTAACATTTGCCATGAACTTCATAATACCAATGAACTCTAATGATTTCTGTTTTGTACTACCAAAATTGTTTATGTATATTAAGCGTAATTGTTTGTCAAAGAAAAACACGCATAACAAGGACGCCTTATAACTCAAAACAGAAGTAGTTTAACGCCTGGATTTAACATAGACTACACCGAATTTATCAAGGGAGAGTGGGATATCAATTAAGCCAGTATTGAGGCAGGAATTTACCACCAATAGAGAAATGCAATTCACTATCGTGGGCTCATACCTGCTATATTGAAACAAACGAACAAGTAGATCTGGTTTACCTAGGCCACAACATCGTTTATGCATACATGCCATCTTTGCGGGTGACGTCAAGGACGCTGAGGGTGCCCGGTAGTGGTGAGTCGGGTTGAAGCGGATAGATTTCGGTGGCATCTATGAAGCATATCTGTGGAGGTTGTTGATGGGTCTGGCTGTAGGGGTTCCGCGTATGAAAACAATAAAATTTATCCTACGCCCCTGAACCCTGAAGCTGCCAGGACCTATCTATCAGTAATACAGTAACGGGTGGGGCTTTTCGCGAACTTACCCTCGAAGACCAAAAAGCGTTGTCAATGCTCAGGAGAGCGTGGTTGATGTAGACGAGCCGAAGCCGACCTCAAGGTCGTGATGAAGTCCTTGCGCTCCTTGGCTCCAACGACTTGAGTGCCTCAAGTGCGACACCTCGCGGGGAGTTACACACGTCCGGTGCCTTGCGATGACTCCCGCTTCCCCGATCTAGCAGCAGTTGCGGAAGTAGAGCTCCCGGATCCGAATCCCGTAGCGCGACGGTGCTTCGCGGTGAAGATGTCTCTCGCTCGCGCAGTCCAGACTTGGGACCACGGTCATGAGAGAGAGAGGGGAGAGAGAAAATATCAATTAGAGGTCCTCCCAAAAGTGGGGAGACCTTTATTGATTATTGGTGTGTTTATCTTGGACAAATACCCCACTATATATAGGGGGAGGAGGGGTACACCCTCCCTCAAAGTCTCGGGTTGGGACTAAAGGAGAGGAGGGGGTGGGGAGGCCGCCGGCCAACCCCTAGTAGGCCCCGTGCGGCGGCTAGGCCCAGCCGGCCAGCCCCTTGCCCCTTCTCCCTCTCTCCTTTTCCTAATGGGCCCTCTCCCTCCGGAAATTGGCCCATTAAGCCTTTTTGACCTTTAATTGATTTTATCTTTATTAAATAATTATGAATAAATGATTAAATCAATATTTAACATTCATTCACATATTATTCAACCTCTGTGGCCATGGAACACCTTCCACCTCCACTCCGGACATCCTCCGGACTTACCGAAACCCTTCCGGTTTTCTCCCTTCATTTCTTCGGTGATTCTACCGATCCTATAAACACTCTCTAAGCATCATCAAGCCCTTAAGCGTGATACCCCACGGTTCGCGAACACTCTAGACATGGTCGGGACACTCCCGCACCAATGATCGACAGAGGGACCTGGATGGCCATGTGACCCCTATGTGTTCCACGAAGATCTTTCGTTGTTTGAACCGGGACAGTCGTGTCTTATTCCCTTTGTCACTCCATACTTGCATTGCCCGAGATCTGATCAATGAAATCACCATGTCGTGTTCAATCTCGTTACTGAACAATGCTACTTGACTCGTTCCGACAAGTGATATCCCCGTGATCAAATCACACGCTGCGCAGCTATTGGATATAACTTCTCCGAGTGGGCCCTTGAGTATCTTCCCGTCACATGGACGGACAAATCCCGTTCTTGACATATATTGCCTCTATGGTTTCCTCCAAGTACCTGACCACACCTTTATAACCACCGTATTACCAGATGGCATTTGATGCTATCTAAGCACTCTCGGGAGACAGTGATTGATATAGCCTCACGGTCTAAGGAATAGTCTACGAGGATCCTTTTCTAATCATCGTAACTTGAACTTCGTGACATGATCGGGTCACGATGTTTAGATTGGGTATTGGTTCATCATCTCATTCTCTGAATGAGATGACCTCATTTCCAACTGGCATAAATGCCACATGATCAGGAAACATGATCATCTATTGACCAATGAACCAGTGACTAGAGTTTCACTGGGACCCCCTGGTTGTTTGTATATCACACGTGTATTGATGTTTCCACTCAATGCAGTTATAGCATGATATAAAACTTAATCATAAACTATATGAAATATGATAATAGTCCTTACTACTATTTGACTCTAGGGCATATTTCCAACAGTCTCCCACTTGCACTAGAGTACAAATACACTAGCTGCATTTGTTCTCAATCATTGGCACCATATATCCGGTACCTGAACATGCTTGCTCATGTAAGAGGTTGAGTCTTGGGTGTGTACTTTACAGTCCCAAATCCTTTGCAACTTACTAATGTCACTTTGATTGACATTAATACTTTATCATCCTATGATAGCATCTGTGTGTATGTATCGTCGCTATGGCATCAGAATGAGGCCTGATTCCAGGAGCCTACAGTGACGTTAGATAAACCTCGAGGGCTTTCTCATGGGCACTATGCCCTAGGACACATCATTCTACGTTAAAGGTGAACTAGCCCCGCCATAACATTATACAACACTGTAGATGGTACCCTTATCTATTATTATAAATGTATTCGTCGAAACACTAGTGCACTCTGTGCAACATTTGATGTTTTTGTTCACCTCGCTTCCTACTTGAATTTAATTGGTATCTACAGGAGTTTCCAACATATTCCCTTATAACATAACCCTTTATGCTTTAAGGTATGTCATCCTTTTATGGATTTGAAAAACATGTCTACAGTTCTCTATTGGACACTGTGGACAAACTTAGCTCAACGTTCTGTGATTCAAACTTGATCACTCTTAAACATTCCTTAATTGGATCACATATTATGCTAAGTTATCATCATGGTTTATTAAGATAGAACCTATGTCTTAACATAGTGGATGACGATCATCCTTTTCTTTCTTTCAACCATTGATGCTAAACTTAATACTATTCCTAATTTAAGTTATTAAGGACCATTTCCTTAATTAACTTATATTCTAAAACACTTTTAGAATCCCTTAAGGAATACTACATAATATCACAATACACCTATTATCAACTTCTACATCTTATAAATCATTATTTACAAGTATTTGCGCTTTCATTCTTAACACAGTTAATAATTACTCCTATAAGCTCCCACTCAAAATATGTTCCTACATATTTGAATTTGAGACTTATATTGCTCCCACTTAAAAATATGTCAATCACATATTGTTTCAGGAAGACTTTTATAGCTCCCACTCAATTTTATGCAAATTGCATATCCACTCACTACTTAGAACAATTTCAAAATCCCTTGATCAAATATCAAACTTGGAGATTTATTATGAGATACTAGTACTTTACTAGTTTTAAATCCACTAGACATTTAGCACACATGAATCAAATTCATTTGAATTCATCCAATACTTGACAAATTGTGCTTTTGTCATTCACCCCATTTTCCACTATGTCTTTGTAGTCATTTGGGAAAATTCAAGTAACCCCTTTTACTTGTTACATTCAGCAACAAATTGCTTTCTAATCTCAAGGGAATTTTGCTATTAGGATTTCTCATAATTTTAGTTTACCATTATTTCCTTAGTATTTCGTAGGCATGTCATATTTGAAAAATCATGACAAGTGATTCACAAATGTATCCATACAAGATATGGATTACATTTTGAATCGTACTTCATGCAGTGAAAACACTAGTGGGGAAAACACAATGATCGAAATCATTGCTTCTTTCCTTCAGTGAAGAGAATCATTTAGGAACGTTGTCCGTTGCGCTTCTCAACACTCTGATGCAGGGTTTTGAATCCTCATCGTGTTTTACACTATTTTCCATTTGCTTCATAATTGCGAAACATCACCAAAAGTGAGCTTTCTCAAGAATGTACCAAAATCCAAGCAATACAAGTTTTTCTTTCCTTTTGGTTTAGCTATGGATTTCGTATTCAAAGTTTCCAATGAATACTCTCCAAGGACTTATTCGTTATCATTTTGGTTATATCGAATAACCCCAAAACTTTCACGAATTCAAATGGTTCACTACATTCTAATTGAGTCCTAACTATTTCTAAGCTAAAGGTCTCTACATCTACACTACAACGATTTATTTGGTGCCTTCTATTCAACCCCCTTTGATATCTAATATCACATTGTGATGCTCTGTATTCTGACGTTTCAGAACGCTTTGCATTTCACAATTTCTTTTATGCCATTCTTATAAATTTGAACTTCATTACTATTGATCAAATCATAGTAATTGGATTCTCTTTTATATTTATACCCTCTGTTAATGAAGCATTTTTAATCAAATCAAATAGTTTCATATTCATGTTTCCTTTGGTAAACTTCTTTACACATTTAAACAGTCATATAATGATACTTACCATTTTCGTTAAAACACAATACATCATATATGTATTCTATTTAACAATTCATTAAACACTTTGTATTCAAGTAATACACGGTGTTCAAGTTATTTTGCCGAACCTAGCCACGATATATATGTGATGAGAAATCGAATGACTTTCACATATTATCACATAACTTTGAATTCAAACAATGGTTTCATTCATTAATGAAATATCATTAAGTTGGGTATTTTAAACAAGGCATTTTAATGTTTTACAAATGTTCATGCATTATCAATTAGTTTCAAACAACAAGGATAATTCACACACAATCAAACAAGATATGAACATGAATAGAAATCATTCATAAAAGTGGAACAACTGTTTGTTACAAACTCATATGAATAACCGTCTCACGAAGTGTGAGAGACACTAAAGAAGTTCACAATCTCTTGATTACAAAAATCATCCTAAACACGAACTAAATGATAAATGTCGAGGGAGAGTGTCGTCGGCCATCATCATCATGCTCGCCATCAACACGCAACGTCACCTCCTCTCCAGCAAGCACCTCTCATACAAAAGGACCTATTTTCAGTAAAAAAAAAGTATCAGTTATAGTTAACACTACAATGTGTTTGCAAGATTATAACATTTATAAAACTGTATATCAAATTTATACCTTTGTCGTTGACGACCTGAGTGACATCTGGTTCAACCAACACATTCCTGAGATGTGTCATGAATGGGTGGAACTCCATTGTTTCCGTGTCGCCCCTCATTACGCAAGTCCTGACTTGTGCTTGGTAGCTTGGTGGCAGCGACCGCAGCACAGCAGAGTTTGCAAAAGAGCCCGTAATCTAGACGTCCAGGAAGTATGCAGGCCTCATGTACACATCATGCATGCGCTCCAAGTGGTCCTCCAGTGATGAGTTCTCCTCCATCTTAATGGAGAGGAAGTCTCCCATCAGCTCATGCTCCCAAATGCATGTCTGCTCCATGAAATGTGTCCTAAGCTGCCGCATTACCGAAAAAGGGTTGACATCACCCACGAAAGGCCACAGCTCGTCCACCATTCCGAAACGCATCACAACTGAAATATAGGAGGCCATCTCACGACAGAGATAACGGTATTTCCGCTCTTTTGGGGTCTCAAGGTCCGTGGGCTGATCCAAATGCATCCCGTCGAGTATGTAGTCGACCACGTCGTTCTTGCTAAGGAGAACATGGAGACTAGCAACCCAAATGGAGAAGTTCGATCCATCTAATCTAAGCTTCTCTCCTTCTAACCATTCAATTGTCAACACGAAAGGTCCCATCTACATTTATAATTGCAAAAGGAATTTAGACTAAGTTCATAATTAAATGAGTTAATAATAACTCCACTCAGAAACACCTATCCCCAGTGAGGGTTCCTAGTGATAACACGACCCCTATCAGCCACATCTCCCCCGATCGTCACGGCCATCAATGTGGGTTCAAGGGTGGATGCTAAACGTCGGTCACATCATTCATGCGACTCGTGCTCGATCTTTCGACCATTCGTGTTCCGAGGCCATGCTTCTCTGGCATGCTAGGCTCACCAACTCAACCTTAGTGTATTCGCTGTGCAACATGGATTACACCCACTGTATGTGAACGTAGATATGTCTGACACCCAGGCCTATAACCCAGGATCGCTTCATATCGAAGAACTTTCTTGGTGGTGCACACTAAGGGGGAACACAATCATTGGTAATTTTAACAGGGATCATCTTATTTGGCTACCGTCGAGTATCTAATACTAGCACACAGTAAAATATACAAACAATAACATTGAATGTAAATGTGATGTGATATGGTCCTTCACGTCGTGCTCTCAATCTACCGTCACCGGGTTCCGGCGCCAGGGTTCTGGCGCTGTAGACACCAGGGTACCAGTGTCATTCCGGCGTGGTAGTTTGTCACCTTCGTGACTATCTACTACTACGTAACAAAAGGTAATCACTTTACCTTTGCCACAACCATATCACAAAGCAACGCCCCCTGCAAAACAAAGTTAGACGCCTCTACTTTATCTTTGCATGTTTTACGTGGCTGAATGGGCTTTCGCACAAGAACTGTTCTTACCTACGAACTTTCAGCACAACGATGATCAAGTAGTTGTCTCTACTACACCCCTTTCGGGGCCCTCCGTTGCAAATGGTATACCAACTAATGCGAGAGAGACAAACACCCCCCTAAGCCACTTTATACGGTACAAGCCGTATGTCAAGCGTGGACCAGTCTCGCGAATGAACGCGTAAAGTCGGTTGAGGGCCGCTTCATCAAGCATTACTGCGGTATACACAAGTACACGTGGGAGGGTAACAACTAAAAGATCAATGCCCACACGCTACATCTCGTGTGTTCTACCCGTACTAGCATTATTACGCATAGATCTAGCTCTGATACCACTATAGGGGTTCCGCATATGAAAACAATAAAATTTATCCTACGCCCCTGAAGCTGCCATGACCTATCTATTAGTAATACAGTAACAGAAGGGGCTTTTTGCGAACTTACCCTCGAAGACCAAAAAGCGCTGTCAACGCTCAGGAGAGCGTGGTTGAGGTAGACGAGCTGAAGCCGACCTCAAAGTCGAGATGAAGTCCTTGCGCTCCTTGGCTCCAACGACTTGAGTGCCTCAAGTGCGACACCTCGCGGGGAGTTACACACATCCGGTGCCTGACGATGACTCCCGCTTCCCCAATCCAGCATCAGTTGCGGAAGTAGACCTCCCGGATCCGAATCCCAGAGTGCGACGGCACTTCGCGGTGACGATGTCTCTCGCTCGCGCAGTCCAGACTTGGGACCATAGTCACGAGAAAGAGAGGGGGAGAGAGAAAATATCAATTAGAGGTCCTCCCAAATGTGGGGAGACCTTTATTGATTATTGGTGTGTCTATCTTTGCCAAATACCCCACTATATATAGGGGGAGGAGGGGGTACACCCTCCCTCAAAGTCCCGGGGTGGGACTAAAGGAGAGGAGGGGGTGGGGAGGCCGCCGGCCAGCCCCTAGTGGGCCCCATGCGGGGGGCTAGGTCCAGCCTGCCAGCCCCTTGCCCCTTCTCCCTCTCTCCAAATACGCTATATCACGCTACATAGCGTTTAATAGCGCACTATGTTTTTCCATGCTAGAGATGCTCTAAGACTGGTCTGATTGGTAAGTAACTTGGAGTAGTAAGACCATGTACTACGTGTATTCGGTTCAAAGCAAAATGTGTTAGAGTTAGGAACCGATGGTGTTTTGCTGCAACGTGTGAAGTCGCTTTTTATTTAGAACCTGATGAGTGTGTCAACCATGCACTTCTATTTTATGTGCATCCTCTCTCCACAAAGCTAACATCTCTCTCTACTATGTGGGACTAATGCATTGCTCATGACAGATCCAATCCTTTGAACCACATTGACTTGTTGGTTAGCTTCTTTTCTCTCATGCATTGAATCGCTTGTATGGTTCGCTAAAAAATGTATGGAACCGAACCATGTGGCCCTTTGGTTCGCTTTGTGCTGACATAGTGTATGGTCTAATATGCATACATTGTGCTAAAGACTATCAAAAGTACTCCCTTCATCCAGAAATAACTCAGTTGGTTTTGTCTAGATTCGAATATATTTAGGCGCATTTTAGTGTATAGATACATTCGAATGTAGACAAACCCAAGTAAGTTATTTATGGACGGAGGGAGTAGTATTTTTAGATGCCAAAATGGAAAAGAAGATCCAACTGCTGGCAATGTTGGGATTCGAGAGTCTTGATTCAATGATACGTTGCTAACGTATCTATAATTTTTGATGTTCCATGCTTGTTTTATATCTATTTTCTTATGTTTTGTCCACACTTTGGAGTACTTTTACACATTTTCTAGAACTAACCTATTAACAAGATGCCAAAGTGCCAGTTGCCTGTTTTCTGCTGTTTTTGGTTCCAGGAAGTCAGAAAATGAATATTCTCAAAAATGGACGGACAAAAGCCAAAGTTGATATTTTACCGAAAGACTCACGGAGCCAGAAGATGAGACGGAGAGGGGCCACAGGGTGGCCACACCACCCCTAGGCGTGGGTCCCCCTGGCCGCGCCACCAGGTGGTGTGGCCCCCCTGGCCGCCAAACCGACCTTACCTCTTCGCCTATAAGATGCCTCCCGATGCATAAACCCTAAATCATCAATCAGAAATCCACGAAAAGTTCCGATGCGCCGCCGCCACCGAAGGGGAGATTCGGGGGACAAAAAGTCTCTCTTCTGGCACCCTGCCGGGACAGGGAAGTGCCCCCGGAGCCATCTCCATAAATCTCCACCACCTTCTTCATCGCCGTTGTTGATTCCCATGATGAGGAGGGAGTAGTTCTTCCTCGAGGCTAAGGGTTCTACCAATAGCTATGTGTTCATATCTCTCTCTATGCATGATCATATTGTGATCATGAGCTTTGTAATCAAGTAGATCTACCTTGCTACTCAAGTGTTTTATTAGATCTCTGCTCTCCCTATGTGTGTGAAAGTGACAGCATGCACACCATGGTGGCACTTAGGCTAGAGATTACAAATACTTGTTATGAGTTGTATTTGGAGTTGGATGTCTTTATGAAATTGCGGTGTTTGTTGGACCTATCTAGTACTCAAGGTGACAGTGTGGGGTTATCTAGATGGGAAAGATGAACTTTGAGGTGTGCTGTTATAGCCCTACCAACGATTACAGTGTCCAACCGGAGAGTAGTTTAGCGTAGTATCATAAAGAAGAATATATTTTTATGAGAGTGTTCACTAGTGAAAGTATGATCCCTAGGACTTGTTTCTAAGCATTGAAACACCGTTTGCTACTAGATCTGTTACATGTTTGCTTGCTTCTATCTTTATTTCAGTTTTACTTTAGTTTTCCACGCCATCAAGCTATTTTCTATCTCCGTTACCACTTATAATTATCCATACCACTTGTATTTCACTATCTCTTCGCCAAACTAGTGCACCTATACTCCTGACAAGTGTATTGGGTGTGTTGGGGACACAAGAGACTTCTTGTATATTGATTGCAGGGTTGCTTGAGAGGGAATACCCTTGACCACTTCCTTCCTGAGTTCGATAAACCTTGGGTGATCCACTTAAGGGAAAACTTGCTGCTGTTCTACAAACCTCTTCACTTGGAGGCCCAACAACTGTCTACAAGAATAAAAGTACGTAGACATCATTCAACACTGGAAATATGTACGAATAACTTTGAATATTGACCGGTGGATCAAGACTCGCGAATCCCAACATTTCTAGCCGTTGGATCTTCTTTTCCATTCTAGCATCTAGAAGATTTTATTGATAGTCTTCATCACAATGAATGGTTGATACATTGCAAATGTATCTATAATTTTTGATGTTCCATGCTTGGTTTTATCCACTTTCTTGTATTTTGTTCCAACTTTGGAGTACATTTCATATGATTTCTTGGACTAACCTATTAACAAGAGCCACAGTGCCAGCTGCCTGTTTTCTGCTGTTTTTGGTTCCAGGAAAGTCAGAAAATGAATATTCTCGGAATTGGACGGGACAAAAGCCAAAGTGCCTATTTTTCCGGAAGTGATCAAGTGCCAGAATACGAGACGGAGAAGGGCCAGGGGCTGGCCACACCACCTGGCCACGCGGCCAGGCCTGGCCCGCGCCAGGGGGTGGTGTGGTAGCTCCCGGCACCCCCTCGACCTCTCCTTCCGCCTATAAGTTTCCCTCGGGACAAAAACCCTAAGTGCCTGATCAAAAATCCACGAAAGAGTCTGTAGCCGCCGTCATCTCCATCCCTAGATCGGGAGGGATCTGAAGCTCTTCCCGGCACCCTGCCGGAGAGGGGAATTCACCCTGGAGGCCTTCTTCATCACCATGCAAGCCTCTGGTGTGATGCGTGAGTAGTTCATCCTTGGACTACGGATCCATGTAGTAGCTAGATGGCTGGTTCTCCTCCTTTGTGCTTTCATGTTTAGATCTTGTGAGCTCCATTCATGATCAAGATCATCTATTTGTAATTCTGCATGTTGTGTTTGCGGGGATCCGATGGATATTGAGATGCTATTTTAGATTGATTATTGATTCTATCATGTCTTTGTTATTTGTGATCTTGCATGCTTTCCATTGTTAGTAGCTATCTTGGCCAAGTAGATGCTAGCAACTCCAAGAGTTAGTATTTATGCTCGATAGTGGGTTCATGCCTCTGGTAATCCGGGGAAGTGATAGAAATCTCTAAGGTACTAGATGTGCCGTTGCTACTAGGGAGAAAACAACAATCCTTTGTTCATAGAACAATCATATTGTTTACTTTACACGCAGTTCGTAAAGCAATAATCTGTTGCTTGCAACTTAATACTGGAGGGGGTTCGGATGATAATCTGAAGGTGGATTATTAGTCATAGATGCAGTTGGATGGCGGCCTATGTATAATGTTGTAATGCCCAATCAAGTCTCAAAGGAGTCAAGATGATTAGTATATGCATGTATTGCTTTCTCGATGTTTGTTAATTGCCCCGCTGTAATTTGTTCACCCAGCATGCTATTTATCTTAAGGAGAGCCACCTCTAGTGAACTATGGATCCCGGTCCTTTTCTTTACATACAATCTACAAACTGTTTACTACTTTGTGTTTACTTTCTGCAAACTTTTACTTCTTTCAATTCGATACGTTTAATCCTTTGTTTTCCGCAAAACACGGTGAGATTGACTACCTCATCGCAAGTTGGGGACAAAGTTCTGTGGTTGTGTTGTGCATGTCTCCACATTGCTACTAGCACCGGTAGTGCGCCCTGCCAAAGCTCAGTTAGTAACACCTTTGGGGTGTTTCCTTGCTCCTACTGGTTCGATTAAACCTTGGTTTCATAACTGAGGGAAACGTGCTGCTGTGCTCATCATACCTTCCTCTTGGGGTTGCCAACGAGCTCTACATCAACCACGAGCCATCAACACTTTTCTGGGCGCCGTGCATTGAGCCATCAAGCATTTTTCTGGCGCCGTTGCCGGGGAGTCAAGGGCATCTTCACAAGGGGAGTCCCTCATAACCAATCTCTTTACTTTGTTGTTTTTGTTTTGCTTAGTTTTCTTATTGCTTTTTTTGCTTGTTTTGTTCTTCAAAAACACAAAAAAAATTAGTTTTACTTGTTTTCTTTCTTATTTGAAAACACAAAAAAATGAAGTCTCCTTTAGTTGTCACCTCTTCCTTAGCTCACCATGTTGATACCTACATTCACCTTGAAAGACCTTTCAATTGGTAGTGGTTCTATAATTGGGAAAGATAATATTGAAGAATTCTTTAATCATGTTAGCAAACATGAAGATACTGAGGATAGATCCCTTGTAGAACTTGCTCCAAATTATGAGATTGCTGCAGCTTCTTTAATTCACATGTTAGAAGCTAGGTTTGTTAACCTCAACCCCTTAATGCAAGTAATGTTTCTTAAGCTTAAAGAAATTGAGGATCCTGAAAAGAGGGATTTTATTCTAGAAACTTTGTTTAAGGAGTTTAGGACTTTTACTCTTTAGACCGTTTTACTGTGTGTGCCCTCTACTGCGCGGGCTTTTTACTGTTTAGGCCTTTTACTGTTTCAGCTCTTTATTGTTTAGGTATATCAATATTCGGGCCCATTACAGTTCGGGCCCTTTACTGTTCTTGCCTGTTGCTGTTCAGCCCTGTACATTTTCAGGGCCTTGGCCACTTATGAGGCCCACCAATATACTAACCTGCCACTTACGACCTTTTAGTGTTTATTTGGCCCATCTGCTGGCCAGCATATTGGGGTATTCTATAACTATGGCGAAATTTTGGTTTTAAACAGTCCGTTAATATTTCAGCCCGCTAATGGCCATGCTAGGATCACCCTATTACATCAATAGATATTTTTGAAATTTATTACAGACCATACTTTCAACAAAAACAAGATGAAGCATTACATAGACATCGCGAGACATGTGTTGGAACAGGGTTTCTACTACGGAGCTTACATCCCCATATAAGTAACAACTGGCATACCATGACAGCTGCAGAAGAGATTATCAAGTAGACGGTCCGTCAAATCTTGTCGATCTTTCAGTTCTTGTATCTGTTCACATGTAATCGTGATTATTCCATCTATTTGCTCTGTTTCTTGTTCAATTAAATCAGTTGTTTGGAGTGCAGCTGTAACACCTCTTTCTGCTGGAAAAACTGAAACCGTGGGCCGATACAAGCAATAATCACTATCACTGCTGCTTTGTGAAATGACCTCAATACTTAACGTAGGATTCCTCCCTTCTGCCCCCATACCTTCATGTGCAGCCTGAAACAAAGAAAACAAGTCAGCACAACGTACTGGCTAACTGGCGGCCATATTATATGTAAAATAATTCAAATTCATCATTGGCTAGGAACAATTAATGATGTGCCTCGTACATCTCTTTCCGGAATAATAGGAACTGTCGATGTCATGGGTTTTGTGAAATGAATGTATCTAGACACCCTTTAGTGTTGGTAGAGTAACTTGGACTAGTACTATATGCATTTTTACTAGTCCAAGTTACTCCCCACCAAGACCAAGTAATTTATACTAGTCTCATACATATAACACTAGACTATGTTACTACCTCTAGAGTGCATATAAGCTCAATCATGGTGGCAATCTCTAATATTATAATAGAATATAGATTAGCATAAAAGTGGATATACTTCAATCACCACCACCTAATCATGGTCTAGTTAATGTATATATATAGATAGAAGATCATCAGTCAAATATAGCAAAAAGAGATCTCCGCCATGATTGAGTGAGAAACTTGAATTACAAATCAAGGGATTTGCATTCGGTCTTTGTGCAGTACCATTAAAGGTCATCTTGTTCTAATCATTGGCTAACTCATGTGGTGCCGACACTAGACAATGTGACTACCTCCAGAGTGCATTCAAACTCTTAATTATAGCAGAAAAATACAATAATAGACTATAAGTTAGCATAAAAGTGGATATACTCAAATTACCACCACATGATAGATAGATAGATGAACACAAGTCAAATATAGAAAGAATAGATCATCACCAAAATCAAGTGAGCACATTGAATTAGAATTCAAGGGATTTATGTCTGGTTTTTGTCCAGTCTTGGTTAAGGTCAACCTTGTTCTAATAATTAGCCGAATCATGTGGTACCTCGTACAAACAAGCATCTGACACCGTGCACATCTCAGTAAAAACAAGAGACTTACTATTTCTTTTTGTGCAGTCCTGTTGGAAGACATCTTGTTGTCAGTTCATTCATTGAAGACATCCACCGCATCGAGTACTTGGATAGACGATCCATGTACTTTATTGTTGCTCCTCTGCATATAGGTTCAGGACACTCATTCACATAAAACAGGTTTGCATTCAGCAATACAAAGCAACATGTACTTACAAGATTGTAGGGGCGATTCACTCTACGATTCTCCGTGTTCCCTGTGAGAGGAAATAATATTAGATAGTGGTTGTTGCTGTTTACAAAGAACTAGATAGACATTATAGTATAATCACTTGTGAACACGTAGAGCAGGGCATTGAGGAATATAAACAAACATTTAAATGACATAAAGATTGCCATGGCAACAAAATAGAATGCAGTTATAGTCACTCCTTAGCACGAACAAGAGAGAAATTACAATGAAAACTTGTGAAATAGGATTGCAAACAAATATGAGATGCTATATCTCGTGAACTTATAGAGCAGGGAATGCTAACCCATCTGTGAAGTGACTTAAAATGCCATGAACTACATAATAGAAGGTAGATACTGCTGCTACAGAAATTATAATTGAGAAACTTGAATTTATAGAGCAGGGCATGCAGATAACCATGTTAAGTGCCTTAAAACATGCCATGTAATACTATATCCAATCCAAAGTAAATAAGGCGTATAAATTTTTGCAAGTCAATCGATGCAAAATGGGACCAAGTTTGTAGAACATACCAGGAACATCTACCATACCAAAACAACGCCATTCGATACATCGGGGCATATATTTTCATAGACGCAAATGCCACAAATTAACCCTGAATATATTTTTCTATGATCTTGGTAAAAGTCTTCGTTGTTTGAGTTTAAAGTTGTATAGTCCTTGTTTTACGGAATGGACCCTCCGTTTCAAAAAGTATAAGTCATCATCTAGACCACTTTTAGTGTGTAGGTTCATGTACGTTTGGAGTAAACCTACTCACTAAATGTTGTCTAGATACACTCCTATCACAAAGCTAAAACTTCTTATATTTCGAAACGGAGGGAGTAGTACACAATAGGTGGCAGCTACTGTCGGAGCTTAATTGAAACAAACAATAATGGCATAACTTGCAGAGGGAATACAAAACCAACTTCAATGACATAAAATTTGAGATGAATTACATAAGAGAAGGTAGTTACTGTGTTTGCTTAGAACAACCAAATTGAAATTAAAATAGCATAAATTCTGAACTTGTAGAGCAGGGAATGTTAACCTACATGTTCAATGGCTTAAAACTACCAATGAACTCCAAAATTACATGCAGTCAGTATTGTAGCAACAGACAAAGCAAATGCACATTATGATGCCATAACTTGTGAACTTGTTGAACATGTAGGTAGCCTCAGATGTTCAGGGAATTAACATTTGCCATGAACTTCATAATACCAATGAACTCTAATGATTTCTGTTTTGTACTACCAAAATTGTTTATGTATATTAAGCGTAATTGTTTGTCAAAGAAAAACACGCATAACAAGGACGCCTTATAACTCAAAACAGAAGTAGTTTAACGCCTGGATTTAACATAGACTACACCGAATTTATCAAGGGAGAGTGGGATATCAATTAAGCCAGTATTGAGGCAGGAATTTACCACCAATAGAGAAATGCAATTCACTATCGTGGGCTCATACCTGCTATATTGAAACAAACGAACAAGTAGATCTGGTTTACCTAGGCCACAACATCGTTTATGCATACATGCCATCTTTGCGGGTGACGTCAAGGACGCTGAGGGTGCCCGGTAGTGGTGAGTCGGGTTGAAGCGGATAGATTTCGGTGGCATCTATGAAGCATATCTGTGGAGGTTGTTGATGGGTCTGGCTGTAGGGGTTCCGCGTATGAAAACAATAAAATTTATCCTACGCCCCTGAACCCTGAAGCTGCCAGGACCTATCTATCAGTAATACAGTAACGGGTGGGGCTTTTCGCGAACTTACCCTCGAAGACCAAAAAGCGTTGTCAATGCTCAGGAGAGCGTGGTTGATGTAGACGAGCCGAAGCCGACCTCAAGGTCGTGATGAAGTCCTTGCGCTCCTTGGCTCCAACGACTTGAGTGCCTCAAGTGCGACACCTCGCGGGGAGTTACACACGTCCGGTGCCTTGCGATGACTCCCGCTTCCCCGATCTAGCAGCAGTTGCGGAAGTAGAGCTCCCGGATCCGAATCCCGTAGCGCGACGGTGCTTCGCGGTGAAGATGTCTCTCGCTCGCGCAGTCCAGACTTGGGACCACGGTCATGAGAGAGAGAGGGGAGAGAGAAAATATCAATTAGAGGTCCTCCCAAAAGTGGGGAGACCTTTATTGATTATTGGTGTGTTTATCTTGGACAAATACCCCACTATATATAGGGGGAGGAGGGGTACACCCTCCCTCAAAGTCTCGGGTTGGGACTAAAGGAGAGGAGGGGGTGGGGAGGCCGCCGGCCAACCCCTAGTAGGCCCCGTGCGGCGGCTAGGCCCAGCCGGCCAGCCCCTTGCCCCTTCTCCCTCTCTCCTTTTCCTAATGGGCCCTCTCCCTCCGGAAATTGGCCCATTAAGCCTTTTTGACCTTTAATTGATTTTATCTTTATTAAATAATTATGAATAAATGATTAAATCAATATTTAACATTCATTCACATATTATTCAACCTCTGTGGCCATGGAACACCTTCCACCTCCACTCCGGACATCCTCCGGACTTACCGAAACCCTTCCGGTTTTCTCCCTTCATTTCTTCGGTGATTCTACCGATCCTATAAACACTCTCTAAGCATCATCAAGCCCTTAAGCGTGATACCCCACGGTTCGCGAACACTCTAGACATGGTCGGGACACTCCCGCACCAATGATCGACAGAGGGACCTGGATGGCCATGTGACCCCTATGTGTTCCACGAAGATCTTTCGTTGTTTGAACCGGGACAGTCGTGTCTTATTCCCTTTGTCACTCCATACTTGCATTGCCCGAGATCTGATCAATGACATCACCATGTCGTTTTCAATCTCGTTACTGAACAATGCTACTTGACTCGTTCCGACAAGTGATATCCCCGTGATCAAATCACACGCTGCGCAGCTATTGGATATAACTTCTCCGAGTGGGCCCTTGAGTATCTTCCCGTCACATGGATGGACAAATCCCGTTCTTGACATATATTTCCTCTATGGTTTCCTCCAAGTACCTGAACACACCTTTATAACCACCGTATTACCAGATGGCGTTTGATGCTATCTAAGCACTCTCGGGAGACAGTGATTGATATAGCCTCACGGTCTAAGGAATAGTCTACGAGGATCCTTTTCTAATCATCGTAACTTGAACTTCGTGACATGATTGGGTCACGATGTTTAGATTGGGTATTGGTTCATCATCTCATTCTCTGAATGAGATGACCTCATTTCCAACTGGCATAAATTCCACATGATCAGGAAACATGATCATCTATTGACCAATGAACCAGTGACTAGAGTTTCACTGGGACCCCCTGGTTGTTTGTATATCACACGTGTATTGATGTTTCCACTCAATACAGTTATAGCATGATATAAAACTTAATCATAAACTATATGAAATATGATAACAGTCCTTACTACTATTTGACTCTAGGGCATATTTCCAACAGTCTCCCACTTGCACTAGAGTACAAATACACTAGCTGCATTTGTTCTCAATCATTGGCACCATATATCCGGTACCTGAACATGCTTTCTCATGTAAGAGGTTGAGTCTTGGGTGTGTACTTTTCAGTCCCAAATCCTTTGCAACTTACTAATGTCACTCTGATTGACATTAATACTTTATCATCGTATGATAGCATCTGTGTGTATGTATCGTCGCTATGGCATCAGAACGAGGCCTGATTCCATGAGGCTACAGTGACGTTAGATAAACCTCGAGGGCTTTCTCATGGGCACTATGCCCTAGGACACATCATTCTACATTAAAGGCAAACTAGCCCCACCATAACATTATACAACACTTTAGATGGTACCCTTATCTATTATTATAAATGTATTCGTCGAAACACTAGTGCACTCTGTGCAACATTTGATGTTTTTGTTCACCTCGCTTCCTACTTGAATTTAATTGGTATCTACAGGAGTTTCCAACATATTCCCTTATAACATAACCCTTTATGCTTTAAGGTATGTCATCCTTTTATGGATTTGAAAAACATGTCTACAGTTCTCTATTGGACACTATGGACAAACTTAGCTCAACGTTCTGTGATTCAAACTTGATCACTCTTAAATGTTCCTTATTGGATCACATATTATGCTAAGTTATCATCATGGTTTATTAAGATAGAACCTATGTCTTAACATAGTGGATGACGATCATCCTTTTCTTTCTTTCAACCATTGATGCTAAACTTAATACTATTCCTAATTTAAGTTATTAAGGACCATTTCCTTAATTAACTTATATTCTAAAACACTTTTTAGAATCCCTTAAGGAATACTACATAATATCACAATACACCTATTATCAACTTCTACATCTTATAAATCATTATTTACAAGTATTTGCGCTTTCATTCTTAACACAGTTAATAATTACTCCTATAAGCTCCCACTCAAAATATGTTCCTACATATTTGAATTTGAGACTTATATTGCTCCCACTTAAAAATATGTCAATCACATATTGTTTCAGGAAGAATTTTATAGCTCCCACTCAATTTTATGCAAATTGCATATCCACTCACTACTTTGAACAATTTCAAAATCCCTTGATCAAATATCAAACTTGGAGATTTATTATGAGATACTAGTACTTTACTAGTTTTAAATCCACTAGACATTTAGCACACATGAATCAAATTCATTTGAATTCATCCAATACTTGACAAATTGTGCTTTTGTCATTCACCCCATTTTCCACTATGTCTTTGTAGTCATTTGGGAAAATTCAAGTAACCCCTTTTACTTGTTACATTCAGCAACAAATTGCTTTCTAATCTCAAGGGAATTTTGCTATTAGGATTTCTCATAATTTTAGTTTACCATTATTTCCTTAGTATTTCGTAGGCATGTCATATTTGAAAAATCATGACAAGTGATTCACAAATGTATCCATACAAGATATGGATTACATTTTGAATCCTACTTCATGCAGTGAAAACACTAGTGGGGAAAACACAATGATCGAAATCATTGCTTCTTTCCTTCAGTGAAGAGAATCATTTAGGAACGTTGTCCGTTGCGCTTCTCAACACTCTGATGCAGGGTTTTGAATCCTCATCGTGTTTTACACTATTTTCCATTTGCTTCATAATTGTGAAACATCACCAAAAGTGAGCTTTCTCAAGAATGTACCAAAATCCAAGCAATACAAGTTTTGCTTTCCTTTTGGTTTAGCTATGGATTTCGTATTCAAAGTTTCCAATGAATACTCTCCAAGGACTTATTCGCTATCATTTTGGTTATATCGAATAACCCCAAAACTTTCACGAATTCAAATGGTTCACTACATTCTAATTGAGTCCTAACTATTTCTAAGCTAAAGGTCTCTACATCTATACTACAATGATTTATTTGGTGCCTTCTATTCAACCCCCTTTGATATCTAATATCACATTGTGATGCTCTGTATTCTGACGTTTCAGAACGCTTTGCATTTCACAATTTCTTTTATGCCATTCTTATAAATTTGAACTTCATTACTATTGATCAAATCATAGTAATTGGATTCTCTTTTATATTTATACCCTCTGTTATGAAGCATTTTTAATCAAATCAAATAGTTTCATATTCATGTTTCCTTTGGTAAACTTCTTTACACATTTAAACAATCATATAATGATACTTACCATTTTCGTTAAAACACAATACATCATATATGTATTCTATTTAACAATTCATTAAACACTTCGTATTCAAGTAATACACGGTGTTCAAGTTATTTTGCCGAACTTAGCCACGATATATATGTGATGAGAAATCGAATGACTTTCACATATTATCACATAACTTTGAATTCAAACAATGGTTTCATTCATTAATGAAATATCATTAAGTTGGGTATTTTAAACAAGGCATTTTAATGTTTTACAAATGTTCATGCATTATCAATTAGTTTCAAACAACAAGGATAATTCACACATAATCAAACAAGATATGAACATGAATAGAAATCATTCATAAAAGTGGAACAACTGTTTGTTACAAACTCATATGAATAACCGTCTCACGAAGTGTGAGACACACTAAAGAAGTTCACAATCTCTTGATTACAAAAATCATCCTAAACACGAACTAAATGATAAATGTCGAGGGAGAGTGTCGTCGGCCATCATCATCATGCTCGCCATCAACACGCAACGTCACCTCCTCTCCAGCAAGCACCTCTCATACAAAAGGACCTATTTTCAGTAAAAAAAGTATCAGTTATAGTTAACACTGCAATGTGTTTGCAAGATTATAACATTTATAAAACTGTATATCAAATATATACCTTTGTCGTTGACGACCTGAGCGACATCTGGTTCAACCAACACATTCCTGAGATGTGTCATGAATGGGTGGAACTCCATTGTTTCCGTGTCGCCCCTCATTACGCAAGTCCTGACTTGTGCTTGGTTGCTTGGTGGCAGCGACCGCAGCACAGCAGAGTTTGCAAAAGAGCCCGTAATCTAGACGTCCAGGAAGTATGCAGGCCTCATGTACACATCATGCATGCGCTCCAAGTGGTCCTCCAGTGATGAGTTCTCCTCCATCTTAATGGAGAGGAAGTCTCCCATCAGCTCATGCTCCCAAATGCGTGTCTGCTCCACGAAATGTGTCCTAAGCTGCAGCATTACCGAAAAAGGGTTGACATCACCCACGAAAGGCCACAGCTCGTCCACCATTCCGAAACGCATCACAACTGAAATATAGAAGGCCATCTCACGACAGAGATAACGGTATTTCCGCTCTTCTGGGGTCTCAAGGTCCGTGGGCTGATCCAAATGCATCCCGTCGAGTATGTAGTCGACCACGTCGTTCTTGCTAAGGAGAACATGGAGACTAGCAACGCAAATGGAGAAGTTCGATCCATCTAATCTAAGCTTCTCTCCTTCTAACCATTCAATTGTCAACACGAAAGGTCCCATCTACATTTATAATTGCAAAAGGAATTTAGACTAAGTTCATAATTAAATGAGTTAATAATAACTCCACTCAGAAACACCTATCCCCAGTGAGGGTTCCTAGTGATAACACGACCCCTATCAGCCACATCTCCCCCGAACTTTCTTGGTGGTGCACACTAAGGGGGAACACAATCATTGGTAATTTTAATAGGGATCATCTTATTTGGCTACCGTCGAGTATCTAATACTAGCACACAGTAAAATATACAAACAATAACATTGAATGTAAATGTGATGTGATATGGTCCTTCACGTCGTGCTCTCAATCTACCGTCACCGGGTTCCGGCGCCAGGGTTCTGGCGCTGTAGACACTAGGGTACCAGTGTCATTTCGGCGTGGTAGTTCGTCACCTTCGTGACTATCTACTACTACGTAACAAAAGGTAATCACTTTACCTTTGCCACAACCATATCACAAAGCAACGCCCCCTGCAAAACAAAGTTAGACGCCTCTACTTTATCTTTGCATGTTTTACGTGGCTGAATGGGCTTTCGCACAAGAACTGTTCTTACCTACGAACTTTCAGCACAACGATGATCAAGTAGTTGTCTCTACTACACCCCTTTCGGGGCCCTCCGTTGCAAATGGTATACCAACTAATGCGAGAGAGACAGACACCCCCCCTAAGCCACTTTATACGGTACAAGCCGTATGTCAAGCGTGGACCAGTCTCGCGAATGAACGCGTAAAGTCGGTTGAGGGCCGCTTCATCAAGCATTACTGCGGTATACACAAGTACACGTGGGAGGGTAACAACTAAAAGATCAATGCCCACACGCTACATCTCGTGTGTTCTACCCGTACTAGCATTATTACGCATAGATCTAGCTCTGATACCACTATAGGGGTTCCACATATGAAAACAATAAAATTTATCCTACGCCCCTGAAGCTGCCATGACCTATCTATTAGTAATACAGTAACAGGAGGGGCTTGTTGCGAACTTACCCTCGAAGACCAAAAAGCGCTGTCAACGCTCAGGAGAGCGTGGTTGATGTAGACGAGCTGAAGCCGACCTCAAGGTCGAGATGAAGTCCTTGCGCTCCTTGGCTCCAACGACTTGAGTGCCTCAAGTGCGACACCTCGCAGGGAGTTACACACATCCGGTGCCTGACGATGACTCCCGCTTCCCCAATCCAGCATCAGTTGTGGAAGTAGACCTCCCGGATCCGAATCCCAGAGTGCGACGGCACTTCGCGGTGACGATGTCTCTCGCTCGCGCAGTCCAGACTTGGGACCATAGTCACGAGAAAGAGAGGGGGAGAGAGAAAATATCAATTAGAGGTCCTCCCAAATGTGGGGAGACTTTTATTGATTATTGGTGTGTCTATCTTGGCCAAATACCCCACTATATATAGGGGGAGGAGGGGGTACACCCTCCCTCAAAGTCCCGGGGTGGGACTAAAGGAGAGGAGGGGGTGGGGAGGCCGCCGGCCAGCCCCTAGTGGGCCCCGTGCGGGGGGCTAGGTCCAGCCTGCCAGCCCCCTTGCCCCTTCTCCCTCTCTCCTTTCCCTAATGGGCCCTCTCCCTCCGGAAATTGGCCCATTAAGCCTTTTTGACCTTTAATTGATTTTCTATTTATTAAATAATTATGAATAAATGATTAAATCAATATTTAATATTGATTCACATATTATTCAACCTCTGTGGCCATGGAACACCTTCCACCTCCACTCCGGACATCCTCTAGACTTACCGAAACCCTTCCAGTTTTCTCCCTTCTTTTCTTCGGTGATTCTACCGATCCTATAAACACTCTCTAAGCATCATCAAGCCCTTAAGCGTGATACCCCACGGTTCGGGAACACTGTAGACATGGTCGGGACACTCCCGCACCAATGATCGACAAAGGGATCTGGATGGCCATGTGACCCCTGTGCGTTCCACGAAGATCTTTCGTTGTTTGAACCGGGACAGTCGTGTCTTATTCCCTTTGTCACTCGATACTTGCATTGCCCGAGATCTGATCAATGACATCACCATGTCGTGTTCAATCTCGTTACTGAACAATGCTACTTGACTCGTTCCGACAAGTGATATCCCCGTGATCAAATCACACGCTGCGCAACTATTGGATATAACTTCTCCGAGTGGGCCCTTGAGTATCTTCCCGTCACATGGACAGACAAATCCCGTTCTTAACATATATTGCCTCTACGGTTTCCTCCAAGTACCTGAACACACCTTTATAACCACCATATTACATGTTGGTGTTTGATGCTATCTAAGCACTCTCGGGAGACAATGATTGATATAGCCTCACGGTCTAAGGAATAGTCTACGAGGATCCTTTTCTAATCATCGTAACTTGAACTTCGTGACATGATCGGTCACGATGTTTAGATTGGGTATTGGTTCATCATGTCATTCTCTGAATGAGATGACCTCATTTCGAACTGGCATAAATGCCACATGATCTGGAAACATGATCATCTGTTGACCAATGAACCAGTGACTAGAGTTTCAATGGGAACCCCTGGTTGTTTGTATATCACACGTGTATTGATGTTTGCGCTCAATACAGTTATAACATGATATAAAACTTAAGCATAAACTATATGAAATATGATAATAGTCCTTACTACTATTTTAACTCTAGGGCATGTTTCCAACACTGGCTTGCTTGACAAGATGACCGGTGAAGGAGATCCGGTGTAGTGCACGGTGTCGTTGGTGAAGCAGATCTGTTACGACCGATTATGGATTCGAGGCGCTGCATAAGTGCATCGGTGAAGCAGATCCGGTGTAGTGGACTGTTGAGTCTGTGAAGAAGATCTAATGTAGCGCACACCAGAGTAGGTGAAGAAGGTCAGGTGCTGTGGACTAGGGAGTCAGCAAAAATAACACGGTTGTATGGAAGAGGGTGTCAGGCGAACTAGGGTTCGGTAAGGTGGATGTCGGCTGATCTCGTAGACTGGTCAGGAGTATATGGTATAGAGGTATGGCGTGTAGGCCGACAAAGTGCGGTGGTGCAGGAGCCGGAGGTGGGATAGGGGGTTTGGGGTGGCGTGTGGGCCGGCGAAGTGAGGCGTTGATGTTCCGATGTGGTGGTGCAGTAGCTAGAGTTGAGATAGGGGGTGGGTGGCGTGTAGGCGGGCGAAGTGCGGCGGAGATGATAACGGAACGGTGGTTCAGGTGCTGGACATGAGAGGGGGTTGGGTGGCGTGTAGACCAGTGAAGCACTACGAGGATGGGCCAGTGCGGTGTTGCAGGAGCCAGAGGTGAGAAAGGGGTTAGGGTTTTTCAGAGTGCTTTGGGGGAAATGGCGTTGGTGGAAGGTGGACTACCCAGCTTCAGAGCAGTGGGGACCCCTGGACCCCCGTGTGGAAGGGGGATTACGAACCATATCCATGCCCCGACATTAGTAGATAGGCCATTGTCAGGGGTAGAAAAGGAATTTTGTACGGCTACAACTTGGGGCGTGTGACCACTCAAAATATTTCGGTGGGGGTGAAGCGGGAGAATTTGCTGCTCTAGGATTTTGAATTTGGCTATACATTTCAAAAGATATAGAATAATAATATCCCATCCTATCCTAGGAGTATCTATAGTCCAATGACTAGAAAAAATAGTTTACTGTAATGTCCTAGCCTTTCTAGGTACGGAATATTTTCGGATCCATTTCTTTAAAAATAAGGTCTCTACCTTCGGCTAAATTACGTACACACATGAGGGTATGTAGTAAGATGAACCAGAGTACTACCTCTGTTCGAGATTATTAATCCTAAGAGCTTTTTTTATATTGTTCGAGATTATAAGGACTATCTCATTTATTTGTCTTTCTCGTCCAATGCATGTTCTCATTTTCTTCTCACTTCTCTCATGCATGTAAAACTATTGGTGCATGTATATATAAATGAGGGAGAGTTATGAAGTGTCTTGGTATTAGCAACTTGTCCCTTAGGACTAATAATCCCAAATAGAGGTAGTAGTATGTTTCCCACTATGACCAGCCTAAGAGGATCTCTAGTGGCTAGTGTATCTTGTAGTCTAAGCCAAATATAGACCACCATGGACCAAAAAATGCATCTGGTGGCTTGTGTATCCGGTGGTCTCAAATTTAGACATCCTCCAAATAGGCTATTTGGACAACCGAGCCACCATGTCTAAAGCAAAGTTGGTCACTTGCGAGCTCGCTCCCGCGCCAAATTGGAGCATTTGTTGTACTAATTTGCTATGTATTTTGACTATTTGTGTGCAGATGCACATATAGACTATCACATTTAGACTATCCACTAGAAAACCAAAGTCGTGTAAAAAGGAATCTTTTTACACCATTATCTATAAAGTGAAGATGTAGACTACCAAATTTAGACAAGCCACTAGAGATGCTCTAAGGACTTCCATAGCATGGTCGATGCCCAATAGATAGAAAATTTCCACCTCATAAGCGATGCCTAGAAATTCTTTTGAGGCACCCAGCTCACAATGTGATCACTTTGGCCAAAAATAAATAGATGTCCCACAACGTGATAAACAAATTAACTAGACCAATCTCCATGGATTATCTTTGGTGAAGGTCCTCTCAACAACATGCATAGTACACATGTATTGCTATTCTATTGGGTGAAGAGTTTGAGGCATCGGAGCACCTAGGTGCTCTGGTTCCCTGGAAAAATTTGGTGGCATCGATCGGGCAACGGAGGGCACCAGTGCTTGATTCTTGTAAAGTGATTTGGACACCGATGTTTTCACACGCTGCGGAAGGCCTAAGAGACTACCAAATTTAGACAAGCAACTAAAGATCAAGGCAAAAAATACTTGCGTGCTATTTAATTTAGCGTGACTTTTCTCTAGACGATATGAAAGTTATGGCGTGCTAATAACACGCTATTTTACAGAACATCTTTTTGTAAAAATTTAAAAATATAACATGTATATCATGAATATAAACGATTTTTAGCACGTAATGAATTTCCTAGAGTAATACTTCCACATGCATAATCGATTCCGGCGCTATCCAAGTTGGAGGATAACCGGCACGGCTGAATCTAGGTACAACGCTAGGTGCTGTAGGAGGAGGCGGCGGCTTGACAAGATCACTTAAGTTTAACAATCAAATTTGCATTGTATGTTTGCTTACTCGACACATTCATCATATGTTATCTTACTCCACACCCGTCAACAAAAAAATAAAGCCCTATACTTGAAATAGCGCAAATGCTATGATGTTTTAGCACAATATAGCATGCTATTTAAAAAATAGCGCCATACCGAGCAAAATCTTTAAAAAATATCATGCACTCTCCAAATACGCTATATCACGCTACATAGCGTTTAATAGCGCACTATGTTTTTCCATGCTAGAGATGCTCTAAGACTGGTCTGATTGGTAAGTAACTTGGAGTAGTAAGACCATGTACTACGTGTATTCGGTTCAAAGCAAAATGTGTCAGAGTTAGGAACCGGTGGTGTTTTGCTGCAACGTGTGAAGTCGCTTTTTATTTAGAGCCTGATGAGTGTGTCAACCATGCACTTCTATTTTATGTGCATCCTCTCTCCACAAAGCTAACATCTCTCTCTCTCTACTATGTGGCCTAATGCATTGCTCATGACAGATCCAATCCTTTGAACCACATTGACTTGTTGGTTAGCTTCTTTTCTCTCATGCATTGAATCGCTTGTATGGTTCGCTAAAAAATGTATGGAACCGAACCATGTGGCCCTTTGGTTCGCTTTGTGCTCACATAGTGTATGGTCTAATATGCATATATTGTGCTAAAGACTATCAAAAATACTCCCTTCGTCCAGAAATAACTTAGTTGGTTTGTCTAGATTCGAATATATTTAGGCGCATTTTAGTGTATAGATACATTCGAATGTAGACAAACCCAAGTAAGTTATTTATGGACGGAGGGAGTAGTATTTTTAGATGCCAAAATGGAAAAGAAGATCCAACTGCTGGCAATGTTGGGATTCGAGAGTCTTGATTCAATGATACGTTGCTAACGTATCTATAATTTTTGATGTTCCATGCTTGTTTTATATCTATTTTCTTATGTTTTGTCCACACTTTGGAGTACTTTTACACATTTTCTGGAACTAACCTATTAACAAGATGCCAAAGTGCCAGTTGCCTGTTTTCTGCTGTTTTTGGTTCCAGGAAGTCAGAAAATGAATATTCTCAAAAATGGACGGACAAAAGCCAAAGTTGATATTTTACCGAAAGACTCACGGAGCCAGAAGATGAGACGGAGAGGGGCCACAGGGTGGCCACACCACCCCTAGGCGCGGGTCCCCCTGGCCGCGCCACCAGGTGGTGTGGCCCCCCTGGCCGCCCACTGACCTTGCCTCTTCGCCTATAAGATGCCTCCCGATGCATAAACCCTAAATCATCAATCAGAAATCCACGAAAAGTCCCGATGCACCGACACCACCGAAGGGGAGATTCGGGGGACAAAAAGTCTCTCTTCTGGCACCCTGCCGGGACAGGGAAGTGCCCCCGGAGCCATCTCCATAAATCTCCACCACCATCTTCATCGCCGTTGTTGATTCCCATGATGAGGAGGGAGTAGTTCTTCCTCGAGGCTAAAGGTTCTACCGATAGCTATGTGTTCATATCTCTCTCTATGCATGATCATATTGTGATCATGAGCTTTGTAATCAAGTAGATCTACCTTGCTACTCAAGTGTTTTATTAGATCTCTCCTCTCCCTATGTGTGTGAAAGTGACAGCATGCACACCATGGTGGCACTTAGGCTAGAGATTACAAATACTTGTTATGAGTTATATTTGGAGTTGGATGTCTTTATGAAATTGTGGTGTTTGTTGGACCTATCTAGTACTCAAGGTGACAGTGTGGGGTTATCTAGATGGGAAAGATGAACTTTGAGGTGTGCTGTTATAGCCCTACCAACGATTAGAGTGTCCCACCGGAGAGTAGTTCAAGTAGTATCATAAAGAAGAATATATTTTATGAGAGTGTTCACTAGTGAAAGTATGATCCCTAGGCCTTGTTTCTAAGCATTGAAACACCGTTTGCTACTAGATATGTTACATGTTTGCTTGCTTCTATCTTTATTTCAGTTTTACTTTAGTCTTTTCCACGCCATCAAGCTATTTTCTATCTCCGTTACCACTTATAATTATCCATACCACATGTATTTCACTATCTCTTCGCCAAACTAGTGCACCTATACTCCTGACAAGTGTATTGGGTGTGTTGGGGACACAAGAGACTTCTTGTATATTGATTGCAGGGTTGCTTGAGAGGGAATACCCTTGACCACTTCCTCCCTGAGTTCGATAAACCTTGGTTGATCCACTTAAGGGAAAACTTGCTGCTGTTCTACAAACCTCTGCACTTGGAGGCCCAACAACTGTCTACAAGAATAGAAGTGCGTACACATCAAGCTATTTTCTGGCACCGTTGCTAGGGAGGTAAGGTAAAAGGTACTCACATCCTCCGGTGTGAGTGCTCGAAGTTATTTCCTTTAGATTCTGCAATTTTGTATTTTTGTTTCTTGTTATCACTAGTTACGCTTAATGGAAAACAACAACAAAATTAGAGAGCTTTATAGTATTTATCTTGAGTTAGGACATGAAGTGTTTGAAGAGAAAATTAAAAAACCTATGGAACTTTATTTGCATGCTAATAGCAATGTTGTTAGTATGAATTTTTTGGACACCATTATTGCTAATGCTATGGAAAAGTCTAAACTTGGGGAAGCTAGTTTTTATGAAAATGATCTTTTTAGTTCCCAAGCTTTGGAAGATAGCTATTCTATTGCTTATGATGATACCAAACCTCCAATATATGATGATTACAATGATGAATATGATATTTTCGGTCCACCTACTATTGAGAAGAAAATTAATTATTATTACAATATGCCTCCTATATTGATGATTATGGTGATGAGAATAATAATGATAGCTATTTTGTTGAATTTTCTCCCACTACAATTAATAAGAATGATTATTCTTATGTGGAGAGTAATAATTATTATATGCATGTGGATCATGATAAGAATGTTTTATGTGATAGTTATATTGTTAATTTTATTCATGATGCTACTGAAAGTTATTATGAGAGAGGGAAACATGGTTTTATGCATCTCAATAATATTAAGTTTCCCCTCTTTATGTTGAAAGTCTTGAAGTTGCACTTGTTTTGCTTTCCTATGCTTGTTGCTTTGTGCTTTCATGACTTGTTTCTTTACAAGATTCCTATGCATAGGAAGTGGGTTAGACTTAAATGTGTTTTGAATTTGCTTCCTGATGCTCTCTTTTACTTCAATTTATATTTCTTATGTGAGCATCTTCTCAAACTATCATGCCTAACTTAAAGGATTTAAAGAAAAGTACTTATTGGGAGATAACCCAAAAGTTTTATATGAGTATTGTCTGTAATAACCGCTCATTATCCTTTTTATTTGCTTTTTGTGCCAAGAGTAATCTCTAATGAGAGAGAAGTAATGATTGGCAAAGTTGCTGTCCCGAAACAGATTTCTGTGCTTCACCGTAAAAATTTGTGTAAAATCTCTGTACATCCCTTTGAGGCATGAATTTTTGTTCTTCTGCCCCAAGTTGTTATCTAACTTTCGTTAGTTCAACATTTTTTGATTTGAGCAACAGAAGGTCTTCGAAAAAATTTGTATTTACCTGCTGGTCTGTTTTGACAGATTTCTGCCATTATTTGCATTTGCTTCTTGTTGGTTCCTTTTTGAGTTCTTTTGGGGAATTGAGCTTTTTGAGGGAAGTGCTATAGTAGCTTGTGTTTTAATGGAAGTTTTATTGGTGTTGAAACTATACACAAAGACTTATTATCTTGAGTGCATTAATGTTGCTAATAAATATTGTGTGAAGTTTTGTTTGAAGGAAAAATTTCAGGTGTATGGAAGGAATGAGTAATGAGACGTAGGATGGACTAAAGCTCAAGCTTGGGGATGCCACGCGTGTCACCCGAAGAAATATCCAAGAAGTACAAGAGTCAAAGCTTGGTGATGCCCAAGGCATCCCCTTCTTAATCAATAAAAATCTCAGGTTTCTTCCAAACGCTTCATTTTTATTGTTTCATGCACAGTTGTGTTGTTCTTGGCGCGCCTTCTTTTTTGTTTTCGTTTTAGTTTTTCGTTTGCTTGGTTTTCTTAGTTTGCTGAATAAATCGGTTGGACCCCCTCTTTCATGCATTGGTTTTCAAATAGTTTGGTTTGGATTGGAAAAGAGTAGGAAAGTTCATGCTGAAGTGGTAAAGAGAGCTTGTTTTTGACTGTGGCCTATGCTTTTTCATGCCATGCTTGATATTGTTTTGGCTTTATGGTTAGTATTCTTTGTTGTAGCATGACTTGTTATAAACAATTGAGATTGCTTAATGTGCCTTGGAAGGATCATGCGTTGTTTTAGCATATTAAAGCATAGTATGGTGGTATTCTCCTTTGATGCTTTATTTGGGTTGACTTGGCACATGCTCACACCATGTTACGACTATCCAAAGTCACCATAAGCCTTTATGATCCTTTAGTTTTCAACTTGTAATATCACTTTATGCTTTGATCAATGATGTATTGTCACTCTACATGATTATGTCCATTATTGCTCTCTTAGTTTGTCGCTCCCAGTCTTTTGCTAACCTCCACAACCAAGTATGAGTTCCACTCATGCATCCAACTCCTTAAACCAAGTTATTCCAAAGAGTCCACCATACCTACCTACTAGCTTATGCTATTCCAAGTATATTCATGTTTTTGTTTACCTTCCAAATTAAACTTGTTATGAGAAAACTAGTGATTAAAGCTCTCACGAACTTGATGGCACACTTTACTTGTTTGCATTTAATAAACTTGAACCATTGTGTCCTTCTTTGTTGCGTATATGCTTGTGCTTTATAAGTTGAAATTAGCAGAACCATGTATCATGGGGAACGCTTTCAACATTGCACTTGTACTTTGTACCCCGTTGATATCATGTTATTTTGCTTATGGATCCCGGCGGTGTGAAATAAAAGTGGAACTTGTAAGATCAGGGAATTTGTATGTGTGTTAGAGAAACGCCTAGGCCGCTAGCCTAAGCCATGCCTAATCATGGTGGAAACTTGCAGCATCACCATAATGAGAACTCTATGAAGCATCCTCAATAAAAACCTATGCAAATAGTAAATAAAAAGATCACTGAGATGCTCATTGTCTGCTTGCCTTGTCATTTTGATTATGGGATAGCTCCTGTATCATGTGCAAGGGGTAACCCGTTGGCGGTTCTTTATGATACATATGTACTTACAATGACAAGAGCTTACTTGTGTCTAAAGTTGAGTAGCATGAGGTTCGGCATTTGTAAATAAGGGGCATGAGATTTCGGTTTATAACTTGTCAAGCATATCCTCTTAGTTGTGTCAATTTAACCTTAATCACCTTCAAGATGCTTATGATAGGGGCAATGAGAGCTGAAAGCTAGTAAGTACCATAATTTTTGGAAGCTCTTTATGAAACTTGAATCTCTGCTTCCTTCTATGAAGGGCCTTTCTTTTACTTTATTGTGGAGTCTCCACCTTCTACCATTATGCACCTACTTTGAGAGCATAGTGACCATTCTTAGTTCTATGTGCATTGTCCCAAGACTAGTTGATTGATGTATAACTTGATATTGCTTGTTTTAATCTATTTGTATCTAGTCACTCTTATGAACTTTGAAGGTGTCCTATGCATTTATGTTTGCTACTCTATGAGGGACACATTGAATACTATTATGCTATGTTTTCTTTATGTGAAACAAACAAACGTCTTACAAAGCATTGTTATTCATGAATCTTTTGTTTGTGCCTTTTCATGTTGCAACATAGTTGCTTTGTCTTATTGTTAGAACTTTATCTTTCATGATATGTTGAAGTACTATGATCCCAGCTACCAATGTTTTACAAATACTTTGATCAAGTTTATGATGGTGCATGTCACCTAAAAAATCATTCTTTCTTTTTATCACTTACCTACTCGAGGACGAGCAGGAGTTAATCTTGGGGATGTTGATACTTTGCTAACGTATCTATAATTTTTGATGTTCCATGCTTGTTTTATATCTATTTTCTTATGTTTTGTCCACACTTTGGAGTACTTTTACACATTTTTTGGAACTAACCTACTAACAAGATGCCACTGTGCAAGCTGCCTGTTTTCTGCTGTTTTTGGTTCCAGGAAGTCAGAAAATGAATATTCTCGGAATTGGACGGAACAAAAGCCAAAGTTGATATTTACCGGAAGACTCACGGAGCCAGAAGACGAGACGGAGAGGGGCTACAGGGTGGCCACACCACCCCTAGGCGCGGGTCCCCTGGCCGCGCCACCAGGTGGTGTGCCCCCTGGCCGCCCACCGACCTTGCCTCTTTGCCTATAAGATGCCTCCCGATGCATAAACCCTAAATCATCAATCAGAAATCAACGAAAAGTTCCGCTGTGCCGCCGCCACCGAAGGGGAGATTCGAAGGACAGAAAGTCTCTGTTCCGGCACCCTGCCTGGATGGGGAACTGCCCCCGGAGCCATCTCCATCGATCTCCACCACCATCTTCATCAACGTAGTTGATTCCCATGATGAGGAGGGAGTAGTTCTTCCTCGAGGCTAAGGGTTCTACCGGTAGCTATGTGTTCATCTCTCTCTCTATGCATGATCATATTGTGATCATGAGCTTTGTAATCAAGTAGATCTACCTTGCTACTCAAGTGCTTTATTAGATATCTGCTCTCCCCATGTGTGTGAAAGTGACAGCGTGCACACCATGGTGGCACTTAGGCTAGAGATCACAAATACTTGTTATGAGTTATATTTGGAGTTGGATGTCTTTATGAAATTGTGGTGTTTGTTGGACCTATCTAGTACTCAAGGTGACAGTGTGGGGTTATCTAGATGGGAAAGATGAACTTTGAGGTGTGCTGTTATAGCCCTACCAACGATTACAGTGTCCAACCGGAGAGTAGTTTAGCGTAGTATCATAAAGAAGAATATATTTTTATGAGAGTGTTCACTAGTGAAAAGTATGATCCCTAGGCCTTGTTTCTAAGCATTGAAATACCGTTTGCTACTAGATCTATTACATGTTTGCTTGCTTCTATCTTTATTTCAGTTTTACTTTAGTCTTTTCCACGCCATCAAGCTATTTTCTATCTCCGTTACCACTTATAATTATCCATACCACTTGTATTTCACTATCTCCTCGCCAAACTAGTGCACCTATACTCCTGACAAGTGTATTGGGTGTGTTGGGGACACAAGAGACTTCTTGTATATTGATTGCAGGGTTGCTTGAGAGGGAATACCCTTGACCACTTCCTTCCTGAGTTCGATAAACCTTGGGTGATCCACTTAAGGGAAAACTTGCTGCTGTTCTACAAACCTCTTCACTTGGAGGCCCAACAACTGTCTACAAGAATAGAAGTACGTAGACATCATTCAACACTGGAAATATGTACGAATAACTTTGAATATTGACCGTTGGATCAAGACTCGCGAATCCCAACATTTCTAGCCGTTAGATCTTCTTTTCCATTCTAGCATCTAGAAGATTTTATTGATAGTATTCATCACAATGAATGGTTGATACATTGCAAATGTATCTATAATTTTTGATGTTCCATGCTTGGTTTTATCCACTTTCTTGTGTTTTGTTCCAACTTTGGAGTACATTTCATATGATTTCTTGGACTAACCTATTAACAAGAGCCACAGTGCCAGCTGCCTGTTTTCTGCTGTTTTTGGTTCCAGGAAAGTCAGAAAATGAATATTCTCGGAATTGGACGGGACAAAAGCCAAAGTGCCTATTTTTCCGGAAGTGATCAAGTGCCAGAATACGAGACGGAGAAGGGCCAGGGGCTGGCCACACCACCTGGCCACGCGGCCAGGCCTGGCCCGCGCCAGGGGGTGGTGTGGTAGCTCCCGGCACCCCCTCGACCTCTCCTTCCGCCTATAAGTTGCCCTCGGGACAAAAACCCTAAGTGCCTGATAAAAAATCCACGAAAGAGTCTGTAGCCGCCGTCATCTCCATCCCTAGATCGGGAGGGATCTGAAGCTCTTCCCGGCACCCTGCCGGAGAGGGGAATTCACCCTGGAGGCCTTCTTCATCACCATGCAAGCCTCTGGTGTGATGCGTGAGTAGTTCATCCTTGGACTACGGATCCATGTAGTAGCTAGATGGCTGGTTCTCCTCCTTTGTGCTTTCATGTTTAGATCTTGTGAGCTCCATTCATGATCAAGATCATCTATTTGTAATTCTGCATGTTGTGTTTGCGGGGATCCGATGGATATTGAGATGCTATTTTAGATTGATTATTGATTCTATCATGTCTTTGTTATTTGTGATCTTGCATGCTTTCCATTGTTAGTAGCTATCTTGGCCAAGTAGATGCTAGCAACTCCAAGAGTTAGTATTTATGCTCGATAGTGGGTTCATGCCTCTGGTAATCCGGGGAAGTGATAGAAATCTCTAAGGTACTAGATGTGCCGTTGCTACTAGGGAGAAAACAACAATCCTTTGTTCATAGAACAATCATATTGTTTACTTTACACGCAGTTCGTAAAGCAATAATCTGTTGCTTGCAACTTAATACTGGAGGGGGTTCGGATGATAATCTGAAGGTGGATTATTAGTCATAGATGCAGTTGGATGGCGGCCTATGTATAATGTTGTAATGCCCAATCAAGTCTCAAAGGAGTCAAGATGATTAGTATATGCATGTATTGCTTTCTCGATGTTTGTTAATTGCCCCGCTGTAATTTGTTCACCCAGCATGCTATCTATCTTAAGGAGAGCCACCTCTAGTGAACTATGGATCCCGGTCCTTTTCTTTACATACAATCTACAAACTGTTTACTACTTTGTGTTTACTTTCTGCAAACTTTTACTTCTTTCCATTCGATACGTTTAATCCTTTGTTTTCCGCAAAACACGGTGAGATTGACTACCTCATCGCAAGTTGGGGACAAAGTTCTGTGGTTGTGTTGTGCATGTCTCCACATTGCTACTAGCACCGGTAGTGCGCCCTGCCAAAGCTCAGTTAGTAACACCTTTGGGGTGTTTCCTTGCTCCTACTGGTTCGATTAAACCTTGGTTTCATAACTGAGGGAAACTTGGTGCTGTGCTCATCATACCTTCCTCTTGGGGTTGCCAACGAGCTCTACATCAACCACGAGCCATCAACACTTTTCTGGGCGCTGTGCATTGAGCCATCAAGCATTTTTCTGGCGCCGTTGCCGGGGAGTCAAGGACATCTTCACAAGGGGAGTCCCTCATAACCAATCTCTTTACTTTGTTGTTTTTGTTTTGCTTAGTTTTCTTATTGCTTTTTTTGCTTGTTTTGTTCTTCAAAAACACAAAAAAAATTAGTTTTACTTGTTTTCTTTCTTATTTGAAAACACAAAAAAATGAAGTCTCCTTTAGTTGTCACCTCTTCCTTAGCTCACCATGTTGATACCTACATTCACCTTGAAAGACCTTTCAATTGGTAGTGGTTCTATAATTGGAAAAGATAATATTGAAGAATTCTTTAATCATGTTAGCAAACATGAAGATACTGAGGATAGATCCCTTGTAGAACTTGCTCCAAATTATGAGATTGCTGCAGCTTCTTTAATTCACATGTTAGAAGCTAGGTTTGTTAACCTCAACCCCTTAATGCAAGTAATGTTTCTTAAGCTTAAAGAAATTGAGGATCCTGAAAAGAGGGATTTTATTCTAGAAACTTTGTTTAAGGAGTTTTATGATGTTGCCAAGGAAGCTAGAAAAGTTTTGAACGTTTCAATATGCTAGGCTCATGTGTAGATGTTGTTGGTACATGAGAAAAGATGAACAAAACCGAACCTAATGGGGAGGAACCTAAGATACCAATACCCTTTAAACTAGTAGCAATACATGATGCCATAGAAAATAATCTTGATTGGATTGTTCCTGCAAACCCTTTTGATGAGAATAGTGAATCCAAGAGCATTGAGAGAGGATCCTCTAGAACTTATTTGGATGATATACCTTGCCTTGTTGAAAATATTTCTGGTATTGATCTTAATGCTTCTTCATTTGAGAACACTTGATTCTTTCTTTGCTTCTTATGCCTAACTTAAAAGCGTTAAAGAAAAGTACTTGTTGGGAGATAACCCAAGAGTTTTAGTTGATTCTTGGAAGTTATTACCTCTGTAATAACCTCTCCTTATCCTTTTTATTTGCTTTTTGTGCCAAGAGTAACCTCTAATGAGAGAGAAGTAATGATTGGGAAAGTTTCTGTCCAAAAACAGATTTCTATGCTTCACCGTAAAAATTCGTATAAAATCTCTGTACCTCCTTTTGAGGCGTGAAATTTTGTGGTTCTGCCCCAGGTTGTTATCTAACTTTCTTTAGTTCAACACCTTTTTATTTGAGCAACATAAGGTCTTCAAAAAAATTCGTATTTACCTGCTGGTCTGTTTTGACAGATTTCTGCCATTTTCTGCATTTGCTTCTTGTTCATTCCTTTTTGAGTTCTTTTGGGGAATTGAGATTTTTTAGGGAAGTTCTACAGTAGCTAGTGTTCTAATGGAAGTTTATTTGGTGTTAGAACTGAACCTTAAGACCTTTTATCTTGAGTGCACTAATGCTGCTAATAAAGATTGTGTGAAGTTTTGTATGAAGGAAAAATTTCAGGTGTATGGAAGGAATGAGTAATGAGATGAAGAATGGACTAAAGCTCAAGCTTGGGGATGCCACGCGTGTCACCCGAAGAAATATCCAAGAAGTACAAGCGTCAAAGCTTGGGGATGCCCAAGGCATCCCCTTCTTCATCAATAAAAATCCCAGGTTTCTTCCAAACGCTTCATTTTATTGTTTCATGCACAGTTGTGTTTTTCTTGGAGCGTCTTCTTTTTCGTTTTAGTTTTGGTTTTTAGTTTGCTTTCTTTGCTTAGTTTTCTTAATAAATTGGTTGGACCCCCTCTTTCATACTTTGGTTTGCAAATAGTTTGGTTTGGTTTGGAAAAGAGTAGGAAAGTTCATACTTATGTGGTAAAAAGAGCTTGTTTTTGACTGTGGCCTATGCTTTGTCGTGCCATGCTTGATATTGTTTTGGCTTTATGCTTAGTATTCTTTGCTGTAGCATGGCTTGTTATAAACAATTGAGATTGCTTAATGTGCCTTGGATGAATCATGCGTTGTTTTAGCGTATTAAAGCATAGTATAGTGGTATTCTCCTTTGATGCTTTATTTGGGTTGACTTGGCGCATGCTCACACCATGTTATGACTATCTCAAGTCACCATATCCTGTATGATCCTTTAGTTTTCAACTTGTAGTATCACTTTATGCTTTGATCAATGATGTTCTGTCACTCTGCATGATTATGGCCATTATTTCTCTCTTAGTTTGTCGCTCCCAGTCTTTTGCTAGCCTCCACAACAAAGTATGAGTTCTACTCATGCATCCAACTCCCTAAACCAAGTTATTCCAAAGAGTCCACCATACCTACCTACTAGCTTATGCTATTCCAAGTATATTCATGCTTTTGTTTACCTTTCACTTGTTATGAGAAAACTAGTGATTAAAGCTCTCACGAACTTGATGGCACAGTTTACTTTTTGCCCCTAAAAACTTGAACCATTGGGTCCTTCTTTGTTGCGTATATGCTTGCGCTTTATATGTTGAAATTAGCAGAACCATGTTTCATGGGGAACGCTTTCAACATTGCACTTGTACTTTGTACCCCGTTGATATCATGTTCTTTTGCTTACGGATCCCGGCGGTGTGAAATAAAAGTGGAACTTGTAAGATCATGGAGTTTGTATGTGTGTTAGAGAAACGCCTGGGCCGCTAGCCTAAGCCATGCCTAATCATGGTGGAAACTTGCAGCATCACCATAATGAGCACTATATGAAGCATCCTCAATAAAAACCTATGCAAATAGCAAATAAAAATATCGCTGAGATGCTCCTGCCTTGTCATTTTGATTATGGGAAAGCTCCTGTATCATGTGCAAGGGGTACCCCGTTGGCGGTTCTTAATGATACACATATACTTACAATGACAAGAGCTTACTCGTGACTGAAGTTGAATAGCATGAGGATCGGTCTTCGTAAGTAAGGGGCATGAGATTTCGGTTTATAACTTGTCAAGCATATCCTCTTAGTTGTGTCACTTTAACCTTAATCACCTTACATATGCTTATGATAGGGGCAATGCGAGCAGAAAGCTATAAGTACCATAATTTTTGGAAGCTCTTTATGAGACTTGAATCCTTACTTCCTGTCGTCAGATTGAGGACAAGTACGCCATGAGGGGGTCCTCGAGGCATGCGGAAGAGAGGGGTGTGAGACGTACGGTGTTCCGAGACGGTGAGCACACAAGTTTACCCAGGTTCGAATCCGCCGGCTTTGGACGGACCCTACTCCTGCTAGCAATCCAGTAATACGGCAGAGCCGGAAGTGGTATCGGCTGTGCGAGTTGAGGGTGTAAAGTATTGGGTGTTATCTGGTGCCCTAAAGGCTCTCCCTAGGACGGCTTATATAGATATCCGGCCTAGGGTTTACAGGAGAGATCAATCCGGCTACGACTAAGAGTTGGTTACAGAGTACATCTTGAACTACAGGTAACATTATGGGCCTAAGTCGGTAAGTCTTCTGGGCCTTCCTGTAGCCAGATTGGACTCCGTCTTCTCTCTCTAACTGGGCCGCTCGTGAAGCAAAGCTCTAACCCGAAGTGGGCCACCCTGGTCAATGAGGAACTGTGAGGATACCCGGAAAGCATATCCCCAACAGCAGCCCCCGGAGGCCTCCAAGATCCAAAGTCGGATTTTATCATCGTCCAGCTTGATATTCGGCTTGCAGAATCTTGAAGGGTTCCTGAAACTTCACAACAAAAAATACAATCTGGGTCTTGCAAGTAAGTCGGACCTTTAAATTGGTTACTCGGATTTTCCAGCTCGCTTTTTAAACTAAGCTGGAACTTGGTCTCTAACGCCACCTGACACAAGTGTGGTCAAGTCATGTCATTTGACAGATGTTCCATCAGCACGACCGTTGGTGGGTCCGCGGCTCGCGGAACCATGGCGCTGTTTCAATGCGTGCGTGGAGATCGAGGCGATGCAATCATCGCGCGGGCCCTCCCCAGTTCTTTCCACGACACGTGGCGGTTACACTGTAGGGTTTGCACGAATCTTGGCGCAGTTAGGTGGATATAAGGGGTTTATATTTCTTCTTCTCCTCTCTACCAGTCCTTCGCCATTCCTTCCTTCCCAATCCTCCTGCACGCCCAGAGCCTCCTTGTCCTCCTCTCACAGAGCTCCCAGCGCCACCACTTTAAGGTCACCTTTTTCACCGGAGAAAAATGGCTTCCTCTTCTTCTTCCTCTAGTTTGGCGGCGGCAGCGGCGGCAGTGTCGGGGGAAGCAACTACAGAGAAGGAGAGTTTCCGGGGAATCTGGATCCTCTGCGCCCTCGACGAGGCAGGCCTCAAGAACGTGGAGAAGGAGGGGCTTCTCGCCGCCAGCGACTGGCGGACCAGCCTCGGCGAAACCGTCCCCAACCCGTGTGAGGGCGAGCGTGTCCACTTCGGCACCCATCTGGACCGAGGTTTGTCCTTTCCTCCCTCGGAGTTCTTCTCCGAGGTGATAGATCACTATGGAGTTCAACTCCATAATCTTCCTCCCAATTCTCTTTTGGAAATGAGCGCATATGCTGCGCTTTGCGAGGGCTTTCTCAGCATTAGGCCGAGTTTGCTTCTCTTCCAGTATTATTTCCATGTCCAGAGAAATTCCATTACTACCGGTGTTTCTTATATCACCGGTACCATTATTTTTTCTGTTAGACGAGACCGGGCCTATCCCAAAATTTCTACCAGTGACTCGGTCAAACAATGGCCAGCCACTTTCTTCTACCATAGGGATATTCCAGCTCCCGGCAAAGCTACTGCTTTGCTGGCTTTTGTCGATGGAGCCACCACAGCCCAGCCTTCCTAGGACGAGGCTGCTCCGGCTCTTACCGATGATCTGATCCTCGCTAAGAGGCGGATCGAATATTTGATCAAGCACAAGGGTTTGAAGGGATCCGACTTGGTCCAATGCTGGGTCTCACGTCGGGTCCAGCCACTTCAGTACCACGGGGATAGACTGATGCACTCCATCACATCTTCCAAAAAAGATTCCCTCTACATCAGCCCCAAAGCCTACACCGCCTAGGGTTACATAAGCCAGATCAAATGGCTGATCAAGGAGCGGATCGACAGGAAAACTCCAGAGGTTTCTCTGGATATGCACACGGCGGAAAACCCCGTGGTGCTGGAGCTTCCATCAATACACCTTTCATGTGTTTCAATCTTTAAGTTATATACAACAATGCTGATATGCTTTCCTATTTTCAGCTTGCTGATCTCCCCGAGTCGGAGCTTGCTCCACTGGAAGGATATCCTCCTGAGTTTTCTCAGGAGACCAAAGTAGTCCCATTGCCGGATCTTGCGCTCAAGAAGCGTAAAGCTCCGATAGTGGCAGTTGGCACAAAGGAGGTGCCAGTCGTGAAAAGGTGACCTTTTATCACAACATTTTCGCCTTTGTACTTTACTCAAGTTTCTTTCCGAGATGTAATGTTTCCGCCTTTACTACTTTCTCAGAGCAAAACCAATCATCAAGGGCAAGGGGAAAGGGATTCCTTCGAAGCCCTTGCGACAAATGAAGGTTACCATAGCTTCCCCTGCCACGGCTCTTCCGACTCCTGCCCCTCAACCTTCTACAACACCAGCGATTACTCCTTCTCCGGTTGTTGTAGAAGATCCGGCTCCTCCAACAGCGCCTGTGATCCTTGGGTCACACACTGACGTCACCGTGGGTGCGTCAGCTCAAGATAAGGGTGAACCATCTTCGGGTAATGATCCCTCGGCTGAAGTTTTCGCCGACAACCTCCTCAGCAATCCCGGACTTGCCAAGTTTGGCTTATCCCAGAAATCCACAGAGGAGATCCAGCGGCTGGCTAGGCAAGTCCTGGACAAAAGCCATCTATCCCCCGAAGAGGAAGCGCAAGAAGCAGAGGACGTCAAGTTCTCTGACCTTCTCGCTCAAGTCCGCCTTCGCGATGAGAGAATCAGGACTGGCGAGCTTCTAACAGCTCCAGTAATCCCTCTTACCCTCGCCGAGAAGGTGGCAGCTGAAGTGAACGCGGGGTTAGACATACTCACCCGCGAGCAATATGTAAGTCGGAATTCCAACTCTTGGTTTTACATTATGTTATATCATATCCTCTAGCCCCCAAGCATGAAGTAGGATATAGAAGTCCGGGTTTATGCTTTCATTAGGATGCCAAAGAACAAACTAGTGTAGCCCCCAAGGCTTGTGCTGATATTTAGCAAAAAATATTAGCCCGAGTCTTAAGTAGCCTTCTGAATTTGGGTATTCTGACTTACAGAAAGTATGTTCCTATAACCAGGAATTATTAACCAATGTCTGTGATAAGCGGAGAGAGATCAAAGCTCTCCGGCTTAAAAATGTTGAGCTCAAGGTAGCCAAGGATGAAGCCGAAGGTAAACATTCCGAGATTCAAACCTTGTCTTTTGCTTTTTTCAATGTCGAATTTTTCTGAACTGCTGTTCTTTTTGACTTACAGCGTTGGTGAAACAATCCATCGCTATGATTGAAGAGGCCGAGAATCTCAAGACCCTAGTGGTGGAGAACAAGGGACTTCGCCAAGAGCTGGATAAGCTCAAGGCGGATCATGAAAGGAGCATAGCTCAAGTCCTTGAATCCTCCTCTATGGCCACTGAAGAGCGCGATCACAAGATTGCCGCTCAAGATAAAGTTATCTCGGACCTCAAGAATGAGCTTGGTAGAGAGAAAGATCTCTCCGAAGTGCTCCGGGCTGAACTCCAGAGTCTCTGGGAGGAGAAGACCAAGATCGACGACGTCATTCTTGGTACGTTCCATCTGTCTGATTTGTCATTTCTTCGACTTTCATCAATGTTGGATTTTCCTTGACTTGTTTTGTGTATAGGTCCTCTGAACTTGACGGACTCCTCCTCGTCCGAGCCCCGCACTCACCGGCTTACCCAAGTCGGTGATCTTCTTCATGACTACCGCTAATCCCTTGATGACATTGGCGAGTCTCTCAGGATTCCGGACATGCCAAGCATGTCGGACTTCCAGGTGTGGGAGAAGGCCAAGGAGATGCCGCAACTCGTTCGGGACTGGAACATGTCCTACGCGCGGAGTGCTACGCAGAACGCTCTCACCATGGTCATGAGCCACCATGGAAACATGGAGATATGGCAAGTGACCAGAGGGTACTGCAAGGTAGACGAAGACGGCCAGGAGCAAGATCTTCAAGCCATCATGCACTCCTGCGCTGGATATGGGTGCCACGTAGCTGATCTGACCATCTACGAGATCCCCTTCTTCACCCGCGTAGATACCCCGCCACCTCCTCCAGAAGAAACCGAAGAACCTTCCGACGATGAACGGACCACCTCAGATCCGGACATCTCGGAACGATATCAAGGCGGAGTAACCAACGAGCCGGCAGCTCCTTCATCTCCTCCTGCATCATAGACCACAAACTTATGTATTATTCTGTGAAAGAACATGATGCGCTTGTAAATATTAAGTACTATGAGTTTTGCTAGTGCTAACTTTTTTATCTATTCAGCACTTTTGTCTTAGATTTTTTGCATGCCTGAAATATTTTCATAAGCACTTGAAATTTTTCCGTCTCTACTTATCGTTTATCTGGCTTTCCGCCTCGTCCCTTTCGTGAGTCGGCTAAACCTTCAGCCGGAAACTTTGCCGAGCAACGGAGCTCAATTGCTAAACCAGTTTAAACTCGGAAACAAAGCCGGCTTCCAGTACCAACAATTCACTACTCGGAAAATACCCGCATCCAGCAATCAGACAAATAACCAAAGTAAAGACTAGAATTTTTAGAGTTATACCCGAAGGTAGCAGTTTTAGAATCGGAAATCTAAACTAGAACGAACATGAGCATAAAGTACTTTCAAGCATTCTGGGATTTTTGACTACGACATGATCATTAGGAAATAAGATGGTAAGAACTTCTCAGAAAAACTTTGAGGTAACCAAAACTTTTATTTCTCACAGAACATGTACATATTTATGATTACAAAGAAGGATAAACTAAGAATAAAAGGGACGTAGCTGAGCAATATTCCACGGTCTGTCTAACTCATCCGGATTTGTACTGCTTCCAGCTCTCTTTCTCTTCTTAGTAGCAGGTCTTTCTTTGACTGGCCTCATGACAGTTAAGTAGTACGATCCATTGTCCAATACTCGACTAACTAAAAAGGGCCCTTCCCATACTGGGGAAAGTTTGTACTTTCTTTGTTGCACAAGCCGGAGAACCAAATCACCTTTATTGAAAGATCTAGTTTGGAATCTCTGGCTATGATACTTGCGTAACTTCTACTGATAGGCTGTAGATCTCATTTCAGCAACGACGCAAACTTCTTCGACTAAGTCGAGATCATTTTGTCGAGAAATTTCGGCATCCTCTTCAATATACGCGGCCACTCTAGGAGAAGTATGAATTAAATCACTAGGAAGAACTGCTTCTGCGCCATAGACCAAGAAGAAAGGTGTATATCCTGTTGACCTATTCGGACTTGTTCATAAACTCCAAATTACAGAGGGTAGTTCCTCTGCCCAAGCCCCCGTAGCACGTCTGGGTGGTGCTTCAAGTCTTGGTTTCAAGCCTTGTAGAATTAAACCATTTGCTCTTTCGACTTGTCCATTAGCCTGTGGATGTGCGACTGACGCAATGTCAAGCCGGATATTTTGCTCATCACAGAATTCAGCCAGTTCTCCCATGGAAAAGTTACTCCCATTGTCCGTGATAATACTACGCTGATAACCATACCAGATTATAACATCCTCGACAAATCTTTTGGCTGTTGCTCCATCACAACTAGTGACAGGTTTAGCCTCGATCCACTTTGTGAATTTGTCCACCATCACTAAGAGGTGAGTGAATCCATTTGGGGCTCATTTAAAAGGTCCTACCATATCAAGCCCCCAGACCACAAAGGGCCATGTTATAGGTATTGTTCGTAGCTGATCAGCCGGAACATGATCTTGCTTGGCGTATTTTTGGTAGCCTTTGCATGTCTTGACTAATCGTTCGGCATCTGCCTGAGCTGTAAGCCAGAAAAATCCATGTCGAAAAGCTTTTTCCACTAAAGATTTGTCTGCGGCATGGTGACCACACTCGCCTTCGTGGATTTCCCTTAATATTTCCACTCCTTCTTCCAGAGATACATAGCGCTGAAAACCCCTAGAAACACTCCGTTTATGGAGCTCACCTTTAACAATAGTATAGGCTTTTGCTCATCGGATAATCTGTCGGCTCAACACCTCGTCTTCGAGTATTTTTCCATCTACCAAGTAATCGAGGTACGGTTGTGTCCAGCTGGGAATTACAGCCAGAACTGCTATCAAAGGTGAGTCGGATTTGGTCAGATATTCCTCATCTACTCCCTTTATCGAGGGAACTTTGAGGTGCTCTAAAAATGCGCCATCCGGGACCTCTTTCCGCGCAGAGCCTATTCGAGATAATGCATCTGCTTCCTCATTTTCTGCTCGAGGGATGTGTTGAACTTCAAATCCTTCGAACGATTTAGATAGATCATCCACGACAGCTTTATATGCTGCCATGTGCTTATTTGCATTACAAATATTCGAGACTTGTTGAGCAACAAGATCCAAATCTCCGTAACACATCAAACGTCGGATGCCGATATCCTTAGCAATCCAGATTCCATGCAGCAGTGCTTCATACTCGGCAATGTTGTTTGTCGCTGTGAAGTGGATCTGCAACACGTATAAAAGTTTATCTCCTTGGGGTGATTTGAGCACCACGCCAGCCCCCGAGCCCCCTCGAGCCTTAGACCCATCGAAAAAGAGGGTCCAATATTCCGACTCAGGGAGGACCATGTTCTCCTTAGTCTCTGTCCAATCAATGACAAAGTCGGCAATGATCTGGGATTTGATTGCTGTCCGGGGTTTGTACTCAATATCGAAAGCTACAAGCTCTATGCCCCATTTGGCGACGCGTCCTGTGGCATCGCTATTGTTGATTATATCTCTCATGGGAGCCTTGCTCACCACGGTAATTGGGTGCTCCTGAAAATAGTGTCGTAACTTACGAGATGCTAGAAAAACACCGTAAGCCAACTTTTGATAGTGCGGATACCGCTGTTTTGATTCTGTCAGGACCTCGCTGACAAAGTACGCCGGACGCTGCACCAGGTGTTCCTGATTTTCTTCTGGTCTCTCCACTACCATAATGATACTGACAACCTTATTTGTCGCAGCAATGTAGAGCAACATCGGTTCCTGAGGTTCCGGTGCTACAAGGATAGGAGCAGATGAGAGTACTTTCTTCAGGTCTTGTAGTGCAGCTTCAGCTTCATCAGTCCAGATAAAATCCTTGGTATTCTTCAGGAGTTTGTATAATGGTGCGGCTCTTTCACCAAGCCGGCTTACAAATCGACTGACCGCAGCAATGCAACCAGTTAATCTTTATATGTCCTTCAGGCGAGTTGGCCTGGAAATGTTGAGAATAGCCTTGATTTTGTCACGGTTTACCTCTATGCCTCTTTGAGACACGATGAAACCTAACAATTTTCCGGCTGGTATTCCAAAGAAGCATTTCTTCGGGTTAAGCATGATGTTGTATTTTCGTAGATTGGCGAACGTTTCCTCTAAGTCGGAAATCAATGTTTCCTTCTTTTTGGACATGACCGCGATATCATCCACGTATGCATGTACATTGCATCCGAGTTGATCATGGAGGCAACGCTGCATCGTGCGCTGGTACGTAGCTCCTGCGTTCTTCAGCCGAAAGGGCATCGTAACAAAACAGAAGGTTCCGAAGGGGGTTATGAATGAAGTTTTGACTTTGTTAGATTCCTTCATCCGGATTTGGTGATAACCGGAATATGCGTCGAGAAAACAGAGGAGTTCCGAGCCTGCCGTAGAATCGATAACTTGATCAATTCTAGGCAGAGCGAACGGATCTTTTTGACAAGACTTGTTCAAGGCAGTATAATCAACACACATCCTTAAATCAGTGGTGTCCTTTTTAGGGACCATTATAGGGTTGGCCGACCAATCAGTATGGATGACCTCTTCTATGAATCCGGCTAACTCGAGCCATGCTAGTTCCTTAGCTATTACCTTACGCTTTTCATCACCAAACCATCGTAAGCACTGTTTGACAGGTTTAGCATTCGGGTTTACATTTAGAGAGTGCTCGGCAAGTTCCCTAGGTACTCCGGTCATGTCATATGGCTGCCATGCAAAGATATCTTGATTTGCTTGGAGGAACTTGACGAGCGCGCTTTCCTATGTGCTGCTTAGGCCTACGCCTATCTGGGTCACCTTGGAGGGGTCATCATCCTTCAACGGCGTCGTCTTCGTCTCTTCTGATGCCTTGAACTCCGGATTTGGCTTTGTGACCTCCATCTTTGTTGCAGGCATCTCGGACGGATCTATGCTCTTCTTGATCTCCTGGTACTCCTGGGCGTGCAGCATAGCTTCGGCAAAGGCGACATTTCCATCTTCGCACTCTCGCGCCTTCTTCGGGTCTCCCCTGATGGTGATCACGCTGTTGGGACCTGGAATTTTCATCATATTGTAAATGTAACACGGACGAGCCATAAAAGCCCAGTAAGCCGGACGTCCAAATATAGCGTGGTATGCGCTCTTGAACGGGACCACTTCGAAGGAAAGTGCCTCCGTCCGATAATTCTTTGGAGTTCCAAAAGTAGCGTCCAAAGTGATCTCTCCTAGGGAATTAGCTTGTCTTCCTGGGACAACTCCGTGAAAGATCACAGAGCTATGGTTCAGTTGTGTTTCTGAGATCTTCATCCGGCGTAGCGTTTCGACATAGAGAATATTGATACTTCTACCACCGTCCATGAGGGTCTTGGAGAAACCATAACCGTCAATAAGTGGATTGACGATTAAGGCGTATTTTCCTTGCCTATGTAGCTTAGGCGGATGATCAGCGCGGTCAAACGTTATTGCCACTTCCGACCAGTCCAGATACTGAGGGACAGCCGAAACTGTTGCGTTGAGCTCGTGGAGAACTGCTTTCTTGACCTTTGCTGGTTGAGATCCGAGGAAGGTGACGTAAGTGTCCTTCTTGGTGGGAAAAGTTTTCTTCCCTTCCGACTTGGGATTTGAAGCATCGGCTTCCTCCATGTTGGAATCTTCCTTGGTCTCTTTGTCCTTTTCGGGATTTTTCTTTCCCTTCTTCCACTTAGCTTTGTAGCCCACGGTATCATCTCTCTTGATGTCGTCGTTAAAACGACACTCAGCGTTGGTGTGGGACGAGCCCCCATTAGCGTCCAAGTGATGCACACATGGGTTATTGGCGATGTCGGCCCAAGTGTAGGTTTTGCCTCTTTGTTGCTCTCCTCTACCTTGGACCCTTGATGTCCCACGGCCACGCCCGCGGCCTCCGCCACGTCCTCCTCGTCCTCCAGACCCGGAAACAGTGGTGACTACTGCTGTCTCCGTGATAGGTTTTTCTTCCGAGGTATTTTTGCGCTTCTGAGCTTGTTGCTTTGTTTGTTTTGCCGACTGAGGCACAGCCAGGACATTGAGTAATCCCTCTGCATCGTCGTCAGCATCTGCATACTTGCTCGCTGTTTCTATCATCTCTCCCAGATCAGTAACCTTGTCATACTTCAAGCGATGGCGCAGTAGACTAATTGGGAGACCTGCGATGAAAGCTTCAATCGTAGTTTGATCATTTACTCCTTCGCAGGAGTTCTTGGTGTCAATCCATCATCCGAGGTAATCCCAGAAAGTCTCTCCGGCTTTCTGGGTGCAGCGCTGTAGGTCTCCAACCGTACAGGGCCTCCGATATGTGCCTTCGAAATTCCGAAAGAACGCACTTTGTAACTCATACCAGTTATGGATGGTGTTTGCCGGGAGTTCATTGAGCCATGATCGTGCCGTCTTCCGCAACATAAGTGGGAGATACCGGGTTGCGACCAGGCTGTTTCCGCCTTTGGCGATGCAGCAGGCTTGGAAGAAATCCTGTAACCAGGTGTCTGGCCGAGCAATGCCGTCGTAGGCTTGGATATGTCTTGAGATAGCAAATCCTTCCGGGAACTTTGTAGCTCTGATGCGTGGTCTGAAGCATTTTGGGCCCATGTATACATCATCGTTTTCGTAGCGCCGAGCCTCTATATTGGAGTTGATCCTATGCCTTGCGTCGTTCGGGGATAGGGATCGTCCCGAATGTCGGCTGCGGCTGCGGTGCCTTGGAGTCGGACTTTGGCTTCTGCCACCACCTCCTCCGCCCTGTCGTCCTCCTTGACCTCCTTGGGGGCCGTTGTGATAACTGTGTGGTGGAGAGGGTGGTGCGGCTGGATAGTTTCCGGCTGATCGCCGACCTCCGTCCGGAGCGTCATTATTCCGGCTCCGGGGAGGTTCTTGACTATGACGAGCCCCCTGCCGGCTTGTTCCAACGTGGTTTCCGTCGTTCCTTCGTCCGTCGTTCCCAGCATGGTGAGGCTCTGCCGGACGGTTTTCATGTCTGGGAGGTGGCGTTCTCTAACGATCCTCCTCCCGACGTTTCTCTTTATCTTCTCCCTTTCGGGGAGGATTCCTCAGATTCAGTGCAGCGATCACGTCTTTCTCGGCTATTGGAGCGACATTGCTCCAGTTATGTGTAGCTCTGCGGTGCTGCCCCGACGATCCGGTTCTTGAATAATTGTCTTCTCTGCGTTCGGGGTGATGATACTGCACCCGAACGTAGTGGGATCTTACATAAGCCCATGCCGGATCTGTGCGACATTGGTCGGAATCCGAGACCAGCTTTTGACTTCCAGACAGGGCGACCTTTTGTTGCTCTAGTCCCTTATTGAGTAGCTTGATACCCAAACGTATCTCCTCTGGTCCTGGATTAGCCGATAGAATTTTGCGATCTGCCACGGTATTTTGCACTGGTGTTGGGTAAACCCAATCTCCGTTGCTATCCTTCCGTGGCTTCCCCATCTCATCTCCAAAAAGGACGGCACGGACATGTGGGAATTGGTTGTCATCTATGTGACGCTTCCGTGTCTTCTGATGCAGACATGACATGTACTCCTTGTTTGACATACGCTTCTTCTCCACCTCAATGTTTTTGGCTTCATCAAGGAGTTGTTGACGACGCGCTTCTAGGGCCTAGGCACTTTTGTCCAGCTCATCTGCAGTAAGTTCTGCAGCTGTAGGGATAGGAGTGGTTAATGCGGCATCGATGAGCTTACGCGCACCTTCAGTGATCACGTGTCCATCCACCGATGCTTCTTTCTTCGGCTCGTCTGGGATAAGTACTCCATCCGAGTCTTCTTCGTATTCCTCGGCGATTACCTCCTCTGTGAGGGGGTCTTTTGCCGGGGTCTTGTTCTTCTTGTTCTTGTTCTTTGCCTTCTTGGCAGCGCCGGTAGCAAAGACGGATTTGGGTCCATTTCCCGGAGTCAAGCTCTGATCGGTACTTTCGGACATATGGATCTCGGGATTATCTCCGATGTCCATGTCATCCTGCGCTTTGGGAGAGTGTTCCCCGGATCCTTCATCCATGGCTTCTCCTTCTTCTACAGCTTTGGAGTTGTACTCCTCTTCGTATCCCGCGAAGAACTTTCGAAAATCTGCCGACTTCATAGATTCATCCGAGGATGCGGGAATGTCGGCGTTTGTTCCAATCGCCTCCAGCACCGAGTCGGTGTTTTCTCCATCATTGGCAGAGCCGGATCTGGATCCAACATTTCCGACGAAGTGCGATGCGTGCTTCATGAGGTACCTGCGGCTTTCGCGATCAGCCATATCGAAACTTTTAATGGTTTCGAGGATTGCATCTGCGCTAGCGCCTTGCAGTATCATACATCTTAGTGTATACCTGAGGAAAGGCCTGTCTGTCCTGGCATCGTCAGGGCCGGAATCAGTGTCGTCGATATGCTCCTCCTAGATTTCGACTTCCACGGGTGGGTCGATCTGGGATCCGGCTTCTCCAGAGAGATCCACTCTAGATTCGTCCTTGACCGTGAGGTCTTCTTCAGGCTCGGACTTCTCCACTATCTCTGCAACTGGTGCGGGCTGGGTGGGATTAGGGTTTTCTGAGATCCGGAACTCTGCCGCCTGCGGACAAAGGGGACCCAAAAGATTCTTTGGCCTCTATCATCACCGCTGGGGTGGGTTGGGCAGGTTCAGCGAAACCGATGTAAACATCGATCTTGCCAAAAGACATGATAGTATAGGCAGTCACGACCTCCCTAGCCGGAATCTAAGTCTCGTCGAGAACGATGAGAGGGACGTCGCTGGCGTAGAGGATGCGACCGACGGCGATGGTCTCGCCGATTCCGATTCTTGCAGATTCCGCTCGGAACGCAGATCCGAAGCTCACTTGCCCCATGGTGGGCGCCAACTATCGTCGGATTGAGGACAAGTACGCCATGAGGGGGTCCTCGAGGCGTGCGGAAGAGAGGGGTGTGAGACGTACGGTGTTCTGGGATGGTGAGCACACAAGTTTACCCAGGTTCGAATCCGCCGGCTTTGGACGAACCCTACTCCTGCTAGCAATCCAGTAATACGGCAGAGCCGGAATACGGGCTACAATGGTATCGCCTGTGCGAGTTGAGGGTCTAAAGTATTGGGTGTTATCTGGTGCCCTAAAGGCTCTCCCTAGGATGGCTTATATAGATATCCGGCCTAGGGTTTACAGGAGAGATCAATCCGGCTACGACTAAGAGTTTGTTACAGAGTACATCTTGAACTACAAGTAACATTATGGGCCTAAGTCGGTAAGTCTTCTAGGCCTCCCCGTAGCCAGATTGGACTCCGTCTTCTCTGTCTAACTGGGCCGCCCGTGAAGCAAACCTCTAACCCGAAGTGGGCCACCCTGGTCAGTGAGGAACTGTGAGGATACCCAGAAAGTATATCCCCAACACTTCCTTTTACAAAAGGCCTTTCTTCCACCATTATATTGAGTCTCCACCTTCTATCTTTATGCACTACTTTGAGAGCATAGTGGCCATTCTTAGTTCTATGTGCATTGTCCCAATACTAGTTGATTGATGCATAACTTGTTATTGCTTGTTTTAAACTATTGTATCTAGTCACTCTTATGAACTTTGAAGGTGTCCTATGCATTTATATTTGCTACTCTATTGAGGGACAAGCTGAATACTATTATGCTATGTATTCTTTATGTGAGACAAATAAACGTCTTGCAAAGCACTGTTATTCATGAATCTTTTGTTTGTGCCTTTTCATGTTGCATCATAGTTTCTTTGATTATTGCTAGAACTTTGTCTTTCATATTATGATTGAAGTACTATGATCCCAGCTTTGATTGTTTTGCAAATACTTTGATCAAGTCTTTGATGGTGCATGTCACCTCAAAAAATATTTCCTTTTATCACTTACCTACTCGAGGACGAGCAGGAGTTAAGCTTGGGGATGTTGATACATTGCAAATGTATCTATAATTTTTGATGTTCCATTCTTGGTTTTATCCACTTTCTTGTGTTTTGTTCCAACTTTGGAGTACTTTTCATATGATTTCTTGGACTAACCTGTTATCAAGAGCCACCGTGCCAGCTTCCTGTTTTCTACTGTTTTTGGTTCTAGGAAAGTCAGAAAATGAATATTCTCGGAATTGGACGGGACAAAAGCCAAAGTGCCTATTTTTCCAGAAGTGATCAAGTGCCAGAATACGAGACGGAGAAGGGTCAGGGGCCGGCCACACCACCTGGCCGCGCGGCGAGGCCTGGCCCATGCCAGGGGGTGGTGTGGTGGCTCCCGGCACCCCCTCGGCCTCTCCTTCCGCCTATAAGTTGCCCTCGGGACGAAAACCCTAAGTGCCCGATCAAAAATCCACAAAAGAGTCTGTAGCCACCATCATCTCCATCCCTAGATCAGGAGGGATCTGAAGCTCTTCCCGGCACCCTGCCGGAGAGGGGAATTCACCCTGAAGGCCTTCTTCATCACCATGCAAGCCTCCGGTGTGATGCGTGAGTAGTTCATCCTTGGACTACGGATACATGTTGTAGCTAGATGGCTAGTTCTCCTCCTTTGTGCTTTCATGTTTAGATCTTGTGAGCTCCATTCATGATCCAGATCATCTATTTGTAATTCTGCATGTTGTGTTTGTGGTGATCCGATGGATATTGAAATGCTATTTCAGATTGATTATTGATTCTATCATGTCATTGTTATTTGTGATCTTGCATGCTTTCCGTTGTTAGTAGCTATCTTAGCCAAGTAGATGCTAGCAACTCCAAGAGTTAGTATTTATGCTCGATAGTGGGTTCATGCCTCTGGTAATCTGGGGAAGTGACATAAATCTCTAAGGTACTAGATGTGCTGTTGCTACTAGGGAGAAAACAACAATCCTTTGTTCATAGAACAATCGTATTGTTTACTTTACACGTAGTTCGTAAAGCAATAATCTGTTGCTTGCAACTTAATACTGGAGGGGGTTTGGATGATAACCTGAAGGTGGATTATTAGTCATAGATGCAGTTGGATGGCGGCCTATGTATAATGTTGTAATGCCCAATCATGTCTCAAAGGAGTCAAGATGATTAGTATATGCATGTATTGCTTTCTCGATGTTTGTCAATTGCCCCGCTGTAATTTGTTCACCCAGCATGTTATCTATCTTAAGGAGAGCCACCTCTAGTGAACTATGGATCCCGGTCCTTTTCTTTACAGACAATCTACAAACTGTTTACTACTTTGTGTTTACTTTCTGCAAACTTTTACTTCTTTCCATTCGATACGTTTGATCCTTTGTTTTCCGCAAAACACGGTGAGATTGACTACCTCATCGCAAGTTGGGGACAAAGTTCTGTGGTTGTGTTGTGCAGGTCTCCACATTGCTACTAGCACCGGTAGTGCGCCCTGCCAAAGCTCAGTTAGTAACACCTTTGGGGTGTTTCCTTGCTCCTACTGGTTCGATTAAACCTTGGTTTCATAACTGAGGGAAACTTGCTGCTATGCTCATCATACCTTCCTCTTGGGGTTCCCAACGAGCTCTACATCAACCATGAGCCATTAACACTTTTCTGGGCGCTGTGCATTGAGCCATCAATGGTATGCACAAAACTCAAAACACACTTCTCCATCATTCTAGAATCTTCTCCCTCGTTTCTCTAGACCATGTTACCAGAATTTTCAAGTTTTAGATAGCTAATAATCGTTGACTTCTAAATGATATAAAAGTACAAGAACCAAATATACACCCATACTTTATAGATGTTGATCAAATTTATATTTTTTATGCTTTACCTATTAAAATTTTCTATAGTGGTGATATGCCGAACGTCTAGGTACTATTCAACACGAATCCAGCTCCTCTGAACAATTCGATCTAACAGCCCAACGGTCAGGATTGGTGCTATGGATCCAATTCAAAACTGCTCCATTGTAGTAGTAGAGAGAATACAACCGACTATGCTATGAAATTTTGGGGGTGGTGACATGATGGTTCTCGAAAATGGTGGAGTTTGCTGTAGGTACTATTCAACACGAATCCATGTGCTATGAACCATTGGATCTAACAGTCCAACGATAAGGATTGGTGCTAAGGATCCAATTCAAAACTACTCCATTATAATGGTAGAGATATAGTGGTAAGATAAGATAAGATAAGATAAGATAAGAAATAACTAGTGAGTTGGAAGTGCCTTGCATGTGAGAATTAGATAATATAAGTACGACATATCATTTTTATATAAAATTATAGTAGTAGGTGAAACTCAAAAATACTTATACTTTCGAGCTTCGTTCACAAAGTAACCCGTGTGTTTGGTTCTTGTACTTTTTGTATAATCTAGAAATCAACCTATAGCCGTAAATAATCCGCGTCCGTAAAACTGATCCGTAAATAAATTATATTCTATAGGAGTACGTGGGCGGGGCCAGGGGGAAACTGCATGCCCTTTCGTCTCCAGAACCGCTCATGCATTCATCTCCCGATCTTCCTAGCGGTTCCTTTCTTCTCTATCACATTCCTTTTCTGTCACCCGGCTAGACCTCTGCAAAACAAAAGAAGGCGCCAATCATAGTCCATGGCAGTGCCGTTGGACAAGATGTATGATAAATTACAAATGTATCTATAATTTTTGATGTTCCATGCTTGGTTTTATCTACTTTCTTATGTTTTGTTCCAACTTTGGAGTACTTTTCATATGATTTCTTGGACTAACCTATTAACAAGATGCCATAGTGCCAGTTGCCTGTTTTCTACTATTTTTGGTTCCAGGAAAGTCAGAAAATCAATATTCTCAGAATTGGACGGGACAAAAGCCAAAGTTCCTATTTTACCGGAAGACTCATGGAGCCAGGATACGAGATGGAGGAGGGCCAGGGCCTGGCCACACTCCCCAGGCGCGGGCTAGCCCTACCCGTGCCACCAGGTGGTGTGGGCCCCTGGCACTCCACCGACCTTGCCCTCTGGCCTATAAGAATCCTCCCGATACCAAAACTCTAGGTCGTCAATCAGAAATCCACGAAAAGTTCCGCTGTGGCCGCCGCCACCGAAGGGGAGATTCGGGGGACAGAAAGTCTCTGTTCTGGCACCCTGCCGGGACGGGGAAGTGCCCCCGGAGCCACCTCCATCGATCTCCACCACCATCTCCATCACCATTGCTGATTCCCATGATGAAGAGGGAGTAGTTCTCTCTCGAGGCTAAGGATTCTACCGGTAGCTATGTGTTCATCTCTCTCTCTATGCATGATCATATTGTGATCATGAGCTTGTAATCTAGTAGATCTACCTTGCTACTCAAGTGCTTAATAGATCTCTGCTCTCCCATGTGTGTGAAAGTGACAGCGTGCTCACCATGGTGGCACTTAGGCTGCAGATTACAAATAATTGTTATGAGTTATATTTGGAGTTGGATGTCTTTATGAAATTGTGGTGTTTGTTGGACTCATCTAGTACTCAAGGTGACAGTGTGGGGTTTTCTAGATGGGAAAGGCTTACTTTGAGGAGTGCTGTTATAGCCCTACGATCGATTAGAGTGTCCAACCGGAGAGTAGTTAAGAGTAGTATCATGAAGATGATATATTTATATGAGAGTGTTCACTAGTGAAAGTATGCTCCCTAGGCCTCATTTCTAAGCATTGATACACCGTTTGCTACTAGATATGTTACATGTTTGCTTGCTTCCATCTTTATTTCAGTTTTACTTTAGTCTTTTCCATGCCATCAAGTTATTTTCTATCACCATTACCACTTATAATTATCCATACCACTTGTATTTCACTATCTCTTTGTCGAACTAGTGCACCTATACACCTGACAAGTGTATTGGGTGTGTTGGGGACACAAGAGACTTCTTGTATCTTGATTGCAGGGTTGCTTGAGAGGGGATACCTTTGACCACTTCCTCCCTGAGTTCGATAAACCTTGGGTGATCCACTTAAGGGAAAACTTGCTGCTGTTCTACAAACCTCTGCACTTGGAGGCCCAACAACTGTCTACAGAAATAGAAGTGCGTAGACATCAAGCTATTTTCTGGCACCGTTGCCGGGGAGGTAAGGTAAAAGGTACTCACATCCTCCGGTGTGAGTGCTCGAAGTTATTTCCTTTAGATTCTGCAATTTTGTCTTTTTGTTTCTTGTTTTCACTAGTTAGGCTTAATGGAAAACAAAAAAAATTTAGAGAGCTTTATAGTATTTATCTTGAGTTAGGACATGAAGTGTTTGAAGAGAAAATTAAAAATCCTATGGAACTTTATTTGCATGCTAATAGTAATGTTGTTAGTATGAATTCTTTGGACACCATTATTGCTAATGCTATGGAAAATTCTAAGCTTGGGGAAGCTAGTTTTTATGAAAATGATCTTTTTAGTTCCCCAGCTTTGGAAGATAGCTATTCTATTGCTTATGATGATACCAAACCTCCAATATATGATGATTATGATATTTTCAGTCCACCTACTATTGAGGAGGAAATTAATTATGATTACAATATGCCTCCTATATTTGATGATTATGGTGATGAAAATAATAATGATAGCTATTTTGTTGAATTTGCTCCCACTACAATCAATAAGAATGACTACGTTTATGTGGGGAGTATTAATTCTTTTATGCATGTGGCTCATGATAAGAATGTTGCTTGTGATAGTTATATTGTTACTTTTATTCATGATGCTACTGAAAGTTAATATTAAGTTTCCCCTCTTTATGTTGAAAATTGTGAAGTTACACTTGTTTTGCCTTCCTATGCTTGTTGGTTTGTGCTTTCATGACTTGTTTCTTTACAAGATTCCTATGCATAGGAAGTGGGTTAGACTTAAATGTGTTTTGACTTTGCTTCTTGATGCTCTCTTTTACTTCAATTCATATTTCTTATGTGAGCATCTTCTCAAATTTTCATGCCTAACGTAAAGGTGTTAAAGAAAAGTACTTGTTGGGAGATAACCCAAGAGTTTTAGTTGTGTCTTGGAAGTTATTACCTCTGTAATAACCTCTCCTTATCCTTTTTATTTGCTTTTTGTGCCAAGAGTAACCTCTAATGAGAGAGAAGTAATGATTGGGAAAATTGCTGTCCCGAAACAGATTTCTGTGCTTCGCCGTAAAAATTCCTGAGAGAGCTCTGTAGGTCGGATTGAGCTGTAATTGTTTTTGCTTCTGCCCCAGGTTGTTATCTAACTTTCGTTATTTCAACACTTTTTTATTTGAGCAACAAAAGGTCTTCGAAAAAATTCGTCTTTACCTGCTGGTCTGTTTTGACAGATTTCTGCCATTTTCTGCATTTGCTTCTTGTTAGTTCCTTCTTGAGTTCCTTTTGGGCATTGTGCTTTTTGAGGGAAGTGCTACAGTAGATAGTGTTCTAATGGAAGTTTATTTGGTGTTAGGACTGAACCTTGAGACTTATTTATCTTAAGTGCACTAATGTTGCTAATGAGATTGTCTGAAGTTTTGTATGAAGGAAAAATTTCAGGTGTATGGAAGGAATGAGTAATGAGATGAAGGATGGACTAAAGTTCAAGCTTGGGGATGCATCGCGTGTCACCCCAAGAAATATCCAAGAAGTACAAGCGTCAAAGCTTGGGGATGCCCAAGGCATCCCTTCTTCATCAATAAAAATCCCAGGTTTCTTCCAAACGCTTCATTTTTATTGTTTCATGCACAGTTGTGTTGTTCTTGGAGCGTCTTCTTTTTCGTTTTCGTGTTAGTTTTTAGTTTGATTGGTTTTCTTAGTTTTCTGAATAAATTGGCTGGACCCCCTCTTTCATACATTGGTTTGCAAATGGTTTGGTTTGGTTTGGTTTGGAAAAGAGTAGGAAAGTTCATACTGATGTGGTAAAAAGAGCTTGTTTTTGACTGTGGCCTATGCTTTGTCATGCCATGCTTGATATTGTTTTGGCTTTATGCTTAGTATTCTTTGCTGTAGCATGACTTGTTATAAACAATTGAGATTGCTTAATGTGCCTTGGATGAATCATGCGTTGTTTTAGCATATTAAAGCATAGTATGGTGGTATTCTCCTTTGATGCTTTATTTGGGTTGACTTGGCACATGCTCACATCATGTTATGACTATCTCAAGTCACCATAGCCTTTATGATCCTTTAGTTTTCAAATTGTAGTATCACTTTATGCTTTGATCAATGATGTTTTCTCACTCTGCATGATTATGGCCATTATTGCTCTCTTAGTTTGTCGCTCCCAGTCTTTTGCTAGTTCCACAACCAAGTATGAGTTCCACTCATGCATCCAACTCCCTAAACCAAGTTATTCCAAAGAGTCCACCATACCTACCTACTAGCTTATGCTATTCCAAGTATATTCATGCTTTTGTTTACCTTTCACTTGTTATGAGAAAACTAGTGATTAAAGCTCTCACGAACTTGATGGCACAGTTTACTTTTTGCCCCTAAAAACTTGAACCATTGGGTCCTTCTTTGTTGCGTATATGCTTGCGCTTTATATGTTGAAATTAGCAGAACCATGTTTCATGGGGAACGCTTTCAACATTGCACTTGTACTTTGTACCCCGTTGATATCATGTTCTTTTGCTTACGGATCCCGGCGGTGTGAAATAAAAGTGGAACTTGTAAGATCATGGAGTTTGTATGTGTGTTAGAGAAACGCCTGGGCCGCTAGCCTAAGCCATGCCTAATCATGGTGGAAACTTGCAGCATCACCATAATGAGCACTCTATGAAGCATCCTCAATAAAAACCTATGCAAATAGCAAATAAAAAGATCGCTGAGATGCTCTTGCCTTGTCATTTTGATTATGGGAAAGCTCCCGTATCATGTGCAAGGGGTACCTCGTTGGCGGTTCTTAATGATACACATATACTTACAATGACAAGAGCTTACTCGTGACTGAAGTTGAGTAGCATGAGGATCGGTCTTCGTAAGTAAGGGGCATGAGATTTCGGTTTATAACTTGTCAAGCATATCCTCTTAGTTATGTCACTTTAACCTTAATCAACTTCAAGATGCTTATGATAGGGGCAATGAGAGCTGAAAACTACAAGTACCATAATTTTTGGAAGCTCTTTATGAGACTTGAATCTCTACTTCCTTTTACAAAAGGCTTTTCTTCCACCATTACATTGAGTCTCCACCTTCTATCTTTATGCACCTACTTTGAGAGCATAGTGGCCATTCTTAGTTATATGTGCATTGTCCCAAGACTAGTTGATTGACGCATACTTTGATATTGCTTGTTTTAAACTATTGTATCTAGTCACTCTTATGAACTTTGAAGGTGTCCTATGCATTTATATTTGCTACTCTATTGAGGGACAAGCTGAATACTTTTATGCCATGTTTTCTTTATGTGAAACAAACAAACGTATTGCAAAGCATGTTATTCATGAATCTTTTGTTTGTGCCTTTTCATGTTGTATCATAGTTTCTTTGCTTATTGCTAGAACTTTGTCTTTCATGTTATGATTGAAGTACTATGATCCCAGCTTTGAATGTTTTGCAAATATTTTGATCAAGTCTTTGATGGTGCATGTCACCTCAAAAATTCTTTCTTTTTATCACTTACCTACTCGAGGACGAGCAGGAGTTAAGCTTGGGGATGTTGATACATTGCAAATGTATCTATAATTTTTGATGTTCCATGCTTGGTTTTATCTACTTTCTTATGTTTTGTTCCAACTTTGGAGTACTTTTCATATGATTTCTTGGACTAACCTATTAACAAGATGCCATAGTGCCAGTTGCCTGTTTTCTGCTGTTTTTGGTTATAGGAAAGTCAGAAAGTCAATATTCTCGGAATTGGACGGGACAAAAGCCAAAGTTCCTATTTTACCGGAAGACTCATGGAGCCAGAATACGAGATGGAGGAGGGATAGGGCCTGGCCACACCCCCCAGGCGTGGGCTAGCCCTACCCGTGCCACCAGGTGGTGTGGGCCCCCTGGCACTCCACCGACCTTGCACTCTGGCCTATAAGAAGTCTCCCGATACCAAAACCCTAGGTCGTCAATTAGAAATCCACGAAAAGTTCCGCTGTGCCGCCGCCACCGAAGGGGAGATTCGGGGGACAAAAAGTCTCTATTCCGGCACCCTGCCGGGACGGGGAAGTGCCCCCGGAGCCATTTCCATCGATCTCCACCACCATCTTCATCACCATTGCTGATTTCCATGATGAAGAGGGAGTAGTTCTCTCTCGAGGCTAAGGGTTCTACCGGTAGCTATGTGTTCATCTCTCTCTCTATGCATGATCATATTGTGATCATGAGCTTGTAATCTAGTAGATCTACCTTGCTACTCAAGTGCTTAATAGATCTCTACTCTCCCCATGTGCGTGAAAGTGACAGCGTGCTCACCATGGTGGCACTTAGGCTAGAGGTTACAAATAATTGTTATGAGTTATATTTGGATTTGGATGTCTTTATGAAATTGTGGTGTTTGTTGGACTCATCTAGCACTCAAGGTGATAGTGTGGGGTTTTCTAGATGGGAAAGGCTTACTTTGAGGAGTGCTATTATAGCCCTACCATCGATTAGAGTATTCAACCGGAGAGTAGTTAAGAGTAGTATCATGAAGATGATATATTTATATGAGAGTGTTCACTAGTGAAAGTATGCTCCCTAGGCCTTGTTTCTAAGCATTGATACACCGTTTGCTACTAGATATGTTACATGTTTGCTTGCTTCCATCTTTATTTCAGTTTTACTTTAGTCTTTTCCACGCCATCAAGTTATTTTCTATCACCATTACCACTTATAATTATCCATACCCCTTGTATTTCACTATCTCTTCGCCGAACTAGTGCACCTATACACCTGACGAGTGTATTGGGTGTGTTGGGGACACAAGAGACTTCTTGTATCTTGATTGCAGGGTTGCTTGAGAGGGGATACCTTTGACCACTTCCTCCCTGAGTTCGATAAACCTTGGGTGATCCACTTAAGGGAAAACTTGCTGTTGTTCTACAAACCTCTGCACTTGGAGGCCCAACAACTGTCTACAAGAATAGAAGTGCGTAGACATCAATGTACTACTCCGTGGACCCTGGCAACACCACACTACAGGTGGCGTATACCAACAAGCGTCGGTGGTGAACGATTACATCGAGAAAATCCAAAAGCTCCTAGAGGAAACGAACGACAAGATTGTTGGCCTCGACGTCGAGTACACCAACGAGCAATCATCGACACAGAATGCTGCTGTCGTCTAGTTATGTGTGGGCATGGATTGCCTGGTCTACCACATCTGCCAGGCCGACCAGCCATGGTCAAAGCTATCAGAGTTCCTCGCCAACCCTAACATTTCCTTTGCAGGCATCGACATCGGCAACGACCGTATTAGGCTTAGGAGTTCTCTAGTACTAGTGACGAACTTCATGGACATGCAAACGAGGTGGAAGCCTACTAGCTCCACGAGTGAGAAAGATTCTTTGGATGACTACACGGTGGCCCTCATAGACATCTGTTACAAAGCCATGGAGAAGAAGAAGCAGGATGTGGACCACAAGCAATGGGGGAACATGCCCCTGACCGAAGAGCAAATCAAGTATAAAAGCCTTGACGCCTACGCGACCTACGAGGTATACAGGCGGATAGTGAACTTCGAGAGGGGTCAACAAACTCTCGAAATGTTCAACCAAAAAAAAGAACTAAGGAAGAAGGGCAAGTGCAAGGGAAAGCAGACCAAAGAAGAAGACGAAGACTCGGAATGGTACACCATGTGACCTCCGAGTATATCTTTGCGTGTCGGTATATCCTTGCTTGGTACTACTGCTACTTGTACTATACTACTCGCAGAAGTTAATGCATATATATACGGCATGCATGCAAGGGGCAGAGGCAAGAATTAATGCAAGGAATCGCAGCAGTTTATTTTATTTTGAATGAATTGTCTTGTCAATCAACAGCCATGGCAGATTATAATTTTATAGGTGGAGTACTACTGAAAGACAGAGGGTGAATGGGCACCTGAAAAACTGCTAGTACCACTCTAGCAGCAGAACCGCAAGATGAACATTTGTCGATTGCCCGAATGTATGTTGAGTTAGTACAGTATAAACATATATATTACTACTACCTGCTATGTACTAGTACTACTACTAGAAAAAAACCACCGTCCCTACTGCGGAAAAAATATGATTTCTTCCAACCAAACTAGTACTATTCCAAAAATGGCTATATTTACTTGTCGCAAAAATGGATGTATCTAGACATGTTTTAGTGCTAGATACGAGTACATCCAATCTAGTGACAATTAATATGAATCGGAGGGGAGTACTACTACTACGGTACTCCACTATTAGTAGTAGTAGTACATACTAGTACTCCAGAATGTATGTTGAACAGTACTGCTACCTCTGTTTGGGATTATTAGGACAAATAGCTTTTCCAAATTGTTAGAAATTATAATAAGACATATCCTCTTTATTGTCTTAATTCCCGTGACTCATTAATTTAGATATCTCTATTTTCTCTCAATCTCCCAATGCATGTTGTTTCATCTCTCATCATGTTCTACTTTTTTTATCTAGCGTCTCATGCATGTAAAACTAGTCGTGCATGCATAAATTAATTAGAGTTTATCTACTTGGTAGTATTGAGAATTATCCCTCTGGCCTTCCTAAACAGAGAGCCTTAATACTATTCAGTATACTACTTAGCAGAGTACATCCACTGATCCACCCAACCCATCGGAAGTTAAGACTTCATGAAAAATACTCAGGAGAGTACTACATCCACGAACTCATCTAGTACATCCGTTTCAAGGAATAAGGCGCACGTGCGCTCCAAAGTAAAGTTTGACCGAATAAATGGAGCAACTAAAATTTACTTATATATCTAAAATTTGTTTTATTGAATTCGTATTGAAACAACTTTCCAATGATGCTAAATTTGTACAGTACCAACATTATTTATATATATTTAGAGTAAATCTTGGTCAAACAAAAAACAAAAATAAGGGAGCCTTATTTCTTGGGACGGAGATAGAGTACTAGTACTACAAAATCCACCATTCCTAGTATGCAAACGATCATTCTGCACTTAAACCAATTAACAACAGCTTACATCACCACTAAAACTCGACGCGAAAGAAGAAACGCATCTCCTTCGAGGTAGCAGGACAGACCAGGTAATGAGGCGGCACCACCAGGTAAGACGTAAGGTCCTCAAACGCGACCTCGCCTGGCTTAGCGAAGCTCGGTGCGTCGAGCTCCACCGTCACGCTGTCGGTCCTCCTCCTACCGTCCGTCCAGGAGAGTAGTGGCGAGCATTCTGCCCACATCCTTACCCTGTACACCGGCAAGTCGCCCATCACGGACGTAGCACAAACCACAGACACGAGGGGGACCATGCTTACTGAGCCAATCGTTAGAAAGAACACGGTGCCGTCCTGCTCCCCAACAATGATGAGCCGACGGGACGGCTCGCCCGGCAGCGGCACCAACTCCTGGAAAGCTTTGGTTGTGGCATATGCACTTGGATTGAGTGGACCGCTTCGAGGTGGGTGACGAGCGGTTGTGGCGGGGCGGCGAAGTCGCAACCGGTCTTCGTGCAAGTGAAGGGAGCGTACCGACACGTGATTTCGTGCTCGTGGAGTTCGTAGTAGGGCAGCAAACTACTGCAGCCTTTGTGGGCGCACTCGACCCTAGCCACTAATAGGACGACGTCCATGGCGGGCTCGTGGGTGAATCCGCTGCTAGGGTGCTCGCACTTCTGGCAGGAGGTGATCTTGCGGACGCAGCGGTGGAAGACTAGATGAATATCCACGCACTATAGAAACGGAAGTTCGAAAAATAAAATAGTTGCACGGACGAACCGACAAAATAAAAATCAATGGATTGTGAGGGAGAAATGGAGAGACCTTGTAGACCCGCTGGGGCTTGAGGGGCTGGGTGCAGGAGGAACAGTTGAGAACGCTGGCTTCCATCTTCAGAGTGACCGTCCCAAGCATTGCAATTTGGGTGGGGGGAAATGAGGACTCTCTGACCGGCCTCGAGCCGTGCCCTTCTTTTAGTATACCACAGCTGATAGTCAATGAAGCTCTACCTGATTGCGCCTTTCCTTTCTATACTAGGGTCCTTTTTGTATATTTTGAGGCCTTATTATTTACAAATTCCTGGTTTAGTTGGACAAGATTAGCAACCTCTTTGTATTTGTGCACCACCCTTTTATTACTAAGTTGGCACGTGAGACCCACATAATAATAAAGTATGACATATCATCACTATATAAAATTATGCTCTGTAATAGGTAAAGCTCAAAAAATATGAAAGAGCCACATCTATAAAAAGTAATAGTGTATATTTGTTTTCACCCAGTACACTTTGAAGGTACTGTAGTAACATGTGAAAGTTTTACTAGCCTAAGTTATTTAGCACTATGAAGAGCAGCCTAATATGGAAGAGAAAGAAAACATAAGCCAGAGCTCATTTTGGGGCAGAAGCATAAGGCAAACAAAAGGAAAGTTGGCCTGGACCACCACGGGCCCCAACCTTCTCTGCACTGCTGCGCCTGCACGGTTGTACTCCATTGCACGGAAGCTTACATGGGAAGGAAGAGGTGACTGTTGCGATGCTTCCTACCTGAAAAAGTGTCAGGCATAGATGCAAGAGTGGACATAGGAGATCAACGGCTTAAATTACTCAATGTTGTGAAGGTTCTAGAACTGAAGGGAATAACCAAATTGAAAAACTGTTGTACTATATAGTGGTATAGATATTATAGATATAGAAAATCTCGGACCACAGGGAGTAGGAAAGAGCTCACTTTATCAATTTGTTTTCACCCATCAACTCAATCATCTACGTAGGGCCCATAGATGGGGGAGGTCGCGGCCGCCTTGGATGCACCACAAAATTATGACTGGGCCATCGAGTGCGGGAAGCAGAGTCGGTGTTCCGTACAATCGCTTACCCTAGTCATCATCATCGATATTTGCCACATGCATCTACTTCATCAGCAACATTGATTATCCCCAAGCTTCGGTAATCTGCCACATTAATATCGGATCATCTCCTTCCTACTACTCAGTATTTATCCTCTCCCCTTCCCCGCACCACCAATCCATCTCTAATCCCCCGCTTCCAGCAACCATCTCCATCCTCATCTGTCATCCATGGCCACCTTCCGGCTCCCGCCCGCCATACCGGAGTGCAAAGACCCCGACATCACCGCACAGGAGGACAATTCCCTGCGCATTTGGGGCTTCTCCCTGCGGAGAACAAAGTGGCAGCTGGCAACTTCAGGGATGCTGGGTACGGTTGCCGCAAGTACTGTATGTATCGCCTCCATGACAATCCGGATAAGACGTTGAAGGTCAAGTTCGTCAACTTCAGGGACGCCCGTCTCCTCTATGGACATGCGTTCCACTACGGCTGCGAGATGGTGGTGTTCACCGGCGCCAACATTTTCACCAACTACCGGGACCGGTTCCCCAACAACGGAACCTTCATCCATAGTGTCCTCCCGGAGCTGCCGATGGCTCCGGAGGTACCACCGCCATATCCGCAGGTGCCGCTGATGTCTTAGGAGGTACCGTCGCCTTATCCGGAGGTGTTGCCGCGTTATCCGTAGGTGCCGCTGATGGCTCAGGAGGTGCCACCGCGTTATCTGGAGGTCCCGATGAGTCAGGAGCCGGCTGTGTCGCTGGAGCTGGCATTCGTGCTGATGTCACGAGCTACCGCTGGCGGCGCAGACTAGTGCTAGGAGGCGCCGGACCTGCACTAGTTCAGCAGCGAGTCCTTTATATGTAAACTCGTGTTGTTATGTTAGGGGCTATTTGGTTTAGAGAATGTCATTTAGGGATGAGGATATCCCCAACTAGCTAGTTAGGGGTAGTCTTTTTTGTTTGGTAAAGTGGGATAAAAAGTGGATAGGGATAGCCAGTCAAAATCTATTGGCCCAACTGTTTTTTTCATTTTCCTCTTTCACCTTGTCTTCTTCATCCTCCCCACCACTTCCCTAGCAGCGGCCACGACCGCCGGCAGCTCGCCACCCTTTTTCCTTCGACCCCGTGTCAACCTGCCTGCCTGCGCCCCTTCCGCCTGCCCACTCTGCCCGGTGGCCTACGCCTGCGTGCGTATTCAAACACCCGCTCTGCTCGACGGCCTACGCTATGGCCGCCCTCTTGTCGAGCCCATAGGCAAGAAAAGATGGTTATTTTCTCTCAAGAGGAAGGGTGAACGAACAAGAAAACGCTTCGGAGGAGCTATCCAAAAGTGGTTGAGCTCATCCAGCTCCTTTTGTGGTATATGCTCAACCACCATTTTGAGCCAAAAGTGGTTATCCATATCGCCTCCACGCTCTAAACCAAACACTGGATAACCAAAATAAGTGGATATCCCGTGTTATCCACTGGATAGCCACTGAACCAAACAACCCCTTAATGGTTGAATGAAGTTTCTTTTGGGACGTCCTTTCTTTTTGTACTATCGTAAAAAAAGTTTCTTTTGTTACTACTCACTGTACCGTGTAGTACTAGTAGTACTGCGAATGATTATCTATTGAATATCCTCCCCCCCGATGTTTGTGAAGGAAGTGAAAATTTTGAAACTCGGAAAGTTTGAAATTGCTACTCTATTGTACTCCCTCCAATTACCTGACTCGAATTTGTCTAGATTTGGATGTATATAAACATGTTCTAGTGCTAGATGCATTCGAATCTAATAAATGCAAGTTAGTTAATTCGGGCCAGAGGGAGTTGTAGTCGGGTTCGGCTCCTTCTCGAGAGATTAGCGGATCGAGCCATACGTTTCATACTACTTCCTCTTCGCTTGTTTTACAAATATGACCAAATCGGTCGCCATTCAAATTCTTGGATATGGGATCATAAAGTTTGATGTAGAGATATGGCCTTGACCTTGTGGTCGTTTGGCTTAAAATCCAAGAAAGCTCATACTTGTTGACAACTAAGCTTAAATTCGTTTAAATTTCACCACTTACTTTTAGGTTAGCATCTTACATGATCGATGGGAGCATATTTTACATCAAAGACCAAAAAGGGGAAATTTACATGGAGGTTCATACATTTAGCCCAAAGGACTGTAAAAGGAAAACTTTCTGATTCGGCTCCTTCTCGAGAGATTAGCTGACCTGAGCCAAACTCTTCATACTACTTCCTCTTCGATTGTTTTCATAATATGGCCAAATCAGTTGCCATGCAAATTCTATCATCTAGGGCCATCAACATAAAGTATGATGTTGATATGTCCTTGACCTTGGTCGTTCGGCTTGAAATCCAAGAATGTTCATACTCGTTGACAAGTAAGATTAAATTCGTTTAAATTTCACCACTTACACTGTTTAGTTAGAATTTTACATGGATGGTGGGACTACATTTTACATCAAGGACCTAAAAAAGGGAAAATTGCATTGAGGTCCATACATTTAGCACAAAGAACCCTAAAACCAAATAAAGGAATTAAAAACAATCAGGTACGGTTCCTCGAGAGAGAGCAGCTGATAAAAAAAATCTTCTTACTTGCTTTTCAGAAAATAAATCCATGTCACTTGGAAAAATGAAATTCATTATTTTTTGTTTTTAATATCTTCGAATGTTTTCAAAAGATGGCCAAATTTGCCGACATGCAAATTCTTGGATATGGGATCATAAGCATAAAGTACATTCTACATAAAGGACCTAAAAAAGGGGAAAATTACATCGAGGTCCATACATTTAGTAGAAAGGACCCCAAAATTGAGAAAACAAAACAATCGGGTTCGGCTCCTTCTCGAGGGAGCAGCTGGTTGAGCGATACTCTTCATACTACTTCCTCTTCGATTGTTTTCAAAATATGGCCAAATTTGTCGCCATGCAAATTCTTGAATATGGGATCATACACATAAAGTATGATGTAGAGATATGGCCTTGACCTTGAGGTCGTTTGGCTTGAAATCCAAGATTTTTTCATACCCATTGACAACTATGCTTAAAATCCGTTGAAATTTCATCACTTACCTATAGGTTTGCATTTTACACGGTTGGTGGGAGTACATTCTACATCAAGGACCTAAAAAGGGGAAAATTACATCGAGGTCCACACATATAGCACAAAGGACCCTAAAATCAAGCAAGGAAAACAGTCGGGTCTGGCTCCTTCTCACGAGAGTAGATGATCAAGCCATACTCTTCAGACTACTTCATCTACAATTGTTTTCAAAATATGGCCAAATTTGTCGGCATGCAAATTCTTGGATATGGGATCATGAGCATAAAGTATGATGTAGATATGGCCTTGACCTTGGTGGTTCATCTTGAAATTGAAGAATGGTTCATACTCGTTGACAACTAAACTTAAATTCGTTTAAATTTCACCACTTAGTTTTAGGTTAGAACTTTACATGGTCGATCGGAGTACATTTTACATCAGGAACCTCAAAAAAGCAAAATTACATCAAGGTCCATACATTTAGCATAAAGGACCCTAAAAGGAAAAAATTCTAGTTTGATTCCTTCTCGAGAGATCAGCTGAACTAAGCTAAACTCTTAATACTACTTGCTCTTCGATTGTTTCCAAAACATGGCCAAATCTGTTGCCATGCACATTCTCTAACATGGGATCATGAGAATAATGTATGATGTTGATATGGCCTTGACGACCATGGTTCGTTCGGCTTGAAATCCAAGAATGTTCATTCTCATTGACAAGTAAGCTTAAAATAATCCTATAAATTTCACCACTTACACTTTTAGACCTAAAAAGGTGTAAATTACATCGAGGTCCATACATTTAGCACAAAGGACCATAAAATCAAGCAAGGAAAACAGTCGGGTCTGGCTCCTTCTCACGAGAATAGATGATCGAGCCATACTCTTCATACTACTTCCTCTTTTATTTTTTTCCAAATATGGCCAAATTTGTCGCCATGCAAATTCTTTGATATGGGATCATCAGCATAAAGTATGATGTAGTGATATGGCCTTGACCTTGTGGTCCTTCGGCTTGAAATCTAAGAAAGTTCATACTCATTGACAACTAAGGTTAAATTCATTAAAATTTCACCACTTACTTTTAGGTTAGCATTTTACATGGCCGGTGGGAGCATATTTTACATCAAGGACCTAAAAAGGGGGAAAATTACATCGATGTCCATACAATTAGCACAAAGGACCCTAAAAGGAAAACCTTTTGTTGCATTGGTTTGGCTCCTTCTCGAGAGATTATTAGATGATCTGAGCCAAACTCTTCATACTACTTCCTCTTTGATTGTTTTCAAAATAATATGGACAAATCTGTTGCCATGCAAATTCTCTGATATGGGGTTATCAGCATAAAGTATGATGTTGATATGGCATTGATCTTGGTCATTCGTCTTGAAATCCAAGAATTTTTCGTACTCGTCGACAACTATGCTTAAATTCATTTCAATTTCACCACTTACTTTTAGGTTAGAATTTTACACGGGCAGTGGGAGTACTTTTTACATCAAGTACCTGAAAAGGGAAAATTATATTTGAGGTCCATACATTTAGCACAAATGACCCTAAAATTGAGCAAAGAAAATAGTCGGGTTCGTTCGGCTCCTTCTCGAGAGAGCATCTGATCAAGCCATATGTTTCATACTATCTCCTCTTCGACTGATTTACAAATATGGCCAAATTTGTCGCCATGCAAATTCTTGGATATGGTATCATCAGCATAAAGTATGATGTAGATATATGGCCTTGACCATGTGGTCATTCGGCTTGAAATCCAACAAAGTTCCTACTCCTTGAGAGCTAAGCTTAAATCCGTTTAAATTTCACCACTTACTTTTTGGTTAGCATTTTACACGGTCGTTGTGGGAGCATATTTTACATCAAATACCTAAAAGGGAAATTTAAATTGGGGTCCATACATTTAGCCCAAAGCACCATAAAAGGAAAACCTTTTGGTTTGGCTCCTTCTCGAGACATCAGCTGATCTGAGCCAAACTCGTCATACTACTTCATCTTCGATTGTTTTCAAAATATATGGCCCAATCTATTGGCATGCAAATTCTCTTGTATGGGGATATCAACATAAAGTATGATGTTGATATGGCCTTGACCTTGGTTGTTTGGCTTGAAATCCAAGAATGTGCATACCCGTTGAGAAGTAAGCTTAAATTCGTTTAAATTTCACCACTTACACTTATTGGTTAGAATTTTACACGGATGGTGGGACTACATTTTAGATCAAGGAACTAAAAAAGGGGGAAACTACATCGAGGTCCATACATTTAGCACAAAGGACCCTAAAACCATACAAGGAATTGAAAACAGTTGGGTACAACTCCTCGAGAGACCATCTAATCGAGCCATACTCTTCATACTGCTTCCTCTTTCCCAATTTTGGACGCATATTAGGTTTGGTCAAAGTCAATATTTATAAAGTTCGACCAACTATATGGAAAAACATACGGACTTTTCTAATGACAAATGCATGTAATATGAAAATATAGTAGTCCATAAGGCTATCCACAAGACAAAAAGTAGTCCATAAGGCTATCCATATACATAGTGGAGGTTCACTTTAGGGGAATTTCCTTAAGGGTGACCTACAAGATTGTGGGTTGTCCACAAGCAATAAACAACTATTTTACTCTCTCCTCTCTCTCTTGCCTATGTGTACTTTTAATAGATAAGTGGGTCCCAACTTATGGTGAACTTGACCTCATACATTGTAGCTATTTCCATAAGCTATGTGGGTCCCATCTTATGGCAAAAGTTCACGTTATACATAGGTGACATTGAGTTGATGTCATACATTTAGTCAAAGTTTATTAAATTTGACTCTGACTAGAAGTAATACGCGTCCTAATTTAAGAAGGAGGGAGTACTACTTGCTTCATGGAAGAAAAAAAAGGAGCGTTCCTCACTTTCGAACCAGCTTGATGCGGGTGTGCTTGGTGCTTCCTCTTCCTAGGGTACGGAGGTGGAGTAGTGCAGAGTAGGTAGGCTGGTCAGATCATAATGGTGAGCATCTAATACGATGGGACGTTTTTGTTTTTTTGCTGGCCAGATCAACCAATCCCTTGTCTAGCACTTAAGTAGTACTCGTACTTGTATTAGTAGTACTACGAATGGCGATCTTTTGAATATCCTTCCCCCGGGATGTTTGTGAAGGAAGTGAAAATTTCGAAACCGGGAAAGTTCGAATTGCTAATCTATTGTACTACTACTGTAGTAGTAATATTTTTGCCGCCAAGGACCAAAATGGTTGCCACCGACGTAGCTGACGAACACGCCAGACAAAGACACGGAGCCGCCGACAAAGAAACGTAGCCACCAATGGCAGGTTGTCGGTCGACACGCGTGCGCAGTGCCATTTTGTGGACGAAGGAGAGATCAGCCGGCCGGGGTGTGGGGGTGGTGATGGGGTAGTGAAGGAGAGAGAAACCACATTTTATTTTGCGTGCATATATATTGTGGTCCTGAAATTTAGTCTACTCACTATACCATGTACCTTGTGTCAGGAACCCATCCCAGCTTTGCTCTGACATTGCACCGACTTCAAATCCTCCTCTTCGTAGCTCTCTCGCTGCCCCCTCTGTGCTCATATAGTCTCTTCTCGCTCTTTATTTTATAACAAAAAAAGTAAATAAATTCTTCTTACTTGCTTTTTAGAAAATAAATTCCTGTCACTTGGAAAAATAAAATTTGTTATTTTTTGTTTTTAATATCTTTGATTGTTTTCAAAAGATGGCCAAATTTGTCGGCATGCAAATTCTTGGATATGGGATCATAAGCATTAAGTACATTCTACATAAAGGACCTAAAAAAGGGAAAATTACATCGAGGTCCATACATTTAGCAAAAAGGACCCTAAAATAGAGCAAAGAAAACAGTCAGGTTCGTCTCCTTCTTGAGAGAGTAGCTGGTCGAGCCATACTCTTCATACTACTTCCTCTTCGATTGTTTTCAAAATATGGCCAAATCTGTTGCCATGAAAATATTTGAATATGGGATCATCGACATAAAGTATGATGTAGAGATATGGCCTTGACCTCATGGTCGTTCGGCTTGAAAATCCAAGATTTTTTCATACTTGTTGACAACTATGCTTAAATTCGTTGAAATTTCATCACTTACTTTTAGGTTAGCATTTTACACGGTCGGTGGGAGTACATTCTATATCAAAGACCTAAAAAGGTGAAAATTACATCGAGGTCCATACATTTAGCACAAAGGACCCTAAATTTGAGCAAAGAAAACAACCGGGTTCGTCTCCTTCTCAAGAGAGCAGTTGATGGAGCCATACTCTTCATACTACTTTCTCTTCGATTGTTTTCACAATATGGCCAAATCTATCGCCGTGTAGTGTCTTGGATACTTGATCATCAGAATAAAGTATGATGTAGAGATATAGCCTCGACCTTGTGGTCGTTCGGCTTCAAATCAAAGAATGTTCATACTCGTTGACAACTATAAGCTGAAATTCATTTCAATTTCACCACTTACTTTTACGTTAGAATTTTAGACGGTCGATGGGAGTACATTTTACAACAAGGACCTAAAAGGGGGGAAAATTACATCGAGGTCCATACATTTATCACAAAGGACCCTAATTTTAAGCAAGAAAAACAGTAGGGTTCGCTTCCTTCTCGAGAGAGTAGCTGATCGAGCCACACTCTTCATACTACTTCATCTTCAATTGTTTTCAAAATATGGCTAAATTTGTCGATATGCAAATTCTTGAATATGGGATCATCAACATAAAGTATGAAGTAGATATGGCCTTGACCTTGGTCGTTCGTCTTGAAATACAAGAATGGTTCATACCTGTTGACAACTAAGCTTAAATTCGTTTAAATTTCACCACTTACTTTTAGGTTAGAACTTTACACGGTCAATCGGAGTACATTTTACATCAGGGACCTCAAAAAGCAAAAATTACGTCGAGGTCCATACATTTAGCATAAAGGGCCCTAAAAGGAAAATTTTCATGTTCGGCTCCTTCTCGAGAGATCAGCTGATCTGAGCCAAACTCTTGATACTACTTCCTCTTCGATTGTTTTCAAAATATGGCCAAATTTGTTGCCATTCAAATTCTCTCATATGGGATCATCAACATAATGTACGATGGTTGATATATATGGCCTTCACCTTGGTCGTTTGGCTTGAAATCCAATAATGGTCGTACTTGTTGACCAGTAAGCCAAAAAATCGTCGAAATTTCACCACCTACACTTTAGACCTAAAAAGGGGGAAAATTACATCGACGTCCACACGTTTAGCACAAAGGACCCTAAAACTAAGCAAGGAAAACAGTCGGTCTGGCTCCTTCTCACGAGAGTAGATGATCGAGCCATACTCTTTAGCCTACTTCATCTTTGATTGTTTTCAAAATATGGCCAAATTTGTCGGCATGCAAATTCTTGGATATGGGATCATGAGCATAAAGTATGATGTAGATATGGCCTAGACCTTGGTGGCTCATCATGAAATTCAAGAATGGTTCATACTCGTTGACAACTAAGCTTAAATTCGTTTAAATCTCACCACTTAATTTTGGGTTAGAACTTTACACGGTCGACCGGAGTACATTTTACATGAGGAACCTCAAAAAATCAAAAATTACATCGAGGTCCATACATTTAGCATAAAGGACCCTAAAAGGAAAAATTTCTGGTTCGACTCCTTCTCGAGAGATCAGCTGATCTGAGCCAACCTCTTAATACTACTTGGTCTTCGATTTTTTCCAAAACATGGCCAAATCTATTGCCATGCACATTCTCTAACATGGGATCATGAGTATAAAGTATGATGTTGATATGGCCTTGACGACCATGGTCGTTCGGCTTGAAATCGAAGAATGTTCATACTCGTTGACAAGTAAGCTTAAAATAATCATATAAATTTCACCACTTACACTTTTAGACCTAAAAAGGGGTAAATTACATCGAGGTCCATACATTTAGCACAAAGGACCCTAAAATCAAGCAAGGAAAACAGTCGGGTCCGACTCCTTCTCACGAGAGTAGCTGATCAAGCCATACTCTTCATACTACTTTCTCTTCAATTTTTTTCAAAATATGGCCAAATCTGTCGCCATGCAAATTCTTTGATATGGTATCATCAGCATAAAGTATGATGTAGAGATATGGCCTTGATCTTGTGGTAGTTCGGCTTGAAATCTAAGAAAGTTCATACTCGTTGACAACTAAGCTTAAATTCATTAAAATTTAACCACTTACTTTTAGGTTAGCATTTTACACGGCCGAAGGGAGCATATTTTACATCAAGGACCTAAAAAAGGGGAAAATTACATCGATTCCCATACAATTAGCACAAAGGATCCTAAAAGGAAAACCTTTTTTTGCATTGGTTCGGCTCCTTCTCGAGAGATTATTAGCTGATCTGAGCCAAACTCTTCATACTACTTCCTCTTCGATTGTTTTCAAAATAATATGGACAAATCTGTTGCCATGCAAATTCTCTGATATGGGGTTATCAGCATAAAGTATGATGTTGATATGGCATTGATCTTGGTCGTTCGTCTTGAAATCCAAGAATTTTCCGTACTCGTTGACAACTATGCTTAAATTTGTTTCAATTTCACCACTTAGTTTTAGGTTAGAATTTTACATAGGTGGTGGGAGTACATTTTACACGAAGTACCTAAAAAAGGGGAAAATACATTAAGGTCCATACATTTAGCACAAATGACCCTAAAATTGAGCAAAGAAAATAGTCGGGTTTGTTCGGCTCCTTCTGGAGAGAGCTGTTGATCGAGCCATACATATCATACTACCTCCTCTTCGACTGTTTTACAATTATGGCCAAATTTTTCACCATGCAAATTCTTGGATATGGGATCATCAACATAAAGTATGATGTAGAGATATGGCCTTGACCATGTGGTCATTCGGCTTGAAATCCAAGAAAGTTCCTACTCGTTGATAGCTAAGCTTAAATTCGTTTAAATTTCACCACTTACTTTTACGGTAGCATTTTACACGGTCGCGGTGGGAGCATATTTTACATCAAAGACCTAAAAAGGGAAATTTACATTGGGGTCCATACATTTAGTCCAAAGGAACATAAAAGGAAAACTTTTTGGTTCGGCTCCTTCTCGAGACATCAGCTGATCTGAGCCAAACTCTTTAGACTACTTTCTCTTTGATTGTTTTCAAAATATATGGCCTAATCTGTTGGCATGCAAATTCTCTCGTATGGGGCCATCAGCATAAAGTATGATGTTGATATGGCCTTGAACTTGGTCGTTTGGCTTGAAATCCAAGAATGTTCATACCCGTCGAGAAGTAAGCTTAAATTCGTTTAAATTTCACCACTTACACTTATTGGTTAGAATTTTACACGGATGGTGGGACTACATTTTAGATCAAGGACCTAAAAAGGGGAAAACTACATCGAGGTCCATACATTTAGCATAAAGTACCCTAAAACCATACAAGGAATTGAAAACAGTCGGGTACAACTCCTCGAGAGAGCAGCTGATCGAGCCATACTCTTCATACTGCTTCCTCTTTCCCAATTTTGGATGCATATTAGGTTTGGTCAAAGTCAATCTTTATAAAGGTCGACCAACTATATGTAAAAACATACTGACTTTTCTAATGATAAATGCATATAATATGAAAATATAGTAGTCCATAAGGCTATCCACAAGACAAAAAGTAGTACAGAAGGCTATCCATATACATAGTGGAGGTTCACTTTAGGGGAATTTCCTTAAGGGTGACCTACAAGCTTGTGGGTTTTCCATAAGCAATAAATAACTATTTTACTCTCCTCTCTCTCTTGCTTATGTGTAATTTTAGTAGATAAGTGGGTCCCTACTTATGGTGAACTTGACCTCATACATTGTAGCTATTTCCATAAGCTATGTGGGTCCCATCTTATGGCAAAAGTTCACCTTATACATAGGTGACATTAAGTTGATGTCATACATTTAATCAAACTTTATTAAATTTGACTCTGACCAGAAGTAATACACGTCCTAATTTGGGAAGAAGGGAGTACTACTTGCTTCACGGAAGAAAAAAAGGAGCGCTCCTCACATTTGAACCAGCTTGCTGCGGGTGTGCTTGGTGCTTCCTCTTCCTAGGGTACGGAGGTGGAGTAGTGCGGAGTAGGTAGCTGGTCAGATCATAATGGTGAGCATCCAATGCGATGGGACGTTTTGTTTTCTTGCTGGCCAGATTAACCAATCCCTTGTCCAACACTTAAGTAGTACTCGTACTTGTATTAGTAGTACTACGAATGGTGATCTTTTGAATATCCTTCCCCCCGGATGTTTGTGAAGGAACGGAAAATTTCGAAAGCGGGAAAGTTTGAATTGCTACACTATTGTACTACTACTGTAGTAGTAATACTCTTTGCCACCAAGGACCAAAATGGTTCCCACCGACGCAGCTGACGACACGCCAGACATAGACACGGAGCCGCCGACAAAGAAACGGAGCCACCAATGGCAGTTTGTTGGTCTACCCGTGTGCGTAGCGCCACCTTATGGACGAGGGAGAGATCAGCTGGCCGGGGTGTGGGGGGTGGTGATGGGGGAGTGAAGGTGAGAGAAAACACATTTTTTTGCATGCATATATATTGTCGTCCTGAAATTTACTCTACTCACTGTAGCATGTACCTCATGTCAGGAACCCATCCCAGCTTTGCTCTGACATCGCAACGGCTTCAAATCCTCCTCTTCACAGCTCCCTCGCTGCCTCCTCTGTGCTCATATAGTCTCTTCTCGCTGCCAAATCTATCGCCATGCAATTTCTTGGATACTCGATCATCAGAATAAAGTATGATGTAGAGATATAGCCTCGACCTTGTGGTCGTTCGGCTTGAAATCAAAGAATGTTTATACTCATTGACAACTATAAGCTGAAATTCTTTTAAATTTCACCACTTACTTTTAGGTTAGAATTTTACACGGTCGATGGGAGTATATTTTACAACAAGGACCTAAAAAGGGGGGAAATTACATCGAGGTCCATACATTTAGCACAAAGGACCCTAATATTAAGCAAGAAAAAAATAGGGTTCGGTTCCTTCTCGGGAGAGTAGCTGATTGAGCCACACTCTTCATACTACTTCATCTTCAATTGTTTTCAATGGCCAAATTTGTCGATATGCAAATTCTTGAATATGGGATCATCAACATAAAGTATGGTGTAGATATGGCCTTGACCTTGGTTGTTTGTCTTGAAATACAAGAATGGTTCGTACCCGTTGACAACTAAGCTTAAATTCGTTTAAATTTCACCACTTACTTTTAGGTTAGAACTTTACACGATCAATCGGAGTACATTTTACATCAGGGACCTCAAAAAAGCAAAAATTACGTCGAGGTCCATACATTTAGCATAAAGGACCCTAAAAGGAAGATTTTCTGTTTCGGCTCCTTCTCGAGAGATCAGTTGATCTGAGCCAAACTCTTGATACTACTTCCTCTTCGATTATTTTCAAAATATGGCAAAATTTGTTGCCTTGCAAATTCTCTCATATGCGATCATCAACATAATGTATGATGGTTGATATATATGGCCTTGACCTTGGTCGTTCGTCTTGAAATCCAATAATGGTCATACTCGTTGACCAGTAAGCTAAAAAATATCGAAATTTCACCACTTAGAATTTTAGGTTAGAATTTTACACGGGCATGGAATTCTATTTTACATCAAGGACCTAAAAAAGGGAAAATTACATCGAGGTCCATACATTTAGCACAAAGGACCCTAAAATTAAGCAAGGAAAACAGTCGGGTTCGGTTCCTTCTCGAGAGAGTAGCGGATCGATACATACTCTTCATACTACTTCATCTTCGATTGTTTTCAAAATATGGCACAATTTGTCAGGGTGTAAATTTTTGAACATGGGATCATTACCTTGGTCGTTCATCTTGAAATCCCAGAATGGTTCATACTCGTTGACAACTAAGCTTAAATTTGTTTAAATTTCACCACTTACTTTTTGGTTAGATTTTTACACGGTTGGTTAGAGTACATTTTACACCAGGGACGCGAAAAAGCAATAATTACATTAAGGTCCATATTTATCATAAAGCTCCCTAAAAGGAAAAAAACTGGTTTGGCTCCTTCTCGAGAGATCAGCTGATCTGAGCCAAACTCTACACACTACTTCCTCTTCGATTGTTTTCAAAATAGTGCAATTTTTCGCCATGCAAATTCTCTCATATGGGATCATCAACATAAAGTATGATGTTGATATGGCTTTGAACTTGGTCATTCGGCTTGAAATCCAATAATGGTCATACTCCTTGACAAGTAAGCTTAAAATCATCGAAATTTAACCACTTACACTTTTAGGTTAGATTTTTACACGGGTGTAGAACTACATTTGACATCAAGGACCTAAAAAAGTGAAAATTACACCGAGGTCCATACATTTAGCACAAAGGACCCTTATATTAAGCAAGGAAAATAGTCGGGTTTGACTCCTTCTCTAGAGAGCAGCTGATCGAGTCATACCCTTCACACTACTTCATCTTCGATTGTTTTCAAAATATGGCCAAATTTGTCAGCATGCAAATTCCTGGATATGGGATCATATGCATAAAGTATGGTCCAGATATGGCTTGACCCTGGCCGTTTGTCTTGAAAATCCAAGAAAATGGTTCATACTCGTTGACAACTAAGCTTAAATTCGTTTAAAGTTCACCACTTAATTTTAGTTTAGAATTTTACATGGTCAGTGGGAGTACATTTTACATCAAGGACCTAAAAAGGGAAAATTACATGGAGGTCCATACATTTAGCACAAAAGACCCTACAAAGGAAAACTTTTTGTTTTGTCTCCTTACCGAGAGACAAGTTGATCTGAGCCAAACTTTTCGTACTACTTCCTCTTTGATTATTTTCAAAATATGGCCAAATCTGTTGCCATGCAGATTCTCTGATATGGGATCATCAGCATAAAGTTTGATGTTTATATGGCCTTAACCTTGGTCGTTCGACTGAAATCCAAGAATGTTCACACTCATTGACAAGTAAGCTTAAAATCGTCTAAATTTCACCACTTACACTTTTAGGTTAGAATTTTACACGATGTGTGGAAGTACATTTTACATCAAGTACCCAAAAAGGGAAAATTACATCGATGTCCATACATTTAGCACCCCCTAAAAATAAGCAAGCAAAAAAATCATGTATGGCTCCTTCTCAAGAGAGCAACTGATCAAGCCATACTCTTCGTACTACTTCATCTTCGATTGTTTTCCAAATATGTCCAAATCTATCGGCATGCTAATTCTTGGACATGGCAACCATAAAGTATGATGTTGGTATGGCCTTGACCTTGGTCGTTCGGCTTGAAAACCAAGATTTTTCATACTCGTTGACAACTAAGCTTAAATTTGTCAAATTTCACAACTTACACTTTTTGGTGAGAATTTTACATAGACGGTGCGGGTACATTTACACCAAGGACCTAAAAAGGGAAATTACACTGAGGTCCATGCATTTAGCATAAAGGACCATAAAATTTAGCACAGAAAATAGTCGGGTTCGGCTACTCAAGAGAGCAGATGATCGGGCCCTAATCTTCATACTACTTCCTCTTCGATTTACAAGAAAGATTTATTATGGGGGGAACTGGGAGCAGAGTAGTACTATTCTGAAGGGAACTGGAGCAGAGGAACATGCTTCCATTTTCATTTTATTCAACCTCGCCTATACCCTCTATCCCCACTTCTACGCCAAGCGACGCTGTTCTTCTCCTCCACAGTGCCGCTTCCCGATCCTGTTCACCGCACAATATGAGAGTGTTTATTCTTCTCCCTGTCCCACCTGGCACCAACGATCTTCCCTCTTTTCTAGAAAACCAAATCAAACCACTGTCCCAACTTCCATCAGCTCCCTTGCGATGGCAGGACCGAGCAAGGACAGTGATGATTCTGAGATGTTCCAGCATGTTTTTACCGAAAGCCCGCTTGAAGAACTCATAACCATATGCGACGTCATCACCGCCGTGAGCCTCGCCGATTCGTCCAAATATCTTCTTGACTCGGCAAAATATAGTGTAACTTTACATGCTTCTCCGCCGTTTGGCCTCCCCTGTGTTCTTCATTCTCACCCGACTAAGAAACCATGGGAATGCAACGAGTACTTCGAGGGTAAGGGCACAACATGCAAGCTGACGCCGCTAGACATGTTCTCCTTCGACACTGTGTTCCTGAATTTTATGGGTAAGCAGTGGGTAGGTGCCAATGGAGATTGGATCGTCACTGTTGGGTCCGAGTGCAAGTGGGAGCTTGTCAATGTGTACACTCATCAACGCGTTCCTCTCCCATAAGTCAATGAGTTTATACCCACTGTCAACACCCGGATTTTTAATCCCAGATGCCTATTCTGCCATACCTCGGAATCCCAGGATTACCATTTTTGTGAGACATAACAGATTGGATATCACAGTACATCATCCATTACAAACCATAATAAGGTCTTACACGAATAAAGGATCTCATGATCTAGTCTTAATACAACAAGCAACGGAATAAATAATAAGCATAACGGTGGGGTCCATCTTCAGTGGTACAGGCAATGCTCACGAAGGCAGATAGTCCTACTTATCATAGACATCCTGCTGTCCGTCATCTTGGTAGTCTCCTTCATAGTATGGCCATATGAATAGCCAGGGACAAAAGCCATGAGTACTCTTTAAGTACTCGCAAACTATCACTAACATGTAAGGTAGTGCTAGTGGGAAAAGCTAACTCTATGTTTATTTGTGAAGTTAGGTTCTAAACCTAAGTTGTGTTCAGAAACAAAGAAAGATAAAATAAAGTTCTAGAATCAGTTAAGTTGGGAAGCTAGTGTCATAGTCAAAACCCTGTTGTGGTCAAGTCAAGATTCATCATTCATTTTATAAGTCATTTTGAAAACATCTGACAACTAAACAGTATGGCCACTCCAACTGTCCATAACCACGGACGCGGCTATTTGAATAGTTTGACACTCTGTAGAGGTGGTACACTTTCACCACAAGATTCGATACATCTGTCAGGGATAACCCTGAATCATCATACTTAGTATGCAGATAATCAAACATAACCTTTCCTTTACACACCCTAGTATAAGCACCTCTCATATGAGTATGGCCTCCCAACCATGACCATCTGTCATCTTGGGCACTGCATAGGTGGACAACATTGAGAGGTAGCCTCAGCTCAAACCTCTCCCGCGATGGAACTAATACTAATGTATATAAATTTCCATCTAAGCCTTACCCAATTAAGGTATTGTGGTTGTACGGTAAAATTGTAATGGTATCGCATCCGAATCCAACCATCAGTTTTGAAAAAGGGGGTAAGGCTCATGCCTCAACATTTTCACCATCATAAACCATTTGTGTTTCTCAACACATGTCAAAGCATTTCAATAGAATGACTTATCATTCCAAGGTTTTCACAATTCACTTTCACCAAGTATTCCCATCTAAAGTGACTCAAGTTTTGATTTAGCTCTAAGCTACTAAGTTAAGAGTGTTCACTAAGGTGGGATGCTAATCTCAATCTCATGCCGTAGAATGACATCTAAGGTTATCTAGATAGGTCAAGTTTTATACTTTTTATGCTACCTTCAAACAAGTAAGGGACTTTGGTAAAGTGAAGAAAGTAAAAGCTTGAAAATAAAACTGGGAGGAGGTATAAGTTCAAAATGGTATAACCAAAGCATGCCTAATGCCTTTACTTAGGTTATCTTGCATTGTTAATGATGGCTTGCTAGTATAATACTTGCAAGTGTTAGCTTGCCAATAAAATCTTGCCTTGGTTGGTGTAGTGGTTGAAGTTTTCTTCCTCTTCCTCCGGGTAGAACTCCTCCTCCTCGTAAGCTAGGTCGGTACTATCTTCTATAAATACATACGGGATACACAATCACCAAAAAATACTTAACTAGGCTACTTAGTACACTAAGGCACACATTTGATGATCTATTATCATCACAGGCATCACAAGGTTTTATTAACTAGTTTCATTCTTTTTATTTGAGAAAAGTAATTTCTACTCATTGAAATTAACTAAGATTTAATATTCTCCAATTAAAATATGGGATCATGTGGACACATGTCCTCACCACATATTCTAACATATGGGAATGTGATTTAAAGGTTGGGTCACATTTAAATAAGTTTAAGTTTAATAATTAGTGATTTAAAGTGACTAGAAATGCCTATATAGCATTATTTTGGTACTAGTCCAAAGTCACTGCATGCAAACCTTAATATTATTACATATTCAGATAGGTATGGTAAATGTGATTTTTGAGAGTTGGAATCAACTCAAAAGCTATTATGGTCGATTTTATAAAAATCTTGAAAGGTGCAAATGCTTCTGTCTTGTTATTTTTAATAGGAGATATCTCCAACCCTAAATGAATTAAATCCAATGGGCTTAGATAGAACTTTTCATAAGCTTTCCAACAAAATTGGAATCACTCAATTTGGATTTATAAAACTCTTTGAATTGATTTTTAAACTAAGGGACACAAGTGAGTTCAACTAAAATAGGAAAAACTATATTTGAACTAACTGGGTCGCGTGGAAAAACTAACGGGACGGCCCAGTGGTGCCCCGTAGCGCGGATGACAACTGACAGGAGAGTCCCGTAGGTCAGCGACACATCAACGCGAAGCGGTACGGGGCACTCTCAGAGCTACGATTAAAAGGTGGATCAACGGCTGAGGATCATCGTCCTCGACGAACAGTGGTCGGCGAGAGCTAACCCTAGCGGCTCGGTGGGGGTACGTGGGGGCTTACCAGGGCTCCAGCTAGACGTGGCGATGGGGGCGATCGATCTGGTGGATGACAGCGGTTCTAGGTGTGGTCGCGGTGGCTCCTGGGGCAGTCGCAATCAACGACGCCTCTCCTCCTCTGCTGTGGCAAGCTCCGGCGAACGGTGGCCCGCCTTGCTTTGGGGATGGGGTGGAAGGATCAGTGGAGAGAGGGGACTGAGATGGTGTGCAGAATGAGGATGGGGGTGGCCTCTATTTATAGTTCGACGAGGCGACCGAACAGGATGGGCTGGCGACTCCGGCGAGGGCTGTACAGCGTGCTATCATCGTGGCTGGAGGTAGGGGACGGTGGTCTGCCTCCTGGCGGTGCTCTATGGTTTAAATGCACGACTAGGGGGGTGGCATTTGGTCGGGTGAATCTGGTGCTCTGAGCGGCAGAGGCGGCGTTCGACGCGGCGCACGGGGGCTACAGGTCAAGCGGCGGCGAACGGGCATGTTCGGGCGATTCCTGGGGTCATGGCGAAGCGATGTGCGCGGGCTGCGGTCGAGGTGCGGCGTGGGCACGCTTGTCGGGCGCGGCGCTCTGGCGCGTGCTCGGCATGGTGCAGACGTTCTGGGGTGGTCGGCTGCGAGCTATCCATGCTCGACCGGTGAGCATGGTGCTCAGGTGGCATGGCACTGCTGCAAATGGCTAAGGGGAAGCCTCTTGATGGCTTGGTTGGGTCTAGGGGAGACAAGGGCATCTATTAGGGTTCAAATGGTTTGACAAAATTCGATCAAAACAATATAGGTTAGGCCAATTTGATTCTGTCTACAACCTGTTCGATCAAATGGCCGCAAGAGAAAAATGTTTGAATTTTGGGCTGAATTTTGGTGGAGTTGGTGATCACATGCTTGAGCATCTAGGTGTGCTTGGGTTTTGAAAATGGATTTCATTTGAGTGGTTTTTAAATAAGTGTTATCTTGATACCTACACTAGATTCAATTTTCAAATGCCATTTAAAATTAGGGTTTGAATGTTTGTGGTTGATGAAAAAGTGGGCCTTGGTACATCACTACTTGTACTAGCAAGGGGTGCAAAGATCCATATTTGTTTCTGTTAGGATTTGAGTTCTAGGAATAGCCAAAGTAGGCATGGTAGTTAAAATGGCACAAATGACCATTTCCTTCTTTTATTCATTTTGATTTGTTTTTCTTTGGGATTTGTTTTGGGAATGATCTAGATGATGTTCAATTCACCTTAGAATAATTTTACAATCAATGGATCACTTAAACATGACAATTCAAAACAACTCCTATTTTAAATGCACACACATATGAATGCTTAAATATTTTCAAACAGAAAAGTTTTTGTTAACCCTAATTTTGATGATTTGGATCTTAATAACCTTGGATTCGAGTTTTGGGATGTTACACCCACCAACAATTCGTTTACATTCATGCATAATGATCGCCCTATTCTCCTCCGGAAGATTGTTATTTGCCGAGCTGCCACAGCTGAGGCTGATTATTTAGATTTCTCTCTTGTTGCTATCTTCGACTACTCAATTGCTACCCTTGATGGTGATGAGTATGCATGGACAGTTCTTGAGAACCAATTCCAGTGCTATTTCAGATATAGCGATGCACTTATCCACAAGGGTCTGGTGTTTGCAGCCACTAAGAGTGGCAGTGTTTATGATTGGAATCATCTGTATTTTGGTAGGTTTGATCCATTCATGTTCTAAACACTAGCTTTAGTTTTAATGGATGTAAACTAGTGTTGGCTGATTTGGCCGTCATTTCTTTTTGTAGGTCCTATTCTGCTCCCGTCACCACCTGTCGCGCATCTTGAGGAGGGAAACCTTGATGCCATAGATGATGACAAGCACGAACCTGGTTTATGGTTCTTAGCAATATCTGCAGATGAATCTCGCCTTCTTCTTATCCATACCGTGGGCATTATTGATGAGGAGTTTTATGGCGATACTTATTATGGTCATGGCAATCCTATTGCTGATCATAGTGTTGATTGTTGTGGTCGCACTTGTGGCACCTATGCTACTGGGTTTGGCTGCAAGGTGTATTCAAAGGACACTGCTTATTTGTATCCACCTAAGCCATGGATAGAGATTGCTAACTTGGGAGCATATTCCCTTTTCCTTGGATTGAACTATCCGATTAATATTTCGGTAGGCGGTGCAGATGTTGCCCCAAGATATCTAACGAGAAGCAACTGTGTCTACACCTCCCACCATGCAATAGGACTTGGATATACGCCGTTTCCTAAAATATGCCGCTTCAGTCTAAATACCGAAGAAGTAGTTGTTGGTTTCTCAACCAACGTTGTGGAAATCTCCGGAGACTCCATTATGGTTCATCCCGAGCATCGCCAATGCCCACGATTAGAACCAAACTACCATAAGTAATCGTAATACTATGTAATAGGATAACTCAACTTAGATCAAGTGCAATAGATGGTCTTGCTTTTCTTTTGTAACTTGGCCTTGTCATAAACTCATAATCTAGACAAGGCTTTGGGCATTTTGAGTTGCCTATGGAGGTCACACACAGGCATTAATGCGAGAAGGAGGCATGCACACAAAAGCAGACTTGATCGTCAGTTTTGTTTCTTCCAATGACGAGTGTTCGGAGAAAAGGGCAAACTGAATCTGTCACTTTGAAATGCTGCTGAATATGTCTAAGTGACGCTAAATGTGAACTGTGAATCTGTCGTTTTTTCTTTTTTAGTATGTACTGTGATGTCTATGCACTTCTATTATTGCAGACAATTGTTGGGCCTCCAAGTGCAAAGGTTTGTAGAAGAGCAGCAAGTTTCCCTTAAGTGGATTACCCAAGGTTTATCGAACTCAGGGAGGAACTTTTCAAAGGTATCCCTCTCAAGCAACCCTGCAATCAAGATACAAGAAGTCTCTTGTGTCCCCAACACATCCAATACACTTGTCAGGTGTATAGGTGCACTATTTCGGCGAAGAGATAGTAAAATACAAGTGGTATAGATATAAGACAACGGTGACAGAAAATACTTTGATGGCATGGAAGAGACTAAAGGAAAACTGAAATAAAGATGGTAGCAAGCAAACATGTAACAAATCTAATTGCAAACGGTGTATCAGTGCTTAGACACAAGGCCTAGGGATCATACTTTCGCTAGTGAACACTCTCATATGAATATCTTATCTTCATGATACTACTCTGAACTACTCTCCGGTTGGACACTCTAATCCATGGTAGGGCTATAACAGCACTCCTCAAAGTCCACTTTTCCCATCTAGATAACCCCACACCGTCACCTTGAGTGCTAGATGGTTCCAACAAACACCACAATTTCATAGAGACATCCAACTCCAATTATAACTCATAACAAGTATTTGTAATCTCTAGCCTAAGTGCCATCATTGTGTGCACGCTGTCACTTTCACACACATGGGGAGAGCAGAGATCTATTAAAGCACTTGAGTAACAAGGTAGATCTACTTGATTAGAAAGCTCATGATCACAATATGATCATGCATAGAGAGAGAGAGATGAACACATAGCTACCGGTAGAACCCTTAGCCTCGAGGAGGAACTCTCCCTCATCATCATGGGAATCAGCAACGGCGATGGAGATGGCGGTGAAGATGGTGAAGAGGTGGCGGCGGCGTTGGCGGTGGCGTGGAGGACTCCTTCCCCGCCACAGGTATCACAGGGCAGCACCGCTCCTTAGCACCCTTCCTTCGTGGCTTCTTGGGAGCCCTTCCCCGTGGAGATGGGATCCATGGGGGAGACAAAAACGTGGCTTTGGTGGCTGCAAATTCATGGGTGGAGGTGTCTCCCACGAATTAGGTTTCTCCCTTTATATAGCTTCTCGGATTCCCGTCACGCCATCTTGGGCTGCAGTAAATCGGGTCTATCGGGCTCATATGGACTCGGAATCAGCTAAATTTTATGTCCAGAATGTTTGTCGCGAAATTTCCAACAACTTTGTAGTTGAAGAGTTTTCCGTTTGACACTTTCTTCGACCCGAAACGTGACCATGTTCAAAAAGATTTCTGACACAGATTTCAGGAAAATCCCAGTCTGACTCCAGCAAGGTTTCCACTTGTATTATTGGTAATTCCTACACATTAAAGTGTAAAAAAAGAACATTGTGCACTTTTGAAACTATTAGTAGGTTAGTCCAAATAAATCATAAACTTTATATAAAAAGGAGTATCAAAAGCATATTATTAGCATAAAACCAACAAAAATTATAGATACGTTATGGACGTATCATACTGCTGCATCTTTCAAATGCTACTGAACCTATCAAAAGTTTTGTTCGGTACTTGTTCAGATCGACCAGTCGAGTGCAAAATATGGTCTTAGTTTCCTTTCAAATCAGTCCTTGCTACATTTATTGAATTCTTTTGGTCAATTCTTTTGGTCAATTCTTTTGGTCACTGTCTGTGTACTGCCACAGTCTGTCGAGTGCTGCTGAATATGAACCGGGAATCTATCTGATATTTTTACAGTTTATTCTATACTGCTGAATCTTCCAAATGCTACTGAATCTATCAAATTTTTGTCGTTATTATTAGTACAATATTTTGTAGAACGAACCGTGGTGTACTGGTACTTGGTTAGATGAAGTGCATCAGATTGTCTTGCTTTTCTTTAGAAACTTAGCATTGTTACAATTATCTGGATGAGTCTTGGGAATTTTGGGTTGCTATGGACGGTCACAGAGGCATTGACATAAGAAGGTGGTACCCACACAGAAGCAGACTTGATCGTCAGTTTTGCTTGCTCCAATGATTGAGTCTATTCAGAGAACAAGCCAAACTGATCGTGGGCCAAGTTTTTTTTAGCTGGAACAAGAACTAAGTCTCTCTGTACTACTATTGAATTTCAAGCAGGAAAGCTACTGAATCTCTCAAATGTTATGTCGTTTCGAATCTGGCAGAGCACATCACAATGCAATTTTTATTAACTAAGAGAAGAAATCTAGTACTCCCTCCGATCCAAATTAATATTCTCACATTTATCTACATTCTGATATATCTAGTCATGTTTTAGTACTAGACACGTCCGACTCTAGCCCAATCCAAGAACATTAATTTGGATCGGAGGGACTGGAGTAGCTCATTCGGCCCCTCTTTAGCCTAGAACATTTTAATTCAGTCTTTTCGGGGTCAGGTACTGTTGACCACATGCCAGCGGAAATTTTAGAAAGGAGCCCATGGAGCATAGCCGAGAACATATTAGTTCGGCCTTTTACGGGTCAGTGGACTGCTGAGCACAGGCCAGTGAAATTTGAGAATGAAACCCATGGAGCATAGCCTATGGAATATAACCCACGTAGAGCAATAGCCAAACTCTTTTTAATTCGGCCTTTTGGGCATTGCCCCCCACCTCTCATAATAAAAAAACTCTGCCATACCCATGTTTTTAAGAAAACACCCCATTATGTGGCATTTTATAAATTGAGATGCCAGGAGCGCTACCCTATTATATTTTAAAAGAGATAAACATAGACACACAAAATATTTTAAGAAGACTAATACAGAAGTTGTAGTACTAATAAAAGTTTAATGATATTTTTTCTATAAATATCTTTGTTGTATTTGGCACTCAGTTTACGTTTATTTGATTTGAAGGTCATTTGTTCGAATCGCCTTTGTGTGTGTGTATCTTGGGTTTACATTTTTTTTCTAGAAATATCGCATTATGGAGAGGGTGACATCACGGACCCACCAGCATGCAACGTCCCTAGAGTTTGTTTTGAGGCTGGGTTCGAAACAAAAGCTTAAATACTTGTACAGAGAGGCTCACATCAGGGACCCACCAGACAGAACATACAAGGCTGCATCAGGGACCCTTAAGCCAAAACATGCCAGAGAGGCTAACATAAGGGCCCCAGCAGTAAGACCATACATGGCTGCCACGGTGAAAAAAACGGACGCGGCCGAAAAAAAAGTCCATCACACACATATGTTGCATTACAGAGAAGCTGACATGTCGGATCCAGCAGGCCCAAGCATAACCCATGAAATTATCCTATCAGCCCCAAGCATAGCCCAATACCTTTTAATTCGGCCTTTTCGTAGTCTTGTGGCCACCGACCGTAGCTCATTCAATTTAGGAGTGAGCCCATGGAATATAAGCCATGACGATCCGCCCCGAGTTAGCTTAGAATCTTTTTAATTCGGCCTTTCTGAGAAATTTTTGTACTCTAAGGCTGACATCTGGGACCCAAAAAAACAGTCCAATATGCACACGTTTCTTTCAAATAGAGGCTGTCAGCTGGGACCCAACATAGACACGTTTCCTGCATAGAGGTGGTTGATATTTGGGACCCAACAAGTTTCTAAGGTCAAAACAGCGGACATGGCTAAAAAAAGTACATCATATGTACGTTTCATTTACAGAGAGGCTGATATGTGGGACCCAGCAGCACTACCTTATACAGATGTTGCATCGAGTAACGTAGCCAGTTCGAAACAGGGAGGCACGAGCGAGAAAAAAGTTTAGCATGTACACATTTCTTTTAATGAGAGGCTGAAATGGGGGACCCAGCAGCGTGAGAAAATGGTAGATTCGTCTAGCAACGCTATCTAGTTCGGAACAGGGTAGCGCTAGAGAAGAAAAAAATTCCATCATACCCATGATTCTTCTAATGTGAGGCTGACATAAGAGACCCACCAGCCTGAATAAACGGCTGATGCAACGAGCAAAGCTATCAAGTTTGGAACACGAAGGCGCGACAGATGGTAAAAAATCCATCATACACATGTTTCTTCTAATGAGAGGATGACATGTGGGGCTCAGGAGGTTGGTTAAACGGTAGATGCGTCGAGCAGCACTATCAACTCGGAACGGGGTAGCGTGAGCCAAGGAAAAAAATCCATCATACATATGTTTCTTCTAATGAGAGGATGACATGTGGGGCTTAGGAGGTTAGTTAAACGGTAGATGCGTCGAGCAGCACTATCAACTCGGAGCGGGGTAGCGCCAGTGAAGGAAAAAATCCATCATACACACGTTTCTTCTAATGAGAGGATGACATGTGGGGCCCAGCATCATGATTAAACGGTAGATGCATCGAACAACGCTATCAAGTTCGGAACTGGTTAGCATGAGCGAAGGAAAAAAATCCATCATACACATGTTTCTTCTAATGATAGGATGACATGTGGGGCTCAGGAGGTTGGTTAAATGGTAGATGCGTCGAGCAGCGTTATCAACACGGATCGGGGTAGCGCCAGCGAAGGAAAAAATTCCATCATACACACGTTTCTTCTAATGAGAGGATGACATGTGGGGCCTAGCATCGTGATTAAATGGTAGATGCGTCGAACAACGCTATCAACTTCCGAACAGGGTAGCACGAGCAAAGGAAAAAAATTCCATCATGCACACGATCCTTCTAATGAGAGGCTAACATGTGGGACCTAGCATCCTGACTAAACGGCACACGCCTTGAGCAACGTTATCGAGTTCAAATCAGGGAGGCGCGACCGGAAAGTATGGTCCGCTAGAGACACTGATGTCCAGGACCCACACGCCTCAAAAGACTTCGGTGAGTCAACATCGCACGAGGAAACGGAAATTTTGCTTCTGCCACGCGCCAGCCAAGCTTTGTCCATGTTTTTAGCAGATCCATCATAGTAGAGGGCCACGAAATCGGAAAAAAAGTTTTCCATCGCCCACGGCCAAGCCAAGAATTTCGTCGCGGAAGACGTGCCTTCTACGACGACCGTCAGGCCAATTCGTTACGGAAGGGAACTTTTATTGTAGTGCCAGTTTTGGTGGCCACCAGGCGGCGCAGTCCTTCCTGAGAGGATCAGTGCCTGCCGGAACTCCTCCTCAGTAAGGACCCAACTTTGTTTACCTGGCAAACTAAAAGCTTGGACAAAAGGAAGCAAGATTTGGTGGAGACCACCATTTGGTTCAAAATAAAATTGGTAAGCGCAGAGGGCACATTCGGGTCTATAGACCCCCATGAACTTGTTGCTAGCCATATGAATGTCATCCAGTGCCTTACTACCAGCCACAACTATTTCTTGTGGTAGGACAAATTTGTTTGCATAGGCGATTTGTGTGGTCAACCCATCACAGTGAATGTCCCCCGCGGAAGCCGATCTTTGGCGCCGAAAGTGCTGGATGAGCAAAGCACCCAAGTTTACCTTGTGCTCCATCAGTGGATGCAAGGCCATATGAATCACACTCATTTAGGGGCCAGCCATTGCCCCAACATCACCGTTCTCAAATAAAGAATTAACAAGGAATGTTTGAAAATAACGGATAGTAGGATTCTGGATGGTGGCATTCTTTTTGCGCAAGTAATATTGTTCCTGGGGACAAAAATTTCCCCCAAGATTGCGTTGCCTCTATGTGCACATTGTCATTAATATCGATTTCTCCCTCATGGGAGAATCCGAAACTATTAAAAAATTCATAGAAGGTCAAGTTGTGGAGTTGCCCATCGAGCACAAAACTTATAGTGCAATTACGCTCCTAGGCCCCGATATCATCGTGCAACGATGAAAGGAACTCGAACATGGCGAGCTTGTAGGTGTCGACGGAGAGGTAGGAGAAGTCGACCATGCTAGCTTGCATAATCACTTTGCTCGAAGTCGTCCAGAAGACCCTGGCGGGATAGGAACACACGGTCTACCCACTTGGTGGGCAAAACCTTGCGGTTGATCACCCTCTCATAGTCTCAGCTCATGGTAGCCCTCAAGCTGTCCACATCCGGGCATCTCTTCTTCGAGCCCGGTGGCTTGGCGGAGCCCGAGGCTCCCGCCGTACCCGAGCCCTTGCCCGAGCGGAAAATCCTTCCAATGTTATGCATTGTGCTACGACAGTTTTGAAGAAAACTATAGGCATCAAGTTTCTATCACATAAGCAAACGATTAAAGGTAGAAGTTACAAATCCTAACGTAAGAAATCAATAATAATCTCAAAATATGATGAACTCATCTTAATAGCTAATATGATGAATTCAACCATGGATTTCAGAAAATAGAGTATGGATCGGACGAGAAACTTACCGATGTGAAGATTCCCCAACTCAAAAACATGAAATCAATGAAGAATCAAAGGTTTTAGGAGGATAGGGTTTGAGGAAGGAAGAAAGAGGATGAAGAAGAAGGAGGTTGGCTGGGAGCCAGCCGTCGTCGGCCTTTACCTGGCGACGCACTCGATACGGGCGGGCAGTATGGACGCAGCACGCCCGTACCAGTGGTCGTCACCGTTGAATCAACATTAGGGTTCGAGATCAAAAATGGTCGACCTGGTACGGGCGCGCGGTATGGGCGTATCCTGGCCATATCACGGGTCGTAATCTATACGGGAACTTTGGTTGATTTCATCAAAGTTAGGGACGGGCACGGGGTACGAGCGTACCCCGGCCGTACCACTGGTCATCACCGGGACTATTACTATTGCTGGTTTTGTCGAGAATTGGTACAGGCGCGCGGTACGGGTGTACCGTGGCCGTACCGCTGCTCGTTATCTGTGTTGAACCCTTTTCTTTCTTTCATTTTTCCCTTGCTTCTCAACTTCGCTAAGGTAAATTCTCTAAATGAACGCAAAACTCGAAACTAATTAATTAAAGCATACAAATAATAAATTAGTGATCATAAATAAAATTTAAACTTGATTTATTAAGAATGGGTTAACTCCCATTAAGTATTTTATTCTAGAGTTTTGACTAATCAAACTCAATGTCATCGACGTTCATCTCAAGCTGCTCTTTTTATTTAGTTTTTGCTGCTTGATCATGCTTAGGTGGCAGAACATATTTTCCATTATGTTCTTGTTTCTTAGGAAAGTACCTAACAATTTGATCATCATATATATTGAAGACAATCTTAACGCTAGAGAAATCTACATTAGCTCCAGCTATGCTAAGAAAAGGTCTTGATAGACAGTTTTTCATCCTCAGGAACATCAAGAATAATAAAATCAGTGGGTATAACATGTTGATCGATTCTAAGTAAAACATCTTCGATCATTCCAACAGGTTGTTTTAGTCGTCTTATCCACCATCTGTAAAGTTATTGATGTAGGAGAACATTCTCCAAGATTCAATTTCTTAAATAAGGAATAAGGCATAACGCTCACACCTGCTCCTAAATCAGAAAGAGCATTGAATATATTAGTTTTCCCTATTGCACAGGAGATGGTTGGTATCCTTGGGACCCAAGCTTAGCATAAAGTTTATCGCCAAAGTTTGTCATTACTGCTACAGTCTTAGTTACCTTCTTTTTTCTATTAAGGATGTCTCGCATAAACTTTTTATAAGTAGGAACTTGAATAGCATCAGTTAAAGGAAGTTCTAAACGCAAGTTGTCTAGTGCCTCGGCAAAATAGTCATAAATAGCTTTATCTGGTTCGTAATGAAATCGGTTAGGATAAGGAATTTTCTTTTTAGTAGGTATTACCTTCTCTTTTACCTTTGTCACCGGTTCAACATTCTTTTTATTTTTCCTTGCAGCTGATTTTTGCTTATGTACGTGTTCTTCACACGGGATGATAACTTGCTCTTCTTGTTCCTTTCTGAGATCGGCTTCTTCACTTGAATTGATCGTCTTAGCATATGAATCATATGGTTTATGCTTATCCCCTGCTTCCTCTTCTTCTTAAGTTTTGGAAGCTTCATTTTCCCTTTTCTACGCCTCATAATCAATGTCGTCCTGGGGATCAACTAAATCCTCTTCTCTTGACTCATCTCCTGAGTATCTCTTGCTTTTCAAGCTTGCTCTTCTTGATACCAAGGTGGCCCTTGTGGTTCCTGCGTTTCTGTACCATGCCTTGTAACAATGTTAGTAGAAACAATATTAAAATTTCCTTGGTTCAAAATCAAAGTTTGGGTTTCATTTATATGCTCACACTGAGTTTTAACCATACTTATATATCTATATAAATGTTTTGTGGCTTGACCCAAGTGATCAAAGACTTCTATTAGGTCTCTTATATTCTTTTCTTGTGTCATAAGACAGTTATAGTTTTTCTCATGGAATTTATTCTATTGATATTTAAACTTTTGCATCACAAGATTTATATCATCTTCTATTACATAAGTTTTAAGAATGTCAACTTTGTTTTATTTTACAAGTTCTGAAGTTATACCTTTTTCTTCCATGGACTTTTTGACTTTGGATATAAGATTTGGTTGTATGTGAATCATACCTTTTCATGGTTCAATATCCTCAACTGGATTGTATTGTTTGTCATTAAAGGATCTTACCTCGAAAAGCTTTACACATTCCTGCAGTGTCAAGTTGCATATTTCTCCTCCTATAGATAGATCAATAATCTCATTTGTCTTGTCATTAAGCCCATTATAAAAATATTGGATAACTAAACTCTCATTTTGAGACTTTCAAAATCATTGCATAAAATCTATTCCATGCTTGATAAAAGGTTTCTCCAATTTTTTGAAGAAAAATTTGTTATACTTCGTTTGATCTGCATGATTTTAGTGAATGAACCATATATATGCATGAATTCTCGGATGCAATCTTCCCAGCTTTTTATAGTATGGTTGAGTAACGATTGTAACCAGGCAAAAGCATTATCTTTCAAAGACCAGTGGAAGAGTTTAAGAAGTACAAACTCTATTAGTAAACTTGCTATTTTAAGAGTAGCGCAAAGGTCATAGACCCTCGTCAAGTGGTCACTGGGGTCTTCCTCTTCTTTTCCTATGAAAGCAATTTCTTTCATCATATATATTAGCTCAGGATATATTTCAAATTCCTGGCCCTCAAGTTCAGGACAAAGAATAGGCATTTTCCTCATGTGCCTAGATGGATTCCCATATTCTTCCAAAAGTAGATCAGGTTTGGCCCCTCGGGTGATGGTCAAATCTGCCATCAATGGAATCAAGCTGTTCACGTCTATAGTACGTGAATTAGTAAATCTTTCAATAAATTCTAACCATCTGTCGATCGGAACACAATCAATATATGGAGGTAAATAGGTTTTTCCTGATCGAGTGGTACCTCTGTCTTCAATGGAGATCATGAATGGTGTCAATAGTTGCTATTGTTAAGAAACAACACTTAGCACTTAGCTCCCTAGCAACAGTGCTAGAAAATATATTGATGGCTTGCAAGTGCATAGGTTTGTCAGAGAATGTTTTCGCAGAAGTATATAGTTTTTATTGAATCCCAACAAGGATCCTAGGAAAGTGTTTTTATGCGGTGTTTCTGTCACACCCAAGGTGTCACATGTCTTGAGTGAATTGACTGCAAAAGTTGATGGTGGAAGTGATGAATAAAAGATAGAGGAACTTGCTTAGGAAATAATTAAATTGTATAAAAGTAAAGATGCGAAAGGTGTGTAAAGGTCCTGCAGATGAGAAGTTAGGCGCGGAGAGAAACAATTCATGGTGATAGTTAAAGTGCCAAATGGAATGAGTGGAGTAAGTGATAGTGATATTTCTTATTTATAAGTGAGTAGGTAAGCAACCCATATACCAACCAGGAGTCCTCATGGCCAATTCTTCCCAATCCCAATGATCCATCTGCTTGTTACCATGGCCATGGTCAACACATTAATTAAGGTCTTGCGACCGGATCAAGGCTTTAATCTTGATGGTTCCTTGTTGCCCTCGAGTAGTGCTAGCTCTTCTTTGATATCGACCGTGTCACTCGGGGGGTCACCGAATTACTAGCATACAAGTTCATACCTATGAGATCTTTGGATCATGTTACCTAGGCCTTTAAATTAGATAACAAGCATTAGGCAAACATAGATATTCATTCTCACTATTGAATAAAACATTACAACAATCACAAATGGATGGATTTAAAGGAGGCACAACACATCTCACCAATCCCCTACATCTCCCACGCCTATGGGGATTTACTCAGACATGAGAGGAAGACAAATCAAAGGCATAATTGTATTGCAAAGGAAAATCATCTCAAAGTTATTGTAGCAAACCGCAATAGTGATTAAAGATCAAATCAAATACAAATCGAAGGTAGATCAAAGTATAAAACCCTAATCTTACAAGTGCCAATCTCTCTCTCTAAGTAATGCTGGAATGATGGTGGAGTATGTGGTTTAGATGTTGGAGATCATGGAGGAACAAGGCGAATTTCTTCTCCTCTTTCAGATCTGATCTCCTCTAGATGGCTTGCGGCGGCTCTATCTTTTGTTTTGTGGTTCTTCTCTTCTCTCCTCCTTCACGAAAGTTGCTTGTATTCATATAAGGAAGACGTAGGTGGGTAGTACGGGTGGGCGGTACGGGCGCACCCTGACCGTACAAGTGGTCATTAAGTATTCAGGACGCCTCCAATGGAAGTTGCTGCAATTGGGGATTTGCTCATTTCTAGTGTAATTATCCCATAAATGCTATTAGATATTCAAAACATGTCCATTGCCTGAAAACCACCACAAGAAACCAAGGATTCCCTAATTGTGACATTAACATTAGTGGAAAGGGGTGATCTTCAGTGAAATCCGGCAATAAATAAGAGGAAAACTAGTGGTAAAAAGTGATGAAATTTGGAGATATCACACCCCATTTGACTGAGGTGGGTAGGGGGCATCCTCTCATGGATAATACCATGTTCTATACATAATAGATCAAGTTCATTTGAAAAGTACTCTCCACCATGATCCGATCTTAGCCGCTTGATTTTACGATCAAGTTGGTTTTCTGCTTCAACTTTATAGATTTTGAAGTAGTTCAAAGCTTCATCTTTAGATATGAGAAGATAAACATAGTAGTATCTAGTGGAGTCATAAATCAACATCATGAAATGTATGTTTGCACCTCTTATTAAAACACCATTCATCTCACATAGATCCGAATGTATAAGTTCCAGCGGTGCTAAGTTTTTCGGTTCCGCAACCATAGAGACTTGCGGGGTTGCTTTGCTTGAACGTAAACTTGGCACTTAGAACCTTTGACAGAAGTGAACTTCGGAATTAAACTCATATTGTCTAGCCGCGCCATGCAACCAAAGTTAATATGACAGAGTTGTGAATGCCAGATATTGGACTCATTATCATTGCAAACATGATTAATAACTTTAGTACATGAGTCTGACAAAGATAAGCGGAACAAACCTCCGCACTCATAACCCTTTCCAATAAATTGTACATACTTAGAAATTACAACTTTATTAGACTCAAAAACCAACATAAAACCATCTCGACATAAAACCGATCCGCTGATGAGATTCTTATTGATGGAAGGAACGTGTTGCACATTCTTCACCTGTATGGTCTTCCCCGAAGTAAACTTCAGATTTATCGTACCAACACCATGAACAAAAGTACGTGAGCCGTTTCCGATCAACACGGAGGAAGTCCTTGAGACATGATAAGAAGAGAACATGGAAATATATGTGTATTAGCACCCGTGTTGATCCACCATTTAGGAGAATGACATACTGAAAGGATAGTAGGTAAAATACTGTACCTGCATCCTTTATCTCGGTATCTCCAATAACAACATTAGCGGTATTGTTGTTGTTCCCATGTTGACGCTTGTCAAAGCAATTAGGGTAGCTAGGAGCCCAATGATCAGAATCACCACAGATGTGGCAAGAGCCTTTCTTCTTACCATTTTTCCTCTTAATGTTGGTTCAGTGTGTGGCCTTGTTCTTGTCATCAAACTTCCCTTTGCCTTTATATTTTTTCTTATTCTTGAAATTTTGGGATTGTAAGTTTTTCTTCTATACCAAATTGGCACTAGAAGCTCCCTCAAATCGTCGAGTACGTGTGTCTTTTGCTATCGCCTTCTCTTCCACATGAAGAGACCCAATGAGATCCGTAACGGAAAACTCTTGACTCTTATGTTTCAGAGAAGTAGCAAAGTTCCTCCCTAAGGGAGGAAGCTTGGCAATAATGCCTCTGGCCACAAATTTGTCCGGTAAGGTACACTTGAACTGCTCAATTTTTTTGGCAAGTGATTGTATCTCATGAGCTTGCTCAATGACGGAGCACTCATCAACCATCTTGTAGTCATAGAATTGCTCCATGACATACAACTTAGTGCCAGCGTCCGAGACCCCAAACTTGGCCTCGAGCGCATCCCACGCATCTTTGCCATAATCAAATGACATGTATGAGTCAACAATGTTCTCCCCAAGAACATTGAAAAGAGCCACCAGAAACATGGTGTCGGCTTTCTTAAAGGCCGATTCCTTCTCAGCAGAAAGATCTCCTTCAGGTTTGCCAAGAGTGGTGATATTGTAGTTTAGGTTTTCAAACCATAGAATTGCTCTTGTGCACCATATCTGGTAGTGCACACCATCAAAATAAGGCGGTCTAGTAGCCACAGCTACACTAGTGGAATTATGTTGCCTATAATCAGGCTTTTAGATTGTTGAAAATATAAGCAATAATCCATATGATTTAATTCGAATAAATAATTGATAAAGCATGATCATACAAATAGCAACTAAATAGATCACGCAAACTAACCGGGTAGATGAACAGATTACATATAAACAAGATAAACCTATTACATCTATACCAAACGCTAGAACTAGACACTCTGGCATAATCTGAATGAGGGAGATTGAGATCACATACGGTGTAGCGGCGACAACAGTAGTGTCCGCAACATTGTTGCCCATGTTGAGGTTGTCGAAGAGGTTGGTGATGTCTGGGAAGAATTCGTCGTTCGGGAACTCATCGTTGGATGATGTTGTGGATGCCAATAGTCGCGCTTGAGAGCTCCCCAAAAACTGGATCGCCCCTCACCCGTACAGGTTCACAAGAGGCGGGGTTCCGGAGGCCTACTGTCCTGATCTGCCGTGCACACCGCAAGCTGGTATGGGGAAGACGAAGGCAGTGGCACAATAGATTAGAAGGAGACGCGTGTGATAGGCAGTGTCGATTAGGTTTAGTGCAAATGCTTATGTAGTGCAGGTCTCGACCCACATCCGAGTCTGTAACAGCCCATCATCCAGAAAATCTGGAAATAGCTGACTAATAAACGCATCTATTAATGACTCACCCGTACAGGTTCACAAGAGGCGGGCTTCCGGAGGCCTACTGTCATAATTAATCCATGACTAATAAACGCTCTACTCGACGAGATTCATGCAACCTACAGCGCGCGGGCATCGTGATGAGACGAGGCGAGCGACATCAAAGGAGGAGTACGCGAGAGTTTCTCTTCTTCTCACACATTAGTGAGTGGTAGAACAACCTAGTATATAAGAAGGTGTAACTCTGACTCAACTAGACATGTGAGACTAAACTTTAGCATCACTAGCTCGCATATGAGCTGCCACAAATAATGGGCCAAAGAGAATTTCAGAATTTGTATTTGTTATGGGCCAAAAGCCCATCATGCAAATACCTCAAATTCCAACAGTTAGATGCCCCTAATAACATGCATGAAATTTCAAATTGAAAAGGTTCCAAAAGTAGATAGGTAATTTGGCAGAGCCGTATTTACTAGAGGGGTGTAAAAAAGGTCAAAATTACTATGGCTTTTGCTAGTTGGGCTTGCTAAGGCCGAGTAAGCTAGTTGTTTTAGAATATAGTTAGGCCTGATAATGGGTGTGTTAGCTTTGTGACAAGAAAATAACGAAGAACAAAAACGAAATCGCAGCAAGGAGACATAGATTTAACGCGGAAAAACCTCTTCAACAAAGAGAGAAAAAAGGCATGGGCACCAGCCGACAAAACTTAACTATAACGGGGAGTGTTTATACAACGCCAGGTATTTTCACAGATGCAACTTATCCCAGTCGGCGGCTTACAAGAGGTATATATAATGGTGGAAACCTAGGTCATCAACGATCTGTACCGCGGGGGTGCTACAATCTTCTTCTCCGCTCCGTCAGAAGTTAGCCTCCTTAATAGAATTTCGATCATACTTCAACATGGTGTATATTTGTACACATGTTTAGCTGTAGCTCTGCCCCTGGGAGAGGTGAACTTTGGTGCTTATGTCATTCACTTTGTTGGAAAACATATTGTATATTCCTACACATGGGTGCTATGATGCACCTTTGTGACTTTTCATATTTATAAGCTGCTAATTTTTTTAATAAAATTCATAACATCAACATTAGTTGTATCAAATGATACAATAAAAGTTTAGAATAGGCTCAATATAAGAAAAAGAAAAATCCACCATTAGACCACTGGCATTATTAATAGGAAGAATCCACTACTTAATTTAAACTATCTGAAAGAGTATGAGTTTGGCGGAATATGATTGATATATTATTAAGCCATAAGCGTACATGGGATTATCTTGGAGTACAAGTCAAGTTAGGATTGTACATAAACAGATCCTAACTTTATCTAAACTACCATAACAACCGTATATGCCTAATATATACTCGCTTATGAGGCTCAATAATATATCCATCATAATCCGCCAAACTCATACGCTTCCGCCGCGCCGCCCCTAGGGGGATCGATGTCCATGATCTCCTCCGGGAGCCATGCAATCCGTCACAGGGTTCATCTGCCGATATGTGATCGGCTGCCCTGGTGAGTCTTTTCTGATCTAGTAGATTGGTTTTTCTCTCCACCGATCGCTTGGCTAGTCTTTTTTTTTGGTTTACCCATCATAAATCAGAGTGAATCGCCCACCGCCGTCGTCATCACCGCGCCTCTACTCCGACCATCAGCGTCGACGATCTACACCGCGCCCGTGCGCCTGCCTCCTCCGCTGCCTACCTCGGCATGCTGTCGCAGCCTCACAGCAGGTTGCCGCACACCTCGGCCGGCTGCTGCACCTTCCTCGGTAGGCTGCTGTGGCTGTCCCCCCTTGGATCGTCTTTGTTTCCATCGTCCAGGACTTCACCGACAACGCCGCCATCGACTCCGATCTACGCGTCGTCAATGCCATGGCGCATACGGCGCACTGTCGGTCTGATCAACCGATCTCGCGCCCGTCTACGCCAAGCACATCCTCGAGCACGCGCCTACTACCGATTGAGCTACGGGTTGACGCTGTGTCTCCCCTTCGGGCCACAACGCCACCGCCTTTTGTTCATGCTACCAGCTTCCAAACGCGTCTTCCTTGGCGTGTACGTCGCTGGTGGTCTCCTAGCCGCTGCAGCGACTTGCGTCCTGCAACTATGCTGCCCCAATGGGTCATAGCATCGCTGCACGCAATCTACATCTTCGTCCCTGCGCACCAACGCCCTAGGCTATCTCCGCACCACCTCCACGGTGCAGGTCATCTATGTCAGTGCATGGTATTCGTCACGTCGGATTCTTCTTCGCCTACATCGAGTACCACCGTCGCGCCAATCTAGGCGTCCAATATGACCACTCCAAGCTGTCGTTGGTTTCGCCGCCTTCTATGTCTTCGTCCCTGCCCTTGCGAGCCCGGTATTGGCAACACCGGTGCGTGCCTTCGTCCCCGACGAACCCCCGAGCCTGGCAATCTCGGATCGGTGCCTCGTCTTCTCCGGCCTGGACAAAGTCTTCTTTGGCATCAACACCTTTCTCTACCACTGCCTCGACCGCGTCATCGACAAGCTCTTCTTTGTATACTCGGTTCTGGCAAAACCGGAGTGTGCGTTCTTCCCCGGCGTGCGCCTAATTCTAGCAAAACTATGGCCGCAGCTCGTCCTCGATGGCTCGGACTGCATCGACTTTGGCATCGACACCCCTCGGCAAGTTGTCGTGGCCCCATGGCAAGCCTCCACGGACCCACAACGACTGCCTCGATGCGTCTCCATCATCCTCCTCGCGCACTATGCGCATGCGGCTTCACGTGCGGCTACCTCGACACCGGCATCTCCGACCACGACATCGACCATAGCGACCCCTCGCAATGGCTACCCGACCTAGGCACCGCCTCAAGCTCTCGGCTCCCTCGACATCGGCACAAGGGCTATCACCTCGCCTGAGCATCTCACCAGCTTCCTCTACAGTCCAAGCTACCACGACGCTACACCATCCATGACGTTCCCGCTCGGCAACGGAGGAATGTCATCCTACTGGATGCTACTTCGGTTTATCTCCAGTCTGACCGCCTGTGACGTTCCAGTCGTTCACGATGCTACCGCTACGACTGCGGCGGGGGGGAGGGGGGTGGAGTATTAGACATATACGGTTGTTATGGTAGTTTAGATAGAGTTAGGATCTGTTTACGTACTATCCTAACTTGACTTGTACTCCAAGATAATCCCTGTACGCTTATATATACTCGGCCATGAGGCTCAATAATAAATCTATCATATTCCGTCAAACTCATACTCTTTCACTATCTAATAACCATGAAATATGTAACTTTTTTGTTTTTTAAGTTGTTTTGAAATTTATATTTGAGTTTCTTTTACACGATTCAAATAAATTGTATATCTGTCACCATTTTTATTGGATTCTTCATGGCGGTAATACAAAACCAAAACCTAAAAGTGTGATGCACGTCTACGTGAAACGAGGGCTTGTATCTGGGCTCAAGAGGACAATGGGAGAAAAAGGACATTGCACAACTTGCACCATAGCATTGTCTTCATTTGTCAAAATCACCCAAAAAACCGCATGAGCCCATAGGACAATCAGAGAAGAGCATATGTTGCAACAAGCCGACAAATGACCAAAAGGTCATAACTCACAACTAGAGAAAGAAAAATATAGGAGTCCAATAACCCAAGAAAGAATACAACTCAGCAACCAGATGAACTAGGTTTTCTAAGGCGGATGATTTGGTAGCTAAGACCAAATGACCAACTCCTTTTGTTGGTAAGTTCAATGCGAGTATGAAGGTGCGATGGAACATATAATTCAAAAAGCATACGAATAAACAGAACAAGAACACATATGCAAACAGAGGATTGGAAAACATTGTAATTCCATAAACTTGTGTGTTTGATTCACATAAATAAGGAAAACACTTGAATCCAAATAAACTTAGTCAAATCAATGGCAAAACATTTGCATCGTATGATTATGATTCTGTTACATTGTTAAATACTTTACACTACTATAAATCAGGGCTTCTGTTCGGCCCCGATTCTTTGTCTAGTCCCGGCTGGGTTACGGACTGGGACTAGTGATAACACTAGTCCCGGTTTGTCCCGGCTCGAATGGCTAGGAGGCCATGGCAGCTCTAGTTTCGGATTGTTCCGGACCTCTATCCCGGTTCATGACACGACTCAGAACAAGAGGTCTCGCGCCAGCCAGCTCGACGCAAGGGAGCCTTTAGTCCCGGGTTGTATCACTACCTGGGACTATAGGTCAATTTTTGATTAGGCAAAAAGTTACTGAAATTTGAAATGTGTAATTTTAGACTTTCAGAGCTCCGAAGAGTACAACGTAGAAAGATGGAGAATTGCAATGAAAAGTTTTATTCGATTTTTAATTACGCTTAAAATATATTACAAGCAAACACCACTTGAACATCACACAACACCACTCGAACATCACGCAACACCACTCGAACTATGCGCCGCCTAGGGCTCTGGCGGCACTGGCAGGTCGACAAGACCCCATTCTTCTTCGAGAGAGCCGTAGATCGCTTCCTGCATCTGCAACCCCTCTACAACTTGGGGGATACGCGCACGTAGGTACGCGTCATCGAGATTGACCTACACCTCTTCCCGAAGCTTGTCGCGCACGTCTGCGAGTGCAACATGCCGCCGGTGCTCCAGCAGAAATACGCGGTCCATCACCTCCCACGAGAAAGGCTCGCAGGTGGTCCTGTTGCGGTTGTATTGAGTGCGCCGCGGGCGGCGGTTGAACATCAGCGTGTATATCTGCGGACAACCCGGAATCAGAGGCGGCAACAAGCCCGGTTCCTCCGGTGGGATTTCTGGGCGGTTCTCGGGAGTGCCAGCGCGACGACATGGACAACCAGGCATGGGTGCGATTTCTGGTTGTGCCTACATCAGCTAGCCTCCCCCTTTTTATGGATGCGCCTGGACGCGGCGGGAAAGACCTAGAAGAGGCGAGAATCGGCAAGAAAGAAAGGCGGGAGGCGACGGCAACGCAATGGAAATACACACAACGGGAAAGACCCAGAATGCATATGGGGGATGAGCCTCTCTAAAACTTGAATTGGATCTCTGAAGAAACATCATACGGTGAGTCTAAAAATGGTTTTTTCAAAAACTCATGATCATTAGATCATGTACGTGTAGTTCAAACCAGACCCACTTCCTACCGATTCGGTAGACATTTGTCTTTTTCACCCAGAGTGGACGGAAAGGTTCGAGATACCCTGGTTGGTACATTGTCCATGTAAGGTGGTCTAGTATTTTTGGAAAATGGGATGGTAGCATTTTGAATTATGCCTTTGGTGGTTGCTTCACAAAACACCCCGTTTTTAGCACTTGTAAAATGGAAAATGACTTTTCCGTGCGACGAAAAGGAAAACCTCCTCCTACAACATTGTTCGCCATCACAATATGCACATGCGTGCACAACATGGGTACAATATCATAAACTACGCCGAGATTCTGGCCATAACATTTGTCATTTGGTCCGGAAGCCATGAAACATCGAACATGATAGCTCATTTTGAGAAGGACTTTTCAAGATGCAATCATTATACCAAGTTTGGTATTTTTTCTTGCAACTATGTCACATAATATGACACCACGTGAATGATTTATATTGTTCGAACCGTTTTGAATTTCTTATGCCCATTTCAAAATTTTCATGTTTCAAACTATGGTCAAAACGGTGAGCATGCGGATGGGGATGAGCCTCTCTTAAACTTGAATTGGATCTTTGAAGAAACATCATATTGTGAGTCTAATTTTTTTTTCAAAAAATCGTGAGCATTAGATCATATACCTGTAGTTCAAACCGGATCCACTTCCTACCGATTTGGCAGAAATTTGTTTTTCACCCGGGGTGGACGGAAATGTTCGAAATACCCTGGTTGGGGCATTGTCCATGTAAGGTGGTCTAGTATTTTTGGAAAATGGGGTGGTAGCATTTTGAATTATGTCTCTAGTGGTTGCTTCACAAAACGCCCCGTTGAAATATGCAAAAAAATAGTGAATGCATTTTGAAATTAAAATGGCACAATTGATACATCATGCAAAAAGATATATGGATGATATATTAAGATTTCTTATATTTTTCTGATAATAATAGACATATTATTTGTATTATTTGGATTTATTAAATAGGAGCTATGAATTTTGAATTAGAAATAGTCATTTCCAATTCTAATGTTTTTGCATTCGAAAAGTCACAATTTTTTTTAATTAGAAAAGTTACAAGAGACCATCTAGTCATGGGTCTAAATACAAACTGGGAATAGAGGTCTAGCCTCACACAAGAAACCGGTAGAGGCTGAAAAATGACTTCTAGTCCCAGGTCGTGGCATGACCCGGGACTAGAGGGTCTTTAGTCCCGGGTCGTGGAATGACCCGGGATTAAAGGCCTACACCATATATACCAAAGCGTCTGCTCCGTCTTCCCGTCCGTTATCATTCTCTCTGGAGCAAACAACATGTAGGAGGCGCCACTGACCCCGACGCCGGTAGGCTGCCCAAATCGCGTGATACGTCCATTTTGCATCACTATTCTATGTCATAATTCACTATTATTCATTGATATATTTCGTATTGAGAGGTGATACTTATGTTATTTCGTCTGTTTTTGCATGGTTGATGACTTTTGGAGCATGGACCGCTGCAGTCAGGATTCTGATGGAAAAGGTGCTGTTTGGAGGCAAAATTCACGAAGATCAGAAAATCCGGGAAAATATATGGAAAATCCTATTTTTCCAGAAGACGAAGGAAGCCAGAAGGGGGGCTAGAGATGGGCCACAGGGGGCCCACACCACCGCCTGGTGCGGGCCAGCCTAGGCCGCGCCACCAGGTGGTGTGGCCGCCCTGGTCCACCCCTGGCACTCCCCTCTGGCGTATATTATCCTCCCGAAACCCTAAGACTCGGAGAGCGACCACAGAAAGATTCCGCCGCCTCTGCAGGGCAGAAAACACCGAGAGAGAAAGATCTCTCCGGTAGACAGATTTTTGCCGGGGAAATTCCTTCCCGGAGAGGGGAGATCATCGCCATCAACACCATCATCAAGCTGGACTTCATCGGGATCATCATCATCATCACCACCATCATCACCATCAGCACCCTCATCACCATATCCATATTACTGTAACAATTGTGTTGAATCTTGCATAGTTCATAGGGGAAAGTTTCCCGGTGTTGATTACTCTTTGTAGTTGATGCTATTGAGTGAACCATTGAATTATTGTCTATGTTCAGATTTTTATACATCATTATTCCATCTCTGATCATGATCCATATGATGTCTTGTGAGTAGTTCGTTTTGTTCTTGAGGACATGGGGGAAGTCATGCTGTTAGTAGTGGAATTATGTTGAGAAAGATTCAATAGTTTGATATTTAAGTTGTGGTGTACTTCTTCTAGTGGTGTCATGTGAACGTCGACTACATGACACTTCACCTATATGGGCCTAGGGGAATGCATTGTGTATTTGGCTACTAATTGTAGGGGTTGCCGGAGTGATAGAAACCTTAACCCCCGTTAGGAAACCATTGCGCAAGGGACGTAAGGGTCTTAGATTTTAAGGCTGTGGTTAGGTTTCTACCTTAATTACTTTCTTGTACTTACGGATGTTTGCAAGGGGTATAATCACAAGTATGTATTAGTCCTAGGAAGGTCGGTACATTAGCACTGGTTCACCCACACAACACTTAGCAAGCTAAAGAAGATTAATCAACTATATGAAGCGAAAGCACTTGACAGTCTTCCCATGTGTCCTCGAGAACGTTTGGTCATCTTAAGTAATACAACCGGCTTGTCCTTTGCTGCATAAAGGATTGGGCCACTTGCGGCATTTATTCCTACTGTCTTTTATTTACTCGTACTTTGTTTACTTGCTTTATCAAAAAACCATAAAAATCCGTTTGCTAAGTATTTGCAGAGAATTCTTGATCCTTACCACTAGCCAGCACCTTCTGCTCCTCGTTGGGTTTGACACTCTTACTTATCAAAAATACTGCGATACACCCCCTATACTTGTGGGTCATCAAGACTTTTTTCTAGCGTCGTTGCTAGGGAGTGAAGTGCTATTGGAGAGTGGAACTGGTAAAGGAAAGTTCTACTGTGAGTATTGTTTACTTCTGCTAGTTGCTTTGTTTTCATTATGGCTAATTCGTTGAGTTTCTTATTTGGCAATGCTACTACCACTGCTAAGGTAGTAGATAAACCACCACCTGTTGAGAATGATGTTTTTAAAATACCTACAAGAATTATTGATCGTGTTATGGATAACTACTATGTTGGGGATGGAACAGTCCATCCCGGTGATCATTTACTCTTTATACACAAATTATGTGGGTTGTTCAAGTGTGCTGGTATTACTACAGATCAAGTTAAGAAGAAGTTATTCTCATTATCACTGAAAGGAAGAGCTAAGGAATGGTATAAGCTGCTGAAGAATGGTCAAGCTCTAGAATGGGAGGAAATAGTGCCTCTCTTTTATTCAAAGTTTTATCCTCCTAGTGAGATTCATAAAGATCAGAATCAAATATACAACTTTTGGCCTCTTGATGGAGAGAGTACAGCTCAAGCTTGGGGGAGATTGAAGTTACTAATGCTCAAATGTCCCATTCATGAGCTCCCCAACAATATTATTATCAATAACTTTTATGCAAGACTCCCTCTACATGATAAGGATTTATTGGACGCTTCTTGTGCTGGATTATTCACTCGCATGGAAGAAGAAGCTAAATGGGATCTTCTGGACCATATTCAAGACAATGCTGAAGCATGGGAAAATGACAAAGGTAGAAAGCCAGTGGGAACTAATGACATTCAAAATATTAAAAATGCTTATGGTCTAGACTCTCAAGCTATTGCTTCTTATTTTAAGGCTTTTGCTTCTTACATTGAAGTGCCTAAAAAGAAGTGGAATAAGTATCATGAACCTTATAAAGATATTTCTAAGAGTGTTCCTGCAAGAAATACTGAAGTTTATACTACTAATCATGTCTTATCTAAACCTTACATTGAGAAAATGTCTTTCCCAGTTAAGATAAAGGAACATTCTATGATAGCTAGTATGGTTAATGAAAGTATAATCAAAGCTGTTGAACCTGATGAACAAAAGGTTGATGAACCTATTATAGCAAATGTGAAAGACTTTGTTACTGGATATGAAGAAGAGGGACACACTATCCTTTGTAAGGATACCTCTAATATTGTTTCACAAAGTAGTGTTATGAGAGCTAGTATTCCTGTGTTTTCTGTTAGAATAAGTGATCATTGCTACGATGGTCCTTCTGATAGTTATATTGTTAAGTTTATGCATGATACTGAAAGTTACTATGAAAGAGGGAAAAGTGTTCTGATGCATCTCAATAATATCAAGTTTCCTTGTTTTATGCTGCAAGTTTTTATGTTGCACTTCTTTTGCCTTCGTAAGCAAGTAGCCTCTAGTTTCAACAACTTGTTTGTTTAAAAAATTCCTTGCATAGGAAGTGGGTTAGACTTAAAGCGTGTTTATTTTTGCTTCTTAATGCTCATTTTCACTTCAATTCATATTCCTAAGTGAGCATCTTCAAAATTATCTTGTCCATCTTAATGGCTATAAAGAAAGAGCTCTTTGAGAGACAACCCAATTTATTTTTGCTTTCAGTTTGTTTTTTTGTTTGTTTGAGTCTTGGAAGTTTTTACTTAGGTAATAACCTCTCCTTATCCGTTTTGTTTGGTTTTTGTGTCAAGATCAACCTCTAATAAGAGAGAATTAAGATTTGGGGAAGTTCCTGTCCCGAAACAGATTTTTTGTGCTTCACCGTAAAAAATTGTGAGAGATCTCTGTTTGTCGGATTGAGCTGTAATTTTTTGTACTTATGCCCCATGTTGTTATTTAACTTTAGTTAGTTTTGCACTTTTTGAGTTGAGCAACAGAAGATTTTCGAAAAAATTGTTCTTTACCTGCTGGTCTGTTTTGACAGATTTTGCCACTCTTGCATTTGCTTCTTTAATCGATTCCCTTTTGAATTCTTTTTGGATTTTCAGAAGGAGTTTCTACAGTAGCTTATGTTTTGATGGTTTTAAGTAGAAGTTTGGACTCAAAAGGTTTTATCACTTCACTTGTACTAATGTTGCTAATGAGAATTGTGTGAAGTTGTGTGTGAAAGAAATTTCCAGGAAGAGAAAGGTTTTATGAATCAAGTAATAAGTGTATGAAGATGAGGATATTGATGTTATTCAAGTGGTGACTCTGGAGAAACTTCATAATATATAACCCCCCGGATCCCCCGAGGTTCGTATATTGTGTTCTCGTCGTGTTTTTGTTTCGATCTGTTTCTGCCAGGAACTATCTTTGAAAGCTTTAAAGCACAATGGTGTCTGCCAAGGATAAAGGAAAGGAGCCTATGGAGGAAGATCTCCAAGACCCCAAGCAGGGGCTGGTACCATTAGTCTCTTGCCCTGCATCAACGGAAGCCGTACGAGTCACTAAGGAGTTTTGCGATAAGTATCGAGACTTGAGGAGGAAGGTGGACATGCTCCAATGGGAGAATAATAGGCTTTGCAAGATGCTGGAAGATTTCCTCATGCCAACTAAGAAAATATTACCACCACCACCAAAGGAGTAATTCGTCATAAGGTTTGGCATCCCCTTGGTTTGTTCCAAGCTTGGGTGAGTGCCGCGGTATCACATCACTATCTTCTATCTTTTTACCTTTTTAGTAGAGTCATATCATGAATAGAGAAATTATTGTGTAGGATGGTTTGCATTATGGAAGTGTCCCCTCTCTCGTTAGATATGTATCCCTTTGTGTGAGTTGTCGTTATGGATTATTAATGAGAAGTTCTATCATTTACTCTTTTGCATAGCTTGTATTAGTTTTCAATTCGTTGTTATATGATTGATCTTGTTGTTAGTATTGGTATCACTTTGGGATCATTGAGTTAATTTAGTTAGTTTTGGCAAACCTGGCTCGGTCAGTAGCAACACTATTTTTGAGAGTTGAATGAAAAGATAAAAGTACTCTAAAGAAAAATAATTTAATCATCTTTCTTTCTTGATTTGCTCATAAGTTTAGTTTTCTCTAGTTAAGAACTTTTGTTCTTCCAAGGAAGATTGCATGTTTGTCTTTATCATTGTATGTTTGTTTGTTTCCTTCAACTCTTGTACTTGCTACCCAGCCTTGCTAGCCAAAAACCTGTATTGAGAGGGAATTCTTCTCGTGCATCCACTCCTTTAAACCAAAACCCACACCATTTGTGTCCACCATACCTACCTATTAGCATTATTGCTAGTCCAAGTAAATTCTTGTTTTTTCTACCTCCCAAATTAAACTTGTTATGTGAAAATTAGTGATTAAAGCTCTCACGAACTTGATGGCACACTTTCATTTTCTTGCATTTAATAACATGAACCATTGGGTCCTTCTTTGTTGCGTATCTGCTTGCGCTTTATGAGTTGAAGTTAGCAGAACCATGTATCATGGGGAACGCTTTCAACACTGCCATGGTACTTTGTACCTAGTTGATATCATGATTCTTTTGCCTATGGATCCCGACGGTGTGAAATAAAACTCGAACTTGTAAGATCATGGAGTTTATATGTGTGTTAGAGAAACGCCTGGGCCGCTAGCCTATGCCATGCCTAATCATGGTGGAAACTTGCAGCATAACTATAGTGAGCATTCTATGAAGCATTGATACATTGCAAATGTATCTATAATTTTTGATGTTCCATGCTTAGTTTTATCCACTTTCTTGTGTTCTGTTCCAACTTTGGAGTACTTTTCATATGATTTCTTGGACTAACCTATTACCAAGAGCCACAGTGCCAGCTGCCTGTTTTCTGCTGTTTTTGGTTCCAGGAAAGTCAGAAAATGAATATTCTCGGAATTGGACGGGACAAAAGCCAAAGTGCCTATTTTTCCGGAAGTCATCAAGTGCCAGAATACAAGACGGAGAGGGGCCAGAGGGCGGCCACACCACCTGGCCGCGCGGCCAGGCCTGGCCCGCGCCAGGGGGTGGTGTGGCCAGCCCAGGCACCCCCTCGGCCTCCCCTTCCGACTATAAGATGCCCTCGGGGCGTAAACCCTAAGTACCCAATCAAAAATCCACGAAAGAGTCTGTAGTCACCGTCATCTCCATCCCTAGACCGGGAGGGATCTGAAGCTCTTCCCGGCACCCTACTGGAGAGGGGAATTCACCCTGGAGGCCTTCTTCATCACCATGCAAGCCTCCGGTGTGATGCGTGAGTAGTTCATCCTTGGACTACGGATCCATGTAGTAGCTAGATGGCTGGTTCTCCTCCTTTGTGCTTTCATGTTTAGATCTTGTGAGCTGCGTTCATGATCAAGATCATCTATTTGTAATTCTGCATGTTGTGTTTGCGGGGATCCGATGGATATTGAGATGTTATTTCAGATTGATTATTGATTCTATCATGTCTTTGTTATTTGTGATCTTGCATGCTTTCCGTTGTTAGTAGCTATCTTGGCCAAGTAGATGCTAGCAACTCCAAGAGTTAGTATTTATGCTCGATAGTGGGTTCATGCCTCTGATAATCTGGGGAAGTGACAAAAATCTCTAAGCTACTAGATGTGTAGTTGCTACTAGGGAGAAAACAACAATCCTTTGTTCATAGAACAATCGTATTATTTACTTTACACGCAGTTCAGAAAGCAATAATCTGTTGCTTGAAACTTAATACTGGAGGGGGTTCAGATGATAACCTGAAGGTGGATTATTAGTCATATATGTAGTTGGATGGCGGTCTATGTATAATGTTGTAATGCCCAATCAAGTCTCAAAGGAATAAAGATGTTTAGTATATGCAAGTATTGCTTTCTCGATGTTTGTCAATTGCCCCGCTGTAATTTATTCACCCAGCATGTTATCTATCTTAAGGAGAGCCACCTCTAGTGAACTATGGATCCCGGTCCTTGTCTTTTACATACAATCTACAATCTTTCACTTCTTTGTGTTTACTTTCTGCAAACTTTTACTTCTTTCCATTCGATACGTTTAATCCTTTGTTTTTCGCAAAACACGGTGAGATTGGCAACCTCATCGCAAGTTGGGGACAAAGTTCTGTGATTGTGTTGTGCAGGTCTCCACATTGCTACTAGCACCGCTAGTGCGCCCTGCCAAAGCTCAGCTAGTAACACCTTTGAGGTGTTTCCTTGCTCCTACTGGTTCGATTAAAACTTGGTTTCATAACTGAGGGAAACTTGCTGCTGTGCTCATCATACCTTCCTCTTGGGGTTCCCAACGAGCTCTACATCAACACCGCCATCAAGCATTTTTCTAGGCGCCGTGCATTGAGCCATCAAGCATCCTCAATAAAAACCTATGCAAATAGCAAATAAAAAGATCGTTGAGATGCTCACTGTCTGCTTGCCTCGTCACTTTGATTATGGGATAGCTCCTGTGTCATGTGCAATGGGTACCCCATTGGCGGTTCTCAATGATACACGTGTATTTACAATGACAAGAGCTTACTCGTGACTGAAGTTGAGTAACATGAGGTTCGGTACTCATAAGTAAGGGGCATGATATTTCAACTTATAACTTGTCAAGCATATCCTCTTAGTTGTGTCACTTTAACCTTAATCACCAAATGATGCCTATCATAGGGGCAATGAGAGCTGAAAGCTAGTAAGTATCATAATTTTTGGGAGCTCTTTATGAGACTTGCAACCCCTACTTCCCTCTACGAAGGGCCTTTCTTTTACTTTGTAGTTGAGTCAGTAAACCTATTCCCTTCTATCTCAGCAAGTATTTTGAGTTGTTGTGTTTCATTCATTCATATGATGATTTATTCAATTATGTTTCTTATGTTCCTTGTTTTGCACATTGCTCTTATCTTGGTGATTACTACTTTGAAAGCTATCATTGAAAACCAGTTATTTGTGAACATCAGCAAATTATCAACTATTCTTCGACCAAGAGCTAAGTTTGCCATTAACAATTATGATTTACTTTATGTATCTTTATTGTGTTTCCTTTGCTTATGTAAGTTCAGTTATATAATAGTGAGTTGTCTTCTACTATGATTTATGTATTGATGAATGTGATGCTTCTTGTTCGTATTCTTTTATCGACTCTTCACTCCATAAACCTGAGGTCATGTTTATTGAGCTCAGTTTCGCTTGGGGACAAGCGAAGTCTAAGCTTGGGGGGAGTTGATACGTCCATTTTGCATCACTATTCTATGTCATAATTCACTGTTATTCATTGATATATTTCGTATTGAGAGGTGATACTTATGTTATTTCATCTGTTTTTGCATGGTTGATGACTTTTGGAGCATGGACCACTGCAGTCAGGATTCTGATGGAAAAGGTGATGTTTGGAGGCAAAATTCGCGAAGATCAGAAAATCCGGAAAAATATATGGAAAATCCTATTTTTCCAGAAGATGAAAGAAGCCAGAAGGGGGCTGGAGATGGGCCATAGGGGGCCCACACCACCCCCTGGTGCAGGCAGGCCTAGGCCGCGCCACCAGGTGGTGTGGCCGCCCTGGTCCACCCCTGGCACTCCCCTCTAGCGTATATTATCCTCCCGAAACCCTAAGACTCGGAGAGCGACCACAGAAAGATTCCGCCGCCTCTACGGGGCGGAAAACACCGAGAGAGAAAGATCTCTCCGGCAGACAGATTTCTGCCGGGGGAATTCCTTCCCGGAGAGGGGAGATCGTCGCCATCAACACCATCATCAAGCTGGACTTCATCGGGATCATCATGATCATCATCACCACCATCATCACCATCCGCACCCTCATCACCATCTCCATATTGATGTAACAATTGTGTTGAATCTTGCATAGTTCATAGGGGAAACTTTCCCAGTGTTGATTACTCTTTGTAGTTGATGCTATTGAGTGAACCATTGAATTATTGTCTATGTTCATATTGTTATACATTATTATTCCATCTCTGATCATGATCCATATGATGTCTTGTGAGTAGTTCGTTTTGTTCTTGAGGACATGGGAGAAGTCATGTTGTTAGTAGTGGAATTGTGTTGAGAAAGATTCAATAGTTTGATATTTAAGTTGTGGTGTACTTCTTCTAGTGGTGTCATGTGAACATCGACTACATGACACTTCACCTATATGGGCCTAGGGGAATGCATTGTGTATTTGGCTACTAATCGTAGGGGTTACCGGAGTGACAGAAACCTGAACCCCCGTTAGGAAACCATTGCGCAAGGGATGTAAGGGTCTTAGAGTTTAAGGTTGTGGTTAGGTTTCTACCTTAATTACTTTCTTGTACTTACGGATGTTTGCAAGGGGTATAATCACAAGTATGTATTAGTCCTAGGAAGGTCGGTACATTAGCACAGGTTCACCCACACAACACTTATCAAGCTAAAGAAGATTAATCAACTATATGAAGCGAAAGCACTTGACAGTCTTCCCATGTGTCCTCGAGAACATTTGGTCATCTTAAGTAATACAACCGGCTTGTCCTTTGCTACATAAAGGATTGGGCCCCTTGATGCATTTATTCCTACTGTCTTTTATTTACTCGTACTTTGTTTACTTGCTTTATCAAAATTCCCTAAAAACCGTTTGCTAAGTATTTGCAGAGAATTCCTGATCCTTACCACTAGCCAGCACCTTCTGCTCCTCGTTGGGTTCGACACTCTTACTTATCGAAAATACTGCGATACACCCCCTATACTTGTGGGTCATCATCATGCGGGCCGTTGTCACCGCCGTCGTCCGCCGTCTGAGCCAGCGCCGTCGCTGCCACTAGCGTTGCGTGCCGTCGTCTGCGCGCGCCCCAGCCGCAAGTCACACCACGACTGCGCGCCGTCGCCCTCACCACCCCCGCCATCCTCGTGCACGTGCCCTGACCCGACCGCCATCACTCATCGCCCCAGGTGCGCCCCGGCCTTCTCCCTCCCTCGATCACCCTCCCAATCAGATGATCCAAAGAACTATGAAAAATTGATGGATTTGAGAAGATACATTACATTAGTGTGTTAGTAGTATATTAGTAGTAGTATTAGTAGTGCAATTAGTAGTAGTCTTAGTAGTAGTCGTACAATTAGTAGTAGTATTAGTAGTATGCGTAGTTATTTGTAGTAGTATTAGTATTAATTGGTAGTAGTATATATAGTGGTAGTGGTCTAGTCTTAGTATTAGGAAATGGTAAAAAATATGAGTAAAAATTAAAATAGGGAAATATTTTTTACCATCTATTTGCTCATATCTACATAAAGGTGACTTTTTAGTACATTGCTCACTCTCTTTCTTTTTCTAACTTGTTTTACTTTTCTTTCTGAAATAGTGAAGTGATGGAGCGCACCACTGACACTAACGGAAAATAGCTTATCATGGGCATTATAAATGGTGAAATAGCTATTCATATGGATAGAATTGAACCTCGTGCTGGAGAAGATTATGTGGACGAGGTTGAGATATCATCAATTCTGAATCCATCTGATGATGGACATCAGCTAGAATAGATGGATGAAGGGCAAACAAACAACGTTGATGAAGGGCAAACAAACAGCAATGAAGGGTGATGAGTCCAAAATTGAAGCATGTTTACCTTTTGTTTTTGCATATATAGAGTAGGGATCTTTGTATTTCACCGCGTCTACATGCACTATTTTGTTCTTGTTTTAACAGGATCCTAAATCATTGAGTCATATATGAACATATCAATTAGAGCTGTCATATTGTGTAATTATATGATATTTCTAAGTGATAAAAGTCATTTTATGAATTCACCTTCATACCTGGAAGAATACCAAGCGAGGAGGAGGCATCAGTACCGATAACAACCAGTGGTACGGCCAGAGCCTGTCTGTACCGTCTGCCCATACCAGGCGGCATCGTGACTGCCTCGTCAAAACTTTCTCCTAGCAAAGACGAGAGGGAGATTCGACATTTGCAGCCACCGAAACCACGAAAAACCACATCTAAAAGGGATCTGAAGGAGGAACTTGGCTGGGGAAAAATCCTAGCTACTTCACGGATCATTGGAGGACAACGCATCATGCCCTTCATCATCAACCGCTACATCTCCATTACCACCATTACCCCCATCTTTTATCTATTACATCTCATTGTAATTCAAGATTCAATTGTGGTTTGCATTAGATCTACCTTCGCACTTTTATCCATTCATTTGATTATGATGATGTTGTTGATTGCTTCCATGAGTGAGTAGTTCCTTTGTTCTTGGGGAGATGGATAAAGCCTAGCACCATTATGAACTTATAATAAAGATGATATATTCTTGTGTCCATATGACTTGGTTGTCTATGATATAATTATGATTTGTGTTTGATCTCTCTCTTTAGATGGTATGTGTAGTCAACCGCATATCATTTTCCCTCGGGACTAAAGGGAGGGAGAAATCCTTTGGACGTGTCTTGGAATCATACCCGGAATGCCCCGTGACAGATTGGCTCCGGCTCGTAAACTACACAGTCAAAGGAGGATTAAAGAGGGACTCCCTAAGCTAATTACGATATCCATGGGGAAACCCTTAATTGCGGTGGTTTGTATGGGTGACTGCTAACAGACATTGCAATGGTTATTTAGAGGTGACCTCACTCTTGGCACAACAAAGTGGCTTCCTACGAGCCTTGTAGTGAACATCTTATTATGGGGCTCTCTCCACACATATCATGACACAAGGAGTATGTTATCTGGATTACATATAACAATAATACTATGCTAGTGGTGTATCCTAAATCCCCGAGAATGTTTTAGCCCTATTGAGTTCAACCGCGCTTTCATACAAACTTGTTATTTGTTTTCTTTTACTTGTTTTAATTACTTTTCTGCAAACAACCATAAACCTTTCAAACACCCTTTACTTTAGATCAAAGACAGCTTATAAGTATACTTTGGTAGATAGTAATGAGGGACTTAAAGACCTTTACCAATAGCTCTCTGTGGGCTCAATATCTTTACTTCGGAACTAGCTACAATTGATCTGTACACTTACAGTCATCAACCTATTTTCTAGCACTGTTGCCGGGGAGCTAAGCGCTTTTGGTATTTGTTCTTAGTTACTTATTTTACTTATTGTTTTGCTAATGTTGTTTACTAGTTTCAGGTAAGGACCATGATTGCAGTTGGACTGATTAATCAGCTCGATGCTACTAAATACCTTGGGAAGTTCAATACAGGACTCGTCAAAGAATCCTCGAGTGGAGCGAACTAGAATACGAGATCAACCCTCGTTTTATCCCTATTATTAAAGAGAAAACTTTTGCAGGAGATGATCCCGATGAGGATCCTTACAATAATTTAATGCATTTTACCGAGCTACGTTGGACCCTTAAATTGAGAGGCTATTATAATGATGAACTAAAACTTAAACTGTTGAGCCAATCTCTAACCAACACTGCTTTGGCTTGGTATAGAATTTGCCCTACAGAGAAAATTTATACTTAGGAAAAACTTAAAGGAGAATTTGTGTTCGATTCTTTCCCAAGGTAAAAACTTCTAAAGTAAGAAGGGCAATTACAAACTTCAAGAACTACCTAGGTGAAGGTTAGGTAAGATCCTACAAAAGGTACAAGTCTCTACTTCATAAATGTCCCCATCACGATTTACCTAAATGGTAAGTTTTGCATATTTTCTATGGAGGACTTAATCAAGAAATTAAACATGAGCTTGACACGAATTCAGGAGGATCTTTCATGGAGTTAACTATAATTAAAGCTTGGGAACTTTTAGAACGAATTCGCCATAATAAAGAAACATGGGGATTTGATTTAGGAGGTGAAGGAGGTATATAAATTGAATATGATTGTACCAATGCTTATAAGGACTCCGGTAAGGTAAAATAAACTGCTAATGAACTACAACTTGATGATGATATTATTTTGCAAATCCTTCAGTCTTTTATAGAACATATTGAAGCTCCTAAGAAAGATCGGCTTCATTATACTCCGCCACCCAAGCCAGTTATAGAAGAAGATCCAATAATCACAGCCCTATCGAGCCATTAAAGGAGGTATCCCCATATGTTGAACCCTTTCCCAAGGACGGTGAGAAAACATATGATGGCTCAGCAACTAGAGGATCAACGCAAAGAGGAAGAATTATTTCTCAAGGAGCTGGAAGAGGAAACACAAAGAAGGAAAACTAAAGAAGAACGTGTACAAGAGGCAGAGGCATCAATAAAGGAAGATATTTTAACCATGTTTTCACACTGCAACGTAATTGAGCTAGATACCGAAGCTTTGCAATTCATCGAAGGTATGGTAAAATCTAAAGAAGTGGGTAAGCAAATCCTCCCTTGCACTTTTGGAGGAACTTTCTATTATGGCCTTTGTGACATCAGTACATCTGTTAATGTTATCCCTTTCAATTTTTATTTAAAAATTCAAAATGAATTAACTCCAGCCGAATTGGAAGATACAAATATGACTATAATGCTTGTAGATAAAATACTCAAAGTCCCCATGGGAATAATTAGAAATGTTCCAATTTGTATTGGACTGTAAAAATATCCCATTGATTTTGTACTTATTGATATGCCTACTGATGTTTATTGTTCCGTCATTTTTGGAAGAACTTTTCTAAATACCGCAGGAGAAAACATAGATTACAAGGGAAAAATTGTGTCTCTAATATGTTGCAAACGTAACCATAATTTTTGATGTTCCATGCTTGGTTTTATCTACTTTCTTGTGTTTTGTCCACACTTTAGAGTACTTTTCATATGATTTCTTGGACTAACCTATTAACAAGAGCCACAGTGCCAGCTGCCTATTTTCTGCTGTTTTTGGTTCTAGGAAAGTCAGAAAATGAATATTCTCGGAATTGGAAGGGACAAAAGCCAAAGTCAGTTTTTCACCGAGGGACACCTGGAGCCACAATACGAGACGGAGAGGGGTTGGGGACCGGCACCACCACCTGGCCGCGCGGCTAGGCCTAGCGCGCGCCAGGGGGTGGTCTGGCCGCCCCAGGCACCCCCTCAGCCTCTTCTTCCGCCTATAAGTTTCCTCCTATACAGAAACCCTAAGTACCCGATCAAAATTCCATGAAAGAGTTTGTAGCCACCGTCATCTCCATCCCTAGATCAGGAGGGATTTGAAGCTCTTCCCGGCACCCTGCCGGAGAGCGGAATTCACCCTGGAGGCCTTCTTCATCATCATGCAAGCCCCCAGTGTGATGCGTGAGTAGTTCACCTCTGGACTACGGGTCCATGTAGTAGCTAGATGGATGGTTCTTCTCCTTTGTGCTATCATGTTTAGATCTTGTGAGCTTCATTCATGATCAAGATCATCTACTTGTAATTCTGCATGTTGTGTTTGCGGGGATCCGATGGATATAGAGATGCTATTTTAGATTGATTATTGATTCTATCATGTCTTTGTTATTTGTGATCTTGCATGATTTCCGTTGTTAGTAGCTATCTTGGCCAAGTAGATGCTAGCAATTCCAAGAGTTAGTATTTATGCTCGATAGTGGGTTCATGCCTCTAGTAATCTGGGGAAGTGACAGAAATCTCTAAGGTACTAGATGTGTTGTTGCTACTAGGGAGAAAACAACAATCATTTGTTCATAGAACAATCGTATTGTTTACTTTTACACACAATTCATAATGCAATTATCCATTGCTTGCAACTTAATACTGGAAGTTCGGATGATAACCTGAAGGTGGATTATTAGTCATAGATGCAGTTGGATGGCGTTCTATGTATAATGTTGTAATGCCCACTCAAGTCTAAAAGGAGTCAATATGAGTAGTATATGCTTGTATGCTTTCTCGATGTTTGTCAATTGCCCCGCTGTAATTTGTTCACCCAACATGTTATCTATCTTAAGGAGAGCCACCTCTAGTGAAATATGGACCCCGGTTGTCGTGGTGGTGTCACGGCAGATGCCATGGATAGGCTAATAGTGGGGACTAATATGCACTAGGGGAATCCAGGGAGGGATAGTGAGGTGATTCCTCACACAGAAGTTATATTCGATTCACTTCCAAGGTTTACAAGTGCTCCTAGAGCTGTCTTGGGGAGAGGGGGAAGAAGGGACTCTCTTACTCTCGCCACTAGCTAACCCGTATAAGACCAACCCGTAGAACCTAACCTCTCTACAGAGACCCTAGCCCTCCTTATATAGGAGTGGCTAGGTCTCCACTTAGGGCATACGTGGAGGCATATTCCAGGGAATATGCCTCCTCCCAAGATAGTAAACCGACCGGGTTACTTTTCCCCCGCGTCATCCATGCAGAGGCTACGTGAGCCTCTGTGGCGCTTGCGTCACCCGACATTGGATTCGTCACCTTTGTCGGCCACGCCTCGCTGTTCTTCCCTCTGTCCGCTTCGCTCATGCCGTGCGTACCGGGTCTACTTTTGACCAGCGAGATTCCTTCCTTCTCCTAGAAGCTTGACATGACTCGGATCGTAGTTGATCCGGCCACACCCGTTACTGCATGAAAGTTAGACACATCGTTCCGACTTACGGCTTAAGTCGGTTGAGACCTAGTTAGGTGGACGCCCCTGGTCCGGGTTACTCCGTGATTCGGCCTGCCTTGAGGTGGCCCGGCCAGCATCCGCTTTGACCTTGCCGAACCTTGGCTAACTCGACCTTTATACCCCGACGTGACCTTGCCCGGGGGTATCCCCCCAACATTAGTCCTCGAAGCTGGTGCGGTCTTAGCTGCCTTGGCCGCTAAGGCCACATCAGGTTCCATTTCACTGAGCTTAGTATTTTATTTCCGAGTTACCTCCTTACCTCTATGGATTTACTTTCCCTTGGCACATTCCAAGTTTTCCCTTGCTGGCCAGGTTACCACCTTATCTCGGATTCTATGGATTTACTTTCCCTTGGCACATTCCAAGTTTTCACTTGCTGGCCGGGTTACCACATTTTCATCCGGGTTGTTCTTTCATCTCTCGTACGCTTCCCCACGTGGAGGCTAATCATCACATCGCCTCATTTCAAGGGCCAGCCACAGTAACCGCCGCAGTGATTGTCAGGAGTTACTGTACGCGTGTCACGTCACGCCTGCCTCCTCGTTAACCGCATCAATGCGCCGCGTCATGGGATCTGCTGCGCCCTGTGATCTTCCATGTGGCCTGATCCTGATTGGCCAATCCGGTATGTACACGGCCACACCGTGTGGCATAACCGCAAAACACGATCCCACTTCCCCCATGAGGGAGTGGTTCAATAGGGGAAGGGCACGCCCCTTAGGTCTTTTCCTCTTTCCGCGCCCCTCTGCCTCCAGTTCTTCTTCTTCGTCTTCTCCCGCGACAGCACTGCCGCCACCTCTTGTAAGTAGCAGCGCCGCCACAGCACTGCTTTCACGCGTCTCTGCATCGCTGCCGCCGTTGTGCACCTCCCCCGCCACGGGTCGCTGTCAGTCTAGGCCGCTGCCTCCCACCGCCAGCGAGGGCAGCGAACTCGAGATGAAAGAGGAGGAGCTCGCTGTCGCCGAGCAAGAGATGGAGGAAGACGCCGCCACGGCGGACCGTGGTGTGTGGGCCGGATCCTGGGTATGCCAGGATGACCTGGAATGGCTCTACCGCACCAGGCGCATCCCCGCCGGAGTCACCGCGCGCCTCGCCTCCGCCGAACTCACCCCCTCACCCAATCCGGGTGAGTATGTGGTGTTCTTGTCACATTTCTAGCGGGGTTTCGGTTTGCCGGTCAGCGGTTTTTTCCACGACTGGTTGAGCACCTACGAACTCCAGCCGCACCACCTTCCTGCCAACGCAATCACCTCTCTCTCTGCTTTCGCCTCCAAGATCGAAGGCTATGCCGGATTATGGCCCACGAAGGAGCTATGGATCCGGTTCTTTGGCCTCCGTCGCAACATCATTCCGAACATTCAGCTTGACCCGGAGGACAAGCAGCTTAAGCAGTTCGGGGCTGCGTCCATCTCTCCCCGGAGGCTATCCGTCTTCCCCCGAGTCACCGGGATGGACTCCTGCAAGGGATGGGCCCGGACTTTCTTTTACATCCGGAACGCCAGCACCGAAGACTTGATCCGGCTACTCCCCTATGCTCCGGGTCCTCCTAACCCGGAGTTGTGGGATGTTGTCCCCAAGAAGCCCACGGCCTTGGCCAACCAGGTCAATAAAAGGTTCGCGGAATTGAAGAAGCTCGGGTTGCGCAACAAGGACGCCATGATCACGTTCGTCCGCAACCGGATCTCCCCCCTCTAGAAGCGCACTCACAAAGTGTGTCACATGAGTTGGGGCCGCGACCCCAACCGGACCTCGTCCTTCGAGTTGAGCAACACGGAGATCTATCGCCGGGTCAAGACTCTCTTCACCCCCCACAAGGACTTCTCCTCTGAGTGGACGTGGGGAATTGAACACTTTTGCCGTGATAGGCTTCCTCCCGTGGTAAGTTTTGTGCCGCAAACTTTCTCCAAATTAAACCTTACGTCGGTTGCTGTTGTATTTTTAACTCAGTTGTCTGCTCTTTTCCTTAGCTATTCCTTCAGCAAACCCTCGAAGATGGCACCGACCCCGCCCTTAAGTGGGTGCCTGACCGGGAGACCTCGGACGAGGAAGAGCCGGATCAGGAGATGTTCCTTCCAATGACCGACGCTACGAAGCGACCCACCGGTAAACCCTCTTCCATTAGAGATTGGCCCGATGATGAAGATGACTCGGATGTCGAGGTGATGGAAGCTCTTGATGCTGTCCCCCTTTCTTATGCTTTTCCGGCATCAGCTAACCCTAGTGGGCAGATTAATGAGGACCCTCCCCTTGCTGTGGGTGACCCTGTTCCGGTTGCACCGAAGAAGAAGCGGGGAGCTGCATCAACCTCATCCTCCGGACCTTCTCAGCCTTCCAAAAGGCGAAAGAAGTTCGGGGACAAAAATGCCTCCAAGCCTGCAACCAAGGCCCCGACACAAAGGGCTCGGAAGCCTAAGGATCCCTTGACCTCGGATGCGTAAGCCTCTTTTCCCTCAGCCCCTTACTTGTTCTTGTACTGTCTTAGTTTCTCATCCGACATTGTTTGATTCGGCATGGCCGCGGTGGAGGTCCCCTAGAGTGGGTCTAGCATTGCTTCGCCGCTCCGACCTAGCCCTTCTCCCCCTCGTGGCGATGAGCCATGCCCGCTGAGCCCTATTCTAGAGGGTTCTACGGCTGCTCCGGGTTTTGCTCCACCTCGTCAAGAGGGGGGCAACCTTGAAGTGGGGGAGACTGGCCCAGCTGAGGCGGCGGCATCCACAACTTCGGCTCCGCCGCAACCAGCTGCTACCAAAACTACCTCAGCACCAGCACCAGCACCAACTCCGGCACCAGCACCAACTCCAGCAGCAAGATCGCCAACAGTAGCACCAAGCCCAGTAGCAAGAGCACCAGCGCCAAGCTCCTCCGCCTCATCCGAGACTTCTCAGTCTCGGCGGGAAAGTACCCAAACAGCTCCCAAGGGAAAATCTGCTTCGAGCACTTCCTCCTCCCAGCAGCCCAAGGGCAAAAAGGCCCCTGACGCCACCAGGACAGCGTTCGTCGAGGCTGGACAGCGCACTCTCGCATCCATGCTTCCCAAGAAGCCTCCAGCACCGAAGGACGCCCCTGCCGAGCCAGCTGATGCGCAACAGATGGTTTTGCACACCAGCCTGGCCCTTGCCCTGGTTGAGAGGAGGGAGGCGCATGTGAAGGGCTTGGTGGCGCCCCATATGCCCACCGGCGAGCGATACCCTCCGAGCCTGATTGAATTCATCATGAATTGGAACAAGGCGGAGTTCGTCGACAACAACGATCTTCCGGAGAAGTTCGGCCCCGCTGAATTTTCTGCTCAAATGAACACAGCCGCTAAGGCAATCAACCTCGCGGGTCGGATAATGGAGGTACATTACTTCCTTAGCATGTTGTAGATATTGATGACATAACCATTAGTCCCCGAGCCTCCGGGGGAGTAACTTGTTACTCGGCCGGATGCTCCTTAGAAAACTAACGTAGCTCCGTGATAACTTCAAATATACACACACCTAGAGCCGGGTTAAGTTCCACTTGGCCCGGATTTTGATAACTTCGAATATGCACACACCTAGAGCCGGGTTAAGTTCCACTTGGCCCGGATTTTGATAACTTCGAATATGCACACACCTAGAGCCGGGTTAAGTCCCACTTGGCCTAGATTTTGTACACTTCGAATATGCACACACCTAGAGCCGGGTTAAGTTCCACTTGGCCCGGATTTTGATAACTTCGAATATGCACACACCTAGAGCCGGGTTAAGTCCCACTTGGCCCGAATTTTGTACACTTCGAATATGCACACACCTAGAGCCGGGTTAAGTTCCACTTGGCCCGGATTTTGTACACTTCGAATATGCATGAAGCTAAGTTGTATTTTTGTATTCTTTCTAGGTGACCACCAACCGCCGGAGCGCTGAGTTTCAGCGTCTCCTGGACACTCATAAGATGTTGCGTGCCAAACATAACGCACTCCTTGCTGAACACGAGAAACAGGGTAGGTTTCTTCCTTGACACTTCTCCATTTTCCTTCATCTTCTTTTGCCGAACTAATCCCTCATTCGGTTTTCGCAGCTGGGGTGGAGGCTGAGAACAAGCTTATGAGGAAGAATTTGGATCAGATCGAGGGTAAGTTATATCTACTCAACCTTGCTTATGCTTTTCATCTTCTTTCCTCCTTGGCTCGGCAAACATTCATATCCCAGCTTTGCCGGGTTGACAAACTATTTCAGTATCGCTGGAAGATAGTGTGCCCGTGCCTGATATGATGCTGCATTTTCTCGAACAAGCAGGGCAGCATCAGGCCGAGCTCAAGAAGAAAGACGATGAGCTTGCCCTCCTCCGGACCAAGGATGATGAGATCGCCAAGCTTAAGGCCGAAATGAAGAAATTGAAGGCACAACATCAATCCGAGCTCCAAAAGGCCGGCCAAGACTATACCGAAGAGCGCGAACGCCTCAACCTCCAAATTGCCAAGGATCGAGAACTTCTCTAGGAGTCCGACGTCAAGCTTGAGACGGCGAATGCTGAACTTGTGCAGCTTCGCAAAAGGCGTAATGACTATACCAGGGAGTTGACTCGGGTCCTCAGCCATATTTCACGTGAGTTCCTTTCCCTTATCTGGCATATCTCTCCGGGTTACTTCACATGTCTTTTCTTTATCTGCTTCCCTTATCTCGTTTTCAGGCAAATTCCCAGAGGGCACTGCCATCGCGAGCGCTGCTGTTGCTGATTTCCACCGAGAGAGGGGTACTCCCGTTGGGCCTGACGCTGAAGAGATTCCCTATGACATGGAAGACCTGCTGGTCAGCCTGTCATCTCGTGTGGAAATCATCAAGAACTATGGCAAGGATATCCTTGACACTGCAGTCCGAGTCTTCAACACGTTTTGGCCTGCAGAAGACACTTTGGAGGGAACCGCACTTCTTGTTGAAAAAATTGATGCAGTGCGAGACCCAGCTCGACCTTTGGAGGGAATCCGCTGGACGTGCCACAGCTGAGACCGTTCTCCACTACGTACTCACGTGGTACGACAAGATCGACCTCAACCTCTTAACGCACATGCGCACCGGATCCAAATGGACCAGTGACCCGGAGTGGGTAGCTCGGCGCAAGGCTTGCGCCCACAGCCTCATCGAATATGCTCCCATTCACGAATGGACTGAGGGACCGAGCTTCCTGGAAGCCACCGGTGACAAAAACGATGAGAACGTTGAAGATGGGTCGGATGAGGACGAAGAGGGTGATGCCTCAGACATTGAAGACAGTGAAGATGACGCTGAACTTCCTCCTTCTGCTGCTCCTTAAGTGAAAAAACTTTAAAGTTTATCAGATCCCTGGTATGCTGGGTGGAATTGTATCCAGTACACATGTGATATTTTGCTACTAAGTTTTTATGCCGGATTAACTTGGGCGTAGTCCCCGAGTTTCCTTTTCTTGTTCGTCTAATCTTTTGGCTCGGCTCGTGTCTACCTTGATTCGGTTTTACGAATTACGAATCCGAGCTTCAAAAATTGTCTTAACAATACTAGGAAACTTTTAGGCTTAGCTCAAAATAATTCAGCATAATAAACTAAAAACATACAAGGTTAGTTCGAAAAACAAACGTCGGCTCGATTAAGTTCTTTTCCTTAGTCGTTCTTCATGTGCTACGCAATTCCAAACTTGTTCTCTTGCTTGCCATGAAGCCAATTCTGGTTGGACAGCAGCAAGTCGAAGAGTTGGGTTTTTGGTGCTCACACACTACTAAGCCGAGTTAAGTAGAACAACTTACTCCAGCTGACGTACAAACAAAAAAAGACAACAAATTTTATTAAGGCAGTCCCCAAGTTACTGCTCGAGGTGCCAACATCTCATTGATAAGCTCATTGTCGGCATACATACCGACATATGAGAAGACTCGGATACATACACTTCTCTGCTAAGTGTAGAAAGGACGGAGTAGAGCTACATTCCACAGACGCTTAGATTCCTCGTTGGACCTGTCCGCCTTGTTCTTTTCCTGTGGCTTTACATCTATAAGATAATAAGAATCATTGTGCAATGCTCTGCTCACAATGAATGGCCCCTCCCATGGAGGAGATAATTTATGCATGCCAGCAGTACGTTGTACCAACCGGAGCACCAGATCGTCTTCCCGGAAAACTCGGGGGCTTACTTTCCGGCTATGATAGCGTCAGAGATTTTGCTGATATATGGCGGATCTGGACAATGCCAATTCTCTCGCTTCTTCCAGCAGATCAACATCATTTTTCCGGGCTTCTTGCACTTCGGCTTCTGTGTATTGGGTGACTCTAGGCGAATCATGCTCCATGTCGGCTGGTAATACATCTTCTGCCTCATATACCAGAAAGAATGGCGTATAGCCTGTTGATCGATTTGGAGTTGTTCTTAAACTCCACAGTACCGCTGGTAGTTCTTCTATCCAGCACCCCGCTGATCTTTGCAGCGGCTCAATGAGCCGGGGTTTTATCCCGGATAATACCAATCCGTTGGATCTTTCCACTTGTCCGTTCGAAGCGGGGTGGGCTACCGCGGCAACGTCTAACCGGACCTTCTTATCCCGGTAGAAACGCGCAAATGCTCCTTCCGCAAAGTGTGTGACATTATCCGTTATGATACTGTGAGGATAATCGTATCTCAAGATGATGTCTTTGAGAAACGTCACGGCCGTAGCTCCATCACATTTTCTTATTGGCTTCACCTCGATCCACTTTGTAAATTTGTCCACCATGACCAAAATGTGAGTCATATTTCCCCTTGCTGGTTTAAACGGGCCCACCATGTCCAAACACCACATGGCAAATGGCCAGGTGATTGGTATGGTCTTGAGCTCCGACATTGGCATATGTGTCTTAGTAGCATACCTCTGACAACCATTGCACTTTCTCACCAGACATTCTGCTTGTTCTAAGGCACTTGGCCAGTAGAATCCATGCCGGAAAGCTTTTGCCACCAAGGCTCATGATGAGGCATGATGCCCGCACTCCCCTTGATGTATATCTCGGAGGATGTCAAGCCCTTCTTCCGGGTCAACGCATCGCTGGAGGACGTTGGTTACACTCCTTTTGTATAGCTCGGAATTGATGATTGTGTACGCCTTTGCTCTCCTCTAAGTTTGCCTGGATAGCACTTCCTCAGTGGGTAACGTTCCGTCTTTCAGGAATTGAAATATAAGTAGTGCCCAAGTTGGTATGGCTCGCACAAGGAACACGTCCTCATCAATTTCCATCTGATCCACCGGCATAACTTCAACCAAATCACGCTGAGCAGTCCTCGGGTCTTGCGAAGCAGTCCCCGGGTCTCGCGAAGCAGTCCCCGGGTTTCGCGAACCACCTCCTGTGTCAATGTACATGGGCACGGCTCGGGATTCTGCATCCTCTGGGACGTAAATTGAGTTGGTTTCTGGGGACGGCCTGATAGATAGTTTTCTGAGGTGTTCCAATGCTACCCCCGGTGGAATTGCTTGTCGGGTTGATCCGAGCTTCAAAAATACGTCGGTAGCTTCATTTTCCACCCGGGGTACATGGTGAAATTCACATCCCTCAAAGTAACCCGATATCTTCTGCACATGAAATCTGTACAACGCCATGTTTGGATCAAGGGCGTCCCACAGTCCCGACACTTGCTGTATTACCAAATCTAAGTCGCCAAAGCATAGGATGCGACGTATCCCAATTTCTTTTGCCACTTTGAGCCCATGCACAAGTGCTTCATACTCAGCGACATTGTTTGATGTCGTGAAATGGATCTACAACACATATTTCAGTTGCCTTCTTTGGCGAGGTAAGTACGATTCCGGCGCCTAGCCCGGTTTTTGTTTTAGACCCGTCAAAGTGCATCCTCCAGTAATTCGGATCTGGTAGCGGTGGTTCGTATTGTACCTCGGCCTAGTCACAAAAAATTCGGCCATAGCCTGAGACTTGATTGCTTCTCTTTTGTCATATTGTGGTGCATAGGGAGCTAGTTCAATTGCCCATTTTGCAACTCTACCACTTGCATCCTTGTTACTCATTATCTCGGATATGGGAACCTCACATATTACCTTGATGGGATGCTCCTCAAAGTAATGCTTCAACTTCTTAGCTTCCATATACACACCATATGCCACTTTCTGATAGTGTGGGTAGTTCTGCTTTGAGGCAGACAACACCTCGCTCAGATAATATACTGGCCTTTGCACTGACTTACCCTCTTCGTCGCGCTCTACCACAATTACTGCACTTACAACTCGGTTGGTTGCGGCTATATAGAGCAACATTGTCTCCTTTGATAATGGAGAGGCTAACACTGGTGTAGTGGCTAACATCTTCTTTAAGTGAGCAAAGGCTTCATTGGCCTGCGGCGTCCAAACGAACTTATCCGACTTTTTCATGAGTTGATAGAGAGGCAATGCCTTTTCTCCCAACCGAGACAAACCGACTTAACGATGCCAGGCAACCAGTGAATTTCTGGACATCGTTAAGACACTTCGGCAGTTCCATTCGCTCAATGGCCCGGATTCTAGTTGGATTAACTTTGATACCTCGGCTGGAAACAAGAAATCCGAGTAATTTTCCAGCCGGGACACTGAAGGTACATTTTTCTGGGTTAAGCTTCATCTAGAACCTTCTTAAGTTCGCGAACGTCTGCCTGATATCGTCAACGAGCGTTTTGCTTTCCTTGGTCTTGATAACCACATCGTCCACATACACTTGTACATTTTGACCTATTTGGTCGTGCAAATATTTCTGCATACATCTTTGGTACGTTGCTCCTGCATTACGTAAACCAATCGGCATGGTGAGATAGCAATAAACCCCATGCATACGGGGTGATAAACGCAGTTTTTATTTGATCATCCGGATTCAGAGGTATCTGGTGGAAACCAGAATATGGATCAATGAATGACAACAGTTCACATCCAGCAGTTGAGTCTATGACCTGATCTATCCTAGGCAGTGGAAATGGATCTTTTGGACACGCCTTGTTCAGGTTCATGTAATCGATACACATACGCCAAACCACTGCCACATTTGGATCATCCTTCTTCTTCTCCACCAGCACCGGATTAGATAACCAATCCGGATAAAGAACTTCCATGATAAATCCTGCAGCCAACAATCGAGCTATCTCATCTCTGATGACTTTCCTCCTATCTTCGGCGAAGCGGCGGAGAGGTTGCTTCACCGGATTTTCTCCGGGTCTCACATTCAAAGAGTGCTCGGCCAACTCCCTCGGAACACCTTGCAAGTCCTGTGTGGACCAAGCAAAAATGTCCCGATTCTCACGGAGGAAGTTGACGAGCTCGCTTTCCTATTTGTCATTTAGGCCCAATGAATGTCGGATCCAGCACTAACGCATACGAACCAGGACTTGGAATAAGCTTGGGATGATCTTTAATGCTCCAGGTGATTTCCTGGTCCGACCAAGGCATATACCTCGTCACTGCTGGCATTACCGCATTCACCTCCATATGTCGGCACTGCAAGCTCTTTCTGTCTGTTTCCTCAATGGTAAACACACAGTAACTCTGATGATGCTCTTTGTACTCATTCCTCCCCTCATTTCCGGGGTACCTCTGATCCGGCTGATGCTGGTTTTCTACCTGATGCACTGCATCCCTTCTCTCATGGTTATCATACCTCGGCAGAGGGGGAGGCAACATTAGCTGTTGCGTGTTCGCTCTGGAGAGAAATTGCTGCCGGGGTAACTCCTGCCGAGGTTGATCATTCCGGGGTGCCTGAGCATTCCCCGAACCACCTTGTTCTATTTTACGCATACACTCACATTGCCTCGTCGTATGCCCCGCTGGGTTACTCGGATTTGGCGTGTGAAATTTACACGGCTGATCCAACATCGACTCATATGTGTACCTCGGACGGTCCTTCTTTTCTTTCCACTGTTTCTACTGCTCTGGCGTCCAAGTTTTCTTGCCATCATTTCTTGGTGTCCATTGTCCCCCTCCAGTTTTCTGACGTTGATTGCCTCCTGCTCTGGGCTGATCTTGATTCACAGCTGCAACTTGTTGCGAACTATACCGGTGATCCGGTCTGTCATCTCTTCTTTTTCCTCTGTATTCATTCCTCTGGGATGATCCGGCTCCATCTCTCTAGTAGTATTCCTCATTTGACTCGTTTGACACGAGCCTGGGTTGAGTCAGATCACCCAAAGCATACGAATCAGCAATCCGGATCATCTCTGCTAATGTGGTCGGCATTTTCCTTTACAACTTCTGCCACAGCTCACTTGCATATCTGCACCCATGCGCATACCACGCTATGGCATGTGACTCTATCACACCCTCACACGAGTTTCTCACGATACACCAACGGGTTAAAAAATCCCGGTCCGTCTCGTTCGGTCTCTGCTTAAACCTTGCTAGGGTCTGTGGCCTATTTGGCCTCTCATACGTACTTGAGAAATTGTTGATAAACATTTCCTCAAAATCGATCTAGCAGTTAATACTTCCGGGCGGCAAATTGTTTAGCCATGCCCTGGCTGGCCCCTCCAACATCTGGGGTACGTATCTCACAGCCCATCTCAAGTTGCATGTAACAATTTTCACAGCTGTAGCATAGTTTATCAACCAATCCTCCGGCTTAGTACTGCCATCATATGTCTTTGTGCCTCTAGGTAACTGGAAGTTAGGTACAGGCGGCTCCTTCATGATCCGGGGCCCAAAACACACAGGACCCGGTGGACCTTGACATTCGATCTGTTCCGACCTATACAGTCGATCCAGTTTCAACCTGGCATCATCAGGCATCAAATCCTGGCTTCCCAATCTTGACCCTATCACATGATAGTCCGGCCTTGGATATCCTGCGTTCACCATTTCCGAATCTCCATTGTTATACCGGTCTTGCTCTTGTGGAGCAGCTCTCTGTTGCATACCTCGGCCGGCACTTTGCTCTTGCCTTGGTATATTCCGCTGCTGCGGTTGTCCTGCTCCTGCCGAGTTTAGCTGTCCGGCATTGCCGTTTACAGCATTACCTTGACCGGCATTGCCTTGGTCACGGTACCTCAGCCAGCTTCACCTCGGCTCACACTTCGTCGATCATCATTTTTTTGTACTTCTTTTCCTTTCCCTGCCCGTGTTGGGTCATACGGGACGATCTGTTTGTTCCTTCTGGCCGATGTTACTACCTCTTCTCTCCTAGGACCCCCATGAGGAGAAGATGCAGCTCCAGCGGATTTCTCTGGGTTACCCACTGCCGAATGAACGATCTTGGAGGCCCCAGATCTCTCCGGGTTAGCCCTGAGCAATTCCTCATTTTGCCTATTCGCGATCCGAACCAACTCATTGACCCTATCTTGCTGTCTCTGACGGGCCTCACCCGTTAGACCCTCTAACTCGGATGCAGCAGTGTCTGCTGCCCTAAGGTTCTTAGCCGGGGTATTATACCTCGGCAGCCCCACGGATAAACAGTTCTCTGACTCCTCAATCCTAGTGTCTCCCTCTTTGTTCATTTCGCTTATGAGGTTTCTCCCCTTTACTTTTACAGCATCAACTTTTTTTGCCTTGCATACTCACGCAGCGTCATGTTCAACGACTGCTGGGCCGCGGCTATCTTTTTCGCACCCTCTAGTATTTTTTGCCTTGTTTCCTCTAGCTCGGCCTGTGCCTGAGCCGGGTCTACTGGGATGATCCGGTCTGTCATCTCTTCTTTTTCCTCTGTATTCATTCCTCTGGGATGATCCGGCTCCATCTCTCTAGTAGTATTCCTCATTTGACTCGTTTGACATGAGCCTGGGTTGAGTCAGATCACCCAAAGCATACGAATCAGCAATCCGGATCATCTCTGCTAATGTGGTCGGCATTTTCCTTTACAACTTCTGCCACAGCTCACTTGCATATCTGCACCCATGCGCATACCACGCTATGGCATGTGACTCTATCACACCCTCACACGAGTTTCTCACGATACACCAACGGGTTAAAAAATCCCGGTCCGTCTCGTTCGGTCTCTGCTTAAACCTTGCTAGGGTCTGTGGCCTATTTGGCCTCTCATACGTACTTGAGAAATTGTTGATAAACATTTCCTCAAAATCAATCTAGCAGTTAATACTTCCGGGCGGCAAATTGTTTAGCCATGCCCTGGCTGGCCCCTCCAACATCTGGGGTACGTATCTCACAGCCCATCTCAAGTTGCATGTAACAATTTTCACAGCTGTAGCATAGTTTATCAACCAATCCTCCGGCTTAGTACTGCCATCATATGTCTTTGTGCCTCTAGGTAACTGGAAGTTAGGTACAGGCGGCTCCTTCATGATCCGGGGCCCAAAACACACAGGACCCGGTGGACCTTGACATTCGATCTGTTCCGACCTATACAGTCGATCCAGTTTCAACCTGGCATCATCAGGCATCAAATCCTGGCTTCCCAATCTTGACCCTATCACATGATAGTCCGGCCTTGGATATCCTGCGTTCACCATTTCCGAATCTCCATTGTTATACCGGTCTTGCTCTTGTGGAGCAGCTCTCTGTTGCATACCTCGGCCGGCACTTTGCTCTTGCCTTGGTATATTCCGCTGCTGCGGTTGTCCTGCTCCTGCCGAGTTTAGCTGTCTGGCATTGCCGTTTACAGCATTGCCTTGACCGGCATTGCCTTGGTCACGGTACCTCAGCCAGCTTCACCTCGGCTCACACTTCGTCGATCATCATTTTTTTGTACTTCTTTTCCTTTCCCTGCCCGTGTTGGGTCATACGGGACGATCTGTTTGTTCCTTCTGGCCGATGTTACTACCTCTTCTCTCCTAGGACCCCCATGAGGAGAAGATGCAGCTCCAGCGGATTTCTCTGGGTTACCCACTGCCGAATGAACGATCTTGGAGGCCCCAGATCTCTCCGGGTTAGCCCTGAGCAATTCCTCATTTTGCCTATTCGCGATCCGAACCAACTCATTGACCCTATCTTGCTGTCTCTGACGGGCCTCACCCGTTAGACCCTCTAACTCGGATGCAGCAGTGTCTGCTGCCCTAAGGTTCTTAGCCGGGGTATTATACCTCGGCAGCCCCACGGATAAACAGTTCTCTGACTCCTCAATCCTAGTGTCTCCCTCTTTGTTCATTTCGCTTATGAGGTTTCTCCCCTTTACTTTTACACCATCAACTTTTTTTGCCTTGCATACTCACGCAGCGTCATGTTCAACGACTGCTGGGCCGCGGCTATCTTTTTCGCACCCTCTAGTATTTTTTGCCTTGTTTCCTCTAGCTCGGCCTGTGCCTGAGCCGGGTCTACTGCTGCTACTATAGGGTTTTCTAAGCTATCCATCTCTTCCTGCAGCACATTCTCAGGCCTCTCTAGTGGAGGACCTCTACCTTTCCTCGGTGCCTTAGGCGTTACCTCCGGATCTGGTGCCGGATCCTTGCTTGGGCCTGCACCAGGCGCAGTCATCATCACCTCAGCACAGTCCGGGGAGCGAGTGATACGCACCCCGTGAACCATGCTAAGGGGTGGCTCCCCTGCCTCGACGACGTGCCGCGGATGAACGCACGACACATCGACAGCAACGTAGACCTTGTGCGTGCCGAGCTTGACGAAGAGGCTGTTGCGCGAAAGCGGGCGTGTGCCGAAGCAGCCAGCATTGTCACTGACAAAGTCCAGCGCTGAACAAGCCCAGAGACAACGCGTTCGCCGGTGCCAATGAGGTTTCCCGTCCGGATCTTGACCCCTGCTAGCGCCGCTAGCCCCACGGTGGGCGCCAAGTGTCGTGGTGGTGTCACGGCAGATGCCATGGATAGGCTAATAGTGGGGACTAATATGCACTAGGGGAATCCAGGGAGGGATAGTGAGGTGATTCCTCACATAGAAGTTATATTCGATTCACTTCCAAGGTTTACAAGTGCTCCTAGAGCTGTCTTGGGGAGAGGAGGAAGAAGGGACTCTCTTACTCTCGCCACTAGCTAACCCGTACAAGACCAACCCATAGAACCTAACCTCTCTACAGAGACCCTAGCCCTCCTTATATAGGAGTGGCTAGGTCTCCACTTAGGGCATACGTGGAGGCATATTCCAGGGAATATGCCTCCTCCCAAGATAGTAAACCAACCGGGTTACTTTTCCCCGTGTCATCCATGCAGAGGCTACGTGAGCCTCTATGGCGCCCGCGTCACCCGACATTGGCTTCGTCACCTTTGTTGGCCACGCCTCGCTGGTCCTCCCTCTGTCCGCTTCGCTCATGCTGTGCGTACCGAGGCTACTTTTGACCAGCGAGATTCCTTCCTTCTCCTAGAAGCTTGACATGACCCGGATCGTAGTTGATCCGGCCACACCCGTTCCTGCATGAAAGTTAGACACATCGTTCCGACTTACGGCTTAAGTCGGTTGAGACCTAGTTAGGTGGACGCCCCTGGTCCGGGTTACTCCGTGATTCGTCCTGCCTTGAGGTGGCCCGGCCAGCATCCGCTTTGACCTTGCCGAACCTCGACTAACTCGGCCTTTATACCCCGGCGTGACCCTACCCGGGGGTATCCCCCCAACACCGGTCCTTTCTTTTACTATCAATCTACAATCAACTATTTACTACTTTGTGTTTACTTTCTGCAAACTATTACTTTCTTCCACTCGATATGTTTAATCCTTTGTTTTCAGCAAAACCGGTGAGATTGACAACCTCATCGCAAGTTGGGACAGAGTTATGTGGTTGTGTTGTGCAGGTCTCCATGTTGCTGCTGGCACCGGTAGTGCGCCTTGCCAAAGTTCAGCTAGTAACACCTTTGAGGTGTTTCCTTGCTCCTACTGGTTCGATTAAACCTTGGTTTGATAACTGAGGGAAAACTTGTTGTTTTGCTCATCATACCTTCCTCTTGGGGTTCCCCAACGAGCTCGATATATTTTGGGCCATCAAGCTATTTTTCTAGCGCCGTTGCCGGGGAGTCAAGGATATCTTCACAAGGGGAGTCCCTCATAACCAATCTTTTTACTTTGTTATTTTTGTTTTGCTTAGTTTCCTTTTGTTGTGTTTGCTTGTTTATTTATCAAAAACACAAAAAAATAGTTTTACAAGTTTGCCTTCTTTATTGAAAACACACAAAAAAATTAGTTCTTATCTTAAGTTGCCATTATGTCTAGCATTGCTCCAATCACTATGTCACCTAAGGAAATGATTTTCACTTTTAAACAAGGAATTGAAGAGAGTTTCAAGGAAGCTTGGTCTAGAATCTCTGATCTATATGAAAAAACTGAGCCTAAAATGACTCAAAGCTTGTTCCTTAGTAGTTTTTACCTTGGAATTACTCTTTGCTATAGATATGCTTTAGATGTTGTTGTGGTAGGAGATTTCCTCCAATGCAATGAGGATGATGTTGTTAATGCCATAAAGAAATTGGTCTTTACTTACAACTTGCCTAGCAAATCTGATTCTTCTTTCATAAACATATTTGCTAGATTGAATACTCTTGAGACCAGCACTGCGAGTTTGAAAGATTGCTATAATATGCTTAGAGAGCATCATAACTATGTTCCAATAAATTCTGAACCTTCAGAATGGCTTCCCACAGTAAAGATTGCTATAAACAATGAAACTTTTCATGCTCGCTGTGATATCATGTCTGAATTTTTTCTTATGCCCAAAGATATCTATGAATCTTTGAACCTTTGGGGGCTTTCTGAAGGAGGAGAAGAATTTTTTCTTGCTAATAATGCCACAATATTATTGATGAGGGTTTAACTCATCAATGCCCATTGTTATGGACTTGGGTTTTCAAGAAGGAGGGAGCGCTGGAAGCATCAATCGGCTAGCAAACAAGCACACAGGGGACTCGAAGATTTACCCAGGTTCAGGCCTCGTAGAGGTCCCTAGTCCTTCTTGTCTGCTCGTGGAATTAACAGATGAATCGAAGATTACAATGATGCGCAGATGCAACCTGGAGAGGGTTGTGGAAACTAGGGTTACGTGTGTTCTCCTCGCCACCCCCTTCTAGCCTTTACATAGATAGGCTAGGTCTCAGGTAGCAGGTCGAGTCGGTTATAGGTTAGGGTTTTCCCTTTAACTTTTTTATCTTTAGCTTCTTCTTGTTCTATAAGCAATCGAGAGTCCGTAGGTTACTCGAGTTCTCCATTTGGGCCTTGACAATGTCGTGGGCTTCTGCCGTATTCAAGCCATATATACCAAGCTTGAGTACTTGTAGGGTATACCCATGTCAGTAGCCCTCGAGTGTCCAGTGGAATCGCAGATTCGACTGGGGACTTTATGTAGCCTGTCGAGTGCATGAATGAGTATATTTTCGACTGTTCTTTTTGTGTCATAGGGATTGTTGATGTACGTGCCTGATTTAACCGATGTATCGGTATTAGTTAACTACCTTAGGGTAAAATAACGCAATCTCGGACTCGAATTCGGAAAAGTGCTGGTGTAATTCGACTCAAGCCGCGGAGGTTTTACAGGAGTCGAATTCCAGTATATGGGTGTGAGCACTCGACTCGTCCGTGAAGGCATGTTCATCGTACCTGTAGGCATGGATATATCTCTGGTAGTGCGCAGCGAATGCGTTGCCAGGCCTTATTCAGGTCTTATCTTCATGCTGCAAGCGCGACATCTGAATTTTGTCATCGTGGAGTGATGTCTACGCACTTCTATTCTTGTAGACAGTTGTTGGGCCTCCAAGTGCAGAGGTTTGTAGAACAGCAGCAAGTTTTCCCTTAAGTGGATCACCCAAGGTTTATCGAACTCAGGGAGGAAGTGGTCAAACGTATCCCCTCTCAAGCAACCCTGCAATCAAGATACAAGAAGTCTCTTGTGTCCCCAACACACCCAATACACTTGTCAGGTGTATAGGTGCACTAGTTCGGCGAAGAGATAGTGAAATACAAGTGGTATGGATAATTATAAGTGGTAACGGTGCCGAAAATAGCTTGCTGGCGTGGTAGAGACTAAAGGAAAACTGAAATAAAGATGGAAGAAAGCAAACATGTAACAGATCTAGATGCAAACAGTGTATCAATGCTTAGAAACAAGGCCTAGGGATCATACTTTCACTAGTGAACACTCTCATATAAATATCTTCTCTTTGTGATACTACTCTTAACTACTCTCCGGTTGGACACTCTAATCGATGGTAGGGCTATAACATCACACCTCAAAGTTCGCTTTCCGCATCTAGATAACCCCACACTGTCACCTTGAGCACTAGATGGTTCCAACAAACACCACAATTTCATAAAGACATCTAACTCCAAATATAACTCATAACAAGTATTTATAATCTCTAGCCTAAGTGCCACCATGGTGTGCACACTGTCAACTTCACACACATGGGGAGAGCAGATATCTATTAAAGCACTTGAGTAGCAAGGTAGATCTACTTGATTACAAAGCTCATGATCACAATATGCTCATGGATAGAGAGAGAGAGAGATGAACACATAGCTACCGGTAGAACCCTTAGCCTCGAGGAAGAACTACTCCCTCCTCATCATGGGAATCAGCAATGGTGATGGCGATGGTGGTGGAGATCGATGGAGATGGCTGTAGGGGCACATCCCTATCCCGGCAGGGTGCCGGAACAGACTTTCTGTCCCCTGAATCTCACCGTCGGAGGCGGCGGCGCTGCGAAACTTTTCGTGGCTAGAGGCTTGACCATTTATGGTTTATGCATCGGGAGGCTCTTAGGCGAGAGGGTAGACCGAGAGGGTGCCAGAGGGGCCCACACCATCCCCTGGCGTGGCCTAGCCTGTCCCGTGCCACCAAGTGGTGTGGCCAGCCCTTGGCCCCTCTCCGTCTCGTCTTCTGGCTCCTTGAGTCTTCCGGTAAAATATCGACTTTGTCTTTTGTCCGGTCCAATTCCGAGAATATTGATTTTTTTACTTTCCTGGAACCAAAAACAGCAAAAAACAGGCAACTGGCACTGTGGCACTTGTTAATAGGTTAGTCCAAGAAATCATATGAAAAGTACTCGGAAGTGTGGATAAAACACAAGAAAGTAGATAAAACCAAGCATGGAACACCAAAAATTATAGATACATTTGCAATGTATCAACATCCCCAAGCTTAACTCCTCCTCGTCCTCGAGTAGGTAAGTGATAAAAAGAAAGAATAATTTTTGAGGTGACATGCACCATCATAAACTTGATCAAAGTATTTGTAAAACATTCAAAGCTGGGAACATAGTACTTCAATCATAACATGAAAGACAAAGTTCTAGCAATAAGACAAAGAAACTATGTTGCAACAAGAAAAGGCACAAACAAAAGATTCATGAATAACAATGCTTTGCAAGACGTTTGTTTGTTTCACATAAAGAAAACATAGCATAGTAGCATTCAGCTTGTCCCTCATAGAGTAGCAAATATAAATGCATAGAACACCTTCAAAGTTCATAAGAGTGACTAGATACAAATAGTTTTAAAACAAGCAATATCAAGTTATGCATCAATCAACTAGTCTTGGGACAATGCACATAGAACTAAGAATGGCCACTATGCTCTCAAAGTAAGTGCATAAAGATAGAAGGTGGAGACTCAATATAAAAGTAAAAGAAAGGCCTTCATAGAAGGAAGTAGAGATTCAAGTTTCATAAAGAGCTTCCAAAAATTATGGTACTTAATAGCTTTCAGCTCTCATTGCATCTTGAAGTGATTAAGGTTAAAGTGAACAAACTATGGTCTACATGCTTGACGAAGTATAAGTTAGAAATATCATGTCCCTTGAATACGAGGGCCGCTCCTCATGCTACTCAAGTTTAGTCACCGGTAAGTTCTTGTCATTGTAAGTACATGTGTATCATAGAGAACCGGCAACGGGATACCCCTTGCCTGATGATACGGAAGAATCCCCATATCGAAATGACAAGGCAAGCAGACAATGAGCATCTTAGCAATCTTATTATTTACCATGGGAATATGGTGCTTTTTTATCTCTTTCCTCTTTTCATAATCTCTTTTTTTCTTTTCTTTTTCTCTTTTTTCTCAATATAGGACTCTTTTTTATAAGAATGCTTCATAGACAGCTCATTATGGTTACGCTGCAGGTTTCCACCATGTCAGCATGGATTAGACTAGCGGCCCAGGCGTTTCTCTAACACATATACATAACTCCATGGACTTACAAGCTCCCCTTTCATTTCACACCGACGACATCCATACACAAAAAAGCATGATATCAACTAGGTACAAGTACCCGTGCAATGTTGAAAGCGTTCACCATTACAGCATGGTTCTGCTAATCCCCAACAAATAAATGCAAGCATATACAACATAGACGACACAATGGTTCAACTTTATTAAGGGCTAGAAAAGTAAAGTGTGCCATCAAGTTCGTGAGAGCTTTAATCACTAGTTTTCTCATAACAAGTTTAATTTGGAAGGTAAACAAAAACATGAATATACTTGGAATAGAGTATGCTAGTAGGTAGGTATGGTGGACTCTTTGGAATAACTTGGTTTAAGTATTTGGATGCATGAGTGGAACTCATACTTTGTTGTGGAGGCTAGCAAAAGACTGGGAGCGACAAACTAAGAGAGCAATAATGGCTATAATCATGCAGAGCGACAAAACATCATTGATCAAAGCATAAAGTGATACTACAAGTTGAAAACTAAAGGATCATAAAGGCTATGGTGACTTTGGATAGTCATAACATGGTTTGAGCATGCTCCAAGTCAACCCAAATAAAGCATCAAAGGAGAATACCACTATACTATGCTTTAATATGCTAAAACAACGCATGATTCATCCAAGGCACATTAAGCAATCTCAATTGTTTATAACAAGTCATGCTACAACAAAGAATACTAATCATAAAGCCAAAACAATATCAAGCATGGTATGACAAAGCATAGGCCACAGTCAAAAACAACCTCTCTTTACCACATAAGCATGAACTTTCCTACTCTTTTCCAATCCAAACCAAACTATTTGAAAACCAATGTATGAAAGAGGGGGTCCAACCAATTTATTCAAGCAAACTAATAAAACTAAGCAAACGAAAACGAAGTGTCTAGAAAGACCTGAGATTTTTATTGATGAAGAAGGGGATGCCTTGGGCATCCCCAAGATTTTACACTTGTACTTCTTGGATATTTCTTGGGGTGACATGCGTGGCATCCCCAAGCTTGAGATTTAGTCCATCCTTCATCTCATTACTCATTCCTTCCATACACCTGAAATTTTTCCTTCATACAAAACTTCACACAATCTTTATTAGCAACATTAGTGCACTCAAGATAAATAAGTCTTAAATTTAAGTTCTAAGACCAATAAAATTCCATTAGAACACTATATACTGTAGCACTTCCCTCAAAAAGCTCAATTCCCCAAAAGAATTCAAAAAGGAACCAACAAGAAGCAAATGCAAATAATGGCAGAAATCTGTAAAAAACAGACCAGTAGGTAAAGATGAATTTTTTAGAAGACCTTATGTTGCTCAAATCGAAAAGTGTTGAACTAACGAAAGTTAGATAACAACCTGGGGCAGAAGCAACAAAATTCACGCCTCAAAAGGACGTACAGATATTTTACACGAATTTTTACGGTGAAGCAAAGAAATATGTTTCGGGACAGCAACTTTCCCAATCATTACTTCTCTCTCATTAGAGGTTACTCTTGGCACAAAAAGCAAACAAAAATGATAAGGAGAGGTCATTACTGAAGCAATAACTTCCAATACTCATCTAAAACTTTTGGGTTATCTCTCAATAAGTACTTTTCTTTAACGCCTTTAAGTTAGGCATGATAGTTTGAGAAGATGCTCACATCAAAAATATGAATTGAAGTAAAAGAGAGCATCAAGAAGCAAATTCAAAACACATTTACGTCTAACCCACTTCCTATGCATAGGAATCTTGTAAAGAAACAAGTCATGAAAGCACAAAGCAACAAGCATAGTAAAGCAAAACAAGTGCAACTTCAAGACTTTCAACATAGAGAGGGGAAACTTAATATTATTGAGATGCATAAAACCATATTTCCCTCTCTCATAATAACTTTCAGTAGCATCATGAATAAAATTAACAATATAACTATCACATAAAACATTCTTATCATGAGCCACATGCATATAATAATTATTACTCTCCACATAAGCATAGTCATTCTTATTAATTGAAGTGGGAGCAAATTCAACAAAATAGCTATCATTATTATTCTCATCACCATAATCATCAAATATAGGAGGCATATTGTAATCATAATTAATTTTCTCCTCAATAGTAGGTGGACTGAAAATATCATATTCATCATTGTAATCATCATATATCAGAGGCATAGTATCATCAAAGTAAATTTTCTCCTCCGTGCTTGGGGACTAAAAAGATCATTTTCATAAAGACTAGCTTCCCCAAGCTTAGAATTTTCAATAGCATTAGCAATAATGGTGTTCAAAGAATTCATACTAACAACATTGCTATTAGCATGCAAATAAAGTTCCATAGGTTTTTTAATTTTCTCTTCAAACACTTCATGTCCTAACTCAAGATAAATACCATAAAGCTCTCTAATTTTGTGCTTGTTTTCCATTAAGCCTAACTAGTGAAAACAAGAAACAAAAATACAAAATTGCAGAATCTAAAGGAAATAACTTCGAGCACTCACACCGGAGGATGTGAGTACCTTTTACCTTACCTCCCCGGCAACGGCGCCAGAAAATAGGCGTTTCCCGTGGGAGGTTCTTCTTCTTTAATCCTCCGGTGTGAATACCTTTTACCTTACCTCCCCGGCAACGGCGCCAGAAAATAGCTTGATGTCTACGCACTTCTATTTTTGTAGACAGTTGTTGGGCCTCCAAGTGCACAGGTTTGTAGAATAGCAGCAAGTTTTCCCTTAAGTGGATCACCCAAGGTTTATCGAACTCAGGGAGGAAGTGGTCAAAGGTATCCCCTCTCAAGCAACCTTGCAATCAAGATACAAGACGTCTCTTGTGTCCCCAACACACCCAATACACTTGTCAGGTGTATAGGTGCACTAGTTCGACGAAGAAATAGTGAAATACAAGTGGTATGGATAATTATAAGTGGTAACGGTGCCGGAAAATAGCTTGCTGGCATGGAAGAGACTAAAGGCAAACTGAAATAAAGATGGAAGCAAGCAAACATGTAACAGATCTAGATGCAAACAGTGTATCAATGCTTAGAAACAAGGCCTAGGGATCATACTTTCACTAGTGAACACTCTCATATAAATATCTTCTCTTTATGATACTACTCTTAACTACTCTCCGGTTGGACACTCCAATCGATGGTAGGGATATAACATCACACCTCAAAGTTCACTTTCCGCATCTAGATAACCCCACACTGTCACCTTGAGCACTAGATGGTTCCAACAAACACCATAATTTCATAAAGACATCCAACTCCAAATATAACTCATAACAAGTATTTATAATCTATAGCCTAAGTGCCACCATGGTGTGCACACTGTCAACTTCACACACATGGGGAGAGCAGATATCTATTAAAGCACTTGAGTAGCAAGGTAGATCTACTTGATTACAAAGCTCATGATCACAATATGCTCATGGATAGAGAGAGAGATGAACACATAGCTACCGGTAGAACCCTTAGCCTCGAGGAAGAACTACTCCCTCCTCATCATGGGAATCCACAATGGTGATGGAAATGGTGGTGGAGATCGATGGAGATGGCTCCGAGGGCACTTCCCTATCCCGACAGGGTGCCGGAACAGACTTTCTGTCCCCCGAATCTCCCCTTCGGTGGCGGCGGAACTATGAAACTTTTCGTGGCTAGAGGCTTGACCATTTAGGGCTTATGCATCAGGAGGCTCTTATAGGCGAGAGGGAGACCGAGGGTGTTCTGAAGGGGCCCACACCACCCCCTCGCGTGGCCTGGCCTCGCGTGGCCCGCGCCACCAGGTGGTGTGGCCAGCCCCTGGCCCCTCTTCATCTCGTCTTCTGGCTCCGTGAGTCTTCTGGTAAAATATCGACTTTGGCTTTTGTCCGGTCCAATTCCGAGAATATTGATTTTTGACTTTCCTGGAACCAAAAACAGCAGAAAACAGGCAACTGGCACTGTGGCACTTGTTAATAGGTTAGTCCAAGAAATCATATGAAAAGTACTCCAAAGTGTGGACAAAACACAAGAAAGTAGATAAAACCAAGCATGGAACACCAAAAATTATAGATACATTTGCAATGTATCATGGAGATGATTCGGGTGACCCAAGAGACGCAGTCTCTTTGTAGGGAAAAATCATGAGGCGGTGTCGCCATAAACTTTGAGTGTGGATGTTATCGACACACGGTACGATGTACAAATAATCATAGGGTGCGCGACCAGCGCTTCCTATGGGAGTAGCCCCCGAGTGCATGGTTGAGTCGAAGACTCAGGCAGGGACTAAAGGACTTTTGCGACTGATGTCATCTTTTGTTTGATTGTTTCAGTCGAATTCGTTTCCAGCGCTCCCTATGGGAGTAACCCATGTCCATAGTCGAATCGTGGATTCGAGTGATTGGGTATGCTTTGAATGTCCATGTTCCTATAGAATAAAAAAGGGAAAAAAAATCATAGGGTGCGTGGCCAATGCTCCCTATGGGAGTAGCCCCCGAGTGCTTGGTGGAGTCGAAGAATCGAGCAAGGACTAAAGTAGTCGAAGTATTCTGCTACTCAATTTTGATGACATCAGTGCTGACGATGTGATGAACTCAGTTGCCCGTGTGAGCAGTTTTGACGGGACGTGACGAGCGGTGGGTCTCATTTTCTGACCCTGACTTGACCGGGCGTGCGTAATCTTTGTTTTAACTGCGCCTCCTCGATTTCCACGCGTAATGGGGGTAGTGTGGGACGGTTCGCGCTTCGGGTCCTCCACGTGTCGATCACGATGGGCACCACGCGTCGGATAGGGTTTTTGCTGGCCGTTGGATTGCATCTTCCAGGTGGTTAAGTAGTAGTGCCGCGATGGTAATTTTTCCCATCTGTTATTTTCTCTTTCTTTGCCTCTGTTGCCCTTGTTGCTGCTCTTCTGCTTCCTATAGTTCATCTTCCTCGTGGCACTGGACCAACTCCGCATATTCCCTAGTTACTTCCTCCGATCGTATCGCCACCATAGGATGGGGAAGAAGAAAGGAGGTGCCGTGGCTGAATCCGCCGCCGCCAATGTTGCTGCCAAGAAGAAGGGCAGCTCCGCCGCTGCAGGCACCAGCACCGCCATCGCCGGGAAGAAGAAAGGCGTGGGCATTCGCGTCACCAATGGTGCATGGCACACGTCCATTATCAAGTCTTCTGAGCTCCGTCTACTGCACCAAGATGGAGTTATGTCTTCCGCGGTTGCTGACTCGCGAGTCCCAGGTGGTGAGGTAACCCCTTGTCCTCCTGCCGGTTTCTGGGTGATGTTCCTAGCGTTCATCATCCACGGTCTCTCACTGCCCCTGCATCCTTTCTTAAGGGGCCTTCTTTGTTTCTATGGGCTCCAGCTGCACCAGCTGTCCCCCAACTCCATCCTCCATGTAGCTTGCTACATTACACTTTGCGAGTGCTGGCTCAGAATCGAGCCACACTTTGGTCTCTTCAAACATCTCTTCAAGCTGAAGCACCAATCGGCGTCTGGCTTCATAGTCTACGATGTAGGAGGCTGCGGTATCCATGTCAACTCCTCCGTCACGTACTTCGACATCAAACTCATGGCGTCTGTCCAAGGGTGGAGGAACAAGTGGTTCTACATCTGCGACTAGAAGGCCAATGCAGACCACTTCGGACTCGCGCCTTTTGATCCCGCGACGCCGTGCAAGAGTTGGCGCTCCTGGAAGAACGTAGTGATGCCCGGCGAGTCTGCGGAGACAGATGTGATGTACGAGCGCGTCTGCAACCTCGAGAGTCGCATGGGTAAAAGAAGAGGGAGGATGTGCACTTATTCGCACGTGGTTACACCGTCGCGTCCAGCCCCTGCAGGCTAGAGTCCACCCTGTGTTCCAATGGGCTGGCACGGACGATGTCACTCGCGTATATGCCGATGGCATTTCCGCGAGTGAGGTAGATAAAAGGGTGTGACTGGTCACCAAGTACACCGCCAAGGATGAAACAGTCGTACCTCCATTCGATGCTGCTAATCCTCCTCCGGAGGTACGGTTGTGCTACGAAGTAGCCTTGTTTGTCGAATGCTTCTTTTTCCTTGACTTGTGCTGACTTGTTTCCTGTATGCAGGATTGGAGGGTGTCACCCTGTATGCCCCCTCTTCCTGAGGGGGTTATTCCTCGTGAAGCCTTGGAAGAGGACGAGTCGGAGTCGATCGTCCCATCTGATGTGGAGGAGGAATCCCCCGAGTCGAGCAGTCCGGACACTCACAAGCTTTCGCGCAGCGAGGATTCGGATGCATCATCTCCTTCGACTCCAGAAGGCGCAGCTATTGGTGTAGATTCGCCGATACCTGCTATTCTTGTGAGTGCTGTGGCGTCGTCTTCCCGCAAGAAGATGCGGCTGCCGAAGGAGTCGTCGTCGGAGTAGGGGAATCAAACCTTCGATTTTGACAAGTTTGATTGGTAAGTATACGAGTCTTCTATTTGGTTCTTCTTTGGAGTTGCATTCTTCTGATGTTGTTTTTGTTCTGCAGTCATCCGGCGTCGTCATCTTCTAGTGACGTCCATTTTTTGAAAGAATCTGGAGTCACGACCTCCAAGGCCAAGAAGGGGGCTGAGCGGACTCCTTCTCCTCCATTGGCGGCCCACTCCGGGCATAATTCATCAAGTTGTCCACACGATGTGGAGCATCAGATGGTTATCCGGATGATTGCGCGTCAATCGACTTCGGAGTCACTGGAGGATCATGTGTGTGTAGTGTTGCTTCTTCTGATTTTTGTAGTCGAATTTATCATTCACACCATCTGCTGATTCTTTACTGTTTCTCCTGTCGCAGCTCATTGTGAAGGAAGCTACTCGTCTGGCAGAGCAAGTGCTTGCAATGGGTCGCCAGCATGCAATGTTGTACAATCGCCATCGCTTGGTTGAAATTGAGTGTTTTTTGCTTCTTCTTCTTCATCCTTGTGATATATTCAATTGACGGTCTATCTTTGTTTGTTTCACAGCTGAGCATAATGCACTCCTTCGCGACGCCGCTTCCCTCAAAAAGGCGCTCGCTGTGGCGGTGAAGAGTCATGATGAGGCAATCACAGCACATGACGAATTGCGGAAATGCGGAGAGGATCTGCATGCCTCCATCGTAGCTAGGGAGAAGTTGTTCAAAGAACAGCTTTTCTCGATTGCCAAGGCTCTGTCAGGTATTCCCTTGTCTGGATTTTCGCCGTGTCCCTTCTTTTGAATTTGTTGGTGTGCTGACTTTTGTGCCAATGCTTGATTCTTGTGTAGATGCCAGCGGTCTGAGCTTTGACACCCAGGCACTCCGTCATGATGATGCCTTGGCAGGTGCCATCTCGTCAGTCGAAGATCGCAGTGCTACCGTTCAGGGGACGCTCACTAAGGCCAAGGGCGTGCTTAGTCGCCTCCGTGAGGAGCTGGCGCCCAAGGCTCAGTTAATCGAAAATGTAGATGATCTGGTGGAGTCCCTTGCTGGAGGTATTCCTGCAGGATTCAAGAACTCACTCCGTGCGGCTGGCACTTCGATGTCACTCGCGATGGTTCAAGCCCATGGAGTTGAGGTTGATCCTGCTGCGGTCTCCAAGGCAATGCCTGTAAGCGCGGATGGCCAACAGGTAGTCTTTGCTCCTTTCGCAACTGCCTGTGGCAAGTACGGGCCGCAGCTAATCAACACAGTTGCGAAGTACTCTAAGGAACTGTAGGGAGCCAAGAAGGCGGCTAAGGCTACGACGTCAGGGGCCGGCGGGAAGTTTGTGGCATCTGATACTGCCACAGACTCGATGAGGCCCCCAAAACCGAAGTCAAAGTCCAAGAAGCCTGTTGCTCCTCAGTAGTCATGTCTGTAATAGCTAATAGCCTGTCTCTTTTGTCTGGAACATGCCTTTGGCGAGTGTATCTGTTGATAATTTATCATGCTTGAATGCACTCGAGTCTTTTGTCCATGTGTTGGGGGAATACCCCCGGGTAGCGTCACGCCGGGGTATAAAGGCCGAGTTAGCCGAGGTTCGGCAAGGTCAAAGCGGATGCTGGCCGGGCCACCTCAAGGCAGGCCGAATCACGGAGTAACCCGGACCAGGGGGCGTCCACCTAACTAGGTCTCAACCGACTTAAGCCGTAAGTCGGAACGATGTGTCTAACTTTCATGCAGTAACGGGTGTGGCTGGATCAACTACGATCCGGGTCATGTCAAGCTTCTAGGAGAAGGAAGGAATCTCGCTGGTCAAAAGTAGCCCCGGTACGCACGGCATGAGCGAAGCGGACAGAGGGAGGACCAGCGAGGCGTGGCCGACAAAGGTGACGAAGCCAATGTCGGGTGACGCAGGCGCCGCAGAGGCTCACGTAGCCTCTACATGGATGACGCGGGGGAAAAGTAACCCGGTCGGAGACCTAGCCACTCCTAGCCACTCCTATCTAAGGAGGGCTAGGGTCTCTGTAGAGAGGTTAGGTTCTACGGGTTGGTCTTGTACGGGTTAGCTAGTGGCGAGAGTAAGAGAGTCCCTTCTTCCTCCTCTCCCCAAGACAACTCTAGGAGCACTTGTAAACCTTGGAAGTGAATCAAATATAACTTCTGTGTGAGGAATCACCTCACTATCCCTCCCTGGATTCCCCTAGTGCATATTAGTCCCCACTATTAGCCTATCCATGGCATCTGCCGTGACACCACCACGACAGTTGGCGCCCACCGTGGGGCTAGCGGCGCTAGAAGGGGTCAAGATCCGGACGGGAAACCTCATTGGCACCGGCGAACGCATCGTCTCCGGGCTCGTTCAGCGCTTTGGAGCGCTGGACTTTGTCAGCAACAACGCTGGCTGCTTCGTCCCACGCCCTCTTCCGCGCAACGGCCTCTTCGTAGCTCGGCGCGCACAAGGTCTACGTTGCTGTCGATGTGTCGTGCGTTCATCCGCGGCACGTCGTCGAGGCAGGGGAGCCACCCCTTAGCATGGTTCACGGGGCGCGTATCACTCGCTCCCTGGACCGTGCTGAGGTGATGATGACTGCGCCTGGTGCAGGCGCAAGCAAGGATCTGGCACCAGATCCGGAGGTAACTCCTAAGGCACCGAGGAAAGGTAGAGGTCCTCCACTAGAGAGGCCTGAGAATGTGCTGCAGGAAGCGATGGATAGCATAGCAAACCCTGTAGTAGCAGCAGTAGACCCGGCTCAGGCACAGGCCGAGCTAGAGGAAACTAGGCAAAAAATACTAGAGGGTGCGAAAAAGATAGCCGCGGCCCAGCAGTCGTTGAACATGACGCTGCGTGAGTACGCAAAGGCAAACAAAGTTGATGCTGTAAAAGTAAAGGGGAGAAACCTCATAAGCGAAATGAACAAAGAGGGAGACACTAGGATTGAGGAGTCAGAGAACTGTTTGTCCGTGGGGCTGCCGAGGTATAGTACCCCGGCTAAGAACCTTAGGGCAGCAGGCGCTGCTGCATCCGAGTTAGAGGGTCTAATAGGTGAGGCCCGTCTGAGACAGCAAGATAGGGTCAATGAGTTGGTTCGGATCGCGAACAAGCAAAATGAGGAATTGCTCAGGGCTAACTCGGAGAGAGCTGGGGCCTCCAAGATCGTTCATTCGGCAGCGGGTAACCCAGAGAAATCTGCTGGAGCCGCATCGTCTCCTCATGGGGGTCCTAGGAGAGAAGAGGTAGTAACCTCGGCCAGAAGGAACAAACGGATCGTCCTGTATGACCCAACACAGGCAGGGAAAGGAAAAGAAGTACAGAAAAATGATGATCAATGAAGTGTGAGCCAAGGTGAAGTTGGCCGAGGTAACCGCGACCAAGGCAATGCCGGTCAAGGAAATGTTGTAAACGGCAATGCCGGACAGCGAAACTCGGCAGGAGCAGGACAACCGTAGCAGCGGAATATACCAAGGCAAGAGCAAAGTGCCGGCCGAGGTATGCAACAGAGAGCTGCTCCACGAGAGCAAGACCGGTATAACGATGGAGATTCGGAAATGGTGAACGCAGGATACCGAAGGCCGGACTATCATGTGATAGGGTCAAGATTGGGAAGCCGGGATTTGATGCCTGATGATGCCAGGTTGAAACTAGATCGACTGTATAGGTTGGAACAGATCGAATGTCAAGGTCCACCGGGTCCTGCGTGGTTTGGGCTCTGGATCATGAAGGAGCCGCCAGTACCTAACTTCCAGTTACCCAGAGGCACAAAGACATATGACGGTAGTACTAAGCCGGAGGATTGGTTGATAAACTATGCTACAGCTGTGAAAATTGCTACAGGCAACTTGAGATGGGCTATGAGATACGTACCCTAGATGTTGGAGGGGCCAGCCAGGGTATGGCTAAACAATTTGCCACCCAGAAGTATTACCTGCTAGATCGATTTTGAGGAAATGTTTATCAGCAATTTCTCAAGTACGTATCAGAGGCCAAATAGGCCACAGACCCTAGCTATGTGTAAGCAGATACCGAACGAGACGGACCGGAAGTTTTTAACCCGGTGGTGTACGATGAGAAACTCGTGTGAGGGTGTGATAGAGTCACAGGACATAGCGTGGTTTGCGCAAGGGTGCAGATATGCAAGTGAGCTGTGGCAGAAGTTGCAAAGGAAAATGCTGACCACATTGGTAGAGATGATCCGGATTTCTGATTTGTATGCTTTGGGTGATCCGACTCAACCCAGGCTCGTGTCAAACGAGTCAAATTAGGAATACTACCAGAGAGATGGAGCTGGATCATCCCGGAGGAATGAATACAGAGGAAAAAGAAGAGATGATAGACCAGATCACCGGTACAGTTCGCAACAAGTTGCAGCTGTGAATCAAGATCAGCCCGGAGTAGGAGGCAATCAACGTCAGAAAACTGGAGGGGGACAATGGACACCAAGAAATGATGGCAAGAAAACTTGGACGCCAGAGCAGAAGAAACAATGAAAAGAAAATAAGGACCGTCCGAGGTACACTTATGAGTCGATGTTGGATCAGCCGTGTAAATTTCACACGCCAAATCCGAGTAACCCAGTGGGTCATACGACGAGGCAATGTGAGTGGATGCGTAAAATAGAACAAGGTGGTTCGGGGAATGCTCAGGCACCCCAGAATGATCAACCTCGGCAGGAGTTACCCCGGCAGCAATTGCTCTCCGGAGTAAACACGCAACAACTAATGTTGCCTCCCCCTCTGCCGAGGTATGATAACCATGAGAGAGGGATGCAGTGCATCCGGTAGAAAACCAGCATCAGCCAGATCAGATGTACCCCAGAAATGAGGGGAGGAATGAGTACAAAGAGCATCATCAGAGTTACTGTGTGTTTACCACTGAGGAAACAGACAGAAAGAGCTTGCAGCGCTGACATATGGAGGCGAATGCGGTAATGCCAGCAGTGACGAGGTATATGCCTTGGTCGGACCAGGAAATCACCTGGAGCATTAAAGATCATCCCAAGCTGATGCCAAGTCCTGGTTCGTATGTGTTAGTGCTGGATCCAACATTCATTGGGCCTAACATCAATGTAAGGTTCTCCAAGGTACTGATTGACAATGGCAGTAGCATTAACATCATGTATGCAGATACAATGCGCAAGTTGGGTATCTCGGAGAACATGCTCCAGGCTACAAGGACAACTTTCCATGGTATTGTGCCCGACATTTCTTGTGAGCACATAGGCAAGGTCCGGGTTAACGTATTGTTCGGCACAAGGGATAACTGCTGAACTGAGAATTTGGAGTTTGAAGTGGTGAACTTGGAAAGTGCGTATCACGCGTTACTCGGAAGACCAGCACTGAACAAGTTCATGGCAAGTTGTCACATCAGTTACTTAAAGATGAAGTTGCCCGGGCCAAACGGAGTGATTACTATTGCTAGAGATTTCCGACGTTCCATTGAGTGTGCGTCGGCCGGGTCTAATCTAGCCGAGTCACTCGTGATCGCGCAAGAGAAAAGAAAAACTCAAGAGGTGGTGGCATTGGCTCAGTCCGCGCAGCAGTATATGCCGGCGCTGAGTAACCCGCATGGAAGTGTCTCATTCCAAGCCATGAAAGATACCAAGAAGGTGCCTGTTGATGATATGTTCCCAGAGCGCACCGTAACAATTAGTGCCGGGTTAAATGACAAATAGGAAAGCGAGCTCGTCAACTTCCTCCGTGAGAATCGGGACATTTTTGTTTGGTCCACACAGGACTTGCAAGGTGTTCCGAGGGAGTTGGCCGAGCACTCTTTGAATGTGAGACCCGGAGCAAAGCCGGAGAAGCAACCTCTCCGCCGCTTCGCCGAAGATAGGAGGAAAGTCATCGGAGATGAGATAGCTCGATTGTTGGCTGCAGGATTTATCATGGAAGTTCTTTATCTGGATTGGTTATCTAATCCGGTGCTGGTGGAGAAGAAGGATGATCCGAATGTGGCAGTGGTTTGGCGTATGTGTATCGATTACACGAACCTGAACAAGGTGTGTCCAAAAGATCCATTTCCACCGCCTAGGATAGATCAGGTCATAGACTCAACTGCTGGATGTGAACTGTTGTCATTCATTGATGCATATTCTGGTTTCCACCAGATACCTCTGAATCCGGATGATCAAATAAAAACTACGTTTATCACCCCGTATGGGGCTTATTGCTATCACACCATGCCGTTTGGTTTACGTAATGCAGGAGCAACGTACCAAAGATGTATGCAGAAATGTTTGCACAACCAAATAGGTCAAAATTTACAAGTGTATGTGGACGATGTGGTTATCAAGACCAAGGAAAGCAAAACGCTCCTTGACGATATCAGGAAGACGTTCGTGAACTTAAGAAGGTTCCGGATGAAGCTTAACCCGGAAAAATGTACCTTCGGTGTCCCGGCTGGAAAATTACTCGGATTTCTTGTTTCCAGCCGAGGTATCAAAGTTAATCCAACTAGAATCCGGGCCATTGAGCGAATGGAACTGCCGAAGTGTCTTAACGATGTCCAGAAGTCCACTGGTTGCCTGGCATTGTTAAGTCGGTTTGTATGTCGGTTGGGAGAAAAGGCATTGCCTCTCTATCAACTCATGAAAAAGTCGGATAAGTTCGTTTGGACGCCGCAGGCCAATGAAGCCTTTGCTCACTTAAAGAAGATGTTAGCCACTGCACCAGTGTTAGCCTCTCCATTATCAAAGGAGCCAATGTTGCTCTATATAGCTGCAACCAACCGAGTTGTAAGTGCAGTAATTGTGGTAGAGCGCGACGAAGAGGGTAAGTCAGTGCAAAGGCCAGTATATTATCTGAGCGAGGTGTTGTCTGCCTCAAGGCAGAACTACCCACACTATCAGAAAGTGGCATATGGTGTGTATATGGCAGCTAAGAAGTTGAAGCATTACTTTGAGGAGCATCCCATCAAGGTAATATGTGAGGCTCCCATATCCGAGATAATGAGTAACAAGGATGCAAGTGGTAGAATTGCAAAATGGGCAATTGAACTAGCTCCCTATGCACCACAATATGACAGAAGAGAAGCAATCAAGTCTCAGGCTGTGGCCGAATTTTTTGTGACTGGGCCGAGGTACAATACGAACCACCGCTACCAGATCCGAATTACTGGAGGATGCACTTTGACGGGTCTAAAACAAAAACCGGGCTAGGCGCCGGAATCGTACTTACCTCGCCAAAGAAGGCAACTGAAATATGTGTTGTAGATCCATTTCACGGCATCAAACAATGTCGCTGAGTATGAAGCACTTGTGCATGGGCTCAAAGTGGCAAAAGAAATTGGGATACGTCGCATCCTATGCTTTGGCGACTCAGATTTGGTAATACAGCAAGTGTCGGGACTGTGGGATGCCCTTGATCCAAACATGGCGCTGTACATATTTCATGTGCAGAAGATATCTGGTTACTTTGAGGGATGTGAATTTCACCATGTACCCCGGGTGGAAAATGAAGCTGCCAACATATTATCGAAGCTCGGATCAACCCGACAAGCAATTCCACTGGGGGTAGCATTGGAACACCTCAGAAAACCGTCTATCAGGCCCTCCCTAGAAACTGACTCAATTTACGTCCCGGAGGATGCAGAATCCGGAGCCGTGCCCATGGACATTGACACAGGAGGTGGTTCGTGAAACCCGGGGACTGCTTCGCAAGACTCGGGGACTCCTTCACAAGATCCGAGGACTGCTCAGCGTGATCCGGTTGAAGTTATGCCGGTGGCTCAGATGGAAATTCATGAGGACGTGTTCCCTGTGCGAGCCATACCAGCTTGGGCACTACTTATATTTCAATTCCTGCAGGACGGAACGTTACCCACTTAGGAAGTGCTATCCAGGCAAACTCAGAGGAGAGCAAAGGCGTACACAATCATCAATTCCGAGCTATACAAAAGGAGTGTAACCAACATCCTCCAGCGATGCATTGACCCAGAAGAAGGGCTTGACATCCTCCGAGATATACATCAAGGGGAGTGCGGGCATCATGCCTCGTCCTGAGCCTTGGTGGCAAAAGCTTTCTGGCATGGATTATACTGGCCAAGTGCCTTAGAACAAGCAGAAGATCTGGTGAGAAAGTGCAATGGTTGTCAGAGGTACGCTACCAAGACACATATGCCAATGTCGGAGCTCAAGACCATACCAATCACCTGGCCATTTTCCATCCGGTGTTTGGACATGGTGGGCCCGTTTAAACCAACAAGGGGAAATATGACTCACATTTTGGTCATGGTGGACAAATTTACAAAGTGGATCGAGGTGAAGCCAATAAGAAAATGTGATGGAGCTACGGCCGTGACATTTCTCAAAGACATCATCTTGAGATACGGTTATCCTCACAGTATCATAACGGATAATGGCACAAACTTTGCGGAAGGAGCATTTCCGCGTTTCTGCCGAGATAAGAAGGTCCGGTTAGACGTTGCCTCGGTAGCCCACCCCGCTTCGAACGGACAAGTGGAAAGATCCAACGGATTGGTATTATCCGGGATAAAACCCTGGCTCATTGAGCCGTTGCAAAGATCAGCGGGGTGTTGGATAGAAGAACTACCAGCTGTACTGTGGAGTTTAAGAACAACTCTGAATCGATCAACAGGCTATACGCCATTCTTTCTGGTATATGGGGCAGAAGCTGTATTACCAGCCGACATAGAGTATGATTTGCCTAGAGTCACCCAATACACAGAAGCCAAAGTGCAAGAAGCCCGGCAAAATGATGTTGATCTGCTGGAAGAAGCGAGAGAATTGGCATTGTCCAGATCCGCCATATATCAGCAAAATCTCCGACGCTATCATAGCCGGAAAGTAAGCCCCCGAGTTTTCCGGGAAGGCGATCTGGTGCTCCGGTTGGTACAACGTACTGCTGCATGCATAAATTATCTCCTCCATGGGAAGGGCCATTCATTGTGAGCAGAGCATTGCACAATGATTCTTATTATCTTATAGATGCAAAGCCATAGGAAAAGAACTAGGCGGACAGGTCCGGCGAGGAATCTAAGCGTCCGTGGAATGTAGCTCTGCTCCGTCCTTTCTACACTTAGCAGAGAAGTGTATGTATCCGAGTCTTCTCATATGTCGGTATGTATGCCGGCAATGAGCTTATCAATGAGATGTTGTCACCTCGAGCAGTAACTCGAGGACTGCCGTAATAAAATTTGTTGTCTTTTGTTGTTTGTACGTCAGCTGGAGTAAGTTGTTCTACTTAAGTCGGATTAGTAGTGTGTGAGCACCAAAAACCCAACTCTTCGACTTGCTGCTGTCCAACAAGAATTGGCTTCATGGCAAGCAAGAGAACAAGTTTGGAATTGCGTAGCACATGAAGAACGACTAAGGAAAAGAACTTAATCGAGCCGACGTTTGTTTTCGAACTAACCTTGTATGTTTTTAGTTTATTATTCTGAATTATTTTGAGCTAAGCCTAAAAGTTTCCTAGTATTGTTAAGACAATTTTTGAAGCTCGGATTCGTAAGTCGTAAAACCGAATCAAGGTAGACACGAGCCGAGCCAAAAGATTGGACGAACAAGAAAAGGAAACTCGGGGACTACACCCAAGTTAATCCGGCATAAAAACTTAGTAGCAAAATATCACATGTGTACTGGATATAATTCCACCCGGCATACCGGAGAGCTGATAAACTTTAAAGTTTTTTCACTTAAGGAGCAGCAGGAGGAGGAAGTTCGGCATCATCTTTGATGTCTTCAATGTCTGAGGCATCGCCCTCTTCGTCCTCATCCGACCCATCTTCAACGTTCTTAGCGTTTTCGTCACCGGCAGCTTCTAGGAAGCTCGGTCCCTCAGTCCATTCGTGAATGGGAGCATATTCGATGAGGCTGTGGGCGCAAGCCTTGCGCGGAGCTACCCACTCCGGGTCACTGGTCCATTTGGATCCGGTGCGCATGCGCGTTAAGAGGTTGAGGTCGATCTTCTCGTACCACGTGAGTACATAGTGGAGAACGGTCTCAGCTGCGGCACGTCCAGCGGATTCCCTCCAAAGGTCGCGCTGGGTCTCGCACTCCATCAGTTTTTCAACAAGAAGTGCGGTTCCCTCCGGAGTGTCTTCTGTAGGCCAAAACGTGTTGAAGACTCGGACTACGGCGTCAAGGATATCCTTGCCGTAGTTCTTGATGATTTCCACGCGAGATGCCAGGCTGACCAGCAGGTCCTCCATGTCATAGGGAATCTCTTCAGTGTTAGACCCAACGGGAGTACCGCTCTCCCGACGGAAATCAGCAACAGCAGCGCTCGCGATGGCAGTGCCCTCTGGGAATTTGCCTGAAAACGAGATAAGAGAAGCAGATAAAGAAAAGACATGTGAAGTAACCTGGAGAGATAAGCCAGATAAGGGAAAGGAACTCACGTGAAATATGGCTGAGGACCCGACTCAACTCCCTGGTACAGTCATCACGTCTTTTGCGAAGCTGCACAAGTTCAGCGTTCGCCGACTTAAGCTTGACGTCGGACTCCTAGAGAAGTTCTCGATCCTTGGCAATTTGGAGGTTGAGGCATTCGCGCTCTTTGGTATAGTCTTGGCCGGCCATTTGGAGCTCAGATTGATGTTGTGCCTTCAATTTCTTCATCTCGGCCTTAAGCTTGGCGATCTCATCATCCTTGGTCTAGAGGAGGGCAAGCTCATCGTCTTTCTTCTTGGTCTCGGCCTGATGCTGCCCTGCTTGTTAGAGAAAATGCAGCATCATATCAGGCACGGGCACACTATCTTCCAGCGATACTGAAATAGTTTGTCAACCCGGCAAAGCTGGGATATGAATGTTTGCCGAGCCAAGGAGGAAAGAAGATGAAAAGCATAAGCAAGGTTGAGTAGATATAACTTACCCTTGATCTGATCCAAATGCTTCCTCATAAGCTTGTTCTCAGCCTCCACCCTAGCTGCGAAAACCGAATGAGGGATTAGTTCGGCAGAAGAAGATGAAGGAAAATGGAGAAGTGTCAAGGAAGAAACCTACCCCGTTTCTCGTGTTCAGCGAGGAGTGCGTTATGTTTGGCGCGCAGCATCTTATGAGTGTCCAGGAGACGCTGAAACTCAGTGCTCCAGCGGTTGGTGGTCACTTGGAAAGAATACAAAAATACAACTTAGCTTCGTGCATATTCGAAGTGTACAAAATCCGTGCCAAGTGGGACTTAACCCGGCTCTAGGTGTGTGCATATTCGAAGTTATCAAAATCCGGTCCAAGTGGAACTTAACCCGGCTCTAGGTGTGTGCATATTCGAAGTTATCAAAATCCGGGCCAAGTGGAACTTAACCCGGCTCTAGGTGTGTGCATATTCGAAGTGTACAAAATCCGGGCCAAGTGGGACTTAACCTGGCTCTAGGTGTGTGCATATTCGAAGTTATCAAAATCCGGGCCAAGTGGAACTTAACCCGGCTCTAGGTGTGTGCATATTCGAAGTTATCGAAATCTGGGCCAAGTGGAACTTAACCAGGCTCTAGGTGTGTGTATATTCGAAGTTATCACGGAGCTACGTTAGTTTTCTAAGGAGCATCCGGCCGAGTAACAAGTTGCTCCCCCGGAGGCTCGGGGACTAATGTTTATGTCATCAATATCTACAACATGCTAAGGAAGTAACGTACCTCCATTATCCGACCCGCGAGGTTGATTGCCTTAGCGGCTGTGTTCATTTGAGCAGAAAATTCAGCGGGGCCGAACATCTCCGGAAGATCGTTGTTGTCGACGAACTCCGCCCTGTTTCAATTCATGACGAATTCGATCAGGCTCGGAGGGTATCGCTCGCCGGTGGGCATATGGGGCGCCACCAAGCCCTTCGCATGCGCCTCCCTCCTCTCAACCAGGGCAAGGGCCGGGCTGGTGTGCAAAACCATATTATGCGCATCAGCTGGCTCAGCAGGGGCGTCCTTCGGTGCTGGAGGCTTCTTGGGAAGCATGGATGCGAGAGTGCGCTGTCCAGCCTCGACGAACGCTGTCCTAGTGGCGTTAGTGGCCTTTTTGCCCTTTGGCTGCTGGGAGGAGGAAGTGCTCGAAGCAGATTTTCCCTTGGGAGCTGTTTGGGTACTTTTTCGCCAAGACTGAGAAGTCTCGGATGAGGCGGAGGAGCTTGGCGCTGGTGCTCTTGCTGCTAGGCTTGGTGCTGCTGCTGGCGATCTTGCTACTGGAGTTGGTGCTGGTGCCAGAGTTGGTGCTGGTGCTGGTGCTGAGGTAGTCTTGGTAGTAGCTGGTTGCGGCGGAGCCGAAGTTGTGGATGCTGCCGCCTTGGCTAGGCCAGTCTCCCCCGCTTCAAGGTTGCCCCCCTCTTGGATGCCAGACCCACTCTAGGGGACCTCCACCGTGGCCCTGCCGAATCAAACAATGTCGGATGAGAAACTAAGACAGTACAAGAACAAGTAAGGGGCTGAGGGAAAAGAGGCTTACGCATCCGAGGTCAGGGAATCCTTAGGATTCTGAGCCCTTCGTGCAGGGGCCTTGGTTGCAGGCTTGGAGGCAGTTTTGTCCCCGGACTTCTTTCGTCTTTTGGTAGGCTGAGAAGGTCCAGAGGATGAGGTTGATGCAGCTCCCTGCTTCTTCTTTGGTGCAACCGAAACAGGGTCACCCACAGCAAGCGGAGGGTCCTCATGAATCTGCCCACCGGGGTTAGCTGATGCCGGAAAAGCATAAGAAAGGGGGATAGCGTCAAGATCTTCCATCACCTCGACATCCGAGTCATCTTCATCATCGGGCCAATCTCTAATGGAAGAGGGTTTACCGGTGGGTCGCTTCGTAGCGTCGGTCATTGGAAGGAACATCTCCTGATCCGGCTCTTCCTCGTCCGAGGTCTCCCGGTCAGGCGCCCACTTAATGGTGGGGTCGGTGCCATGTTCGAGAGTTTGCTGAAGGAATAGCTAAGGAAAAGAGCAGACAACAGAGTTAAAAATACAACAGCAACCGACGTAAGGTTTAATTCTGAGAAAGTTTGTGGCACAAAACTTAGCACGGGAGGAAGCCTATCACGACAAAAGTGCTCAATTCCCCACGTCCACTCAGAGGAGAAGTCCTTGTGGGTGGTGAAGAGAGCCTTGACCCGGCGATAGATCTCCGTGTTGCTCAACTCGAAGGACGAGGTCCGGTTGGGGTCGCCGCCCCAGCTCATGTGACACACTTTGTGAGTGCGCTTCTGGAGGGGGGAGATCCGGTTGCAGACGAACATGATCATGGCGTCCTCGTTGTGGAACCTGAGCTTCTTCAGTTCTGCGAACCTTTTATTGACCTGGTTGGCTAAGGTCGTGGGCTTCTTGGGGACAACGTCCCACAACTCCGGGTTAGGAGGACCCGGAGCATAGGGGAGCAGCCGGATCAAGTCTTCGGTGCCAGCGTTCCGGACGTAAAAGAAAGTCCGGGCCCATCCCTTGCAGGACTCCACCCCGGTGACTCGGGGGAAGATGGATAGCCTCTGGGGAGAGATGGACGCAGCCCCGAACTGCGTAAGCTGCTTGTCCTCCGGGTGAAGCTGAATGTTCGGAATGACGTTGCGACGGAGGCCAAAGAACTGGATCCATAGCTCCTTCGTGGGCCATAATCCGGCATAGCCTTCGATCATGGAGGCGAAAGCAAAGAGAGAGGTCATTGTGTTGGCAGGAAGGTGGTGCGGCTGCAGTTCGTAGGTGCTCAACCAGTCGTGGAAAAAATCGCTGACCGACAAACCAAAACCCCGCTGGAAATGTGACAAGAACACCACATACTCACCCGGATTGGGTGAGGGGGCGAGTTCGGCGGAGGCGAGGCGCGCGGTGACTCCGGTGGGGATGCGCCTAGTGCGGTAGAGCCAGGATCCAGCCCACGCACCACGGTCCGTCGTGGCGGCGTCTTCCTCCATCTCTTGCTCGACGACAGCGAGCTCCTCCTCTGTCATCTCGAGTTCGCTGCCCTCGCTGGCGCTAGCGGCGGTGGGGGGCAGCGGCCTAGACTGACAGCAACCCGTGGCGGAGGAGGTGCGCAGTGGCGGTGGTGATGCAGAGACGAGTGGAAGCGGTGCGGCGGCGGCGCTGCTACTTAGAAGAGGTGGCAGCGCTGTCGTGGGAGAAGACGAAGAAGAACTAGAGGCAGAGGGGCGTGGAAGGAGGAAAAGACCTAAGGGGCGCACCCCTCCCCTATTTAACTACTCCCTCGTGGGGGAAGTGGGATCGTGTTTTGCGGTTACGCCACACGGTGTGGCCGTGTACATACCAGATTGGCCAATCAGGATCAGGCCACACGGAAGATCAAAGGGCGCAGCAGATCCCATGACGCGACGCATTGATGCGGTTAACGAGGAGGCAGGCGTGACGTGACACGTGCACAGTAACTCCTGACAATCACTGCGGCGGTTACTATGGCTAGCCCTTAAAATGAGGCGATGTGATGATTAGCCTCCACGTGGGGAAGCGTACGAGAGAAGGAAGAACAACCCGGATGAAAATGTGGTAACCCGGCCAGCAAGTGAAAACTTAGAATGTGCCAAGGGAAAGTAAATCCATAGAATCCCAGATAAGGTGGTAACCCTGCCCGCAAGGGAAAACATGGAATGTGCCAAGGGAAAGTAAATCCACAGAATCCGAGGTAAGGAGGTAACTCGGAAATAAAATCCTAAGCTTAGTGAAATGGAACCTAATGTGGCCTTAGCGGCCAAGGCACCTAAGACCGCACCAGCTTTCGGGACTAATGTTGGGGGGATACCCTGGGTAGGGTCACGCCGGGGTATAAAGGCCGAGTTAGCCGAGGTTCAGCAAGGTCAAAGTGGATGCTGGCCGGGCCACCTCAAGGCAGGCCGAATCACGGAGTAACCCGGACTAGGGGGCGTCCACCTAACTAGGTCTCAATCGACTTAAGCCGTAAGTCGGAACGATGTGTCTAACTTTCATGTAGGAACGGGTGTGGCCGGATCAACTACGATCCGGGTCATGTCAAGCTTCTAGGAGATGGAAGGAATCTCGCTAGTCAAAAGTAGCCCCAGTACGCACGGCATGAGCGAAGCGGACAGAGGGAGGACTAGCAAGGCGTGGCCAACAAAGGTGACGAAGCCAATGTTGGGTGATGCAGGCGCCGCAGAGGCTCACGTAGCCTCTGCATGGATGACGCAGGGGAAAAGTAACCCGGTCGGTTTACTATCTTGGGAGGAGGCATATTCCCTGGAATATGCCTCCACATATGCCCTAAGTGGAGACCTAGTCACTCCTATATAAGGAGGGCTAGGGTCTCTATAGAGAGGTTAGGTTCTACAGGTTGGTCTTGTACGGGTTAGCTAGTGGCGAGAGTAAGAGAGTCCCTTCTTCCTCCTCTCCCCAATACAGCTCTAGGAGCACTTGTAAACCTTGGAAGTGAATTAAATATAACTTATATGTGAGGAATCACCTCACTATCCCTCCCTGGATTCCCCTAGTGCATATTAGTCCCCACTATTAGCCTATCCATGGCATCTGCCGTGACACCACCGCGACACCATGCATCGCCTTAGTCTTCTTATTATCTCTTTCTTGACTTGTGATAGGGCACATCGAGTGGTCCTATGAGTGAACCTCAGGATATGCCATCCACTGATGATACTTTGGCGCAGTTGCGCTCAAGGGTGGATGAGCTGTCTCTGCTCTCGCAACTCTATGACCGCGTGAAGCAGTTGGAGTGCGAACTGCCTGTGCTCCGTGGTAACGTGGATGTATGGAAGTCGAGGGCGGAGAAGGCCGTTGCCCGAGAGCAGTATCTGCTAGGGGAGGTGACATAGCTGGGCGACCAATTCAAGTGTTAGCTTTCTTCTTTGTCTTTTCTTGTAGCCACTCGTGGTAGTTCATTGTCTTCATACTTTTGCCTTTGCTTGGTATAGTTGTCAGTGCACGCCATCTACAAGATGAGAAGGACAGGATTGCCATTCGTATGAATGATCTGACCCAAGAGCAGCTTCAGGCGAGTGGATACTTCTGGGTGGATCATGATCGTGCAATCGCACTTGTGAACCTGCAGGATCGTGCTTCACGAGTGCTTCACTTCCTGAAGAAGTCGCAATCGTGCTTGAGGAATATTTATCAGATGATGTTCCCGCTAGATGTCGTTCCATCGAGCCTGCTGGCCCTTCTTGCCAAATTTCAAGACTTGAGTGTCGTCCACGAGTGTGTACGGCAACAGTTAGTGGCTGGTGACAAGGCTGCTCTGTCGCTGGTGTGACTGCACAAGCCTGATGTGGATGTTGCAGTAGTTGCTGCCGGACCGCCAGCCGCTAGCAGGTTCGACTTGGAACATGGTTCCTCACTACCAGGCAGTGGATCGCCCAACGGAGGAAATCATTGATTTCTTCGAGAAGCAGACAAACGTTCCTTGGTTGCAACAGTAGTTTAGTTTGTATCCTGCACATAGTTGCACCAGTGTTGTAAAGTTCATATATATATGCTATGTATAAATGATTGACATTGATGTATATAAAGAGATTGTTAGCGTGTATGTTTTGTGAGTGCGTTGCACTATGCAATTCCTTTTTGTTAGCCTGACTTATGTTTATCTCAGCACCTTGCCAACCTGTCAGGTGCGTTGCAACTGGGTTGGTGTTTGTCAAGGGTTCGATTAGTACGTCAGGGATGTCTACGCACTTCTATTCCTGTAGACAGTTGTTGGGTCTCCAAGTGCAGAGGTTTGTAGAACATCAGCAAGTTTTCCTTTAAGTGGATTACCCAAGGTTTATCGAACTCAGGAAGGAAGTGGTCAAAGGTATCCCCTCTCAAGCAATCCTGCAATCAAGATACAAGAAGTCTCTTGTGTCCCCAACACACCCAATACACTTGTCAGGTGTATAGGTGCACTAGTTCGGTGAAGAGATAGTGATATACAAGTGGTATAGATATAATACAACGGTGCTAGAAAATAGCTTGATGGCGTGGAACAGACTAAAGGCAAACTGAAATAAAGATGGAAGCAAGCAAACATGTAACCGATCTAGTTGCAAACGGTGTTTCAATGCTTAGAAACAAGGCCTAGGGATCATACTTTCACTAGTGAACACTCTCATATAAATATCTTCTCTTTATGATACTACTCTTAACTACTCTCCGGTTGGACACTCTAATCCATGGTAGGGCTATAACAACACACCTCAAAGTTCATATTTCCCATCTAGAAAACCCCACAATGTCACCTTGAGCACTAGATAGTTCCAACAAACACCACAATTTCATAAAGACATCCAACTCCAAATATAACTCATAACAAGTATTTCTAATCTCTAGCCTAACTGCCACCATGGTGTGCACGCTATCACTTTCACACACGTGGGGAGAGCAGAGATCTATTGAAGCACTTGAGTAGCAAGGTAGATCTACTTGATTACGAAGCTCATGATCACAATATGATCATGCATAGAGAGAGAGATGAACACTACTGGTAGGACCCCTAGCCTCGATAGAGAACTACTCCCTCCTCATCATGGGAATCAGCAACGGCGATGGAGATGGTGGTGGAGATTGATGGAGATGGCTCCAGGGGCACTTCCCCGTCCCGGCAGGGTGCCAGAACAGAGACTTTCTGTCCCCGGAATCTCCCCTTCAGTGGCGGCGATGCTGCAAAACTTTTCGTGGATTTCTAATTGACGATTTAGGGTTTATGCATCGGGAGGCTTCTTATAGGCGAGAGGGGAGATCGAGGGGGTTCCGGAGGGGCCCACACCACGCCCTGGGCACAGCCTGGCCTAGCCCGCACCACCAGGTGGTGTGGCCAGCCCCTGGCCCCTCTCCGTCTCGTCTTCTGGCTCCGTGAGTCTTCCGGTAAAATATCGACTTTGGCTTTTGTTCGGTCCAATTCCGAGAATATTGATTTTCTGACTTTCCTGGAACCAAAAACAGCAGAAAACAGGCAACTAGAACTGTGGCTCTTGTTAATAGGTTAGTCCCTGAAATCATATGAAAACAACTCCAAAGTGTGGACAAAACATAAGAAAGTAGATAAAACCAAGCATGGAATATCAAAAATTATAGATACATTTGCAATGTATCAGTCAGCTACTTAGGATATCGCGTTTAGTTCGTAGAACAGATGTGTATAAGGTGGCGCAGCGCTCGAGTGGATAATTTGCAAAAAATAAAAGGAATACAGAGTTTTGGGGCACTTAGATTTATTTTCGCAGGATGGTACAATGTGTGGCTAAGTAGCCTTGGCTAAGTAGCCTTATTTGCAATGTAAAAATAAAATACGACTAAGGGTAGAAGCACCGCAGCTGCGCAACGTTCCAGGGGTTATAGTATGAGACTCATGTCTCGAAATCTTTATGGCGATAGGCGCCACCTGGGATTACTTCTGTAATCATCTATGGTCCCTCCCATGGGGACTCGAGCTTGAGATGCCCTTGCTATTTTAGTCGCAGGACCAGGTCTCCTTTGACGAAGGACCTGGGGTGTAGCCTTCTGCTGTGGTAGTTGCGTAGGTTCTGCTGGTAGATCGTTGATCTTTCCGGGGTGATTTCCCGTGCCTCGTCAAGGAGGTCGACGGAGTCTTCGAGTGCAAGAGTTGACTCCTGCTCGCTGTAAGAAACCACTCGCGATGCTTTGTATCGTACCTCTACGGGTAGCACCGCTTTAGCACCGTGCACCATGAAGAACAGGGTGTACCCCGTGGCACTATTTGGAGTTGTGCGTAGGCTCCATAGTATCGATTGCAGCTCATCTGGCCAACAGCATGCGGCTTGTTCGCGTGGCCTGAGGAGTCGCTTCTTGATGCCGCCGCAGACGTGCCCGTTGGCTTTTTCGACCTGACCATTGGTCTGTGGATGTGCTATGGAGGCATAGCTTACGTTGATTCCCAGATTCTCGCAGAATTCTTGGAACTCCTTGGATGTGAAGTTCGTCCCATTGTCCGTGATGATGTTGTGTGGTACTCCGAAGCGATAAATGTTGGACTCGAAGAACTTGACTGCGATGTATCACAATTGGTCAGTCACTCGCATGGCCTCTATCCACTTGGTGAATTTGTCGACTGTGACTAGGAGGTAGACGTAGCCTCCTTGTGAGGACTTTGGGAGCTTGCCGACCATGTCGAGTCCCCATTGCGTGAAGGGCCTGGCCAATGGAATTGGTCGGAGCTCCGCGCCAGGTGCGTGTGGCTTGTCCGCGAATTGCTGGCAAGCGTTGCATTTTTGGACGATGTCCTTGGCGTCACACATAGCCGTAGGCTAGTAGAACCCAGCTCGTAGAGCTTTGGTGACGAGGCTCGACTGCCAGCGTGGTGCCCGCAAGTCCCCTCATGGCTGTCGAGGAGGACAGCTCTTCCGTCAGTGTTTGAGAGGCATCGTTGGAGTACTCCCGTGATGTTGCGCTTGTACACCTCGCCGTTGATAACAGTGAATGCCTTGGATCGCCGCACGATGTGCCATGCGTCAGTCGGATCGTCCGGTAGCCTTTTGCTGAGAAGGTATGTGATGTACAGTTAAGTACAAGATGGCTCGATCATCATGATACTCATTGGTCCTTCGAGTCCTGTGTCAAGCTCCAAGTCGTCGAGTGCCATTGGCTCATTGGGTGGCGCAGCCCCCGAGTCCATTGTTGCGGTTGTTTTCTTCTCTACGGCCTTTGGCTTGATGGAGCATTCGCAGATGCGCTCGAGAAATACCTCAGATGGTATGGGGGCGCAGGTAGAGCCAATATTGGCGAGTGTGTCTGCCTCTTCATTGCTTTCGCGGCCTATGTGCCGCAGCTCGCAACCGTCGAAGTCCCCTTCGAGTGTGTCGTAGAGGTCACAGTAGGTGATCATATTATCGTTTAGTGCGTCGCACTCATGCGTTGTCTGGTTGACGACCAGCTTGGAGTTGCCGTATATTATGAGCCTCTTGGCGACGCATGCTTTTGCCATCCTCATCCCGTGTAATAGGGCCTCGTATTTAGCTTCACTGTTGGAGGCGGTAAACTGCATTCGCAGAATGTATTTTAGCTTGTCTCCTTGGGGCGATGTCAGTATGACACCTGCGCCAGCTCCATCCTTTCGCTTGGATCCGTCAAAGTGCATTGTCCAGATGTAAGACATATCTGGTTTTTCAGGGAGCTGGTTCTCCATCCAATGCACGAGGAAGTTAGGGAGAACTTGCGACTTGATTGCGTCGCGTTTTTCATATGTAATGTCTCGTGGAGGCAGTTTGATCACCCAAAGCATGACTCGTCCGGTGGCGTCGGGATTGTTGAGGATATGTCCAAGCGGGGCATCATTGACCACCACAATTGGGTGTTCCTGGAAGTAGTGGAGCAGTCGTCGGGCTGTCATGAAGACGTCGTACGCCAGCTTTTGGTAGTGCGGATACCGCTGCTTTGTTAGCATGAGTACCTCGCTGAGGTAGTAGACTGGGCGATGTACCCCATGGACCTTTTTTTCCTCGGCTCATTCTACCACAAGCACAGTGCTGACTACCTGGTTGGTGGCAGAGATGTATAGCAACAGTGGTTCCCTTTTGCTTGGGGTCACCAGTACTGGAGAGGTGGACAGTAGACGCTTGAGGTCTTCGAATGCCTCTTGTGCCTTGTTGGTCCACTCGAACTTATCAGCTTTGTGGAGAAGTTGGTAGAAGGGAAGTGCTTTTTCACCCATTCGACTGATGAATCGACTGAGCGCCGCAATTTGCCCAGCTAGCTGTTGGACACCTCTTATGTTCTTCGGCTTCTCCATGGCGAGTATGGCTTTCGGCTTTGCCTCGATCCCTCTCGCGGAGATGAGATACCTGAGTAGTTGCCCAGATGGTACGCCGAAGGCGCACTTGTCCGGATTGAGCTTGATCCGGTAGCGGTCGAGGTTGGCGAAGGTTATGCGTAAATCGTCAATTAGTGAAGCTTCCTCTTTGGTCTTGATTACGATGTCGTCAACATAGACTTGGATGTTGCGACCAAGTTGGTTCTTGAGGCAAGCCTGCATGCACCGCTGATAGGTTGCTCCTACGTTTTTTAGCCAGAAGGGCATTGTGTTATAGCAGAATACACCAAAAGGCGTTGTAAACGCCATTTTCTCTTGATCCTCCTCCTTCATTCGAATCTGATTGTAGCCTGAGTAGGCGTCGAGGAAGCAGAGGCGCTCACATCCCTCGGTGGAGTCGATTCGTGGCAGCAGGAAGTGATCCTTCGGGTAGTGCTTATTCAGAGAGGTGAAATCCACGCACATCCGTAGGATATCCGTGTCCTTTTTTGGTACTAGCACCATGTTGGCGAGCCAACTGCTTTCCTTGATATCGCGTATGAATTTGGCATCGAGGAGTCAGTTGATCTCCATTCCGACTGCTTTTGCTCTTGGCTCAGACAGTCGCCTAATTGTTTGTTTGACTGGCCTTGCGTCTGGGTTGACATTGAGTGCGTGCTCGGTGAATTCCCTGGGAACTCCTGGCATGTCCGTTGGACACCAGGCGAAGATTTTCCAGTGCTCACGGAGGAATTCGATGAGTGTGAGTTCCTATGCGGGACTCAAGTTGTTGGCGATGAGGGCCGTCTTGGCGGGATCCGATGGGTGGACCTGAACTTTCTTCGTGTGCACCGATGAGTCGAAGGATAGGTCGGGTGAACTTGGCCGGCTCAGGGAGGCAGACTGTTGTCTGTCGACTCCTTCAGTCTCGCGAGTTCTTCCTACATGCCGAAGGACTGGGAAATTCTGTTGAACTCCCTGTCACAACTGTCGGACCTCTCGAAGCTCCCGTTGATTGTGATGACGCCATTAGGGCCTGGCATTTTCATCTGCAGATAGGTGTAGTGCGGCACTGCCATGAACCTAGCGAACGCGACACGTCCAAGGATGCAGTGGCACTGTGAGGGCCAGTCGACGACTTCAAAGTCGATGCGTTCGCGTTGAAAGATTTTCGGCGTGCCGAAGATGACGTCGAGGTTGATTTTGCCAAGGGGATATACGCCCTTGCCTAGGACGATGCCGTGGAATGTTGTGTCCGAGGCTTCCAGGCAGGTCAGAGGGATCCTCATTGCTCACAAGTTACTTGCGAACATGAGGTTAATGCTGCTTCCGCCATCCATGAAGACGCGACTCATGTCGAAGCCTCCAATTTGTGCCTCGAGTACGAGGGGACAATGGCCTAGACAAGGTACTTGGCGCGGGTTGTCGCGCTTGTCAAAGGTGATGCAGGAGTCGCTTCCACTGAGGTACTCAGTGGTGGATGGTGGTGATTTTGTCGCCAAATTGACTTGGCGAGTGATGGCCTTTTGCACCCGGTTGGAGGGGCGACCCTTTTGGATCATCATGGTGCCCATGGCCCGTGGGTACTAATGGCTCAATTCACGGCCCCCAGAAAAGTGTTGGTGTGGGATTGATGTAGAGCTCGTTGGGAACCCCAAGAGGTAGGTATGATGAGCACAGCAGCAAGTTTCCCTCAGTTATGAAACCAAGGTTTAATCGAACCAGTAGGAGCAAGGAAACACCCCAAAGGTGTTACTAGCTGAGCTTTGGCAGGGCGCACTACCGGTGCTAGTAGCAACATGGAGACCTGCACAACACAACCACAGAACTTTGTCCCCAACTTGCGATGAGGTTGTCAATCTCACCGTGTTTTACGGAAAATAAAGGATTAAACGTATCGAATGGAAAGAAGTAAAAGTTTGCAGAAAGTAAACACAAAGCAGTAAAAGATTGTAGAGTGTATATAAAGAAAAGGATCGGGATCCATAGTTCACTAGAGGTGGCTCTCCGTAAGATAGATAACATGCTGGGTGAACAAATTACAGCGGGGAAATTGATAAACATCGAGAAAGCAATACATGCATATACTAATCATCTTGACTCCTTTGAGACTTGATTGGGCATTACAACATTATAAATAGACCGCCATCCAACTACATCTACGACTAATAATCCACCTTCAGGTTATCATCCGAACCCCCTCCAGTATAAAGTTGCAAGCAACAGATAATTGCTTTACGAACTGCGTGTAAAGTAAACAATACGATTGTTCTATGAACAAAGGATTGTTGTTTTCTCCCTAGTAGCAACATCACATCTAGTACCTTAGAGATTTTAGTCACTTCCCCAGATTACCAGAGGCATGAACCCACTATCGAGCATAAATACTAACTCTTGGAGTTGCTAGCATCTACTTGGCCAAGATAGCTACTAACAACAGAAAGAATGCAAGATCACAAATAACAAAGACATGGTAGAATCAATAATCAATCTGAAATAAAATCTCAATATCCATCGGATCCCGCAAACACAACATGTAGAATTACAAAAATATGATCTTGATCATGAACGGAGCTCACAAGATCTAGACATGAAAGCACAAAGGAGGAGAACCAGCCATCTAGCTACTACATGGATCCGTAGTCCAAGGATGAACTACTCACGCATCACACCGGAGGCTTGCATGGTGATGAAGAAGGCCTCTAGGGTAAAATCCTTTCTCCGCTAGGGTGCCGGGAAGAGCTTCAGATCCCTCCCGATCTAGGGATGGAGATGACGGCGGCTACAAACTCTTTCGTGGATTTTTGATCGGGTACTTAGGGTTTATGTCCCGAGGGCATCTTATAGTCAGAAGGGGAGGCCGAAGGGGTGTCAGGGGCCACCACACCACCCCCTGACGCGGGCCTAGCCTGGCCGCGCGGCCAGTTTGTGTGGCCGGCCTCTAGCCCCTCTCCGTCTCGTATTCTAGCACTTGATGACTTCCGGAAAAATAGGCATTTTGGCTTTTGTCCTGTCCAATTCCGAGAATATTCATTTTCTGACTTTCCTGGAACCAAAAACAGCAGAAAACAGGCAGCTGGCACTGTGGCTCTTGTTAATAGGTTAGTCCAAGAAATCATATGAAAAGTACTCCAAAGTTGGAACAAAACACAAGAAAGTGGATAAAACCAAGCATGGAATATCAAAAATTATAGATACATTTGTAATGTATCAACATCCCCAAGCTTAACTCCTGCTCGTCCTCGAGTAGGTAAGTGATAAAAAGAAAGAATAATTTTTGAGGTGACATGCCCCATCAAAGCCTTGATCAAAGTATTTGTAAAACATTCAAAGCTGGGATCATAGTACTTCAATCATAACCTGAAAGACAAAGTTCTAGCAATAAGCAAAGAAACTATGATGCAACATGAAAAGGCACAAACAAAAGATTCATGAATAACAATGCTTTGCAAGACGTTTGTTTGTTTCACATAAAGAAAACATAGCATAATAGTATTCAGCTTGTCCCTCAATACAGTAACAAATATAAATTGCATAGGACACCTTCAAAGTTCATAAGAGTGACTAGATACAATAGTTTAAAACAAGAAATATCAAAGTATGCATCAATCAACTAGTCTTGGGACAATGCACATAGAACTAAGAATGGCCACTATGCTCTCAAAGTAGGTGCATAAAGATAGAAGGTGGAGACACAATATAATGGTGGAAGAAAGGCCTTTGTAAAAGGAAGTAGGGATTCAAGTCTCATAAAGAGCTTCCAAAAATTATGGTACTTATAGATTTTAGCTCTCATTGCCCCTATCATAAGCATCTTGAAGGTGATTAAGGTTAAAGTGACACAACTAAGAGGATATGCTTGACAAGTTATAAACCGAAATCTCATGCCCCTTACTTACGAAGACCGATCCTCATGCTACTCAACTTTAGTCACAAGTAAGCTCTTGTCATTGTAAGTACATGTGTATCATTAAGAACCGCCAACGGGTACCCCTTGCACATGATACGGGAGCTTTCCCATAATCAAAATGACAAGGCAAGCAGACAACGAGCATCTCAACGATCTTTTATTTGCTATTTTCATAGGTTTTTATTGAGGATGCTTAATAGAGTGCTCATTATGGTGATGTTGCAAGTTTCCACCATGATTAGGCATGGCTTAGGCTAGCGGCCCAGGCATTTCTCTAACACACATACAAACTCCATTATCTTACAAGTTCCACTTTTATTTCACACCGCCGGGATCCGTAAGCAAAAGAACATGATATCAACGGGGTACAAAGTACAAGTGCAATGTTGAAAGCGTTCTCCATGAAAAATGGTTCTGCTAATTTCAACTTATAAAGCGCAAGCATATATGCAACAAAGAAGGACCCAATGGTTCAAGTTTATTAGATGCAAAAAGTAAAGTGTGTCATCAAGTTCGTGAGAGCTTTAATCACTAGTTTTCGCATAACAAGTTTATTTTGGAAGGTAAACAAAAGCATGAATATACTTGGAATAGCATAAGCTAGTAGGTAGGTATGGTGGACTCTTTGGGATAACTTGGTTTAGGGAGTTGGATGCATGAGTGGAACTCATACTTTGTTGTGGAGGCTAGCAAAAGACTAGGAGCGACAAACTAAGAGAGCAATAATGGCCATAATCATGCAGAGCGACAAAACATCATTGATCAAAGCATAAAGTTATACTACAAGTTGAAAACTAAAGGATCATAAAGGCTATGGTGACTTGAGATAGTCATAACATGGTGTGAGCATGTGCCAAGTCAACCCAAATAAAGCATCAAAGGAGAATACCACTATACCATGCTTTAATATGCTAAAACAACGCATGATTCATCCAAGGCACATTAAGCAATCTCAGTTGTTTATAACAAGTCATGCTACAACAAAGAATACTAAGCATAAAGCTAAAACAATATCAAGCATGGCATGACAAAGCATAGGCCACAGTCAAAAACAAGCTCTTTTTACCACATAAGCATGAACTTTCCTACTCTTTTCCAAACCAAACCAAACTATTTGCAAACCAATGTATGAAAGAGGGGGTCCAAACCAATTTATTCAGAAAACTAAGCAAACCAAGAAAACTAAAAACCAAAACCAAAACGAAAAAGAAGACGCTCCAAGAACAACACAACTATGCATGAAACAATAAAAATGAAGCGTTTGGAAGAAACCTGGGATTTTTATTGATGAAGAAGGGGATGCCTTGGGCATCCCCAAGCTTTGAAGTTTGTACTTCTTGGATATTTCTTGGGATGACATGTGTGGCATCCCCAATATTGAGCTTTAGTCCATCCTTCATCTCATTACTCATTCCTTCCATACACCTGGAATTTTTCCTTCATACAAAACTTCACACAATCTTTATTAGCAACATTAGTGCACTCAAGATAAAAGGTCTTAAGGTTCAGTTATAAGACCAAATAAACTTCCATTAGAACACTAGCTACTGTAGCACTTCCCTCAAAAATCTCAATTCCCCAAAAGAACTCAAGAATGAACCAACAAGAAGCAAATGCAGAAAATGGCAGAAATCTGTCAAAACAGACCAGCAGGTAAAGACGAATTTTTTTGAATACCTTCTGTTGCTCAAATCAAAAAGTGTTGAACTAATGAAACTTAGATAGAAACCTGGGCAGAAGCAAAAAAATTCACGCCTCAAAAGACCTTCAGATATTTTACACGAATTTTTACGGTGAAGCACAGAAATCTGTTTCGGGACAGCAACTTTCCCAATCATTACTTCTCTCTCATTAGAGGTTACTCTTGGCACAAAAAGCAAACAAAAATGATAAGGAGAGGTCATTCCTGAAGCAATAACTTCCAAGACTCATCTAAAACTTTTGGGTTATCTCTCAATAAGTACTTTTCTTTAACGCCTTTAAGTTAGGCATGATAGTTTGAGAAGATGCTCACATAAGAAATATGAATTGAAGTAAAAGAGAGAATCAAGAAGCAAATTCAAAGCACATTTAAGTCTAGCCCACTTCCTATGCATAGGAATCTTGTATGCAAATAGATTGACAAAAAACAAAGTGACAGGCATAGGAAGATAAAACAAGAGTGACTTCAAAACTTTTAGCACATAGAGAGGTGTTTCAATACCATGAAAACTTCTACAACCATATTTTCCTCTCTCATAATAATTTTCAGTAGCCTCATGAATAAACTCAACAATATAACTATCACATAAAGCATGCTTTTCATGATCTACAAACACTAGAGCTTTATTATAAACATTTTCAAACGAATCCTCAGGAACATGACATTCGTCCTCCTTTGGTAAGCATGGGGGACAATCAAATAATGTAAGGGGTAAAGAGTTACTCTCATTAGAAGGTAGGGATGGGTAGATCCATTCTTCCTCCTATTGATCATCACTCTCCTCCTCTTTTTCATCCAATGAGCTTCTAGTTTCAGCAATTTCTTCTTCCATAGGCTCCTGCAAGGCATTAGTATCTTCCATAGGTGGAGAGCATCTATTAAGATATTCAAGAATATAGCCATTTTCTTCCTTGTAATTATCAAAGCAAAATTGAAGTATATCATAAACCTCATATTTATAAGGTGCATCATCAGTATTTTCAAGCAAATAAGCTAGTTCGAATGCACCCTTCCAAGCAATAAATTCTTCAATTTGTTCCACATCATAAAAGTCATAATTTCCTTTAACATAAGAAGATATGGTAACATTATCATTATACTCACATTGAAAAGGGAGGTGTTTATACCTCCTACAGCAACAAGATTTATCAAAGCAATAAGTAACATTGTAAGTAGAGCACACATTTCTAGCAATGGTATTCATCAATTTGTTCCCATAAGTGTTTCCCTTTTTGTGACAAGTGGTGTTCCTTATAATAATGTTTTTGTTCTTCCATGAACCCACCATGCCAATAAGATTCTATTTCAAAGAAACCAACCATTGATAGGAAGCATGACAAAGCAAGGCAATAATAGACCAACAACTATAGGAGACTTAATTTTTTGTGTTTTTGAATAAAGAAAACAAGCAAAAAGAAACTAAGCAAAACAAAAATAACAAAGTAAAGAGATTGGTTATGAGGGACTCCCCTTGTGAAGATGTCCTTGACTCCCCGGCAACGGCACTAGAAAAATGCTTGATGGCTCAATGCACGGCGTCCAGAAAAGTGTTGGTGCGTGGTTGATGTAGAGCTCTTTGGGAACCCCAAGAGGAAGGTATGATGAGCACAGCAGCAAGTTTCCCTCAGTTATGAAACCAAGGTTTAATCGAACCAGTAGGAGCAAGGAAACACCCCAAAGGTGTTACTAGCTGAGCTTTGGCAGGGCGCACTACCGGTGCTAGTAGAAACATGGAGACCTACGCAACACAACCACAGAACTTTGTCCCCAACTTGCGATGAGGTTGTCAATCTCACCGTGTTTTGCGGAAAATAAAGGATTAAACGTATCGAATGGAAAGAAGTAAAAGTTTGCAAAAAGTAAACACAAAGCAGTAAAAGATTGTAGACTATATATAAAGAAAAGGACCGGGATCCATAGTTCACTAGAGGTGGCTCTCCTTAAGATAAATAACATGCTGGGTGAACAAATTACAGCGGGGCAATTGACAAACATCGAGAAAGCAATACATGCATATACTAATCATCTTGACTCCTTTGAGACTTGATTGGGCATTACAACATTATACATAGACCGCCATCCAACTGCATCTATGACTAATAATCCACCTTCAGGTTATCATCCGAACCCCCTCTAATATTAAGTTGCAAGCAACAGATTATTGCTTTACGAACTGCGTGTAAAGTAAACAATATGATTGTTCTATGAACAAAGATTGTTGTTTTCTCCCTAGTAGCAACATAACATCTAGTACCTTAGAGATTTCTATCACTTCCCCAGATTACCAGAGGCATGAACCCACTATCGAGCATAAATACTAACTCTTGGAGTTGCTAGCATCTACTTGGCCAAGATAGCTACTAACAACAGAAAGCATGCAAGATCACAAATAACAAAGACATGATAGAATCAATAATCAATCTGAAATAGCATCTCAATATCCATCGGATCCCCGCAAACACAACATGCAGAATTACAAAAAGATGGTCTTGATCATGAACGGAGCTCACAAGATCTAGACATGAAAGCACAAAGAAGGAGAACTAGCCATCTAGCTACTACATGGATCCGTAGTCCAAGGATGAACTACTCACGCATCACATTGGAGGCTTGCATGGTGATGAAGAAGGCCTCCAGGGTGAAATCCCCTCTCCGGTAGGGTGCCGGGAAGAGCTTCAGATCCCTCCCGATCTAGGGATGGAGATGACGGCGGCTACAGACTCTTTCGTGGAATTTTGATCAGGTACTTAGGGTTTACATCTCGAGGGCATATTATAGTTATAAGGGGAGGCCGAAGGGGTGCCAGGGGCCACCACACCACCCCCTGGCGCAGGCCCAGCCTGGCCGCGCGGCCAGGTGGTGTGGCTAGCCTCTGGCCCCTCTCCGTCTCGTATTCTGGCACTTGATGACTTCCGGAAAAATAGGCACTTTGGCTATTGTCTCGTCCAATTCCAAGAATATTCATTTTCTGACTTTCCTGGAACCAAAAACAGCAGAAAACAGGCAGCTGGCACTGTGGCTCTTGTTAATAGGTTAGTCCAAGAAATCATATGAAAACTACTCCAAAGTTGGAACAAAACACAAGAAAGTGGATAAAACCAAGCATGGAACATCAAAAATTATTAATACATTTGCAATGTATCAGGTACGGCTCGCCTTCGTGATGCTAGTGAGGTACAGCTGCGTTTGGCGGTGGTGTGGGTGGTGGTGGAGGAGCTCCATGTGCCACAATGCCTGGGGCGGCTTCGTAGCTACTGTTGACTGCATCGTGATTCATCCGAGCCAGACCCTCATGAAGTTTGAGGAACTTGCGGCAGTCTTTGAGGAGGTGGCTGGATTTCTTTTTGCGTCATACTTGTCGATGTAGAAGTGCACAGTGCATGGCCCGGACAGAGTGTCTTCAATGGATGTTGCGGGTGCCTCATCGTGAGTGCGGCGCTGCCATACTGCGTGGTTTTCCTGGAGTCGCGGTGTCCACCGCTGCGGTAGCCGCTGTTGCGGTTGTCGTCGCGTCTGTCGGCGTAGCCGGCTGCGACCATGTTGACGTCATCGCGGTCATCGTAGATGCGCATTCGATGTTTCCTTCGGCGATCGTGTCTGCGTTCGAGTTTTGCTTCATTGTTGGAGTGAACACGATTCTTCACCGAATCTTCTATGTCTGCCCACTGATTCACGATTTCCATTAGGTGGTCAATGGTTTTGGGCTTCGAGCGGCCCAGCTCCTCCCTGAGCTCTATGCTGTGAACGCCGCCGTTGAATGTGTCGCTTGCACGATCCTCCGAGATATTTTCTGCGGAGTTCTTGATGATGGACCACCTCTGGATGTACGAGTGTAACGATTCGCCCGACCTTTGCTGGCAACACATCAGTTCTTTGATTGACGCGGGCCTTTTGTAGGTGCCCTTGAAGTTGCGCAAAAAGCTGTAGACCAGCTCTTCCCAGCTACGAATGGATCCACGTGGGAGGTTGTTGAGCCATGCTCGGGCGGTGCCCTGTAGCTGTAGCTGCAGGCATTGCATGGTCGTGCTTCGACTCCCGCCATGAAGCCTGAAGGAGGAGATGTGGTTCTCCAACCAGATTTTTGGGTCCTGCAGGCCATCAAACTTTGGGTTCTCCGATGGGAGCTTGAACCCCTTGGGCATTCGCTTTAGCCTGATGGCCCTGCTCAAGCATCTAGCACCACAGAGCTCCACATCTTCATCTTGGTAGTTAGTCGATCGGGCACGTCGCGCCCTTGACTTGTCGATCTTGCGCTGCGTGATGTCATCACGAGCGTCGTACTCGTGGTCGTGTCACCGTGAGCGGCGGCATCGAGACAGATCGTGACTGTCGTCGCTGGATGAGGGCGAGGAATAGCGTTTTGCCAGAGCCTTGCCTTTCTTCGGCTCTGGTGTCGGCTCTTTGTCAAGAACGGCCTCGATTAATCCCAAGTCTGCGATCGTAGATCGGTGCATGGCAGCTCGAGGATCTCCTGCTGGCGGCTGGTTGTTGAGGAGGTACATGGTGGCCGCCGTTACCACAGCTTGCGGCGTTTTTGGAAGCACGTTGCCACGTGTATCCACCGTCATGGAGGCGAAGTCGAGGACCTTTGCGGCTTATACACACTCTTGTTCAGTGAGGTGGGCCAGTCGAGATCGCCTCTTGTTAGCGATGTACTCGTTGCACTTGGAGGAGGATCCTCCGTGGGAGGAGAGCCCAGCTCGCCGGAGACTCGACTCGTCTGCCGCCTTTTTAAGCGCCTCGAGTTGCACGAGCGTATGCAGTTGGCGTTTGTATTCTTCCTTCAGGAGCCAATGGTAGCCCATCAGCAGTTCTTGTGGGGAGCCGAAGGGTAGAGGGTGGCCTCATAGGGCTTCACGGCAGCGGGCCCATTCGAGCTTGTTGAGTCTCATCACGACGAGTTCACCAGTTTGCTCATTTATCATAGTTGGAGGTTCGACTGCCCCTCCATTGTTGACAGGGGCGCCGTTAGTGGGGCCGCCATTTGGTGGTCCACCATTGGGTGGTCCGCCGTTAGGTATGCCACCGTTTGGGGGGCGGTTCCATTGCCACCGTTGCCCGTGTTCTCGCGATTTGCGAAGGAGTCGCATGCGTTGATGACGGCGCACATGAAGTGATTGGGGAAGCTGCTACTCCCACAACTTTCAGATCTAGAACCGTAGGCTCCATCTTCAGTTGCTAGATCACCCAGATTGGATTCACGACCACTGTTGATGTCCGTATTCTCGACTGTTGTTGAGGCACTCAGCTCACTGAGGGTGCCGATCGGTGGAGGGAACCATGATGCTGGAGCAATCGATGGTGTTATCGGCTGGTCAGGCATGCGAAGCGTGCCCATCTGACCAACTTGGAAGCGGAAGCTCCCGATCGCCAGGCTAATTCCATCGCCCACGGACTCGAAAGCTAGGCGAGTGGCCGGCGTGTGGATGGTGAAGTCGAACGCGCTGAAGAGCTGGCGAATCTCTGCTATTGCAGAGTTGTAGATTGCAGTTGATGGGGCCGAAGAAGCCGCAACATCAGCACTCCCAATTCCCACAGACGGCACCAACTGACGAGGATTTAACTCATCAATGCCCATTGTTATGGACTTGGGTTTTGGAGAAGGAGGGAGCTAAGCATCAATCGGCTAGCAAACAAGCACACAGGGGACTCGAAGATTTACCCAGGTTCAGGCCTCGTAGAGGTCCCTACTCCTGCTTGTCTGCTCGTGGAATTAACAGAGGAATCGAAGATTACATTGATGCGCAGATGCAATCTAGCGAGGGTTGTGGAAACTAGGGTTACATGTGTTCTCCTCGTGCCCCCCTCCTAGCCTTTATATAGATAGGCTAGGTCTCAGGTAGCAGGTCGAGTCGGTTACAGGTTAGGGTTTTCCCTTTAACTTTCTATCTTTAGCTTCTTCTTGTTCTGCAAGCAATCGAGAGTCCGTAGGTTACTCGAGTTCTCCATTTGGGCCTTGACAACGCCGTGGGCCTCTGCCGTATTCAGGCCGTATATACCAAGCTCGAGTGCCTGTAGGGTATACCCATATCAATTACCCATTGGAATAGCTGAAGGAATGTTTACAAAGATCCTAGGGAAAATGGTTTATACTGATTATCTTGTTATTGAATGTGTTGGAACAGGACAAATCACATTTGGAAGATCCCTATTGAAACTCCTTGGAGCAATAATAGATGTGGAAAAGGGCACCATGCGCTTTGTTTCTCCACCAAGCATTCACAAGTTCCCCAAGGTTAAGAATAAAAGTAAGAGAGGTAAGGGCAAGAAATTTGGTTTTAATGCTTCTTCAAACACTTGATCCTTTTTCTTGCTTCTTATGCCTAACTAAAAGGCGTTAAAGAAAGGTACTTATTGGGAGATAACCCAAAAAAATTAATGAGTCTTGGAAGCTATTACCTCTGTAATAACCGCACCTTATCCTTTTTATTTGCTTTTTGTGCCAAGAGTAACCTCTAATGAGAGAGAAGTAATGATTAGGACAGTTGCTGTCCCGAAATAGATTTATGTGCTTCACCGTAAAAATTCATGTAAATTTTCTCTACGTCCTTTTGAGGCGTAAATTTTTTTGCTTCTGCCCCAGGTTGTTATCTAACTTTAGTTAGTTCTACACTTTTCGATTTGAGCAACAGAAGGTCTTCGAAAAAATTCATCTTTACCTGCTGGTCTGTTTTGACAGATTTCTGCCATTTTCTGCATTTGCTTCTTGTTGGTTCCTTTTTGAGCTCTTTTGGGGAATTGAGCTTTTTGAGGGAAGTGCTACAGTAGCTAGTGTTTTAATTGAAGTTTTATTAGTATTGGAACTGAACCTAAAGACTTTTTATCTTGAGTGCACTAATGTTGCTAATAAAGATTGTGTGAAGTTTTGTATGAAGGAAAAAATTCAGGTGTATGGAAGGAATGAGTAATGAGATGTAGGATGGACTAAAGCTCAAGCTTAGGGATGCCACGTGTGTCACCGCAAGAAATATCCAAGAAGTACAAGCGTCAAATATTGGGGGTGACCAAGGCGTCCCCCTCTTCATCAATAAAAATCCTAGGTTTCTTCCAAACGCTTCATTTTTATTGTTTCATGCACAGTTGTGTTGTTCTTGGAGCGTCTTCTTTTTCGTTTTTGTTTTGGTTTTTCATTTTATTTTTTTGCTTAGTTTGCTGAATAATTTTTTTGGACCCCCTCTTTCATACATTGGTTTTCAAATAGTTTGGATTGGAAAAGAGTAGGAAAGTACATGCTTAAGTGGTAAAGAGAGCTTGTTTTTGACTGTGGCCTATGCTTTCTCATCCCATGCTTGATATTCTTTTGGCTTTATGCTTAGTATTCTTTGCTGAAGCATGACTTGTGATAAACAGTTGAGATTGCTTAATGTGCCTTGGAAGAATCATGCGTTGTTTTAGCATATTAAAGCATAGTATAGTGGTATTCTCCTTTGATGCTTTATTTGGGTTGACTTGGCGCATGCTCACACCATGTTATGACTATCCCAAGTCACCATAGCCTTTATGATCCTTTATTTTTCCAACTTGTAGTATCACTTTATGCTTTGATCAATGATGTTTTGTCGTTCTGCATGATTATGGCCATTATTGCTCACTTAGTTTGTCGCTCCCAGTCTTTTGCTAGCCTCCACAACCAAGTATGAGTTCCACTCATGCATCCAACTCCTAAAACCAAGTTATTCCAAAGAGTCCACCATACCTACCTACTAGCATATGCTATTCCAAGTATATTCATGTGTTTATCTACCTTCCGAATTAAACTTGTTATGAGAAAACTAGTGATTAAAGCTCTCACGAACTTGATGGCACACTTTACTTTTCTTGCCCTTAATAAACATGAACCATTGTGTCATATATGTTATATATGCTTGCACTTATTTGTTGGGGATTAGCAGAACTATGTTCTCATGGGGAATGCTTTCAACATTGCACTGTTACTTTGTACCTAGTTGATATCATATGCTCTTTTATCTATGGATGTCATCGGTGTGAAATGAAAGGGGAGCTTGTAAGTCCATGGAGTTATGTATATGTGTTAGAGAAACGCCTGGGCTGTTGGTCTAATCCATGCTGCCATGGTGTAAACCTGCAGCGTAACCATAATGAGTTGTCTATGAAGCATTCTTCTTATAAAAAAAGAGTGAGATATTGAGAAAAAAGAGAAAAAAAAGATTACGAAAAGAGGAAAGAGAGAAAAAAGCACCATATTCCCATTGTAAATAAGAAGACTGTTGAGATGCTCGTTATCTGCTTGCCTTGTCATTTTGATATGGGGATTCTTCCGTATCATCGGGCAAGGGGTACCCCGTTGACGGTTTTCTATGATACACATGTAATTACGATGACAAGAACTTACCGGTGACTAAACTTGAGTAGCATGCGGAGCGGCCCTCGTATTCAAGGGACATGAGATTTCCAACATATACTTCGTTAAGCATATTCACCATAGTTTGTTCACTTTAACCTTAATCACTTCAAGATGCTTATGATAGGGGAAATGAAAGATGAAAGCTATTAAGTACCATAATTTTTGGAAGCTCTTTATGAAACTTGAATCCCTGCTTCCTTCTATGAAGGTCTTTCTTCCACTTTTATATTCAGTCTCCACCTTCTATCTTTATGCACCTACTTTGAGAGCATAGTGGCCATTCTTAGTTCTATGTGCATTGTCCCAAGACTTGTTGATTGATGCATAAGCTTGATATTTCTTGTTTTAAACTATTTGTATCTAGTCACTCTTATGAACTTTGAAGGTGTCCCATGCATTTATGTTTGCTACTCTATGAGGGACAAGATGAATGCTACTATGCCATGTTTTCTTTATGTGAAACAAACAAACTTCTTGCAAAGCATTATTATTCATTAATCTTTTGTTTGTGCCTTTTCATGTTGCAACATAGTTTCTTTGTCTTATTGCTAGAACTTTGTCTTTCATGTTATGATTGAAGTACTATGATCCCAGCTTTGAATGTTTTACAAATACTTTGATCAAGTTTATGATGGTGCATGTCACCTCAAAAATTATTCTTTCTTTTTATCACTTAACTACTCGAGGACGAGCAGGAGTTAAGCTTGGGGATGTTGATACGTTGCAAACGTATCCATACTTTTTGATTTCCATGCTAGGTTTTATCTACTTTCTTGTCTTTTGTCCACACTTTGGAGTACTTTTCATATGATTTCTTGGACTAACCTATTAATAAGAGCCATAGTGCCAGCTGCTTGTTTTCTGCTGTTTTTGGTTCCGGGAAAGTCAGAAAATGAATATTCTCGGAATTGGACGGGACAAAAGCCGAAGTCGGTTTTTCACCGAGGGACACCTAGAGCTAGAATACAAGACAGAGAGGGGATGGGGCCCGGCCACACCACCTGGCCGCGCGGCCAGGCCTGGCCCACGCCAGGGGGTGGTCTGGCTGCCCCAGGCACCCCCTCGGCCTCTCCTTCCGTCTATAAGTTGCCTCTGATACAGAAACCCTAAGTACCCGATCAAAATTCCACGAAAGAGTCTGTAGCCGCCGTCATCTCCATCCCTAGATCGGGAGGGTTCTGAAGCTCTTCCCGGCACCCTGCCGGAGAGGGGAATTCACCCTGGAGGCCTTCTTCATCATCATGCAAGACTCCGGTGTGATGCGTGAGTAGTTCATCTCTGGACTACGGGTCCTTGTAGTAGCCAGATGGTTGGTTCTCCTCCTTTGTGCTATCATGTTTAGATCTTGTGAGCTCCGTTCATGATCAATATCATCTATTTGTAAGTCTGCGTGTTGTGTTTGCGGGGATCCGATGGATATTGAGATGTTATTTCAGATTGATTATTGATTCTATCATGTGTTTGTTATTTGTGATCTTGCATGCTTTCCGTTGTTAGTAGCTATCTTGGCCAAGTAGATGCTAGCAACTCCAAGAGTTAGTATTTATGCTCGATAGTGGGTTCATGCCTCTAGTAATCTGGGGAAGTGACAGAACTCTCTAAGGTACTAGATGTGTTGTTGCTACTAGGGAGAAAACAACAATCCTTTGTTCATAGAACAATCGTATTGTTTACTTTACACGCAATTCGTAATGCAATTATCCGTTGCTTGCAACTTAATACTGGAGGGGGTTCGGATGATAACCTGAAGGTGGATTATTAGTCATAGATGCAGTTGGATGGCGGTTTATGTATAATGTTGTAATGCCCAATCAAGTCTCAAAGGAGTCAAGATGATTAGTATATGCTTGTATTCTTTCTCGATGTTTGTCAATTACCCCACTGTAATTTGTTCACCCAACATGTTATCTATCTTAAGGAGAGCCACCTCTAGTGAACTATGGACCCCAGTCCTTTCTTTTACTATTAATCTACAATCAATTGTTTACTACTTTGTGTTTACTTTCTGCAAACTATTACTTTCTTCCACTCGATACGTTTAATCCTTTGTTTTCAGGAAAACCGGTGAGATTGACAACCTCATCGTAAGTTGGGGATAGAGTTCTGTGGTTGTGTTGTGCATGTCTCCACGTTGCTGCTCGCACCGGTAGTGCGCCCTGCCAAATTTTAGCTAGCAACACCTTTGGGGTGTGTCCTTTCTCCTACTGGTTCGATTAAACCTTGGTTTCATAACTGAGGGAAAACTTGCTGCTGTGCTCATACCTTCCTCTTGGGGTTCCCCAATGAGCTCGATATATTTTGGGCCATCAGTCTCTCAAGTTTGGTGAAGAGAGGATTAATTTTCACTTCTCTAAAATCGACGACAAGCCAGCTATTGAAGAATTGGATGATGATGATGAGTACGAACGTGAGGAAGAAGGTAATATCGTAAATTTAGCCTCACTATTCATCGAAACTCCTGAAGATGATTTAGCAAGAAGATTAGTCAATAATAATATCCTTCAAGACATAGAAAAGGCTGAAATGGATGATTATCTTGACTCCACACCTGAGGTGGACATCGAGATTAATCAAAAATATGAAGAACCCATAAGTAAAGGAGACGAGGCTCTACCCCCTCCAATCCTTAAAACTCTACCAAAATAACTAAAATATAGGTTTCTTGATGAGACCAATAAATTTTCTGTTATTATAAGTGCTAACGTTGCAGAGAAAGAGGAGGAAAACTTAATGAAGGTTCTCCGCATGCATCGAAATGCTCTTGGGTATTCTATGAGTTACTTGAAGAGGATTAGTCCCTCGATAGCCACCCATAGAGTATTCATGGAAGAGGGAGCTCAGCCGGTCGTGAACTTTCAGCGATGTCTTAAACCTCACATGAAAGAGGAGGTAAGAAAAGAAATAATACATTTGTTGGATGCAGGCGTCATCTTTCATGTAGAAGAGAGTGAATGGGTAACCCCTGTTCATTGTGTTCCTAAGAAAGGTGGGTTTACGGTTGTAGAAAATTAACATAATGAAATGGTACCGATTAGAACTTTTGTTGGACACAAGATATGCATTAACTATAGAAAACTTAATAAGGAAACTCAGAAGGACCATTACCCTTTACCGTTTATAGATCAAATTTTAGAAAGGCTTGCTATGCATTCTCATTTTTGTTACTTAGAAGGCTATTCCGTTTTATCCCAAATTGTTGTTCACCCTGATGATCAACTTAAAACTACTTTTATTTGTCCTTATGGCCTTTATGCTTATCACCGTATGCCTTTTGATCTTTGCAATGCTCCCACCACTTTTCAAAGATGTATGACTGCTGTATTTGCTAATTATGTTGAAAGTATTATGGAAGTATTCATGGATGACTTCTCTGTTTATGGAACTTCCTTTAATCATTGTCTCCATAATCTTCATAAAGTTTTGCAAAGATGTGAAGACACTAACTTAGTCTTGAACTGGAAGAAATGCCATTTTATGGTTCAAGAAGGCAATACAAAGGTTACCCCCTCCTCGAGACATAAAAGGTATAAGAAGCTTCTCAGGTCATGTGGGATTATATAGAAGGTTCATTAAGAACTTTTCAAAAACTACTAGACCTTTAACTAACCTTCTTCAAAAGGATGTTCATTTTAATTTTGATGAAAAGTGTCTTACTTCCTTCAACATATTAAAACAAGCCCTCCTTGAAGCTCCCATTATAAAACCACCTAATTGGAAGAAACCTTTTGAGCTATTTTGTGAAGCTAGTCATGAAGCTGTAGGAGCAATTCTTTGTCAGTATGATGGTGATGATCTTAATATCATTCATTATGCTAGTCTCACCTTGAACGGGGCCTGACGAGGGATTAACTCATCAATGCCCATCGCATATGGACTTAGGTTCGAGGAAGTGGGTAGCGCTAGAGGCACCGATTGGATAGTAAACAAGCACATAGGAACACAAGGTTTACCCAGGTTCAGGCCTCGTAGAGGACCCTACTCCTGCTTGTCTACTCTTGAAATTATCGAAGGAGTGAAAAGTTACAGGGGTGCACAGATGCAATCTGGCGATGGTGTGGAAACTAGGGTTGTGATCGTCCTCCTCATTGCCCCCTCCTAACCTTTATATAGATAGTCTAGGTCTCGCGATAGCAAGTCGAGTCGGTTACAAGTTAGGGTTTTCCCTTTAAACTTTTATCTTAAGTTTCTTGTGTGCCACAAGCAGTCGGAGTCTCCTTGGTCACCTGAATCTTAATTGGGCCCTAGTAACATTGTGGGCTTCTTCTAGGCTAGACCATATATGCTGATCTCGAGTACCTATAAGGTATGCCCATGTCAGTAGCCCCCGAGTGTCCAGTTGAATCACAGATTCGAGTGGAGACTTATCAAGCCTTCGAGTGCATAGTCGAGCATGTTTTCGAGTCCTCTAATTTGTATCATAGGGATTATCGATATACGTGCCTGATTCATCTGATGTATCGGGGTCAGTTAACTGCCTTAGGGAAAAACAACGCAATCTACTCAAACTCGAGTCCCCGTACTCGAATCGGGAAAAGTGCTGGCGTAATTCGACTCAGGCCACATAGGTCTTATAGAGTCGAATTCTAGTGTATAAGTGTGAGCACACGACGCGTCCGTCAAGGCTTATTTCATCGTGCCTACAGGCACAGATTATGTCTGGTAGAGCGCAGCAGGTGCGATGCCAGGCCTTCTTCAGGTCTTATCTTCATGCTGCAAGCATGGCATCTAAATTTTGTCATCGCGGAGATGATTCGGGTGGCTCGGGAGACACAGTCTCTTTGTAGGGAAAATATGAGGTCGAGTCACCAAAGCTTTCGAGTGTGGACGTAGTCAACACACTGTTATGTATAAGAAAAGATCATAGGGTGCGCGACCAGTGCTCCCTATGGGAGTAGCCCCCGAGTTCCTATTTGAGTCGTAGACTCGAGTGGGGACTATAAGTATTTTGTGACTGCTGTCGTCTTTTTCTTGTTTTAGTCGAATATGCTTTCGGCGCTCCCTATGGGAGTAACCCTGAGTCCACACGCGAATCGTTAATTCGAGTGGATGGTTTTGAGAGAGAATACATTGTCATAATGCTTGGAGGTCTGTATAGTTCATCGGGTGTGCAGCTAGCGCTGCGGTTAGGAGTAGCCCCCGAGTGCTTGGTCGAGTCGAAGACTCGAGTAAGGACTAGAGTAGTCAAAAGATGTTCCTTCTTGAGTTAGATGACGTTAGTGTTGATGATGAGATGAGCTTAGTTGCCCGCGTGAGCGGTTTTCACGGGATGTGACGAAAGGTGGTCCCATTTCTGACTTGGATTTGACCAGGCGTGCGTAATCTTTGGTTTTAACTGTGTGACATGGGTATACCTTACAGGTACTCAAACTTGGTATATACGGTCTAAATACGTACAGGCCCACGGTGTCGCCAAGGCCCAGACGAAAGGACTCGACTAACCTGCGGACTCTCGATTGCTTGAGAGACAAGAAGAAGCTAAAGATAGAAAGTTTGAAGGGAAGAACCCTTACTTGTAACCGACTCGACCTACTACCCGAGACCTAGCCTATCAATATAAAGGCTAGGAGGGGGCGGCGAGGAAGACAGACACAACCCTAGTTTTCACGACTCTCGCCAGATTGCATCTGCGCACCATTGTAACTTTCGACTCCCTCGATAATTCCACGAGAAAACAAGCAGGAGTAGGGACCTCTACGAGGCCTGAACCTGGGTAAATCCTTTGTCCCCTGTGTGCTTGTTTGCTAGACGATAGATGTCTCCAGCACTCCCTCCTTCTCCAAAACCCAAGTCCATAACAATGGGCATTGATGAGTTAAACCCTCGTCAATTGGCACCGTCTGTGGGAATTGGGAGTGCTGATGTTGCGGCTTCTTCGGCCCCATCAACCGCTATCTACAACTCCGCAACAGCGGAGATTCGCCAGCTCTTCGGCACCTTCGACTTCATCATCCACACACCGGCCACCCGCCCGGCTTTCGAGTCCGTGGGAGACGGAATCAGCTTGGCAATTGGGAGCTTCCGCTTCCAAGTTGGTCAGATGGGCACGCTTCGCATGCCTGATCAACCGACAACACCGGCGATTGCCCCGGCATCATGGTTCCCTCCATTGATCGGCACCCTCAGCGAGCTCAATACTCCGGTGGCAGTCAGGAACATGATCAGCGATAGCAGTCGCGACTCCGATCTGAGCGATCTGGCCATAGAAGATGGAACCTACGGTTCCGAATCTGAAAGTTGCGGAAGCAGCAGCTTCCCCAATCACTTCATGTGCGCCGTCATCAACGCAGGCGACACCTCCACCAATCGCGGCATCGTCAACACCGGCAATGGCACCGATCCACCCAATGTTGGCAACGGTGGCAATGGCGGTAACGGCGCCAACGGTGGAGAAGTCGAACCTCCCAGCATAATCAATGAGCAAACTGGTGAACGCGTCGTAATCAGGCTCAACGAGCAAGAGTGGAAGAGCTGCCACGAAGCCCTACGAGGTGCACCTCTGCCCTTTGGGTCCCCATAGGAATTACTAATGGGCTACCACTGGCTCCTGAAAGAGGAATTCAAGCGCCAAAAAGAAGCAATCGCGCAGCTGGAGGCGCGTAAAAGGGCGGCGGACGAATCGAGCCTTCGTCATGCTGGGCTCTCCTCCTACGGAGGATCCTCCTAACGAGGAAACGAGTACGTCACCAAGAAGAGGCAGTTGCGAATGGCTACCTCACCGAACAAGAGCGCATAGACGCCGCGAAAGTCCTCGACTTCAGCTCTATGACAGTCGACACGAGAGGCAACGTGGTCCCCAGAACGCCGCAGCCCGCGGTCACGGCAGCCACCATGTACCTCCTCAACAACCTGCCACCGGCTGGAGATCCCCGAACCGCCATGCACCGATCTACGATCGCGGGTTTGGGGCTTATCAAGGCCGCCCTCGACAAGCAACCAGTACTAGACCCCAAAAAGGGCAAAACGCTAGCAAAACGCTACTCCTCACCCTCGTCTAGCGATGACAGTCACGACCTGTCTCGACGCCGTCATTCGCAGCGACACGATCGCGACTACGACACGCGCAACGACCTCACACAACGTAAGATCGACAAATCAAGAGCACGACGTGCCCGGTCGACTGACTCAGAGGAGGAAGACGGGGAGCTCTACGGCGCCAGATGCTTCAGCAGATCCATTAGGCAGAAACGAATGCCTAAGGGGTTTAAACTTCCGTCGGAAAACCCGAAGTTCGACAGCCTACAAGACCCTAAAATTTGGCTAGAGGACCACATCTCCTCCGTCAGACTCCACGGAGGCAGTCGAAGTACTTCCATGCAATGTTTGCAGCTATAGCTGCAGGGCGCCGCCCGAGCATGGCTCAATAGCCTCCCACGTGGATCCATTCGCAGCTGGGATGAGCTGGTCTATAGCTTCGTGCGCAACTTTAAGGGCACGTACAAACGGCCCGCATCAATCGAAGAACTGAGATGCTGCCAGCAAAAATCTGGCGAATCACTGCGCTCATACATCCGAAGGTGGTCCATCATCAAGAATTCCGCGGAGAACATCTCAGAGGACTGCGCGATTGATGCATTCAACGGTGGTGTTCGTCGTTTAGAGCTCAGGGAGGAGCTGGGCCGCTCAAAGCCCCAGACTATCGACCACCTAATGGAGATCGCGAATCGATGGGCTGATGGAGAAGATTCAGTGAAGAACCGCGCTCACTCTGACGAGGAGGCAGAGCTCGAACGCAGATGCGACCGCCGAGGCAAACGCCGCATGCGCATCTACGACGACCGTGACGACGTTAATATGGTCGCAGCCGGCTACGCCGAGAGACGCGACGACAACCGCAACAGCGCATACCGCGACTCTGGGAAGACCATGCAAGTGTGGCAACGCCGCACTCGTGACGAGGCAACCGCGACCTCCATCGAGGAGAAACTGTCCGGACCATGCACGGTACACTTCTACATCGACAAGCATGACGGCAAGAGAAAGTCCAGCCACCTCCTCAAAGACTGCCGCGAGTTCCTCAAGCTACACGAGGGATTGGTTCGGATGAACCGCACCACAGTCGAAAGAGGCTACGGGGCCGCTCCAGGCGCCGTGGCACGTGCACCGCCACCACCACCAGGGCGACCCCCAAACGGAGCTGCACCGGACCAGCACCACGGAGGAGAACCGTACCCACGGGCCATGGGTACCATGATGATCCAAAAGGGGCGCCCCTCCAATAGGGTGCAGAAAGCTATCACTCGCCAAGTCAACTTGGCCACGCACTCACCACCATCCACCACTAAGTACCTCAGTGGCAGTGAGTCGTGCATCACCTTCGATAAACGCGACCACCCGCCTGAAGTACCTCGCCCAGGTCATTGCCCCCTCGTACTCGAGGCGCAAATTGGAGGTTTCGACATGAGTCGCGTCTTCATGGACGGCGGAAGCGGCATCAACCTCATATTCGCGAGTACCCTGCGAGCAATGAGGATTCCTCTAACTTTCTTGGAGGCATTGGACACAACGTTCCATGGCATCGTCCCAGGGAAACGCGTATACCCCCTGGGCAAAATCAACCTCGACGTCATATTCGGCACGCCGAAGAACTTTAGGCGCGAGCGCATTGACTTTGAGGTCGTCGACTGGCCCTCACAATACCACTGCATCCTCGGACGCATCGCGTTCGCTAGGTTCATGGCGGTACCCCACTACGCCTACCTGTAGATGAAAATGCCAGGTCCCAACGGCGTCATCACGGTCAACGGAAGCTTTGAGCGATCCGATAGTTGCAACAGGGAATTCAACAGAATCTCCCAGTCCTTTGGCATGCAGGAGGAGCTCGCGTAATTGAAGGAAACGACAGACAATAGTATGTCTCCCCTGAGCAGGCCAAGCTCACCTGATCTCTCCTTCAACTCATCCGTGCACACAAAGAAGGTGCAGGTCCATCCGACAGATCCCGCCAAAACGGCCCTCATCGCCAACAACTTGAGTCCCGCATAGGAACTCGCGCTTGTCGAATTCCTCCGTGAGCACTGGGAAATTTTCGCCTGGTGTCCTGCGGACATGCCAGGAGTTCCCAGGGAATTCGCTGAGCACGCACTCAACGTCAACCCCGACAAGGCCAGTCAAACAAACAATCAGGCGACTATCTGAGCCACGAGCGCAGGCAGTTGGCATGGAGATCAATAGACTCCTCGAGGCCAAATTCATACGCAAGATCAAGGAAAGCACTTGGCTCGCCAATACGGTGCTGGTGCCAAAAAAGGACATGGATATCCTACGGATGTGCGTGGACTTCACTTCTTTAAACAAGCACTGCCCAAAGGATCACTTCCTGCTACCACGGATCGATCAAATCATCGACTCCACCGCTGGATGCGAGCGCCTCTGCTTTCTCGATGCCTACTCAGGCTATAACCAAATTCGAATGAAGGAGGAAGACCAAGATAAGACCGCGTTTACAACGCCCTTCGGTGTGTTCTGCTACAACACAATGCCCTTCGGGCTAAAAAATGCGGGAGCCACCTACCAGCGGTGCATGCAAGCTTGCCTCAAGGAGCAATTGGGTCGCAACATCCAAGTCTATGTCGACGACATAGTAATCAAAACCAAGGAGGAAGCCTCTCTAATCAATGACTTGTGCGAAACATTCGCCAACCTCGATCGTTACCGGATTAAGCTCAATCCGGACAAATGCGCCTTCGACGTACCATCTAGGCAGCTGCTCGGGTATCTCATCTCCGCGAGAGGGATTGAGGCAAACCCGAAAAAGATAAAGGCCATACTGGCCATGGAGAAGCCAAAGAACATAAGAGGCGTCCAGCAACTAGCCGGACGAATCGCGGCCCTCCGCCGATTTATCAGTCGAATGGGGGAAAAGGCCCTGCCCTTCTATCAGCTCCTCCGCAAAGCTGACAAATTCGAGTGGACCAAGGAAGCGCAAGAAGCATTCGAAGATCTCAAGCGCCTGTTATCCACCTCGCCGGTACTGGTGACTCCATGAGAAAGGGAACCACTGCTGATGTACATCTCCGCCACTAACCAAGTAGTTAGTACAGTGCTCGTCGTCGAACGGGCCGAGGAAAACAAGGTCCATGGCGTACAACGCCCGGTATACTACCTCAGCGAGGTCCTCACGCCAACAAAACAGCGATACCCGCACTACTAGAAGCTGGCGTACGGCGTCTTCATGACCGCCCGGCGACTAAGCCATTACTTCCAGGAACACCCAATCGTGGTAGTCAGCGACACCCCATTGGGACATATCCTCAATAACCCTGACGCGATGGGACGAGTCGCGCTCTGGGGAATCGAACTATCTCCACGAGACATCACATACGAAAAACGCGACGCAATCAAGTCGCAAGTTCTCCCTGACTTTCTCGTGCATTGGATGGAAAACCAACTCCCGGACAAGCCAGATATGTCCTACCTTTGGACCATGCACTTCGACGGATCCAAGCGGAAAGACGGAGCAGGAGCAGGCGTCATTCTGACGTCACCTCAAGGAGACAAGCTGAAATACATCCTGCGAATGCAGTTCACAGCCTCAAACAACGAGGCTGAATACGAGGCCCTGTTGCATGGGATGAGGATGGCAAAAGCCTGCGGCGCAAAGAGGCTCATCATATATGGTGACTCCAAGCTGGTCGTCAACCAAACAATGCACGATTGCGACGCACTGAATGACAACATGATCGCATACCGCGACCTCTACGATACACTCGAGGGAGACTTCGATGGTTGCGAGTTGCGACATGTAGGTCACGAAAGCAACGAGGAGGCGGACGCACTCGCCAACATAGGCTCTACCTGCGCCCCCATACCACCTGGGGTATTTCTCGAGCGCATCTGCGAACGCTCCATCAAGCCACAGGCCGCAGAGAAGAAAACAAGCGCAGCAATGGACTCGGGGGCCACGCCACCCAATGAGCCAATGGCACTCGATGACTTGGAGCTAGACACAGGACTCGAAGGGCCAATGAGCGTCATGATGATAGAACAATCCTGGACGCAGCCGTACATTACATATCTCCTTAGCAAGCGCTTACCGGACGACCCGACAGATGCAAGGCACATCGCACGACGGTCCAAGGCATTCGCCGTTATCAACGACGAACTGTATAAACGCAGTATCATAGGCGTGTTACAACGATGCGTCTCCCTGGCCGATGGAAAAGCAGTCCTCCTCGACATACATGAAGGAACCTGTGGACACCACGCTGTCAGTCGTGCCCTCGTTGCCAAAGCTCTACGAGCTGGATTTTACTGGCCCACGGCCATGCGCGACGCCAAGGACATAGTCCAAAAGTGCAACGCTTGTCAGCGATTCGCGGACAAACCACATGCACCAGGCGCAGAATTGTGGCCTATTCCATTGGCCTGGCCCTTCACACAGTGGGGTCTCGACATGGTTGGCAAACTCCCAAGGTCCTCGCAAGGAGGATACGTCTACTTCTTGGTCGCAGTCGACAAATTCACCAAGTGGATCGAGGCCATGCCAGTAACCAAGCAATCAGGGCACAGCGCGGTCAAGTTCTTCGAGTCCATCGTCTACCGCTTCGGCGTGCCGCACAGCATCATCCCTGACAACGGAACGAACTTCACATCCAAGGAATTCCAAGAATTCTGCGAAAACCTGGGGATCAACATCAGTTATGCCTCAGTTGCGCATCCACAGACCCACGGTCAGGTGGAAAAAGCAAACGAGCTCCTCTGCAGCGGCATCAAGAAGCGACTACTTCGACCACTCGAACAAGCCGCGGGCTGCTGGCCAGATGAGCTCCAATCCGTACTCTGGAGCCTACGTACAACTCCAAACAGCGCCACAGGCTACACGCCATTCTTTATGGTGCACGGGGCAGAAGCGGTACTACCCACCGAAGTAAGGTACAAGGCGCCGCGCATAGTCGCTTACAGCAAACAAGAGTCATCTCTTGCACTCGAAGACTTCGTCGACCTCCTCGATGAGGCGAGAGAAATCGCCACAGAAAGATCCACGATCTACCAGCAGAACTGGCGCAACTACCACAGTAGAAGGCTTCACCCCAGATCCTTCGTCGAAGGTGACATGGTCCTGCGACTGAAGCAGCAGGGGCATCTCAAGCTCGAGTCCCCCTGGGAAGGACCATACTTGGTTACAGAAGTAATCCCAGGCGGCGCCTATCGCCTTCAAGACCTAGAAACAGGAGTCGCATACTCCAACCCTTGGAACGTCGCACAACTGCGACGCTTCTACCCCTAGCTGTTTTTACTTTTACATCGCAAATAAGGCTACCCAGCCAAGGCTACTTAGCCACACACTACACCTCGTACTGTCCTCCAAATAATAAAAGCTAAGTGCCCCAAAACTCTGTGATTTTCCTTTTTCACTTCTGTTACTATCGTACTCAGGGACCATGCCACCCTGCACACATTTGTTCCTCGAACTAATAAACGCGACACCCTGAGTAGCTGGCACATCAATTAAACCCCTTAAAATTCAACCCAGCTGCAACGCACCTGGCAGGTTGATAAAAGGGATGGCCAGGCTAACGAAAAGGACTCGCATAGTGCAACGCACCTTACGCTTACAAAAAGCTATTTGTACGCGTTCAACAATAAATTACATACAAATATATAAATGAACTTTACAACACAAATACACTTATGTACAGGATACAAATCCAATTATTGCTGCAACAGAAGAACATTGGTTTGCTCCTCGAAGAAGTCGACAATCTCCTCTGCTGGGTGGTCCACCGCTTGATAGTGCGGCACCATATTCCAAGAAGATCCGACTGGCGGCGCTAGCAGACCGGAAGCTACAACAGCGACATCCACGTCAGGCCTGTGCAATCGCACCATCGAGAGGGCATCCTTGGCACCAGCCACCAACTGCTGCCTCACGCACTCGCAAACCGCGGACATATCTTGAAATTTGGCCAGGAGAGCCAACAGGCTTGACGGCGTGTCATCCAACGGGAACATCGCCCGGTAGATATCCTTCAAACATGACTGCGAATTCTTCAGGAAGAGCAGCACTCGTGAAGCGCGATCCTGCAGGGTCGCCAATGCAGTCGCACGATCATGATCCACCCAGAAGTATCCACTCTCTTGGAGTTTCTCCTGGGTCAGACCATGAAGGCGGATAGCAATCCAATCCCTCTCCTCCTGCGGACGGTGTGCGCTAACAACTACACGAAGCAGCACCAACAGCATGAGTACAACGTACCACTGCGACTATCTACAAAGGAAAAGATGAGGACGAGCAAACTAACACTTAAACTGGTCGCCCAGCTGCGTCACCTCACCAACCAGATACTGCTCGCGGGCGGCGGCTTTTTCCGCCTTTGATTTCCACACATCTGCGTTACCGTGGATCAGGGGCAACTCACGCTCCAGCTGCTTCACGTGGTCACGAAGTCGCGACAACAAAGACAGCTCCTCTACCCTGGAGCGTGGCGGTGCCACTATCTCATCAAGAGATGATGGATCCTGGTCTCCCCCTACGGGACCACTCGATGTGCCCTACCACAGATCAAGACAGAAGCAAATAAGGCGACCAAACTAACACAAAGGCAGGGATAGCAGATGCATTCAGGATAAAGCATAAAAAATATTCACAAGCACACTCGCCAGCAGGCATGTTCTTAGAGCAAAAGGACAATTCGTTATCTACTACACAAAGCTAACTACGGAGCAGCTGGCTTCTTCGACTTCGACGCCTTCGGGGGCTTCATCAAATCCGTGGCAGTATCAGACGCCACTGATTTTCCACCTGCCCCTGAAGACGAAGCTTTCGCCGCCTTCTTCGCGTGTTGGAGCTCCTCCGAATACTTGGCAACGGTATTAATCAAAGAATGACCATATTTGGCACAGGTAGTCGCAAAGGGGGCGAAAACTACCTGCTGACCATCCGCGCCAACAGGCATTGTCTTCGACACCGCAGAGGGATCTATCTCGACTCCGTGGGCCTGCACCATGGCGAGTGACATCGTTGCACCAGCCGCCTGGAGGGAGTTCTTATAGGTAGAAGGCACACCCCCGGCGAGTGACTCCACCAGCTCGTCCATTTTATCGACCTGCTCTGCCTTTGGCATCAACTCCTCTCGGAGGCGACTAAGGGCGACCTTGGCCTTGGACAATGTATTCTGAACGACGGCGCTTCGGTCTTCGACCGCGGATACCACGCCAGCCAGAGCGTCATCACGACGAAGGGCCTGCGGGTCAAAACTCAAGTCGCCAGCATCTACACCAAAAAACATGGATCAGATTTCTGGTGCCAACGGCAAAACTCCAGAAGCAGAGAAAAGCATCAATCAAAAATCCACCAGTAAAGGTACCTGAGAGGGCCTTGGCGACTGAGAATAGCTGCTCCTCGAACAACTTCTCCCTGGCCGCAAAAGAGGCGCGCAGATCCTCTTCTCGCTTTCGGGCATCATCACGAGCCACGATTGCCTCATCGCGCCCCTTGACAGCTACGGCCAGTGTCTTCTCCAAGGATGCAACATTGCGCAGTAGGGCGTTATGCTCAGCTACATGGCAGTCAAATAATTGGCTATCAGTCAAACACACCAGAACAGAAAAAAGACGAAAGAAACAAGCATGGAAGCACTCACTTTCGACCACGCGGTGACGCGTCTCCAGCATCGCATGCTGACGACCCATCGCCATCACCTGCTCCGCCACTCGCGCGGCCTCTTTTACAAGGAGTTGTTGCACCAATCAAGGAATCAGATAAGGGCAATAGAAGGCGTTAACTGCCAAAGTACAAAAGAAGGAAAGATATACTCACATGGTCCTCTAGCGACTCTAAAGAAGTCTGTTGAGCTGTCATCCGAGCAACTATTCGATGCTCCCCTCCGTGAGGAGAACTCGAAGAATTGTGCCCGGAGTGGGCCGCCGCCGGAGGAGAAGGAGCGCGCTCGACCTCTACCTTGGGCCTTGAGGTCGCGACTCCTGATTCCTTCAAAAATTCAATGTCGCCAGAAGATGACGACGCCTCTTGACTGCAAGACCAATTTCACATTGAGAAAGGGCAAAACTCCAGGGCAAAGCCAACATAAAGAAAACAGAGAAGAAAGAACGAACTCATAAACTTACCAGTCAAACTAGTCAAGATCAAACGTGGCCTCCGCCGACTCTGACGAAGACTCCTTGGGCAATCGCATCTTCTTGCGAGATGCTGGTGCTACAGCCCTCACAGGAACGGCGGGAATTGGTGACTCCGCGCCAGCAACTGTGCCCTCTGGAGTTGAAGGAGTCGACGCATCAGAGTCCTCGCTGCGCGGACGCTTGCGAGGATCTGGGCTCCCGACTCGGGGGCTTCCTCTTCCACGTCAGAAGGGACAGTCGACTCAGACTCGTCCTCTTCAAAAGCTTCGCGAGGAATAATGCCCTCAGGAAGAGGAGGCATGCAAGGCGAGACCGCCCAATCCTGCATACAAAAAGCAAAAAGGAGCAGGTAAGCAACAGAAAAGCAATCGTGAATATAAGCTACTGCGTAGTACGACTGTACCTCGGGAGGAGCATTCGAAGCATCGAAGGGAGGAACGACTGGCTCATTCAGAAGCACATCCTTGAAGGTGTACTTCATCACTAGTCGCACCCTCTTATCTACCTCACTCGCGAACATGCCATCGGCAGACACGCGAGTGGCATCATCAGCACCACCCCATTGAAACATGGGATGGACTCTAGCTTGGAGAGGCTGGACGCGACGATGCAGCCAAGTCCTGATAAGGGCACAGCCTCCCTCTTCTGCGCCCATGCGACTCTCGAGGTCGCAGACGCGTTGATGTAGCACGTCCGTCTCCGCGAGTTCGGACGGCATGATCACGTTCTTCCAAGAACACATCTTCTTGCAGGGAGTCGCGGGATCAAAAGGAGCAAGTCCAAAGTGCTCGTCCTTGGCCTTCAGGTCGCGAACATAAAACCATCTGTCCCTCCATCCCTGGACGGACTTGGTGAGCTTGATGTTGAAGTAGGTGGCGGATGGGTCGACATGGATTCCACAACCACCTACGTCATAAACTAAAGAGCCAGATGCGGACTGACGCTTTAGCTTGAACAAACGCTTGAAAAGGCCAAAATGCGGCTCGATTCCGAGCCAGCACTCGTAGAGAGTAATAAAGAAAGAGATGTGAAGAATCGAATTCGGGGACAGCTGATGGAGTTGGAGCCCGTAAAAACAGAGGAGGGCCCCTAAGAAAGGGGTGGATAGGCAAAGAAAGGCCGCGAATGATGAAAGCAAGAAACATCACTCGAAAACTAGCGGGAGGCATAGGAATGGTCTCACCACTGGGGACGCGCGCGTCGGCGACTGCGGCGGAAATAACTCCGTCTTGGCGAAGAAGACGAAGATCGGACGGCTTGGTAATTGAGGGGCGCCAGGCACCATTGGTCACGCGGGTGCCCGCGACTTTCTTCTTCCTGCCGCCGGTGGAACTGGTGCCCACAGCAGCGGTGCCACCCTTCTTCGCCGCAGGAGCGGTGGCGGCGGATTCAGCGGCAGCGCCTCCTTTCTTCTTTCCCATTGCGCGGCGGCGATGAGAACGCAGAAAGTAACTTGGGAACGAGCAGAGATGGTCCAGAACTGAGGAAAAGATGAGCGCAGCAGAGGAGCAGCGGCAAGGGCGATGGCAGCGAGGAAGAAAAGGGCACAGATGGAAATTTACCGTCGTAGCATCGCTACTTAACCCCTAAGAGATGCAATCCAACGGCTCACAAAAACCCTACTGGACGCGTGGCACACGTCGCGCTCGACACGTGGAGAAGAGGAAGCGCGAACCGTCCCTCCACTGCATAGAAATTGAGGAGGCACTGTTAATAATAAGATTACGCACGCCCAGTCAACTCAAAGTCAGAAAGTGGGACCCACCGCTCGTCACGTCCTGTCAAAGCCGCTCACACGGGTAACTGAGGTCATGCAAGCGTCAGCACTGATGTCATCAAAGGCTACTTAGCGGAAAACTTCGACTACTTCAGTCCTTGCTAGAGTTTTCGACTCCACCAAGCACTCGGGGGCTACTCCCATAGGGAGCGCTGGCCACGCACCCTATGATTTTCTTTTCTTATTGCAGGGATATAGGCAATCATAATCAAACCCAACCACTCGAAAAACGATTCGACTATGGACGTGGGTTACTCCCATAGGGAGCGCTGGAAACAAATTCGACTGAAACAAGCAAGCAAAAGATGACAGCAGTCGCAATCCAAGTTTTCGACTCAAACAAACAAAAATGACAGCAGTCGCAAAATTTCTTTAGTCCCTGCCTGAGTCTTCGACTCAACCAGGCACTCGGGGGCTACTCCCATAGGGAGCGCTGGTCGCGCACCCTACGATTATTTGCACGAAAGTTGTGCGTTGATTACATCAGCACTTGCAGATCATGGCGACACCACCTCATAATTTTCCCTACAAAGAGATTACATCTCCTGGGTTGCCCGAATCATCTCCGCGATGATAAAATTCGGATGCCGCGCTTACAGCGTGAAGGTAAGACCTGAATAAAGGCCTGGCAACGGATTTAACTGCGCACTACCAGAAACATATCCTTGCCTACAGGCACGATGAACATCCCTTGACGGACGCGTCAAGTGCTCACACTCATATAACTGGAATTTGACTCCTGTAAGACCTCCGCGGCTTGAGTCGAATTACGCCAGCACTTTTACGGATTTGAGTTCGGGGACTCGAATTCGAGTAGATTGCGTTGTTTCACCCTAAGGTGGTTAACTGGTACCAATACTTCAGTTATATCAGGCACGTATATCAACAATCCCTATGACACAAATAAAAGCAGTCGAAATGTACTCATTCAGGCACTCGAAACTTCAAAAAGTACCCAGTCGAATCTGCGATTCCACTGGATACTCGGGGGCTACTGACATGGGTATACCTTACAGGTACTCAAACTTGGTATATACGGTCTAAATACGTACAGGCCCATGGTGTCGCCAAGGCCCAGACGAAAGGACTCGACTAACCTGCGGACTCTCGATTGCTTGAGAGACAAGAAGAAGCTAAAGATAGAAAGTTTGAAGGGAAGAACCCTTACTTGTAACCGACTCGACCTGCTACCCGAGACCTAGCCTATCTATATAAAGGCTAGGAGGGGGCAGCGAGGAAGACAGACACAACCCTAGTTTTCACGACTCTTGCCAGATTGCATCTGCGCACCATTGTAACTTTCGACTCCCTCGATAATTCCACGAGCAGACAAGCAGGAGTAGGGACCTCTACGAGGCCTGAACCTAGGTAAATCCTTTGTCCCCTGTGTGCTTGTTTGCTAGCCGATAGATGTCTCGAGCACTCCCTCCTTCTCCAAAACCCAAGTCCATAACAATGGGCATTGATGAGTTAAACCCTCGTCACTGTGTCTCCTCAATTCTCATGCGTAATGGGAGGAGTGGAGCGAAGGTTTGTGGTTTACACTGCCACGCGTCGACATTGATTTGTGCCATGCCTCTGGCTTGTTTCCTCTTGGCCGTTGGATGGCATCTTCGGTGAGGTTAAATAGGGATTTGTAGTGCGGTAATTTCCCCACAACTCATCTTCTTCCTCGTGCACTACCTCCATTGCTGCTTCTCGACGTTCCATTGCTTGCACCCTCTTGCGACGCTGGACGGTTTTCACACTTTTCCCAGTTACTTTCTATGCTCCCACTGCAAATACCAGATTGGGAAGAACGTGCTTCTGCCACTGGATATGCATCCGCCACTATTGCGTCCAAGAAGAAGGGCGCCACCACCAAGGGCACCAGCACTATCACCACGACTAGAAAGAAGAAAGGCCCAGGCACGCGCATCACGAATGGCTCGTGGTGGCCAACCACCATCAAGGGCACATAGCTCTTTAATCAGTGCCAAGATGGTGCTCTCCCTACTATAGAAGATGACTGTCGAATTCCCGGCAATGAGGTAATCCCCAGTCCCCCTGCCGAATTTCGGGTGATGTTCCTCATGTTTATCATTCACAGTCTTTCTCTCCCCCTTCACAAGTTTGTGAGGGGGTTGCTTTGTTTCTACGGGCTCCAGCTGCACCACCTAACCCCAAACTCCATCCTTCATATCGCTTGCTTCATTACTCTCTATGAGTGCTGACTCGGAATCGAGCCACACTTCGGTCTCTTCAAAAAACTTTTCAAACTCAAACACCAGTCGGGCTCTGGGTCGGTAGTCAACGATATAGGAGTCTACTGGATCCATGTCGACTCCAATGTCACATATTTTGCCATCAACTTGAATGTGTTTGTCCAAGGGTGGAGAGAGAAGTGATTCTACATTCACGACCAGAAGGTTAATGAAGAACACTATGGACTCACGCCCTTTTATCCGGTGGCAGCATGCAAGAGAAAGAGGTCGTGGAAGAACACTGTGACCGGCGAAGCCGAGGAAACAGAGATTCTATACCAGCGTGTATGTGACCTTGAATGCCGCATAGGCAAGGAAATAGGCGGCGCAAATCTCATTCGCACTTGGATGCGCCGCCGAGTGCAGCCACTACAAGCTAGAGTGCAACCAATGTGCTTCTGGACTGGTGCTGACAATGTGACTCGCATCTCGCGAGAGAACATCTCTTCGAGCGAAGTAGACAGGAGGTTTCGACTGCTGACCAAGTACACCGCCAAGGAGGAACTCCCGAGTGACTCATCCGTGCCTCCCTTCTGTGCGAGTCATCCTCCGCCTGAGGTGGATTTCTCTTACAGTTCTTATTTTTTGATTGTCTATTGGGTGAATTTTATACTGATGTTTGGTCTTGGTTTTAGGACTGGAAGGTGACCACTGTGTTTCCCCCTCATCCTGAGGGAGTGATCCCTCGTGAAGCCAAAGAGGAGGATGAGTCGGGCTCCACTGTCCCCATGGAGGAGGACAGTGGTTTCCTAACGGGGGTTCAGGTTTCTGTCACTCCGACAACCCCTTTGATTAGTAGCCAAATACACAATGCATTCCCCTAGGCCCATATAGGTGAAGTGTCATGTAGTCGACGTTCACATGACACCACTAGAAGAAGTACACCACAACTTAAATAACAATCTATTGCAGCTTTCTCAACGCAACTCCACTACTAACAACGAGACTTCTCCCATGTCCTCAAGAACAAAACGAACTACTCACAAGACATCATATGGATCATGATCAGAGATGGAATAATGATGTATAACAATCTGAACATAAACAATAATTCAATGGTTCACTCAATAGCATCAACTACAAAGAGTAATCAACACCGGGCAAGTTTCCCCTATGAACTATGCAAGATTCAACGCAATTGTTACAGAAATATGGAGATAGTGATGAGGGTGCTGATGGTGATGATGGTGGTGATGATGATGATGATCCCGATGATGTCCAGCTTGATGGTGGTGTTGATGGCGACGATCTCCCCTCTCCGAGAAGGAATTCCCCCGGCAGAAATCTGTCTACCGGAGAGATCTTTCTCTCTCGGTGTTTTCCGCCCCGCAAAGGCGGAGGAATATTTCTGTGGTCGCTCTCCGAGTCTTAGGGTTTCAGGAGGATAATATACGCCAGAGGGGAGAGGCTGGAGTGGGCCAGGGTGGCCACACCACCTCCTGGCGTGGCCTAGGGCTGCCCGCGCCATGGGGTGGTGTGGGCCCCCTGTGGCCCATCTCCACTCCATCTTCTGGCATCCTTAGTCTTCTGGAAAAATAGGATTTTCCGTATATTTTCCCGGATTTTTTGATTTTCGCGAATTTTGCCTCCAAATAGCACATTTTGCATCAGAATCCTGACTGCAGTGGTCCATGCTCCAAAAGTCATCAACCATGCAAAAATAGATGAAATAACATAAGTATCACCTCTCAATATGAAATATATCAACGAATAATAGTGAATTAAGACATAGAATAGTGATGCAAAATGGACGTATCAACAACCTCCTGATCACCATTCAAGAATGGAATAAGCCAAAGAATGCAAGTGAAGAATTCACTAGTTATGTCCATGATGATGCAAAAGAAGACCTTTGGCATAAGCTCATAGCACATTTCATACTACCTCCAGAGTATGAAGAATTCGAGGTATATGGTACTACCCCAATTTTGGGTGGGCTTGAAAGAAGAGCGAGAGTTAGGGAGTGGGCTCTATCGAAGATGGACGAACTATTCCGAAACCACAAGAAATCTTTATACGTGAACTATGTCGCGAAAAAGAAAACTCCAGAATTCACGGGAGAATACGATAAATTGAGAGAACAGTGGCCCGGTTTTGTAAAGTACAAGAAATCTTCTGTAGCCAAGGCAAGGTCGAAAAAAATAAGAAAAATGCTGAAAAAAATAAATACCACCATAAAATGGGGACATGTGGCTATAAGAGTGTCGTGCCTAAGTAGGAAGCTATGGAGTCCAAAATGAGGGCTAGAGGGATCACTCCAGGTACAGATGGATGGCCTAGAGGTCAAAGCACTGGTGGTACGGGCATGAAGGAACATTGAACCCAGAAACAGGGGCGACAATTTTTCAAGAAAAAATTCTAATACACTCCAATGCACTTGTTAAAGCAATGGCCGATGCTCAAGCGGGATTGTTCCTGCCCGATAGAGAGAACGATGAGCTGACACACGCCCTCTTGAATCCTAAAAAACCTGGACGAACACGAGGAAAATGCACCGGTGTTACGTGGAAGAAAGGGTTTCCCTAGTACGATGATAGTTACAGAAGCCGTAAGAGAAAGAAGGACCAAGAGGCAGACCGTATCGGGAAGATAGAAGAGGAACTAGCTAGGATGAAGAAGCTGGTAGTAGAAGCACTTAGCCAAAGGTCATCTCAGCCACAGGAAAATCCTGCATTGGATAATAGCCAACGGAGAAGCAGTGTGGCTTCCATGGAGGTCCATGATGATGATCATGCACTGCTGGAGGATGCACCGGCGCCTCACTACCCCGTGGATGATGTCAGAGGTATGACACAATGTGAGCTTCATCAACCAATGAACAACTTGTCCTTCAAGGTGGCGATCGATACTGCTTTACCTTGTCTACCTGGAGCACTCCACCATTCACTTCTGATTCCACCTGGCTTTGCTCGTGTCTCGGTGGATGACCTAGTGGAGGGGTTTGTGGACCTAGAGATTGAAATCGCTACACCCGAAGGCCATAAGAAACTGGGAGATGTCAAGCGCCACATCATTCTACGGAAAAAGAAGTACATCAAGTTTCTAGGGTCGGCGCCAAGGCCACCGACTCCCAGGAATAATCCAAGTCCATCCCCCAATGATCGTCAACCACCTCCAAGTGCACCGAATCCGAGAAATCCAAGTCCATCCCTCCCCAATGATCGTAAACCTCCAATTCCACCTCTTAACGAGAGGGATGTCGATCGCCGTAGCGTGAGTACATCTCGATCTTCACCTCCACGCAATACTATACCGTTGAAAAATCGGAGGGTTGCCGCTCCCCCGCGCCTCACTAAGAAGAAAGGTAGTACGGTGAAGATAGTCGACATCCTGCCGGCTCTTCCCAAGAGACCTTATGACAGGACTAATGAGGAAAATGCCGTGGAAGTGGCTGCCTACAATAAGGCTTTTTTGCACCAAAAAAGCCCGAGCCAAAGCCGGTATTTGATGAAAAAACCAAAAGGTGGGCTAAGTACTTTATTGAGCAACCATCCCTAATATCGATGAATCTGGATTTAGACTATGACTACGAAATTATTAAGCCAGCAAGAAGTGCCAAGTCTAAGCAGAACACAAAAACAAGTGCCAAAACACAGGAAACAAATTCCCCAGCTCGAACAACAGCAAAATCAATTGGCCCCCCCGCTCATAGTGAGTTTCGATGTCAACAAGGACTTCAGAGCCATTATGAATAATGACATGCAATTATTGGACCCCAGAGCCAAAGCTACTGCTGCTAAACAAATGGTATCACTGTAACCCAGGCCAAAGCTACTGCTACCGAAGCAGGTATGTCTCTTGGTCAATATTTAGGATATGAAGAAGCGTTAATGGGTGAGATAGCACAGAAATATGTCAAAGGGAAGCCTATGGTCAGTCATGAGGAGTACACCCGTCTATCAACACATATGCAAAATCTGCACGACTGGTACATGCTGCAATCATCAAAGCAGCACTCGAAGAATGGATTTCGGCGGACATTAGAGTAGAACATCACTTCAAACCTTACTTGATGCAGATTCGAATGAACGAACTGTTTCAGTTATGTAATCAGCGCGCCCTCGACAAATCTATCCTCGGATGCTATTGTTTGTAAGTGATTTATTTCTATAATTAAGTCTCTAGCTCAGCTTGTCCATTGCCTGTAATATATATATATATCCTTTTATACGCTATTATGCAGAATGAAGATGCTTGAATGCAAAAGATCTAGAACTTATGACGTCGGGTTCATTGACCCATATATCGTTAATCAACATATGTTAGACAATCACCCCGACGTTGTTTTCAAGACATCTCCACCTTTTTAACCGAGTGTAATTACTATAAGGATATACTATTTCCTTACAACTTCAAGTGAGTGTTTCTGTCTTGTACACATTCTTTTTTTGCTTACTCGATGTTAAGTGTAATTAATGAGTTATGCATGTCTGCTTATGTAAACGTCTGCAAGTACCACTAGATTCTTCTAAACATTCAAGTTGACAAGTCCCAAGTTGAACTCACCAACCCATTAAGTTGGAACCAAGAGCTGTGGAACGACATAAAATCAATGCTCCATAAGTAATTTCAATCATTATCGTGTTATATCGGCCTCTTTCGTTCATACCCTGATATCAAGTAATTAATAACTCCTTTGTTTATTTTCTTTGCCGAGCGAGTGTTGGACACGGTTCAGAAAGGAAGTAAAAGGAGAATTCGAAGAGGAGCTAACTTATAAAACGGTGAAGGGTTTGCGATTCTACGTTTGCGAGTACATTCGCGAGTTGACCACTGAGCGCGGAGTTGCTTCAACTTATATTCCAAGTTTGCAGGAGAAGCTCGAGCTAGAACAACGCATACGAGGAATTCAAGAAAAATTGGCAGGATTTGTAACAAAGGAAACCATTGATGCAATGGGAGAACATTACGTGGACGACGACGAACTCAATATGTGATCTTCATGTAATATATGATCTCAATATATGATCTCCATGTAATATATTATGTGATCTCCATGTTATATGTGATCTCAATATGTGAATCAATGTGTACTATGTATGTAGTAGCGTAGAATATGTTTACGGAAACATGTTCGAAATTATAATAAAATATAAATTGAAAAAGGAACGAAATGGAAAAAACAAAATGAAAAGAAGAACACAAAATCGTGTCGTGGCAGAGGAAACACTCGATTATCTGCCGCGACAGGAACTCTTTAGTTCCGGATCGTGTTACGGCCCGGGACTAGAGGTCCTCCAGCCCCACCGCTTTACAGCTGCCACATGGTGGCCTTAGTCCCGGACTGTAGCAAACCGGGACTAGAGATAGGGGTATCTAGTCCTGATTTGGCATTCCCGGTTTAGAAACCAGGACTAGAGGCCCGTTTTCCACTAGTGTTAGTCTCGTACTTTGGCTTGTGAATTATAGATCAAAGTGGATTGCCAAAATCACATGTATTTCCTTGGAAACTGATATCGAAGAATTTTCTTCTATTTTTACTTTGTTCCATTTCTTTGAACCAAATGGTCTTGGGGGCAGTTGACTTATCGCAGTGAACAAGCTTCCATAGAGACCGGCGTAGTAATTTCGCAGTAAATCTGTGTCAGATGCTTACAAGTGATGTTCACTGAATAAATGATCTATACACATAATTAATCGGTTAGTTTCTTAGGCTACATGATCTTATTTAAACTTGAAATCCGTAAGAAGGTTATCTAAACTAGTTAGAGCATCTCTAACAGATCCTGCATAATTTGAAACCGTAAATGCTGCATAATTTGAAACCGTAAAAGTCATTTACGTTTTTAGATTTGTATCGGTAGATCAGAAATAACAAAATGAACTGCAACTTTTTGTAAAGTCTTGGCGATAGATCGGATCAATAAGAAGTTCTTCATCACACATACATAGGGGGAGTTCATCATCATAGATACAAACCAGAATCATGTCGATCATAATCGCCATTTCACCAAACCACTAGCTCGGGCTCGAACCCTAGCAGATCTACTACTAACCTAACCGGTGATTCTACTAACCGGGGTTCTACCAGGTGGAGGGAGACGACGCCTCTCTAGTCAAAGTCGTAGTCGATGATGACAAAGCTGAAGCGCTCCACGTGGCTCCGGCGAATGGCCACGCGAAACTGCGCCTCTTCTTTACTTCCCTGACCTCGCACCGGCGCTTGGCCTTGTCCCAAACGTCGGTGACGAGCGACTCGCAGGACATCTACACCGCGGCGAGGACGAGTGGGTCGTCAGCGTCGCTCATCTCACTGTCGCTGTCCTCGACCGAGACATCTGCCTGTTGCACCTATTGTTATTGTTGCTGCAGAGGAGGAGCGAAATGGGCAGGCACAACCGACGAGCGGTGTAGAGCCGCCTGCAAGCTGCCGGCATCCGCGTCGTGCGCGTCGTGGTAGTTGCTCACCCTGAGCCATGCCGGAGAAGAGGCGTGCCTCCGGGAGAGTGTTCCACTCCTATGTGCGGCATCCAATATGCGCGCACCGCTCCTTCACGGCGGGGCGAAATGACACCCTGACAACCAATTTTGGCCGGTGATTGGCCCGCCATAGGTAGATCAGGGGTGCAGGGAAGGGGCTACTGGCGGCCGGCTGAAACCGGGCGGCGCTAGACACACTGGTTTTTGCAGCGGGGGAATGGGGAAAATGTCGATGCGGGGTCCCACAAAAGTGGCCGCAGGGCGGTGATATGCGGGCACCCGCATAAAATTTCCCGGGCTGGGCTCGTATGCAGGATCTGTTCGGGCCATCTTTTCGATCTGCTAGAGATGCTCTTAGCATGCACATACCAGGAAGAACATTCCACAGCTTTGATCTTCAGCAGGCAGCTGCGCGTTCAAGTTGGCACACATTTCTACTCAGGTCCTTCGAGTCTTGGATCTGAGGTCAGAGCAATAAAATAAGATCAGATTTGCTCACTTGTCCGAGACGCAAATTGGACATATGTAACTACTGACCATCTGGCTCTCACATGCATGGCCAATGATCCATGTATCATTTCAGATTCAAAACATCACTAGAACCTATGCTCTCTTTATTTTCTCTCTCGAAGGAAACAAGCAAGAGAAGGTGGTTTTCTTGTTCGGCGACATGCCCTTTCGATTGACTCAACTTTTATGCATCACAGTTACACATGCAATGCCTGCCGGGAGGCAACAGAGGAAGCAGACAGCTTGTGAAACATCAACACTCAACAGCAGGTGAGCAATGGAGGAGACAGTAGCACATATGAAAATGAATTTAGCATGTTATGTAGCAAGGCATGACAGATATGCGTTGCGTACAGCACTTCCTGCAATATACAAATCAATTCTACCCATCATGTGCACAACTTGGATAGCTGAAATGCAACAAAATGGATCTGATGGACAGCTGAAATTCTCCGTAATTGACAACACTGGATCATCCAACCACTGTTTAGTTCCTTGAAGCATTTGGGTTCGGTCGGAAGATATAATAAAAAGCAAACAGATAGTATAACTGTTCCATGCACGTTGAATTGTGGTAAACATGATCTCATAACTGAAAAGGAGAAGATACCACAGCACAGCTAAAGGTGCAACTTCCACTAAATCAAACGTCAACAAATTCAGTGTGGAATACAATGTGTCTTCTGGTCCTAAAACGTAATAGTATGAGATTTCCATCGATTGGATCACTTGCCGGTCGAGTTGTTGGTAACACAACATGACATCTGGAACTTGCTGATTTTTCATGATGGCGAGATACTAGTTGACACACGCCTGGATTTTTCATCATAATCGAGTGACTGAGCGTAGAGCCGTAGACCAGAAGAGGATATGCAGATCCTAAAATATACAGTACAAAACAGAAAGTACAACCAGCTTGTTTCCTAGGAAAGAAGTTTCACAATCAGCTTGCTGGTCACAAAGCTATCATGGCAGGAGCCTTGGAGTGGTAATAAGGGTTTCATAAGTGCAACTGCATTGTGTGATCGCTGTCTCTCAGTCATTCCACATGGAGCAATGTTGATGCTATCAATTTAAGAGCAAAAGATCACGGCACCACAACAATAACTTTGACTACATTCATGCGCATCTAAAGCAGTTAGCCCCTCTCGATCGATCCCTCTAGCAAGCAACTATAATCAATCCCAGCCCCACATGAACCGATCTCGGAATCTGGATCACTTTGGTGAAACAAAATAAACACACACACTGTCTACAGCTCTCGTACCAGTATGTCACATGGCCTGTCTACGGAGGAGAAGCAAATTGTACACCCCGTACAGCGGAGCACTGGCGTCCAACACATGCGATGCGAGCGGAAAAGAATGGCGTGTAAAAATGGAATTAATATTCGTTCATGTCTTCCTTCATTTACAACTACGATTTCAGATCACGGACAGTTAACAGATCACGGACCTGGCGAGATCGACGGACTGGATCGATCGATCGATCGGCGGGACGAGCTAGGAAGCTGGAGGAGGAGGGTCAGGTGAGGGGCGTGGAGGAGGAGACCTCGGCCCTGTCGAGCCGGCGCAGCTGCCAGGCGCGCAGCGCGAGGAAGGCGCCCAGGACCACCTGCATTGCCACGGCGACGGCGGCGAAGGCGATCCCGAGCCTCTCCCCGAAGTTGAGCCGCCGCTTCCGCGGAGAGGGCGGCGGCGGGTGGTGGTGGTGCCGGTGCCCGTGGTGGCCCCCGTGTCGCGGCGGCGAGGGAGTGTCGTCGGCGTCGGAGGCGACCTGCCGCGGCGGCGCGTGGAGCGGGCCGGGGCTCGAGGGCGGCGAGTCGGCGGCCGCGGCGACGGTGAAGGAGAGGGACGGGGAGGAGAGGAGGAGGAGGGGCAGGAGGAGTGTCAGGGTCGCGGGTCGGCGGGGCGGCCGTGCGGTTGTCGTTGGCGCCATGGAGGCGTTGGCGGCATAAAGGTGGAGGCGGAGCTTATGGTTGTGTCGTGTTGTGGGCTTGTGTTGTGGGTTTGTGGCGTGGCGTGGTGTGGCGAGGCAAATCTGGTGGAGACTGGAGATGGAAGTGGAGGGGAGGGAGGGCGAAACGGAGGAAACGGAGACGAGGTGAGCTGGGCGGGGCGGGCGGCGAGCGAGCGAGAGCTGGACGCGTGCGTGTGGTTGTGCCCCACTGTTCCTCTCTCTCCTCGCTCCTCGCTGTGTGTGTGTGTGTGTGGTTTGGGGAGTTTGGTTTGGTGGGAGGAGGAGGAGGCGGGGACGCGATGGCGGTTGCGTGGCGTGTCCCGGGGTGAGGGCCACGGACAGCCACTCGCTCGCTCACTCGTCTTGCAATAGCAGCAACACAACGTTACGGCGGGTAGTCAGGTCACCAGCCATAGACAGCTACTGTGATAGATAATTTGGGAGATGCAGCTGTGCCGTGCGTGGAACAGCTTGAGGGTATCTCCACCGGCCAACCCATTTCGGATACGGGACGTGTCCCAATCTGCCTAATTGAGTCGGTTCGCGGATACGAAAATAAATCATTTTAGTCTCTATCTATTTGGTAGAGTGTTTCTAGCGGGGTTCAACCATTTTTTGAAATACAAAACACAATAAAATCAAAATAAAATTAAAACTTAGCTACATTAAATAATAGTCTTAATTTACAAATTAGAAAATAAATAGAAAACATAACTAAAAATAAACCCTAGCTCTGGCTAAGGCATCTGGAGGCCGGCACGGGCGGCGGTGGTGGAGGGGGCGGCGCCGCCGCCTAGTCATCGGGCTTGTTGAAGAGGTTGATGAACACCGGAGATGACCATGGTCCCGACAGATAGTACGCCAGTGGTGGTGGCTGCTCGTGCACCAGTGGTGACGGCGGCGTCATGGGCGAGGGTGGGGCGTGCGGTGGCGACGCCCACACTTCCTCCCCCACACCTAGGAGTGGGTAGGCCACCCTCCGGCAGCGGGGGCAACTGGTTTCTTTAGGCCATCTCCAATCCCCCCTCCCCCGTAAAACGGACAGGCCTTTTGACCGTTTTGGTTTGTTTGCGGAGCGGGGTGAACAGACCCCGGGACGATGTCCGGCCTACCATGGCTGGTGCACCCAACGGTGTCCCCTCCCCCATTTTTCCTCGCAAGTGTTTTTAGATGTTTCCAGAGATACACAAATTTATATAAACCAAAATAGTTCTGCGATTCAAATTAAAATATATAGTTTACCACAAATAGAGTACATGGTCTAAATCAAGTTTATAGTATCAAATTAAATTAAATTAAAATTCAATAAACAGGAGGCACAAGCTAGTTATTCGGTTCTAGGGTTGGTTGTGAGTCACCCGATCTCGAATGTCATGATGCACCTGCAAGAGTTCCGCAAAACTAGGTGGCGGACCTGGTGCAGGTTTAACCAATTCTCCCTAAAATTCCCAGTCTTGGTCATAGATGCGATCATCACGCTCATCTTCGACGATCATATTGCGCATGATCACACAAACCATCATCACTCCCCATATTGTGTCTTTGCTCCAAGTTCTAATAGGGTACCGCACTATAGCCCAACGCGATTGCAGCACACCAAAGGCTTGCTCCACATCCTTTATTGCGGCTTCCTGCTCCTTGGTAAACCTCTTATGCTTCTCTTCGGTGGGGCTGCGTATGGTCTTCACCAAAGTACAACAAGTAGGATAGATATCATCTGCTAGTTAATATGCCTTGTTGTAGGTGTGGCCTCGCACCTGATAGTTCACACAGGGAGCGGTGCCTTATGCAAGCCTAGAAAACAAATTGGACCTCTGAATAATACAGATGTCATTGTGTGAACCAGTCATGCCAAAGAAAGAGTGCCAAATTCAAAGATCATGGGATGCAACGGCCTCAATTATGACTGTGCACCCTTTCACATGTCCTTTATATTTCCCCTGCCAGGCAAATAGACAGTTCTTCCACTCCCAGTGTATACAATCTATGTCTCCAATCATTTCTGGAAACCCTCTAGTTTTATTGAAAGCTAAGAGCCGGCGAGTGTCCTCCGCATTGGGTGGCCATAGGAATTCTTCACCAAAAACGGCCACGACAGCTTTACAGAACTTTTACATTGCTTCCATACAAGTAGAAATACTCATGTGCAAGTACTCGTCAACACAATCAACGACTACTCCATAAGCAAGCATGTGAATAGTTGCGGTGCATTTTTGGTAGGAGGTGAAGCTGAGCTTACCGGTCGCATCTTTCTTCAAAGAGAAGTAATCGCCATGATCCCTCACTCCATGAAGAATACGCATGAACACCTTCCTCGACATCTGAAAGCACCGCCGAAAAAGTGCAAGAGGGTACAAAGGCCTAGTGCGGTGGAAGTAATCCCGAAACAACATCCCATGGCCGGTGACCCGGCCACGTTCCAGCGCCGCCGACCGGCCCTTGACGGAGCCACGGTATGTTCGCTTCGTCCCCTCATTGTGCTGATGGAGGAGCACTATCGTGGCGAGCAAAAGTTCACTGTCATCGTTGGAAGACGGCATGACATATTTCTTGAAGAACTCGTCCCCACTGTCGTTCATGGTCTGCACGGTGATATAGATGAGCTCTAGGAATAGTAGGACTAGGACAAGGACGAGGCGAATGTGGTAGAATGCAGAACCTGGACACTGAGGCAAATGGTCGAACAGGTGGAGCGCGGCCTAGGAGAAGGCCGAGCTCGATGCCCGGGGACGGCGAAATCTTCGGGTACTGGGGGCTTCTCAACGGCAAAGAGACTTCAACAGCCACGAGGAGGGAAGGGGGCCTTCAGGAGGAGGCAACGGACTCCGGCGGCGGCCTTCCGGGAGGAAGGGTGTCCCGACGGTGCGGGGGTGGGAGAAGGGAAGGTGGGGAAACAGGGGGTGGGACGCGAGTGTGTGCCTGAGGAGAGGGCCAGGGGTGTGGAAGTGCAGGACACCACCCGGACACGCGGGCAGTCTGAGCCCCTGCAAATCGGACTCAACTTTCGGCCCGGTTTGCGCCAAAACGGACGGGTCCGGGGCTAGAGCCCGCTTTGTGGGTGCGCGTTGGGCTATGCCTCGGTCTGGGAGGACAGGATCGGACCCACGGAGTCCATTTGTGGAGGGGGGGGCATTGGAGATGGCCTTAGTCCACGAGGTGGGCATAGAGCTAGACGACGTCCTCCATCCCCTCCCACCGCCACTTGGCGTCCTCCTCTACCTTGGATGTCTCCATGGAGGCGTGGGTGGCCTCGTCCTTGTCGTAGCCCGGCGGCACGACCATGGTCGGTGGCATGGTCTACCCATCCTACTCCTCCTTAACGGCCGCCAGCTTACCCCCAGCCTTTGTCTTCGTCCTCGCTGGCGGAGAAGTTGACGTCAGGGAGGTTGACGTCGCCCTCGACTGGGAAGTCGCGCATCTAGGACGAGCGGTGCCTTGCCTCGTGCTTCCAGTCCAGGAATTGCACCCAGAAATCACGGAGCGCGTAGGCAGGGTCGTTGCGGAGGTGCACCGGCACCTGGCGCCAGCGGCGCTCGATCTCCCAGTCAAGCAGGTGTCGCTCTGTCGGGATCTCGGCCTAAAAAGATCCACTCCTCCCTCGGGCATCAGTGCCGAAGCGGTGGTCAGGGTGTCGTCACTTCGGTTCAGCCGCGCTGGCCGCCCGGCAGCCTTTGGCTGGCCTCTGACATCTATAGCACGCCGACCGTGTCAGCAGGCGAAGCACCCGGTCACTGCCATGCGGACCCGTACTCGGGCGCAGGGACACGATGGAGGACACGCGCTCTGTCCGTGACAATGCATTCCCAACGCATTTTTAAGCGAGAAATGACTTGGTCTGGACATGCGTGGTAGTTTCGGTCGGACCACCGGGACGGGTTTTGCCCTTTAGCATGTCCACACGGACTGATTCAGACAGTCCGTAGTCGAATAGGTCGGCCAGATGAAGATGCGCTGAAGTCGGAGAAGAAGGGAGGCACGGACCGCGCCGGCCAGGGGAAGCCCGCACCTTGAAGGGGACGAGTACGCAACTATCCTTTTTGTCCATTGAAGGTTACGGTCTCTTTCGTTCTAGCTACTAATGTTTGGCACAAAGGTTAGGGCTTTGGTTGGCTGCTTGCTGATTCCTACACGTCATTTGTATTCTTTTTGTCGTGTCAAATTACTGTCTTGTTTTTATAAAATGTTTGTCAGAGTAGGACTACGAAAGTGTGGTCGTGAAGAACCAGAGTAGGACCACGCGGCTGGATGACAAGGACGTGGCGGCAAACTGAACAGATCCTTGTTGTTGTGCATAATCGTGATACATACTCTCGCTCCAGAGATTCGTCGAGCCATACAAATGGTCCAATTCATACGATGTACAGTACTAGCTTTGTTTTTAAGAATTACTCCCTCCGTTCAGAAATATAAGACGTTTTAGCTTTGTGAATGGAATGTATCTAGACATCATTTAGTATATAGGTTCGTTGAGATTCAGAGTGAACCTATACACTAAAAGGTGTCTAGATACATTCTTTTCATAAAGCTGGAATGTCTTATATTTCCGAATGGAAAGAATACAATATGTACAGGCTGCTCCTCACAGATGAAACACAGATAAGCTCGTGTCCAAGTTCTATGTTTGCCTTAAACTTCAACGGTGTTGATTTTACTTCTAAAATTTTATAACCCATCGAATCATTTTTGTAGGTCGCTCCGTGGGAGTGTATCATTGACATCATCATGTAACATTTTCTTTTTCCACGAGGCATTTTTCTTTTTAAAAAACAAACATTGTTATATTGGACGGAGCTCCCCAAGTTTATCAAATCAGTTGTCGTTATATATTAGTTATGATTTTTTAATGTTTTGTTTTGTGACTTTTATAATTTTTTTATTTAGGATTGTTGATGATTTCTTCTATAAATTTTGTCCAGGATAAAACAATTTAACCTTTAAAAAATTAATACACTTTATAAAAAGGGAATGGATGGGGTAATTCTTTCTCGTTCTTGGACTAGCTACATATGCTCTTTCCCATGGATAACGTTAACCATTACTGAGAGTTTAGATGTGCTTGAATTTCTGCTTTTATCGCCTTATTGGCATCCTCAAGCTCCCCAATTGATGAATCGTTGTGTTATAAGGCAAGTGGTACTATATATTTGCAATTTAATAAATAAAAACTTGTACTCAAGCATGCGATTATCTTAACATAGTCCAATCGAAGTTAAATATATTTACCAATTACCACAATCAAGAACAGTCACAAGACAAAGGGACTCATGAGCTCTAGCATAGTAGTAGGTTGTAACACAATGATTAGGTACACATCTATCTAAAACGTGTTTTTTTTTATCTCAGCTGTATTAGTTCAGCTAGTACAACACTCTTGGTCCAGTGTTCTTCACTTGTTTTGCATTTTATTTCTAAGTGAGACCATCTGACATGTACGCCTTCATGGTACATAGTTTGTACTCCGGTAATTCTATATGAATGACATCTACCACTATGTTCTTTGGTATATTCCTAGAGAAAAAGTCTATATCCAATAACAACATCCTCATGGATCGTAAACACCAACGAGCACCAAAAAAGGAAACATGTCGACTATCTTCATTGATGTGTACCCTATCTTGGTGTAGATTCTTGTTGCTATCATACCAAAACACATTATATTTTTCTGGTGCCGATTCTTCTTCAGTTACACCAGCATACATTATATTTTTCACTTATGAAGTTTGGAGCTGGTGTTGAGTTTACTTCACACACTCTACTGGTATTTATTGATGGGATCGACAACCTTGTCAAAGTCACACAAAAAACTACACTTATACTCACATCACAAATTGTGTGAATAAGAAAAGACACTCTTCTTCACATGTGGGTGTGTGGAAGTGGAACCAACACTCTTGTGAATGATACAAATAAACAAACATATGTTTGTTCCAACTCAAAATTATGGTGTACTCACTACGTGTCGAAATATAAGTTTTAGCTTTGTGAAAACATACTAAAAGGGGTCTAGATACATTCTAGATACACTTCTTTCACAAAACTAAAACATCTTATATTTTGAAACGGGAGGGAGTAGGTTTCAACTTCATTTGCCCAACCATTTCTCTTAGCCATGTACGGTAAGGAATGAACAATACTAATTTATTATAATGCGACAAAGACCTTGTCCTCCTACTTGATCACCATCCTTGTGCTTGTCTCATTTATAACTTTCATCTCTTGGAGTTCCAAAATTCGAAAATAATGGCCCTTCTTTTGCTTGGTCGGGACATCGTTGCATGTCTCCTTCGCACACTTGCACGTGCCCATCAAGATCTTCTTCGAGGCATGGCTGTTGCGGAAGATCGCCACCCTCTTCCCCACGCGATATGACCGTGTATCAGGTAGGGTATATTCATCTCCCGCGTGCGACGCTGATGCAGAAGTCTTGGATCAGTTTGCCTTGCTGCAGGACTCAGGTGAGGTCGGAGATGCCTGCCAATGACCTCCTGCCAACACCGTCGTTGCCACGCGATGGGCCTATGCCAATACGCCTCTTCACGCCGCCGACCTCACTTGGGATTCAACCCTCCGCAATGTCCATAAGCATCCCAACACTAGTGTGTCGCCAAGCTGAGATACCAATTCTGCAGGTCATCATAGATGTTGCCGCCATGTCTACTGTACTTGTTCCTGATGTCGTAGTCCTGGAGCAAGGTCCCACTGTGACATTGATGTTGCGCCACAAGGAAGACAATCAGGAAGGCCGTCAGGGCAGAACTTCTTTTGTAAGTGGGATTTTTTATTTGTTTAATTATTTTTAAATTTTTTACATTTCTCATAATAAGGAAAGGGTTATCATTTACGAAAGCTTTGATGCCTACAAAGACGATGCGTCTGAAGCTGACAAGGACGATGAATCAAAAGAAGACGAGGAGAGGACTACATAGGTTGGATGTAGAAGAGCAGCGGGAGACCCTAGTACATATTCCTTGTGATGCTAATGCATATGAAACAAGGAGCACGACGTTGGACGATGGAGGCAATGGTAGCTGGATGCCTTTATTTATCCCGATCTAGGCACCCCTGACGCAGGCTCCGTCGTACACTCCGCCAAGGCCTCCGAAGAGATGAAGGAAAACTCTAGCCAGAGTCACAGGTTTTGCTCGGTTCCCTTTGCAAAGATCTAGCCATCGACCCAAGGCCAAGAAGTGTGCAATGCCAATGGCTCAATTGGTGGGGAAAGTTTTGTGCTAATGTTTAGGGATCGTCAATGAGGGCGAGGCTATGTCAAGGCTGAGATAGCAAAATTCATCCAGATGTTCCATGGTAGACTGCCTGGCATCTCCTTAGCCGTGCTGAGAGCTCTGTTCCGTATGGATTTTGATTTTTCTATAGTTGTCAAAGATGCGTTGGTTGAGCACAGAGGTGCGCTGACAGTGGACCAATAAGGGAGACTTGGTGCTTGAGCCTACAACCCAAGTCGACGGTGATGTATCCTAGCTTAGCTATGTTGAAACAACTATTTCTCAGCTTGTTGCTTTATGTTTGTCTACCATTTATTATTGTATGCATGTTTGCATCCTTTGTTGTAAGCTCTTCATTCTTCTACTCGGTGATTGAATTAACCTTCCCTGAGGAGGATCTTTCTATATGCCATTGGGAATGCTTGCTTTGCATATCATCAAGAAGTTGTTTGGCAATATTTGCTTGCTTGTCCATGAAAGTGCCTCCTGCAGCACTATCAAGCATGGACTTAGACATAGGATTTAAATCATTATAAAATAAATGGATGATTAACCATTCTTCCATCCCATGGTTGGGATAAATCATTATGGATTCCTTCATCCTCTCTCATGCAAGCGATAGTGGCTTGCGATCTTCTTGCCTAAAGGTAGTAACGTTAGATCGAAGTTGCATAGTCTTAGATGGAGGAAAAAACTTAATCATGAAAATAGTAGTGCATTCCTCCCAATAAGTATTAGTGCCCTTAGGCAAAGCTAGCAACCAATCTTTTGCCTTTTCTCTAAGTGAGAAGGGAAATAAATGTAGCTTGACCACATTACAGTCAACAGCTTTTATGCGCATCATGTCGTATATCTTAGTAAATGTATTTAGGTGCAAACCTAAATGTTCAAAAGTTGAGCCTCCAAATTGGTTCTACTGAACCAAACTTAAAAGGTTAGGCTTTATTTTATAATCCTTCGTTGTGACAGCGGGCTGAGTGATAGGTTGATGCATGTAAAATTCATACATGAACTTTATAGTTTTTTATCACATATTCCAACATGTTTGTATCATATTAGTAGTTGTTATCAATATTCTTAATGATTTTGGGGATTTTCTAAAAAATTCCCTCTCCTCTGGTTCTAACACTTTTTGGCAGAAAAACCTTCTCTTAGTATTTTGGATTTTACAGGAGCTACGGGACTCAAAAAAGGGCAAGGTCAAAGAGCATGCTTCGAATTTTTTTAGGCAAACAAAATGATCTGAAGTGGGCCATCAGGAGATCAAGGAGATGCAAATGGGGGCCCATGACACAGTCAGCCTTGTACGCCACGCCACATGTGTTATTTTTCGCCTCGTTGCTCGGGTAGTGTCGATTCCACTGCCATCCTATTCATCTTGATCTAAAACCTTCTACAAAAAGGATCGCCGATGCGATCTTAGTGCACACGGTGGTAGAGATCAAAAACACATAAACAAAGAGTCTGGAGGCCACCGTCGACGGAGATCGGAGGGGGGAACCGATGCCGGAATCGCCTCCGGTAGGCTCCATTCCCTCCGGTATGTTTATCATCAACATCTACAACATCATCCTTGATGGCTCTGAAATATAGCCATCTAACGTCCATATTTAAACTGGATATTAGTCATATTTATGATAAAATATCTCTCTAAACCCTACCACTAATGCTAATATTCTAAGGGGTATGCAATCCTTTGTTCTTGTATTTTTCCTGTGCATATAATGCCGTTTAAAGGAGGGAATCACTACATTAAAGTCAAATATACGATATTTCCTTCGACTAGAAGTATCCAGGAGCCATCTAACGAAGGCAGATGTCGTAACGACCAACTATACATCCGGAGCAAAAATTCTGACCGTATAGCTCCGGCCGTATAGTTGGTGTCGCCACCGTTAGGTCAAATAGAACAACTTTCGTGAAGGGACCCCTATATAAAGAAGCCTCAGGCGACAAAAAACATATCTCGCTCCGCCCCGAAGAAGCCAGACTCCGTCAAAAATCCGCCTCAGATCTCCAAACCCTTCTCCATCTCCATAGCCATACTCCACAACTTGTAATAGTAGATCTCTTCTCCGATTGGCGACATTGTAAGACTATTGCTATCAATCCTATGATTTTCATTACAATATTTGTGATTGTTGATCTCTTCTCTATGTGTGAGTAATTCTCCTTGGGCTAAGAGCTTCGGTCTAGCCATGTAGCAATTGTGCATGTGAATTATCATTGATGGGATCGTGTATTAGTTTGTATGACATGATGATTATTATATCCTCTATTGCCTCAATCCAAGGACTTGTCAGGTACCCAAGACCACGAGGTTTGAGCCAGATATAGGGAGTATGAGTGATGACTGATCTGCAGGTTGGGAACCCCAGTGACAGAAGGGGTAGTACGGATGTATGTGAGGGATTTGCTTGGGATTAACGGTGACATAACGATGCATATTATTAGTTCTCTTTCTTCTATGGATGAGACTAGTAGGTTATTGCTATAAGCGGTTGCGGAGACAATAGCAATTATGGATGCACTGTTCACATATAATTTATCTTGCTCTAACAAGTACACGCATGCTTTATTTCTATCTTTTATTTCCATCAGATGTTTTGCACAGCTACAGGTGAAACCGAACGTCGTAGGCCCTCTCTCTCCATCATCAACAACAACCAAAAGATGCAAACTACTAGTTCGATGAATGTCTGTTAAAGTAACTTCACTACGCATTCGCTTCCCGAGGATTGATACGTCCATTTTGCATCACTATTCTATGTCTTAATTCACTATTATTCATTGATATATTTCGTATTGAGAGGTGATACTTATGTTATTTTATCTGTTTTTGCATGGTTGATGACTTTTGGAGCATGGACCGCTGCAGTCAGGATTCTGATGGAAAAGGTGTTGTTTGGAGGCAAAATTTGCAAAGATCACACAATTCGGGAAAATATACGAAAAATCCTATTTTTCCAGAAGACTAAGGATTCCTGAACACGGAGTGGAGATGGGCCACAGGGGGCCCACACCACCCCATGGTGCGGTCAGCCCTAGGCCACGCCAGGAGGTGGTGTGGCCACCCTGGCCCACTCCAGCCTCTCCCCTCTGGCGTATATCATCCTCCCAAAACCCTAAGACTCGGAGAGCGACCACAGAAAGATTCCGCCACCTCTGCGGGGCGGAAAACACCAAGAGAGAAAGATCTCTCCGGCAGACAGATTTCTGCCAGGGGAATTCCTTCCTGAAGAGGGGAGATCGTCGCCATCAACACCATCATCCAGCTGGACTTCATCGGGATCATCATCATCATCACCACCATCATCACCATCAGCACCCTCATCACCATCTCCATATTGCTGTAACAATTGAGTTGAATCTTGCATTAGTTCATAGGTGAAACTTTCCCGGTGTTGATTACTCTTTGTAGTTGATGATATTGAGTGAACCATTGAATTATTGTTTATGTTCAGATTGTTATACCTCATTATTCCATCTCTGATCATGATCCATATGATGTCTTGTGAGTAGTTCATTTTGTTCTTGAGGACATGGGAGAAGTCTTGTTCTTAGTAGTGGAATTGTGTTGAGAAAGCTTCAATAGATTGTTATTTAAGTTGTGGTGTACTTCTTCTAGTGGTGTCATGTGAACGTCGACTACATGACACTTCACCTATATGGGCCTAGGGGAATGCATTGTGTATATGGCTACTAATCGTAGGGGTTGCCGGAGTGACAGAAACCTGAACCTCCATTAGGAAACCATTGCACAAGGGGCATAAGGGTCTTAGAGTTTAAAGTTGTGGTTAGGTTTCTACCTTAATTACTTTCTTGTACTTACGGATATTTGCAAGGGGTATAATCACAAGTATGTATTAGTCTTGGATGGGGCAGTACATTAGCACAGGTTCACCCACACAACACTTAGCAAGCTAGAGAAGATTAATCAGCTATATGAAGCGAAAGCACTTGACAGTCTTCCCATGTGTCCTCGAGAACGTTTGGTCATCTTAAGTAATACAACCGGCTTGTCCTTTGCTGCAGAAAGGATTGGGCCACTTGCTGCATTTTTTCCTACTGTCTTTTATTTACTCGTACTTTGTTTACTTACTTTATCGAAAACCCCTAAAAATCCGTTTGCTAAGTATTTGCAGAGAATTCCTGATCCATACCACTAGCCAGCACCTTCTGCTCCTCGTTGGGTTCGACACTCTTACTTATCGAAAATATAACGATACACCCCCTATACTTGTGGGTCATCAAGACTATTTTCTGGCGCCATTGCCGGGGAGGTAAGGTAAAAGGTATTCACACCGGAGGATTAAAGAAGAAGAACCTCCCACGGCAAACGCCTATTTTCTTGCGCCATTGCCGGGGAGTGAAGCGCTATTGGAGAGTGGAACTGGTAAAGGAAACTTCTACTGTGAGTATTGTTTACTTCTGCTAGTTGCTTTATTTTTGTTATGGATAAGTCGCTGAGTTTCTTATTTTGTAATGCTACTACCACTACTAAGGTAGTAGATAAGCCACCACCTGCTGAGAATGATGTTTTCAAAATACCTACAAGGATTATTGATCGTGGTATGGATAACTATTATGTTAGGGATGGAACTGTCCATCCTGGTGATCATTTACTCTTTATACACAAATTATGCGGGTTGTTCAAGTGTGCAGGTATTACTACAGATCAAGTTAATAAGAAGTTATTCTCATTATCACTGAAATGAAGAGCTGAGGAATGGTATAAGCTGCTAAAAATGGTCAAGCTCTGGAATGGGAGGAAATAGCGCCTCTCTTTTATTCAAAGTTTTATCCTCCTAGTGAGATTCATAAAGATCGGAATCAAATATACAACTTTTGGCCTATTGATGGAGAGAGTACAACTCAAGCTTGGGGGAGATTGAAGTTACTAATGCTCAAATGTCCCATTCATGAGCTCCCCAACAATATTATTATCAACAACTTTTATGCAAGGCTCCCTCTACATGATAAGGATTTATTGGATGCTTCTTGTGCTGGATCATTCACTCGTATGGAAGAAGAAGTTAAATGGGATCTTCTGGACCGTATTCAAGACAATGGTGAAGCTTGGGAGAATGACAAAGGTAGAAAGTCAGGTATAAATTATGATTATGAATGCATTGAATCTTTTATGGGAACTAGTGACTTTCAAAATATTAAAAATGCTTATGGTCTAGACTCTCAAGCTATTGCTTCTTATTTTAAGGCTTTTGCTTCCTACATTGAAGTGCCTAAAAAGAAGTGGAATAAGTATTATGAACCTTATAAAGATATTGCTAAGAGTGTTCCTGCAAGAAATACTGAAGTTTATACTGCTAATCATGTTTTACCTACCTAAACCTTATATTGAGCAAATGCCTTTTCCAGTTAAGGTAAAGGAACATTCTATGATAGCTAGTATGGTTAATGAAAGTATAATCAAAGCTGTTGAACCTGATAAACAAAAGGTTCATGAACCTATGATAGCAAGTGTGAAAGACTTTGTCACTAAATATGAGAAAGAGGGACACCCTATCCTTTGTAAGGATACCTCTAATATTGTTTCACAATGTAGAATTATGAGAGCTAGTATTCATGTATTTACCGTTAGAATAAGTGATCATTGGTATGATGGTCCTTGTGATAGTTATATTGTTAAGTTTATGCATGATACTGAAAGTTACTATGAAAGAGGGAAAAGTGTTCTTATGCATCTCAATAATATCAAGTTTCCTCATTTTATGCTGAAAGTTTTTATGTTGCACTTCTTTTGCCTTCCTATGCTAGTAGCCTCTGGTCTCAACAACTTGTTTGTCTACAAAATTCCCTTGCATAGGAAGTGGGTTAGACTTAAACGTGTGTATTTTTGCTTCTCAATGCTCTCTTTCACTTCAATTCATATTCCTATGTGAGCATCTTCAAAATTATCTTGCCCATCTTAATGGCTATAAAGAAAGAGCTTTTTGAGAGACAACCCAATTTGTTTTTGCTTTCAGTTTTTTTTTGTTTCTTTGAGTTTTGGAAGTTATTACTTCGGTAATAACCGCTCCTTATCCGTTTTGTTTGGTTTTTGTGTCAAGATCAATCTTTAATGAGAGAGAAGTAAGATTTGGGGAAGTTGCTGTCCCGAAACAGATTTTTGTGATGCACCGTAAACATTCGTGAGAGATCTCTGTATGTCGGATTGAGCTGTAATTGTTTGTGCTTCTTACCCAGGTTGTTATTTAACTTTCGTTCGTTTTGCACTTTTTGATTTGTGCAACAGGAGATTTTCGAAAAAATTGATCTTTAACTGCTGGTCTGTTTTGACAGATTTTGCCAAGCTTGCATTTGCTTCTTTATTCGACTTCCTTTTTGAATTCTTTTTGGGTTTTTGGAAGGAGTTTCTATAGTAGCTTATGTCTTGATGGTTTTCAGTTGAAGTTGGACTCAAAAGGTTCTATCACTTCACTTATACTAATGTTGCTAATGAGAACTGTGTGAAGTTTTGTGTGAAAGAAAATTCCAGGTAGTGGAGATGTTGGTGTAATAAGGAAGAGAAAGGTTTTATGACTCAAGTAGTAAGTGTATGAAGATGAAGATACTTATGATTATTCAAGTGGAGACTCCGGAAGAATCTACTAGATAGCAAATTCAGAGACCTGCAGAGTCTGTTTTCAAATAGGTAACAGTTCTGGTAAGAAAAGTTCCGTGAAAATACAATCCAACTATATTTTTGTAGTTTTCAGTCAATAAGGGAAGTTACGAAGCGAAAAGGGACGGAAACGGAGCCAGGATGGCCCACACCACCCTGTGGCATGGGCCCACCCCTGGCCGCACCACCAGGTGGTGAGGCCACCCCGGACTCCGTCTCCGACCCGTTTTCTCCCAATACCTTCCTTTTGATATGAAACTTCGTAATATATAATCCCCCGGATCCCTCGAGGTTCGTATATCGTGTTTTCGTCGTGTTTTTGTTTCGATCTGTTTCTGCCAGGACATACTCTTTGAAAGTTTAGAAGCACAATGTCAAAGAGCTCATTGAGAGGATACCACCACCACCAAAGGAGTAATTCGTCATCAGGTTTGGCATCCCCTTGGTTTGTTCCAAGCTTGGGGGAGTGCCGCGGTATCACATCACTATCTTCTATATTTTTACCTTTTTAGTAGTCATATCATGAATAGAGGAGTTATTATGTAGTATGGTTTGCATTATGGAAGTGTCCCCTCTCTTGTTAGATATGTATCCCTTGGCGTGAGTTTCCGTTATGGAATATTAATGAGAAGTTCTATCATTCACTCTTTTGCATAGCTTATATTAGTTTTCAATTCGTGGTTGTATGATTGATCTTGTTGTTAGTATTGGTAGCACTTTGGGATCATTGAGTTAATTTAGTTGGTTTTGGCAAACCTGGCTCGGTCAGTAGCAACACTATTTTTGAGAGTTGAAAAAGATAGAACTACTCTAGAGAAAAAATAATTTCATCATCTTTCTTTCTTGATTTGCTCATAAGTCTAGTATTCTTTAGTTAAGATCTTTTGTGCTTCCAAGGAAGATTGCATGTTTGTTTTTATCACTTGTATGTTTGTTTATTTCCTTCAACTCTTATACTTGCTACCCAGCCTTGCTAGCCAAAAACCTGTACTGAGAGGGAATTCTTCTCGTGCATCCACCTCCTTTAAACCAAAACCTTTGCCATTTGTGTCCACCATACCTACCTAGTAGCATTATCGCTATTCCAAGTAAATTCTTGTTTTGTCTGCCTCCCAAATTAAACTTGTTATGCAAAAATTAGTGATTAAAGCTCTCACGAACTTGATGGCACACGTTACTTTCTTGCATTTAATAAACTTGAACCATTGGGTCCTTCTTTGTTGCGTATATGCTTGCGCTTTATGAGTTGAAGTTAGGAGAACCATGTATCATGGGGACCGCTTTCAACACTTCATTGGTACTTTTACCTAGTTGATATCATGTTCTTTTGCTTATGGATCCCGGCGGTGTGAAATAAAAGTGGAACTTGTAAGATCATGGAGTTTATATGTGTGTTAGAGAAACGCCTAGGCCGCTAGCCTAAGCCATGCCTAATCATGGTGGAAACTTGCAGCATAACTATAGTGAGCATTCTAGGAAGCATCCTCAATAAAAACCTATGCAAATAGCAAATAACAAGATCACTGAGATGCTCACTGTATGCTTGCCTTGTCATTTTGATTATGGCATAGCTCCTGTGTCATGTGCAAGGGGTACCCTGTTGGCGGTTCTCAATGATACGCATGTATTTACAATGACAAGAGCTTGCTCGTGACTAAAGTTGAGTAGCATGAGGATCGGTACTCATGAGTAAGGGGCATGTGATTTCAACTTATAACTTGTCAAGCATATCCTCTTAGTTGTGTCACTTTAACCTTAACCACCAAAAGATGCCTATGATAGGGGCAATGAGAGCTGAAAGCTAGTAAGTATCATAATTTTTGGAAGCTCTTCATGAGACTTGCAATCCCTGCTTCCCTCTTTGAAGGGCCTTTCTTTTACTTTGAAGTTGAGTCAGTAAACCTACTCCCTTCTACCTCAGCAAGTATTTTGAGTTGATGTGTTTGATTCATTCATATGATGATTTTTGGAGTCATGTATTTTATTCCTTGTTTTGCACATTGCTCTTATCTTGATGTTTACTACTTTGAAAGCTATCATTGAAAAACAGTTATTTGTGAACTCCAGCAAATTATCAACTATTCTTCGACCAAGAGCTAAGTTTGCCATTACCAATTATAATTCACTTTATGTATCTTTATTGTGTTTCCTTTACTCATTGCAAGTTGAGTTATATAATAGTGATTTGTCTTCTATTATGATCTATGCTGTTGATGAATGTGATCCTTCTTGTCCATATTCTTTTATCGACTCTTCACTCCATAAATCTGAGGCCATGTTTATTGAGCTCAGTTTCTCTTGGGGACAAGCGAAGTCTAAGCTTGGGGGAGTTGATACGTCCATTTTGCATCACTATTCTATGTCTTAATTCACTATTATTCATTGATATATTTCGTATTGAGAGGTGATACTTATGTTATTTCATCTGTTTTTGCATGGTTGATGACTTTTGGAGCATGGACCGCTGCACTCAGGATTCTGATGGAAAAGGTGCTGTTTGGAGGCAAAATTTGCGAAGATCAAAAAATTCCAGAAAATATACGAAAAATCCTATTTTTCCAGAAGACTAAGGATGCCTGAACACGGAGTGGAGATGGGCCACAGGGGGCCCACACCACCCCATGGCGCGGGGAGCCCTAGGCCGCGCCAGGAGGTGGTGTGGTCACCCTAGCCCACTCCAGCCTCTCTCCTCTAGCGTATATCATCCTCCCGAAACCCTAAGACTCGGAAAGCGACCACAGAAAGATTCCGCCGCCTCTGCGGGGCGGAAAACACCAAGAGAGAAAGATCTCTCCGGCAGACAGATTTCTGCCAGGGGAATTACTTCCCGGAGAGGGGAGATCGTCGCCATCAACACCATCATCAAGCTAGACTTCATCGGGATCATCATCATCATCACCACCACCATCATCACCATCAGCACCCTCATCACCATCTCCATATTGCTGTAACAATTGAGTTGAATCTTGCATTAGTTCATAGGTGAAACTTTCCCGGTGTTGATTACTCTTTGTAGTTGATGCTATTGAGTGAACCATTAAATTATTTTTTATGTTCAGATTGTTATACATCATTATTCTATCTCTGATCATGACCCATATGATGTCTTGTGAGTATTTCATTTTGTTCTTGAGGACATGGGAGAAGTCTTGTTCTTAGTAGTGGAATTGTGTTGAGAAAGATTCAATAGATTGTTATTTAAGTTGTGGTGTACTTCTTCTAGTGGTGTCATGTGAACGTCGACTACATGACACTTCACCTATATGGGCCTAGGGGAATGCATTGTGTATATGGCTACTAATCGTAGGGGTTGCCGGAGTGACAGAAACCTGAACCTCCGTTAGGAAACCATTGCACAAGGGACGTAAGGGTCTTAGAGTTTAAAGCTATGGTTAGGTTTCTACCTTAATTACTTTCTTGTACTTGCGGATGTTTGCAAGGGGTATAATCACAAGTATGTACTAGTCTTGGATGGGGCGGTACATTAGCACAGGTTCACCCACACAACACTTAGCAAGCTAGAGAAGATTAATCAGCTATATGAGGCGAAAGCACTTGACAGTCTTCCCATGTGTCCTCGAGAACGTTTGGTCATCTTAAGTAATACAACCGGCTTGTCCTTTGCTGCATAAAGGATTGGGCCACTTGCTGCATTTATTCCTACTGTCGTTTATTTACTCGTACTTTGTTTACTTGCTTTATCGAAAACCCCTAAAAATCCGTTTGCTAAGTATTTGCAGAGAATTCCTGATCCATACCACTAGCCAGCACCTTCTGCTCCTCGTTGGGTTCGACACTCTTACTTATCAAAAATACTATGATACACCCCCTATACTTGTGGGTCATCAAGGCTTCGACAACCTAGGTCTACTAGGGAAAAGGAAGCTATACTACATACGTAATCCGGATCGAAGGTATCAATCCTTTTTCTGGCGTCGTTGTTGGGGAAGAAATAGCTACCCTGGTGAGGTTATTAGAAATCTTGCTAGTTTTAATTCTTGTTTTTAATTTTGTTAGTTTGCTTTCAGTATTTATTTGATAAACCAAAAAAATAGTTAGTCTTTAAATTCTTGTTTTACAGTTATAATTCTTTATCTAAGAAAACCCCAAAACATAGGAAGTATGGCTGAAAAGAAGCTTGGGGAGTTTGCTACTCCCAATAATGATTATTTGTATACTCCTATTATGGTTCGAGCAATTGCTGATGATTATGAAATTAAGCCCCATTACTTAAGTTTGGTTCAACATAATCAATTTGGAGGCTCTGTTGTTGAAGACGTAGGTATGCACTTAAATACTTTCACTGAAATATGTGATATGATGCGTATAAAAGACGTTGACCCTGATGTGGTCAAATTACGTCTATTTCCTTTCTCTCTAAGAGGAAGAGCTAAAGAATGGTTGCTTTCTTTGCCTAAAAATACTATTACATCATGGGTGGGATGAACTTCTTTATTTATGACTAAAATTTTCCCCCATGCAAAGACTATGCAACTTCGATCTAATATTAGTGGCTTTAGACAGGAAGAGCGTGAGCCACTAGCGCTTGCATGGGAAAGGATGAAAGAATGCCTAAGAAACTGTCCTAGTCATGGGATGGAAGATTGGTTAATCCTCCATTTATTTTAAAATGCACTTAATATTGTATCTAAGTCTATGCTTGATACTGCAACTTGAGGAACATTTATGGATAAACATATTACCGAAGCAAAGCAGCTGCTAGACAATATGCAAGACAACCATGCCCAATGGCATGTGGAAAGATCAAACACGAAGAAGGTGAACTCTGTCTCACCACAAGAGAACGAAGATCTCAACCCTAAGTTGGATGAGCTCATACTAGCCGTAAAAGGTAAGGAAACTTAGGTAAGAGCCACCCCCGAAACAAATACTGAAGAAATAGACTTCGTAGCTCGTAATGATTACAATCCTGCTTGGAAGAAGAGTTACAATCCTAACTTTCAGAAACACTATGCTAGTCCTGCAGGAAATTCTAATAATAATATGGGAAATAGTAATGGTAGTCTCCAAGAAACACTAAAGTCTTTCATAGACTCACAAAACAAACAAAATAATATTCTAGTTAAAATCACGGAGAACCATGATGCTATGCTTGGTAAACTATCTAACCAAGTTGTTAGTTTGAGAAATGATTTACATGCCCTTCAAGAAAGAACAAGGATCGTTGAGGCACAGTGCTGGCGCGTGGTTGACGTGGGTGCGTGTTCCTTCAATCCACAGCAATGGCGCCAGAAAGATGCTTGTTGGATCAAGATACGATGAGCTCGTTGGGAACCCCAAGAGGAGGTATGATGAGAACAACAACAAATTTTCCCTCAGTTGTGAAACCAAGGTTATCAAACCAGTAGGAGCAAGGAAACACCTCCAAGGTGTTGTTTCCAACTTGGAATCCTGCACAACACAACCACATAACTTTGTCCCCAACTTATAGTGAGGCTGTCAATCTCACCGGTTTTGCTGAAAACAAAGGATTAAATGTATTGTGTGGAAGAAAGTAATAGCTTGCAGAAAGTAAACAGAAAAATGGTAAACAATTGTAGATTGATGGTAAAAGAAAGGACCGGGGTCCATAGTTCACTAGTGGTGATTCTCCTTAAGATAAATGACATGTTGGGTGAACAAATTACAGCGAGGCAATTGACAAACATCGAGGAAGCATACATGCATATACTAATCATCTTGACTCCTATGAGATTTGATTAGGCATTACAACATTATACATAGACCGTAATCCAACTGCATCTATGACTAATAATCCACCTTCAGGTTATCATCTGAACCCCCTCCAGTATTAAGTTGCAAGCAATAGATAATTGCATTAAGCATTGCGTGTAAAGTAAATAATACGATTGTTCTATGAACAAAGGGTTGCTGTTTTATCCCTAGTAGCAATAGCACATCTAGTACCTTAGAGATTTCTGTCACTTCCATAGATTACTAGAGGCATGAACCCACTATCGAGCATAAATACTCCCTCTTGGAGTTGCTAGCATCTACTCGGCCAAGATATCTACTAACAACGGAGAGCATGCAAGATCACAAATAACAAAGACATGATAGAATCAATAATCAATCTGAAATAGCATCTCAATATCCATCGGAATCCCGCAAACACAACATGTATGATTACAAATAGATGATCTTGCTCATGAACGGAGCTCACAAGATCTAAACATGATAGCACAAAGGAGGAGAACCAACCATCTAGCTACTACATGGACCCGTAGTCCAAGGATGAACTACTCACGCATCAAACCGGAGGCTTGCATTGTGATAAGAAGGCCTCCAGGGTGAATTCTCCCCTCCGGCAGGGTGCCGGGAAGAGCTTCAGATCCCTCCCGATCTAGGGATGGAGATGACGACGGCTACAGACGCTTTCGTGGATTTTTGATCAGGTAATTAGGGTTTTTGTATCGGAGGCAATATATAGGCGAAAGGGGAGGCCGAGGGGTGCCCTAGGTGGCCGCACCACCCCCTGGCGTAGGCCAGGCCTGGCCGCGCGACCAGGTGGTGTGGCCGGCCCCTAGCCCCTCTCTGTCTCGTATTCTGGCTCCGTGTCCCCCTCGGTGAAATATTGACTTCGGCTTTTGTCCCGTCCAATTCCGAGAATATTCATTTTCTGACTTTCCTGGAACCAAAAACAGCAGAAAACAGGCAGCTGGCACTGTGGCATCTTGTTAATAAGTTAGTCCAAGAAAGTGTATAAAAAGTACTCCAAAGTGTGGACAAAACATAAGAAAGTAGATATAAACCAAGCATGGAACATAAAAAATTATAGATACGTTTGCAACGTATCAACATCCCCAAGCTTAACTCCTGCTCATCCTCGAGTAGGTAAGTGGTAAAAATAAAGAATAAATTTTGAGGTGACATGCACCATCATAAACTTGATCAAAGTATCTATAAAACATTGATAGCTGGGATCATAGTACTTCAACATAGCATGAAAGTTAAAGTTCTAACAATAAGACATAGCAACTATGTTGTAACATGAAAAGGCACAAACAATAGATTCATGAATAACAATGCTTTGTAAGACGTTTGTTTGTTTCACATAAAGAAAACATAGCATAGTGGCATTCAGCTTGTCCCTCATAATGTAGCAAATCATAATTGCATAGGACACCTTCAAAGTTTATAACGGTGACTAGATACAAATAGTTTAAGAACAAGAAATATCAAAGTTATGCATCAATCAACAAGTCTTGGGACAATGCACATTAAACTAAGAATAGCCACTATGCTCTCTCAATAGGTGCATAAAGATAGAAGATGGAGACTCAACATAAAAGTAAAAGAAAGGCCTTCATAGAAGGAATCAGGGATTCAAGTTTCATAAAGAGCTTCCAAAAATTATGGTACTTATTAGCTTTCAACTCTCATTGCCCCTATCATAAGCATCTTGAAGTGATTAAGGTTAAAGTGAACATACTATGGAGTATATGCTTGAAAAAGTATAAGTTGGAAATATCATGTCCCTTGAATACAAAGTATAAGCAAGCAGACAACGAGCATCTCAGCAATCTTCTTATTACCATGGGAAAATGGTGATTTTTTCTCTGTCCTCTTTTCTCATCTCTTTTTTCTTCTTCTTCTCTTTTTCTCAATCTCGGTCTCTTTTTTATATAAGAAGAATGCTTCATAGATTGCTCATTATGGTTACGATGCAGGTTTCCACCATGATTAGGCATGGATTAGACCATGAATATACTCGGAATAGAAAATGCTAATAAGTAGGTATGGTGGACTCTTTGGAATAACTTGGTTTTATTTGGAGTTGGATGCATGAGTGGAAATCATACTTGGTTATGGAGGCTAGCAAAAGACTGGGAGCGACCAACTAAGAGAGCAATAATGGCCATAATCATGCAAAGCGACAAAACATCATTAATTAAAGCATAAAGTGATATTACAAGTCAAAAACTAAAAGATCATAGAAGCTATGGTGACTTGAGATAGTCTTAACATGGTGTGAGCATGCTCCAAGTCAACCCAAATAAAGCATCAAAGGAGAATACCACAATACTATGCTTTAATATGCTAAAACAACGCATGATTCTTTCAAGGCACATTAAGCAATCTCAATTGTTTATAACATGTCATGCTACAGAAAAAATCACTAAGCATAAAGCCAAAACAATATCAAGCATGCCATGACAAAGCATAGGCTACAGTCAAAAACAAGATCCTTTTACCACTTAAGCATGAACTTGTCCTACTCTTTTCCAATCCAAACCAAACTTATTTGAAAACTAATGTATGAAAGAGGGGGTACAACCAATTTATTCAAGCAAACTAAGCAAAATAAAACCAAAAACAAATTTGATGGGGAACGCTTTCAACATTGCACGTATACATTGTACGCCGTTGATATCATGTTCTTTTGCTTATGGATCCCGGTGGTGTGAAATAAAAGGGGAACTTGTAAGATCATAGAGTTTGTATGTGTGTTAGAGAAACGCCTGGGCCGCTAGCCTAAGCCATGCCTAATCATGGTGGAAACTTGCAGCATAACCATAATGAGCACTCTATAAAGCATCCTGAATAAAAACCTATGCAAATAGCAAATAAAAAGATCACTGAGATGCTCATTGTTTGCTTGCCTTGTCATTTTGATTATGGGATAGCTCATGTATCATGTGCAAGGGGTACCCCGTTGGCGGTTCTCTATGAGACATATGTACTTACAATGGCAAGAGCTTACTTGTGACTAAAGTTGAGTAGCGTGAGGTTCGGTCTTCGTAAGTAAGGGGCATGAGATTTCAGCTTATAACTTGTTAAGCATACCCTCTAAGTTGTGTCACTTTAACCTTAATCACCTAAAGTTGCTTATGATAGGGACAATGAGAGCTGAAAGCTAATAAGTACCATAATTTTTTGAAGCTCTTTATGAAACTTGAATCCCTACTTCCTTCTATGAAGGCCCTTTCTTTTACTTTTATGTTGAGTCTCCACCTTCTATCTATATGCACCTACTTTGAGAGCATAGTGGCCATTATTAGTTCTATGTGCATTGTCCCAAGACTTGTTGATTGATGCATAACTCTGATATTGCTTGTTCTTAAACTATTTGTATCTAGTCACTCTTATGAATTTTGAAGGTGTCCCATGCATTTATGTTTGCTACTCTATTAGGGACAAGCTGAATGCCACTATGCTATGTTTTCTTTATGTGAAACAAACAAACGTCTTGCAAAGCATTGTTATTCATGAATCTTTTGTTTGTGCCTTTTCATGTTGCAACAATAGTTGCTTTGTCTTATTGTTAGAACTTTATCTTTCATGTTATGATTGAAGTACTATGATCCCAACTATCATTGTTTTACAAATATTTTGATCAAGTTTATGATGGTGCATGTCACCTAAAAAATTATTCTTTCTTTTTATCACTTACCTACTCGAGGACGAGTAGGAGTTAAGCTTGGGGATGTTGATACGTTGCAAACGTATCCATAATTTTTGATGTTCCATGCTTGGTTTTATCTACTTTCTTATGTTTTGTCCTCACTTTAGAGTACTTTTTATACACTTTCTTGGAGTAACCTATTAACAAGAGCCACCATGCGAGCTGCCTATTTTCTGCTGTTTTTGATTCCAGGAAAGTCAGAAAATGAATATTCTCGGAATTGGACGGGACAAAAGCCAAAGTCAGTTTTTCACCGAGGGGGACACGGAGCCAGAGTACGAGACGGAGAGGGGCTAGGGGGTCGCCACACCAGCTGGCCGCGTGGCCAACCTGGCCCACACCAGGGGGTGGTCTGGCCGCCTCGGGCTCCCCCTCGGCCTCCCCTTTCACCTATAAGATGCCTCCGATACAGAAACCCTAAGTACCCAATCAAAATGCCATGAAAGAGTCTGTAGCCGCCGTCATCTCCATCCCTAGATTGGGGGGATCTGAAGCTCTTCCCGGCACCCTGCTGGAGGGGAGAACTCACCCTGGAGGCCTTCTTCATCACCATGCAAGCCTCTGGTGTGATGTGTGAGTAGTTCATCCTTGGACCACGGGTCCATGTAGTAGCTAACTGGCTTGTTCTTCTCCGTTGTGCTATCATGTTTAGATCTTGTGAGCTCCGTTCACGATCAAGATCATCTATTTGTAATCCTACATGTTGTGTTTGTGGGGATCCGATGGATATTGAGATGCTATTTCAGATTGATTATTGATTCTATCATGTCTTTGTTATTTGTAATCTAGCATGCTTTCCATTGTTAGTAGCCATCTTGGCCAAGTAGATGCTAGCAACTCCAAGAGTTAGTATTTATGCTTGATAGTGGGTTCATGCCTCTATTAATCTGGGGAAGTGACAGAGATCTCTAAGGTACTACATGTGTTGTTGCTACTAGGGAGAAAACAACAATCCTTTGTTCATAGAAAAATCGTATTGTTTACTTTACACGCAATGCGTAATGCAATTATCTATTTCTTGCAACTTAATACTGGAGGGGGTTCGGATGATAACCTAAAGGTGGATTATTAGTCATAGATGCAGTTGGATTACGGTCTATGTATAATGTTGTAATGCCCAATCAAATCTCAAAGGAGTCAAGATGAGTAGTATATGCATGTATTGCTTTCTCGATGTTTGTCAATTGCCCCGCTGTAATTTGTTCCCCCAACATGTCATATATCTTAAGGAGAGCCACCACTAGTGAACTATGGACCCCGGTGCTTTCCTTTATCATCAATCTACAATTGTTTACTGCTTTCTGTTTACTTTCTGCAAGCAATTACTTTCTTCCACACAATACATTTAATCCTTTGTTTTCAGCAAAACCGGTGAGATTGACAACCTCACTATAAGTTGGGGGCAAAGTTCTGTGGTTGTGTTGTGCAGGTTTCCACGTTGCTGCTGGCGCTGGTAGTGCACCCTGCCAAAGTCCAGCTAGCAACACCTTGGAGGTGTTTCCTTGCTCCTACTGGTTCAATAAACCTTGGTTTCATAACTGAGGGAAAACTTGCTGCTGTGCTCATCATACCTTCCTCTTGGGGTTCCCCAACGAGCTTGATATATTTTGGGCCATCAGTAGCAACAGCACATCTAGTACCTTAGAGATTTCTGTCACTTCCCTAGATTACTAGAGGCATTAACCCACTATCGAACATAAATACTCCCTCTTGGAGTTGCTAGCATCTACTCGGCCAAGATATCTACTAACAACGGAGATCTGCAAGATCACAAATAACAAAGACATGATAGAATCAATAATCAATCTGAAATAGCATCCCAATATCCATCGGATCCCCGCAAACACAACATGTATGATTACAAATAGATGATCTTGATCATGAACATAGCTCACAAGATCTAAACATGATAGCACAAAGGAGGAGAACCAACCATCTAGCTACTACATGGACCCGTAGTCCAAGGATGAACTACCGACACATCACACCGGAGGCTTGCATGGTGATGAAGAAGGCCTCCAGGGTGAATTCTCCCATTTGGTAGGGTGCCGGGAAGAGCTTCAAATCCCTCCCGATCTAGGGATGGATATGATGGTGACTACAGACTCTTTTGTGGATTTTTGATCGGGTACTTAGGGTTTCTGTATCGGAGACAATATATAGGCGAAAGGGGAGGCCGAGGGGGTGCCCTAGGTGGCCGCACCACCCCTTGGCGCAGGCCAGGTCTGGCCGCGCGGCCAGGTGGTGTGGCCGGCCCCTAGCCCCTCTCTATCTCGTATTCTAGCTCCATGTCCCCCTCGGTGAAATATTGACTTTGGCTTTTGTCCTGTCCAATTCCGAGAATATTCATTTTCTGACTTTCCTGGAACCAAAAACAGCAGAAAACATGCAGCTGGCACTATGGCATATTGTTAATAGGTTAGTCCAAGAAAGTGTATAAAAAGTACTTGAAAGTGTGGACAAAACATAAGAAAGTAGATATAAACCAAGCATGGAACATCAAATATTATAGATACGTTTGCAACGTATCACACATCTCGGTAAGATAACCGAGAGTCAAAGTCTCATTCTAGCTAAGTTTGTAGGTAAACCTGAGCCCAATCCTATTGAGGAACTCAAAATGATGAGGATCTAAAGGGAGGAGCCTAAAGAACTTGATTATAGTAATGCCCTTCACCAAGCTACACCATTGAAGATCTCGTAAAAAGGATCAACGTCAAAATTCCGGTAAGTGAAGGTAATGATGAAGCCACGTATCAACACTTTGTTGATCAAGTTGCAATTAAGGTACGCGAGCTTGAAGAAGAATACATGAAAATTGCTGAAAAGTGACCTGTTAAACTAGATGACATATTTGAGCCTACTGTTAAGATAAAGATTGTAACCAATGAGATAGCTGCACTTTGTGATCTAGCTGCATGCGTCTCAACAATTCCAAAGAGTCTTTTTAACAAGTTAAATCTTGGCTCCTTTGAAATTACTGAGTTAAAATTGCATCTAGCAGATTCTACCTACAAACAAGTTATAGGGATTAAGGAGAACACTTTAGTTTACATCAAAGGTTGTCCTGCTCTAATGGATTTTGTTATTGTTGACATGCCTAAAGATACAGTTGCTCCTATAATTCTAGGCCGTCCTTTCTTAAGAACTATTAAGGCTTTGATTAATCTGCATGAAGGGAACGTGAAGCTGCAATTGCCTTCGCGGGATCATTTTGTTATTCATTTCCCTAGGAAGAAGAAAGCCAAGCATGACGAGAAGGAGGCCATTACTTTGAAGGCAAATTACTTTGGAGTCGGTGTTCCACTCATCTGGCCCAAGTAAATATCATCAAGGTCAAACTACTGACCATAAAAGAGCGCTCCATGGGAGGCAACCCATGTGAAATAAAGGTTTGAGTTAAGTTTTTAGTTTTAGTGGAAATTTTTGTTTAATAAAGAGTGCTACAAAACTCCATTCGAGGAGAAGAAATTTGGTAGTACTCAAAATTCTTCTTTATTCATGCTATTGTTGGTCGACAATATTTACTGTCAATTTTCTGTCAAAAACAAGGTATAACACTAATTTACAGGAAAATAAATAGTTTACGAAGAAACATAATTTTTTTGACGCACACAGAGAGTTTAATGACCAACTATACAGCGGTAATAAAAATTCCAGCCGTATAGTTCCGGTTGTATAGATATCAATGCCTTCATACAATTTCTTTTCATATATACTGAGAGTTTAACGAGCAACTATACAGCGGGAATAAAAATTCCGGCTGTATAGTTCCGGTCGTATAGATATCTATGCCTTTGCAAATTTTCTTTCGTAGGGACAGATAGTTTAACGACCAACTATATGGTCGAAACATTTTTCTCCGCCCGTATAGTTGCATCCGTAAAGCTGCGCCACCAGGAGGAAGACCTAATATTTTGACAGAATGCCAACTATACGGCCGAAACGCATGTTCCGACCGTATAGCTGCGCCCGTATAGTTGTGTCCGACTACAAAATCACACAAGAAGGTACTCCCAACTCCAAAACTTCAATCCTTTTACTTTCTTCTACCTCCAAACTCTCTCAAAACCTCAAGGGATCTTCATCTCTATTCAATTTCATTCGATTTCCTCGCACACAAGTGATCTACGGTATGTTTCTCCTCTGATCCTCCAATTATTTTTTGCAAATTCATCTTCGATCTATTATCATTATTAATCTAGGGTGAGACCTACTATGAACTTATTGCCATGATTTTCTTACCTAGATTATTATCTAGAGGAGATTCTTTAGTGTGTTTAGATGAGGAATATATTATACTTACTATTGTTGGATTAAAAGTTTTATTTTTGCCTTTCTTCAACGTTTTAGAATATGAACACAAGGAGCCAAACTCGTGCTCGTACCACCACTAGCGCTTCTCAGGCTGTCGCTCGGGAACGCATGGGGATACGGTTCAAGAATGAGGCCCATCACGAACGCTTCAAAAAGATCAAGAACCACGAAGTGAAGGCTACCAAGTGGGTCTGCCCCATTATATTGAACCAACTCGGTATTTCTGATGACTTTAATTTACTTTGCAACAGTGCTGGCCTGTAAAACTTTGTGTACAATGATGTACCTACTTATCACCATTTAACCATTGAATTCCTAAGTTTATTGCAAAGCACCGTTAAATAATGACAAGGAGAGGATACTATTTCTTTCTGTCTGATGAACAACAACTACACTCCAACATTAGATGAATGGTGTGCATGCTTTAATTTTTCAAACAATGATATTCATGCTCTACGCGCATCCTTTACTGGCTTAAACCCTTCCCTCGATCAATACTATAATGGAATGAGTTTCACTAGTAGAGTGAGCAAGGGGAAGAATATCCAACATCCTGCAATTCGCTATTTGTTCTATGCTATTTCTAACACCTTGAAGGCACGTAATGAGTTCACGAGACTCAACTAGGAGGACATCCTAGTCCTCGCAAAGGCTACTTACATCAACTGCAGCTTGTCACTCAACTTGGGAGCCATCCTTGTGCGCTACTTGGAGCAGCAAGCCTCCCAAAGCAAAGGGCCAATCACAGGAGGAGGCATCATCACCGTACTTGCCACTACCCTAGGCCTCGACCTAGCTGAGTTGCAACCCATACTAGGTGAGACGCGTGTTGGTTTCTCCACCTTGACGGCCTGTGGAATTCTTACTAGGAGAGGTGGTGTATATTATCTGCATATTGCTGGAGCTGGGCGTATCTACCCTGCTCCTATGCCTAATGGTCTTTTCTCTATCGAGGAATGGCGTTTGCTATATGATGTGCAGGTTGAGCAATACCAACCCGAGGAGGAGATTCCTGAAGAGGATGAGGACCAAGAGGAGGAGCAAGAGGTTCCTCATCAAGTGGAGCAGCCACAAACCTGGTTCGCCACATACCAAGATTTTCAAGGACCTAGAGGGACTGTGGAGAGGATGCACAACCTCTCTTTGAACCTCCGAGAATCAACAAGTAACCCCTCAACTCAATTCGTGAACTGGAGTAATGACTTTTTCCCGCCACCACAATAATTTGAAGGGCTTGCAAAAGCCTAAGCTTGGGGAAGTTTCCTCATGCATCTTTACGTGGCATTCATTTGCTTTTATTTATTTTAGAGGTTGTGTTTTTATTTGAGTTTATAAGCGCTCGTGTTGGTTTCCCCAACACTTTATCTTTAGTTCTTTCTATTTGCTTTCGAAATTTTCTAGCCGGGTGATGGCCCAAAATATATCGAGCTCGTTGGGGAACCCCAAGAGGAAGGTATGATGAGCACCGCAGCAAGTTTTCCCTCAGTATGAAACCAAGGTTTAATCGAACCAGTAGGAGCAAGGGAACACCCCAAAGGTGTTGCTAGCTGAACTTTGGCAGGGCGCACTACCGGTGCTAGCAGCAACGTGGAGACCTGCACAACACAACCACAGATCTCTGTCCCCAACTTGCGATGAGGTTGTCAATGTCACCGGTTTTGCTAAAAACAAAGGATTAAATGTATCGAGTGGAAGAAAGTAATAGTTTGAAGAAAATAAACACAAAGCAGTAAACAATTGATTGTAGATTGATGATAAAAGAAAGGACCGGGGTCCATAGTTCACTAGTGGTGATTCTCCTTAAGATAGATGACATGTTGGGTGAACAAAATACAGCGAGGCAACTGACAAACATCGAGAAAGCATACAAGCATATACTACTCATCTTGACTCCTTTGAGATTCGATTGGGCATTACAACATTATACATAGACCGCCATCCAACTGCATCTATGACTAATAATCCACCTTCAGGTTATCATCCGAACCCCCTCCAGTATTAAGTTGCAAGCAACAGATAATTGCATTATGAATTGCGTGTAAAGTAAACAATACGATTGTTCTCTGAACAAATGATTGTTGTTTTCTCCCTAGTAGCAACAGCACATCTAGTACCTTAGAGATTTCTGTCACTTCCCCATATTACTAGAGGCATGAACCCACTATCGAGCATAAATACTAACTCTTGGAGTTGCTAGCATCTACTTGGCCAAGATAGCTAACAACAGAAAGCATGCAAGATCACAAATAACAAAGACATGATAGAATCAATAATCAATCTGAAATAGCATCTCAATATCCATCGGATCCTGAGAATTACAAATAGATGATCTTGATCATGAACGGAGCTCACAAGATCTAAACATGATAGCACAAAGGAGGAGAACCAGCCATCTAGCTAATACATGGACCCGTAGTCCAGAGATGAACTACTCACGCATCACACAGGAGGCTTGCATGATGATGAAGAAGGCCTCTAGGGTGAATTCCCCTCTCCGGCAGGGTGCCGGGAAGAGCTTTAGATCCCTCCCGATCTAGGGATGGAGATGATGGTGGCTATAGACTCTTTTGTGGAATTTTGATCGGGTACTTAAGGATTTCCGTATCAGAGGCAACTTATAGGTGGAAGGAGAGGCCAAGGGGATGCCTGGGGCGGCCAGACCACCCCCTGGCGTGGGCTAGGCCTGGCCACGCGGCCAGGTGGTGTGGTCGGGCCCCAGCCCCTCTCCGTCTCGTATTCTGGCTCCAGGTGTCCCTCAGTGAAAAACTGACTTTGGCTTTTGTCTCGTCCTATATCGAGAATATTCATTTTCTGACTTTCCTGGAACCAAAAACAACAGAAAATAGGCAGCTGGCACTGTGGCTCTTGTTAATAGTTTAGTCCAATATATCATATCAAAAGTACTCCAAAGTGTGGACAAAACATAAGAAAGTAGATAAAACCAAGCATGAAACATCAAACATTATAGATACATTTGCAATGTATCACCGATCTTTACCGCCAATTATCTATTCTTTATTTCCCTCTATTCAAAAACTCAAAAATAGATTTCTCCATTTTTCCTTATTTTCCCTCTTGATTTTCTTTCCGCGTCGAGGTCTTCGTATATTTGCAGGAGAGTGATCGACTTCGAGTTTCCAAGAAACAAATAAAAAGGAAGAGAGAACTGGAACCAAACATGAGAGGTATGCCTTATGACTCCCCACTTTTGAAGTTTGAGAAACCTATGCTAGTTAGTAGTGAATGTTGATATATTATATTGGTGGAGTGAGTCTTTGTATTGTCGTAAGATTGTCATTTGCATGGGTATTTAATTGGGCTTATTTTGTTCCAGCTCTCGTAGTTAACCAAGTCTTGCCTAAAAATTGCTAAACAATTGTAATAAGAAAAAGTCTCACAATTAAAGGCTTGTATTTTGTAGTGCTTAGTCTTGAAGGCTTATTTCTAGAGACACTCGACACCACTAAAAATATTGATTGACTTGATAGCTCTCTTTGAAAGGATTTGTTCGATTGAATTAATGTTTAGCAGTTTTTGTGAGCATGCCAAAGTTTGACTTGTTAATCGTAAGAATGATATAGCTTTACACGTGTCAAACTTTATGGGATACCAACAACTCCGCTGGCCTACGAACGATCTTCACTAGAGGAAACTCCTAGATTTCGGCTATGAGTTGATTAAACACTTGTAGCAGCAATGCTATAGTGGGTAAGATTCTTGGCACTCCCGGGTAGCTGTAATTAAGATGTAATCACTCCTCTGGCTGTTATGAGAAATCATTGTGCAAAAGGAACAAAAACCTTAGTGATGCCATGAGTGTCCATCACAGCCCGATAAACTAAATAAATTTTCTGGCATGCTATCAATTACTTGAAGTCCATCACAGCCCGATAAACTGAAATTCTTGAAGGACAATGAATAGAAAAGTAGTGCTTGCAATGTCTTGATTTCTTGATGTGGGAGAATTGAGATACTCTAGTATATATGCTTTTCATGACAACTCTCACACTCTTAATTTACATGATTATACTTTACTGTTCAAAGGCAAGCCTATGGGTTGATTACTTGACGTGGAATAAAATTTACTCATTTGGATCATCCATACTTACAATAATTTTGCTGCACTATAAGGATGCATGAAACCCGTATGATATGCTTGCCATTACTCTATCTATGCTGAAGTTTTTCAGATTTATAAAGTGGAGGAAACATGAGACTACTAATCATGAGTAAGATCACCATCTTGTTATTTCAGTTTAAATGTTGAGTTCCTTTTTTATTTTGTTTTTCTTGCTCGAGACGATCAAGTTTAAGCTTGGGAGGTTGATGGCTCTGAAATATATCCATCTAACGTCGACATTTAAACTGGATATTAGTCATATTTATGATAAAATATCTCTCTAAACCCTGCCACTAATGCTAATATTCAGAGGGGTATGCAATCCTTGTTCTTGTATATTTCCTACGCAGATAATGTCGTTTAAAGGAGGGAATCACTACATTAAAGTCAAAGATACGATATTTCCTTCGACCAGAAGAAACCAGGAGCCGTCCAACGAAGGCATACGTTGTAACGACCAACTATACGGCCGGAGCAAAAATTCCGACCATATAGCTTCGGCCGTATAGTTGGCGCCGCCCCCATTAGGTCAAACAGAACAACTTTCGTGAAGGGACCCCTATATAAAGAAGCCTCAGGCGACGGGAAAACACATCTTGCTCCGCCCCGAAGAAGCCAGCTCCGCCAAAAAGCCGCCTCAGATCTCCAAACCCTTCTCCTTCTCCATAGCCATACTCCACCACTTGTAATAGTAGATCTCTTCTCCGATTGGCGACATTGTAAGACTATTTCTATCAATCCTATGATTTTCATTACAATGTTTGTGATTGTTGATCTCATGTCTATGTGTGAGTAATTCTCCTTGGGCTAAGGGCTTCGGCCTAACCATGTAGCAATTGTGCATGTGAATTATCATAGATGGGATCGTGTATTAGTTTGTATGATATGATGATTATTGTATCCTCTCTTGCCTCAATCCAAGGACTTGTCAGGTACCCAAGACCCCGAGGATTGATCCAGGTATGGGGAGTATGAGTGATGATTGATCTGCAGGTTGGGAACCCCAGTGATAGAAGGGGTAGTACGGCTGTATGTGAGGGATTTGCTTGGGATTAACGGTGACATCACGATGCATATCATTAGTTCTCTTTCTTCTATGGATGAGACTAGTAGGTTATTGCTATAAGCGGTTGTGGAGGCAATATCAATTATGGATGCACTGCTGATAAATTGCAAATCTATCTATAATTTTTGATGTTCCATGCTTGGTTTTATCTACTTTCTTATGTTTTGTACACACTTTGGAGTACTTTTCATATGATTTCTTGGACTAACCTATTAACAAGATGCCACGGTGCTAGTTGCCTGTTTTCTGCTGTTTTTGGTTCCAGAAAGTCAGAAAATGAATATTCTCGGAATTGGACGGGACAAAAGCCAAAGTTGATATTTTACCGGAAGACTCACGGAGTCAGAAGACGAGACGGAGAGGGGCCATTGGGTGGCCACGCCACCCCATGGCACGGGTCCCCCCAGGCCGTGCCAGGGCATGGTGTGGGCCCCCTGGTCGGCCACCGACCTTGCCCTCTGGCCTATAAGAAGCCTCCTGATGCATAAACCCTAAGGAGTCAAGCCTCCAGCCACGAAAAGTTCCACAGCGCCGCCGCCACCGAAGGGGAGATTCGGGGGACAGAAAGTCTCTGTTCCGGCACCCTGCCAGGACGGGGTAGTGCCCCCGGAGCCATCTCCATCGATCTCCACCGCCATCTCCATCACCATTGCTGATTCCCATGAGGAGGAGGGAGTAGTTCTGTCTCGAGGCTAAGGGTTCTACCGGTAGCTATGTGTTTATCTCTCTCTCTATGCATGATCTTATTGAGATCATGAGCTTGTAATCTATAGATCTACCTTGCTACTCAAGTGCTTTAATAGATCCTTGCTCTCCCCATGTGTGTGAAAGTGACAGCGTGCACACCATGGTGGCACTTAGGCTAGAGATTACAAATACTTGTTATGAGTTATATTTGGAGTTGGATGTCTCTATGAAATTGTGGTGTTTGTTGGACCTATCTAGTGCTCAAGGTGACAGTGTGGGGTTATCTAGATGGGAAAGGCTTACTTTGAGGTGTGCTCTTATAGCCCTACCAACGATTAGAGTGTCCAACCGGAGAGTAGTTCAGCGTAGTATCATAAAGAAGAATATATTTATGTGAGAGTGTTCACTAGTGAAAGTATGATCCCTAGGCCTTGTTTCTAAGCACTGAAACACCGTTTGCTACTAGATCTGTTACATGTTTGTTTGCTTCTATCTTTATTTTAGTTTTACTTTAGTCTCTTCCACGCCATCAAGTTATCTTCTATCACCGTTACCACTTATAATTATCCATACCACTTGTATTTTACTATCTCTTCGCCGAACTAGTGCACCTATACACCTGACAAGTGTATTGGGTGTGTTGGGGACATAAGAGACTTCTTGTATCTTGATTGCATGGTTGCTTGAGAGGGAATACCTTTGACCACTTCCTCCCTGAGTTCGATAAACCTTGGGTGATCCACTTAAGGGAAAACTTGGTGCTGTTCTACAAACCTCTGCACTTGGAGGCCCAACAACTGTCTACAAGAATAGAAGTGTGTAGACATCAACTGCCCACATATATTTTATCTTGCTCTAACAAGTACACACATGCTTTATTTCTATCTTTTATTTCCATCAGATGTTTTGGATAGCTACAGGTGAAACCGAACACCCTAGGCCCTCTCTTTCCATCATCAACAACAACCAAAAGATGCAAACTACTGGTCCGCTGAAAACACAAAAGGAATTCTAAAACTCCCAAAGGTCTGTTAAAGTAACTTCACTACGCATTCGCTTCCCGAGGATTCGATAACCTAGGTCTACTAGGGAAAAAGAAGCTATACTACATCCATAATCCGGATCGAAGGTATGAATCCACTCCATTCCCCTACTGTAATCTCTTGGCAAACATGATGTGTGATTGATACGTCTATTTTGCATCACCATTCTATAACATAATTTACCGTTATTAATTGATATATTTCATATTAAGAGATGATACTTATGTTATTTCATCTGTTTTTGCATGGTTGATGACTTTTGGAGCATGGACCGCTGCAGTCAGGATTTTGATGGAAAAGGTGTTGTTTGGAGGCAAAATTCGCGAAGAGCAGAAAATCCAGGAAAATACATGGAAAATCCTATTTTTCCAGAAGATGAAGAAAGCCAGAAGGGGAAGTGGAGATGGGCCATAGGGGGCCCACAACACCCCCTGGCGCGGGCCACCCCAGGCCGCGCCACTAGGTGGTGTGGCCGCCCTGGTCCACTCCAGGCTCCCCCTCTGGCGTATATTATCCTCCCAAAACCCTAAGACTCGGGAAGCGACCACAGAAAGATTCTGCCACCTCTGCGGGGCAGAAAACACCGAGAGAGAAAGATCTCTCCGGCAGAAAGAATTATGTCGGGGAATTCCTTCCCGAAGAGGGGAGATCGTCGCCATCAACACCACCATCAAGTTGGACTTCATCGGGATCATCATCATCATAACCATAATCATCTCCACCAGTACCATCATCACCACTTCATACCGCTGTAACAATTGGGTTGAATCTTGCATAGTTCTTAGGGGAAACTTTCCCGCGGTTGATTACTCTTTGTAGTTGATTCTATTGAGTGAACCATTGAATTAATGTTTATGTTCAGATTGTTACTTATCATTATTTCATCTCTGATCATGATCCATATGATGTCTTGTGAGTAGTTCGTTTTGTTCTTGAGGACATGGGAGAAGTCAAGTTGTTAGTAGTGGAATTTTGTTGAGAAAGATTCAATGGTTTGATATTTAAGTTGTGGTGTATTTCTTCTAGTGGTGTCATGTGAACGTCGACTACATGACACTTCACCTATATGGGCCTAGGGGAATGCATTGTGTATATGGCTACTAATCGTAGGGGTTGCCGGAGTGACAGAAACCTGAACCTCCATTAGGAAACCATTGCACAAGGGGCATAAGGGTCTGAGAGTTTAAAGTTGTGGTTAGGTTTCTACCTTAATTACTTTCTTGTACTTACGGATATTTGCAAGGGGTATAATCACAAGTATGTATTAGTCTTGGATGGGGCAGTACATTAGCACAGGTTCACCCACACAACACTTAGCAAGCTAGAGAAGATTAATCAGCTATATGAAGCGAAAGCACTTGACAGTCTTCCCATGTGTCCTCGAGAACGTTTGGTCATCTTAAGTAATACAACCAGCTTGTCCTTTGCTGCAGAAAGGATTGGGCCACTTGCTGCATTTATTCCTACTGTCTTTTATTTACTCGTACTTTGTTTACTTACTTTATCGAAAACCCCTAAAAATCCGTTTGCTAAGTATTTGCAGAGAATTCCTGATCCATACCACTAGCCAGCACCTTCTGCTCCTCGTTGGGTTCGACACTCTTATCGAAAATATAACGATACACCCCCTATACTTGTGGGTCATCAAGACTATTTTCTGGCGCCATTGCCGGGGAGGTAAGGTAAAAGGTATTCACACCGGAGGATTAAAGAAGAAGAACCTCCCACGGCAAACGCCTATTTTCTGGTGCCATTGCCGGGGAGTGAAGCGCTATTGGAGAGTGGAACTGGTAAAGGAAACTTCTACTGTGAGTATTGTTTACTTCTGCTAGTTGCTTTATTTTCGTTATGGATAATTCGCTGAGTTTCTTATTTGGTAATGCTACTACCACTGCTAAGGTAGTAGATAAGCCACCACCTGCTGAGAATGATGTTTTCAAAATACCTACAAGGATTATTGATCGTGGTATGGATAACTATTATGTTAGGGATGGAACTGTCCATCCTGGTGATCATTTACTCTTTATACACAAATTATGCGGGTTGTTCAAGTGTGCAGGTATTACTACAGATCAAGTTAATAAGAAGTTATTCTCATTATCACTGAAAGGAAGAGCTGAGGAATGGTATAAGCTGCTAAAAAATGGTCAAGCTCTGGAATGGGAGGAAATGGCGCCTCTCTTTTATTCAAAGTTTTATCCTCCTAGTGAGATTCATAAAGATCGGAATCAAATATACAACTTTTGGCCTATTGATGGAGACAGTACAACTCAAGCTTGGGGGAGATTGAAGTTACTAATGCTCAAATGTCCCATTCACGAGCTCCCCAACAATAATATTATCAATAACTTTTATGCAAGGCTTTCTCTTCATGATAAGTATTTATTGGATGCTTCTTGTGCTGGATCATTTACACGCATGGAAGAAGAAGCTAAATGGGATCTTCTAGACCGTATTCAAGACAATGATGAAGCATGGGAAAATGACAAAGTAAGAAAGTTAGGTACAAATTATTATTATGAATGCATTGAATCTTTTATGGGAACTGATGACTTTCAAAATATTAAAAATGCTTATGGTCTAGACTCTCAAGCTATTGCAACTTATTTTAAGGCTTTTCCTTCCTATATTGAAGTCCCTAAAAAGAAGTGGAATAAGTATCATGAACCATATAAAGATGTTGCTAAGTGTGTTCCTGCAAGAAATACTGAAGGTTATACTGCTAATCATGCTTTACCTGAACCTTATATTGATAAAATACCTTTCCCAGTTAAGATAAAGGGACATTCTATGATAGCTAGTATGGTTAATGAAGGTATAAATAAAGCTGTTGAACCTGATAAACAAATGGATGATGAACCTATAAGAGCAAATGTGAAAGACTTTGTCACTAAATATGTAGAAGATGGACACACTATCCTATGTAAGGATATCCCTAATATTGTTTCACAAAGTAGTGTTATGGGAGCTAGTGTTTTCTGTTAGGATAAGTGATCATTGCTACCATGGTTCTTGTGATAGTTATATCATTAAGTTTACGCATGATACTGAAAGTTATTATGAGAGAGGAAAGACTATTCTTATGCACCTCAATAATATCAAGTTTTCTCGTTTTATGCTTAAAGTCTTTATGTTGCACTTGTTTTGCCTTCCTATGCTTGTAGCCTGTGGTTTCAACAACTTGTTTGTTTACAAAATTCCCTTGCATAGGAAGTGGGTTAGACTTAAACATGTATATTTTGCTTCTTAATGCTCTCTTTCACTTCAATTCATATTCTTATGTGAGCATCATTGAAATTATCATGCCCATCTTAATGGCTATAAACAAAGAGCTTTTTGGGAGATAACCCATTATATTTCTTTTGCTTTCAGTTTTTGTTTATTTGAGTCTTGGAAGTTATTACTTCAGTAATAACCTCTCCATATCCTTTTTGTTTGGTGTTTGTGTCAAGATCAACCTCTAATGAGAGAGAAGTAAGATTTGGGGAAGTTGCTGTCCCGAAACAGATTTTTGTGCTTCACCGTTAAAATTTGTGAGAGATCTCTGTATGTCGGATTGAGCTGTAATTTTTTGTGCTTCTGACCCAGGTTGTTATTTAAATTTCGTTAGTTTTGCACTTTTTGATTTGAGCAACAGAAGATTTTCGAAAAAATGATCTTTACCTGCTGGTCTGTTTTGATAGATTTTGCCACTCTTGCATTTGCTTCTTAAATCGATTTCCTTTTTGAATTTTTTTTGGGTTTTCGGAAGGAGTTGCTAGAGTAGCTTATGATTTGATGGATTTCAGTTGAAATTGGACTTAAAAGGTTTATTAAATCGCTTACACTAATGTTGCTAATGAGAATTGTGTAAAGTTTTGTGTGAAAGAAATTTCCAGGTTATCGAAGAAAATGGTGTAATAAGAAAGAGAAAGGTTTCATGACTCGGGCAATATGAGTATGAACATGAAGATATTGATGTTATTCAAATGGTGACTCTGGAAGAATCTACCAAATGCTAAATTCAGAGACCTGCAGAGTCTCGTTTTAGAATAGGTAATAGTTTTGGTAAGAAAAGTTCCGTGAAAGTTCTATCTAGTTATATTTTTGTTGTTTTTATCCAACATGGAAAGCAACGAAGGGAAAGAGGGACGAAAACGGACCTTGGGTGGCTCACACCACCCTGTGGCACGGGCCCACCCCAGGCCGCGCCACCAGGTGGTGTGGCCGCCCCGGACTCCGTCTCCGTCCCATTTTCTCCCATTACCTTCCTTTTGTTATAAAACTTCGTAATATATAATCCCCCGGATCCGTCGAGGTTCATATATCATGTTCTCGTTGTGTTTTAGTTTCAATCTATTTCTGATAGGTAGAGTCCCAGATCTGGAGCCACAATGTCTTCCTGTGGATCAGCCAAGGAAGATTCCTCAGCGGATATCATCAACCCATACATGAGAGAGTTGAAGATTCATCCCAAGGAGTTGTTGCAAGAAGATGGTGGAACACAAAGTGGATATCGTCCATAAGATTTGTTTCGAACTCATCACCGAGAACCAAAAGGAGACTGCTGAGCTCAAGGATGAAATTCTCTCACTCCACCAAACAACCAACCAACTGCAAGCACAACTCTACGACGTTCAAAATCAAAACTATGAGTACGAGGTTAGGTTTAAATGTATAAGTGCTGCTGCAAGTTTTAGGATGCTGGAGACCACGATATCTTTTGTTGATGGGGAACCCTTACCTTGGAAGTCGGGCGATGACAAGAGAATACCACCACCACCGAAGGAGTAATTCATCATCAGGTTTTGGCATCCCCTTGGTTTGTTGCAAGCTTGGGAGAGTGCCACGGTATCACATCACTATCTTCTATATTTTTACCTTTTTAGTAGAGTCATATCATGAATAGAGATTATCATGTAGGATGGTTTGAATTATGGAAGTGTCCCCCCTCTTGTTAGATATCTATGTATCCCTTGGTGCGAGTTACCGTTATGGAATATTAATGAGAAATTCTATCATTTACTCTTTTGCATATCTTATATTAGTTTTCAATTCATGGTTATATGATTGATCTTGTCGTTAGTATTGGTATCACTTTAGGATCATTGAGTTAATTTAGTTGGTTTTGGCAAATCTAGCTCGGTCAGTAGCAACACTATTTTTAAGAATTGAATGAAAAAGATAAAAGTACTCTTAAAGAAATATAATTTCATCATCATTCTTTCTTGATTTGCTCATAAGTTTAGTATTCCCTAGTTAAGATCTTTTGTGCTTCCAAGGAAGATTGCATGTTTGTTTTTATCACTTGTATGTTTGTTTGTTTCCTTCAACTCTTTTGATTGCTATCCAGCCTTGCTAGCCAAAAACCTGTACTGAGAGGGAATGCTTCTCATGCATCCAATCCTTAAAACAAAACCTGTGCCATTTGTGTCCACCATACCTACCTACTAGCACAATTGCTATTCCAAGAAAATTCATGTTTTTATCTACCTTCAAAATTAAACTTCTTATGAGAAAATTAGTGACTAAATCTCTCACGAACTTGATGGCACACTTTACTTTCTTGCACTTAATAAACTTGAACCATTGTGCTCATCTATGTTGTGTATATGCTTGTGCTTTGTAAGTTGTGAATTAGCAGAACCATGCTATCATGGGGAACGCTTTCAACATTGCACTGCTACTTTGTACCTAGTTGATATCATGTTCTTTTGTCTATGGATGTCGTCGGTGTGAAATGAAAGGGGAGCTTGTAAGTCCATGGAGTTATGTATGTGTGTTAGAGAAACGCCTGGGCCATCGGTATAATCCATGCTGTCATGGTGGAAACCTGCAGCGTAACCATAATGAGCATCTATGAAGCATTCTTCTTATAAAAAACAGACTGAGATTTAGAAAAAGAGAAAAAGGAAAAAATGATAAAAGAGGAAAGAGAAAAAAAAGCACCATATTCCCATGGTAAAATAAGAAGATTGCCGAGATGCTTGTTGTCTCCTTGCCTTGTCATTTTGATACGGGGATTCTTCCATATCATCGGGCAAGGGGTACCCGTTGGCGGTTCTCTATGATACACATGTACTTACTATGACAAGAACTTACCGGTGACTAAACTTGAGTAGCATGAGGAGCGGCCCTCGTATTCAAGGGACATGAGATTTTCAACTTACAACTTGTCAAGCATATCCTCATATTTGATCATTTTAACCTTAATCACCTAAAGATGCCTATGATAGGGGCAATGAGAGCTGAAAGATAATAAGTACCATAATTTTTGGAAGCTCTTTATGAATCTTGAAATCCCTGCTTCCCTCTACGAAGGGCCTTTGTTTTACCTTTTAGTTGAGTCAGTAAACCTATTCCCTTCTATCTCAGCAAGTATTTTGAGTTGTTGTGTTTCATTCATTCATATGATGATTTATCCAATCTTGTCTCTTATGTTCCTTGTTTTGCACTTTGCTCTTATCTTAGTGTCTACTACTTTGAAAGATATCATTGAAAATCAGTTATTTGTGAACTCTAGCAAATTGTCAACTATTCTTCGACCAAGAGCTAAGTTTGCCATTGCCAATTGTGATTTACTTTATGTATCTTTATTGTGTTTCCTTTACTTATTGCAAGTTAAGTTATATAATAGTGAGTTGTCTTCTATTATGATTTATGTATTGATGAATGTGATGCTTCTTTTCCATATTCTTTTATCGACTCTTCACTCCATAAACCTGAGGTCATGTTTATTGAGTTCAGTTTCGCTTGAGGACAAGCGAAGTCTAAGCTTGGGGGAGTTGATACGTCCATTTTGCATCACTATTCTATATCATAATTTACTGTTATTCATTGATATATTTCATATTAAGAGATGATACTTATGTTATTTCATCTATTTTTGCATGGTTGATGACTTTTGGTGCATGGACCGCTGTAGTCAGGATTTTGATGGAAAAGGTGATGTTTGGAGGCAAAGTTCGGGAAGATCAGAAAATCTGGGAAAATACATGGAAAATCCTATTTTTCCAGAAGACGAAGAAAGCCAGAAGGGGAAGTGGAGATGGGCCACAAGGGGCCCACACCACCCCCTGGCGCGTGCCACCCCAGGCCGCGCCACCAGGTGGTGTGGCCGCCCTGGTCCACTCCAAGCTCTCCCCTTTGGCATATATTATCCTCCTGAAACCCTAAGACTCGGGGAGTGACCACAGAAAGATTCCGCCGCCTCTGTGGGACGGAAAACACCGAGAGAGAAAGACCTCTCTGGCAGACAGAATTCTGCCGAGGGAATTCCTTCCCGGAGAGGGGAGATCGTCGCCATCAACACCACCATCAAGTTGGACTTCATCAGGATCATCATCATCATCATCACCATCATCATCTCCACCAGCACCATCATCACCACTTCATACCGCTGTAACAATTGGGTTGAATCTTGCATAGTTCTTAGGGGAAACTTTCCCGGTGTTGATTACTCTTTGTAGTTGATGCTATTGAGTGAACCATTGAATTATCGTTTATGTTCAGATTGTTACTTATCATTATTCAATCTCTAATCATGATCCATAGTATGTCTTGTGAGTAGTTTGTTTTGTTCTTGAGGACATGGGAGAAGTCATGTTGTTAGTAGTGGAATTGTGTTGAGAAAGATTCAATGGTTTGATATTTAAATTGTGGTGTATTTCTTCTAGTGGTGTCATGTGAATGTCGACTACATGACACTTCACCTATATGGGCCTAGGGGAATGCATTGTGTATTTGGCTACTAATCGTAGGGATTTCCGGAGTGACAGAAACCTGAACCCTTGTTAGGAAACCTTTGCACAAGGGATGTCAGGGTCTTAGAGTTTAAAGCTGTGGTTAGGTTTTTACCTTAATTACTTTCTTGTACTTGCGGATGCTTGCAAGGGGTATAATCATAAGTATTTATTAGTCCTAGGAAGGTCAGTACATTAGCACAGGTTCACCCACACAACACTTAGCAAACTAAAGAAGATTAATCAACTATATGAAGCGAAAGCACTTGAAAATATTTCCATGTGTCCCCGAGAACGTTTGGTCATCTTAATTAATACAATTGGCTTGTCATTTGCTAAAGAAAGGATTGGGCCACTTGCTGCATTTATTCTTATTGTATTTTATTTACTCATACTTTATTTACCTGCATTATCAAAAAACCATAAAATCCGTTTGCTAAGTATTTCAGAGAATTCCTACTCCTAGCCACTCGCCAGCACCTTCTGCTCCTCGTTGGGTTCGAAACTCTTACTTATCAAAAATACTGCGATACACCCCCTATACTTGTGGGTCATCAGTGATGCAATATATTGTTTTCCCATGATCTATTGTATCTCTATGTCTATGTTTAAGTAGTGATTTGTTTATGGCAATTGTGAAATAGTTTGTTGCTGGTTGCGTACAAGTATATGGTTTCTTCTATGATGATAATATGTACTAATATATGAGTGCACACATATGTTGGGTGAATACATAAAGGTTTTCACCATTGCATGATCATAGGAGCAGGGATAGACGGAGTTTGACATAAATTGAATCCCAAGTCTTAGATATGCATGTTCTAATAATTCATGATTAATTAACGGGAGGTCTATGGGGACCTTAAATCTAAATATAGTGGTTGGACTTTATGTCTTATTAATTCTCTTGTTTGCTCATAATTATCCTTGGGATCAATCACTATGGGTGTACTTGCTCATGTATATGGATGCACCTATATATGGCTCATGTATAGAAGAAATAATAAAAGACTATTCATGCGCTTTTCACTAATGGTGACAACCAAACGAATGAAATAAAAATATGCCTAAACACTTGCTTCCTTGAGAAACTTTATCCTACTTCACTAGCTCTCATTTTACTTGCTTCCAATAGTTTACTTGTTGTATTCACTTCCAACACTTCGTCATTTTCTAGTTAGTAGTAAAAAAACCAAACACACTCTAGTTCCTTGTTGTGCACAAAGGGCCATATAAGTGGGTTATAGGGCTTTAGATAATATAAAGTTTACCTTCATCTCCTCATGGGTTCCGCACTCAAATACTTATCAAATCGTACTATAGTGATTCCCTGCTCTTGGGAATTATCATAGGCGCATGCATAAAGTCTAGGGGTAGCATATTCCCCAAACTTCTTTTGTGCCATAATGCTAATTTTTGGTTTTTTAGATTAAGTTAAACCATAAAACAAGGGAATAATTCTTTTGGGTTCTCAAGGTAACAGAAAGTAAACTAATAACAATAAATAAACTAAAAAAAGTTAAAACTAACTAACAAGGTCTCTAGTAACATCACCAGGATAGCGAATTGCTTCTCGGTAGTGGCGCCACAAAAAGGGTTGATACCTTCAATCCGGATTACGGATGCGGTATAGTAGCTTTTTTCCGAGAAGGCCTAGGTTTAATCAAACCTTGGAAAACAAGTGCGGTAGGTTGAGGAGTATCTGTAAGACTTGTTTGTTTGCTTCAATCTTCATTTACCGGACCTTTCCAGTTTTCTTTTGTTATCAGGGTTGTATCAATGGTTAGAGATAAGGCAGGGGTGAGCTTTCACGTACAGCTATGCATACACATGGGATAAAGATAATAATAATAAGCGCATTCATGTATAAATGATCTAATATAGATAGGATTTTTGGGTAGCACATTCGTAAATACTAGAGCCCCTACGAACCACATGCATAGCATAAATTCTCTTAGTCCAACCATTATACGACGAAGCACCGGGCTATAAACGATTATTAAGTAAAACTAGCACAAATGCCCGCGCGTTTGCTTTGGTATAACTTTATTATTTGACTACTTCACCTAACCCTAGGTTAGCCTATATCTCTCTCGACGGCTAATGCCTTTACAGTCAGAGTTGGAACCATTATCTCTCGCGCCCACTACCGACCGTCTCCAGCTGCAAACCTAACACCTTGGATAAATTTGGGGTTCAATTGCATACCTTGCACTCATAAAAAAAAGGCAAACACCTAGAGCCGGCACAGGCGGATACAAATTTTCTCTTCTTATTTTGTTTTTTTCGATGTTTTGACATCTCCAACCCTCCGTAGGCGAACTCCAACGGTTCATCCCAAATCGGACACCGAATCTGTCTGATTCTGTCTGTTTGTGGGATGGGAGGACAAACTGATGGACACATGTCCGACCCGATTTTGTAGGTGCCCCCAACATGCCATCCTCGCATCTCTCCGGAGCCATTGATACGTCCAAAACGTATCTATTTTCCCGAACACTTTTGCTATTGTTTCTCCTATAAACTTGTGTGATTTGGATACAACTAATGCGGACTAACGCTATTTTCAGCAGAATTGCCTTGGTGTCTAATTTTTGTGCAGAAAACCAATTATCAGGAAAAATCCCAGAAAATATGCCAAAAATCCTATTTCACCCGAAGACTCCAGGAGCCAGAATATGAGACGGAGAAGAGCCCTGGGGTGGCCACACCACTTGGTGGCACGGGCCAGGCCAGGCCACGCCAGGGGGTGGTGTGGGCCCCCAAGCACCCCCCCGGCCTCTCTCTTCGCCTATAAGGAGCCTTCTGACCTAAAAACTTTGGGGGAGGGGGGCGACGTTTTTCATAAGGAGTTCCGCTCCGCCGCCACCACCAGATTCCACGAAACAGCACCAGAAACTCCGTTATGGCACCCTGCCGGGACGGGGAATTGGAGGAGATCATCCCCATCATCATCACCATCGCTTCAGGGGCCACCCCTGGCCCCCCACTACCTCTCTCACCTGCCACTTTCTTCTCTCTCCCAAGTAAGCTCTAGTTCATAGCTCAAAATCGCGTTCTTGCTGTGCTTGCTCTTGATTTTTTCGATCTCCTTGCTCAACCCATCTTTCTTGCTGAAATTTTGAGCATTTGTTCCCTAGTATGTGACTCCTCCCCTTGTCCAAGTAGATTTGTGTTTAGTGGATTATATGTTGAGTATTTTGCTGTTGTAGGTGACTGGTTATGAGAGCTTTTAAGCTTGTTTGATGCTTAGAGATATAGTTTTGATGCATGTTTAGGCCTCTTGCAAGTCCCTATGAGTAGAATCCTTCATTATATTTACTTTGCAATCACTTGTTTAATAGGTGTTTAAATTTCAGAATACCAAGCATGAACAACCATACTTTTGGAGAGATATTTGAGAGTGATGCACCTACGAGGTCGAGGCCCTCAAGAACAGCCTCTCAAGCTAGGCCATCATACAATGAAGACCTCATTGCAACCCGTATTGGCAGTGAAAGGGATTATGGGGATGCTCACCCATCCTCTTTTCCTTGTTTTACTTTCTTGCAAGCTATTGGTATTCTTGATGATTTCTTGCTACTGATTGAGAGGCTTGGTTTGACCTCATATATGCAAGATGAGAGCGCGCAATACGCTATGCTCACCAAAACTTTTGTTGAGAGCTTCATGTTTACTAACACACCTTATCAATCTACTGTCTCTTTTAAAATCTATGATATGCCCTTCACCATGCCTTTGGAGAGATTTTGCAGTATTGTAGTTGTGCGTATGCTAGTAGTTCCCTAGAGGCCCCGCTGTAAACGGGCTGGCAGGACAAAAGATGTTATGCAAGTTCTCATTGCGAGCACGTATGACTATATATGGAACACATGCCTAGGATTGTCTAGTACTTGGGTGCTTTATCTTATTTATCTGCAATTGCCCTATGTTCTGATTGCTATGTGAATTGTCTTGTCCATGCAACGCCCGTCCATCTATCCCTATGCCTACCGCACTCGAATCCCACTGTTTACTGCTTTTGTTACTACTGCCTTTGCTTTGCTACTGCTGTTACTTTACTATTCCTACTACAAAACTGTTGCTACTGATAAACTGCTGCGAGCAAGATTGTTTCCAGGTGCAGCTGAATTGACAACTCAGTTGTTAAGGCTTATAAATATTCTTTGGCCCCCCTTGTGTCGAATCAATAAATTGGGTTTCACTTCCCTCAAAAATACTGCGATACACCCCCTATACTTGTGGGTCATCAAGACTATTTTCTGGCGCCGTTGCCGGGAAGCATAGCTTTATTTATCAAGTTCACTTGGATTCTCTATTGTTCGCTGCTATCCATCCATCATGGGTAAGTCTCGTGATGGCAAGGTTCCTATTTTACCATCCACTACAAGAAGAGGTACGGTTCTGAACACCTCTACTGCTCTTGATTCACCGTCTGTTTTGAGTAAGTTCCTTACACCACCACATACACATGCTACACGCACTGCTACTACTGCTGAATCTGAAACTTCTGATACTTATGATGCTGCTTCTACTATGCTTGATAAAAGTGGTTCATTAGGTCCTTTCCTAGATGCTACGATTGCTAGAACTATAGCTGGAAATACCGAAACTCCTAATGAAGGCACTACCACACCTGTTAGCTCACTTGAGTCTAGTAAGAGTTATGATGCTGAAGAAGATTATGTTGAGATGACCGATGAGTTTATTGAAGAATGTAAGAACACCCATGATAGGAGCGCTGCTAAGAGTCTCCTTGAGAGGCGTACTATTAGACCCAAATTATCTCTTGATGCTAAGTTTGCTGCTTCTCCCATAAACATTATAGATGAAGATTATGATTTCTCTCTCGATCTATCTTACATAGCTATTGTCGAGAAAGAACCTTTTTGTGGGACTAAGAATGAAAGTGCGGTAGCACATATGAATGAACTTTCTACTATGAGTGGCTTGTTTTCTGATGATATTAAGATGCCTACTTATTTTGTTGCTAAGATTTTTCCTTTTTCACTGAAAGGAGAAGCTAAAACGTGGTTTAGTAATTTACCTCCTGGATCTATTGATAGCCCTGAGTGCTTGATTAGTACTTTCCTGCAGAAATATTTTCCTCCTAGTGCTAGACATGCTATTTTGCAGGAACTTTTTGATTTTAAACAAGGAGAAAAAGAGGTATTGCCCGAATCTTGGGCAAGGTTTTGTGCTTTGATTCATGCACAGGCTGGAAGTCCTTTACCTACGAATGAGCTTCTTGATATATTTTATAATGGACTAACCGAGGAATCTAGGACATACCTAGATAGTTGTGCTGATTGTGTTTTCAGGAATAGGACTCCAAAGGAAGCTGAGGAATTAATGGCTAAAATAAGCAAGAATTATGAAGACTGGACTCCTCCTAAACAAGCTATACCTAAAGTAATTGTACCTGAACCATCTAGTCCTGTGCCTATGCCAACATCAAAGAAGAGGGGAGTTATTGAATTAAATGATGAAGTGATGAAGGAAGCTAAGAAATATCTTAAGGAGAAGGGAATTAAAGCTGTAGATGTCAAGAATTTACCTCCTATAGAAGAATTATGTAAGCCTATTCCCAACTCATCCACTATTGAGGTACACTCTCTCCAACACTTTGATGAAGGTGATATCCCTGATTTGAAACCTCCTGATCAATGCGTAGAAGAATTTGATATCTTTATTGTTAAGCAAGATAACTTTAATAAAAGGGTGCAAAATCATCTTATGGAAAACACTAGAGCTATTGTTGAGTTGAAAGATATTGTGGAAAGAACCTCCAATGATGTTAAAATGATTGTTAAACACTTTCAAATGGTTCAAACTCAAATAGATCAACTCGTTAAAGTGCAAAACGACTTGCTAGTTAATGCCGCTAAATAAAAACATGCTTATGAGATTAGAACTAGAAGTGGTGCTGCTACCCAGGATCCTCTATATCCTGAGGGGCATCCTAAAAGAATTGAGCAGGATTCTCAACAAGCTGAAAATAGTGGTTCTACTCGTAAGAAAAGGAAAAAGAAACATAAAACTGTTGTAGAACCCTCTGAACCTGCTATAGATCCTAATAGTATATCTATCTCTAATGCTGAAACTGAAAGTGGTCATGAAGAAAATGAAGTACCTAATGAAGAAAAAGTTGAAGAAGAACCTAAAAACCACACTACGACTACTAAATACACCAAAGAAGATTTTATTGCTAAGAAACATGGTAGTGAAAGAGAACCTTGGGTCCAAAAACCTATGCCTTTCCCTGATAAGAAACACAAGTCAAAGGAAGATGAACACTACAATAGGTTTTGTGAGTGGATGAAGCCTTTATTCTTGCAAATTCCTTTGACTGATGCTATTAAATTGCCTCCTTACTCAAAGTATATGAAGGATATTGTCTCGAATAAAAGGAAGATCCCTAATGAAGAGATCTCTACTTTGCTCGCTAATTATTCTTTCAATGGTAAGGTTCCTAAGAAACTTGGAGACCTAGGGATTCCAACTATCCCTTGCTCTATTAAGAACAGTTATGTTAGAATTGCTTTGTGTGATTTGGGAGCTGGAGTTAGTGTTATGCCTTTCTCTCTCTCTCTATAAGAGGCTTCAACTTGAAAAATTGATACCAACTGATATATCTTTGCAAATGGCTGATAAATCTACCACTATTCCTGTGGGTATATGTGAGGATGTACCTGTTCAGGTGGCTCATAATTGCTTGATATTAACTGATTTTGTTGTGCTTGAAATGCCTGAAGATGATAATATGTCTATTATTCTTGGGAGACCTTTTCTTAATACTGCAGGAGCTGTTATTAATTGTAATCAAGGAAAGGTGACCTTCAATGTTAATGACAAGGAGCATACTGTCTATTTCCCCAAGAATATTGAAAGGACTTATGTCTTGAATTCAATTGAACATGTTGAAGGCATTCAAGTTGGAGAAACATATTGTCCACCAAGAGAAAAATTTGAAACTATTATGATTGGGACCATTGCTATCAAGGTTGAGGTAACATAATCATTAGTGGAGTACAAAGTTTTGTCTCATATGTAATTGTTTTGGTAGCAAGGCTTGATCGACCTTGTTAACAAAAGGATTCCATTGAACAAAACAATGTTTTCATTATGATTATCTCCGCTTATTTCTATCCTTTGCATTTTTAGTTTTTGCTTTCGTTTAGTTTTCTTTGTGTTATTAGTTTCTTGCATGCTAGAAATTTTGTAGTTCTAGCCTCGTTTTGTCCTTGCATCATGTTTCCAAAAGAAAAAAAATCTGTCTGTCAGAAAAATCATTCTTCTATTTCTGAATAATGCCCAAAAATAAAGTGTCTCGAAAAATTCCAGAAATTTCATATTAAATTTTTACGTGAAAAAAGGGGTAGAGGAGTACCTGGTAGGTACCAGGGGGGCCCACCAGGCAGGCACACCATGTGGTGGCGCGGCCATCCCTGGGTGGCGCCATGCCCTGGTGTGGGCCACCCCTGGCCCCCCACCAACTCTCTCACCTGCCACTTTCTTCTCTCTCCCGAGTAAGCTCCAGTTCATAGCTCAAAATCGCGTTCTTTCTGTGCTTGCTCTCGATTTCTTCGATCTCCTTGCTCAACCCATCTTTCTTGCTAAAATTTGGAGCAATTGTTCCTTGGTATGTGAATCCTCCCCTTGTCCAAGTAGATTTGTGTTTAGTGGATTATATGTTGAGTATTTTGCTGCTGTAGGTGACTGGTTATGAGGGCTTGTAAGCTTGTTTTTTGCTTAGAAATATAATTTTGATGCATGTTTAGGCCTCTTGCAAGTCCCTATGAGTAGAATCCTTCATTATATTTACTTTGCAATCACTTGTTTAATAGGTGTTTAAATTTCAGAATACCAAGCATGAACAACCATACTTTTGGAGATATATTTGAGAGTGATGCACCTAGGAGGTCGAGGCCCTCAAGAACAGCCTCTCAAGCTAGGCCATCATACAACGAAGATCTCATTGCAACTCGTATTGGTAGTGAAAGGGATGATGGGGATGCTCACCCATCCTCTTTTCCTTGTTATACTTTCTTACAAGCTGCAGGTATTCTTGATGATTTCTTGCTATTGATTGAGAGGGTTGGCTTGACCTCTTATATGAAAGATGAGAGTGCACAATACGCTATGCTCACCAAAACTTTTGTGGAGAGCTTCTCATTTACTAACACATCCTATCAATCTACGGTCTCTTTTAAAATCTATGATATGCCCTTCAACATGCCTTTGGAGAGATTTTGTAGTATTGTAGGTGTGCGTATGACAGGGACCGTGAAGAAAATTCAAGGGCGACCGTGTGGCGCAGTGCTTAAAGATAAGAAATATCCAACTCCCTGCTCTTAGATACTTTGCATATTATCTTGCTACTAGTGTATTAGGTAGGGAGAACACTAGTAACATCTCCAACTATCATTTAGCTTTCCTTGCTGCTGCGCTTAACAATGATACTCGGTACAATCTTGGCTCGCTTACTCACCGCCTAGATACTAGGGGGCCTATCTATGGGGGCAATATTGCATCACGCATGGTCATTGCATTAGGTCTTTCAGTGGATCCCGATGATGCTATGCTGGCACCACAGAGGCTTGACCTTGTTGCCATGAAAACTCATCACTTTGTCACTGCTACCTCTGATTTGAACAATCTAGTATATAGGATGCTTTTCACTAACGGGGATGAGAGGGAGATCCTTTTGCCACAGCCTGCTTTGTTTAGTGTTCACGGGAGACCATGGTCACGCTCCAAGGAGGAGGTGGACGAGCAACTTCACTTGCTGGGTTTCCACGAGCAGCACCAGGAGGATGTGCCCTCCTATGATTACTCCGTGCATTACGGAGGGACGTACTCGAGCTCGCACCAGGACGAGGGTACCTCCTCGTCTTACCACAGTGATACTTCATCCTGGCCAACTTGGGATTGATACCCACTTAGGCCAAAAGCCTAAGCTTGGGGGGAGGTATGCTGACATCGCACTCATCTCCATATCATGTTGCGTCGGTACTTTGTATATTCATGTTTTCGTTCTCTTTTTAGTTTTTGTTCTTCTTTGTTTTTGCTTTCTAAAAACACAAAAAGACCAAAAATATTTCTGTTGTTTCTCTTTGGTTTGCTTCTTCCTTTTTGCCTTGGTTTGTTTTCCCTTTTTGCTTTGTTTGAACTATTCGAAAACCCCAAAAAGATTTTGCTTTGTTTGTTTTTCCCTTTTGGTTCTTGTTTAAAAATAAAAAACACCAAAAATATTTGTCGTTCTTCTTTGGTTTTTGCAAGTTTGCTACAGGGTTCGTCAGCCCTCAGTGGATATTGGTTTCTTATTATTATTCAATCCACACAAGTGAAGAGCAATAATGAGGATCAATGACAACTTGAGTCGTGGTAAGAGGCTGGTAACGAACTCTATTTGTTTTCATTTTTGTACATATACTCATCACTGTGGGCATGCTTAGTCCGTTCATGTAGAGTGTATGTTATCTTTGGATGCTTAGTAGTTCTTGCTTTCTTATGATTAGCTCTAGCTTGCTAATAGTTTGTAGCATGTATCATGAATGTTTGCTTGCATTACTCTATTCATAAATTGGTATGACACCATGGTATCCTCCTTTGAATGTTTTCATTTGATTGACTTGGCACATGCTCACGCATGCACATGACTGTAATAGACAGTTAAGCCTCGATGAATTATTTTGCCTTGAGGAGCTTGAATCACTTTCATGCCATGAGTAGTCCTGTTTTGTTGCAAGCATGATAATGACAACTATTGCTCTCTCGTTTTTTGCTCCCTTACTATTGCTAGCCTTCACTTTCATCGAGTATGTTTTACTCAAGTTCCCAACTCCCTAAACCAAATATTTCCAAAGTGTCCACCATACCTACCCTTTAGCATCATTTTCTACCTCCGCGCATATTCAATATGCCTTGTTTTCTTCCGAATAAAATGTTTGCTTGTTATGGGAAAATTAGTAGTAAAGCTCTCACGAACTTGATGGCACACTTTATTTCCTGCACTTAATAAACCTGAACCATTGTGAACTCTCCATGAAAGTTATATGCTTGCAAATTATAGGCTGGGGATTAGCAGAACCGTGCTGTCATGGGGAACACTTTCAACACTTGTAAATATATACCCAGTTCATACCTTGTTCTTTTGTTTGCGAATGTCGTCGGTGTGAAATAAAAGGGGAGCTTGTAAGTCTATGGAGTTATGTATGTGAGTTAGAGGAACGCCTGGGCCGCTGGTCTAATCCATGCTGACATGGTGGAAACCTGCAGCGTAACCATAATGATATCTATGAAGCATTCTTCTTACAAAAAAAGAGAGAGATAGCTATTGAGAAAAAGAAAAAAAATGGAGTTTTATGAAAAGAGGAAATAGAGAAAAAAAAGCACCATTTTCCCATGGTAAATAAGAAGATTGCTGAGATACTCATTGTCTGCTTGCCTTGTCATTTTGATATGGGGATTCTCTGTATCATCGGGCAAGGGGTACCCCGTTGGTGGTTCTCAATGATACGCACATACTTACGATGACAAGAACTTACCGGTAACTAAAGTTGAGTAGCATGAGGAGCGGCCCTCGTACTCAAGGGACTTGGGATTTTCAGTTTATAGTCTGTCAAGCATATAACTCAGATTGGACCTCACTTTCACCTTAACCACATTAAAGATGCTTATGATAGGGGCAATGAGAGCTCAAAGCTAATGAGTACCATACTTTCAGCATTTGGAAGCCTTTCAAATTATTCAAAACCTTTTCTTCTACTTGTTGAGTCTCCACATATTCTTTGAGCACTTTCTTGAGAGCATAGTTGTCATTCTTTGTGTTTGTTCCATTAGTTGATTATTCGTGTTATGACTTTGATGCTTGTACCCTTGATATCTTTACTTCTAGTCATCACTTGAACTTCAGAGGTGCCTTAGCATTCATAATCAAAGGCAAGCGAGATACCACTCTATCATACCTTTTTATGAGCATTGTAATGTTGCTTATGTTCGTGCTTCATGCTACTTATTATTCTTGAGTTGGAATCTCTTCATAGCTTGCAAAGACTATTAAGTAGACTTGATTGCATACTCTTTATTATGAATTGTCCAAGTAGTTGATCACATTGCTGAGAATATTTACATCATATGAAGCAAATGTGTTCATGAAAGTTCTTTTATCGCACTCAGTTTTCAACTGAATTGCTTGAGGACAAGCAATAAGCTAAGCTTGGGGGGAGTTGATACGTCCAAAATGTATCTATTTTCCCGAACACTTTTGCTATTGTTTCTCCTCTAAACTTGTGTGATTTGGATACAACTAATGTGGACTGACGCTGTTTTCAGCAGAATTGCCTTGGTGTCTACTTTTTGTGCAGAAAACCAGTTATCAGGAAAAATCCCGGAAAATATGCCAAAAATCCTATTTCACCCGAAGACTCCAGGAGCCAGAATATGAGACGGAGAAGAGCCCTGGGGTGGCCACACCACCTGGTGGCGCGGGCCAGGCCAGGCCGCGCCAGGGGGTGGTGTGGGCCCCCAGGCACCCCCTCGGCCTCTCTCTTCGCCTATGAGGAGCCTTCTAACCTAAAAAATTTGGGGGGGGGGGGGGGGGTCGACGTTTTTCCAGAAGGAGTTCCGCTCCGCTGCCACCACCAGATTCCACGAAACAGCACCAGAAAACTCCGTTCTAGCACCCTGCCGGGACGGGGAATTGGAGGAGATCATCGCCATCGCTTCTCCATCGACCATCCATGTTTCCCCCATCTATGAGTGAGTAATCCCCCGCTTTAGTCTATGGGGATGGTAGGGATTGGATGAGATCGTTCATGTAATGGCATCAGATTGTTAGGGCATGGTGCCTAGTATCTTTTATTAGTGCTTTATGACTTTGTTGCAACTTGTTGTGCTTAATGCTTGTCACTAGGGCCCGAGTGCCATGATTTCAGATCTGAACTTATTATTGATTCATTATGATAGTATTGTTCTTGGTCTTATCTGCAAGTTGTATACACACGTTATTGTCCAGAACCTATGGCCCCGAAGTGACAGAAATCGGGATAACCGGAAGGGAATGGCTTTGATGTGAGTATCACATGTGTTCACGGAGTGTTAATGCTTTGCTCCGGTGCTCTATAAAAAGGAGAACCTTAATTACCAGTAGTTCCCTAGAGGCCCCGCTGCAAACAGGCTAGCAGGACAAAAGATATTGTGCAAGTTCTCATTGCGAGCATGTATGACTATATATGGAACACATGCCTAGGATTGTCTAGTACTTGGGTGCTTTATCTTATTTATCTACAATTGCCCTATGTTCTGATTGCTATGTGAATTGTCTTGTCCATGCAACGCCCGTCCATCCATCCCTATGCCCACCGCACTCGAATCCCACTATTTACTGCTTTTGTTACTACTGTGTTTGCTTTGCTACTACTGTTACTTTACTATTCCTACTACAAAACTGTTGCTACTGATAAACTGCTCTGAGAAAGATTGTTTCTAGGTGCAGCTGAATTGAAAACTCAGTTGTTAAGGCTTATAAATATTCTTTGGCTCCCCTTGTGTCGAATCAATAAATTGGGTTTCACTTCCCTCGAAAATACTGCGATACACCCCCTATACTTGTGGGTCATCAGCCATCGCGAACTCTGCCGGAGCTGCTCCATCCGCGCATCACCCATGCCATCCTCACGTCGCTCGCCCCGCGTTGCGTCGTCCCCGTGTCGCGCCGTCCTCATGTAGTGTCGCCCTTGCCCCACCTGCACTGCCCGCGTCACGCCGGAGCTGGAGAGGTGGTCGCGCCGCCCGCTCCGGTGTCCTTGCGTGCACGCGTTGCGTCGTGCGTGTCATGCCGTCCCCACACAGTGCCCTCGCCGTGCCGCCTGCATCGTGTTGTGTGACCCTTGCACCGCCCTCGTCGCGCCAGAGCTGTAGAGGAGGTCACACCGCCCGCCGCTCACGCCGTTCTTGCGCCGGAGCTGGAAAGGAGGGTGGCATCCTCGCGTGGACAAGCCGTGCCGTGCTCATGTGCCCGCGGTGGAGTCCAGCGGCGGTTCATTGGAGGCGAGGAAATGGCGGCAGCACGAGTGGTGCAGTGGTGGCAGTGGTGAACAGCGACGGTGGGGAAATAAATGGGGGTGACATGCGGGCCCACCAGCGGACAAAGAGGACATGCCGAGCACGTCCGCGCCATCTATTTTACCATAAATCCGGCCCAAGTTTGAGAAAGACATAGCGTGGTCCGGGCTAAAAGGGGGACAAATCGGTAGAAAGAAATGGGGTGGTCCGGGCCAAAAAAAGGGACAAATCAGTATTTGGGGTGAACCATTGGGTGCTGCGTTTTGTTTGAGTCCAGTGGCAGATCATTGGAGGCGACGAAATGGCGGCAGCGCGAGTGGTGCAGCAGTGGTAGTGGTGAACGGCGACGGTGGGGAAATAAATGGGGATTGGTGGGGAGCTGTGTGGCGCTGGCATGCGGCCCACCAGCGGATAGAGAGGACATGCCGAGCACGTCTGCGTGGTCTGTTTTACCGCAAATCCGGCCCAAGTTTGAAAAGGGACAAATTGGTAGAAAGAAATGGGGTGGTACGGACCATAGAAAAGGGACAAATAAGTATTTGGGTGGACCATTGGGTGCTCATTTTGTCTAAGCAGATAGGACCGGGCCGAATCTGTTCGTTTGCAGGGGCCGTTGGAGTTGTCCTTACCCAGTCACGCATGCCCGAGTTAAGCAACCATATCTTGAATTAACCCAACACAAACCATCTCTTAAATTAGCCCATTGATTCTGCTTAATAAGCCCACAATCCCCCCCACCTGGCTGGTTTAGGCAACCATATCTTAATTAGCCACACAATTCCTCCGCATTCAAATTAGGCAAGCATAATTTCCACCTTCAATTAGCTCACAATCTCGCTCACTTAATCGCTGCTTGTTGACTCTGAGTACGCTTGCTGATGTTCCAAGCAATTTATGATAGTATATAAATCAGTGAGGCTTGTTGTAAAGCAGCAAGGTGGGACTAAATCTTACTTGTACCAAGTTTGCTCGCATATGTCGGTCAAAGCAACCGGGACCCGTTGATACATTGCAAACGTATCTATATTTTTTTATGTTTCATGCTTGTTTTATATCTACTTTGTTATGTTTTGTCCATACTTTGGAGTCTTTTTACACATTTTCTATAACTAACCTATTAATAAGATGCCATAGTGCCAGTTGCCTGTTTTCTTCTGTTTTTGGTTCCAGAAAAGCCAGAAAATGAAAATTCTCGGAATTGGACCGGACAAAAGCCAAAGTCGATATTTTACCGGAAGACTCACGGAGCCAGAAGATGAGATGGAGAGGGGACATGGGCTGGCCACACCATGTGGTGGCGCGGGTCCCCCTGGCCGCGCCACTAGGTGGTGTGGGCCCCTAGTCCACCCTCTGACATCGCCCATTCGCCTATAAAATCCCCCCGTGACGAAAACCCTAAATCATCTAGCCTCCAGCCATGAAAAGTTCTGCAACACCGCCGCCACCAAAGGGGAGATTTGGGCGACAGAAAATCTCTGTTCCAGCACCCTGCCGGGATGGGGAATTTCCCCTAGAGCCATCTCCATCGTTCTCCACCACCATCTCCATCGCCATTGCTGATTCCCATGATGATGAGGGAGTAGTTCTTCCTCGAGGCTAACGGTTCTACCGGTAGCTATGTGTTCATCTCTCTCTCTATGCATGATCTTATTGAGATCATGAGCTTTGTAATCAAGTATATCTACCTTCCTACTCAAGTGATTTAATAGATATTTGGCTCTCCCCACGTGTGTGAAACTGATAGAGTGCACACCATGGTGGCACTTAGGCTAGAGATTACAAATACTTGTTATGAGTTATATTTGGAGTTGGATGTCTCTATAAAATTGTGGTGTTTGTTGAAACCATCTAGTGCTCAAGGTGATAGCGAGGGGTTATCTAGATGGGGAAAGCGGACTTTGAGGTGTGTTGTTATAGCCCTACCATGGATTAGAGTGTCCAACCAGAGAGTAGTTCAGAGTAGTATCATGAAGAGAAGATATTTATATGAGAGTGTTCTCTAGCGAAAGTATGATCCCTAGGCCTTGTTTCTAAACATTGAAACACCGTTTGCAACTAGATCTATTACATGTTTGCTTGCTTCCATATTTTTGCCTTTAGTATTTTCCTCCCGTCAAGCTCTTTTCTGGCACCGTTGTCTTATATCCACACCACTTGTATTTCACTATCTCTTCGCCGAACTAGTGTCGTCGGATTGAGGACAAGTACGCCATGAGGGGGTCCTCGAGGCATGTGGAAGAGAGGGGTGTGAGACGTACGGTGTTCCGGGACGGTGAGCACACAAGTTTACCCAGGTTCAAATCCGCCGGCTTTGGACGGATCCTACTCCTGCTAGCAATCCAGTAATACGGCAGAGCCGGAATATGGGTTACAAGGGTTTCACCTGTGCGAGTTGAGGGTCTAAAGTATTGGGTGCCCTAAAGGCTCTCCCTAGGACGGCTTATATAGATATCCGGCCTAGGGTTTACAGGAGAGATTTATCCGGCTACGACTAAGAGTTGGTTACAGAGTACATCTTGAACTACAAGTAACATTATGGGCCTAAGTCGGTAAGTCTCCTAGGCCTTCTCGTAGCCAGATTGGACTCCGTCTTCTCTCCCTGACTGGGTCGCCCATGAAGCAAAGCTCTAACCTGAAGTGGGCCACCCTGGTCAGTGAGGAACTGTGAGGATACTCGGAAAGTATATCCCCAACAGCAGCCCCCGGAGGTCTACAAGATCCAAAGTCGGATTCATCATCGTCCAGCTTGATCTTCGGCTTGCAGAATCTTGAAGGGTTCCTAAAACTTCACAACAAAAAATACGATCCGGGTCTTAAAAACAAGTCAGACCTATCAACAGGTTACTCGGATATTCTAGCTTGATTTCAAACTAAGCCCGAACTTGGTCTCTAACGCCACCTGACACAAGTTATGGTCAAGTCACGTCATCTGACAGACATCCTGTCAACACGACCGTTGGTGGGTCCGCGGTTCGCGGAACCGAGGCGCTGTTTCAATGCGTGCGCGGAGATCGAGGCGATGTAATCATCGCGTGGGTCCTTCCCAGTTCCTTCCACGACATGTGGCGGTTGTTCTGTAGCATTTGCACGAATCCTGGCGCGGTTAGGTGAATATAAGGGGTGAGGATATCCTCCTCCTTTCTTCACCTGTCCTTTGCCTTTTCCTCTCCTCCAAATATCCCTCGCGCGCATAGAGCACCTCTGCTTTCCTCCCAAAAACTCCTAGCGCTGCCCATCTTAGGTCAACCGCTCACCGGAGAAATGGCTTCTTCTTCCTCTTTCGGCTTGGTAGCAGCAGCGGCGACGGCGGCGACGGAAGCGGCGGCGGAGAAGGAAAGCTTCCACGGGGTCTGGATCCCCTGCGTGCTAGATGGCGAGAAGCTCCGCGGCATGGAGACAGAAGGGCTCCTCCGCGACGGCGACTGGCGGAGCGGCTTTGGTGAGACCATCCCCAACCCGCACGCCGACGAGCGGGTCCACTTCGGCACCCACCTCGACAGAGGTTTGTCATTCCCTCCCTCGGAGTTCTTCTCCGAGGTGATTGATCATTTTGAAGTTCAACTCCATCATCTTCCTCCCAACTCTCTCTTAGAGATGAGCGCTTACGCTTCTTTGTGTGAGGGCTTTCTCGGCATTAGGCCGAGTTTGACTCTATTCCGGTACTATTTTCATGTCCAGAGAAACTCTATCACGGCCGGTGTTCCTTACATCACTGGTACTATTAGTTTTTCTCTTAGACGCAAGCGCGCATATCCCAAAATCCTAGCTAGTGACTCGGTTAAACAATGGCCAGCCACATTCTTTTATCATAAGGATATTCCGGCTCCTGGCAAAGCTACTGCTTTGCTGGCTTTCGTCGACAGAGCCGCCACGGCCCAACCGTCTTGGGACGAGGCTGCTCCGGCTCTCACTAACGATCTAATCCTTGCCAAGAGGCGGATCGAATATTTGATCAAGCAGAAAGGACTGAAGGGATCCGACTTGGTCCAATGCTGGGTCTCACACCGGATCCAGCCCCTTCAGTACCACGGAGATCGACTAATGCACTCCATCACGTCGTCAAAGAAAGACTCCCTCCACATCAGCCCCAAAGCCTACACCACGCAAGGCTATATAAGCCAGATAAAATGGTTGATAAGGGAGCGGATCGAGAGGAGGATCCCGGAAATTTCTCTGGATATGCATACGGCGGAAAACCTCGTAGTTCTGGTAAGCTTCTATGAGTACACCTTTTTATGTGTTTCAATCTTTGAGTTATACTGCAATACTGATATGTTTTCTTCTTTTCAGCTTGCTGACCTCCCCGAGTTGAAACTTGCTCCGCTCGAAGGATATCCTCCGGAGTTTTCTCAGGAGACAGAGGTGGTGCCATTGCCGGATGCTACACTCAAGAAGCGCAAAGCTTCGATAGTGGTCGTTGGTACAAAGGAGGTGCCCGTCGTGAAGAGGTAACTTTCAATCACAACTTCCACCTTTGCACTTTTACTCAAATTTCCTTCCGAGATGTAATGTTTCCGGCTTTATCACATTCTCAGAGCTAAACAGCTCATCAAGGGAAAGGGGAAGGGGAACTCTTCGAAGCCCCTGCGACAGACGAAGCTTACCATGGCTTCTCCTGCCGTGGCTCCTCCGACTCCTGCCCCTCAACCTTCTGCAACACCGGTAACCATTCCTTCTCTGGTCGTCCGAGATGATCAGGCTCCTTTTACAGGGCCTGCGATCCTTGAATCGCAAACAGACGTCACCATGGGTGAGTCAGGTTTAGATAAGGGTGAACCCTCTTTGGGTAATGATCCCTCGGCAGAAACCTTCGCCGAAAACCTTCTCAGCAATCCGGGACTTGCCAAGTTTGGCATGTCCTGGAAATTAGCATAAGAGATCCAGCGGCTAGCCAGGCAATGCCTAGAGAAAAGTACCTTATCCGCCGAAGAAGAAGCGCAAGAAGCAGAGGACGTCAAGCACTCTAATCTTCTTGAACAAGTGCTTCTTCGCAATGAGAGGATCAGGTCCGGGGAGCTTCCAACTGCTCCTGTGACCCCTCTGACTCTCGCTGAGAAGGTTGCCGTTGAAGTGAACGCGAGTTTGGATAAACTCACTCACAAACAATATGTAAGTCGAAATTCCAACTCCTGTTTTTTCTTTATTTCATATCATATCCTCTAGCCCCCAAGCATGAAGTAGGATAAATAATCCGGGTTTATGCTTCCTTAGGATGCCAAAGAACGAACTAGTGTAGCCCCCAAGGCTCGTGCTGATATTAGCAAAAATATTAGCCCGAGTCTTTAGTAGCTTTCTGACTTTGGGTATTCTGGCTTACAGAAAGTATATTCCTATAACCAGGATTTGTTGAAGAATGTCTGTGATAAGCAGAGAGAGATCAAAGCTCTCCGGCTTAAAAATGCTGAGCTAAAAGTTGCCAAGGATGAGGCCGAAGGTAAACATTCCGAGACTCAAACCTTGTCTTTCATGTTTTCATAGTCGAATTTTTTTCTAAGCTGTTGTTCTTTTTTGACTTATAGCACTAGTGAAACAATCATGTGCCATGATTGAATAGGCCGAGAACCTCAAGACTTTGGTCGTGGAGAACAAGGAGCTTCGCCAAGAGCTAGACCAGCTCAAGGCAGATCATGAAAAGAGCATTGCTCAAATCCTTGAATCCTCCTCCATGGCTACTGATGAGCGTGATCGCATGATTGCTGCTCGGGATCAAAAAATCTCGGACCTCAATAGTGAGCTTTGTAGAGAGAGGGATCTTTCCGATGCTCTCCGGGCTGAACTCCAGAGTCTTCGAGAAGAGAAGACCAAAATTGACGATGTCATTTTCGGTACGTTCCATCTGTCTGACTTGTCTATTTTCTTCGACTTATTTTGATGTCAGATTTTATCTAACTGTCTTTGTTTACAGGTCCTCTAAACTTGACGGACTCCACCTCTGCTGAGCCCCGCACCCACCGGCTTACCCAAGTCGGTGACATGCTTCATGACTTCTGCCAATCCCTTGAGGATATTGGCGAAGCCCTCAAGATTCCGGACATGCATAGCATGTCGGATTTTTAGGTGCGGGACAAGGCAAAGGAGATGCCACAGCTCGTCCAGGATTGGAACATGTCCTACGCGCGAAGCGCAGCGCAGAATGCTCTCACCATGGTCATGAGCCACCATGGAAGCATGGAGATATGGCAAGTGACCAGAGGGTACTCTACAGTGGATGAAGATGGCCAGGAGCAGGATATCAAGGCCATTATGGACTCCTGTGCTGGATATGGGTGTCATGTAGCTGACTTGACCAGCTACGGTACTCCATTCTTAGACCGCATGGACACTCCGCCTCCGCCTCCAGAAGAAACAGCAGAAGTTTCCGACGATGAACGCACCACCTCGGATGTGGACATCTCGGAACGATATCAAGGTGATGTATCCAGTGAGCCAGCAGCTCCTTCATCTCCTCCTGCATCATAGATTGCCAGAAACATTTTGTATTATCTGAAAAAACACGATGCGTCTGTAAATATGAAGTACTATTATTTTGCTAGTGCTAAGCTTTTGATCTATTCAGCACTTTTGGCCTTAAATTTTTTGTGTGCCTGAAATGTTTACACAAGCACTTGTATTTTTTCGTCTATACTTATCCGGCTTTCCGCCTCGTTCCTTTCGTGAGCCGGCTAAACCTTCTGCCGGAAACTTTGCCGAGCAACGGAGCTCAATTGCTAAACCAGTTTAAACTCGGAAACAAAGCCGGCTTCCAGTACCAACAATTCACTACTCGGAAAATGCCGGCATCCAGCAATCAGACAAATAACCAAAGTAAAGACTAGAAACTTTAGAGTTATACTCGAAGGTAGCAATTTTAGAATCGGAAATCTAAACCAGAACGAACATGAGCATAAAGTACTTTCAAGCATTCTGGGATTTTCGACTATGACATGATCATTCGGAAATAAGGTGGTAAAAACTTCTCAGAAAAACTTGAGGCAACCAAAACATTTATTTCTCACAGAACATGTACATATATATGTTTACAAAGAAGGATAAACTAAGAATAAAAGGGACGTAGCTGAGCAATATTCCAAGGTCTGTCTAATTCATCCGGATTTGTACTGCCTCCAGCTCTCTTTCTCTTCTTAGTAGCAGGTCTTTCTTTCACTGGCCTCATGTCAGTTAAGTAGTACGATTCGTTGTGCAATACTCGACTAACTAAAAAGGGCCCTTCCCATACTGGGGAAAGTTTGTGCTTTCTTTGTTGCACAAGACGGAGAACCAAATCACCTTTATTGAAAGATCTATTTCGGACTCTCTGGCTATGATACTTGCGTAACTTCTGCTGATAGGCTGTAGATCTCATTTCAGCAACGACGTGAACTTCTTCGACTAAGTCGAGATCATTTTGTCGAGAAACCTCGGCATCCTCTTCAATATACGCGGCCACTCTAGGAGAAGTATGGATCAAATCACTAGGAAGAACTTCTTTTGCGCCATAGACCAAGAAGAAAGGTGTGTATCCTGTTGACATGTTTGGAGTTGTTCGTAAACTCCAAATTACAGAGGGTAGTTCCTCTGCCCAAGCCCCCACAGCACGTCGTAGTGGTGCTTCGAGTCTCGGTTTTAGGCCCTGTAGGATTAAACCATTTGCTCTTTCGACTTGTCCGTTAGCTTGTGGATGTGCGACTGATGCAATGTCAAGCCAAATATTTTGCTCGTTGCAGAATTCAGCCAATTCTCCCATAGAGAAGTTACTCCCGTTGTCCGTTATAATGCTATGTGGATAACCATACCGGATTATAACATCCTCTTCAAATCTTTTGGCTGTTGCTCCATCACAACTAGTGACAGGTTTAGCCTCAATCCATTTTGTGAATTTATCCACCATCACTAAGAGGTGAGTAAATCCACTTGGAGCTCGTTTAAATGGTCCTACCATATCAAGCCCCCAGACCGCAAAGGGCCATGTTATAGGTATTGTTCGTAGCTGATCAGCCGGAACGTGAGCTTGCTTGGCGTACTTTTGGCAGCCTTTGCATGTCTTGACTAATCGTTTGGCATCTGCTTGAGCTGTTAGCCAGAAAAATCCGTGTCTAAAAGCTTTTGCCACTAAAGATTTGGCTGCAGCGTGGTGACCACACTCGCCTTCGTGGATTTCTCTTAAGATTTCCACTCCTTCCGGAGATACGCAACGCTGAAAAACCCCAGAAACACTCCATTTATGGAGCTCAACTTTAACAATAGTATAGGCTTTTGCTCGTCGGATTCATCATCGTCCAGCTTGATCTTCGGCTTGCAGAATCTTGAAGGGTTCCTAAAACTTCACAACAAAAAATACGATCCGGGTCTTTAAAAACAAGTCAGACCTATCAACAGGTTACTCAGATATTCTAGCTTGATTTCAAAACTAAGCCCGAACTTGGTCTCTAATGCCACCTGACACAAGTTATGGTCAAGTCACGTCATCTGACAGACATCCTGTCAACACGACCGTTGGTGGGTCCGCGGTTCGCGAGAACCGAGGCGTTGTTCAATGCGTGCGCGGAGATCGAGGCGATGTATCATCGCGTGGGTCCTTCCCAGTTCCTTCCACGACATGTGGCGGTTGTTCTGTAGCAATTTGCCCGAATCTTGGCGCGGTTAGGTGAATATAAGGGGTGAGGATATCCTCCTCCTTTCTTCACCTGTCCTTTGCCTTTTCCTTCTTCCCTCCTCCAAATATCCCTCGCGCGCATAGAGCACCCTCTGCTTTCCCCCAAAAAACTCCTAGCGCTGCCAATCATAGGTCAACCGCTCACCGGAGAGAAATGGCTTTCTTCTTCCTCTTTCAGGCTTGGTAGCAGCAGCGGCGACGGCGGCGACGGAAGCGGCGGCGGAGAAGGAAAGCTTCCACGGGGTCTGGATCCCCTGCGTGCTAGATGGCGAGAAGCTCCGCGGCATGGAGACAGAAGGGCTCCTCCGCGACGGCGACTGGCGGAGCGGCTTTGGTGAGGACCATCCACCAACCCGCAACGCCGAACGAGCGGGTCCACTTCGGCACCCACCTCGACATAGGTTTGTCATTCCATCCTCAGAGTTCTTCTCCGAGGTGATTGATCATTTGACAGTTCAACTCCATCATCTTCCTCCCAACTCTCTCTTAGAGATGAGCGCTTAACGCTTCTTTGTGTGAGGGCTTTCTCGGCATTAGGCCGAGTTTGACTCTATTCCGGTAATATTTTCATGTCCGGAGAAACTCTATCATGGCCGGTGTTCCTTACATCAACTGGTACTATTAGTTTTTCGCTTAGACGCAAGGCGCGCATATCCAAAAATCCTAGCTAGTGACTCGGTTAAACATGGCCAGCCACATTCTTTTATCATAAGGATATTCCGGCTCCTGGCAAAGCTACTGCTTTGCTGGCTTTCGTCGAAAGAGCCGCCAACGGCCCAACCGTCTTGGGACGAGGCTGCTCCGGCTCTCACCAACGATCTAATCCTTGCCAAGAGGCGGATCGAATATTTGATCAAGCAGAATGGACTGAAGGGATCCTTTCCTCTGTTCCTGATTTTCCTCTGGTCTCTCCACCACCTGACGATACTGACAACCTTATTTGTTGCAGCAAGATATAGCAACATCGCGTTCCTGAGGTTCCGGCGCTGCAAGGATAGGAGCAGATGAGAGTACTTCTTCAGGTCTTGTAGTGCAGCTTCAGCTTCGTCAGTCCAAACAAAATCCTTGGTCTTTTCAGGAGTTTGTATAATGGTGCGGCTCTTTCACCAAGCCGGCTTACAAATCGACTGACCGCAGCGATGCAACCAGTTAATCTTTGTACTTCCTTCAGGCGAGTTGGCCCAGAATATTGAGTATAGCCTTGATTTTGTCCTCGTTCACCTCTATGCCTCTTTGAGACACGATGAACCTAACAATTTCCGGCTGGTATTCTAAAGAAGCATTTCTTGGGGTTAAGCATATTTTCGTAGATTGGCGAATGTTTCCTCCAAGTCGGAAATTAGTGTTTCCTTCTTTTTGGCCATCACCGCAATATTCATCCACGTATGCATCCGACTGGGGAGGCAACGCTGCATCGTGCGCTGGTACGTAGCTCCTGCGTTCTTCAGCCCAAAGGGCATCGTAACAAAACAGAAGGTTTCTGAAAGGGGTTATGAATGAAGTCTTGATTTTGTCAGATTCCTTCATCTAGATTTGGTTGATAACCGGAATATGCGTCGAGAAAACAGAGGAGTTCCGAGCCTGCCGTAGAATCGATAACTTGGTCAATTCTAGGCAGAGCGAACGGATCTTTTGGACAGCCTGTTCAAGGCAGTATAATCAACACATGTCCTTAAATCAGTGTGTCCTTTTTAGGGACCATTACAGGATTGGCCGACCACTCAGTGTGGATGACCTCTTCTATGAATCCGGCTAACACTCGAGCCGTGCTAGTTCCTTACCTATTGCCTTACGCTTTTCATCGCCAAAACATCATAGGGATTGTTGACGGGGTTTAGTGTTCGGGTTTACATTTAGAGAGTGTTCGGCAAGTTCCCTAGGTACTCCGGTCATGTCAGATGGCTGCCATGCGAAGATATCTTGATTTGCTTGGAGGAACTTGATGAGCGCACTTTCCTATGCGCTACCTAGGCCTACGCCTATAGGGTCACCTTGGAGGGGTCATCATCCTTCAATGGCGTCTTTTTTTGTCTCTTCTAATATAGCGTGGTACGCGCTCTTGAACAGGACCACTTCGAAGGAAAGTGCCTCCGTCCGATAATTCTTTGGAGTTCCAAAACTGACATCCAAAGTAATCTCTCCCAGGGAAATGAACTTGTCTTCCTGGGACAACTCCATGAAAGATCACAGAGCTATGGTTCAGCTGGGTTTCCGAGATCTTCATCCGGTGTAGCGTTTCGACATAGAGAATAGTAATGCTGCTACCACCGTCCATGAGGGTCTTGGAGGAACCATAACCGTCAATAAGTGGATTGACAATTAAGGCATATTTTCCTCGCCTGTGCAACTTAGGTGGATGATCAGCACGGTCAAATGTGATTGCCACTTCCGACCAGTCCAAGTATTGGGGGGACAGCCAAAACTGTTGCGTTGAGCTCGTGTAGAACTGCTTTCTTGACCTTTGCTGGGTTGAGATCCGAGGAAAAGTTTTTCTTCCCTTCTGGCTTGGGATTTGAAGCGTCCGCTTCATCCATGTCGAAATCTTCCTTGGTCTTTTTGTATTTTTCGGGATTTTTTCTTTCCCTTCTTCCGCTTAGCTTTGTAGCCCGCGGTGTCATCTCTTTTTATGTCGTCATTGAAACGACACTCCGCGTTGGTGTGGGACGAGCCCCCCATTGGCGTCTAGGTGATGCACATATGGGTTATTGGCAATGTCAGCCCAAGAGTAGGTTTTGCCTGGTTGCTAGTCTCCTCTACCTTGGACCCTTGATGTCCCACGGCCACGCCCGCGGCCTCCGTCGCGTCTCCTCGTCCTCCAGACCCGAAAGTAGCAGTGACCACTGCTGTTTCCGCGTTGGGGTTTCTCTTCCGAGGTATTTTTGCACTTATAAGCTTGTTGCTTTGGTTGTTTGTTGCCCGACTGAGGCACAGCTAGGGCATTGAGTAATCCCTCTGCATTGTCGTCAGCATATGCATACTTGCTCGCTGTTTCTATCATCTCTCCCAAGTCAGTGACCTTGTCACACTTCAAGCGGTGGACGTAGTAGACCAATTGGGAGTCCTACGATGAAAGCTTCAATTGCGGTTTGATTGTTACTCCTTCATAGGAGTTCTTGGTGTCGATCCATCGTCCGAGGTAATCCCGGCAAGTTTCTCCGGCTTTCCTGGGTGCAACGCTGTAGGTCTCCGGCCATACAGGGCCTCCGATATGTGCCTTCAAAATTCCGAAAAGAACGCACTTGTATGTCATACCAGATATGGATGGCGTTCTCCGGAAGTTCATTGAGCCATGATCGTGCCGTCTTCCGTAACATAAGTGGGAGATATCGGGTTGCGACCAGGCTGTTTCCGCCTTTGGCGATGCAGCAAGCTTGGAAAAAATCATGTAGCCAGGTATCTGGCCGAGCAATGTCGTCGTAGGCTTGGATATGTCTTGAGATGGCAAATCCTTCTGGGAATTTTGTAGCTCTGATGCGTGGTCCGAAGCATTTGGGCCCACGTAGATATCATCGTTTCATAGCGCCGTGCCTCTATATTGGAGTTGGTCATGTGCCTTGCGTCGTTCGGGGATAGAGATCGTCCCGAATGTCGGTTGTGGCTGCGGTGCCTCTGAGCCGGACTTCAGCTTCTGCCACCACCTCCTCCGCCACGTCGTCCTCCTTGTCCCCCTTGGGAGCCGTTGTGATGACTGCTTGGTGGAGAGGGTGGGGCAGCTGAATTGTTTCCGGCTGATCGCCGGCCTCCGTCTGAAGCATCTTTATTTCCGGTTCCGGGGAGGGTCTTCACTATGATGAGCCCCCTGCCGGCTCGCGCCAGCATGGTTCCCCTCGTTCCTTCGTCCGTCGTTCCCACCATGGTGAGGGTCAGCCGGACGGCTTGCATGTCTAGGAGGTGGCATTTTTTGATGATCTCCTCCTGACGTTTCTCTTTATCTTCTCCCCTTCAATTGTTAGACTCTTGTCGGGGAGGGTTCCTCGTTTTCAGTACAGTAATGCCTCTTTTTTGGCCGCTGGGGCGATGTTGCTCCAGTCACGCGCAGTTCTGTGATGTTGTCCTGACGATCCAGTTCTTGAATAATTGTCTTCCCGGCGTTCAGGCGATGATACTACTCCCGGACGCTATGGGGTCTTACGTCAGTCCATGCCAGATCTGTGCGACACTGGGTAGGAATCCGAGACCGTTTCTGACTTCCGGACAGGGCGATCTATTGCTGCTCCAGTCCCTTGTTGAGTAGTTTGATACCCAAACGGATCTCCTCTGGTCCTGGATTAGCCGATAAAATTTCTCGGGCCGCCACGGTATTCTGTACTGGGGTCGGATATACCCAGTCTCCTTTGCTATCTTTTCGTGGCTTCCCCATCTCATCTCCGAAAAGGACGGCACGGACATGTGGGAATTGGTCGTCATTGGTGTGACGCTTCCATGTCTTCTGATGCAACCGAGACATGTAGTCCTTAGTTGCCATGCGTTTCTTCTCCTCCTCGATGTTTTTGGCTTCATCCAGGAGTTGTTGACGACGCGCTTCTAGGCCTTGGCCCTTTCGTCTAGCTCTTCAGCAGTAAGTTCTGCAGCTGTAGGGATAGGAGTGATTAATGTAGCATCGATGAGTTTACGTGCACCTTCGGTGATCACGTGTCCATCCACCGATTCTTCTTTTTTGGCTCGTCTGGTATAAGTGCTCCATTCGAGTCTTCTTCGTATTCCTTGGCAATCACCTCTTCTGCCAGAGGGTCTTTTGCCGGGGTCTTGTTCTTCTTGTTCTTCTTCTTTGTCTTCTTGGCAATGTCGGTAGCAAAGACGGCTTTGGGTCCGTTTCCCGAAGTCAAGCTCTGATTGGTACTTTCAGACATCTGGACTTCGGGATTATCTCCAACGTCCATGTCATCCTGCGCTCTGGGAGAGTGTTCCCTGGATCCTTCGTCCATGGCTTCTCCTTCTTCTACAAGCTTTGGAGTTATACTCCTCTTCATATTCCGCGGAGAACTTTCGGAAATCTGCTGACATCATTGATTCATCCGAGGGATGCGGATACGTCGACGTTTGTTCCAATTGCCTCCAGCACAGAGTCGGTGTTTTCTCCGACATCGGCGGAGCCGGATCCGGATCCCACGTATCCGATGAGGTGCGACGCGGTGCTTCCTGAGGTACCTGCGGCTTTCGCGATCAGCCATGTCGAAACTTTTGATGGTCTCGAGAATTGCATCCGCGCTTTCCGCCTTGCAGTATCATACATCGTAGTGTGTACCTCAGGAAAGGCCTGTTTGTCCCGGCGTCATCAGAGTCGGAATCAGTGTCGTTGATATGTTCCTCCTGAATTTCGACTTCCACGGTGGGTCGATCTGGGATCCGGCTTCTCCAGGGAGATCCACTCTAGATTCAACTTGGACCGCTAGGTCTTCTTCAGGCTCGGATTTCTCCACTATCTCCGCAATTGGTTCGGGCTGGGTGGGATTAGGGTTTTCTGAGATCTGGAACTCTGTCGCCTCCGCGGACAAAGGGGGACCCAGAAGATTCTTCTGCCTCTATCATCACCCGCTGGGGTGGGTGGGGCAGGTTTAGCGAAACCGATGTAAACATCGGTCTCGCCAAAAGACATGATTTTGTAGGCAGTCACGGCCTCCCTAGCCGGAATCCAAGTCTCATCGAGAACAATGAGATGGACCTCGCTGGCATAGAGGATGCGACCGACAGTGATAGTCTCGCTGATTCCAATTCTTGCAGATTCCGCTCGGAACGCAGATACGAAGCTCACTTGCCCCACGGTGGGTGCCAACTGTCGTCGGATTGAGGACAAGTACGCCATGAGGGGGTCCTCGAGGCGTGTGGAAGAGAGGGGTGTGAGACGTACGGTGTTCTGAGACGGTGAGCACACAAGTTTACCCAGGTTCGAATCCGCCAGCTTTGGACGGATCCTACTCCTGCTAGCAATCCAGTAAAATGGCAGAGCCGGAATATGGGTTACAAGGGTTTCGCCTGTGCGAGTTCAGGGTCTAAAGTATTGGGTGCCCTAAAGGTTCTCCCTTGGACGGCTTATATAGATATCCGGCCTAGGGTTTACAGGAGAGATCTATCCGGCTACGACTAAGAGTTGGTTACAGAGTACATCTTGAACTACAAGTAACATTATGGGCCTAAGTCGGTAAGTCTTCTGGGCCTTCCCGTAGCCGGATTGGACTTCGTCTTCTCTCCCTAACCGGGCCGCCCATGAAGCAAAGCTCTAACCCAAAGTGGGCCACCCTGGTCAGTGAGGAACTATGAGGATACCCGGAAAGTATATCCCCAACAACTAGTGCACCTATACACCTGACAAATGTATTGGGTGTGTTGGGGACACAAGAGACTTCTTGTATCTTGATTGCAGGGTTGCTTGAGAGGGATACCTTTGGCCACTTCCTCCCTGAGTTCGATAAACCTTGGGTGATCCACTTAAGGTAAACTTGTTGTTGTTCTACAAACCTCTACACTTGGAGGCCCAACAACTATCTACAAGAATACAAGTGCGTAGACATCAAGCTATTTCCTGGCGCCGTTGCCGGGGAGGTAAGGTAAAAGGTACTTAGATCCTCTGGCTACTAAGCTATCTTCTAGTTCTCTTGCTGGTGTGTGGGTGCTTGAAGTTATCTCCTTTAGATTCTGCAATTATATATTTTTGTTTCTTGTTTTTATTTTCACTAGTTAGGCTTAATGGAAAACAACAAAAATTAGAGAGCTTTATAGTATTTATCTTGAGTTAGGACATGAAGTTTTTGAAGAGAAAATTAAAAAACCTATGAAACTTTATTTGCGTGATAATAGCAATGTTATTAGTATGAATTCTTTGAACACCATTATTGCTAATGCTATGGAAAATTCTAAGATTGGGGAAGCTAGTTTTTATGAAAATGATCTTTTTAGTCCCCCAAGCACGGAGGAGAAAATTTACTTTGATGATACTATACCTCCAATATATGATGATTACAATGATGAATATGATATTTTCAGTCCACCTACTATTGAAGAGAAAATTAATTATGATTACAATATGCCTCCTATATTTGATGATTATGGTGATGAGAATAATAATGATAGTTGTTTTGTTGAATTTGCTCCCACTACAATTAATAAGAATGACTTTGTTTATGTGGAGAGTATTAATTCTTTTATGCATGTGGCTCATGATAAGAATGTATTATGTGATAGTTATATTGTTAATTTTATTCATGATGCTACTAAAAGTTATTATGAGAGAGGGAAACATGGTTTTATGCATCTCAATAATATTAACTTTCCCCTCTTTATGTTGAAGTCTTATAGTTGCACTTGTTTTGCTTTACTATGCTTGTTGCTATGTGCTTTCATGGCTTGTTTCTTTACAAGATTACTATGCGTAGGAAGTGAGTTAGACTTAAATGTGCTTTGAATTTTCTCCTTGATGCTCTCTTTTACTTCAATTCATATTTCTTATGTGAGAATCTTCCCAAACTATCATGCCTAACTTAAAGGCGTTAAAAAGTACTTCTTGGGAGATAACCCAATAGTTTTCTTGAGTCTTGGAAGTTATTACTTCTTTAATAACCTCTCCTTATCCTTTTTTTATTTTGATTTTTGTGCCAAGAATAACCTCTAATGAGATGGAAGCAAGATTTGGGAAGTGCTGTCCCAAAACATATTTTTACGCTTCACTGTAAAAATTCATGAAAAATCTCTGTATGTCGGATTGAGTTGTAATTTTCTGAATAAATCCCTCATGTTGTGCTAACTTTCGTTAGTTCAACACTTTTCGATTTTCGCAACAGAAGGTCTTCGAAAAAATCATTTTTCACCTGCTAGTCTGTTTTGACAGATTTCTATCATTATTTGTATTTGCCTCTTTATCGATTTCTTTTCGGGTTCTTTTTGGTGAATTGAGCTTTTTGAGGGAATTGCTACAGTATCTTGTGTTTTTAATGAAAGTTTTGCTATTTTAAAACTAAACCCCAAAGATTTATTATCTTTTGAACGCACTAATGTTGCTAATGAAGATTGTGTGAAGTTTTGGATGAATGAAATTTTCAGGTGTAGGGAAAGAATGATGTAATGAGATGAAGAATAGACTACAGCTCAAGCTTAGCGATGCCACCCCATGTCACCCGAAGAAATATTCAAGAAGTACAAGCGCAAAAGCTTGGGGATGCCCAAGGCATCCCTTTTTCATCAATAAAAATCTCAGGTTTACTTCCAAACACTTCATTTTTATTGTTTCATGCACTGTTGTGTTGTTCTTGGAGCGTCTTTCTTTTTTATTTTAGTTTTCTTTTGTTTGGTTTGCTTAAATAAGTTGGTTGGATCCCAATACACTTCTTTTGGAGAGAGACACGCCCCGTTATTCATTGCCTTGAACACTCTAGTTTTCATTCTTATTGTTGTGTGAGTGTTCTCTTTTGCTAGCACTATGTTTAGCCTTAGTTTTCTTGTGCTTTCATCTTAGAAATTTTTAGTTCTTCTTTGTGGATTTGTGAGACAAGCTCACTGATCTTTATTTATTATTATCTTTGTGAGTTATTTCAAATAAAGTTGATTTGGATTGGAAAGGAGTAGGAAAGTTCATGCTTAAGTGGTAAAAAGGAGCTTGTTTTTTGACTGTGACTTAGACTTTATCATGTCATGCTTGATATTGTTTTGGCTTATGCTTAGTGATTATTGCTGTAGCATGATATGTTATAAACAATTAAGATTGCTTAATGTGCCTTGAAAGAATCATGCATTGTTTGAACATATTAAAGCATAATATTGTGGTTTTCTCCTTTAATGCTTTATTTGGGTTGACTTGGCACATTCTCACACCATGTTAAGACTATACCAAGTCACCATAGCCTCTATGATCATTTAGTTTTCGTCTTGTAATATCACTTTATGCTTTAATTAATGATGTTTTGTCGCTTTACATGATTATGGCCATTATTGCTCTCTTAGTTGGTCGCTCCCAGTCTTTTACTAGCCTCCATACCAAGTATGAGTTCCACTCATGCATCCAACTCCAAATAATACCAAGTTATTCCAAAGAGTCCACCATACCTACCTATTAGCATTTGCTATTCCAAGTATATTCATGTTTTTATCTACCTTCCAAATTAAACTTGTTATGTGAAAATTAGTGATTAAAGCTCTCACGAACTTGATGGCACACTTTACTTTTCTTGCCCCTAATAAACTTGAACTATTGTGTCATCTATGTTGTATATGCTTGCACTTATACATTGGGATTAGCAGAACCATGTTGTCATGGGGAACACTTTCAACATTGCACTTATACATTGTACCTAGTTGATATGGTGCTCTTTTGTTTATGGATGTCGTCGATGTGAAATGAAAGGGGATCTTGTAAGTCCATGGAGTTATGTATGTGTGTTAGCGAAATGCCTGGGCCGCTAGCCCAAGCTATGCCTAATCATGGTGGAAACTTGCAGCATCACCATAGTGAGCAATCTATGAAGCATTCTTCTTATAAAAAAGAGATAGAGATTGAGAAAAAACAAAAAAAGATGAGAAAAGAGGAAAGGGAGAAAAAAGCACCATTTTCCCATGGTAAATAAGAAGATTGCTGAGATGCTCATTGTCTGCTTGCCTTGTCATTTTGATTATGGGATAGCTCCTGTATCATGTGCAAGGGGTACCCCGTTGGCGGTTCTCTATGATACACATGTACTTACTATGATGAGAACTTACCGGTAACAAAACTTGAGTAGCATGAGGAGCGGCCCTTGTATTCAAGGGACATGAGATTGCCAACTTATACTTTGTCAAGCATATACTTCATATTTTGTTCACATTAACCTTTGAAAGGCCCAACTTTGGTCGACTAGAGGGGGGTGAATAGGAGACTACCAATTGTTAATCTTTTCTTGCAATTTTTAGCTTTGCACAAAGTAAAGTTTACTAGAGATGCAACTAGATGAATATCCTATATGGTAAACAACGCAACAAGTAAACAAGACGGTAATTGCAAGAAGTAAAGGAGTGGAATGAAAGAATCGGCGAGGGGACACAGAGATGTAATTCCCGTAGTTCACTTCTAAGGAAGCTACGTCTATGTTGGAGAGGTGTCGGGGCACACAAGGTCACCCCCGAGCGCCACAAAGGCCTCACCTTCTTCTCCGGTGAGCACCACCACAAAGGTGGCATCACAATCCACTAACCGGTGACCTTGAAGGCGCCAACTGAAACCTTTACAAAGAGGTTGAGGGGAGACCCTCAACGACACCATGAAGCTTCACAACAAATGCCCTAGCTCCGAGGATGCCCTACACCGTCTAGGGTGCCAAGAACCCAAGAGTAACAAGATCCACGAAGGATGAGTGGGGGAAATCACGATTCCTTTGGTGGAAGTGTAGATCTAGGTCACCTCTCCAAATCCTCAAAATACCAAGAGATTTGAGTGGGTATGGAGAGAGATCTAGGCAAGGAAATCTCTTGTATTAATGGAGGAGAGAGAAAACGAAGAGATAAGGCAAGCGGAGGAAGAAGGGGGCCTTAAATAGGCCACCTCCAAACGGGCATTTTCTGCCCCGTCCCGACACCATCGGTACTACCGGTGGTGGGCCGGTAGTATCAGTGAGCGGGCCACAAACGGCTTAGTGGAGGCCATGTAACGGTCAGATTAACCAGTCAACGGGCCCATAGAGCTGGCCGGAAATACCGGTCCTAGTTCCGGTCCTACTACCGGCAAATAGGCAGTGCGAGGCAGAAGTTTATCTGACCCTCACAGCTAGTTGCCGGAACTAGGTCCGGAACTAGGGCTAGAACTACCGGCGCCATAAGGTGGCCGGTACTACCAGTCAGGGGTGGCGGTACTACCGCTCAGGGAGCCAGGCGCTGGTCAGGCCGGTACAACCGAGCCAATTTCCGATACTAATTTCGACAAATAGGAAAAACGACACAGAAGTTTTACTGAACCAAAAGATGGCTTGCCAGAATTAGGACCAGAACTTCGGTTGGAAGTTCCGCTCGATCAACCCTGAGAAACTCCTTGGGCAGTACTACCGCCGCCTGGCGGATACTACCGGTCAGGGCAGAAAACCCTCCAAAGCAGCAGGGAACTCTCTCTCACAGGAAAATTGGGATGACTGTGGAAGTGCATATATGGTATGTGCATGAAATGGTGATTTTCCACAACCTTCCAAGGTGGACCCCTCTTGATAGTACGGTAGCCTAAAACACAAAAGCAAGAGAAAGTGTAAAAAAGCGCCACCGTCTTCAAGCTTCTTCTAGAGAAAGGTCCACCAACAAGCACATCCGTAGATAAGCCCTGCAGCTAGGACAAAAGGTTAAACCACAAGTGAAGTTGTCATCAGCACCAAAAACATAAGCAGAAAACAATATCCTTTCAATCTCCCCCTTTTTGGTGCTTGATGACAACCCTACAAGATTTGCATAGAGGATAACAACTAGGAACAACAGAAGGAAATAAAAGAGGAGAGAAGCTCCCCATGGATGTATGCAAGGCTTAGGAACAAGATTTACTAGAAACAACAAGCAAACAAGGGAGGGAGCTCCCCCTCACTAGATGAACCAAACAAAGGTTGCAAGGAAGTAAATGAGAAAGAGAGGGAGACTCATACCTTGCACCAAAATCATTGTGGTGAGACAAAGTTTGGATAAGTGAATATACCTTCATGAGACAACTTAGCCCACCACAACCACTCATACGAACACCACAAAGATATCTTAACACATAGTATCAAGAACATAGTGGCAACGATACATGAGGTCCAAAGACAATAACGGAGGTCCACAAGCATACATAACGGAATAAAGTGTGCACGAGCATAAAAAGATCAACGAAAGAGCGAGCTCATGACACAACCCATGCAAATCTCGTAGTCCTAACGGAACACTTTGTCCCCCTTTGTCATCAATACGCCAAAAAGGGACAAAGTAGACAATCTACGCGCCCCACCCACCAACGAACGGAGGAGGAGGCTCAGGGTCCCAAGAGGCATTGTTCCAAGCGGGCATAAATGGACCGGTGACCTCAGGCTCGTCATCACTATCAGTCCACCTGCAATGCGTGTTGACCCACTGATCCTTGGGCGCGGTGACGGAGCTGGACTCAGGAGATACCTCAATATCAAGCTTCCTCATGATGGCCTTCTCCCTTCGAACACTATGCCTCTAAGCAACATAGGACTGATACTCACGGTCCTGAATGAAGCAGAAAGTCTTCTTAACCTTCTTCAGTAGCTTATTGGCCCAAGAGGGTTGTCTCACAAGTTGGGGTGGAGGAGAATCCTCAGCACGGTCCCCATCACTAGCATGGCCTAACGTGTCAGCAGCATCCCGAGTAGCCCTTGCAGCGGCAACTTCTTTTTCAGCCTAAGAACGAGGTATCTTGTGCTTCATCACACAGATTGTCTTTTCCTCATGAATAGTGAGAGCATCCTGAGGGTAGAGAGAACTTGTTGCCTCCCTACATTTGGCATTGATGAGTGTCTGGATGTATGGAGCATATGGAAAAGACCTCTTATCAATCATAGCGGACCAGATTTCTTCAAACAGATAATCCATAACATCAATGCACTCATGAGAGTCTCAGTGGCGGTAAGTCTGATACATGAGATCAATCTGGAATGCATGAAGCTGATCGAAGTTACCTGCCTTGGGAGCAATAGTGTTCTGATAGACCTTGTGCATGATGTCATAGGTGGGAAGAAGATGGGCAACATTTCCATTGATGCCCCAGCCCTCAGTGTATAAGGGCTCAAGAACTTCCGGCTCGGAGGCCTTCCCCCTATGCACGCACCACCCATTGGCACGACGGCCTTCCAGAATAGGGTAGCCAAGAAGGGTAGCAAACTCAGACCATTTTGTAGACATATACCTATTTTGAGTCATCTATTTCATGGTTCGGTCATCGGGGTCAGTATCAAAGTAGAGGGTGGAGTAGAACTGAGAAATGGTCCTCTCATCATAGTTCTCATGGTGTTGCATAATCTTGATGAGTCCAAACCGCCTGCACATATCGAGAGCTTCACCAAAGTACTCGGGGTTGCTCTCCATCTTGGCAATGTTGATATGCTTCTGGGGGTAACAACATTCTTCTTCTTGGTAGCATAAACCTCAGAATAGATCTCTTCTTGACGCTTGGTGTGGAAGAAAGGATCCTGAGCCAGGCGGTCACGAGGAACATTGTAGGGATCAATCTTGTGAAACTCCTCATACGCAAGCTGAGGCCAGGATGAGATCTTCTTCTTGCTCAAATCAGGCCCAGAGGCGGTCTTCTTTTGACTATCCAGAACAAGTCTTTTTACCTTCAGTAGCAGCAGCACGACGCTCAGCAGCAACCCTCTGACGAGCAGTCTGACTGGGAGGGCGCAAGATCTCAAGATCATCCTCATCAATCTCACACGACCCACGAGAAGGAGCACGAGACCGCTTGGATTTTCCACGGGAACCACCTTGCCCTGAGAAGAAAGCAAATAGAAGGGAGGGAATAGGGGATAAGTGCACAAGGTCAAAGGAAAATAAAAACAAACATGCTAGACTAGATTGACAGAGTACACAGGCAGAGACCAAACAGAGGTGCATCGGAAGTTCCGCCTGGCGGCCGGAACTACCGGTGGCGCGAGGCGCACCAGAAGTAATGGTCGTGCCCCCAGCGGTAGTACCGGTGGAGAGGACCCCACCGATAGTACCAGCCGAGCCTTACCGGTAGTACCGGTCAGGGCACGAGAAGGGCAGTTTGACTGGAAATCATAGATCTACGAAACTAGATGAACCAATGGTTGAAATCTAGACAATGTACTGGGGCAATCTAGTCTACAACCGAATCCTAGCCCTACCAAGATCTCCCAAAGCAGTTCTAGCCAAAGAAGGGCCCTAGACATGGCATGTCCTACTCAAGCACAAGAAGTGGCCAGATCTCCATGAATCGAGTATGAGAGGAGCAAATACCAGGGTCCATGGCGGGTGATCGAGGTGGGGAAGAATCCCACGGAGTCGATCTGAGGAGGGACGACCGGAATCGGTGTGGCCAGCGGTGACACCGCGGAGCGCTCCCTGGGTGATCCGAGTTGTTCAGTTGGGGTCAGGGGGCAAGTGGGGAAGAAGATCCAGTGCCCCCTGGCCCGTAACTTAAAGGGGCATCGCTCGACCGGTAGTACCGACTAGGGGCCGGAACTACCGATGACACCGGAAGTTTAGGACAGAGCGGTATTACCAGTCAGAGCGTAATTTCTAGGAAATTAGGCCCTGACTGGTAGTACCGGCTATGGCCGGAACTACTGGTGATTCACAAGAAAAGCTCTCCAGATTTTGACTGGCAAGAGAGTGACCTTGTGCAGGAAAAAGAGGGTTAAGGGGAGGAGAAAAGGCTTGGGATAGAAGGCACAAACTAAGAAGAAACGACAAAATAAGCTCCAACAATGAAAAACAACACCCAAAAACATAGAATACAAAGGGGAAGCAAACAAAAACAATGTCGGTGGCCTAGGCCACCATATATGAGTATATTTCGCTTGCACCACGAAGATGTATCTTGGGTTCATTACCAAAACTCATCATTTAAGCTCATTTTGTCTCCTTGAGAGACCATAAAGAATGAATACATTAATATGTGCATAATAGGAAGAGTGTTGGTTCATATGAGGAACTACACTCCCCCTAAAACCAAGCGTACATCCAAACATGATATTCTTTGAGACCCGGGTAGGTGTGCAAGATACTCAAGCCACGTTGCTTGAATCAATGATATTTAGTTCATGCCTCAACTCTCGGAACCTTGCTTCATCAAGTGGCTTCGTGAAAAGATCCGCAAGATTAGCCTTGGTAGGAACATACTCCAAAAAAATGTCTCCTCTTGCAACATGATCCCGAATGAAATGATGACAAATCTCAATGTGCTTGGTCTTGTTGTGTTGTGATACATCCATTTTGCATCACTATTATATGTCTTAATTCACTATTATTCATTGATATATTTTGTATTGAGAGGTGATACTTATGTTATTTCATCTGTTTTTGCATGGTTGATGACTTTTGGAGCATGGACCGCTGTAGTCAAGATTCTGATGGAAAAGGTGCTGTTTGGAGGCAAAATTCGTGAAGATCAGAAAATCCAGGAAAATATATGGAAAATCCTATTCTTCCAGAAGACTAAGGATGCCAGAAGATGGACTGGAGGTGGGCCACAGGGGGCCCACACTACCCCATGGCGCGGGTAAGCCTAGGCCACGCCAAGGAGTGGTGTGGCCGCCCTAGCCCACTCCAGCCTCTCCCCTCTGGCGTATATCAACCTCCCGAAACCCTAAGACTCGGGGAGCGACTAGAGAAAGATTATGCCGCCTTTGCGGGGCGAAAAACACCAAGAGAGAAAGATCTCTCCGGCAAACAGATTTTTGCCGGGGGAATTCCTTCCCGGAGAGGGGAGATCGTCGCAATCAACACCACCATCAAGTTGGACTTCATCGGGATCATCATCATCACCATCATCATCACCATCAGCACCCTCATCACCATCTCCATATTGCTGTAACAATTGGTTGAATCTTGCCATAGTTCATAGGGGAAACTTTCCCGGTGTTGATTACTATTTGTAGTTGATGCTCATCAAGGGAAAGGGGAAGGGGAACTCTTCGAAGCCCCTGCGACAGACGAAGCTTACCATGGCTTCTCCTGCCGTGGCTCCTCCGACTCCTGCCCCTCAACCTTCTGCAACACCGGTAACCATTCCTTCTCTGGTTGTCCGAGATGATCAGGCTCCTTTTACAGGGCCTGCGATCCTTGAATCGCAAACAGACGTCACCATGGGTGAGTCAGGTTTAGATAAGGGTGAACCCTCTTTGGGTAATGATCCCTCGGCAGAAACCTTCGCCGAAAACCTTCTCAGCAATCCGGGACTTGCCAAGTTTGGCATGTCCTGGAAATTAGCATAAGAGATCCAGCGGCTAGCCAGGCAATGCCTAGAGAAAAGTACCTTATCCGCTGAAGAAGAAGCGCAAGAAGCAGAGGACGTCAAGCACTCTAATCTTCTTGAACAAGTGCTTCTTCGCAATGAGAGGATCAGGTCCGGGGAGCTTCCAACTGCTCCTGTGACCCCTCTGACTCTCGCTGAGAAGGTTGCCGTTGAAGTGAACGCGAGTTTGGATAAACTCACTCACAAACAATATGTAAGTCGAAATTCCAACTCCTGTTTTTTCTTTATTTCATATCATATCCTCTAGCCCCCAAGCATGAAGTAGGATAAATAATCCGGGTTTATGCTTCCTTAGGATGCCAAAGAACGAACTAGTGTAGCCCCCAAGGCTCGTGCTGATATTAGCAAAAATATTAGCCCGAGTCTTTAGTAGCTTTCTGACTTTGGGTATTCTGGCTTACAGAAAGTATATTCCTATAACCAGGATTTGTTGAAGAATGTCTGTGATAAGCAGAGAGAGATCAAAGCTCTCCGGCTTAAAAATGCTGAGCTAAAAGTTGCCAAGGATGAGGCCGAAGGTAAACATTCCGAGACTCAAACCATGTCTTTCATGTTTTCATAGTCGAATTTTTTTCTAAGCTGTTGTTCTTTTTTGACTTATAGCACTAGTGAAACAATCATGTGCCATGATTGAATAGGCCGAGAACCTCAAGACTTTGGTCGTGGAGAACAAGGAGCTTCGCCAAGAGCTAGACCAGCTCAAGGCAGATCATGAAAAGAGCATTGCTCAAATCCTTGAATCCTCCTCCATGGCTACTGATGAGCGTGATCGCATGATTGCTGCTCGGGATCAAAAAATCTCGGACCTCAATAGTGAGCTTTGTAGAGAGAGGGATCTTTCCGATGCTCTCCGGGCTGAACTCCAGAGTCTTCGAGAAGAGAAGACCAAAATTGACGATGTCATTTTCGGTACGTTCCATCTGTCTGACTTGTCTATTTTCTTCGACTTATTTTGATGTCAGATTTTATCTAACTGTCTTTGTTTACAGGTCCTCTAAACTTGACGGACTCCACCTCTGCTGAGCCCCGCACCCACCGGCTTACCCAAGTCGGTGACATGCTTCATGACTTCTGCCAATCCCTTGAGGATATTGGCGAAGCCCTCAAGATTCCGGACATGCATAGCATGTCGGATTTTTAGGTGCGGGACAAGGCAAAGGAGATGCCACAGCTCGTCCAGGATTGGAACATGTCCTACGCGCGAAGCGCAGCGCAGAATGCTCTCACCATGGTCATGAGCCACCATGGAAGCATGGAGATATGGCAAGTGACCAGAGGGTACTCTACAGTGGATGAAGATGGCCAGGAGCAGGATATCAAGGCCATTATGGACTCCTGTGCTGGATATGGGTGTCATGTAGCTGACTTGACCAGCTACGGTACTCCATTCTTAGACCGCATGGACACTCCGCCTCCGCCTCCAGAAGAAACAGCAGAAGTTTCCGACGATGAACGCACCACCTCGGATGTGGACATCTCGGAACGATATCAAGGTGATGTATCCAGTGAGCCAGCAGCTCCTTCATCTCCTCCTGCATCATAGATTGCCAGAAACATTTTGTATTATCTGAAAAAACACGATGCGTCTGTAAATATGAAGTACTATTATTTTGCTAGTGCTAAGCTTTTGATCTATTCAGCACTTTTGGCCTTAAATTTTTTGTGTGCCTGAAATGTTTACACAAGCACTTGTATTTTTTCGTCTATACTTATCCGGCTTTCCGCCTCGTTCCTTTCGTGAGCCGGCTAAACCTTCTGCCGGAAACTTTGCCGAGCAACGGAGCTCAATTGCTAAACCAGTTTAAACTCGGAAACAAAGCCGGCTTCCAGTACCAACAATTCACTACTCGGAAAATGCCGGCATCCAGCAATCAGACAAATAACCAAAGTAAAGACTAGAAACTTTAGAGTTATACTCGAAGGTAGCAATTTTAGAATCGGAAATCTAAACCAGAACGAACATGAGCATAAAGTACTTTCAAGCATTCTGGGATTTTCGACTATGACATGATCATTCGGAAATAAGGTGGTAAAAACTTCTCAGAAAAACTTGAGGCAACCAAAACATTTATTTCTCACAGAACATGTACATATATATGTTTACAAAGAAGGATAAACTAAGAATAAAAGGGACGTAGCTGAGCAATATTCCAAGGTCTGTCTAATTCATCCGGATTTGTACTGCCTCCAGCTCTCTTTCTCTTCTTAGTAGCAGGTCTTTCTTTCACTGGCCTCATGTCAGTTAAGTAGTACGATTCGTTGTGCAATACTCGACTAACTAAAAAGGGCCCTTCCCATACTGGGGAAAGTTTGTGCTTTCTTTGTTGCACAAGACGGAGAACCAAATCACCTTTATTGAAAGATCTATTTCGGACTCTCTGGCTATGATACTTGCGTAACTTCTGCTGATAGGCTGTAGATCTCATTTCAGCAACGACGTGAACTTCTTCGACTAAGTCGAGATCATTTTGTCGAGAAACCTCGGCATCCTCTTCAATATACGCGGCCACTCTAGGAGAAGTATGGATCAAATCACTAGGAAGAACTTCTTTTGCGCCATAGACCAAGAAGAAAGGTGTGTATCCTGTTGACATGTTTGGAGTTGTTCGTAAACTCCAAATTACAGAGGGTAGTTCCTCTGCCCAAGCCCCCGCAGCACGTCGTAGTGGTGCTTCGAGTCTCGGTTTTAGGCCCTGTAGGATTAAACCATTTGCTCTTTCGACTTGTCCGTTAGCTTGTGGATGTGCGACTGATGCAATGTCAAGCCAAATATTTTGCTCGTTGCAGAATTCAGCCAATTCTCCCATAGAGAAGTTACTCCCGTTGTCCGTTATAATGCTATGTGGATAACCATACCGGATTATAACATCCTCTTCAAATCTTTTGGCTGTTGCTCCATCACAACTAGTGACAGGTTTAGCCTCAATCCATTTTGTGAATTTATCCACCATCACTAAGAGGTGAGTAAATCCACTTGGAGCTCGTTTAAATGGTCCTACCATATCAAGCCCCCAGACCGCAAAGGGCCATGTTATAGGTATTGTTCGTAGCTGATCAGCCGGAACGTGAGCTTGCTTGGCGTACTTTTGGCAGCCTTTGCATGTCTTGACTAATCGTTTGGCATCTGCTTGAGCTGTTAGCCAGAAAAATCCGTGTCTAAAAGCTTTTGCCACTAAAGATTTGGCTGCAGCGTGGTGACCACACTCGCCTTCGTGGATTTCTCTTAAGATTTCCACTCCTTCCGGAGATACGCAACGCTGAAAAACCCCAGAAACACTCCATTTATGGAGCTCAACTTTAACAATAGTATAGGCTTTTGCTCGTCGGATTCATCATCGTCCAGCTTGATCTTCGGCTTGCAGAATCTTGAAGGGTTCCTAAAACTTCACAACAAAAAATACGATCCGGGTCTTAAAAACAAGTCAGACCTATCAACAGGTTACTCGGATATTCTAGCTTGATTTCAAACTAAGCCCGAACTTGGTCTCTAACGCCACCTGACACAAGTTATGGTCAAGTCACGTCATCTGACAGACATCCTGTCAACACGACCGTTGGTGGGTCCGCGGTTCGCGGAACCGAGGCGCTGTTTCAATGCGTGCGCGGAGATCGAGGCGATGTAATCATCGCGTGGGTCCTTCCCAGTTCCTTCCATGACATGTGGCGGTTGTTCTGTAGCATTTGCACGAATCCTGGCGCGGTTAGGTGAATATAAGGGGTGAGGATATCCTCCTCCTTTCTTCACCTGTCCTTTGCCTTTTCCTCTCCTCCAAATATCCCTCGCGCGCATAGAGCACCTCTGCTTTCCTCCCAAAAACTCCTAGCGCTGCCCATCTTAGGTCAACCGCTCACTGGAGAAATGGCTTCTTCTTCCTCTTTCGGCTTGGTAGCAGCAGCGGCGACGGCGGCGACGGAAGCGGCGGCGGAGAAGGAAAGCTTCCACGGGGTCTGGATCCCCTGCGTGCTAGATGGCGAGAAGCTCCGCTGCATGGAGACAGAAGGGCTCCTCCGCGACGGCGGCTGGCGGAGCGGCTTTGGTGAGACCATCCCCAACCCGCACGCCGACGAACGGGTCCACTTCGGCACCCACCTCGACAGAGGTTTGTCATTCCCTCCCTCGGAGTTCTTCTCCGAGGTGATTGATCATTTTGAAGTTCAACTCCATCATCTTCCTCCCAACTCTCTCTTAGAGATGAGCGCTTACGCTTCTTTGTGTGAGGGCTTTCTCGGCATTAGGCCGAGTTTGACTCTATTCCGGTACTATTTTCATGTCCGGAGAAACTCTATCACGGCCGGTGTTCCTTACATCACTGGTACTATTAGTTTTTCGCTTAGACGCAAGCGCGCATATCCCAAAATCCTAGCTAGTGACTCGGTTAAACAATGGCCAGCCACATTCTTTTATCATAAGGATATTCCGGCTCCTGGCAAAGCTACTGCTTTGCTGGCTTTCGTCGACAGAGCCGCCACGGCCCAACCGTCTTGGGACGAGGCTGCTCCGGCTCTCACTAACGATCTAATCCTTGCCAAGAGGCGGATCGAATATTTGATCAAGCAGAAAGGACTGAAGGGATCCGACTTGGTCCAATGCTGGGTCTCACACCGGATCCAGCCCCTTCAGTACCACGGAGATCGACTAATGCACTCCATCACGTCGTCAAAGAAAGACTCCCTCCACATCAGCCCCAAAGCCTACACCACGCAAGGCTATATAAGCCAGATAAAATGGTTGATAAGGGAGCGGATCGAGAGGAGGATCCCGGAAATTTCTCTGGATATGCATACGGCGGAAAACCTCGTAGTTCTGGTAAGCTTCTATGAGTACACCTTTTTATGTGTTTCAATCTTTGAGTTATACTGCAATACTGATATGTTTTCTTCTTTTCAGCTTGCTGACCTCCCCGAGTTGAAACTTGCTCCGCTCGAAGGATATCCTCCGGAGTTTTCTCAGGAGACAGAGGTGGTGCCATTGCCGGATGCTGCACTCAAGAAGCGCAAAGCTTCGATAGTGGTCGTTGGTACAAAGGAGGTGCCCGTCGTGAAGAGGTAACTTTCAATCACAACTTCCACCTTTGCACTTTTACTCAAATTTCCTTCCGAGATGTAATGTTTCCGGCTTTATCACATTCTCAGAGCTAAACAGCTCATCAAGGGAAAGGGGAAGGGGAACTCTTCGAAGCCCCTGCGACAGACGAAGCTTACCATGGCTTCTCCTGCCGTGGCTCCTCCGACTCCTGCCCCTCAACCTTCTGCAACACCGGTAACCATTCCTTCTCTGGTCGTCCGAGATGATCAGGCTCCTTTTACAGGGCCTGCGATCCTTGAATCGCAAACAGACGTCACCATGGGTGAGTCAGGTTTAGATAAGGGTGAACCCTCTTTGGGTAATGATCCCTCGGCAGAAACCTTCGCCGAAAACCTTCTCAGCAATCCGGGACTTGCCAAGTTTGGCATGTCCTGGAAATTAGCATAAGAGATCCAGCGGCTAGCCAGGCAATGCCTAGAGAAAAGTACCTTATCCGCCGAAGAAGAAGCGCAAGAAGCAGAGGACGTCAAGCACTCTAATCTTCTTGAACAAGTGCTTCTTCGCAATGAGAGGATCAGGTCCGGGGAGCTTCCAACTGCTCCTGTGACCCCTCTGACTCTCGCTGAGAAGGTTGCCGTTGAAGTGAACGCGAGTTTGGATAAACTCACTCACAAACAATATGTAAGTCGAAATTCCAACTCCTGTTTTTTCTTTATTTCATATCATATCCTCTAGCCCCCAAGCATGAAGTAGGATAAATAATCCGGGTTTATGCTTCCTTAGGATGCCAAAGAACGAACTAGTGTAGCCCCCAAGGCTCGTGCTGATATTAGCAAAAATATTAGCCCGAGTCTTTAGTAGCTTTCTGACTTTGGGTATTCTGGCTTACAGAAAGTATATTCCTATAACCAGGATTTGTTGAAGAATGTTTGTGATAAGCAGAGAGAGATCAAAGCTCTCTGGCTTAAAAATGCTGAGCTAAAAGTTGCCAAGGATGAGGCCGAAGGTAAACATTCCGAGACTCAAACCTTGTCTTTCATGTTTTCATAGTCGAATTTTTTTCTAAGCTGTTGTTCTTTTTTGACTTATAGCACTAGTGAAACAATCATGTGCCATGATTGAAGAGGCCGAGAACCTCAAGACTTTGGTCGTGGAGAACAAGGAGCTTCGCCAAGAGCTAGACCAGCTCAAGGCAGATCATGAAAAGAGCATTGCTCAAATCCTTGAATCCTCCTCCATGGCTACTGATGAGCGTGATCGCATGATTGCTGCTCGGGATCAAAAAATCTCGGACCTCAATAGTGAGCTTTGTAGAGAGAGGGATCTTTCCGATGCTCTCCGGGCTGAACTCCAGAGTCTTCGAGAAGAGAAGACCAAAATTGACGATGTCATTTTCGGTACGTTCCATCTGTCTGACTTGTCTATTTTCTTCGACTTATTTTGATGTCAGATTTTATCTAACTGTCTTTGTTTACAGGTCCTCTAAACTTGACGGACTCCACCTCTGCTGAGCCCCGCACCCACCGGCTTACCCAAGTCGGTGACATGCTTCATGACTTCTGCCAATCCCTTGAGGATATTGGCGAAGCCCTCAAGATTCCGGACATGCATAGCATGTCGGATTTTTAGGTGCGGGACAAGGCAAAGGAGATGCCGCAGCTCGTCCAGGATTGGAACATGTCCTACGCGCGAAGCGCAGCGCAGAATGCTCTCACCATGGTCATGAGCCACCATGGAAGCATGGAGATATGGCAAGTGACCAGAGGGTACTCTACAGTGGATGAAGATGGCCAGGAGCAGGATATCAAGGCCATTATGGACTCCTGTGCTGGATATGGGTGTCATGTAGCTGACTTGACCAGCTACGGTACTCCATTCTTAGACCGCATGGACACTCCGCCTCCGCCTCCAGAAGAAACAGCAGAAGTTTCCGACGATGAACGCACCACCTCGGATGTGGACATCTCGGAACGATATCAAGGTGATGTATCCAGTGAGCCAGCAGCTCCTTCATCTCCTCCTGCATCATAGATTGCCAGAAACATTTTGTATTATCTGAAAAAACACGATGCGTCTGTAAATATGAAGTACTATTATTTTGCTAGTGCTAAGCTTTTGATCTATTCAGCACTTTTGGCCTTAAATTTTTTGTGTGCCTGAAATGTTTACACAAGCACTTGTATTTTTTCGTCTATACTTATCCGGCTTTCCGCCTCGTTCCTTTCGTGAGCCGGCTAAACCTTCTGCCGGAAACTTTGCCGAGCAACGGAGCTCAATTGCTAAACCAGTTTAAACTCGGAAACAAAGCCGGCTTCCAGTACCAACAATTCACTACTCGGAAAATGCCGGCATCCAGCAATCAGACAAATAACCAAAGTAAAGACTAGAAACTTTAGAGTTATACTCGAAGGTAGCAATTTTAGAATCGGAAATCTAAACCAGAACGAACATGAGCATAAAGTACTTTCAAGCATTCTGGGATTTTCGACTATGACATGATCATTCGGAAATAAGGTGGTAAAAACTTCTCAGAAAAACTTGAGGCAACCAAAACATTTATTTCTCACAGAACATGTACATATATATGTTTACAAAGAAGGATAAACTAAGAATAAAAGGGACGTAGCTGAGCAATATTCCAAGGTCTGTCTAATTCATCCGGATTTGTACTGCCTCCAGCTCTCTTTCTCTTCTTAGTAGCAGGTCTTTCTTTCACTGGCCTCATGTCAGTTAAGTAGTACGATTCGTTGTGCAATACTCGACTAACTAAAAAGGGCCCTTCCCATACTGGGGAAAGTTTGTGCTTTCTTTGTTGCACAAGACGGAGAACCAAATCACCTTTATTGAAAGATCTATTTCGGACTCTCTGGCTATGATACTTGCGTAACTTCTGCTGATAGGCTGTAGATCTCATTTCAGCAACGACGTGAACTTCTTCGACTAAGTCGAGATCATTTTGTCGAGAAACCTCGGCATCCTCTTCAATATACGCGGCCACTCTAGGAGAAGTATGGATCAAATCACTAGGAAGAACTTCTTTTGCGCCATAGACCAAGAAGAAAGGTGTGTATCCTGTTGACATGTTTGGAGTTGTTCGTAAACTCCAAATTACAGAGGGTAGTTCCTCTGCCCAAGCCCCCGCAGCACGTCGTAGTGGTGCTTCGAGTCTCGGTTTTAGGCCCTGTAGGATTAAACCATTTGCTCTTTCGACTTGTCCGTTAGCTTGTGGATGTGCGACTGATGCAATGTCAAGCCAAATATTTTGCTCGTTGCAGAATTCAGCCAATTCTCCCATAGAGAAGTTACTCCCGTTGTCCGTTATAATGCTATGTGGATAACCATACCGGATTATAACATCCTCTTCAAATCTTTTGGCTGTTGCTCCATCACAACTAGTGACAGGTTTAGCCTCAATCCATTTTGTGAATTTATCCACCATCACTAAGAGGTGAGTAAATCCACTTGGAGCTCGTTTAAATGGTCCTACCATATCAAGCCCCCAGACCGCAAAGGGCCATGTTATAGGTATTGTTCGTAGCTGATCAGCCGGAACGTGAGCTTGCTTGGCGTACTTTTGGTAGCCTTTGCATGTCTTGACTAATCGTTTGGCATCTGCTTGAGCTGTTAGCCAGAAAAATCCGTGTCTAAAAGCTTTTGCCACTAAAGATTTGGCTGCAGCGTGGTGACCACACTCGCCTTCGTGGATTTCTCTTAAGATTTCCACTCCTTCCGGAGATACGCAATGCTGAAAACCCCAGAAACACTCCATTTATGGAGCTCAACTTTAACAATAGTATAGGCTTTTGCTCGTCGGATTCATCATCGTCCAGCTTGATCTTCGGCTTGCAGAATCTTGAAGGGTTCCTAAAACTTCACAACAAAAAATACGATCCGGGTCTTAAAAACAAGTCAGCCCTATCAACAGGTTACTCAGATATTCTAGCTTGATTTCAAACTAAGCCCGAACTTGGTCTCTAATGCCACCTGACACAAGTTATGGTCAAGTCACGTCATCTGACAGACATCCTGTCAACACGACCGTTGGTGGGTCCGCGGTTCGCGGAACCGAGGCGTTGTTTCAATGCGTGCGCGGAGATCGAGGCGATGTAATCATCGCGTGGGTCCTTCCCAGTTCCTTCCACGACATGTGGCGGTTGTTCTGTAGCATTTGCACGAATCTTGGCGCGGTTAGGTGAATATAAGGGGTGAGGATATCCTCCTCCTTTCTTCACCTGTCCTTTGCCTTTTCCTCTCCTCCAAATATCCCTCGCGCGCATAGAGCACCTCTGCTTTCCTCCCAAAAACTCCTAGCGCTGCCCATCTTAGGTCAACCGCTCACCGGAGAAATGGCTTCTTCTTCCTCTTTCGGCTTGGTAGCAGCAGCGGCGACGGCGGCGACGGAAGCGGCGGCGGAGAAGGAAAGCTTCCACGGGGTCTGGATCCCCTGCGTGCTAGATGGCGAGAAGCTCCGCGGCATGGAGACAGAAGGGCTCCTCCGCGACGGCGACTGGCGGAGCGGCTTTGGTGAGACCATCCCCAACCCGCACGCCGACGAGCGGGTCCACTTCGGCACCCACCTCGACAGAGGTTTGTCATTCCCTCCCTCAGAGTTCTTCTCCGAGGTGATTGATCATTTTGAAGTTCAACTCCATCATCTTCCTCCCAACTCTCTCTTAGAGATGAGCGCTTACGCTTCTTTGTGTGAGGGCTTTCTCGGCATTAGGCCGAGTTTGACTCTATTCCGGTACTATTTTCATGTCCGGAGAAACTCTATCATGGCCGGTGTTCCTTACATCACTGGTACTATTAGTTTTTCGCTTAGACGCAAGCGCGCATATCCCAAAATCCTAGCTAGTGACTCGGTTAAACAATGGCCAGCCACATTCTTTTATCATAAGGATATTCCGGCTCCTGGCAAAGCTACTGCTTTGCTGGCTTTCGTCGACAGAGCCGCCACGGCCCAACCGTCTTGGGACGAGGCTGCTCCGGCTCTCACCAACGATCTAATCCTTGCCAAGAGGCGGATCGAATATTTGATCAAGCAGAATGGACTGAAGGGATCCTTTCCTCTGTTCCTGATTTTCCTCTGGTCTCTCCACCACCATGACGATACTGACAACCTTATTTGTTGCAGCAAGATATAGCAACATCGGTTCCTGAGGTTCCGGCGCTGCAAGGATAGGAGCAGATGAGAGTACTTTCTTCAGGTCTTGTAGTGCAGCTTCAGCTTCGTCAGTCCAAACAAAATCCTTGGTCTTTTTCAGGAGTTTGTATAATGGTGCGGCTCTTTCACCAAGCCGGCTTACAAATCGACTGACCGCAGCGATGCAACCAGTTAATCTTTGTACTTCCTTCAGGCGAGTTGGCCCAGAAATATTGAGTATAGCCTTGATTTTGTCTCGGTTCACCTCTATGCCTCTTTGAGACACGATGAAACCTAACAATTTTCCGGCTGGTATTCTAAAGAAGCATTTCTTGGGGTTAAGCATGATGTTGTATTTTCGTAGATTGGCGAATGTTTCCTCCAAGTCGGAAATTAGTGTTTCCTTCTTTTTGGACATCACCGCAATATCATCCACGTATGCATCCGACTGGGGAGGCAACGCTGCATCGTGCGCTGGTACGTAGCTCCTGCGTTCTTCAGCCCAAAGGGCATCGTAACAAAACAGAAGGTTCTGAAAGGGGTTATGAATGAAGTCTTGATTTTGTCAGATTCCTTCATCTAGATTTGGTGATAACCGGAATATGCGTCGAGAAAACAGAGGAGTTCCGAGCCTGCCGTAGAATCGATAACTTGGTCAATTCTAGGCAGAGCGAACGGATCTTTTGGACAAGCCTTGTTCAAGGCAGTATAATCAACACACGTCCTTAAATCAGTGGTGTCCTTTTTAGGGACCATTACAGGATTGGCCGACCACTCAGTGTGGATGACCTCTTCTATGAATCCGGCTAACTCGAGCCGTGCTAGTTCCTTACCTATTGCCTTACGCTTTTCATCGCCAAAACATCATAGGGATTGTTTGACGGGTTTAGTGTTCGGGTTTACATTTAGAGAGTGTTCGGCAAGTTCCCTAGGTACTCCGGTCATGTCAGATGGCTGCCATGCGAAGATATCTTGATTTGCTTGGAGGAACTTGATGAGCGCACTTTCCTATGCGCTACCTAGGCCTACGCCTATATGGGTCACCTTGGAGGGGTCATCATCCTTCAATGGCGTCTTTTTTGTCTCTTCTAATATAGCGTGGTACGCGCTCTTGAACAGGACCACTTCGAAGGAAAGTGCCTCCGTCCGATAATTCTTTGGAGTTCCAAAACTGACATCCAAAGTAATCTCTCCCAGGGAATGAACTTGTCTTCCTGGGACAACTCCATGAAAGATCACAGAGCTATGGTTCAGCTGGGTTTCCGAGATCTTCATCCGGTGTAGCGTTTCGACATAGAGAATAGTAATGCTGCTACCACCGTCCATGAGGGTCTTGGAGGAACCATAACCGTCAATAAGTGGATTGACAATTAAGGCATATTTTCCTCGCCTGTGCAACTTAGGTGGATGATCAGCACGGTCAAATGTGATTGCCACTTCCGACCAGTCCAAGTATTGGGGGACAGCCAAAACTGTTGCGTTGAGCTCGTGTAGAACTGCTTTCTTGACCTTTGCTGGTTGAGATCCGAGGAAAAGTTTTCTTCCCTTCTGGCTTGGGATTTGAAGCGTCCGCTTCATCCATGTCGAAATCTTCCTTGGTCTTTTTGTATTTTTCGGGATTTTTCTTTCCCTTCTTCCGCTTAGCTTTGTAGCCCGCGGTGTCATCTCTTTTTATGTCGTCATTGAAACGACACTCCGCGTTGGTGTGGGACGAGCCCCCATTGGCGTCTAGGTGATGCACATATGGGTTATTGGCAATGTCAGCCCAAGAGTAGGTTTTGCCTGGTTGCTAGTCTCCTCTACCTTGGACCCTTGATGTCCCACGGCCACGCCCGCGGCCTCCGTCGCGTCCTCCTCGTCCTCCAGACCCGAAAGTAGCAGTGACCACTGCTGTTTCCGCGTTGGGTTTCTCTTCCGAGGTATTTTTGCACTTATAAGCTTGTTGCTTTGGTTGTTTTGCCGACTGAGGCACAGCTAGGGCATTGAGTAATCCCTCTGCATTGTCGTCAGCATATGCATACTTGCTCGCTGTTTCTATCATCTCTCCCAAGTCAGTGACCTTGTCACACTTCAAGCGGTGACGTAGTAGACCAATTGGGAGTCCTACGATGAAAGCTTCAATTGCGGTTTGATTGTTTACTCCTTCATAGGAGTTCTTGGTGTCGATCCATCGTCCGAGGTAATCCCGGCAAGTTTCTCCGGCTTTCTGGGTGCAACGCTGTAGGTCTCCGGCCATACAGGGCCTCCGATATGTGCCTTCAAAATTCCGAAAGAACGCACTTTGTATGTCATACCAGATATGGATGGCGTTCTCCGGAAGTTCATTGAGCCATGATCGTGCCGTCTTCCGTAACATAAGTGGGAGATATCGGGTTGCGACCAGGCTGTTTCCGCCTTTGGCGATGCAGCAAGCTTGGAAAAAATCATGTAGCCAGGTATCTGGCCGAGCAATGTCGTCGTAGGCTTGGATATGTCTTGAGATGGCAAATCCTTCTGGGAATTTTGTAGCTCTGATGCGTGGTCCGAAGCATTTTGGGCCCACGTAGATATCATCGTTTTCATAGCGCCGTGCCTCTATATTGGAGTTGGTCATGTGCCTTGCGTCGTTCGGGGATAGAGATCGTCCCGAATGTCGGTTGTGGCTGCGGTGCCTCTGAGCCGGACTTCAGCTTCTGCCACCACCTCCTCCGCCACGTCGTCCTCCTTGTCCCCCTTGGGAGCCGTTGTGATGACTGCTTGGTGGAGAGGGTGGGGCAGCTGAATTGTTTCCGGCTGATCGCCGGCCTCCGTCTGAAGCATCTTTATTCCGGTTCCGGGGAGGGTCTTCACTATGATGAGCCCCCTGCCGGCTCGCGCCAGCATGGTTCCCCTCGTTCTTTCGTCCGTCGTTCCCACCATGGTGAGGGTCAGCCGGACGGCTTGCATGTCTAGGAGGTGGCATTTTTTGATGATCCTCCTCCTGACGTTTCTCTTTATCTTCTCCCCTTCAATTGTTAGACTCTTGTCGGGGAGGGTTCCTCGTTTTCAGTACAGTAATGGCCTCTTTTTTGGCCGCTGGGGCGATGTTGCTCCAGTCACGCGCAGTTCTGTGATGTTGTCCTGACGATCCAGTTCTTGAATAATTGTCTTCCCGGCGTTCAGGGCGATGATACTACTCCCGGACGCTATGGGGTCTTACGTCAGTCCATGCCAGATCTGTGCGACACTGGTAGGAATCCGAGACCAGTTTCTGACTTCCGGACAGGGCGATCTATTGCTGCTCCAGTCCCTTGTTGAGTAGTTTGATACCCAAACGGATCTCCTCTGGTCCTGGATTAGCCGATAAAATTTCTCGGGCCGCCACGGTATTCTGTACTGGGGTCGGATATACCCAGTCTCCTTTGCTATCTTTTCGTGGCTTCCCCATCTCATCTCCGAAAAGGACGGCACGGACATGTGGGAATTGGTCGTCATTGGTGTGACGCTTCCATGTCTTCTGATGCAACCGAGACATGTAGTCCTTAGTTGCCATGCGTTTCTTCTCCTCCTCGATGTTTTTGGCTTCATCCAGGAGTTGTTGACGACGCGCTTCTAGGCCTTGGGCCCTTTCGTCTAGCTCTTCAGCAGTAAGTTCTGCAGCTGTAGGGATAGGAGTGATTAATGTAGCATCGATGAGTTTACGTGCACCTTCGGTGATCACGTGTCCATCCACCGATTCTTCTTTTTTTGGCTCGTCTGGTATAAGTGCTCCATTCGAGTCTTCTTCGTATTCCTTGGCAATCACCTCTTCTGCCAGAGGGTCTTTTGCCGGGGTCTTGTTCTTCTTGTTCTTCTTCTTTGTCTTCTTGGCAATGTCGGTAGCAAAGACGGCTTTGGGTCCGTTTCCCGAAGTCAAGCTCTGATTGGTACTTTCAGACATCTGGACTTCGGGATTATCTCCAACGTCCATGTCATCCTGCGCTCTGGGAGAGTGTTCCCTGGATCCTTCGTCCATGGCTTCTCCTTCTTCTACAGCTTTGGAGTTATACTCCTCTTCATATTCCGCGGAGAACTTTCGGAAATCTGCTGACATCATTGATTCATCCGAGGATGCGGATACGTCGACGTTTGTTCCAATTGCCTCCAGCACAGAGTCGGTGTTTTCTCCGACATCGGCGGAGCCGGATCCGGATCCCACGTATCCGATGAGGTGCGACGCGTGCTTCCTGAGGTACCTGCGGCTTTCGCGATCAGCCATGTCGAAACTTTTGATGGTCTCGAGAATTGCATCCGCGCTTTCGCCTTGCAGTATCATACATCGTAGTGTGTACCTCAGGAAAGGCCTGTTTGTCCCGGCGTCATCAGAGTCGGAATCAGTGTCGTTGATATGTTCCTCCTGAATTTCGACTTCCACGGGTGGGTCGATCTGGGATCCGGCTTCTCCAGGGAGATCCACTCTAGATTCAACTTGGACCGCTAGGTCTTCTTCAGGCTCGGATTTCTCCACTATCTCCGCAATTGGTTCGGGCTGGGTGGGATTAGGGTTTTCTGAGATCCGGAACTCTGTCGCCTCCGCGGACAAAGGGGACCCAGAAGATTCTTCTGCCTCTATCATCACCGCTGGGGTGGGTGGGGCAGGTTTAGCGAAACCGATGTAAACATCGGTCTCGCCAAAAGACATGATTTTGTAGGCAGTCACGGCCTCCCTAGCCGGAATCCAAGTCTCATCGAGAACAATGAGATGGACCTCGCTGGCATAGAGGATGCGACCGACAGTGATAGTCTCGCTGATTCCAATTCTTGCAGATTCCGCTCGGAACGCAGATACGAAGCTCACTTGCCCCACGGTGGGTGCCAACTGTCGTCGGATTGAGGACAAGTACGCCATGAGGGGGTCCTCGAGGCGTGTGGAAGAGAGGGGTGTGAGACGTACGGTGTTCTGAGACGGTGAGCACACAAGTTTACCCAGGTTCGAATCCGCCAGCTTTGGACGGATCCTACTCCTGCTAGCAATCCAGTAAAATGGCAGAGCCGGAATATGGGTTACAAGGGTTTCGCCTGTGCGAGTTCAGGGTCTAAAGTATTGGGTGCCCTAAAGGTTCTCCCTTGGACGGCTTATATAGATATCCGGCCTAGGGTTTACAGGAGAGATCTATCCGGCTATGACTAAGAGTTGGTTACAGAGTACATCTTGAACTACAAGTAACATTATGGGCCTAAGTCGGTAAGTCTTCTGGGCCTTCCCGTAGCCGGATTGGACTTCGTCTTCTCTCCCTAACCGGGCCGCCCATGAAGCAAAGCTCTAACCCAAAGTGGGCCACCCTGGTCAGTGAGGAACTATGAGGATACCCGGAAAGTATATCCCCAACAACTAGTGCACCTATACACCTGACAAATGTATTGGGTGTGTTGGGGACACAAGAGACTTCTTGTATCTTGATTGCAGGGTTGCTTGAGAGGGATACCTTTGGCCACTTCCTCCCTGAGTTCGATAAACCTTGGGTGATCCACTTAAGGTAAACTTGTTGTTGTTCTACAAACCTCTACACTTGGAGGCCCAACAACTATCTACAAGAATACAAGTGCGTAGACATCAAGCTATTTCCTGGCGCCGTTGCCGGGGAGGTAAGGTAAAAGGTACTTAGATCCTCTGGCTACTAAGCTATCTTCTAGTTCTCTTGCTGGTGTGTGGGTGCTTGAAGTTATCTCCTTTAGATTCTGCAATTATATATTTTTTTTTCTTGTTTTTATTTTCACTAGTTAGGCTTAATGGAAAACAACAAAAAATTAGAGAGCTTTATAGTATTTATCTTGAGTTAGGACATGAAGTTTTTGAAGAGAAAATTAAAAAACCTATGAAACTTTATTTGCGTGATAATAGCAATGTTATTAGTATGAATTCTTTGAACACCATTATTGCTAATGCTATGGAAAATTCTAAGATTGGGGAAGCTAGTTTTTATGAAAATGATCTTTTTAGTCCCCCAAGCACGGAGGAGAAAATTTACTTTGATGATACTATACCTCCAATATATGATGATTACAATGATGAATATGATATTTTCAGTCCACCTACTATTGAAGAGAAAATTAATTATGATTACAATATGCCTCCTATATTTGATGATTATGGTGATGAGAATAATAATGATAGTTGTTTTGTTGAATTTGCTCCCACTACAATTAATAAGAATGACTTTGTTTATGTGGAGAGTATTAATTCTTTTATGCATGTGGCTCATGATAAGAATGTATTATGTGATAGTTATATTGTTAATTTTATTCATGATGCTACTAAAAGTTATTATGAGAGAGGGAAACATGGTTTTATGCATCTCAATAATATTAACTTTCCCCTCTTTATGTTGAAGTCTTATAGTTGCACTTGTTTTGCTTTACTATGCTTGTTGCTATGTGCTTTCATGGCTTGTTTCTTTACAAGATTACTATGCGTAGGAAGTGAGTTAGACTTAAATGTGCTTTGAATTTTCTCCTTGATGCTCTCTTTTACTTCAATTCATATTTCTTATGTGAGAATCTTCCCAAACTATCATGCCTAACTTAAAGGCGTTAAAAAAGTACTTCTTGGGAGATAACCCAATAGTTTTCTTGAGTCTTGGAAGTTATTACTTCTTTAATAACCTCTCCTTATCCTTTTTTTATTTTGATTTTTGTGCCAAGAATAACCTCTAATGAGATGGAAGCAAGATTTGGGAAGTGCTGTCCCAAAACATATTTTTACGCTTCACTGTAAAAATTCATGAAAAATCTCTGTATGTCGGATTGAGTTGTAATTTTCTGAATAAATCCCTCATGTTGTGCTAACTTTCGTTAGTTCAACACTTTTCGATTTTCGCAACAGAAGGTCTTCGAAAAAATCATTTTTCACCTGCTAGTCTGTTTTGACAGATTTCTATCATTATTTGTATTTGCCTCTTTATCGATTTCTTTTCGGGTTCTTTTTGGTGAATTGAGCTTTTTGAGGGAATTGCTACAGTATCTTGTGTTTTTAATGAAAGTTTTGCTATTTTAAAACTAAACCCCAAAGATTTATTATCTTTTGAACGCACTAATGTTGCTAATGAAGATTGTGTGAAGTTTTGGATGAATGAAATTTTCAGGTGTAGGGAAAGAATGATGTAATGAGATGAAGAATAGACTACAGCTCAAGCTTAGCGATGCCACCCCATGTCACCCGAAGAAATATTCAAGAAGTACAAGCGCAAAAGCTTGGGGATGCCCAAGGCATCCCTTTTTCATCAATAAAAATCTCAGGTTTACTTCCAAACACTTCATTTTTATTGTTTCATGCACTGTTGTGTTGTTCTTGGAGCGTCTTTCTTTTTTATTTTAGTTTTCTTTTGTTTGGTTTGCTTAAATAAGTTGGTTGGATCCCAATACACTTCTTTTGGAGAGAGACACGCCCCGTTATTCATTGCCTTGAACACTCTAGTTTTCATTCTTATTGTTGTGTGAGTGTTCTCTTTTGCTAGCACTATGTTTAGCCTTAGTTTTCTTGTGCTTTCATCTTAGAAATTTTTAGTTCTTCTTTGTGGATTTGTGAGACAAGCTCACTGATCTTTATTTATTATTATCTTTGTGAGTTATTTCAAATAAAGTTGATTTGGATTGGAAAGGAGTAGGAAAGTTCATGCTTAAGTGGTAAAAAGGAGCTTGTTTTTTGACTGTGACTTAGACTTTATCATGTCATGCTTGATATTGTTTTGGCTTTATGCTTAGTGATTATTGCTGTAGCATGATATGTTATAAACAATTAAGATTGCTTAATGTGCCTTGAAAGAATCATGCATTGTTTGAACATATTAAAGCATAATATTGTGGTTTTCTCCTTTAATGCTTTATTTGGGTTGACTTGGCACATTCTCACACCATGTTAAGACTATACCAAGTCACCATAGCCTCTATGATCATTTAGTTTTCGTCTTGTAATATCACTTTATGCTTTAATTAATGATGTTTTGTCGCTTTACATGATTATGGCCATTATTGCTCTCTTAGTTGGTCGCTCCCAGTCTTTTACTAGCCTCCATACCAAGTATGAGTTCCACTCATGCATCCAACTCCAAATAATACCAAGTTATTCCAAAGAGTCCACCATACCTACCTATTAGCATTTGCTATTCCAAGTATATTCATGTTTTTATCTACCTTCCAAATTAAACTTGTTATGTGAAAATTAGTGATTAAAGCTCTCACGAACTTGATGGCACACTTTACTTTTCTTGCCCCTAATAAACTTGAACTATTGTGTCATCTATGTTGTATATGCTTGCACTTATACATTGGGATTAGCAGAACCATGTTGTCATGGGGAACACTTTCAACATTGCACTTATACATTGTACCTAGTTGATATGGTGCTCTTTTGTTTATGGATGTCGTCGATGTGAAATGAAAGGGGATCTTGTAAGTCCATGGAGTTATGTATGTGTGTTAGCGAAATGCCTGGGCCGCTAGCCCAAGCTATGCCTAATCATGGTGGAAACTTGCAGCATCACCATAGTGAGCAATCTATGAAGCATTCTTCTTATAAAAAAGAGATAGAGATTGAGAAAAAACAAAAAAAGATGAGAAAAGAGGAAAGGGAGAAAAAAGCACCATTTTCCCATGGTAAATAAGAAGATTGCTGAGATGCTCATTGTCTGCTTGCCTTGTCATTTTGATTATGGGATAGCTCCTGTATCATGTGCAAGGGGTACCCCGTTGGCGGTTCTCTATGATACACATGTACTTACTATGATGAGAACTTACCGGTAACAAAACTTGAGTAGCATGAGGAGCGGCCCTTGTATTCAAGGGACATGAGATTGCCAACTTATACTTTGTCAAGCATATACTTCATATTTTGTTCACATTAACCTTTGAAAGGCCCAACTTTGGTCGACTAGAGGGGGGTGAATAGGAGACTACCAATTGTTAATCTTTTCTTGCAATTTTTAGCTTTGCACAAAGTAAAGTTTACTAGAGATGCAACTAGATGAATATCCTATATGGTAAACAACGCAACAAGTAAACAAGACGGTAATTGCAAGAAGTAAAGGAGTGGAATGAAAGAATCGGCGAGGGGACACAGAGATGTAATTCCCGTAGTTCACTTCTAAGGAAGCTACGTCTATGTTGGAGAGGTGTCGGGGCACACAAGGTCACCCCCGAGCGCCACAAAGGCCTCACCTTCTTCTCCGGTGAGCACCACCACAAAGGTGGCATCACAATCCACTAACCGGTGACCTTGAAGGCGCCAACTGAAACCTTTACAAAGAGGTTGAGGGGAGACCCTCAACGACACCATGAAGCTTCACAACAAATGCCCTAGCTCCGAGGATGCCCTACACCGTCTAGGGTGCCAAGAACCCAAGAGTAACAAGATCCACGAAGGATGAGTGGGGGAAATCACGATTCCTTTGGTGGAAGTGTAGATCTAGGTCACCTCTCCAAATCCTCAAAATACCAAGAGATTTGAGTGGGTATGGAGAGAGATCTAGGCAAGGAAATCTCTTGTATTAATGGAGGAGAGAGAAAACGAAGAGATAAGGCAAGCGGAGGAAGAAGGGGGCCTTAAATAGGCCACCTCCAAACGGGCATTTTCTGCCCCGTCCCGACACCATCGGTACTACCGGTGGTGGGCCGGTAGTATCAGTGAGCGGGCCACAAACGGCTTAGTGGAGGCCATGTAACGGTCAGATTAACCAGTCAACGGGCCCATAGAGCTGGCCGGAAATACCGGTCCTAGTTCCGGTCCTACTACCGGCAAATAGGCAGTGCGAGGCAGAAGTTTATCTGACCCTCACAGCTAGTTGCCGGAACTAGGTCCGGAACTAGGGCTAGAACTACCGGCGCCATAAGGTGGCCGGTACTACCAGTCAGGGGTGGCGGTACTACCGCTCAGGGAGCCAGGCGCTGGTCAGGCCGGTACAACCGAGCCAATTTCCGATACTAATTTCGACAAATAGGAAAAACGACACAGAAGTTTTACTGAACCAAAAGATGGCTTGCCAGAATTAGGACCAGAACTTCGGTTGGAAGTTCCGCTCGATCAACCCTGAGAAACTCCTTGGGCAGTACTACCGCCGCCTGGCGGATACTACCGGTCAGGGCAGAAAACCCTCCAAAGCAGCAGGGAACTCTCTCTCACAGGAAAATTGGGATGACTGTGGAAGTGCATATATGGTATGTGCATGAAATGGTGATTTTCCACAACCTTCCAAGGTGGACCCCTCTTGATAGTACGGTAGCCTAAAACACAAAAGCAAGAGAAAGTGTAAAAAAGCGCCACCGTCTTCAAGCTTCTTCTAGAGAAAGGTCCACCAACAAGCACATCCGTAGATAAGCCCTGCAGCTAGGACAAAAGGTTAAACCACAAGTGAAGTTGTCATCAGCACCAAAAACATAAGCAGAAAACAATATCCTTTCAATCTCCCCCTTTTTGGTGCTTGATGACAACCCTACAAGATTTGCATAGAGGATAACAACTAGGAACAACAGAAGGAAATAAAAGAGGAGAGAAGCTCCCCATGGATGTATGCAAGGCTTAGGAACAAGATTTACTAGAAACAACAAGCAAACAAGGGAGGGAGCTCCCCCTCACTAGATGAACCAAACAAAGGTTGCAAGGAAGTAAATGAGAAAGAGAGGGAGACTCATACCTTGCACCAAAATCATTGTGGTGAGACAAAGTTTGGATAAGTGAATATACCTTCATGAGACAACTTAGCCCACCACAACCACTCATACGAACACCACAAAGATATCTTAACACATAGTATCAAGAACATAGTGGCAACGATACATGAGGTCCAAAGACAATAACGGAGGTCCACAAGCATACATAACGGAATAAAGTGTGCACGAGCATAAAAAGATCAACGAAAGAGCGAGCTCATGACACAACCCATGCAAATCTCGTAGTCCTAACGGAACACTTTGTCCCCCTTTGTCATCAATACGCCAAAAAGGGACAAAGTAGACAATCTACGCGCCCCACCCACCAACGAACGGAGGAGGAGGCTCAGGGTCCCAAGAGGCATTGTTCCAAGCGGGCATAAATGGACCGGTGACCTCAGGCTCGTCATCACTATCAGTCCACCTGTAATGCGTGTTGACCCACTGATCCTTGGGCGCGGTGACGGAGCTGGACTCAGGAGATACCTCAATATCAAGCTTCCTCATGATGGCCTTCTCCCTTCGAACACTATGCCTCTAAGCAACATAGGACTGATACTCACGGTCCTGAATGAAGCAGAAAGTCTTCTTAACCTTCTTCAGTAGCTTATTGGCCCAAGAGGGTTGTCTCACAAGTTGGGGTGGAGGAGAATCCTCAGCACGGTCCCCATCACTAGCATGGCCTAACGTGTCAGCAGCATCCCGAGTAGCCCTTGCAGCGGCAACTTCTTTTTCAGCCTAAGAACGAGGTATCTTGTGCTTCATCACACAGATTGTCTTTTCCTCATGAATAGTGAGAGCATCCTGAGGGTAGAGAGAACTTGTTGCCTCCCTACATTTGGCATTGATGAGTGTCTGGATGTATGGAGCATATGGAAAAGACCTCTTATCAATCATAGCGGACCAGATTTCTTCAAACAGATAATCCATAACATCAATGCACTCATGAGAGTCTCAGTGGCGGTAAGTCTGATACATGAGATCAATCTGGAATGCATGAAGCTGATCGAAGTTACCTGCCTTGGGAGCAATAGTGTTCTGATAGACCTTGTGCATGATGTCATAGGTGGGAAGAAGATGGGCAACATTTCCATTGATGCCCCAGCCCTCAGTGTATAAGGGCTCAAGAACTTCCGGCTCGGAGGCCTTCCCCCTATGCACGCACCACCCATTGGCACGACGGCCTTCCAGAATAGGGTAGCCAAGAAGGGTAGCAAACTCAGACCATTTTGTAGACATATACCTATTTTGAGTCATCTATTTCATGGTTCGGTCATCGGGGTCAGTATCAAAGTAGAGGGTGGAGTAGAACTGAGAAATGGTCCTCTCATCATAGTTCTCATGGTGTTGCATAATCTTGATGAGTCCAAACCGCCTGCACATATCGAGAGCTTCACCAAAGTACTCGGGGTTGCTCTCCATCTTGGCAATGTTGATATGCTTCTGGGGGGTAACAACATTCTTCTTCTTGGTAGCATAAACCTCAGAATAGATCTCTTCTTGACGCTTGGTGTGGAAGAAAGGATCCTGAGCCAGGCGGTCACGAGGAACATTGTAGGGATCAATCTTGTGAAACTCCTCATACGCAAGCTGAGGCCAGGATGAGATCTTCTTCTTGCTCAAATCAGGCCCAGAGGCGGTCTTCTTTTGACTATCCAGAACAAGTCTTTTTACCTTCAGTAGCAGCAGCACGACGCTCAGCAGCAACCCTCTGACGAGCAGTCTGACTGGGAGGGCGCAAGATCTCAAGATCATCCTCATCAATCTCACACGACCCACGAGAAGGAGCACGAGACCGCTTGGATTTTCCACGGGAACCACCTTGCCCTGAGAAGAAAGCAAATAGAAGGGAGGGAATAGGGGATAAGTGCACAAGGTCAAAGGAAAATAAAAACAAACATGCTAGACTAGATTGACAGAGTACACAGGCAGAGACCAAACAGAGGTGCATCGGAAGTTCCGCCTGGCGGCCGGAACTACCGGTGGCGCGAGGCGCACCAGAAGTAATGGTCGTGCCCCCAGCGGTAGTACCGGTGGAGAGGACCCCACCGATAGTACCAGCCGAGCCTTACCGGTAGTACCGGTCAGGGCACGAGAAGGGCAGTTTGACTGGAAATCATAGATCTACGAAACTAGATGAACCAATGGTTGAAATCTAGACAATGTACTGGGGCAATCTAGTCTACAACCGAATCCTAGCCCTACCAAGATCTCCCAAAGCAGTTCTAGCCAAAGAAGGGCCCTAGACATGGCATGTCCTACTCAAGCACAAGAAGTGGCCAGATCTCCATGAATCGAGTATGAGAGGAGCAAATACCAGGGTCCATGGCGGGTGATCGAGGTGGGGAAGAATCCCACGGAGTCGATCTGAGGAGGGACGACCGGAATCGGTGTGGCCAGCGGTGACACCGCGGAGCGCTCCCTGGGTGATCCGAGTTGTTCAGTTGGGGTCAGGGGGCAAGTGGGGAAGAAGATCCAGTGCCCCCTGGCCCGTAACTTAAAGGGGCATCGCTCGACCGGTAGTACCGACTAGGGGCCGGAACTACCGATGACACCGGAAGTTTAGGACAGAGCGGTATTACCAGTCAGAGCGTAATTTCTAGGAAATTAGGCCCTGACTGGTAGTACCGGCTATGGCCGGAACTACTGGTGATTCACAAGAAAAGCTCTCCAGATTTTGACTGGCAAGAGAGTGACCTTGTGCAGGAAAAAGAGGGTTAAGGGGAGGAGAAAAGGCTTGGGATAGAAGGCACAAACTAAGAAGAAACGACAAAATAAGCTCCAACAATGAAAAACAACACCCAAAAACATAGAATACAAAGGGGAAGCAAACAAAAACAATGTCGGTGGCCTAGGCCACCATATATGAGTATATTTCGCTTGACACCACGAAGATGTATCTTGGGTTCATTACCAAAACTCATCATTTAAGCTCATTTTGTCTCCTTGAGAGACCATAAAGAATGAATACATTAATATGTGCATAATAGGAAGAGTGTTGGTTCATATGAGGAACTACACTCCCCCTAAAACCAAGCGTACATCCAAACATGATATTCTTTGAGACCCGGGTAGGTGTGCAAGATACTCAAGCCACGTTGCTTGAATCAATGATATTTAGTTCATGCCTCAACTCTCGGAACCTTGCTTCATCAAGTGGCTTCGTGAAAAGATCCGCAAGATTAGCCTTGGTAGGAACATACTCCAAAAAAATGTCTCCTCTTGCAACATGATCCCGAATGAAATGATGACAAATCTCAATGTGCTTGGTCTTGTTGTGTTGTGATACATCCATTTTGCATCACTATTATATGTCTTAATTCACTATTATTCATTGATATATTTTGTATTGAGAGGTGATACTTATGTTATTTCATCTGTTTTTGCATGGTTGATGACTTTTGGAGCATGGACCGCTGTAGTCAAGATTCTGATGGAAAAGGTGCTGTTTGGAGGCAAAATTCGTGAAGATCAGAAAATCCAGGAAAATATATGGAAAATCCTATTCTTCCAGAAGACTAAGGATGCCAGAAGATGGACTGGAGGTGGGCCACAGGGGGCCCACACTACCCCATGGCGCGGGTAAGCCTAGGCCACGCCAAGGAGTGGTGTGGCCGCCCTAGCCCACTCCAGCCTCTCCCCTCTGGCGTATATCAACCTCCCGAAACCCTAAGACTCGGGGAGCGACTAGAGAAAGATTATGCCGCCTTTGCGGGGCGAAAAACACCAAGAGAGAAAGATCTCTCCGGCAAACAGATTTTTGCCGGGGGAATTCCTTCCCGGAGAGGGGAGATCGTCGCCATCAACACCACCATCAAGTTGGACTTCATCGGGATCATCATCATCACCATCATCATCACCATCAGCACCCTCATCACCATCTCCATATTGCTGTAACAATTGGTTGAATCTTGCCATAGTTCATAGGGGAAACTTTCCCGGTGTTGATTACTATTTGTAGTTGATGCTATTGAGTGAACCATTGAATTATTGTTTATGTTCAGATTTTTATACATCATTATTTCATCTCTAATCATGATCCATATGATGTATTGTGAGTAGTTCGTTTTGTTCTTGAGGACATGGGAGAAGTCTTGTTGTTAGTAGTGGAGTTGCGTTGAGAAAGATTCAATAGATTGTTATTTAAGTTGTGGTGTACTTCTTCTAGTGGTGTCATGTGAACGTCGACTACATGACACTTCACCTATATGGGCCTAGGGGAATGCATTGTGTATTTGGCTACTAATCGTAGGGGTTGCTAGAGTGACAGAAACCTGAACCCCCGTTAGAAAACCATTGCACAAGGGACGTAAGGGTCTTAGAGTTTAAAGCTGTGGTTAGGTTTCTACCTTATTTACTTTCTTGTACTTACGAATGTTTGCAAGGGGTTTAATCACAAGTATGTATTAAGTCTTGGATGGGGCGGTACATTAGCACAGGTTCACCCACACAACACTTAGCAAGCTAAAGAAGATTAATCGACTATATGAAGCGAAAGCACTTGACAGTCTTCCCATGTGTCCTCGAGAACGTTTTGTCATCTTAAGTAATACAACCGGCTTGTCCTTTGCTGCATAAAAGATTAGGCCACTTGCTGCATTTACTCCTACTGTCTTTTATTTACTCGTAATTTGTTTACTTGCTTTATCGAAAACCCCTAAAAATCTGTTTGCTAAGTATTTGCAGAGAATTCCTGATCCATACCACTAGCCAGCACCTTCTGCTCCTCGTTGGGTTCGACACTCTTACTTATCGAAACTACTGCGATACACCCCTATACTTGTGGGTCATCAAGACTATTTTCTGGCGCCGTTGCCGGGGAGTGAAGCGCTATTGGAGAGTGGAACTGGTAAAGGAAACTTCTACTTTGAGTATTGTTTACTTCTGCTAGTTGCTTTATTTTCGTTATGGATAATTCACTGAGTTTCTTATTTGGTAATGCTACTACCACTGCTAAGGTAGTAGATAAGCCACCACCTGCTGAGAAAGATGTTTTCAAAATACCTACAAGAATTATTGATCGTGTTATGGATAACTATTATGTTGGGGATGGAACTGTCCATCCCGGTGATCATTTACTCTTTATACACGAATTATGCGGGTTGTTCAAGTGTGCAGGTATTACTACAGATCAAGTTAAGAAGAAGTTATTCTCATTATCACTGAAAGGAAGAGCTGAGGAATGGTATAAGCTGCTGAAGAATGGTCAAGCTCTGGAATGGGAGGAAATAGTGCCTATCTTTTACTCAAAGTTTTATCCTCCTAGTGAGATTCATAAAGATCAGAATCAAATGTACAACTTTTGGCCTCTTGATGGAGAGAGTACAACTCAAGCTTGGGGGAGATTGAAATTACTCATGCTCAAATTTCCCATTCATGAGCTCCCCAACAATATTATTATCAACAACTTTTATGCAAGGCTCCCTCTACATGACAAGGATTTATTGGACGCTTCTTGTGCTGGATCATTCACTCGGATGGAAGAAGAGGCTAAATGGGACCTTCTAGATCGTATTCAAGACAATGCTGAAGCTTGGGAGAATGACAAAGGTAGAAAGTCAGGTATAAATTATGATTATGAATGCATTGAATCTTTTATGGGAACTGATGACTTTCAAAATATTAGTAATCTTTATGGTCTTGATTTGCAAGTTATTACGAATTGTTTTAGAGCTTTTGCTTCCTATATCGAAATTCCCAAAAGGGGATGGAACAAATACCATGCACCTTACAAATATATTGTTGACTATACTCCTATTGGAAGCGCTGAGTATTGCATTATTGATCCCAGCTTACCCGAACCTTATATTGAGAAGATTCCCTTTCTCGAAAAGGTAAGGGACCATCCTATGATAACTAATGTTATCACTAAAAGTAAAAAAAGAACTGTAAAACCTGATGAGCAAATAAACATTGAACCTGTGGTAGCAATTGTGGAAGACCTTGTCACTAAAAGCGTAGAAGACAGGCACATAGTCTTTTGTGAAGATGCTTCTAATATTGTTTCACATCCCAATAGAACTAAAAAGGCTAGTGTTCCTGTGCTTTCAGTTAGAATTGGTGATCATTGCTATTATGGTTTATGTGGTATTGGTGCAAGTTCTAGTGCTATTCCTTATGAGCTTTACAGAGAAATTATGCATGAGATCAGTCCTTGCGAGTTGGAAGAGATTGATGTGGTCATTCACCTTGCTAATAGAGAGACCATCTCTCTAATTGGTATTGTGCGAGACGTGGAAGTTCTTTGCGGTAAGATTAAATACCCCCGCTGATTTTTTAGTACTTGGTTCAGCTGCTAGTAAAACTTATCCTATTATTTTTGGTAGACCTTTCTTGAGTACTTGTGGGGCTATTATTGATTGCAAGAGGGAGAAAATCTTGACTAAGTTTGATGGGGAATCCTATGAGTTTAACTTTTTGAAATTTGCTAAAGAACCTTGCGAAGAGGAAACCCATAATGAGGATTTTAGGGTTGAACAACTTGCTTCTATTTCTCTTAAATATCCCTGATGATCTTAAATATGCTTTTATTGATGACAAAAAGATATATCATATTATTATTAGCGCTAAACTTTCAGGAGAGGAAGAAGAAAGATTATTGGAAGTTTTGAAGAAACACCGAGGAGCTATGGGCTATACTCTGGATGATTTGAAAGGGATTTCACCTACTATATGTCAGCATTCTATCAACATAGAACCAGATGCGAAGCCAGTAGTGGAGCACCAACGACATTTAAATCCTAAGATGAAGGAAGTGGAAAGGAATGAGGTATTGAAACTCCTTAATGCTGGTATTATTTACCCTATTGCTGATAGTGAATGGGTTAGTCCTGTTCATTGTGTTCCTAAAAGGGAGGTATTAACGTTGTCCCTAATGATAATGATGAACTTATTCCTCAAAGAATAGTGGTAGGCTATAGGATGTGCATCGATTTTAGGAAAGTCAATAAAGTCACTAAGAAAGATCACTACCCGCTTCCTTTTATTGATCAAATGTTGGAAAGGTTGTCTAAAAAGACCCATTTTTGTTTTCTTGATGGTTATTCTGGTTTCTCTCAAATTTCCGTTAAACAACAAGATCAAGAAAAAACTACTTTTACTTGCCCTTATGGAACTTATGCGTATAGACGTATGCCTTTTGGTTTATGTAATGCTCCTGCTACTTTCCAAAGGTGCATGTCTGCTATCTTTCATGGCTTTTGTGAGGAAATTGTAGAAGTGTTCATGGATGACTTTTCTGTCTACAGAACTTCTTTTGATAATTGTCTGCACAACCTTCATAAAGTTTTGCAGAGATGTGAAGAAACTAATCTTATTCTTAATTGGGAGAAATGCCACTTCATGGTTAATGAAGGGATTGTTCTTGGGCATAAAGTTTCTGAAAGAGGCATAGAAGATGATAGAGCTAAGGTTGAGGCAATTGAGAAGATGCCATGCCCAAGAGACATAAAAGGTATTCGTAGTATCCTTGGTCATGCTGGTTTCTATAGAAGGTTTATTAAAGATTTTTCCAGGATATCAAAAACCCTTACTAATCTTCTTCAAAAAGATGTACCCTTCGTTTTTAATGATGATTGTAAGGAAGCTTTTGAAACTCTTAAAAAGGCTTTAACTATAGCCCCTATTGTTCAACAACCTGATTGGAGTTTACCCTTTGAAATAATGTGTGATGCTAGTGATTTTGCTGTAGGTGCTGTCCTTGGGCAACATATTGATAAAAAGCTAAACGGTATCCATTATGCTAGTAAGACTCTAGACGCTGCTCAAAGGAACTATGCTACTACTGAAAAGGAATTTCTAGCTGTTGTTTTTGCTTGTGATAAGTTTAGGCCCTATATTGCGGACTCAAAAGTAACCATTCATACTGATCATGCTGCTATTAAATATCTTATGACAAAGAAGGACGCTAAGACTAGGCTTATTAGATGTTACTACTTTTACAAGAGTTTGATCTACACATAGTAGATCGAAAGGGTGCTGAAAATCCTGTAGCTGATAATTTATCTCGTTTGGAAAACATCTGTTTTGATCCTATGCATGTTAATGATAGTTTTCCAAATGAAAAATTAGCCGCAGTAGGGGTGAACTCGCGATAAAGCCCTTGGTATGTTGATTATGCTAACTTTATTGTCTCCAAGTATTTCCCTCCAACTTTTATAGCTCAGCAAAGAAGAAAGTTCGTTTATGATTTGAGGTATTATTTTTGGGACGACCCACACTTATACAAAGAAGGGGTTGATGGTATTATGCGAAGATGTGTTCTAGAGTATGAACAAAAAGAGATATTGCATAAATGTCATGGGAGCGCCTCTGGAGGACATCATGCGGGAGATAGAACTGCACAAAAGGTATTACAATCAGGTTTCTACTGGCCTACCTTTTTTAAAGATGCAAGAAAATTTGTTTTATCTTGTGATGAATGTCAACGTGTTGGTAATATTTCTAGACGCAATGAAATGCCTATGAACTACTCTCTAGTTATTGAACCTTTTGATTGTTGGGGATTCGACTTTATGGGTCCTTTCCCTCCTTCGAAGGGTTACACTCATATTCTTGTTGCCGTTGATTATGTTACTAAGTGGGTAGAAGCCATTCCTACGAAAAGTGCTGACAGGGAAACCTCTCTAAAAATGCTTAAGGATGTTATCTTTCCTAGGTTTGGAGTGCCTAGGTATCTCATGACTGATGGGGGTTCTCATTTCATTCATGGAGGTTTCAGGAAGACCCTCGCTAAGTATGATGTTAATCATAGAATTGCTTCAGCTTACCACCCCCAAACTAGCGGGCAAGTAGAGTTATCGAATAGAGAAATTAAATCTATCTTGCAAAAGACTGTTAACAGGTCTAGGAAAAACTGGGCTAAGAAGTTGAATGATGCTTTATGGGCTTATAGAACTGCTTATAAGAATCCTATGGGAATGTCTCCTTATAAAATGGTTTATGGGAAAGCTTGCCACTTACCTTTAGAATAAGAACACAAAGCTTACTGGGCAGTGAAAGAACTAAATAGAGATTGTAAGCTAGCTGGTGAGAAAAGGCTTTTTGACTTAAGTTCTTTTATGAATGGAGAAGTGAAGCCTATGAGAATGCTAGGCTCTTTAAAGAAAAAGTTAAAAGATGGCATGACAAGCGAATACTTAAGAGAGAATTCCATGTTGGTGAGAAAGTTCTATTGTATAGGTCTCATCTCAGATTTGTTGCAGGTAAGCTACTATCAAACTGGGAAGGACCTTTCAACATTGAAGAAGTATACCGTTCAGGAGCAATAAAATTTTCTTCTCTAAAAGATAATACTACACAAGTAGGGAATGGACAGCGACTCAAACACTATATTGCTGGAGATTCTTACAATGAAGATGTTGATGCCTTTCAAGTTATAACTCCAGAGAAATTCATTGAGGACCAAATTCAGAGACCTGCAGAGTCCGTTTCCAACTAGGTAATAGTTCTGGTAAGAAAAGTTCCGCGAAAACACAATCCAGCTATACTTTTGCAGTTTTCAGTCAATGAGTAAAGCTACGAAGCGAAAAAGGGACGGAACTGGACCCAGGGTGGCCCACACCACCCCATGGCACGGGCCCACCCCTGGCCGCGCCACTAGGTGGTAAGGCCACCCAGGACTTCGTTTTCAACCCGTTTTCTCCCAATACCTTCCTTTTGATATGAAACTTCGTAATATATAACCCCTGGATCCCCCGAGGTTCGTATATCGTGTTTCCGTCATGTTTTTGTTTCGATCTGTTTCTATCAGGTAGAATCCCAGATTTGGAGCCACAATGTCTTCCTCTGGATCATCCAAAGGAGATTCTTTAGAGGATATCATCAACCCATACATGAGAGAATTGAAGATTCATCCCAAGGAGTTGTTGCTCGAAGGTGGGGAGGTCCGGATTACGGAGGTTCAAGGCCCTAAAGGTGAAGGAAGTCTGGAGGACAGGATGGAAGCACTGGAGCAAGAAGTCTTTAGGTATAGGAAGATGGCGGAGCGCGAAGTGGACATCATCCATAAGATTTGTTCCGAACTCATCGTCGAGCACCAAAAGGAGACTGCTGAACTCAAAGACGAAGTCTTCTCACTTCGCCAAACAACCAACGAACTGCAAGCACAGTTCTATGACGTTCAAAATCAAAACTGTGAGTATGAGGCTAGATTTAAACGCATAAGTGCTGCTGCAAGTTTCAGGATTTTGGAAACCACGATGTCCTTTGTTGATGGGAAGCCTTTACCCTGGAAGACGGACGAAGAGGAGAGTATACCACCACCACCAAAGGAGTGATTTGTCATCAGGTTTGGCATCCCCTTGGTTTGTTCCAAGCTTGGGGGAGTGCCGCGGTATCATACCACTATCTTCCATTCTTTTTACCTTATTAGTAGAGTCATATCATGAATAGAGGAGTTATTATGTAGTATGGTTTGCATTATGGAAGTGTCCCCTCTCTCGTTAGATTTGTATCCTTTGGTGTGGTTTTTCGTTATGGAATATTAATGAGAAGTTCTATCATTCACTCTTTTGCATAGCTTATATTAGTTTTCAATTCGTGGTTATAGGATTGATCTTGTTGTTAGTATTGATAGCACTCTGGGATCATTGAGTTAATTTAGTTGGTTTTGGCAAACCTGGCTCGGTCAGTAGCAACACCCTTTTTGATAGTTGAAAAGAAAAAGATAGAAGTACTCGAGAGAAAAATAATTTCATCATGTTTCTTTCTTGATTTGCTCATAAGTTTAGTATTCTCTAGTTAAGTTCTTTTGTGCTTCCAAGGAAGATTGCATGTTTGTCTTTATCACTTGTATGTTGGTTTGTTTCCTTCAACTCTTATACTTGCTACCCAGCCTTGCTAGCCAAAAACCTGTACTGAGAGGGAATTCTTCTCGTGCATCCATCTCCCTTAAACCAAAACATTTGCCATTTGTGTCCACCATACCTACCTAGTAGCATTATTGCTATTCCAAGTAAATTCTTCTTTTGTCTACCTCCCAAATTAAACTTGTTATGCGAAAATTAGTGATTAAAGCTCCCACGAACTTGATGGCACACTTTACTTTCTTGCATTTAATAAACTTGAACCATTGGGTCCTTCTTTGTTGTGTATATGGTTGCGCTTTATGAGTTGAAGTTAGCCGAACCATGTATCATGGGGACCGCTTTCAACACTTCATTTGGTACTTTGTACCTAGTTGATATCATGTTCTTTTGCTTATGGATCCCGGGGGTGTGAAATAAAAGTGGAACTTGTAAGATCATGGTGTTTATATGTGTGTTAGAGAAACGCCTGGGCCGCTAGCCTAAGCCATGCCTAATCATGGTGGAAACTTGCATCATAACTATAGTGAGCATTCTATGAAGCATCCTCAATAAAAATCTATGCAAATAGCAAATAAAAAGATCGCTAAGATGCTCACTGTCTGCTTGCCTTGTCATTTTGATTATGGGATAGCTCCTGTGTCATGTGCAAGGGGTACCCCGTTGGTGGTTCTCAATGATACGCATGTATTTACAATAACAAGAGCTTGCTCGTGACTGAAGTTGAGTAGCATGAGGACCAGTACTCATAAGTAAGGGGCATGAGATTTCAACTTATAACTTGTCAAGCATATCCTCTTAGTTGTGTCACTTTTACCTTAATCACCTAAAGATGCCTATGATAGGGGCAATGAGAGCTAAAAGCTAGTAAGTATCATAATTTTTGGGAGCTCTTTTTGAGACTTGCAATCCCTTGTTCCCTCTGCGAAGGGCCTTTCTTTTACTTTGTAGTTGAGTCAGTAAACCTACTCCCTTCTATCTCAGCACGTATTTTGAGTTGTTGTGTTTTATTCATTCATATGTTGATTTATTCAATCATGTTTCTTATGTTCCTTGTTTTGCACATTGCTCTTATCTTGATGTTTACTACTTTGAAAGCTATCATTGAAAAACCAGCTATTTGTGAACTCCAGCAAATTATCAACTATTCTTCGACCAAGAGCTATGTTTGCCATTACCAATTATGATTCACTTTATGTATCTTTATTGTGTTTCCTTTACTTATTACAAGTTGAGTTATATAATAGTGAGTTGTCTTCTATTATGATCTATGTATTTGATGAATGTGATGCTTCTTGTCTGTATTCTTTTATCAACTCTTCACTCCATAAACCTGAGGCCATGTTTATTGAGCTCGGTTTCGCTTGGGGACAAGCAAAGTCTAAGCTTGGGGGAGTTGATACGTCCATTTTGCATCACTATTTTATGTCTTAATTCACTATTATTCATTGATATATTTCATATTGAGAGGTGATACTTATGTTATTTCATCTAGTTTTGCATGGTTGATGACTTTTGGAGCATGGACCGCTACAGTCAGGATTCTGATGGAAAATGTGCTGTTTGGAGGCAAAATTCGCGAAGATCAGAAAATCCGGGAAAATATACGGAAAATCCTATTTTTCCAGAAGACTAAGGATGCGAGAAGATGGAGTGGAGATGGGCCACAGGGGTCCCACACCACCCCATGGCGGGGGCAAGCCTAGGCCGCACCAGGGAGTGGTGTGGCCGCCCTGGCCCACTCTAGCCTCTCCCCTCTGGCGTATATCAACCTCTCGAAACCCTAAGACTCGGGGATCGACTAGAGAAAGATTCCGCCACCTCTGCAGGGCGGAAAACACCGAGAGAGAAAGATCTCTCCGGCAGACACATTTCTGTCGGGGGAATTCCTTCCCGAAGAGGGGAGATCATCGCCATCAACACCACCATCAAGCTGGACTTCATCGGGATCATCATCATCATCACCATCAGCACCCTCATCACCATCTCCATATTGCTGTAACAATTGGTTGAATCTTGCTATAGTTCATAGGGGAAACTTTCCTGGTGTTGATTACTATTTGTAGTTGATGCTATTGAGTGAACCATTGAATTATTGTTTATGTTCAGATTGTTATACATCATTATTTCATCTCTGATCATGATCCATATGATGTCTTGTGAGTAGTTCATTTTGTTCTTGAGGACATGGGAGAAGTCTTGTTGTTAGTAGTGGAGCGTTGAGAAAGATTCAATAGATTGTCATTTAAGTTGTGGTGTACTTCTTCTAGTGGTGTCATGTGAACGTTGACTACATGACACTTCACCTATATGGGCCTAGGGGAATGCATTGTGTATTTGGCTACTAACCGTAGGGGTTGCCGGAGTGACAGAAACCTGAACCCCCGTTAGGAAACCATTGCACAAGGGACGTAAGGGTCTTAGAGTTTAAAGTTGTGGTTAGGTTTCTACCTTAATTACTTTGTTGTACTTACGGATGTTTGCAAGGGGGTTTAATCACAAGTATGTATTAAGTCTTGGATGGGGCGGTACATTAACACAGGTTCACCCACACAACACTTAGCAAGATAAAGAAGATTAATCGACTATATGAAGCGAAAGCACTTGACAGTCTTCCCATGTGTCCTCGAGAACGTTTGGTCATCTTAAGTAATACAACCGGCTTGTCCTTTGCTGCATAAAGGATTGGGCCACTTGTTGCATTTACTCCTACTGTCTTTTATTTACTCGTACTTTGTTTACTTGCTTTATCGAAAACCCCTAAAAATCCGTTTGCTAAGTATTTTCAGAGAATTCCTGATCCATGCCACTAGCCAGCACCTTCTGCTCCTCGTTGGGTTCGACACTCTTACTTATCGAAAATATTGTGATACACCCCCTATACTTGTGGGTCATCATGTTGCACCGGGTTGTGAGCAATAGCAATGGCACTCTCATTGTCACAAAGAAGTGGCACCTTGTTGAAAGAGATTCCAAGATCCTTCAAGGTTTGCTTCATCCATTGCAATTGACCACAACAACTTGCAGCGAAGATCTACTCAGCTTCAACGGTGGACATAGACACGCAGTTTTGCTTCTTCGAGGACCAACAACCAACGATCTTCCAAGAAATTGACAAGCACCAGAGGTTGACTTCCTTTCCACTTTGTGTCCTACCCAATCCGAGTCTGTGTATCCAATGAAGTCAAAGCTGGCTCCCTTGGGGTACCACAGCCCAAAGTTAGGGGTATGAACCAAATATCAAAAGATTCTCTTGACCGTCACCATGTGGCTTTCCTTTGGTGCGGCTTGGAATCTTGCACACATACCCACACTCAACATAATATCTGGTCGAGATGCACAAATATAGAGCAAAGAACCAATCATCGAGCGATAAAGCTTTTTATCCAGATCCTTACCCTTGGGATCGAGATAAAGATTAACCTGTGTGGGCATGGGAGTTTTGACTCCATTTACTTGATCAAGGTTTAACTTCTTGAGCGTATCTTGGACATATTTAGCTTGGTTGATGAAGGTCCCTTTCCTCAATTGTTTGACCTCAAAGCCAAGAAAGAATTCCAACTCCCCCATCATAGACATCTCAAAGCGGTCGGTCACGAGCTTAGCAAAATCCTCATTAAAATCTTTGTTAGTAGACCCAAAGATAATATCATCAACATAGATATGGCAAATGAACAAGCTTCCTCCAATTTTCTTAGTAAAAAGAGTGGGATCAATGAGGCCTACTTCGAAACCACGGTCTAACAAGAGCTCTCTAAGGCACTCATACCACGCACGTAGGGCTTGTTTGAGACCATATAGTGCCTTGTCGAGTTTGTAGACATGGTCCAGAAAGAGGGGATCCTCAAAACCCGGAGGTTGCTTGACATACACCAATTCTTTTAAAGGACCATTAAGAAAAGCACTATTAACATCCATTTGTCGCAATTTAAAGTTATGATGGGTAACATAAGCAAGAACCATGTGAATGGATTCTAGACGAGCAACGGGAGCATAAGTTTCACCATAGTCTATGCCCTCAACTTGAGAGTATCCTTGAGAAACTAACCTTGCTTTGTTGTGGATGACTATACCATTGGCATCCCTCTTGTTCTTGAAGATCCACTTGGTCCCAATCACATTTTGACAATCTTTGGGTCTCTTCACAAGTGACCACACCTTGTTCCTCTTGAAGTTGTGGAGTTCTTCATTCATAGCGTCAAGCCAATCATCATCTTCAAGATCTTCGAAGACCTTTTGGGGCTCAACATGAGAAATAAACGCATGATGAGAACTAAAAGAGGTTAGTTGTCTCCTAGTAGTGGAGCCCCTATTGAAATATCCATAAACATTATCAAGGATATGGCCATCTTTGATGAGCTTGGCGAAACGGTATGCTTGACGGCGAGCTTGGGTCTCAAGAGGAGGTTCTTGAGCAACCACTTGGTTATCACCATGGTTCGAGTCCCTGCCTTGACTATATGCACGAACTTGATCACTATCTTCATCAACATCAACCAAAGGAGAGACATCATCCTTTGGTGGAGAGACATTAGCTTAGCATTGGTCATTGTTAGCTTGACCTTCTTAAACTTGACCTTGAGCATTATTGACATGAGGAGCTTCACTATCTTGGTGAGGTAGAGCTTGATTGACTTGAGTTAGACTTGATCTTGGAGAGTCATGTACATGAAGATCTTGAGAAGAGCTTGGAGAACCTTGAGAAGCAATAAGTTGACCTTGAGGTGCAATATGGTCTTGTGAGAGTGAAGGCTCCGCTTGAGTGGAGCTTGGTACTTCTCCTTCGGCCATAAGGGGATCCTCGATAGGGTGGAAGAAACCCACACCCATTCTTCTTATGGCTTGGGGAGGAATTTCATCACTTGGATCACGAACACCATCTTGCCTCACAAGAGACTCATGATCTTCATCAAACTCGACATTGCTAGATTCTTCAACCCTTCCTATTGCTTTGTTGTAGACTCTATAGGCATGGGATTGATTTGAGTACCCAACAAAGATCCCTTCTTGATCCCTAGACTCAAACTTCGACAAGCGGACACCTTTCTTGAGGAGGAAACATCTACAACCAAACACCACGAAGTACTTGACATTTGGCTTGCGACCGGTGAGAAGTTCATATGGAGTCATGTTCTTCTTCTTGCGTAGGTAGAGGCAATTGGTTACATGGCAAGCGGTTGAGATGGCTTTGGCACAAAAGTTATATGGTGACTTGAATTCTGCCAACATGGTCCGGGCCGCATCCATCAAAGTACGGTTCTTCCTTTCGGCAACACCATTTTGTTGAGGGGTGTAAGGAGTTGAATATTGATGTTTGATCCCCTCATCACTAAGAAACTCATCCGATGTGTAGTTCTTGAATTCGGTGCCATTGTCACTTCTAATGTTGAGGATCGTAGCATTGTGTTTCCGTTGCACTTGATTGGCAAAGTCGATGACGGTTTGTTGAGTCTCGCTCTTGAACTTGAAGTAGACCCAAGTGTATCTTGAGAAGTCGTCAACAATTACCAAACAATACTTCTTCCCACCAAGGCTATCATGAGAGGGAGGCCCAAAAAGATCCATGTGGAGAAGCTATGCTGACTTGTGTATTAACGAGCTTGTTGGGGAACCCCAAGATGAAGGTATGATGAGCACAACAGTAAGTTTTCCCTCAGTCATGAAACCAAGGTTATCAATCCAATAGGAGCAAGGAAACACCTCCGAGGTGTTGCTGGCTGGACTTTGGCAGGGCGCACTACCGATGCCAGCAGCAACGTGGAAACCTGCACAACACAACCACAGAACTTTGCCCCCAACTTAGAGTGAGGTTGTCAATCTCACCGGTTTCGCTGAAAACAAAGGATTAAATGTATTGTGTGGAAGAAGGTAATAGCTTGCAGAAAGTAAACAGAAAGGCAGTAAACAGTTGTAGATTGATGGTAAAACAAAGGACCAGGGTCCATAGTTCACTAGTGGTGGCTCTCCTTAAGATAGATAACATGTTGGGTGAACAAATTACAGCGAGGCAATTGACAAACATCGAGAAAGCAATACATGCAAATACTAAACATCTTGACTCCTTTGAGATTTGATTGGGCATTACAACATTATACATATACCATAATCCAACTGCATCTATGACTAATAATCCACCTTCAGGTTATCATCCGAACCCCCTCCAGTATTAAGTTGCAAGCAATAGATAATTGCATTATGCTTTGTGTGTAAAGTAAACAATACGATTGTTCTATGAACAAAGGATTGTTGTTTTCTCCCTAGTAGAAACAACACATCTAGTACCTTAGACATTTCTGTCACTTCCCTAGATTACTAGAGGCATGAACCCACTATCGAGCATAAATACTAACTCTTGGAGTTGCTAGCATCTACTTGGCCAATATAGCTACTAACAACGGAAAGCATGCAAGATCACAAATAATAAATACATGATACAACCAATAATCAATCTGAAATAGCATCTCAATATCCATCGGATCCCCGCAAACACAACATGTAGGATTACAAATAGATGATCTTGATCATGAACGGAGCTCACAAGATCTAAACATGATATCACAAAGGAGAAGAACCAGCCATCTAGCTACTACATGGACCCGTAGTCCAGAGATGAACTACTCACGCATCACACCGGAGGCTTGCATGGTGATGAAGAAGCCCTCCAGGGTGAATTCCCCTCTCCAGCAAGGTGCCGGGAAGAGCTTCAGATCCCTCCCGATCTAGGGATGGAGATGACGGCGGCTACAGACTCTTTCGTGGAATTTTTGATCGGGTACTTTGGGTTTCTGTATTGGAGGCATCTTATAGGCGAAAGGGGAGGCCGAGGGGTGCCTGAGGCGGCCAGACCACCCCTGGCGTGGGCCAGGCTTGGCCGCGCGGCTAGGTGGTGTGGCGGCCCCCTGGCCCCTCTCCGTCTTGTATTCTGGATCCATGTCCCCCTCGGTGAAAAACTTACTTTGGATTTTGTCCCATCCAATTCCGAAAATATTCATTTTCTGACTTTCCTGGAACCAAAAATAGAAGAAAACAGGCAGCTGGCACTGTGGCTCTTGTTAATAGGTTAGTCCAAGAAAGTGTATAAAAAGTACTCCAAAGTGTGGAAAAAACATAAGAACGTAGATAAAACCAAGCATGGAACATCAAAAATTATGGATACGTTAGCAACGCATCAACATCCCCAAGCTTAAATCCTGCTTGTCCTCGAGTAGGTAAGTGATAAAAAGAAAGAATAATTTTTGAGGTGACATGCACCATCAAAGCCTTGATCAAAGTATTTGTAAAACATTCAAAGCTGGGATCATAGTACTTCAATCATAACCTGAAAGACAAAGTTCTAGCAATAAGCAAAGAAACTATGATGCAACATGAAAAGGCACAAACAAAAGATTCATGAATAACAATGCTTTGCAAGACGTTTGTTTGTTTCACATAAAGAAAACATAGCATAGTGGCATTCATCTTGTCCCTCATAGAGTAGCAAACATAAATGCATAGGACACCTTCAAAGTTCATAAGAGTGACTAGATACAAATAGTTTAAGAACAAGCAATATCAAAGTTATGCATCAATCAACAAGTCTTGGGACAATGCACATAGAACTAAGAATGGCCACTATACTCTAACTATAAAGGCCTTCATAGAAGGAAGTAGGGATTCAAGTTTCATAAAGAGCTTCCAAAAATTATGGTACTTATTAGCTTTCAGCTCTCATTGCCCCTATCATAAGCATCTTGAAGTGATTCAGGTTAAAGTGAACAAACTATGGTGTATATGCTTGACGAAGTATAAGTTGGAAATCTCATGTCCCTTGAATACGAGGGCCGCTCCTCATGCTACTCAAGTTTAGTTACCGGTAAGTTCTTGTCATAGTAAGTACATGTGTATCATAGAGAACAGCCAACCGGTTACCCCTTGCCCAATGATATGGAAGAATCCCCATATCAAAATGACAAGGCAAGTAGACAATGAGGTGAAGGAAATGTGCCCTGAGAGGCAATAATAAAGTTGTTATTATGTATTCCTTATATATGATAGATGTTTATTTTGCATGCTATAATTGTAATGATAGGAAACGTCAATACATGTGTGTTTAATAAACAAAAAGGGTTCCTAGTTATGCCTCTCTTATAGACTAGCTCGTTGATTAACAAGGTGATCAAAGTTTCCTAATCATGGACATTGGATGTTGTTAATAACGAGGTCACAACATTTGTGAAATGATGTGATGAACATTCATCTGAAGTATAGCATTACGATCAAAGTCATTATGTTTATATTGCTATAACATCATACGAAGTAATCTTAGTCCTTAAACCATGAGATCATGTTAATTGCTAACACCAGAAGAGTATCTTGATAACATCAAACGTCACACCATAATAGGGTGACTATAAAGATGGGTTCAGTGCTACGAAGGTGTTATGTTGAGGCTCATGGATCAAGAGTGGAATTTGTCAATCCTGATGACGGATAGATATACTCTAGGCCCTCTCGGTGATATCACATTAAGATAGCTTGCAAGCAAGTGATGTGATCACTATAATGTTATATCACGGGAACGAGAAAAGAGTGCATGTTGGTAACAAGATCAAACTAGGTATTTGGATACCGATGATCAAATATTGGACATGTATTATATCATGAGACAAAGGGATTAAGTTACTAGCGTTAAAGGTTCTCACGATCACAGAAGTCATTGTCGAATGTGCGGGAGTCAGTATGAATCTCTAGGTCCCGCTTCTGATTATTGATCTGAGAGGAGTCTCAATCATGTCTGCATTATTCGCGAACTGTAGGGTGGCACACTTAAGGGTTGTCGGACACCATTTTGGAGCACATATGTTTCAAACGAAAGAATTGCAAAGCGCATGAATTATTTCGATAGAAACCGGAATTATTTTGGGTGAAATTGCAGAAAGTGGTTCTGCATGTGATATTGAAATGTTGCAAGGGGTTTTATGTGAATGTTTGTTAATTAAAGTAATTAACAAATTCTAAATAAAATAAATAAAATAGTTTTATTAATTGAGAGTTGCATTAAATTTGGTGGAAGTTTAATGCATGTGAGTGGAATTTTTGGTGGAGCTTGAATTGATGTGAGTGGAGCTTCCACCACATGAATGAGGAAGAGCTTGGGGAACCCCCCTTGGCCGCCGGCCATGGGAGGGGAGGAGCCCCCCTCTCCTATAAAAATCCCCCCTCTCCTCCCTCACAAAGCACACCTCTTCATGAAGGATCTCTCTCCCCCTCTAGATATATTCCCCCATGGTCTTGGATTAGCGAGATACATGTTCCCGGTGGCCTTGCATCCGGAAGGAGTTGCTTCTTCCGCTGATTCGCTAGAGCGAGGAGGTGGAGGTTTTCCGGTGGCTTGAACGTGTGTGCGAGGATGGATGCGCTGCTGCTTTATGGCACTAGGACTTCCAAACGATCTTGAGATTGGCAAGCGTATGACTACATCATCCACGAGTTCCAACTCATTAACAAAACTCTGTTGTCTTCGAGGGTAAGTTCTCTATGGATGTATATCCACATGTTGCTCTGTTTCTAGTAGATAGATCTTGGCGTATAGTTCTCATCGTAGGAATTTTTTGTTTTCTATGTTGTGAACCCAATAGTGGTATCAGAGCCTGATCTATGCATAGGTGCTTTTCACGGGTAGTACACATATGTTTATATGTGGGCGATGATGATCATGTTATTGCTTCTTTCATGTATTTTGGATATTGGTGGCATAGTGGGATGAAGCGGCCCGGACCAACCTTACATGTCATCATACATGAGACCGGTTCCACGACTGGCATGCAACTAGTTTTGCATAAGTGGCTGGCGGGTGTCTGTCTCTCCTACTATAGTCAATATCTGATTTACAACGAGTTGCTAATAACTTGGTTATCCTCGTTGTGGTTCCATTGCTAATAACTTGCAATGGATAAATTAGAGGCATCTAGTTTAGATTGTTGCTGGACTAGTGTATTGATATGGTAAATGTTGTAAGTAGATGTATGGTAGATACTCTTACAAAAAACTTAACATGTAAGTTCCATAGACCTTGGCCTTACACACAAAGGAATGATAGAGATCATACCACGATGCAAATGATAGAGATCAAATGCATGGACCATATCATCTCACTTTACACATTAGATGTTTACATCTTATACTGCTAGTTTGGCGCTTTTAGTAGCATTGTAAGATGATCCCTCATTTAGATATCAAGATAAAATGTGTTCTTCCTTGAGTATGCACCGTTCTATAGAATGTGTTTCGAGACATCACATGATGATCGGGTGTACTCGACTCCGCGCTTTCATACAACGGGTGTAAGACAGTTTTACACATGCGAATACTAAGGTTCTTACTTGGCGAGCCTATCATGTACAGACATGGCCTCGGGACACGGACCGAAAGGTTAAGCATGAGTCATGTAGTTTATATGATGCCCATATAGATGCTCGCCTTTGAAGCTACACCGACTCACGTGATGATCGGACTTGGTGTAGTGGATTTGGTTCATGTAATCACCACAAAGACACGAGGGATGTCGTTTTTGAGTGGGAGTTTATTAGTAATTTGGATTAGTTGAACTCAATCTATCATAAACTTAGTCTAAATAAACTTTACAAATTCTGTTGTAGATGGCACCACCTGCTTTTAATTTCAATGTGTTCATGGAGAAAGAGAAACTTGCTGCGAATGGTAGCAACTTCACCAACTGGGCTATGAATTTGAGGATTCTCCTCACTGCTGCACAAAAGAAATATGTGCTAGAGGCGCCGCTAGGCCCCCCACCAGCTCCTGATGCCCCTGACGAGGAAAAGAATGTCTACATAACTCGTCAAGAGGACCACAACTTAGTTCATTGCGGCATACTGTATGGGCTAGAGCCAGAACTTTGAAAGCGTTTCGAAAATGGCAATGCCTTTGATACCATGGGAGAATTGAAAATGATTTTCGACACCCATGCTGCCGTAGAGAGTTATAATGCTTCTGAAAAGTTCTTTAGCTGCATGATGGAGGAGAACAGCTCCGTTAGTGAGCATGTACTCAAAATGTCTGGGTACGCCGATAAGCTGGTGTCCTTGGGAATAACGATTCCCATTGACTTAGGCATACATCATGTTCTCCAATCTCTGTCACCTAGCTACAAGAGCTTCGTGATGAAGTATAACATGCAGGGCATGAAGATGTCTCTTCCCGAGCTTCGATCAATGCTTAAGACTGCAGAAGTGGAGATTAGGAAAGAACATCAAGTGTTGATGATCAATAAGACCACCGGTTTCAAGAAGGACAAGAAAGGAAAGCGTAAGGGAAAGAAGGGCGGCAAATCTGTTGCCGCACCTAAAAAGAAATCCCAAGCTGGCCCTAAGTCTGATACCGAGTGCTACTATTGCAAGGGGACTGGCCATTGGAAGCGCAACTGCCCCAAGTATTTGGCAGACAAGAAGGCCAGCAAGGCAAACAAAGGTATATGTGATATACATGTTATTGATGTGTACTTGACTAGTACTCACAGTAGCACCTGGGTATTTGATACGAGATTAGTTGCTAATATATGTAACTCGATTCAGGGGTTGTGGAACAAGTGACAGCTAGTAAGGGGTGAGGTCACGATGCGGGTTGGCAATGGATCAAGAGTTGATGTGATCGTCGTGAACGCTGCCTCTCCATATGCCGTTGGGATTAGTGATAAATATAAATAATTGTTATTTGGTGCCTGCACTAAGCATGAACATTGTATCCGGATCGTGTTTGATGTGAAGTGGTTATTCCTTTAAATCAGAAAACAATGGTTGTTTGATTTATATGAATGATATCTTTTATGGCCAATGCACCTGTGTTGAATGGTTTATTTTTGTTGGATCTCGATAGTAGTATTACGCATATTCATTATGTTGATGCTAAAAGGATTAAACTTGATAATGATATATCTGCATATATGCGACACTGCCATCTAGGTCATATTGGCGTTAAACGCATGAAAAAACTCCATTCTGATGGACTTTTGGAATCACTTGATTTTGAATCATTTGATACATGTGAGCCATTTTCCGGTTCAATGGAACGGGCGATAGATTCTTGGAAATCATACATACTGATGTGTCTGGACCAATGAGTGTGTCGGCGCGAGGTGGATATTGTTATTTTGTTACTTTTGCGGATTATTTGAGTAGATACGGGTATATCTATTTGATGAAACATAAGTCTAAAACCTTTGAAAAGTTCAAGGAATTTCAGAATGAAGTGGAAAATCATCGTAACAAAAATATCAAATTTCTGCGGTTCGACCGTGGAGGAGAGTATCTTAGTTACGAGTTTGGTACACATATGAAAGAGTGTGGAATAGTTTCACAACTCACGCCTACCGGAACACCACAACGTAATGGTGTGTTGAAACGTCGTAATCGTACTTTATTAGATATGGTTTGATCTATGATGTCTCTGACTGACTTGCCACTGTCATTTTGGGGTTATGCATTGGAAACCGCTACATTCACTTTAAATCGGGCACCATCTAAATCCGTTGAAACGACACTGTATAATTATGGTTTGGAGACAAACCTAAGCTATCATTTCTTAAAGTTTGGGGATGCGATGTTTATGTGAAGAAACTTCAGCCGGATAAACTCGAACACAAAGCGGAAAAATGTGTCTTCATAGGATACCCTAAGGAAACGATTGGGTATACCTTCTATCACAGATCCAAGGGCAAGGTTTTTGTTGCCAAGAATGGATCCTTTCTTGAGAAGGAGTTTCTCGCGAAAGGTGTGAGTAGTCGGAAGGTAGAACTCGAAGAGGTTACTGAACCTTCTCTTCATGAAATGGCGAGTAGCGCAGCACCGGAAGTTGTTTCGGAGTTGACTTCACCTAATGAAGAGAGAGCTAATGATATTGATCATGAAACTCCGAAAGAGGACACTACTGAACCTCGTAGGTCAAGCAGGACACGTGCAGCTCCTGAACTGTACGGCAATCCTGTTATGAATTTCATGATTGATGAAATAGATGACCCTGCGATGTACGAAGAAGCGATGATGAGCCCGGATTCCAACAAATGGCTAGAAGCCATGAAATCCGAGATGGAATCCATGTACGAAAACCAGGTTTGGACCTTGGTGGACTTACCTCACGATCGAAAGGCCGTTGAGAATAAATGGATTTTCAGAAGAAAAACTGATGCTGATGGTAATGTGACCATCTATAAAGCTCGACTTGTCACAAAGGGGTTTCGACAAATTCAAGGAGTTGACTACAATGAGACATTCTCTACCATCGCGATGCTTAAGTCGGTTAGGATTATGTTAGCAATTGCTGCATATTTCAATTATGAAATATGGAAGATGGATGTCAAAACTGCGTTCCTCAATGGTAATATTGAAGAAGAGTTGTATATGATACAACCTAAGGGTTTTGTCGATCCTAAGGACGCTGATAAGGTATGCAAACTTCAGCGATCCATCTATGGACTGGAGCAAGCATCCTGGAGTTGGAATCTCCGCTTTGATGAGGTGATCAAAGAGTTTGGATTTGTCCAAACTTATGGAGAGGCTTGTATTTACAAGAAAGTGAGTGGGAGCAATGTGGCATTTCTGATATTATATGTGGATGACATATTATTTATTGGAAATGATATAGATCTTTTAAATAGTGTTAAAAGTTATGTAAACAACAAATTTTCAATGAAAGACCTTGTTGAAGCTTCATATATATTAGGCATTACAATCTATAGAGATAGATCAAGGCGCCTAATTGGGCTATCGCAAAGTACATACCTTGATAAGATATTAAAGAAGTTTAATACGGATGCAAGTAAGAAGGGGTTCTTACCTATGTTGCAAGGCAAGACATTGAGCAAGACTCAAAGTCTGGCTACTGCGGAAGAAAGAGAGATAATGGATAAGATCCCCTATGCCTCAGCCATAGGCTCTATAATGTACGCCATGCTATGTACAAGACCGGATGTGGCACATGCTATTAGTTTGACTAGTAGGTACCAATCTGATCCAGGATCGGAACACTGGATAGCGGTCAAGAATATCCTTAAGTACTTAAGAAGAACTAAGGATATGTTTCTTGTATACGGAGGTGAAGAAGAGCTAGTCGCTAAGTGTTATGTCGATGCTAGCTTTGACACCGATCCGGATGACTCTAAGTCACAATCTGGATATGTATTTCTCTTGAACGGAGCAACAGTTAGTTGGAGGAGTTCCAAACAACCTATAGTGGTTGGATCAACGACGGAGGCAGAATATGTTGCTACTTCAGAAGCGGCACAGGAAGCGGTTTGGATGAAGGAGTTCATAACAGAACTAGGTGAGGTTCATAGTGCATTGGACCCAATGGTGATCTATTGTGACAACAATGGAGCCATAGCCAACGCCAAGGAACCAAGGTCTCACAAGAATTCCAAGCATATTAAGTGCCGGTTTCACTCCATCCGCGAGCATGTCAAGGATGGAGATATAAAGATTTGTAAAGTGCACACGGACCTAAATGTAGCAGATCCGTTAACTAAAGTTCTCCCTAGGGCAAAACATGATCAACACCAGAACTCCATGGGTGTTAGATTTATCACTATGTAAACTAGATTATTGTCTCTAGTGCAAGTGGGAGACTGAAGGAAATGTCCCCTGAGAGGCAATAATAAAGTTGTTATTATGTATTCCTTCTACATGATACATGTTTATTTTGCATGCTATAATTGTATTGATAGGAAACATCAATACATGTGTGTTTAATAAACAAAAAGGGTTCCTAGTTATGCCTCTCTTATAGACTAGCTCGTTGATTAACAAGATGATCAAAGTTTCCTGATCATGGACATTGGATGTTGTTAATAACGAGGTCACATCATTTGTGAAATGGTGTGGTGAACATTCATCTGAAGTATAGCATTACGATCAAAGTCATTATGTTTATATTGCTATAACATCATACGAAGTAATCTTAGTCCTTAGACCATGAGATCATGTTAATTTATAACACCGGAAGAGTATCTTGATAACATCAAACATCACACTGTAATAGGGTGACTATAAAGGTGGGTTCAGTGCTACGAAGGTGTTATGTTGAGGCTCATGGATCAAGAGTGGAATTTGTCAATCCCGATGATAGATAGATATACTCTGGGCCCTCTCGGTGATATCACATTAAGATAGCTTGCAAGCAAGTGATGTGATCACTATAATGTTATATCACGGGAACGAGAAAAGAGTGCATGTTGGTAACAAGATCAAACTAGGTATTTGGATACCGATGATCAAATATTGGACATGTATTATATCATGAGACAAAGAGATTAAGTTACTAGTGTTAAAGGTTCTCACAATCACAGAAGTCATCGTTGAATGTGCGGGAGTCAGTATCGATCTCTAGGTCCCCCTTCTGATTATTGATCTGAGAGGAGTCTCAATCATGTCCGCATTATTCGCGAACCATAGGGTGACACACTTAAGGGTTGCCAGACACCATTTTGGAGCACATATGTTTCAGACGAAAGAATTGCAAAGCGCGGGAATTGTTTCGATAGAAACTGGAATTGTTTCGCGTGAAATTGCAGAAAGTGGTTCTGCATGTGATATTGAAATGTTGCAAGGGGTTTTATGTGAATGTTTGTTAATTAAAGTAATTAACAAAATTCTGAATAAAATAAATAAAAGAATTTTGCTAATTGAGAGTTGCATTAAATTTGGTGGAAATTTAATGCATGCGAGTGGAATTTTGGGTGGAGCTTGAATTGATGTGAGTGGAGCTTCCACCACATGAATGAGGAAGAGGTGGGGGTACCCCCCTTGGCCGCCGGCCATGGGAGGGGAGGAGCCCTCCTCTCCTCCCTCACAAAGCACACCTCCTCATGAAGGATCTCTCTCCCCCTCTAGATATATTCCCCCATGGTCTCGGATTAGCGAGATACATGTTCCCGGTGGCCTTGCGTCTGGAAGGAGTTACTACTTCCGCTAATTCGCTGGAGCAAGGAGGTGGAGGTTGTCCGGTGGCTTGAACATGTGTGCGAGGACGGATGCGCTTCTAATTTGCGGTGCTAGGACTTCCACACGATCTTGAGATCGGCAAGCGTACGACTACATCATCCACGAGTTCCAACTCGTTAACAAAACTCTATTGTCTTCGAGGGTAAGTTCTCTATGGATGTATATCCACCCATTGCTCTGTATCTAGTAGATAGATCTTGGCGTATAGTTCTTATCGTAGGAAATTTTTTGTTTTCTATGCTCCGAACCCAACACGAGCATCTCAGCAATCTTCTTATTTACCATGGGAAAATGGTGCTTTTTTCTCTCTTTCCTCTTTTCTGATATCTCTTTTTTTTTCTTTTTCTCTTTTTCTCAATATCTGACTCTTTATTTATAAGAAGAATGCTTCATAGACAGCTCATTATGGTTACGCTGCAGGTTTCCACCATGACGGCATGGATTAGATCAGTGGCACAGGCGTTTCTCTAACACACATACATAACTCCATGGACTTACAAGCTCCCCTTTCATTTCACACCGACGACATCCATAGACAAAAGAGCATGATATCAACTAGGTACAAAGTACAAGTGCAATGTTGAAAGTGTTCCCCATGACAACATGGTTCTGCTAATCCCCAACATATAAGTGCAAGCATATACAACATAGATGACACAATGGTTCAAGTATATTAAGGGTAAGAAAAGTAAAGTGTGCCATCAAGTTCGTGAGAGCTTTAATCACTAGTTTTCTCATAACAAGTTTAATTCGGAAGGTAGATAAAAACATGAATATACTTGGAAAAGAAAATGCTAATAGGTAGGTATGGTGGACTCTTTGGAATAACTTGGTTTTAGGAGTTGGATGCATGAGTGGAACTCATATTTGGTTATGGAGGCTAGCAAAAGACTGGGAGCGACCAACTAAGAGAGCAATAATGGCCATAATCATGCAGAGCAACAAAACATCATTAATCAAAGCATAAAGTGATACTACAAGTCGAAAACTAAAGGATCATAAAGGCTATGGTGACTTGGGATAGTCATAACATGGTGTGAGCATGTGCCAAGTCAACCCAAATAAAGCATCAAAGGAGAATACCACAATACTATGCTTTAATATGCTAAAACAACGCATAATTCTTCAAAGGCACATTAGGCAATTTCAATTGTTTATAACAAGTCATGCTACAGCAAAGATCACTAAGCATAAAGCCAAAAAAATATCAAGCATGTCATGACAAAGCATAGGCCATAGTCAAAAACAAGCTCTCTTTACCACTTAAGCATGAACTTTTCCTACTCTTTTTCTAATCCAAACCAAACTATTTGAAAACCAATGCATGAAAGAGGGGGTCCAACCAATTTATTCAAGCAAACTAAGAAAACCAAGCAAACGAAAACCAAAAACAAAAAACGAAGACGCTCCAAGAAAACAACACAACTGTGCATGAAACAATAAAAATGAAGTGTTTGGAAGAAACCTGTGATTTTTATTGATGAAGAAGGGGATGCCTTGGGCATCCCCAGGCTTTGACGCCTGTACCTCTTGAACATTTCTTGGGGTGACACGGGGTGGCATCCCCAAGCTTGAGCTTTAGTCCATTCTTCATCCCATTACATCATCTTTCCTTAACACCTGAAAATTTTCCTTCATACAAAACTTCACACAATCTTTATTAGCAACATTAGTGCACTCAAGATAATAAGTCTTTGGGTTCAGTTTAAACACCAATAAAACTTCCATTAAAACACAAGCTACTGAAGCACTTCCCTCAAAAAGCTCAATTTCCCCAAAAGAACTCAAAAAGGAACCAACAAGAAGCAAATGCAAATAATGGCAGAAATCTGTCAAAACAGACTAGTAGGTAAAAACCAATTTTTTCGAAGACCTTTTGTTGCTCAAATCAAAAAGTGTTGAACTAACGAAAGTTAGATAACAACCTGGGGCAAAATCACAAAAATTCACGCCACAAAATGATGTATAGAGATTTTACACAAATGTTTATGGTGAAGCACAAAAATCTATTTCGGGACAGCAACTTTCCCAATCATTACTTCTCTCTCATTAGAGGTTACTCTTGGCACAAAAAGCAAATAAAAAGGATAAGGAGAGGTTATTACCGAAGTAATAACTTCGAAGACTCGTCTAGAACTTTTGGGTTATCTCCCAATAAGTACTTTTATTTAATGCCTTTAAGTTAGGCATAAGAAGCAAGAAAAAGAATCAAGTGTTCTCAAATGAAGAAGCATTAAGATTAATACCAGAAATATCTTCAACAAGGCAAGGTATCTCATCCAAATAAGTTCTAGAGTATCCTCTCTCAACGCTCTTGGCTTCACTATTTTCATCAAACGGGTTTTCGGGAACAATCCAATCAAGATTCTTTTCTATGGCTTCATGCATTGCTACAAGTTTGAAAGGTATTGGTATCTTAATTTCCTCCCCATTAGGTTCGGTTTTGTTCATATTTTCTCGTGTACCAACAACATCTACACATGAGCCTAGCATATTAAAATGTTCAAAGACTTTTCTAGCTTCCTTGGCAACATCATAGAATTCCTTAAGCAAAGTTTCCAGAATAAAATCTCTCTTTTTCAGGGTCCTCAATTTCTTTAAGTTTAAGAAACATTATTTGCATTAAGGGGTTAAGGTTAACAAACCTAGCTTCCAACATGTGAACTAAAGAAGCTGCAGCAATTTCATAGTTTGGAGCAAGTTCTGTAAGGGATCTATCCTTAATATCCTCATGCTTACTAACATGATTAAAGAATTATTCAATATTATCTTTTCCAAATATAGAGCCACTACCTATTAAAAGGTATTTCAGGGTGAATTTAGGGATCAACATGGTGAGCTAAGTAAGAGGTAACAACTATAGAAAGACTTAATTTTTTGTGTTTTTAATAAAGAAAGCAAACTAGTAAAACTAATTTTTGTGTGTTTTTGATAAAGAAACAAGCAAACACAGCAAAAATAAACTAATCAAAACAAAAAAACAAAGTAAAGAGATTGGTTATGAGGGCCTCCCCTTGTGAAGATGTCCTTGACTCCCCGGCAACAGCGCCAGAAAATATACTTGATGACTCGTGTACTAACGAGCTTGTTGGGAACCCCAAGAGGAAGGTATGATGAGCATAAGAGTAAGTTTTCCCTCAGTTCTGAAACCAAGGTTATCAATATAGTAGGAGCAAGGAAACACCTCCAAGGTGTTGTTGGCTGGACTTTGGCAGGGCGCACTACTAGCGCCAGCAGCAACGTGGAAACCTGCACAACACAACCATAGAACTTTGCCCCCAACTTACAGTGAGGTTGTCAATCTCACCGGTTTTGCTGAAAACAAAGGATTAAACGTATTGTGTGGAAGAAGGTAATAGCTTGCAGAAAGTAAACAGAAAGCAGTAAACAGTTGTAGATTGATGGTAAAAGAAAGGACCAGGGTCCATAGTTCACTAGTGGTGGCTCTCCTTAAAATAGATAACATGTTGGGTGAACAAACTACAGCGGGGCAATTGACAAACATCAAGAAAGAAATACATGCAAATACTAAACATATTGACTCCTTTGAGATTTGATTAGGCATTACAACATTATACATAGACCGTAATCCAACAGCATCTATGACTAGTAATCCACCTTCATGTTATCATCCGACCCCCCCCCCCCCCAAGTATTAAGTTGCAAGCAATAGATAATTGCATTACGCATTGTGTGTAAAGTAAACAATATGATTGTTCTATGAACAAAGGATTGTTGTTTTCTCCCTAGTAGCAACAACACATCTAGTAGCTTAGAAATTTCTGTCACTTCCCCAGATTACTAGAGGCATGAACCCACTATCGAGCATAAATATTAACTCTTGGAGTTTCTAGCATCTTCTTGGCCAAGATAGCTACTAAAAACGGAAAGCATGCAAGATCACAAATAACCAAGACATGATAAAATCAATAATCAATCTGAAATAGCATCTCAATATCCATCGGATCCTCGCAAACACAACATGTAGGATTAAAAATAGATGATCTTGATCATGAACAAAGCTCACAAGATCTAAACATGATAGCACAAAGGAGAAGAATCGGCCATCTAGCTACTACATGGACCCGTAGTCCAGAGACGAACTACTCACGCATCACACCATAGGCTTGCATGGTGATGAAGAAGGCCTCCCGGGTGAATTCCCCTCTCTGGCAGGGTGTCGAGAAGAGCTTCAGATCCCTCCCGATCTAGGGATGGAGATGATGGCGGCTATAGACTCCTTTGTGGAATTTTTGATCGAGTACTTATTGTTTCTGTATCGAAGGCATCTTATAGGCGAAAGGGGAGGCCGAGGGGGTGCCCGAGGCGCCAGACCACCCCCTGGCGTGGGCCAGGCTTGGCCGCGTGGCCAGCTGGTGTGGCGGCCCCTGGCCCCTGTCCGTCTCGTATTCTGACTCCGTGTCCCCCCCGGTGAAAAACTGACTTTGGCTTTTGTCCCATCCAATTCCGAGAATATTCATTTTCTAACTTTCCTAGAACCAAAAACAGCAGAAAACAGGCAGCTGGCACTGTGGTTCTTGTTAATAGGTTAGTCCAAGAAAGTGTATAAAAAGTACTCCAAAGTGTGGAAAAAACATAAGAAAGTAGATAAAACCAAGCATGGAACATCAAAAATTATGGATACGTTAGCAACATATCAAGCTCCAAGCACTGTTCAGTGGTGATTTGATTAAGGATCTTGTGAGGCTTCTCATGCATCTTCCCTTCAATACAAGCCCTGCACACACGATCTTTGGCAAAGGAAATGTCTTTTATTCCAAGGACGTGGCCCCCCGTGTAGAGACTTTGCAAAGCCTTCATGTTTACATGGGCTAGGCGGCGATGCCACAACCATCCCACGTCGGCTTTCGCATAGAGACATATAGCATGTGTAGATGGCTTTCTAGAGAAATCCACTACATATAAGTCATGCTCTATGTACCCAACGAAAGCCACCATGAGAGACTTGCTCCACATGAGGACCACCGAGTGCTCATTAAAGAATGAGGAAGACCCATGATAGCAAGAGCACAAACGGAAAGGAGATTGTATCCAAGGGTTTTGACAAGCATGACATTAACCAAGGATACGTCCGGGGTTACTACCACCTTACCAAAAGTTAATACCTGAGAGCTTGTTTTATCACTATAGGAGACCATAGTATTGGCAAAATTTGGCCTAATCTCCGACATGATAGACTTGCTTCTGGTCATATGGCTTGTAGCTCTGATACATTGAAATGTATCTATAATTTTTGATGTTCCATGATTGGTTTTATCTACTTTCTTGTGTTTTGTCTACACTTTGGAGTAATTTTCATATGATTTCTTGGACTAACCTATTAACAAGAGCCACAATGCCAGCTGCCTGTTTTCTGCTGTTTTTGGTTCCAGGAAAGTCAGAAAATGAATATTCTCGGAATTGGACGGGACAAAAGCCAAAGTCGTTATTTTACCGAGGGACACTTGGAGCCAGAATACGAGACAGAGAAGGGCCAGAGGGTAGCCACACCACCTGGCCGCGCGGCCAGGCTTGGCCAGCGCCAGGAGGTGGTGTGGCCAGCCCAGGCACCCCCTCGGCCTCTCCTTTCGCCTATATATTGCCTCTGATATAGAAACCATAAGCACCTGATCAAAAATCCACACAAGAGTCTGTAGCCGCCGTCATCTCCATCCCTAGATCGGGAGGGATCTGAAGCTCTTCCCGGCACCCTGCCGGAGAGGGGAATTCACCCTGGAGGCCTTCTTCATCATCATGCAAGCCTCCGATGTGATGCGTGAGTAGTTCATCTCTGGACTACGGGTCCATGTAGTAGCTAGATGGCTGGTTCTCCTCCTTTGTGCTATCATGTTTAGATCTTGTGAGCTCTGTTCATGATCAAGATCATCTATTTGTAATTCTACATGTTATGTTTGCGGGGATCCGATGGATATTGAGATGCTATTTCAGATTGATTATTGATTATATCATGTCTTTGCTATTTGTGCTCTTGCATGCTTTCTGTTGTTAGTAGCTATCTTGGCCAAGTAGATGCTAGTAAATCCAAGAGTTAGTATTTATGCTCGATAGTGGGTTCATGCCTCTGGTAATCTGGGGAAGTGATAGAAATCTCTAAGGCACTAGATGTGTTGTTGCTACTAGGGAGAAAACAACGATCCTTTGTTCATAGAACAATCGTATTGTTTACATTACACACAATTCGTAATGCAATTATCTGCTGCTTGCAACTTAATACTGGAGGGGGTTTGGATGATAACCTGAAGGTGGATTATTAGTCATAGATGCAGTTGGATGGCGGTCTATGTATAATGTTGTAATGCCCAATCGAATCTGAAATGAGTCAAGATGAGTAGTATATGCTTGTATGTTTTCTCGATGTTTGTCAATTGCCCCGCTGTAATTTGTTCACCCAGCATGTTATCTATCTTAAGGAGAGCCACCTCTAGTGAACTATGGACCCTGGTGCTTTCTTTTAAATTCAATCTACAATCAACTGTTTACTTCTTTGTGTTTACTTTCTACAAACTATTACTTCCTTCCATTCGATACGTTTAATCCTTTGTTTTTAGCAAAACCGGTGAGATTGACAACCTCATCGCAAGTTGGGGATAGAGTTCTGTGGTTGTGTTGTGTAGGTCTCCACGTTGCTTCTGGCACTGGTAGTGCTCCCTACCAACATTTAGCTAGCTACACCTTTGGGGTGTTTCCTTGCTCCTATTGGATTGATAACCTTGGTTTCGTACTGAGGTAAAACTTGATGTTGTGCTCATCATACCTTCCTCTTGGGGATCCCCAACGAGCTCGATGTATTTTGGGCCATCAAGCATATTTTCTGGCGCCGTTGCCGGGGAGTCAAGGACATCTTCACAAGGGGTGTCCCTCATAACCAATCTCTTTACTTCGTTATTTTTGTTTTTCTTATTTTACTTTTGTTTTGTTTGCTTGTTTCTTTATCAAAAACACACAAAATATAGGCTTACAAGTTTGCTTTCTTTATTGAAAACACACAAAAAATAGTTCCTATCTTAAGTTGCCTTTATGTCTAGCATCGCTCCAATCACTATGTCACCTAAGGAAATGATTTTCACTTTTAAACAAGGAATTGAAGAGAATTTCAAAGAAGCTTGGTCTAGAATCTCTGATCTATATGAAAAAACTGAGCCTAAAAATGACTCAAAGCTTGTTCCTTAGCAGTTTTTATCTTGGAAATGCTCTTTGCTATAGATATCCAACTAAGAGGATATGCTTGTCAAGTTATAAACCGAAATCTCATGCCCCTTACTTACGAAGACCGATCCTCATGCTACTCAACTTCAGTCACGAGTAAGCTCTTGTCATTTTAAGTATATGTGTATCATTAAGAACCGCCAACGGGTACCCCTTGCACATGATACGGGAGCTTTCCCATAATCAAAATGACAAGGCAAGTAGACAATGAGCATCTCAGCGATCTTTTTATTTGCTATTTGCATAGGTTTTTATTGAGGATGCTTCATAGAGTGCTCATTATGGTGATGTTGCAAGTTTCCACCATGATTAGGCATGGCTTAGGCTAGCGGCCCAGGCGTTTCTCTAACACACATACAAACTCCATGATCTTACAAGTTCCACTTTTATTTCACACCGCCGGGATCCGTAAGCAAAAGAACATGATATCAACGGGGTACAAATTACAAGTGCAATGTTGAAAGCGTTCCCCATGGTACATGGTTCTGCTAATTTCAACTTATAAAGCGCAAACATATACGCAACAAAGAAGGACCCAATGGTTCAAGTTTATTAGAGGAAAAAAGTAAAGTGTGCCATCAAGTTCGTGAGAGCTTTAATCACTAGTTTTCTCATAACAAGTGGAAGGTAAACAAAAGCATGAATATACTTGGAATAGCAAAAGCTAGTAGGTAGGTATGGTGGACTCTTCGGAATAACTTGGTTTAGGGAGTTGGATGCATGAGTGGAACTCATACTTTATTGTGGAGGCTAGCAAAAGACTGGGAGCGATAAACTAAGAGAGCAATAATGGCCATAATCATGCAGAGCGACAAAACATCATTGATCAAAGCATAAAGTGATACTACAAGTTGAAAACTAAAGGATCATAAAGGCTATGGTGACTTTGGATAGTCATAACATGGTGTGAGCATGCACCAAGCCAACCCAAATAAAGCATCAAAGGAGAATACCACTATACTATGCTTTAATATGCTAAAACAACGCATGATTCATCCAAGGCACATTAAGCAATCTCAATTGTTTGTAACAAGTCATGCTACAGCAAATAATACTAAGCATAAAGACAAAACAGTATCAAGCATGGCATGACAAAGCATAGGCCATAGTCAAAAACAAGCTCTCTTTACCACTTAAGCATGAGCTTTCCTACTCTTTTCCAATCCAAACCAAACTATTTGAAAACCAATGTATGAAAGAGGGGGTCCAACCTATTTATTCAGCAAACTAAGAAAACCAAGCAAACGAAAAACCAAAAACAAAACGAAAAAGAAGACGCTCCAAGAACAACACAAATGTGCATGAAACAATAAAAATGAAGCGTTTGGAAGAAACCTGGGATTTTTATTGATGAAGAAGGGGATACCTTGGGCATCCCCAAGCTTTGACGCTTGTACTTCTTGGATATTTCTTGGGGTGACACACGTGGCATCCCCAAGATTGAGCTTTAGTCCATCCTTCATCTCATTACTCATTCCTTCCATACACCTGAAATTTTTCCTTCATACAAAACTTCACACAATCTCATTAGCAACATTAGTGCACTTAAGATAAATAAATCTTAAGGTTCAGTTCTAACACCAAATAAACTTCCATTAGAACACTAGCTACTGTATCACTTCCCTCAAAAATCTCAATTCCCCAAAAGAACTCAAGAAGGAACTAACAAGAAGCAAATGCAGAAAATGGCAGAAATCTGTCAAAACAGACCAGTAGGTAAAGACGAATTTTTTCGAAGACCTTCTGTTGCTCAAATCAAAAAGTGTTGAACTAACGAAAGTTAGATAACAACCTGGGTCAAAAGCAAAAAACATTACAGCTCAATCCGACATATAGAGCTCTCTCACAAATTTTTACGGTGAAGCACAGAAATCTGTTTCGGGACAGCAACTTTCCCAATCATTACTTCTCTCTCATTAGAGGTTACTCTTGGCTCAAAAAGCAAATAAAAAGGATAACGAGAGGTTATTACAGAGGTAATAACTTCCAAGACTCATCTAAAACTTTTGAGTTATCTCCCAATAAGTGCTTTTCTTTAACGCCTTTAAGTTAGGCATAAGAAGCAAAGAAAGAATCAAGTGTTCTCAAATGAAGAAGCATTAAGACCAAATTTTGTTTTCATAGGAGAAGCAAAATAAATATTTTATATCTTTTTAGGGAAGTGTTCTATACCTTTATTGAGTGGGAGTTGATATTTAATGGTGCCTTCTTTCATATCAATGATGGCACCAATAGTTCTAAGAAAAGGTCTTCCCAAAGTATTAGGACAAGAAGCATTGTATTCAACATCCAAAACATAGAAATCAATGGGGACATAGGAATCGTTAACCATAATAAGAACATCATTAAGAATCTCCATGAGTTTCTTTTTAGCATTAGCATCAAGTGGGACATTCAAATAGCAATCTTCAAGAGGAGGCAAATCAAGCATATCATAAATCCTTCTAGGCATAATAGAAACACTACTATCAAGATCACACAAAGCTTTGAAATCAAAGTCATTCACTTTCATATTAATGATGGGTTCCCAACCATCTTCTTGCTTTATAGGAATAGAAGCTTTATGTTTCATCTTTTCTTCTTTAATCTTTATGAGAGCATCAGTAATGTGTTTTGTAAAAGCCATGTTCATAGCACTAGCATTAGGACTTTTAACAAGCTTTTGTAGGAACTTAATAACTTCAGAGATATTGCAACCATCAAGATCAAAATCAACTTTATCATCTAAAGTAGTAGAACTATTACTAGCCTCAACACTAGTGGTGGTAATAGTAGAAACACTAATGTTTCTAGCAATTTCATCTTCACTTTCCCACTTAGCATGTAATTCAGCTAATAGTCTAACATTTTCATCAATTCTTACTTGTATAGCATTAGTAGCTGCAAAGGGATTATCATTAGTTTCAGGTTTAGCAGCCATTTTATTAATCAATGAAGATTGAGCTTCATACAAAGATGATATATTTCTTTCAGCATTAGAGAGTTTCAATTGTAAACTAGGAATTTCCCTATTTAGACTCTCAAGTTGATGGCTAATGTTCTTCAAAATGATAGATTGTTCCTCCATAGTTTTAGTAAATAGTTTATTTTGCCCATATTGTATTTGCATGAAGTTTTTGGTGGCTCTTTCAACTTCTAAAATTCTTCCTTCACTAGGTAATTCAGGTTTACCATTATAGCCATAAGTATTACTAGGAGGGTAGGGCCTATAATTGTTGTTACCAAAATTGTTCCTATAAGCATTATTACCATAAGCATTGTTGCCAAAGTTGTTATTTCTTATGAAGTTCACATCAACTTGCTCTTCTTGAGCAACCAAAGAGGCTAAAGGAACATTATTTGGATCAATATGGGCTTTCCCATTAACAAGCATGGACATAATAATATCAATTTTATCACTCAAGGAGGAGGTTTCCTCAACAGAATTTACCTTCTTACCTTGTGGAGCTCTCTCAGTATGCCATTCAGAATAATTAACCATCATATTGTCCAGAAGTTTTGTTGCAGCACCCAAAGTGATGGTCATAAAGGTACCTCCAGCAGCTGAATCCAATAGGTTCCTTGAAGAATAGTTCAATCCTGCATAAAAAGTTTGGATGATCATCCAAGTAGTCAGTCCATGAGTGGGACAATTGTTTACCAAAGATTTCATTCTTTCCCGAGCTTGAGCAACATGCTCATTATCAAGTTGTTTAAACTTCATTATTTCACTTCTCATGGATATAATCTTAGCACGAGGATAGTATTTTCCAATAAAAGCATCTTTGCACTTAGTCCAAGAATCAATACTATTCCTAGTTAAGGAATTCAACCATTCGTTAGCTTTTCCTCTCAAAGAGAAAGGAAACAATTTCAGCTTAATAATATCACCATCTATACCCCTATGCTTTTGCATCTCACAAAGTTCAACAAAGTTATTTAGATGGAAAGCAGCATCTTCATTACCAATACTAGAAAATTGCTCTCTCATAACAAGATTGAGCAAAGCAGGTTTTATCTCAAAGAAAGTATTTTCAGCCACAGGTGGAGCAATAGGTGTGCTCATAAAATCATTTTTGTTGGTGCTAGTGAAGTCACACAACTTAGTGTTTTCAAGAGTAGTCATTTTTTTGGGTTTTCAAATAAGAAAGCAAACTTGCAAAACTAAATTTTTTTGTGTTTTTGAATAACAAAACAGGCAAATAGAGCAAAAAGAAAACTAAGCAAAACAAAAACAACAAAGTAAAGAGATTGGTTATGAGGGACTCCCCTTCTGAAGATGTCCTTGACTCCCCGGTAACGGCGCCAGAAAAGATCTTGATGCGCTCGACTTTCGACGTAGAGCTCGTTGGGAACCCCAAGAGGAAGGTATGATGAGCACAGCAGTAAGTTTTCCCTCAGTTATGAAACCAAGGTTTAATCGAACTAGTAGGAGCAAGAAAACACCCCAAAGGTGTTACTAGCTGAGCTTTGGCAGGGCGCACTACCGGTGCTAGTAGCAACGTGGAGACCTGCACAACACAACCACAGAACTTTGGGGTGTTTAGGGTCAGGGAGCTAGGGAGCCACCACACCACTTGGCGGAGAAGGGCCAGGGAGCCACCACACCACCTGGCCGCGCGGCCAGGCCTGGCCCGTGCCAGGGGGTGGTGTGGCTGCGTTGTGGTTGTGTTGTGCATGTCTCCACGTTGCTACTAGCACCAGTAGTGTGCCCTGCCAAGGCTCATCTAGCAACACCTTTGGGGAGTTTCCTTGCTCCTACTGGATTGATAACCTTAGTTTCGTACTAAGGGAAAACTTGCTGTTGTGCTCATCATACCTTCCTCTTGGGGTTCCCCAACGAGCTCGATATATTTTGGGCCATCAGCTACCCAGGATCCTCTATATCCTGAAGGGCATCCCAAAACAATTGAGCATGATTCTCAACAAGCTGAAAATAGTGGTACTACTCATAAGAAAAGGAAAAAGAAGCATAAAACTATTGTAGAACCCTATGAACCTGCTAAAGATCCTAATAGTATATCTATCTCTGATGCTGAAACTGAAAGTGGTAATGAAGAAAATGATGTTCCTGATAAAGAAAAAGTTGAAGAAGAACCGGAAAGGCACACTAAGAATACTAAATACACTAAAGAAGATTTTGTTGCTAAGAAACATGGTAGTGAAAGAGAGCCTTGGGTCCAAAAACCTATGCCTTTCCCTGATAAGAAACACAAGTCAAAGGAAGATGAACACTATAATAAGTTTTGTGAGTGGATGAAACCTCTATTCCTGCAAATTCCTTTGACTGATGCTATTAAATTGCCTCCTTACTCAAAGTATATGAAGGATATTGTCTCGAATAAAAGGAAGATCCCTAATGAAGAAATTTCTACTTTGCTTGCTAATTATTCCTTTAATGGTAAGGTTCCAAAGAAACTTGGAGACCCAGGGATTCCAACTATTCCTTGATCTATTAAGAATAGTTATGTTAGAATTGCTTTGTGTGATTTGGGAGCAGGAGTTAGTGTTATGCCTTTTTCTCTCTACAAGAGACTTCAATTGGAAAAACTAATACCAACTAATATATCTTTGAAAATGGCTGATAAATCTAGCACTATTCCCGTTGGTATATGTGAGGATGTACATGTTCAAGTGGCTCATAATTGCTTGATATTAACTGGTTTTGTTGTGCTTGAAATGCCTAAACATAATAATGTCTATTATTCTTGGGAGACCTTTTCTTAATACTACAGGAGCTATTATTAATTGTAATCAAGGAAAGGTGACCTTCAATGTTAATGACAAGGAACACACTGTCTATTTCCCCAAGAAGATTGATAGGACTTATGGTTTGAATTCAATTGAACATGTTGAGGGCATTCAAGTTGGAGAAATATATTGTCCCATACCAAGAGAAAAATTTGAAACTATTATGATTGGGACCATTGCTATCAAGGTTGAGGTAACATAATCATTAGTGGAATACAAAGTTTTATTTCATATTAAATTGTTTTGGTAACAAGACCTGATCAACCTTGTTAACAAAAGGATTTCATTGGACAAAACAATGTTTTCACCATGATTATCTCCGCTTACTTCTATTCTATCTATTTTAGTTTTTTACTTTCGTTTAGTTTACTTTTCTATTGTTAGTTGCTTGCATGTTAGAGTGTATTAGAACTTCTGAAGTTTTAGCCTTGTTTTGTCTTTGCATCATTCAAAAAACTTTTTTCTGTCAGAAAATCATTCATTTATACCTGAAAATTGCTCAAAAATAAAGTGTCTCGAAAAATTCCAGAAAATTCATATTAATTTTTTACATGAAAAAAGGGGCAGAGGAGTGCCTGGAAGGTACAAGGGGGCCCACCAGGAAGGCACACCACCTGGTGGCGCGGCCAGCCTAGGGGCGCGCCTAGCCATGGTGTGGGCCACCCCTGGCCCTCCACTTACTCTCTCACTTTCCACTTTCTTCTCTCTCCCAATAAAACATCAGTTCATTTCTCGAAATCGCGTTCTTGCTGCTCTTGCCCGCGATTTTTCGATCTCCTTGCTCAGCCCATCTTTGCTGCTGAAATTTGGAGCATTTGTTCTCCGGTATGTGACTCCTCCGCTTGTCCAAGTAGATTTGTGTTTAGTGGTTTATATCTTGAGTATTGTGCTGCTATAGGTGACAGGTTATGAGAGCTTGTAATCTTGTGCATTTCTTAGAGATATAGTTTTGATGCATGTTTAGGCCTCTACAAGTCCCTATGAGTAGTGCTCTCCATTATATATTCACTTTGCAATCACTTGTGTAATGGGTGTTTAAATTTCAGAATAGAAGATGAATGAGCATCAACTCAACCAACATGAACTGAGAGTGCCTGAGGTTATGAAGGTTCACCGAGAGGAGGAAGTTTTTCCGTCCATCTACCCATGCTCCGAATTCATGAGGGCCGCAGGAATTTCCTAGGACTTCCATACTTTGGTTGCTAATGCAGGATTGGAGCACTTTGTGGAGGATGAACCCTATCAATTTGTGAAACTAACTATGTCTGTAGTGCAGGACTTTCGGTTTAGTCACTCTTTGCCTAACCCCATGGTCCACTACAAAATTTACAATATAGCTGTCGACCTTTCTCTTGGTGACTTTTGTGCAGCTATTAAGGTACCTTAGTGGGGATCATGTGGAAGGATTAAAGAGCGACCTGCAGCACTCATGGCCTTGTACACAGAAATTTGCCAAAGGAGCAGCTTCTCGAAGGAGAACGATAAAATCCATAAAATTCATCTCCCTTCTATTCGCTACTTTGCTTACTTTATTGTCAAGTGTGTTCTTGCTAGGAAAACTGCCAACAAGTTATCCTCGTATGATCTAGCATTCATCTCAGCTGCTTTAAAACAAGATAGGACTTACAACTTGGGTGCCTTGATAGCTTTCTCTCTTGCTGCTAACCGCGAGAAAGGTGGAATTTGTGGAGGCCTCATTGCTTCTTGTTTACTAGCATTGCATGGTTTAGTCCCTCATCATCTAGACCTACAGTTTCCCATAGAAAGGCTTGATCTTAATTCCATGATACATCATACATTTGTTTCTTCTTGGGCTAGTTTGAGTGAGTTGTCTTATGAAATAACCTTTCTCAAAGCTGGTTGGAGAAGGAGCAAGTCCGAGCGCATTGTTCTTTTGCCTGCACCTATTTTGTTTAAGCTTGATAACAGGGTAGGATGGTCCCTCACGGAGGAGGAGTTTGATACGTACTTGGGAGAGCTCTCCCAACATGAGCAGGATACTAGAAGGGAGGTCACAGATGATTCGGTCCAGCCCTCAAATGAGGGGGAATCTTCATATTAGCAGCCTACCTATGATTGGGGAGCTTCTTCTTCCCAAGGGCCTAACTACGATCATTCTTACAATGACCCGCCTGCCTGGAACCCTTACTCGTATTTGGATTGATACCCATTTAGGCCAAAAGCCTAAGCTTGGGGGGAGGTACACCGACATCACACTCATCTCCATATCATGTTTCGTCAGTACTTTGTATATTCATGTTTCATTCTCTTTTTAGTTTTCATTCTTTCTTTGCTTTTGCTTTCTAAAACACAAAAAGACCAAAAATATTTCTGTTGTTTCTCTTTGTTTGCTTCTTCTTTTTGCCTTGGTTTGCTTTTTCCCTTTTGCTTTGTTTGAACTATTCAAGAAACCCAAAAAGATTTTGCTTTACTTGGTCTTCCTTTTTGGTTCTTGTTTAAAAAAACGAAAACACCAAAAATATTTGTTCTTCTTCTTTGGTTTTGTGAGTTTGTTGCAGGGTTTAGCAGTTCATAGCGAAATTTGGTTTCATATTATTATTCAAGCCACATAAGGGAAGGGCAACAATGAGGATTAATGACAACTTGAGGTGTGGTAAGAGACTGGTAACAAACTCTATTTGTTTTCATTTTTGTACATATACTCATCATTGTGGGAATGCTTAGCCTGTTCGTGTAGGGTGTATGTTATTTATGGATGCTTAGTAGTTCTTGCTTTCATATGATTAGTTCCAGCTTGATAATAGTTTGTAGCATGTCATATGAATGTTTGCATGCATTACTCTATTCATAACTTAGTATGACACCGTGGTATCCTCCTCTGAATGCTTCACTTGAATTGACTTGGCACATGCTCACGCATGCATACGACTGAAATAATCAGTTAAGCCCCGATGAATTATTTTGCCTTGAGGGTCTTGAATCACTTTCATGCCATGATTAGTCATGTTTTGTTGCAAGCATGATTATGACAGTTATTGATCTCTCGTTTGTCACTCCCTTACTTTTGCTAGCCTTCACTTACACTGAGTATGCTTTACTCATGTTTCCAACTCCCTAAAACCAAATATTGCCAAAAGTGTCCACCATACCTACCTATTAGCATCTTTTGCTGTTCCGTGCATATTCAATATGCCTTGTTTTCTTCCGGATAAAATGATTGCTTCTTACGAGAAAGTTAGTTAGTAAAGCTCTCACGAACTTGATGGCACACTTTATTTCCTGCATTTAATAAACCTGAACCATTGTGACTGTCCATGAAAGTTATATGCTTGCAAATTATAGGTTGGGGATTAGCAGAACCGTGTTGTCATGGGGAATGCTTTCAACACCTGTAAATATATACCCAGTTGATATCATGCTCTTTTTTTGCGGATGTCGTCGGTGTGAAATAAAAGGGGAGCTTGTAAGTCCGTGGAGTTATGTATGTGTGTTAGAGAAACGCATGGGCCGCTGGTCTAATCCATGTTGTCATGGTGGAAACCTGCAGCGTAACCATAATGAGTATCTATGAAGCATTCTTCTTATAAAAAAGAGAGATAGCTATTGAGAAAAAGAAAAAAAGGAGATATGAGAAAAGAGGAAAGAGAGAAAAAGGCACCATTTTCCCATGGTAAATAAGGAGATTGCTGAGATACTCATTGTCTGCTTGCCTTGTCATTTTGATATGGGGATTCTTCCGTATCATCGGGCAAGGGGTACCCCGTTGGCAGTTCTCTATGATATGCATGTATTTACGATGACAAGAACTTACCGGTAACTAAAGTTGAGTAGCACGAGGATCGGCCCTCGTACTCAAGGGACATGACATTTCCAGTTTATAGTCTGTCAAGCATATAACTCAGATTGGACCTCACTTTCACCTTAACCATTTAAAGATGCTTATGATAGGGGCAATGAGAGCTCAAAGCTAACGAGTACCATACTTTCAGCATTTGGAAGCCTTTCAAATCATTCAAACCCTTTTTCATTTCCTTGTTGAGTCTCCACACATTCTATGAGCACTTTCTTCAGAGCATAGTTGGCATTCTTAGTATAATATGCTTGTCTCAAAACTTGATTAATTGTGTTATGACTTTGATGCTTGTATCTTTGATATCTTTACTTCTAGTCTTCACCTGAACTTCAGAGGTGCCTTGGCATTCACAATCAAAGGCAAGCGAAACACCACTTTATCATACCTTGTTATCAGCATTCTAATGTTGCTTATGTTTATGTTTCATGCTACTTATTATTTTTGAGTTGGAATCTCCTCATAGCTTGCAATGCCTATTAAGTAAACTTAGTTGCATACTCTTTATTATGAATTGTCTAAGTAGTTGATCACATGCTGAGAATATATACATCATATGAAGCAAATGTGTTCGTGAAAGTTTCTTTTATAGCACTCAGTTTTCAACTGAATTGCTTGAGGACAAGCAATAAGCTAAGCTTGGGGGGAGTTGATACGTCCAAAACGTATCCACTTTCCCGAACACTTTTGCTATTGTTTTATCTCTAAACTAGTGTGAATTGGATGCAACTAACACGGACTGACGCTGTTTTCAGCAGAATTACCTTGGTGTCTAGTTTTTGTGCAGAAAATCAACTATCAGGAAAAATCCCGGAAAATATGACAAAAATCCTATTTCACCGGAAGACTCCCGGAGCCAAAATACGAGACGAAGTGGTGCTAGGGCCTGGCCACACCACCTGGCCATGTGGGCTGGGCCTGATCGTGCTAGGGGGTGGTCTAGCCGCCCCAGACACCCCCTCGGTCTCCCTCTTCGCCTATAAGTTGCCTTCTAACCTAAAAACACAAGGGGGGCGATGTTTTTTCAGAAAGAGTTCTGCTCTGCCGACACCACCAGATTCCACGATTCATAACCAGAAACTCCATTCTGGCACCCTGCTAGGACGGGGAATTGGAGGAGATCATCACCATCATCATCACCATCGCTTCTCCATCGACCATCCATGTTTCCCCCATCTATGAGTGAGTAATCCCTCGCTATAGGCTATGGGGATGGTAGGGATTGGATGAGATCGTTCATTGTAATGGCATCAGATTGTTAGGGCATGGTGCCTAGTATCTTCTATTAGTGCTTTTTGACTTTGTTGCGACTTGTTATGCTTAATGCTTGACACTAGGGCCCGAGTGCCATGATTTCAGATCTGAACATGTTATTGATTCATTATGATAGTATTGTTTATGGTATTACCTGCAAGTTGTATACACACGTTGTTGTCTAGAACCAATGGCCCCAAAGTGACAGAAATCGGGATAACCGGAGGGAATGGCTTTGATGTGAGGATCACATGTCTTCACAGAGTGTTAATGCTTTGCTCCGGTGCTCTATTAAAAGGAGCACCTTAATTGCCAGTAGTTCCCTTGAGGGCCCGCTGCAAACGGGCTGGTAGGACAAAAGATGTTGTGCAAGTTCTCATTGCGAGCACGTATGACTATATATGGAACACATGTCTATGATTATCTAGTACTTGGATGCTTTATCTTATTTATCTGTAATTGCCCTATGTTCTGATTGCCATGTGAATTGTTTTGTCCATGCAACGCCCGTCCATCCATCCCTATGCCTACCGCGTTCGAATCCTACTGTTTACTGCAACTGTTACTATCGTCTTTACTTTTACTACTGCTATTACTTAACTATTCCTACTACAAAACCGTTGCTACTGATAAACTGCTGTGAGCAAGATTGTTTCCAGGTGCAGCTGAATTGACAACTCGGTTGTTAAGGCTTATAAATATTCTTTGACTCCCCTTGTGTCAAATCAATAAATTGGGTTTCACTTCCCTCGAAAATACTGCGATACACCGCCTATACTTGTGGGTCATCAATGGTGCATGTCACCTCAAAAATTATTCTTTTTATTAGTTACCTACTCGAGGACGAGCAGGAGTTAAGCTTGGGGATGTTGATACATTGCAAACGTATCTATAATTTTTGATGTTTCATGCTTGTTTTATATCTACTTTCTTATGTTTTGCACTTTGGAGTATTTTTACACATTTTCTAGAACTAACCTATTAACAAGATGCCACAGTTCCAGTTGCCTGTTTTCTTCTGTTTTTGGTTCCAGAAAAGCCAGAAACTGAATATTCTCGGAATTGGACCGGACAAAAGCCAAAGTCGATATTTTACCGGAAGACTCACGGAGCTAGAAGACGAGACGGAGAGGGGCCAGGGGCTGGCCACACCATGTGGTGGTGCGGGTCCCCCTGGTCGCGCCACCAGGTGGTGTGGTCCCCTGGTCCACCCTTTGACATCGCCCCTTCGCCTATAAAATCCCCCGGGACGAAAACCCTAAATCATCCAGCCTCCAGCCACGAAAGGTTCCGCAGTGCCGCCGCACCGAAGGGGATATTCAAGGGATAGAAAGTCTCTGTTCCAGCACCCTGCCGGGACGGGGAATTGCCCCTGGAGCCATATCCATCGATCTCCACCACCATCTCCATCGCCGTTGTTGATTCCCCTGTTGATGAGGGAGTAGTTCTTCCTCGAGGCTAAGGGTTCTACCAGTAGCTATGTGTTCGTCTCTCTCTATGCATGATCTTATTGAGATCATGAGCTTTGTAATCAAGTAGATCTACCTTGCTACTCAAGTGCTTTAATAGATCTCTGGCTCTCCCCACGTGCGTGAAAGTGATAGCGTGCACACCATGGTGGCACTTAGGCTAGAGATTACAAATACTTGTTATGAGTTATATTTGGAGTTGGATGTCTCTATGAAATTGTGGTGTTTGTTGAAACCATCTATCTCTCAAGGTGATAGCGAGGGGTTATCTAGATGGGAAAAGCAGACTTTGAGGAGTGCTGTTATAGCCCTACCATGGATTAGAGTGTCCAACCGAAGAGTAGTTCAGAGTAGTATCATGAAGAGAAGATATTTATATGAGAGTGTTCACTAGCAAAAGTATGATCTCTAAGCCTTGTTTATAAACATTGAAACATCGTTTGCAACTAGATATGTTACATGTTTGCTTGCTTCCATCTTTTTGCCTTTAGTCTTTTCCTCCCGTCAAGGTCTTTTCTGGCACCGTTGTCTTATATCCATACCACTTGTATTTCACTATCTCTTCACCAAACTAGTGCACCTATACATCTGACAAGTGTATTGGGTTTGTTGGGGACACAAGAGACTACTTGTATCTTGATTGCAGGGTTGCTTGAGAGGGATACCTTTGACCACTTCCTCCCTGAGCTCGATAAACCTTGGGTGATCCACTTAAGGGAAACTTGTTGTTGTTCTACAAACCTCTGCACTTGGAGGCCCAACAACTGTCTACAAGAATAGAAGTGTGTAAACAACACACGTTTGTGTTAAACGCTCGAAGCCTGGACGCATGTATGGCCTGGCCCATAGTATACGATAACGATGGATCAGCTGGCCTTCTCCTCCATGCCCCACTCTGGACATCCAAGCACCCAACTTCCGAGACCCGGCTCGCAGACCAAAGAAAAGTGACAAATAGGTATTTGGGTGGACCATTGGGTGCTCGTTTTGTCTAAGTAGACAGGACCGGGATGAATCTGTTCGTTTGTGGGGGGGCGTTGGAGTTGTCCTTACCCAGTCACGCATGCCCGAGTTAAGCAACCATATATTGAATTAACCCAACAAAAACCATCTCTTCAATTAGCCCACTGATTCTGCTTAATAAGCCCACAATCCCCCCCCACCCGACTGGTTTAGTCAACCATAGCTTTATTAGCCACACAATTCCTCCGCATTCAAATTAGGCAAGCATATTTTCCACCTTCAATTAGCTCACAATCGCTCTCACTTAATCACTGCTTGTTGACTCTGAGTACGCTTACTGATGCTCCAAGCAATTTATGATAGTATATAAATTGATGAGGCTTGTTGTGAAGTAGCAGGGTGGGACTAAATCTTACTTGTACCAAGTTTGCTCGCATATGTCGATCAAAGCAACCGGGACCCGTTTGTGTCAAACGCCTAAAGCCTGGACACATGTATGGCCTGACCCATAGCATACGATAGCGATGGATCAGCTTGCCTTCTCCTCCATGCCCCACTCTGGACATCCAAGCGCCCAACTTCCGAAACCCGGCTCGCAGTTAAATCCATTAGCGATTCGGTTTCACTTATAGGTGACATTTGATGTAATATAAAATTTGGTGGGAGGACAAAACGTTCTAAAAAAGAGTTGGGCTGGAAGAAACATCTGTCCTTTATTATTAGGTATAGATATAGACCAAAGCATTAATATTGATGATGTTGTTGTTCCCAAATGGATCACTAAACGACTATTGCACTCCCCTTATTTTCACTGGGTTTCATGCGTAGGTTCTGTTTACCACACAACGCACCTCAAACCTTGATAAATCCATGACACCTTGGGTACCTGAAAAGTTCTTGGATTGAGGTAAGAGACAATGATACAAATACAAATCCACGATACAATCACCACACAATACTTCCATGTAATTAGATGCACATAATCGCTGCGAGGCTATTCTCCAACCCGCAGCTCATGAGGACTAATCACTCATAATAAGATCAAGGATAGGAAACATTGTACAATTACTTAGATCAATACCAAATATCCTACCCGGGTTTATCCCCCCAACACAGAGGGCCTTTTGTGCCTCTTGAAACATAGAAACCATTCATCCTAGGATAATAAGCTCATGAGCTTGGTTTTACTTCACCCTAAATGAAAGAAGACTTCCATATCTAAGTTTAGCTCAGATGTAGCTACGTTCTTTTTGGGAACTTGTTTGGTCAAGTAAGGGAAACTCAATCAAATTCATATCTTTCTCAATGGAATCGTTTCCTTCTTTTTTTCTAAATATTCAGTTACGAGAGGTATGTTTGTGAAAACAATCTTTAAAAAGATACGCTAACATCACACCTATTATTTATGAATGATTCTCTGGAGCAAGATCCCAACCAGTTTTCCTCTATCGCTTTCTAGATACTTTACCTGTGGGCATTGGAGCAGTGATAAGGGGTAGAAGTATTCGGGTGTGGTGGGTTTCGATGGGAGCAAGATTGCACAAACAAAGCCCTCCTGCCCGTAGCCCTATTCTAGAAATTAGGCTGGCTACATTACTTATAACCACAGAACGAGCAATGAATCCCCAACAACAAATGAACAAGTGGCGGGGCATTTTCAGGGAGTAGCCCCCTTCAGAAGAAACTTTCTAGAACGAGAAAATTAGGAGAATCTTTCTCTCTATTCACTACCATTCTGCGTCGTCGACTTCTATTAGTTTCTTTTCTTCTTTAATGTAATAGCTATAGTTTGGTATAAGAATCCATTTCTCAAAGTAATGGAAACCATTCTCTTATAGTATAGGAAATGGTTCAAAATGGCTATCACACCTTTTAGGTATCATGAAAAGTGATACATGTGAAGATCGTGCATTTTAGTCAAATTCGGATCCATTTTTTGAGCCCATGATATAAAAAAATTAGGTCTCGATGTCGTTGTTGGCAGCCGCCTTTACAGTCCCCTCCGTGTATAAGTGAAAGCTGTAGGAATAGGATGTGTGGATGTGGATGTAGAGTATATAATAGAGAACAAACCAGTTTGGCTGTGGTGGGCCACACTAGTCAGTGAGACTAGCCTGACCAGTCAACGTGTGATGGTTGACCAGTCGACAATGTGGGACACACTCTACTGCGGAACTACAATACACACACCAATATATGCCCCCATTCATCTACTATGTCATTACAATGCGCATGCCTACCCAGGCACCTACCACGACCCCGAAATCCACTCGTACGCTGTGTGCCCAGGCCTATAATTGGCCCCCGTGGAAAAATGTTGCCGCGATTGCTCATCGCCGCGTATCCAACTATTACAGGTACTTTTTGCTTATGCCGCCCCAAAAATCCACTAGGTATGGGGATATTTTTGTAGTTGACAAGGTCACCGGTGATGACCCACAAGTATAGGGGGTGTATCGCAGTATTTTCGATAAGTAAGAGTGTCGAACCCAACGAGGAGCAGAAGGTGTTGGCTAGTGGTATGGATCAAGAATTCTCTACAAATACTTAGCAAACGGATTTTTAGGGGTTTTCGATAAAGCAAGTAAACAAAGTACGAGTAAATAAAAGACAGTAGGAATAAATGCAGCAAGTGGCCCAATCCTTTATGCGGCAAAGGACAAGCCGGTTGTATTACTTAAGATGACCAAACATTCTCGAGGACACATGGGAAGACTGTCAAGTGCTTTCGCTTCATATAGTCGATTAATCTTCTTTAGCTTGCTAGGTGTTGTGTGGGTGAACCTGTGCTAATGTACCGCCCCATCCAAGACTAATACATACTTGTGATTATACCCCTTGCAAACATCCGTAAGTACGAGAAAGTAATTAAGGTAGAAACCTAACCACAGCTTTAAACTCTAAGACCCTTACGTCCCTTGTGCAATGGTTTCCTAACGAGGGTTCAGGTTTCTGTCACTCCGGCAACCCCTACGATTAGTAGACAAATACACAATGCATTCCCCTAGGCCCATATAGGTGAAGTGTCATGTAGTCGACGTTCACATGACACCACTAGAAGAAGTACACCACAACTTAAATAACAATCTATTAAATCTTTCTCAACGCAACTCCACTACTAACAACAAGACTTCTCCCATGTCCTGAAGAACAAAACGAACTACTCACAAGACATCATATGGATCATGACTAGAGATGGAATAATGATGTATAACAATCTGAACATAAACAATAATTCAATGGTTCACTCAATAGCATCAACTACAAAGAGTAATCAACACCGGGAAAGTTTCCCCTATGAACTATGCAAGATTCAACGCAATTGTTACATCAATATGGAGATGGTGATGAGGGTGCTGATGGTGATGATGGTGATGATGATGATGATCCCGATGAAGTCTATCTTGATGGTGGTGTTGATGGCGATGATCTCCCCTCTCCGGGAAGGAATTCCCCCGGCAGAAATCTGTTTGCCGGAGAGATCTCTCTCTCTCTCTCGGTGTTTTCCGCCCCGCAGAGGCGGCCAAATCTTTCTGTGGTCGCTCCCCTAGTCTTAGGGTTTCGTGGGGATGATATACGCCAGAGGGGAGAGGCTGGAGTGGGCCAGGGCGGCCACACCACCTCCAGGCGCGACCTAGGCCTGCTCGCGCCATGGGGTGGTGTGGGCCCCCTGTGGCCCACCTCCACTCCATCTTCTGGCATCCTTAGTCTTCTGGAAGAATAGGATTTTCCGTTTATTTTCCTGGATTTTCTAATCTTCGCGAATTTTGCCTCCAAACAGCACCTTTTCCATCAGAATCCTGACTGCAGCGGTCCATGCTCCAAAAGTCATCAACCATGCAAAAACAGATGAAATAACATAAGTATCACCTCTCAATACGAAATATATCAATGAATAATAGTGAATTAAGACACAGAATAGTGATGCAAAATGGACGTATCAACTGCCCCCAAGCTTAGACTTCGCTTGTCCCCAAGCGAAACTGAGCTCAATAAACATGACCTCTGGTTTATGGAGTGAAGAGTCGATAAAAGATTACGGACAAGAAGCATCACATTCATCAAATATATAGATCATAATAGAAGACAACTCACTATTATATAACTCAACTTGCAGTGAGTAAAGGAAACACAATAAAGATACATAAAGTGAATCATAATTGGTAATGGCAAACTTAGCTCTTGGTCGAAGAATAGTTGATAATTTCCTGGAGTTCACAATTAACTGGTTTTTCCATGATAGCTTTCAAAGTAGTAAACACCAAGATAAGAGCAATGTGCAAAACAAGGAACATAAGAAACATGATTGAATAAATCATCATATGAATGAATGAAACACATCAACTCAAAATACTTGCTGAGATAGAAAGGAGTAGGTTTACTGACTCAACTACAAAGTAAAAGAAAGGCCCTTCGTAGAGGGAAGCAGGGATTGCAAGTCTCATAAAGAGCTCCCAAAAATTATGATACTTACTAGCTTTCAGCTCTCATTGCCCCTATCATAGGCATATTTAGGTGATTAAGGTTAAAGTGACACAACTAAGAGGATATGCTTGACAAGTTATAAATTGGAGTCCCATGCCCCTTACTTATGAGTACCGATCCTCATGCTACTCAACTTCAGTCATGAGCAAGCTCTTGTCATTGTAAATACACGCGTATCATTGAGAACCGCCAACGGGGTACCCCTTGCACATGACACAGGAGCTATCCCATAATCAAAATGACAAGGCAAGCAGACAGTGAGCATCTCAGTGATCTTTTTATTTGCTATTTGCATAGGTTTTTATTGAGGATGCTTTATAGCATGCTCACTATAGTTATGCTGCAAGTTTCCACCATGATTAGGCATGGCTTAGGCTAGCGGCCCAGGCGTTTCTCTAACACACATATAAACTCCATGATCTTACAAGTTCCACTTTTATTTCACACCGCCGGGATCCATAAGCAAAAGAACATGATATCAACTAGGTACAAAGTACCAAATGAAGTGTTGAAAGCGGTCCCCATGATAAATGGTTCGGCTAACTTCAACTCATAAAGCGCAAGAATATACACAACAAAGAAGGGCCCAATGGTTCAAGTTTATTAAATGCAACAAAGTAAAGTGTGCCATCAAGTTCCTGAGAGCTTTAATCACTATTTTTCACATAACAAGTTTAATTTGGGAGGTAGATAAAACAAGAATTTACCTGGAATAGCAATAATGCTACTAGGTAGGTATGGTGGACACAAATGGCAAAGGTTTTGGTTTAAAGGAGGTGGATGCACGAGAAGAATACCCTCTAAGTACAGGTTTTTGGCTAGCAAGGCTGGGTAGCAAATATAAGAGTTGAAGGAAACAACCAAACATACAAGTGATAAAAACAAACATCCAATCTTCCTCGGAAGCACAAACGATCTTAACTAGAGAATACTAAACTTATGAGCAAATCAAGAAAGAAAGATGATGAAATTATTTTTCTCTAGAGTACTTCTATCTTTTCTTTCAACTCTCAAAAATAGTGTGCTACTGACCGAGCTAGGTTTGCCAAACCAACTAGATTAACTCAATGATCCCAAAGTGATACCAATACTAACAACAAGATCAATCATATAACCACAAATCGAAAACTAATATAAGCTATGCAAAAGAGTGAATGATAGAACTTCTCATTAATATTCCATAACGGAAACTCGCACCAAGGGATACATATCTAACGAGAGAGGGGACACTTCCATAATGCAAACCATACTACATAATAACTCCTCTATTCATGATATGACTCTACTAATAAGGTAAAAAGATAGAAGATAGTGATATGATACCACGGCACTCCCCCAAGATTGGAACAAACCAAGGGGATGCCAAACCTGATGACGAATTACTCCTTCGGTGGTGGTGGTATCCTCTCGATGAGCTCTCTGATTAGTTTCCACAAGTCCTCAATCTCGAAAGTGAGATTACGAATCAGCTGTGAATTTTGCTCAATGCGGCTCATGATCATATCGTGTTGAGAATTCTAGCTCTTGCTATTCTTTCCCCACTCTTCCTCTTTGAAGTCGTGTTTTCCTGCATGGCTAGAACGAGGCAAATCCCAATTGGAGGGTAATTTCCCTTTGGGCATATTCTGGTATTGATGCTCATGGATAAGGGTATGGAAAGGATTCTTGGTGAGTGGAGGAAGTGACCAGGGATCTGAACGGTGATGAGGAGGCTTCCCTCCAATGGCTGGATTTGCCACCACTCCAATGCTTGCAATGGTAGTGCCGGTATGCGGGTGTTGGCCTTGCTCCTCTTCACCTTCACTCTTGATCTCCTTCTCCTTCCCGGGGTCTTGGAGGTCTTCCTCCATGGGCTCTTCCCTTTATCCTTGGCAGACACCATTGTGCTTCTAAACTTTTAAAGAGTTTGTCCTGGCAGAAACTGATCGAAACAAAAACACGACGAAAACACGATATACGGACCTCGGGGGGTTATATATTACGACGTTTCATATCAAAAGGAAGGTACTGGGAGAAAACGAGTCGGAGGCGGAGTCCGGAGTGGCCACACCACCAGGTGGCGCGGCCAGGGGTGGGCCCGCGCCACAGGGTGGTATGAGCCACCCTGGCTCCATTTCCGTCTCTTTTTCGCTTCGTATCTTTCCTTATTGACTGAAAACTACAAAAATATAGTTGGATTGTATTTTCGCGGAACTTTTCTTACCAAAACCGTTTCCTATTTGAACACGGACTCTGCAGGTCTCTGAATTTGGTATCTAGTAGATTCTTCCGGAGTCATCACTTGAATAACATCAATATATTCATCTTCATACACTTATTACTTGAGTCATAAAACCTTTCTCTTCCTTATTACACCATTATCTCCACTTCCTAGAAATTTCTTTCACACAAAACTTCACACAATTCTCATTAGCAACATTAGTATAAGTGAAGTGATAAAACCTTTTGAGTCCAACTTCAACTGAAAACCGTAAAAACATAAGCTACTGTAGAAACTCCTTCCGAAACCCAAAAATAATTCAAAAAGGAAATCGAATAAAGAAGCAAATGCAAGAGTGGCAAAATCTGTCAAAACAGACCAGCATGTAAAGATCAATTGTTTCGAAAATCTTCTGTTGCTCAAATCAAAAAGTGCAAAACTAACGAAAGTTAAATAACAACCTGGAGCAGAAGCACAAAAAATTACAGCTCAATCCGACATACATAGATCTCTCATGAATTTTTACGGTGAAGCACAAAAATCTGTTTTGGGACAGCAACTTCCCCAAATATTACTTCTCTCTCATTAGAGGTTGATCTTGACACAAAAACCAAACAAAACGGATAAGGAGCGGTTATTACTGAAGTAATAACTTCCAAGACTCAACGAAACAAAAACAAACTAAAAGCAAAAACAAATTGGGTTGTCTCCCATAAAGCTCTTTCTTTATAGCCATTAAGATGGGCATGATAATTTGAAGAAGCTCTCATAGGGATATGAATTGAAGTGAAAGAGAGCATTAAGAAGCAAAAACACACACATTTAAGTCTAACCAACTTCCTATGCAAGGGGATTTTGTAAACAAACAAGTTATTGAAACCAAAGGCAACTTGTATAAGAAGGCAAAAGAAGTGCAACATAAAAACTTTCAGCATAAAACGAGGAAACTTGATATTATTGAGATGCATAAGAACACTTTTCCCTCTTTCATAGTAACTTTCAGTATCATGCATAAACTTAACAATATAGCTATCACAAGAACCATCATAGAACTGATCACTTATTCTAACAGAAAACACAGGAATACTAGCTCTCATAACACTACTATGTGAAACAATATTAGAGGTATCCTTACAAAGGATAGTGTGTCCCTCTTTTTCATATTTAGCAACAAAGTCTTTCACATTTGCTACAATAGGTTCATCAACCATTTGTTTATCAGGTTCAACAGCTTTATTCATACCTTCATCTACCATACTAGCCATCATAGAATGTTCCTTTACCTTAACTGGAAAAGGCATTTTCTCAATATAAGGTTTAGGTAAAACATGATTAGCAGTATATACTTCAGTATTTCTTGCAGGAACACTCTTAGCAATATCTTTATAAGGTTCATGATACTTATTCCACTTCTTTTTAGGCACTTCAATGTAGGAAGCAAAAGCCTTAAAATAAGAAGCAATAGCTTGAGAGTCTAGACCATAAGCATTTTTAATATTTTGAAAGTCATCAATTCCCATAAAAGATTCAATGCATTCATAATCATAATTTATACCTGACTTTCTACCTTTGTCATTCTCCCAAGATTCAGCATTGTCTTGAATATGGTCCAGAAGATCCCATTTAACTTCTTCTTCCATGCGAGTGAATGATCCAGCACAAGAGGCGTCCAATAAATCCTTGTCATGTAGAGGGAGCCTTGCATAAAAGTTGTTGATAATAATATTATTGGGGAGCTCATGAATGGGACATTTGAGCATCAGTAACTTCAATCTCCCCCAAGCTTGAGCTGTACTCTCTCCATCAAGAGGCCAAAAGTTGTATATTTGATTCCGATCTTTATGAATCTCACTAGGAGGATAAAACTTTGAATAAAAGAGAGGCACTATTTCCTCCCATTCCAGAGCTTGACCATTCTTCAGCAGCTTATACCAGTCCTCAGCTCTTCCTTTCAATGATAATGAGAATAACTTCTTCTTAACTTGATTTGTAGTAATACCTGCACACTTGAACAACCCGCATAATTCGTGTATAAAGAGTAAATGATCATCGGGATGGACAGTTCCATCCCCAACATAGTAGTTATCCATAACACGATCAATAATTCTTGTAGGTATTTTGAAAACATCATTCTCAGTAGGTGGTGGCTTATCTACTACCTTAGCAGTGGTAGTAGCATTACCAAATAAGAAACTCAGCGAATTATCCATAACGAAAATAAAGCAACTAGCAGAAGTAAACAATACTCACAGTATAGGTTTCCTTTACCAGTTCCACTCTCCAATAGCGCTTCACTCCCCGGCAACGACGCCAGAAAATAGTCTTGATGACCCACAAGTATAGGGGGTGTATCGCAGTATTTTCGATAAGTAAGAGTGTCGAACCCAACGAGGAGCAGAAGGTGCTGGCTAGTGGTATGGATCAGGAATTCTCTGCAAATACTTAGCAAACGGATTTTTAGGGGTTTTCGATAAAGCAAGTAAACAAAGTACAAGTAAATAAAAGACAGTAGGAATAAATGTAGCAAGTGGCCCAATCCTTTATGCGGCAAAGGACAAGGCGGTTGTATTACTTAAGATGACCAAACGTTCTCGAGGACACATGGGAAGACTGTCAAGTGCTTTCGCTTCATATAGTCGATTAATCTTCTTTAGCTTGCTAAGTATTGTGTGGGTGAACCTGTGCTAATGTACCGCCCCATCCAAGACTAATACATACTTGTGATTATACCCCTTGCAAACATCCGTAAGTACAAGAAAGTAATTAAGGTAGAAACCTAACCACAACTTTAAACTCTAAGACCCTTACGTCCCTTGTGCAATGGTTTCCTAACGGAGGTTCAGGTTTCTGTCACTCCGGCAACCCCTACGATTAGTAGCCAAATACACAATGCATTCTCCTAGGCCCATATAGGTGAAGTGTCATGTAGTCGACGTTCACATGACACCACTAGAAGAAGTACACCACAACTTAAATAACAATCTATTAAATCTTTCTCAACGCAACTCCACTACTAACAACAAGACTTCTCCCATGTCCTGAAGAACAAAACGAACTACTCACAAGACATCATATGGATCATGACTAGAGATGGAATAATGATGTATAACAATCTGAACATAAACAATAATTCAATGGTTCACTCAATAGCATCAACTACAAAGAGTAATCAACACCGGGAAAGTTTCCCCTATGAACTATGCAAGATTCAACGCAATTGTTACATCAATATGGAGATGGTGATGAGGGTGCTGATGGTGATGATGGTGATGATGATGATGATCCCGATGAAGTCTATCTTGATGGTGGTGTTGATGGCGATGATCTCCCCTCTCCGGGAAGGAATTCCCCCGGCAGAAATCTGTTTGCCGGAGAGATCTCTCTCTCTCTCGGTGTTTTCCGCCCCGCAGAGGCGGCCAAATCTTTCTGTGGTCGCTCCCCTAGTCTTAGGGTTTCGTGGGGATGATATACGCCAGAGGGGAGAGGCTGGAGTGGGCCAGGGCGGCCACACCACCTCCAGGCGCGACCTAGGCCTGCTCGCGCCATGGGGTGGTGTGGGCCCCCTGTGGCCCACCTCCACTCCATCTTCTGGCATCCTTAGTCTTCTGGAAGAATAGGATTTTCCGTTTATTTTCCTGGATTTTCTAATCTTCGCGAATTTTGCCTCCAAACAGCACCTTTTCCATCAGAATCCTGACTGCAGCGGTCCATGCTCCAAAAGTCATCAACCATGCAAAAACAGATGAAATAACATAAGTATCACCTCTCAATACGAAATATATCAATGAATAATAGTGAATTAAGACATAGAATAGTGATGCAAAATGGACGTATCAACCGGTGGGAAGCGTAAAGTTAATTGGGAAATGGTTTTCAAGTCTAAATACAAAGGTGGACTTGGGATCCTTAAACTCAATAAGTTTGCCTTGGCTCTCCGATTGAGGTGGCTTTGGCAAGAAGGGAAATATGAAGATAAAGCTTGGGTCGGTCTTGGAAACCCTTACTCATGGCAAGATCAAGAGCTCTTCGTGACGCCTACTTGTGTGACTATTGAAAACATGAAGAAGGCTCTTTTTTGGGAAGCATCTTGGCTTCATGGCATGAGACCGTGGGACATCTCCCCCTCATCTTTGAGCTTTCTAAAAGGAAAATCGTTCTGGTGCCAAAGCTCCAGAGACGGATTTTAGATTACCCAAAGATGGTTTAAGCGTTGATCACCTTCTCCAATTCTACAAGCTATGGGAGATGCTTCAACTTGTTCACCTTGATATTGAGGTCTTGGACTCTATTTCTTCGAATGTCACAAATAAGGAATGCTACAAGGCAAAATCCGCATACAACATGGAATTCTTAGTACTGACAAACTCCCTCATGCCTAAGTTAATGTGGATGCCTTGGGATCCACCAAATTGTAAATTGTTTGCTTGTTTGATAATACAAAATAGAGTTTGGATGATAAATAGACTTGAGAAGTAGGATGAAAAAATTGTGGGCTATGCAAACTTTACAATCAAGTTCAAGAATCATCCCACCACCTAGTGTTACAATGCCTCTTCACAACTAGAGTGTGGTCCAATTTGATCTCTTGGCTTGGGCATTATGACATTCACCCAAGGGAGTGACATGATACTAGCTTCGTCAAGGAATGGTGGACGGATTCACAATAATGGAGAATCGAGAAAAGCCTTGGCCTCTCTCGCAACGTTGGTTACATGGGAGGTTTGGAAAGAAAGAAACGCCCACGTTATTTGCAACCAAGCTTCTACCATGTCTATGACCATTGCTATTAAAGAGGAGATGAAGCTTTGGTGCATCGTCGAGGCAAAGGCCTGTGTAATATAATGCCGAGAGAGTTGTAATACCTCTTAAACCTCCTTATTAAATTAAAATGACAAATACTTTGTCTTGTTTAAAAAAATTCAGATGCCCCAGCGTCTAGCAACACCTACAGTTTCTTCCTTGTATTTTTCTTTCGTTGATAAACACATGCAAGGGTCATGTGACACCAACATATTTCAACACATTCAAAGGGATGTCTAAACTCTATTTTTATTATCTTCCTAGCAACCACCTGCATTTTGCTACTACGTACAATATGACAATCTTTGACTCTGCCTATACGATGGGGAAATGCTAATCGGGGTATATCCACAAAGCAGAGTTGCCTATGGCGGGTCGACTCGCCTAATACGACGACTGACGCAAACGACTCGCCGACTGGAGGCCCAAGATAGCGACTCCAATGCAAAGCCATTAGCACTTGTAAACCCTAACTGGCTGCATATATAAAGCCACCAGGAGCACCCCTTTGGAGGGAGCTCTCTCACGTCATATTAGATCTAGTCTCTCCCTCCGCCTATGACGGCTTTCATGTAACCAATCTATGATCATATACTGGATTGACAGCAGGACGTAGCGATCCTCCATCGAGGAGACGTGAACCTGAATACATCGTGTGCTAATCTCGCTCCCGGATTCTCCTACGTCGCCTTGCCCTTTCCTCTACGTAAGCTATCCTGTAGCATCGGCCGTGGTCAATTCCACGATAATTGGCGCCCACCGTGGGGCAAACAATGCTTGGAGGCGATGATCCGGGCAGAATCACTCGCGTCAACGCAACCAGATCTGACGTCGGCGCGTAGATTTTCTTCGTTAACATCCGGTGGTGGCCGACTTCCTGTTCGTCAACAAGTGCAGGCGTACTGTCCCGGGCACATGCACATGCTTATTCTGACCTCGAGAATCAACAGGCAGAAGCATGCGTGGTCGATTCCCTATGGCTGATCGGTTTTTTACTATATCATGTCTCTCGTTGATTGCATTGGTAATTGATTATTTTATTGTGATCTGATCCTCTCATGCATGTTTGTTGTACACACTGGTCCAATCCATCGCATGCAAACTTGATGAAAATAATCTCTGATGTCGGCACCGCTGGAACAAAGAAATCATCCCGTTCCTCAGCGACAACTCTAAAACAAAGGAGATTTTGTACATGCTGCAGAAAATTGACTACCGATGAGTTGGTCTCCGTACTGATTGAAGATGGACGGACAAAAATCCGACCGACTCCCAGCCACGCTGACTTCATCGTGTCGAGTCCAACCACTATGTCATTCTCGTCCGTCGTGCCGACCGATCTCATCTCCACCAAAAATTTGGGCTCGAGGGCTCAACATCGACGACACCCTAATTGGACATAGGGGTTTGGGAGCCGATCGGTCTGGCACAGGCACCGGCAGACGTCACATCAGGACATACGAGATCCAATTCTATTTGGCTGATGAGTTTTTTATCCTATTTCATTTCTATAATTATCTGCCAATTATTTATTTATTTGGACCTACTAGTCTTGAACTGTATGTTGCTTGTTCGCAGCATTTGGAGAACTGATTCATGAATGCAGGATTAAAACACGTCTGTATTAGTCCACGAGTCAAGAAAAAAGAACGAAAACATGAATAGAGGTGCTATTTTTCTAATACTTCTGCTCGCTCCGTTATGCAACTTTCAATCTACAAATATTTCTCCTTGTTGTGTACTATTTTCTATGCACATATATATCAATTTAAGGCATAGCCAAACATCAGTATAAAAGAGGATAGACGCGGAGGGCTCCTCCACCAGACCAAAAATCCGACCGAACTCCACCGTGCCACTGCGCGACTTCGTCCGACCAACGGTCTGACCGAGCATGCTGCCGCATCGACACCGCCAGCGAACTTGCCATCACCGCGGACTCGCTCAACGCGGACTCGCCGCCCTCACGGATTCTCCACGCCCGAGGACTCTCCCCTCACGGACTCGTCATCACAGTCTCGCCCTCACGTACTCAACACGCTCGGGGACTCGCCGTCGCGACCCCGCCCTCGCATACTCAATACGCTCGGGGACTCGCCTCGCCATTGTGACTCGTCCCTCATGGACTCCCCTCGCGGACTCGCCACGCTCGACGACTCGCTTGTTGCGGACTCTTCATACTGCTGGCTAAACGCCGTATGACTTCTCTCTAGCGAGACCTCCGTCCGCCGCGTTGACTCCATGTCCGTCGCGTCGACTTTGCTATAGCGCGACCTCTGTCCGCTGCGTCGACTCTATGTCCGCCGTGTCGACTCTGCCAAAGCACGTCTATACTGCCGCTACGTCGAATGCGTACGCCGCGCCTACTAAGGGACCTTCATTATTCGAGTCGCCAGAGAGGGTGACATGCCATGCTGCATGGACTCACCACTGGGCGTCTCTTCCTCCCGGGAAAAATTGATTCGCTTTTGTCAACCTTTAAAAGAGTGACTCGCAATAGCCAAGTAGTGCGAACGAGGACTCACAAACCGAGCCTCAGATCGTCCACGAAAAATGCTAACCGAGAGCCATCATTAGAGTCGCCTTGCTCGACTGGCCTTCCGAGCCAAGACAAATGTCAGTGCTACACAAACAGCACCATGTCCTCCTCAACCTTAGACATAGCGACTCGCACGGCTAAGTAATGCGTACGAGGACTCGCAAATCGAGCCTCAAATTGTCCAAGAAAAATGCTCAGCCGAGAGTCGTCTTTGGAGTCGCCATGCGACTGGCCCCCCGGGCCAAGACGAGAGACTCGCTAACAAAAATAGCGCAATCAACATCATCACAGACTCGCAATCATCGCGGACTCGCCACACTCGGAGACTCTCCCCTCGTGGACTCGCTCACCGCAAACTCTCCCCACGCGGACTCGCCATGCTCGGCAACAACCACCATTATTTTCAGAATATGCATCTCTAAAGAGCCTCGAGTCGCCTCTACAAGCCAACTCGAGCCTCGGGGACTACTCCTAGGCATACTGTATGTGTGCGTGGTTCCACGACCGCGGCTCGCCACGCTCGAGGACTCGCCACCGCGGACTCGCCCTCGCGTACTCAACACGCTCGGGGACTCGCCACCGCGAACTCGCCCTCGCGTACTCAACACGCTCGGGGACTCGCCACCGCGGACTCGCCTCGCGTATTCCCTTGCACGGACTTGGCGACTTCACCATCAATGAGTTGGTGGCCTCCACATCCTCTACGACAACAAGTTGACAAGGCGTCGGTCAAACTTCTCCAAGGGGTGACTTCGTCCAATGACGACTCGCCCGACGCGTCGACTCGCCTTGGTGATTGGGCTGCTTCATGAGGCATCTCTCTGTTTCAGGAGCTCGCCAACGACTCACCATCGACTCCTGCGTCGATTCGGCGGCTTAAAGTCATCGCCGAGTCCCTGACACGCTCGGGGACTACTGATGGGGGAATACCAATCGGGGTATACCCACAAAGCGGAGTTGCCCATGGCGGGTCGACTCGCCTAATACAACGACTGACGCAAACGACTCGCCCACTGGAGGCCCAAGATAGCGACTCCAATGCAAATCCATTAGCACTTGTAAACCCTAACTGGCTGCATATATAAAGCCACCAGGGGCACCGCTTTGGGGGGAGCTCTCTCACATCATATTAGATCTAGTCTCTCCCTCCGCCAACGGCGGCTCTCATGTAACCAATCTATGATCATATACTGGATTGACAGCAGGATGTAGCGATCCTCCATCGAGGGGACATGAACCTGGGTACATCGTGTGCCAATCTCGCTCCCTGATTCTCCTACGTCGCATTGCCCTTTCCTCTACGTAAGCTACCCTGTAGCATCTGCCGTGGTCAATTCCACGACACTATACTCACTTTTCCCTTCCTTCTATGTCTCCAATTCGAGAGTCGACTACCATTCGTCATGGTATCTCAACTTCCTCTCCGGCGGCTCCACATTCTGGAGTAGGGATGAGAGAGGGGTTGCCATTTCCCTTGTAATTAGTAGGTTCTCTCCTTGGTTTAAGGTCAGGTCTAGGTCTGCCGACTGTGATGGCATTTTGTGTCTTGCCATTTTGGTGCCTCCATTATCTACCATATCTCCATTGGGGGAAGATCTGGTGAGGGCACCAGAAATAGACTTGTCGGTTCTATAGTTTTGAAAGATGGCCCTCCTATTTTCCCTTCTTCCTGGAGCGGTCGTGAGATGGGAATGGATGGGATAGGAAGAAAGCCACAATCCTCTCGATTGGCACATGGCTTATCCACATCCGCGACTTGCACGGGTTAGGACATAGATTGCCACTTTGATCTCTTGATCAAGCGACGGTGATCGTCCGTTGAACTTTACGCAATGGTTCTTTAGGTCAAGGTGACAGTTGTCAACCATAACTTGACATCTATTCAATCTTTTTGTCAAGGAATACGTGGGACGTAGGACGGCTACATGTCTCCAAGTTGTGTTGTGGGGAGGAGCTAGATGCTTGCCGGGGTTGAATAAGGGACCCGCTCGTAATCTAAATTTTCCTTTGGGGGTCTTACATGCAAATTTTAAGGGATAAGATGTAATTTATATTCTTTCTATCACTTGTTATGGGTTGTGGTTTGTGTTGTGAATTATCTATTGCCATTTGTTTCAAAAGGAAGAGAATCTTTGACATGGGTCATGCTCCTGCGAATAGCTACTAGGATTTGTGGACCCGGGCTTGGTTTTGAAAAAAAATGAAAATATTAATTTGAAGTTTAATAAAATCTAAAAAATTAGGTGAACATGTACATAAGTTGTGTACGGTTGTGCAAGTTCTTAGTAGAAATGCGTTCCACTTTGGCTGCATGAAAAAATACAATTTGTGGCTATATAAAGGAATACAAAACTCTTTTCAGTATTTTTTACCAGCAAATAACATTTCCATATTAAAAAACAAACGAGAACAGACACCGTTGTTTAGATGAAACCAACAGTTTTTGCATTTTTCTCCTCTAGCGTCGACATGGGTGGTGCTATGTGTCCCCTGGGGAATAATATCCCCGGGTCCCCTAGGCGACAGGTGTCCCCAAAAATGCCTCGTAATCGCACTTTTGCTACAACTAACCCATTTTTGCTACAAATTTACTTGTTTTTGCTACATGCAGCAAAAAAACCGTTCGTCCACGAGACAAGACAGATCTCGCCAGAGTTTCGTCGGAGACTATGTAGATAATTTTTTGTTCTAATGTACCAAAAACCGACATCGTCGGAGACTTCCGACGAGAGACCTCATCGGAGAACTTGTAGCAAAACTTTTGCGCTATTGTCGCAAAATCGGAGAACAATTATAGCAAAACATTTATACTAATGTAGCAACAACCGATACCACTGGAGCTGACTTCAATGGAGACATCGTCACAGACTCGTCAAAACCTCGTAGCAAAAAGATTGCGCTATTATAGCAAAACTAGCAAACGATTGTAGCAAAACAATTTGGCAATTGTAGAAAAAAACGATTTCACAGAAAACATCGCCGGAGACTTCATAGCACTTTATACTATTGTAGCAAACCTACAGAACGGTTATAACGAAAAAAATGTGACATTGTAGTAAAAGAATGGCTCGCTGAAGACATCGATAGAGAGCTTGTAGCATAAAAATTGTGCCACTACAGCAAAACTAGAAAAGATTTGTAGCAAAATAATTATGCAACTATAGCATCAAACAAAAAATCATCCAAAACAGCTCCACACATGCAGGCGTGGACAACAACGCACGTAGGCGGACAAGAGTTCTCTGTGGGGCGCCGACAAACGAAGGCAAAGTCGGAGATGCGCCGGACCAAGTGGTGAGCGGGGGACGACAGCGAGCGGGGCGATGGCCTGGTCATGGCGGTGCTCGAGCTCTGCTGGCCGGAGCTCGCATGAACCGCCTGGTGGGGCTCCTGTAGGAACCAACGGCGGGTGGTCGGGAGCGGGGACAGGGGAAACTGCATGGCAGGGCTCCTATAGCCTTGCAGGAACATGCGACAGCGACAGAGGTGGGAGGATGGCGGTGGTTGGAACGGCGACTGCAACAACGCGTGTTAGGCAAAGGCAACGTGGTTGCGTTGTACACAAGAGCGCTTGCGAGAAGGAGATAAGGTGGAGGTTTCCGTTTGCAGGCTTCTACATCCTAGGTCTCCGCGTTTCGTCATCTGAGGTGGACCGTCTCGTGGTCGTGACCCGGGGATCAAAACACGCCATCCCCAGATAATTAGTATCATTCAGAATTGTACAAGAAGCATCTAGATGGTGCTAGACCACCTCCTAATTCTCCTACGAGGCCCACTCTGAAATACGAAAGGCCCAAGCCCAAAGCGAGAAGAGAGAGACGGACAACGGCACAAAGGCCGTACCGGCGGAGCGCTTCCCATTTCTGGATCCTTTGTCTCCGCCGCTCAGGTGCTCAACTTAAACCCCTCTCTCTATTTAGGGTTTCTCGCCGCCCTCCCCCTGCTTCCCCTCTTCCGCCATATCTCCGCCTCGAAGCTTCCAATCCCCCTAGCAGTTTGAAGCCAATCTCCTCTCCGTCGAGATCGAGGCACCTTGAGGCGCATTCGGCGTGTCCCAGACATGTCTTCGTTTTGGGGTAAGCAGCCGTTAATTTCTCCGTCCTCTTTTTTTTTTCTCTGTTCATTCATGTGCTCTGCTCTAATCGTTTGCCCGCGGTACTTCGCTCGCAGGCACGGAGGTGAAGCCCGAGAAGCCCTATACGCTCACCCCCAGCGCGCGCCGCGGCCGTCTGCGCCTCACCCAGGTCCGCCCGATTTCTCGCCCTTGAATTTCTCTTTTCCTGTTGATGGTACGTTTGCGTGACGATGGGGAAATTTTATTGGATGGACAACACAGGCGACGCTGGGCGCTGAGATTGGTAAGGTGGAGAAGGGGAGTAAGAACTTGGTGCAGGTGCAGTGCACTGTGAAGAACAAGGATCCTGTGTACCTCTGCGCCTTGGTCTCTGGACAGTCTGAAACGTGCCACCTGGATTTCGAGTTCGAGGAGAAGTCTGTGACGTTCTCGGTGCTTGGCCCCAGGAGCGTCCACCTGGCTGGATACTATGTCCCGTATCCTTCGTTATCACTGAAACTTTCGTTGATTTTAGTTGATTTATTATTGGAATTTTCTCTGGTCGTGGAAGTTGTTGGCAGTGAGGTTTCTTTTCCTTAAGTATATCTTCAGTTATGAAGATGAGCAGGACATGGATGGCTGCGATACTTGCAGTGACTCGCAGGGCTCTGACGATGATGATGTATATGCATCTGATGAGGATGATTTGGTGATTCCAGTATCCCATCGGCGGATGAGCACAGGTATGCTTTGATTGTATCGTATTATTGCGCAAGGCATGCTATTCTGTTACTGATTCTGAGGCTATGATACAGACAGCGAAGACGATTCAGACTTTGATTCAGATTATGATTCAGATGATGATGAAGATCTGATGTATGACGACCAGCCTAGAGGCAAGAGTTCAGGTAATGCTTTCACATGTTGTTCCATTTCCTGAGATATGCGTGAATCTTTTGTATGGGCATGCTTGGTTTGATGCGAAAGTTTGGCTTGCATTTGTTGGGGCAAAGCTGGAAATTTGGCTTTCAATTGGTTGGCTGCCATTTTTTCTTGCCAATCTCTAAATAAATTGCCAACATTTGGCAAGTTATAGCATGACCTATGTTTTTCCTGCCTTTGCGGTTACAGTTTTCAACCATATGGCATGTTTTCCCTCTAATACTTCACTAGTTCCTGACTTTCCATGATGTAGCTATTTATGTTGTTGCAAAATGTACATAGGAGAACTATTGTACAGAGGCTACTAGTAATGGCAATAGCATGTTTGTATCAGGTTAATGTTAGCGCATGGATTCATATGTTGCTGGTGTATATGTTAGATGATATATGTCGGTTTCTTATTTCCTAGATTTATAGGTTGCACTGTAAATTTATGTGCATGCTTATGTAGAATCAGCATTATTGAAATAAAAGGAATGCGTTATTTCCATTTATTTCATTTATTGAGCACTATTTTTGATAGGTTTTAAGATTTATGGGCTATGGACTGCTTCAGGCCCCAGATCATTTTCTTGATTTTAATTCCGATGTGGGCAAATTTTGCAGTTGTTATTGAGGAGATTCAAGAGGATGACAAGCCTGCTGGTGGTGAAGGACAGAAAGGGAAGAAAGAATCCAGTGAAGATAGGGACAGTTCTCGACTTCAGCTTGCTGTGAGAACTCCAACTGCTGAATCATTGGAAAGTGAAGATGAAGATGGCTTTCCTGTATCTGAATCAAAGAGTTCAAAGGGTAGTTCTAAGAAAGAAACAAAGAGTAACGAGGACAGGAAAAGGAAAAGTGGCGACATTATCGAGCCATCAGGGTAGTTCGTTAGTTTGCCCTAGCTGATTTGTTTAACCACGATGTAGTGCCATGTGTAATTTTGGCTGTGTTCTTAGGGAGGCAAATGCTGAAAATGGCGTGTCAAAGAAAAAGAAGAAGGGCAAGGACAAGAGGACTGCTGTGGACAATGAGAAGGTAAATGATGAAGAAAAGGGTGTTGGGCAAGAGTCCTCCGTTGACATTGCTGAAGCCAAACCGAAGAAAAAGAAAAGCAAGAAAGCAAGTGCTTCTGAAGCTGACACTGATCAGCAAGCTGATGAGAAACCAGTACAGTAAGTAAATTGTGTTTGGCTTTTCATATTTAACGCTTTTCTCATTGTTCATCGTTGTTTGATAAAAACCTCTTGTGGCGTGTTATAGTGACAATGATGTTGAAGAGCCTAGCAAGCAGGGGGCCAAGAAAAAGAAGAACAAGAAAAAAACAAAGGAGAACAATTCAAGTGAAAACCAAGCACAGACTGATGTTTTGAAGTCAGATAGCAGCAAGGAGGAGACATCCCAAACGCGCACTTTTGGCAGTGGTCTTATCATTCAGACGGTGGCGTTGGGCAAACCTGACGGTAAAAAGGCTGTCCCTGGGAAGAAGGTAAACAGTTTTGAGGTTGCACAAAGGGAAGATTTCCCTTCAAGCTACCTTCTATTAATGCATCTTCTTTATACCGCTTTCAGTTGCTTAATGTGAGCAGTAGGTGCATGCATTGTTCCAATCAATTTGACCACTTAAGAGACTTTCTTATTCTGTGATCACATATACATTTTGGACTGTTACTGACAACTGAATCCTTCTCTAGGTTGCTGTCAAGTACATTGGCAAGTTGAAGAATGGAACGATTTTTGACTCTACTGTTGGTCGGAAGCCCTTTGAGTTTAGACTGGGTAACATAATTTCCCCTTGAGCTTTACCCTCTAGGATTCTCATTGTTGGTGATATTAATGTTACTTTCCTGCAGGTATTGGTCAGGTTATTAAAGGCTGGGATATTGGTGTCAACGGTATTTGATTTCTTACTTTGTCATAGAAGACCAGATGATTATGGCTAGTACATACATATGTCAGTCATTTGGCTGGTGCATAATCTCATACGCATAATCTTGTGTGTGTTTGTTGTAGGCATGCGCATTGGTGACAAGAGAAGGCTTACCATTCCACCAACTCTAGGGTAGGATCAATATACAGTCACATTGCTTTTTCATGAGAAGCTGCTTTGTTTCGATTCTGATCTGTATCTTCATTGCAGCTATGGAAAAGATAAGACAGGGCAGATACCACCCAACTCAACTCTTGTGTTTGATGTGGAGCTAGTGAACGTAAAATGAAGAAGGCGACCGGGTCACTAAATGGGATCAGGATGAACTGAGGCGGTTGTGCAAGTTCAAAGAACACCGTTTTCCTCCATGAGCTACAGCTTTACTCAGTCGCTATATGTACCTTATATTTTCGTTAGCTTTAGATCACAACTAAGCCATCTGGGCTAAATTTTGGGCCATAACATTCGTGTGGCTTGCAAGTGAACTTTTCACCGAGATGAATATGTGGCTCGTTTTTGACATGTTGCTGAGATCATACCTAGACTTTCGAATGAATTGCTACATTTTCAATTTAAGCATCGTACAACTCAGCTTGATGCTTGAATGCTGTTCGTCCCCTTGCGATGAATAACATTGAGAAAGAAAATATTAGGATTAGAATCTGTCTCAAATCGAAGGATGCATATTATATTCATCTGAAAGGAGGAATGCATGCGTCTTGTGTTGCATGAAATGTTTAGTCACATTTCAAAGCTCTTGGATCAACATTCAGTAATTCTCGTACAAATTATATTACCTGTTAAACGAAATTATATTTAGTACTTCACACAAATTTCAGGCGATCGAGAATTTCGTAGAATTGGTACTCCGTATTTCCTCCTTGAATGATCAGCTCCCACATACACGGCTCATCCTCTGCCCGAAACAACGAAATCCAGACACGATGCTTTCGTCGCCATCTCCTCCCACCCTTTGCAGCAGCAGCCTCCTCCCGTCCCTTCCCTCCTGCTCCGGCCACCCCCACCACCACACGCGCCTCCTATCCCCAAGCCGCCACCGCACGCGCCTACGCACCTCCAATCCAAACGCCCCGAGCTTCCCGAAGCCCAACCTCGACCCACCTCGCCGTCTAGCCGGTGAAGACCGCCGCCTGAGTTCGCTCGTCAACCGCGGCGACCTCGACGCGGCGCTCCGCATCATCGACTCCTCTCCCTCCCCGCCCGACGTCCAGCTCGCCAACAAGCTCGTCCGCGACCTCTGCCGCCGGGGCCGGCCCACGGACGCCGCGCGCGTCGTCGAGGCGTGCGGCTCGGCGGCCACCGCCGTCACCTACAGCGCCCTAGCCGACGGGTACTGCCGCGCGGGGAGGCTCGACGAGGCGCGCCGCGTCGTGGACGGCATGCCCGTGCCGCCCAGCGCGTACGCCTACAACCCGCTCATGCACGCGCTGTGCGTGCGCGGCCAGGTCAGGGACGCGCTCGTGCTGCTCGACGGTATGCTCTGCCGGGGGTGCGCCCCCGACGTCGTCACCTACAACATCCTCCTCGAGGCGGCCTGCAAGGGGAGAGGGTACCGGCAGGCCATGGAGCTGATCGATCTGATGCGCGCCGAGGGGTGCACGCCGACCAACGTGACCTACAATGTCATCATAGACGGGATGTGCAGAGAAGGCGACGTGGACGGCGCCCGCGAGCTGTTGAACAGCTTGCCTTCTCACGGGTGCAAGCCGAACACTGTCAACTACAACACTGTCTTGAAGGGGCTGCGTAGCGCTGGGCGTTGGGGAGATGTCGAGAAGCTTATAGGCGAGATGTTCAGCGAGGATTGTCCCCCTAGTGAAGCAACTCTCAGTGTGGTCATCAGTCAATTGTGTCAAGAAGGATTGCTCCAGCAGGCGGTTCGGCTTCTCAAAGTAATGGCAAAGCATGAATGCCCGGCAAATATAGCTACTTACAACGCCGTCATTGGTGGCCTATGTGAGCAAGGCCAAGTGGCTAATGCCTTGGGGTTGCTAAAGAACATGCAATCCTATGGCTGTGAACCTAATACTTTTACCTTTGAAATTCTAGTGAAGGGTTTCTGCAGTGGTGGTCGTCGGGAGGACACCGAGGAACCGATGGCTAACATGAACCAAGCAGATCACCTGCCAGATATTTCACCTTTCAATACACTCGTTGGTTTACTGTGTCAGAAAGGGTTGACGGTGCAGGCCGTTGAAGTATTTAAGCAAATGCCCGAGAAAGGATGCACTCCTGATTCAATCACTTACAACACACTAATAGAAGGGCTTGCTAAAAGTGGCAAGATGCAACAGTCCCTTGAGCTGTTGAATGAAATGGGCAACAAAGGATTCAACCCAGAGATAAATTATAAGCTGTTAGCTGAGTGTCTGCATGAAGAGGATAAAATGGAGGAGGCAATTCAGATGGTTCACAGACTGCAAGATAAAGGCATACCGCCCCATGCTGCTCTCTACAATACAATACTCTTAGGGCTTTGTAGAAATGGCAAAACAGATCATGGTATTGATATTTTGGCTAATATGGTGTCTGATGGTTGCATGCCGGATGAATCGACTTACATTATACTCATTGAAGGCTTGGCACATCAGGGCTATATGAAGGAAGCAAGAGAATTGTTAAGCAAATTGAGTTCTAAAGATGTTCTCATTGACAGTTTGATCAAAAACGATGGTTTATTGTTAGATCAAACTATTCACACTTGAGTGATGATGATGTCAGGCTAGCTTGTGCTTTTAACTGTGTTATGTCATAGCGATGTGGTAGGATAGCGCTTCAGTTTTGTCGATAAGTAAGTTCTCTTTGCTTCAGTCATATCGTAGCTTAGAGCCTAGATCTCAATTTTCTTCAGATTGTTGTGTAACAATGTACTTCAATATCTTGCAATTTTGGCTGGTCGTAATTGCAATCTTCATGGATTAACAAAATATCAGTCTGCGCTGGAATGCAAATATGATATAATAGGCCATCTAACCGAATAGAATATTTCAGACTTATACTATGAAACATATGCTTGGATGGCTACTCTAGTACTTGGTTATTTTTCTTTGAGTTGTTTTGCTAGCTAACCGTGTGGGACTAAATCTAGGGATCAAGTAGCTGGAATATTGTGTGCCTGCTGATGAACGTAGTGATCCTATGGATTAGAAACCCGCAACAAACTGTCAAAAAATATGACTGGTGGAGCTAGCTAATGATTGGAGCCTGGGCAAAATGTAGGTGCAGCCAAGCTAAGCAGCTTTTGCCCAAGCAAACTCCTACTTGAACTAACTTTGTCTACTAAAGCTTGAAGGAGATGCACCGTGGGAGCTGGGTGCTCCCTCCGTTACTGCACAAAGTAGTCATATTCTGTTATGAACTATGCAAGCTAGATAATCTCATGACATAAACTCATCTCTCCATATTTCATACTTATTTGAAACCTTGAAATGCAAAACTACTATAATACAGGGCTAGAATTTAGTTTAAATGGTCTTAGAAAGTATGAGGTTTAATATGGACGGGTTCATAGTTCAGGGTTCAAGTCTTTCTGCTATCGTAGACGGAGGTTTAATAGTTCAGGGGCCAAGTCAGGTTTCATAGTTCATGGCTGTAATAGTTCAGGGCTCAAGTCAGGTTTCATAGTTCAGGGTTCAAGTCAGGGTCTCATAGAAGGTATATAGTTTAATAATGTGAAGTTTAAGGTTTCATAGTTCATTTTTTTTTCGATAGTATGCCTAGGTGTACCATATTTTTATAGAAGGTAGAATGTAATTTACAAGCAACCGTCCTCACAGTTCAGGGTTCAAAACTACTATCTAAAACAGTATAGTTCAGGATTCAGACTGGAATTATTTTATTGGGAAATACTTGACTTGAAACGTACATGATTACTAATTTAAGCAAATGGTTCGATCACTTACTATACAGTAATAGACGGGTTTGCTGAAATGATCATTTGAGTTGTGTTGAGAAAAAACGGCAGCAAAGGAAGTGCTTACACATTGGTTCAGACTAGTTTTTATTATCAGGAAACTGCAGGGCAAAAGTTGAGAACCAATATAGGGTTCGTGTGCTTGTGCGCGAAGATTGGTGGGGGATATTCTACCTCTAATTGCAGAGTGATTCGGCAGCGATGGTTCATCTAATTCCTGGGGCTTGGGGTTTTATCTCTTTGCTTCTATCATAGAGCTTAGAGCTTGATTCTCGATTTTTTTTAGATTGATGTGTAACAAACTAACAATATACTCCAGTATCTTGCAATTTTGTCTGGTCGTAATTGCAATCTTCATTTACTGTTAGAAAATGTCAGTGTGTTGGAATGCAATAAACCTTGTGAACCATAGAATATGATATTTCAAACTTTTAGTATGAAATATATGCTCGTATGGATAGCAATTTAGTCGGTACTATTATTTTAGTTTGGGTTGTTTTGATAGAAAGTTTTCCTGGGACTAAATCTAGTCTAGGGATAAAGCAGCTGGAATGTACTGTGACCTAGGGCGACTACGGAACAGAAACCTGCAAAACATGTAAAAAAATATGTCAGTTTGTCTTCTCTACAGCAAAGAGGACAAGAAGAATATGTTTGTCTATTTGTCATTTTTCCACATGCAAAAAAGCTCCGCTCCCGCACGAGCGAAAAGGGTGGCAGAAGATATTTGTTCACCTCTTGCCAAAATTCTCACCAATTTCTACTCTGCCCGCTCACTGCCAAAACCAAAACTACCACCCCCTCCCCGTCGATTTCTTTTCCCGGTCGTCGGCTCCGTCATCTCTGGTCATCGGTGGCAGCGACGCTCACGTCAAGACTACCGCGGCCTCTTCCTCGAGCCATCCGTGCGGCCACCAGAATTGCCATGCCAAGATGGGATGACGTCAAGTGCCCGAGCCTGTCGTTGCTAGGGGTAAGTTGAAATTTTCCCAAATCCTTTCCAGGGTTAGGGTTGCTTTCGATTTGACCTCGATTCAACTCGATTATTTGCAATTTCTTGTCTTTTAGGACATATATTATCCTCTAGACTAGATCAAAGACCCCACATTTCACGGCATAGCACTTGATTGTCTCGAGGTTTGCCGTGCCTACAAGCTTGAGCATGTCAAGTGCGTTGCATTTGAAGGAAGCAACACCGGTCGCAGATTCTACCTATGTTCTATGCAGAATGTAAGTCTATGCTTGTGATTTGTCACTTATTATCTCACCCATGGTTAAACTTGACTTGTGGTTTGTTCATCATAGTTATAGTTATTACTTGTGATTTGTCACTTATTATCTCACCCATGGTTAAACTTGACTTGTGGTTTGTTCATCATAGTTATAGTTATTACCAGTGATTTGTAGCAACAATACGATGGTGTATTTTGCAGCAAGTCACAAATTATGAGTTTATGACTTGGTTAGATAAATAAAAGTAAAAAACAGAGAAAAATGCATTAGGAAGACTCCGGGAATGTATCATCATAGCAATAGTACAAGAATCGATGAGAGGATTGAGACTTTGGGAACGTACCATTCTAATACTTCTACTTCTTGTGTACAGTCAATGTACTACCCATTAGCTAGTACCTTCTAATAGCACATTGTGAGAAAATGTATTTCAGAATGTCAAAAAAATTGAAAAAATGTCTACATATACATTCGAATATTTTATGTTCCTTCACAAGTTTTTGGGATGAAAGATCATTCTATGTCCTGTGCAAAAAAGATAAAATGTCCTGTGAATAGTCCTATTCACGTGACATTTTTTGTCTTTTTATACATGACACATAATTTTTTTTATCGCAAAAACTTGCGAACAAACATAAAATATTCGAATATACATGTAGACATTTGTTTTTTTTCAATTTTTTGATATTTCGAAATGTGTCTTCTCACGATGGGTGCAAATGCACCCGTGAGCCGAAAGAGATTTCCTCCGTTAGATCAAAGACCCCACATTTCGCGGCATAGCAGTTGATTGTCTCGAGGTTTGCCGCGCCTACAAGATTGAGCATGTCAAGTGCATTGCATTTGAAGGAAGCAACACCGGTCGCAGATTCTACCTACGTTCTATGCAGAATGTAAGTCTATGCTTGTGATTTGTCACTTATCACCTCGCCCATGGTTAAACTTAACTTGTGGTTTGTTCATAATAGTTATAGTTATTACCAGTGATTTGTAGCAACAATGTTGTATTTTGCAGCAAGTCATAAACTATGGGTTGGTGGCTTGGTTAGATAAAAAAAAGGCAGAAACAACCAAAATTGCATTAGGAAGACTCCGGGAACGTATCATGATAGCAATAGTGCAAGAATCCATGAGAGGATTGAGACTTTGAGGAATGTACCATTCTAATACTTTCACTTCTTGTGTACAGTCAATGTACTACCCATTAGCTACTTTAACTTTCGGTGCAACAGATAGCTCAGTTTTTGCACAATTAAGTCTATCAGCTAGTTCCTGATCCAGAAAAGAATGGGATTTACCTGAATCAGTTAACAACATCATCACCTGATTGTTTTGCTGTGAGCTGTAAAAACCATTGCATTGATAGATAACAATGTAGTTGCCTCTTCCATTGCTTCTTCACCTTTCAAATTGCATTTAACATGGCATCTTCTGTTCTCCTCAACCAGTCAGGATAACTGTTATCCTCAACCAGCTCAGCTGCTTTTATTTGTGCTCCTTGTTTGGCTCCGCAAACATATCCAGGAGCAAAATTTCTCTCCACAACTGTAACACAAACCATTTGCTATTATGTGTTCCTTCAGTTGCTTAGCTCTCCACACATCTCCAGCAACAAATTGCTGCTTAGGTGCTGCCTCAACTCGTTGGTGTATCTCTGAAACTTCCCATCCTTGGTTCTTTCTAAGATGGCCTCTTGTACCAATGCATATTCGGTAGCCATGTGTACATATTGAGGTAAATGCATTTCCACTGCGTGGCGGATGTATTCTTTCAGACCCAACACAAATTGAGTCACGAGCATAGTTTCAGATATACCCCCTTCATACAGTCTGATCTGATACACGAACTGATCGAATGTCAAACGGTATTCCTGTACCGTTCCCACTTGTTTCGGCAGACAAAGTTCCCACATACAATTTTGATAGACATTGGTGTCGAATTCCGCAAAGAATAGCTACACTTGAATGAGGCTAATATGCATATTTCTATCAACTTATACTGTTATACACATGATACCAGTGTGTTGCGTTTCCATGCAAATGAATTGGCCGACATCACACGAAAATTATCAGGAATATTGTACATCATGGAGTAGTTATCAAGCCACAATCGAACTCCCGCCCCATAGAAAGGAGGGAATTCCATCTTGGGCATCCACACGTGCTTCTCACCATGGTCATCAGGGGTTTTGTGAGGTACTGTACCATAATCGTCGTTGGACAAGGAAATGGCTTTCGATCTGGTGGTGGTCGCACTGCCAGTGATTAGACCACGAAATTTTCCACTGTCGATGGTATACTGCTTTAGTTGGTGATGTCGCCATGAAACCTTCTCCAGCCCCGCGTGCCATTCCTCCATCGTGACAACTGGTTGTTTCCTTGAGAGCTCGCGCCATCTGAACGTGCTCGTGATGGTTGGCCCCCATCGAATTCATTGATAGATCTACTTTGGCCAGACTTGATCTAGTCTTAGCCACACACGCGTGAGAAAAATAGGTGGCGGCTAGGGTAAAAACCCTAGTAGCCGCCACGATCTACTTCGTCCTCGCCGTTTGCGACCGAGCATCGACGGGTCCCCGCCTTCTCTGTTTGCCGCTCCGGCGGCGGGAGGAGGTGGGGACCTCGGACCTGCGCTCGGCGGTTTAGAAGGGTCCCTAAAGTTAGAGTTTGGTCATCCGGCATCGTCGTTATAGTGGCTATGGCGGCGTTGTGCGGGACCAGAATAAGGTATACCCGCCTCCTCTTCCACCTCGTCGGCGACGATCCTGCTGTTGGCGTTGATGAGGGTGGGGATTCGTCTGGTCGCTGCTTCCATGGAGTGGTGAATCTCGTCTAGTCTACGTGTGTTCTGGATCTTGTCCAGTCTCCGTGTGTTTTAGGTTTGGAGTTACAAGTTTCGGATCAATTCAAGGGTTCAATGGCGACAACTTCATCTCTGGGGCGCTGGTCCTTAGGGGCACGTGCACGAAGACTTTCCGACTGTCATCAACAATGGCATGCCGGCTCCGGTAATGGAGCGGCGACAGCGGCGCGTCGGCGGCTCGCTCTGGCGGCAGTAGTAGCGAGATCTGGAGAGCGGTATCCGTCTTCCCCTAGGTTACACCTCCAGCCTCCCCCCCCCCCCGAGGCGGATCCTATGTCTGCCTACAACTTTGCCTGTCTCTTACCTGCCGCTGCTTCCTCCGATCTCCGCCGCCGTCTCCGATCTTGTGGCCACAGACGCCGCCGAGGCGCTGGTCTCCCGCTGCCAATAGATCGCGCCACCATGCCCTCTGACCGGTGAGAAACGGCTTCTCGGCTCTATTTTCGACTTCGGTCAGAACAATTAAATTTTGTGCGGATTTTTGCTAAAACATTAAGTGGTAATCGGTGAATATCTCGTAGACGTATGTGTTCAGGAATTGGTCAGTGTGTGTAATACAGGAAACTTACCCCTTGGCTTCAGCTAATGTATATTTTTGCGACTATATTGCTCTGTGATGATGGAAATTTACTTGTTTGTTACTTTGACTACGTCATTTGCAGGGATTTTCCTGCCTTTTCAATGGTACATGCTATCTTGGAAGATATTGTGCATTACACTCTGTCTACTTTGCATAATATTCAGAAAAGCTTGCTCTATTGGGAGTCCATAGCCGAGGTATTGAGTTAATTAGTTGAGTTCTTTTCACACTGCTGCAGAGAAGTGTTATCTTTTTGTTTATGCTACTGTACTTACTAATTTTGTTTCTGGACTTTTTTAGGGAACAAATTTGCAGCGAATGTACTTCATGATCTTTGAAAGAGGTCCAAGAGCCTTCCTTGAAACAACATGGCAAACACTTACCGGACTCCGCAGCAGAGCACCTTTGAAACTCCGCCGATGATATGGTCTCGTCAAGACTCGAGGCCTTGACGGGGATGCAACACTGCTTGGCTGTTTTTCTTGCAGAGGTATGTTAGCTATGTTGCTTATACTGTGCTTTGCTAAGTAGAGCAAAAGTTTCTTAATAACATTAACTCTTTTGCTTGTACTGTGCTGATATCAACTTGGTAGCTGCACCCAACTGGCTACTGCACTGCTGTAGTCAGATTCTAAGCACACCTTTGTTGTCTGGATAGCATTATTTTTGCTACTTGATGGTTGATCCTTTATGAACTTAACTCTAATTTGCCTTTTTCTATAGGTTTACTCAGAAGTTGATAACTGCAAAGGACGATTAACTGAATGGTGGTCAGAGCAATCGCTGCGCACACTATTAATTACTTTGGACCCACTCCTCTTCAATCTGGAGCTATCTCTTGGAACTCGTTCTGTTCAGGTATGCAATCTTTACTTTTTCATATAATCGGATAGTAGTTGTAACACGTTTGCTTTTTTGATGAAATATCATATAATTTACTAATTACATGTTTTCAGGTGCAAAGATTACCAGTAGCTGAAGTTGATACTAAAACTGCAATAAGTTTGATCTATCAGAACCTTTTGATGATAGATACTTTTATCTCCAATAAAGTAAGCAACTCTATTGTCATTGAGGACATATGTTATATCTTCTATATATCTTTTCACCATTGTCGTCTGATTGATGACAAGTACGCCATGAGAGGGTCCTCGAGGCGTGCGGAAGAGAGGGGTGTGAGACGTACGGTGTTTCGGGACGGTGAGCACACAAGTTTACCCAGGTTCGAATCTACCGGCTTTGGACGAAGCCTACTCCTGCTAGCAATCCAGTAATACGGCAGAGCCGGAAATATGGGTTATAAGGGTTCGCTTCTTGCGAGTTGAGATTGTAGACTATTGAGGGTGCCCTAAAGCCTCTCCCTAGGACGGCTTATATAGATATTCGGCCTAGGGTTTACAGGAGAGATCTATCCGGCTACGACTAAGAGTCGGTTACAGAGTACATCTTGAACTACAAGTAACACTATGGGCCCTAAGTCGGTAAGTCTTCTGAGTCTTCCCGTAGCCGGATTGGACTCCATCTTTTCTCCCTGACTGGACCACCCGTGAAGCAAAGCTCTAACTCGAAATAGGCCACCCTGGTCAGTGAGGAACTGTGAGGATACCCGAAAATTATATCCTCAACAACTATCATTTATCCTTATCATACGGGTAAACGCCTTTTACAGGTTTGTTAGGTAGCGACAGTTACTTTCAAGAAATGTGTTCCAGATGGGGGCACTAATGGGCTCCATTTTATACTAAGGTTGCTTGCTTATGCTTCTCATAGAAATATCTTTCAAGAAATGTGTTCCTAGATGGGGGCACTAATGGGCCCCATTTTATACTAAGGTTGCTCGCTTATGCTTCTCATAGAAATATATATATGCAAGTGCACAAATATTTGTCCATGTGCTTTGGGCAAAAGGCATTTTTGTCTCAAGGCAAGCTTCCTTGCTATAAATCATTGCTGTGATTGCTTTGTGGTACCAATACGTTGATAACTTAGTAGTGACATGTCCAAACTCAAGCATGTATCTCACTGCATGTTGCTTATGCTTCAACTATATCAAGCAGTTGCTTAATTTAGCTGAAGCAAATTTTCTACAATGGTAGCTTGCAGTCCATCAAAAACCAAGAAATAAGACGATATACTGGCTACCCTACACGTGTGGAGCAGTTGGCCTCTCTGCATGCTCTCTGTGGCTTTTACGCCATAGTAGCTTCATGGGAAGATCTGGCACGGACGTCTCAATCCGAGATTCTAAGGAGTCAGTGGCTAGATATTGGGATCAGCATGTTGTGGAACTAGTAAGATACTTTCTGCATATGTTATTTGAGGAGTGCTCCTGTGCTTTCTGACTTTTTCTTAGCACACTTTCCAAAGCAGTCTGATGGCTGAGATTAAGGACGCTAATCACACCTGGTTTGGCTAATGAAAAGAAAACTGACGTCAGATCCCGCACAATCCAAACCCAAACCCAAGTAGGCCCATTGGCCCGCCCGTGCTCCCCGCACGATCTACCAGTCGGCAGTTGCCTCCCTCGACACCACATCCGTTACATCCGCGCTGCGGCGAGCTCCTCATGTCCCCCGCCGCTGCCGAGTCTCCTCTAGGGTGAGGATGCCCCTCCCCTCCCTCGTCTATTCCCGCGCGAGCTCCTTATCTATTCCTTGTGAGTTCCTCGTCCAACGCCGCCGCCGCTTGGAGCGGTTGCACGACCCGGTGCCGTACAGCCGCGCGCTCTGCGCTTCCTGCTCTGGCTCCAGCTCTGGGCCGAGTAGCTTAGCGCGCCGCTGCACCTCCTGTGCCAGCTCTAGAAGGAGTTGCTCGCGGTGCAGCTGCACCTCCTGCGCCATCTCCACGCCGATTCACTCGCCGTGCCAGTGCACGCAGAACCTAGCTCTTCACCGCCCCTGTACGTCCCTCCACCAACGGCGGCATGGTCTCGGCCGCCAAGTCGGCCACCTCTGACGGCTGTCCTTTGCTCGTCCCGGACATCACCGGCTCCGTGGTCTCAGAGGCCGAGGTCCAAGGGGAAAATCAACAGCCGAAGCTATACTCAGATACACAATTGAGAAGGTATTAACAAGTTTGGCTCTCTCTCTCCAACTTGATTTGCTTGGTTACTTCCTTGCTGAGGTCTCAGAGAGGCCGAGGTCCAAGGGGAAAATCAACAGCCGAAGCTATATACTCGCTATATACTAGATACACGATTGAGAAGGTATTAACAAGTTAGGCTCTCTCTCTCTCTAACTTGATTTTCTTGGTTACTTTTTGCTGAAGAATTTTGCGGAGTACAGTTTCCTGTCTAGTGTTAATTGGTTCAGAGTACTCACTCTAGTTTCATATACCATTCTGCTTTCATGGCATAACATTAGCAGCGATGTACAAAGATCACACTTAGAGTATAGAACTTTAGTTATGACCAGGTGCTTCTTCAGCTTAACTAAACAATCATTGTGTCGTGTGATTGTTTTTCCTAAAAAAATGTCATATATAGAAAGAGCCGGAATAAATAAAACCATACATAGGTATTCTAGTAAATATGCCCTATCCCTTGGAATCGATTATGCACTTAATCAGTTGGCTTAGTCTTGTGCATAAGTTTGGAAACTTCTTCCTTCACTATCGTCTTCTAGTTATGTGGGAGAAAATTAACTCGGCGAGCATCTTTCCATTAGAATTGTATATATCCGTCTGCAGTAGAAAATGGCAATAGTTCAGTCCACATAGAACTTGTAACCAATATGGATATATTTCATACTGAATAAAAGTCACAACAAGATGGAATTTTACTTGTGTTGACCAACCTGTGAAAAATCAGTTTTCATTTTTGTAGTCTCCCAGTTTTCCATGTACCACAATACAAATTTTCCACGCGAGAACCTGTTATAGAACAAATATTATATTTTTAAATATAGTAGAATTATGATGCAAGTTAACGTTTATGAAACATAATGCTATAGACTCACCCATCTTGTTGCTTTGGAATGTTTCGTATTTCTCTGATTGGCCACTTAGTCACATCGGGTAAACGGGGACTGCCATGTTCTCTTACAATGGAGACTTCTGCCTCTATCCCTTGAACCTGTAGCATTTAGTTGGCCTCACTAGATAGCAAGTGTTGATGTATATAGAAAGAAAATTATATCAGGCTTATGATTTTATCCTTAGCCGCATGAAATGCTAATAGGGATCAAGAATCTGAAAGTCCTGCTGCTTTGTATCCATCGTAGCAAGGATCCAGTGCACCTTTTTTATGTTTACGGCAAAATGCACCTGCAGAGTTGTATAAATGTAACAAAAAGCTTAATCATGAGATGTACAGGTTAATGCATTATACCATTTTACATCTGAAAATATAATTACCCGTTCATAGTCGAAATATTCTAATTACCCGTTCATAGTCGAAATATTCTTTCACATCTGAAAATATAATTACTCGACAGTAATTAAAAATAAGAAGGCCAATGTGAAAGAATATTTCGACTATGAACGAGTAATTATATTTTCAGATGTAAAATGGTATAATGCATTAACCTATACATCTCATGATGAAGCTTTTTGTTACATTTATACAACTTTGCAGGTGCATTTTGCCGTGAACATAAAAAAGGTGCACTGGATCCTTGCTACGATGGATACAAAGCAGCAGGACTTTCAGATTCTTGATCCCCTATTAGCATTTCATGCGGCTAAGGATAAAATCATAAGCCTGGTATAATTTTCTTTCTATGTACATTAACACTTGCTATCTAGTGAGGCCAAACTAAATGCATCAATCCCGTGCAAATATACAGCTTCAAGGGATAGAGGCAGAAGTCTCCATTGTAACAGAACATGAGTCTCCATTTACCCGATGTGACTAAGTGGCCAATCAGAAAATACGAAACATTCTAAAGCAACAAGATGGGTGAGTCTATAGCATTATGTTTCATAAACGTTAACTTGCATCATAATTCTACTATATTTAAAAATATTTGTTCTATAACAGGTTCTCGTGTGGAAAATTTGTATTGTGGTACATGGAAAACTGGGAGACTACAAAAATGAAAACTGTTTTTTCACAGGTTGGTCAACACAAGTAAAACTTCATCTAGTTATGACTTTTATTCAGTATGAAATATATCCATATTGGTTACAAGTTCTATGTGGACTGAACTATTGCCATTTTCTGCTGCAGATTGATATATACAATTCTAATGGCAAGATGCTCGCCGAGTTAATTTTCTCCCACATAAACCAGAAGACGATAGTGAAGAAAGAAGTTTCCAAACTTATGCACAAGACTAAGCCAACTGGTTAAGTGCATAATCGATTCCAAGGGATAGGGCAAATCTATATATGGCATTTTTTTAGGAAAAAAAAATCACACGACACAATGATTGTTTAGTTAAGCTGGAGAAGCACCTGGTCATAATTAAAGTTCTATCCTCTAAGTGTGATCTTTGTACATGGCTGCTAATGTTATGCCATGAAAGCAGAATGGTATATGAAACTAGAGTGAGTACTCTGAACCAATTAACACTAGACATGGAAACTGTACTCCGCCAAATTCTTCAACAAGGAAGTAACCAAGCAAATCAAATTGGAGAGAGAGAGAGCCAAACTTGTTAATATCTTCTCAATCGTGTACCTGAGTATAGCTTCGGCTGTTGATTTTCCCCTTGGACCTCGGCCTCTGAGACCACGGAGCCGGTGATGTCCCAGACGAGCAAAGGACAGCCGTCAAAGGTGGCCGACTTGGCGGCCGAGACCATGCCGCCGTTGGTGGAGGGACGTACAGGGGCGGCGAAGAGCTAGGTTCTGCGTGCACCGGCGCAGCGAGTGAATCGGCGTGGAGATGGCGCAGGAGGTGCAGCTGCGCCGCGAGCAACTCCTTCTAGAGCTGGCACATGAGGTGCAGCGGCGCGCCGAGCTACTCGGCCTGGAATCGGAGCAGGAAGCGCAGAGCGCGCGGCTGTACGCCACCGGTTCGTGCAACCGCTCCAAGCGGCGGCGTTGGACGAGGAACTCACAAGGAGCTCGCGCGGGAATAGACGGGGAGGGGCATCCTCATCCTGGAGGAGACTCGGCAGCGGCGGGGGACATGAGGAGCTCGCGGCGTGGATATAACGGATGTGGTGTCGGGGGAGGCGACTGCCGACTGGTAGATCGTGCGGGGAGCACGGGCGGGCCAATGGGCCTACTTGGGTTTGGGTTTGGATCGTGCGGGATCTAACATCAGTTTTCTTTTCATTAGCCAAACCAGGTGTGATTAGCGCACTTAATCTCAGCCGTCAGACTGCTTTGGAAAGTGTGCTAAGAAAAAGTCGGAAAGCACGGGAGCACTCCTCTTCCATTGATTAGAGAGCCGTTTGCTAGAAACATTCAGGATACTTTGGTTACACGCACAAATAGTGATTTTCTCTCTTTTCTACTTTAAAGGAGAAAAATGCAGACTCCAAGTTTGGGTTGATGTTGTGTGACCTTGATAGGTTATACAAAGCTGTTGAGTTCCATGCGAAAAAATCTGGCGAGTGGTCAAGGTCAGTCTCGTCTCAACTTCTTTGACTCCTTTCACTGATAATAATCTTGTACCAAATCAGTTTGTTTTGTTGCAGCGTGAGAAGAGACATAGGTGAGTTAGCAAAGCCTCATATGCGAATGTCAGACAGGCTGGTTGTTCTTTCACGTCTGAAGGAGACGTATTACTGCTTAATACCATCGCCATCGCCATCAGTGTGTTATCCTTCACTGCCATGAACTTCCTGTCGCCGTTAATGTGCTAACTGCCATCGCCGTGAACTTCCTGTCGACGCCAATGTGTTATCCGGCCATTGTTGTGTCTAGATAATTTATACAAAAGCTGAGTTATGATATTTCCCATATTTAGTGATAAGAGTTGTGGATATTTTGTGACCGATAGATTAGCGAACCTGTGCCAAACTCCTACAAGCTAAGGTGAACTCGCTCCTTTCCTCGTGCCAATTTGATACCTCCTTGGATGGTGTGCTACTTCATGCATCTACACTATGTATCATCATCGTGACGGAGGTGTTTTATTGACAACTCCAAGATGATGATGATCTAGTTTTTATTTTTGAGAATTCAGCACTTGATCAAATAACATCAATATACAGTTTGTTCCTGAGAATTTCTGGCACAGAACCTCGGAAAGAAATTCTAGAGTCTGGTCGGCGAGCTAAAGCATGTGCCGAGTTATTGCATAAGCGATTAATGTGAAAAAAAGACACCAAAGACATAGAGGTAGCAAGGTGTTTGATATCCTCCACTACCACCTTGTCGTGGTGGTGGCACGGCAGATGCCATTGATAGGCTAAAGATGGGGCCAATGAGTGCTAGGGGAAATTCAAGGAGGGAGAACGTGGTGGTTTCACGCACGGAAGTTCTTGTATTCTCTCTATCAATGGCGTTTACAAGTGCTTTCCAAGCTATTGGTGAGAAGGAGACAGAGTCTCTTACTCCCCACAAACTAGCCATAGAGATCTACCTTAGACAGAGAAAAATGATCGATCCCTCTCTATGGAGGCCCCGGTGCTCCTTTTATAGGGTAGCCCGGGTTACAAAGTTAGGGCACACATGGCAGCATATTCGGAGAATATACTCCTCGTCTAAAGTTAGATGCTTCTTTATTCTCTTTAACGGCTCGTCCGGGCTTTGGACGTAACCCACTACGTAATCTTTGTCTTTTAGCGTCACCAGACACGGGCCGCGCCATCCGACTTTGCCCGCATCACCTTGGTCACCCCTGACCCGCTGATCCTCTTCTTTACTTTGCTTCGCTCATGCTACAGCTAATAAAGCCACCTTTTAACCAGCGGAGGATTCCTTCTCTTGGAAGCCACAAGATAATCTGGCTAACATATAGTTAATCCGGCTTATCAAGTTACCTGCAAAACAGTTAGGTGGACATGGCCGGCATATACTTTATGTCGGTCGGACTATGGTTAGGGAGATGCTCCATGGGCCGGGTCACTTCGTGGTTCGGCCTGCCTTGAGGTGACCCGGTCAGCACTTGCTTTGACCGCGCCGTACCCGGCTAACTCAGCCCTTATACCTCGGCGTTACCCTACCCGGGGGTATCCCTCAACATTAGTCCCTGAAGCTGGTGTGGTCTTAGCAACTTTTGGTTGTTAAGGCCACAACAGGTTCCCATATCTGGATCTTTGCCTCTTTGGCCGAGTTACACCGTAACCCGAAGTTTTTCCCTTGCGATCCCTTGGCTCATTTCGAGTTATTTCTCGCTGGCCGGGTCTTTTGCTCGCTTATCCGGGTTACCTTTCCTTCCCTTGTACGCTTTTCCACATCCTACGTGGAGGGTAATCATCATTTTGCCTCATTTTAAGGGCCACGCGCATTTAATGTGCCGGTTACTGTCGCAATTTCAAGAATCACTGTTGTGCACGTCCCTTCACTGCGGCGCCTCGCTAACCGTAACATTACATCACATCACGGGATCGTTTGCTCCTGTGGCCCTTGCTGTGGCCTTGCTCTGATTGGCTGTTTTAGCTGCGTACACGCCCGGTGCGTGCGGCGTGGCCTCCGCAAGGATCCCACGACACGCGTGCTGTGCGGTTAAGTAGAGGGCCTGGGCGATTTTAGGGGAAGTTCCCCCATTTCCTCCGCACTTCCCAGCCTCTTTCTCTCTCACATCAACCTCACCGCCGCCGCTAGTTTCTTGCCGCACCAGCGCCGTCGCGACCGCGCACATGCAACCTCTTGCACCTGCGCCGCCGTTCCCACTTGAGATTTCCATCACGGGGCCTTGCGCTTCCCGTTTTCCCTCTTCCGGCTATCTGTACACCAATTTCTCTCTCAAAGATCTCGAATCCACCATGACAGAGGAGGAAGCTCCCGTGGTGGCGCAGCAAGAAGAAGAAGCAGAGAGCCGCGAGCGCGGTTGCTGGGGCGGCTCGTTCGTTTGCGAGGACGAAATGGAGTGGCTCCGTGCCACACGCCGCATCCCCACCGGCGTCGCCTGTCGCCTCGCCTCCAACGAGATTTTTCTTTCCCCCAATCTTGGGGAATACGTTGTTTTTCTTTCACATTTTCAGCGCGGCTTCGGCCTTCCCACTTCTGATTTCTTCTTTGATTTCATTTCTACTTACAAGTTGCAACCGCATCATCTCCCCACCAATGCTATCACCTCTCTGTCCTCCTTTGCTTCTGGCATTGAGGGATACATTGGCCTCTGGCCAACCAAGGAACTTTGGATCAAGTTATTTGGTCTCCAGAGGAATGTGGTTCCGGATAAGGAGCTTGCCCCGTAGGACAAGCATTTGACCCAATGCGCCGCTGCCTCTATTTCTCCCCGCAAGTAGTCCGTGTTCCCCCGGGTCATCGGGCTCGAATCTTGCAAAGGCTGGGCCCGGACTTTCTTCTATGTCCGGAACACCACCAACGAGGACTTGATCCGGCTCCTCCCCTTCAAGCTTGTCCCTCCTGATACCTCGCATTGGGAGAGCATACCGAAGCGACCCACGGCCCTGGCGAATCAAGTGGAGCGCCGAATCAAGGAGATGCTCAAGGAGAATCTCTGGGGGGAGGACATCATGATTACTTTTCTCCGCAGTCGGGTCTCCCCCTTCAGAAGTGAGCCCACAAGATCTGCTACTTGATCGGCCCCCTCGATCCCCACCGGACCTCCTCTATCGAGCTGGATAATTCGGTGGTTTACCGCCGGGTTAAGTCCATATTCAATGTGGAGAAGGAGTTCTCCGAGGATTGGGAGTGGGGACTCGAGCCCTTCACCCGTGACAACCCCCTCCAAAGGTAAACTAACCCTTCTTTGTTTTCTGGATCTTCTTTGTATGTCGGTTCCCTTTTATAACTTGGCAATTGTTGTCTTGTTCTCAGAAATTTCTCCAGCATCCACTGGAGGATGGCGAGGTGCTGGCGAGCAAGTGGTTGCCGGACCGCACCGAGGAGGACAAGGAGCCTGATTCAGAGACCTTCCTGCCTACCCCAGACGTTGTCAGACACGGCGCTGGTAAGGCCTCTTCTCTAAGGGATTGGCCTGACGATGATGACTCGGACGTTGAGGTCCTGGAGGTATTTGATCCGGTTCCCATCTCTTACGCGTATCTGGTTATGTTCAAATGTTCAGCTAACCTGGGCGGTTAGGTCCACGAGGTTCCTCCCCTTGCCACTGGTGGTCCGACCCCTACTTCCCAGAAGCGCGCGACTACCTCGGCCACAGTTTCGAAGGTGCCGCCGCCCAAGAAGAGGCAGAAGAAGTCCGGGGTGAAAGCCTCGTCTAAGCCGGCCGCCAAGAGCACGGTCCAGAGAGCGCCCAAACCTCGGGCTCCTCCAACCGCGGATGAGTAAGTCCTTTTGCACTGATACTTGGGGATTTTTCTTTCCTTGCCTTCATTTCTTATTGGTTCTCTCTTTTTTACTTGGTGCTTTTCTTCTTTCCAGAGCTCCTAGGGTTATCCCTCAGAGCGGCTCCGGCATAGCCTCCCCATTCCGGAGGAGCCTTCTTCCTCCCGCAATGACGATACTCGCCTGCTCAACCCTATTCAAGAGGGCTCCGCGGCTGCGCCTGACCAGAGGCCACCTCGCCAAGAGGAGGGCAATGTCGGCGCAGGGGGTAGTGGGGCGACTCTGGATACGGTGATGCCGGATCTCCCCAGCTCTTCGACCTTAGTGCCAAGTCTTGAGGTGCAAGTTTCATCGGTGCCGCCCTCAACAAGTTCTTCTGTCCCAGTGTTTCCAGCATCCACAGCATCAGTAACAGCAGCACTAGCACCACCAGCAGCAACAACAGCAGCACCAACACCAGCAGCAAAAGCAACAGCAGCACAAGTGCCAGCACCAATATCAACAGCAGCAGCGACACCAACAGCAGCAGCAAAAGCCTCCACCAAGCCTCCCAAGAGGAAAGCCCCATCGTCTCCCTCCGGGTCCACTCCTTCAGTCGCAGATATCTTCCAAATGGCTCCTGAACCTTCATCTGGCAAGATCAAGAAGGCTTCCGGGTCAGCTAAAGGAACTCCATCCAGATCTTTCGCCTCCAGGTCAGAGGGTAGCCAGCAGCTGGTTCTGCATACCAGCCCCGCTGCAGCTCAATCCGCCAGGCGAGAGGCCCACGTGGAAGGCCTTGTGGCGAACTATTCTCCCAGCGGTGAAACTTATAGTCCATTGCTCCTTGAGTATGTGAAGAACTAGAATAATGCAGAATTCATCGACCCGCAAGATGATCTGCCGGAGAAGTTCGGCCCAGCCGAGTTCAGTGCCTAGATGAACTCCGCTAACAAGGCTATCTCTTTAGCTGGCCGGATGATGGAGGTAACTCTTTTTCTCTGATGTTGATACTTTGCATAACTAAGCACTTGTAGACATAACCCCTAGTCCCCGAGCCTCCGAGGGAATAACCTGTTATTCGGTCGGATGCTCCTTACATAATTTAGTTTTTGTCCATAGCAACGTCAAATTTTAACATAGTTAGAGCCGGGTTAAGTTCCCTTGGCCTGGATCTTATATACTTTGAATATCCACACACCTAGAGCCAGGTTAAGTTCCACTTGGCCCGAATCTTATATACTTCGATTATCCACACACCTAGAGCCGGGTTAAGTTCCACTTGGCCCGGATCTTGTAGACTTCGAATATCCACACACCTAGAGCCGGGTTAAGTTCCACTTGACCTGAATCTTGTAGACTTCGAATATCCACACACCTAGAGCCGGGTTAAGTTCCACTTGGCCCGGATCTTGTAGACTTCGAATTACTCTTACTTTGCCTTTGAACTTTGCCATTGCTTTGCTTATTTCAGATTACCACTAACCGCCGATCCGCTGAGTTCCAGTGCATGCTGGACTCCTATAAAGATATTCGAGCGCGTTATGGTAAACTCTTGGTGGAGCACCAAAAGAAATGTAATGTTCCTTTAGACTTTTCCCCTTCCATTTTTGTTCATTTGAGTTGATTGTGATCCAAACTAACTTGCTATCCGAACCATGCAGGTGAGGTTGAAGCTGAGAATACCATTATGCGAAAGAAATTGGCTAAAATCATAGGTAATTTCATCCCCTTCACACAATCACTGTACTTTCCTTCTTTTATCCGGTGGACACTTATACTTTGGGTCCTCCGGGTCATTATGCTGTTGCAATTGCTCTCGAGGATAGCGTCACTATGCCTGAAATGATGACCCATTTTCTCGAACAAGCAGGGAAGCATGAGGCAGAGATGAAGAAGAAGGATGAAGAAATAGCCCGGCTCTAGCTCCAAGACTCGAAGATCACTCGGTTGAATGCCGAAATTCAGAGGCTCAAGGGCCTCCATGAGTCCAAGTTGGAGAAGGCTGACCAGGAGTTTGCTGAGGAGACAGAGCGTCTAACCACGCAAATCTCTAAGGACCAGAGCTTATTACAGGAAGCCGACGTTAAGCTTACGTTGGTGACCACTGAATATGAGATACTCCAGGCCCACATCGCCGACGTTCATTCCGAGCTTCATTGACTTCTCTTCCAGATTGCACGTGAGTTTTCTGCTCTTGCTTAACTTTCATTCCTCCGAATTTGGTACTCTTAGTTACTGTTTCTTCTGCTCTGTTGTTAGGCAAATTTCCAGAAAGCGATACGCTCGGTGCTGCTGCCGTAACTCGGTCCCGCGAACAACGTGGTATTCTTGCTGCCCCTGGTGTCGAGCCAATCCCGTATAATACGGAGGATCTATTGGCGAGCCTCACTGCTCGTCTTGAGGTAGTGAAGAACCATGTCGCGGACATTATACCGGTGGCAACGTGAATGTTCAGTGCTCTCTGGCCCAGTGAAAACATTCCCAAAAGAGGCTCAGCTTTCATAGCCAAATTGATGGAGTGTGATACGCAGCTGCATTTGTGGCGCGAATCTGCTGCACGGGTTGGGGCCGACATTGTCTTGCAATTTGTTCTCTCGTGGTATGAAGGAATTGATCTGGGGTTGCTCACTCACATGCGCACCGGGTCTAAGTGGTGCGAAGATTCAGATTGGATCGCGTGCTGCAAAGCCTGTGCCAATAAGCTCATCCAGTATTCCTTCTGCCACGCTTGGAATGAAAGCCCGAGCTATCTCGATGTCGCTGATGATGAAGCTGTTTCTGGAGATGAAGAAGAGAGTGAGGGTGAGGCCTCCGAGCTTGGCGACGAGGCCGAAGACCCGGAGGATGGCGATATCAATGGCGAGGATGAAGCCGAGGCTAGTGCCCCTCCCCCACACTCCGGAGTACCTCCGTCTTCGGCCGACGACTCGATTGCTGCCCTGCTCCTTAAAAACACTCATCACATTTATCAGATCCCCGGGATGCCAGGTGAAAATGTATCTAAATACTTCGGTTTGGTTGTGCTACAATTCACTATGTTGAACTACGTTCTTAATGCTGGATTATCATGGGCGAAGTCCCCGAGTTTCGCTTTTTGTTCTCCCAATTTTTGACTCGGCTCGCGTCTACCTTGATTCAGTTTCTTGACTTAGGAGTCCGAGGTTCAAAAAATTAATTTAAAAATACTTGAAACTTTGAGATTATCTCAAAATGATCCGGCGTTAGATGAATGCAATAAACCAAGGGTTAGTCAGAAAACCAGTGTCGACCCGCTTAAGTTCTTTTCCTTAGTCATTTTTCATGTGCTTTGCCATTCCAAACTTGTTCTCTTGCTTGCCATGAAGCTAATTCTTGTTGGACAACAGCAAAGTCGAAGAGTTAGGTTTTTGGTGCTCACACATTACTAATCCGACTAAGATATAAGCAAATTAACCTAGCCGACATAAAAATACGAAAACGAGAGACAATTACTATAGCAGTCCCCGAGTCTCTGCTTGGGGTGGCAAAGTTTTATTAATAGGCTCATTGCCGACATACATACCGACATATGAGTAACTCAGATACATTCACCTCTTAGGTGTAGAAAGGACGAAGCAGTGCTACGTTCCACGGTTGTTTGGACTCCTCTCCGGACCTGTCCGCCTTGTTCTTTTCCTGGGGTTGTGCATCAATAAGATAGTAGGAGTCATTGTGCAAGGCTTTGCTTACAATGAAAGGTCCTTCCCATGGAGGGGATAACTTATGCATGCCGGCCGTGCGCCGTATCAGCCGGAGTACCATATCACCTTCCCAGAAGACTCGGGGTTTTACTTTCCAGCTATGACGGAGATTTTGCTGATATATGGCGGATCTGGACAAGGCTAGTTCTCTCGCTTCTTCCAGCAGATCAACATCATTTTGCCGGGCTTTGCGCACTTTAGCTTTATAGTATTGGGTGACTCTTGGCTAATCGTGCTCTATGTCGGCTGGTAATACAGCTTCTGCCCCATATACCAGAAAGAATGGCGTATAGCTTGTTGATCGATTTGGAGTTGTTCTTAAGCTCCATAGTACTGCTGGTAGTTCTTCTATGAGCCGAGGTTTTATCCCAGACAATACCAGTCTGTTGGAGTTTATACCAGAAAGAATGGCGTATATCAGTACTCCGCTGATCTTTGCAGCGGCTCTATGAGCCGAGGTTTTATCCCAGACAATACCAGTCTGTTGGATCTTTCCACTTGCCCGTTCAATGCGGGGTGGGCGACTGAGGCGACATCTAGCCGGATCTTCTTTTCTTGGTAGAATCTTGCAAATGCTCCTTCAGCGAAATTTGTTCCATTATCGGTTATGATGCTATGGGGATAGCCATATCTTAGGATTATATCCTTGAGGAATCTTACAGATGTTGCTCCATCACATTTCCGAATTGGTTTCACCTCAATCCATTTGGTGAACTTGTCAACCATGACTAGGAAATGGGTCATCCCTCCTTTGGCTGGCTTAAATGGCCCAACCATATCTAGGCACCATACAACAAATGGCCAGGTAATGGGGATAGTTTTTAGCTCCAACATTGGTAGATGAGTTTTTCTGGCGTATCTTTGACAACCATTGCATTTTCTCACTAAGTCCTCCGCTTGCTCCAAAGCACTGGGCCAATAAAATCCATGCCAGAAAGCTTTTGCCACTAATGCCCTTGAGGAGGCATGGTGGCCACATTCCTCTTGGTGAATATCCCGGAGTATGTCAAGTCCTTCCTCCAGATCAACACACTGCTATAGTACTGTTGTCACAATTCTTTTGTATAGTTCAGCATTGATGATAGTATAGGCCTTTGCTCTTCTTTGGATCTGCCGTGAGAGTATCTCGTCATTCGGCAGAACCCCTTCTTTCAAGAAATCAAAAATTGGCTTGGCCCAAGATGGTATAGCTCGGACAGGAAATGGTTCTTCATCAATTTCCATTGCATCCACCGACATAACTCCTGCCGGGTCAGGCTGATCAGTCGCCGGGTCAGCTGAGACAGTCCCCGGGTTTGCTGAAGTGCTTCCCCACTCTATCTCCATGGGTGTAGCTCCTGATCCGAAGATCGCCGAGATATAAATTGAATCTGATTCGGGTGAGGGTGCAATAGATGGTTTTCTCAGGTGCTCCAAAGCCACATTTGGCGGGATTAGCTGCCGGATGAGCCTAACTTTGAAAGCGTATCAGCTGCCTCATTTTCAATCCGAGGTACGTGATGGAATTCACACCCTTCAAAAAATCCGCTTATCTTTTGAACATGGAATCTGTATAAGGCCATGTTAGCATCCAAGGCATCCCAATTTCCAGACACTTGTTGCACCACTAAATCCGAGTCTCCAAAGCATTGTATCCGGCGTATCCCTATTTCTTTCGCCACCTTGAGACCATGTACCAATGCTTCGTACTCCGCAACGTTGTTTGAGGCGTAGAAGTGGATTTGAAGGACATCCTTTAGTTGATCCTTCTTGGGCGAGGTAAGCACTACTCCAGCGCCCAACTCATCTTTTAATTTCGACCCATCGAAGTGCATTCGCCAATAGTTGGAGTCCGACAGGGGTGGCTCGTATTGCATTTCAGCCCAGTCCACAAAGAAATCCGCCACGGCTTGTGACTTGATAGCATCTCTTCTGTCAAATTGTGGTGCATAAGGAGCTAACTGGATTGCCTATTTCGCTATCCGCCCACTTGCATCTTTGTTACTCATGATCTCTGAAATGGGTGCCTCACATATCACCTTGATGGGATGATCCTCAAAATAGTGTTTGAGTTTCTTGGCCGACATATATACACCGTACGCCATCTTCTGATAGTGAGGGTAGTTCTGTTTCGAGACTTACAATACCTCGCTCAGATAGTACACCGTCCTTTGCATCGACTTTCCTTCCTCTTCGCGCTCCACTACAATTACTGCACTTACGACTCGGTTGGTCGTGGCTACGTAGAGCAACATTGGCTCCTTAGGTAGTGATGCTACTAGGATTGGCATAGTAGATAACATCTTCTTCAACTCCCTAAACGCAAGGTTGTCCTGTGGTGTCTAGGTGAATTTGTCTGCCTTTTTCATTAGTTGGTAGAGGGACAAGGCCTTCTCTCCCAACCGACATACGAACCGACTTAACGATGCCAGGAAACCCGTGGACTTCTGCACATCATTAAGGCACTTTGGCAGTTCCATTATTTCTATGGCCCGGATCTTTGTCGGGTTAGCCTCGATACCTCAGCTAGATAGCAAAAAACCGAGTAACTTTCCTGCGGGCACACCAAAGGTGCATTTCTCCGGGTTTAGTTTCATTCGGAATCTTCTCAAATTCATGAATGATTGCCGGATATCATCAAGGAGCGTGTTGCTTTCCTTGGTTTTTATGACCACATCATCCACATAAACTTGCATGTTCCAACCTATCTGGTCATGTAAGCATTTTTGCATGCATCGTTGGTACGTTGCTCATGCATTACGCAATCCAAACGGCATTGTGCGATAGCAATAAGCCCGGTACGGGGTAATAAATGTAGTCTTTATTTGATCATCTAGATTCAGGGGTATCTGGTGGAAACCAGAATACGCATCAATGAATGACAGTAGCTCACATCCGGCCGTTGAGTCTATGACTTGATCTATTCTAGGGAGTGGAAATGGATCTTTGGGACACGCCTTATTCAGGTTGGTGTAATCAATGCACATGTGCCATACTACATCCACGTTCGGGTCATCTTTCTTTTTCTCCAGAAGCACCGGATTAGAGAGCCAATTCGGATAGAGTACTTCCATGATAAATCCGACTGCTAGGAGCCTAGCTATTTCGTCTCCAATAACTTTCCTTCTGTCTTCGACGTAACGCCAGAGAGGTTGCTTTACCGGCTTAGCCCTAGGTCTTACGTTTAATGAGTGCTCAGCCAACTCCCTCTGTACACCTTGCAGATCCTGAGTAGACCAAGCAAAGATATCCCGATTCTCATGGAGGAAGTTGACGAGCTCGCTTTTCTATTTGCTGCTTAACCCGGCACCAATGGTTACGGTGCGCTCTGGGAACTGATCATCGATTGGCACTTTCTTCGTGTCCTTGGTCGCTTGGAATGATACGCTCCCGTGCGGGTTGGTCAGAGCCGACATATATTGTTGCGTGGATTGAGCCAGTGCCGTCACTTCCAGTATCTTCCTTTTTTCTTGAGCTATCACGAGTAACTCGACTAAGTTAGATCCGGCTGAGGCGCACTCGATCGAACGCCGGACGTCCCCTGATACAGTTATCACGCCCCTTGGCCCGGGCAGCTTCATCTTAAGGTAATTGATGTGGGTTGTTGCCATGAACTTGTTTAGCGCTGGCCTGCTGAGTAACGCGTGATAAGCGCTCTCCAGATTCACCACTTCAAATTCGAAGTTTTCAGTCCAGCAATTGTCTCTTCTGCCAAATAACACGTCAACTTAGACCTTACCAATTGGCTCATAGGAAATGCCTGGTACAATGCCATGAAAGGTGGTCCTCGTTGCTTGCAACATGTTCTCTGTTATTCCAACGTGTGCATGGTATCCTTGTACATAATGTTGATACTACTGCCATTGTCGATTAGTACCTTGGAAAACCTTACATTGAGATTCGGCCCGATGAACATCGGATCCAGGACCAGAGCATAGGTTCCCGGGCTATGCATGATCTTTGGGTGATCCTTGATACTCCATGTAATCTCTTGATCCGCCCATGGCATATATCTCACTACTGCTGGCATTATTGTGTTCACCTCCATATGCCGGCGCTGCAAGTTTTTTCAGTCATTCTCTTTCGTGGTAAACACACAGTAGCTCTGATGATGCTCTGTGTACTTGTTTTGTCCCTCATTCTCGCGGTAGCCCTAACCTTGCTGGTTATTTCCTACTTGATGTACCGTGTCTCTTCTTTCCGGATTCTCGTATCTCAGTGGTGGTGGTGGCAACATCAATTGTTGTCCATTCCCCCCGTTAGTAACGGTGGCCGTGGTGCTTCATTTCTAGGCATTTCGTTCCGAGGTGCCTGAACATGCCCCGAACTGCCTTGTTCTAATTTCTTCATCCATTCGCATTGCCGTGTTGTATGATTCGCCGGACTATTCGGGCTTGGCGTATGGAACTTGCATGGTTGATCTAGCATGGACTCAAACGTATACCTCGGCCTATCCTTTCGCTCTTGCCATTGCTTTTTCTGCTCTAGGGTCCAAGGATTTTTTCCTTCATTTTTCTGCTGCCAGTTTTGCCCTCCAGCTTTTGGCGCTGGCTGGCGCCGACATTGGGTTGATCCCGGTCCACTACTGCTACCTGTTGCGAGTTATATCGGTAATCCGGGCGCTCATCCTTTCTCTTTCCTCTAAAATCATTCCTCCTTGATGATCTAGAGCCATCTCGGCTGTAGTATTCCTCGTTCGGCTTGCTCGACATTAGCCGGGGTTGCGTTGGATCTCCCAAGGCATACGAATCCGCGATCCGAATTGTCTCGGCCAAGGTAGTTGGCATGTCTCGCTGTAACCTCTGTCACAACATACTTCCATATCTGCATCCTTGAGCGAACCACGCAATAGCTTGTGATTCAATTACTCCTTCGCACGAATTACGCACGTTACACCAACGGGTCAGGAAATCCCGGTCTGGCTCATTCGGTCTTTGCCGGCATAGCACCAGAGTTTGCGGCCCGTTGGGCCTCTTGTATGTGCTCGAGAAGTTGCTCACGAATAACTCCTGGAAATCCAACCAACAGTTAATGCTTCCTGGTGGAAAATTTTTCAGCCAAACTCTCGTTGGTCCTTCTAACATTTGCGGCACATATCTCACTGCCCATCTTAAATTCCCTGTCGCGATCTTGACCGCTATCGCATAATTAATCAGCCAATCCTCTGGCCTCGTACTTCCATCATAAGTTTTGGTTTCTCTGGCCAGCTGAAAGTTCGGTACTGGTGGCTCCTTCATAATCCGTGGCCCAAAGCATGCCGGACCAGGTGGACCTTGTATCTCAATTAGCTCCGACCTGTAAATCCTATCCAGTTTCAACCTCGCATCATTTGGTTGCAAGTTCCTGCTTCCCAGCCTTGACCCGGTTATGTGGTGATCCGGTCTGGGGTAGCCGTCGTTGATCATAGCCGAATATCCATCATCATACCTTTCCTAATTCGGACAAGCATTTTGTTGTGGTGCCACGTGTCCTGCACTTCCCTCTTGCCGAGGTGCACGTTGCTGATATTGCCGAGGTACATTTTCCCCCGTTCCCACGGGATCATGCTGTCCGGCATTGCCGTTGGCAACATTCCTCTAACCAGCATTGTCTTGGTCACGGTTACCTCATCCAGGGACACCTTGGCTGGTACTGTGCCTATCCTCATCAACCTGAATTGCTTTACCTTTTCCGGCCCTTACTAGATCGTAAGGAACCATCTGTTTGTCTCTTCTCCTAGAGTTTACCACTTCTTCTCTCCTAGGATTATGTGTCAACACCCGGATTTTTAATCCTAGATGCCTGTTATGCCATACATCGCAATCTTAAGATTACCATTTTTGCGAGACATAACATATTGTATATCATAGGACATCATCCATTACAAACCACAATAAGGTCTTACACGAATAAAGGATCTCATGATCCAGTCTTAATACAACAAGCAGCGGAATAAATAATAAGCATAGCGGTGGGGTCCATCTTCAAGGGCACAGGCAATGCTGACGATGGAAGATAGTCCTAGTTATCATAGCCGTCCTGCTGTCCTTCATCTTGGTAGTCTCCTTCATAGTCTGGCCATAGGAATAGCCAGGGACAAAAGCCATGAGTACTCTTTAAGTACTCGCAAACTATCACTAACAAGTAGGGTAGTTCTAGTGGGAAATGCTAACTCTAAGTTTATTTGTAAAGTTAAGTTTGAAACCTAAGCTGAGTTCAGAAACAAAGAAAGATAAAATAAAGTTCTAAAATCACTTAAGTTGGGAAATTAGTTTCATAGTCACAACCCTGTTGTGGTCAAGTCAAGTTTCATCATTCCTTTCATAAGTCATTTTGAAAACATCTGACAACGGAACAGTATGGCCACTCCAATTGTCCATAACCGCGGACGCGGCTATTCGAATACTTTGACACTCTGAAGATGTGGTACACTTTCACCACAAGATTCGATACATCTATTAGGGATAACCCTGAATCATCATACTTAGTATGCAGATAATCAAACATAACCTTTCCTACAAGGGCGAAGCTCCCAGTAGGGCCGCCCTACCTTGATTTTTGGCAAGAACCTTTAGATGCGTATGTTTTTTCTGAACATTTTGACTGGTCATACACTGAAAACAGACTTTATATGAGAAAGTTATGCTTGTTTTAGTGAACACTGCGCAAAACTGATTCTTGAGTGAAATAAGGTCTAGGTATAGTCTAGTTTTAAACTAACTATTTCTATTTGCAACATCTAATTCTCAATCTAATAAAACAAGACTCTAAACAATATCCTAGATGGGGTATCTAAGGAGGACCTAAGAGTAATTTGTCCACCTTATGGCATGTGGCTAGAACCAACTCTAATTATGTGATGGTTGATGTTTCTATTTTGGCTTGTATATACAATTGATCTAAAATTCCAATTGACATTATGGCTCAATTGGAGAGATGATGTTTTAGATCCCTCCTGAAAGATGTGAATTCGCAAAAAATGATGTCACAATTCTAAGTATGGATGAAATGGTAATAAAATGAGTGAAGAGTCATTAAAAGCGAGAAGACACTAGGTCACTATTGATTATTTTGGAGTATGTACACTTCATATTATCTATAGAATCTATTACAACTAATTTTGATAGTTGCTTTGATGAGTTGTCGTTAGAGTTGTTTCAGAACTTCTTGTTTGACTCAAGTGACTCAATTTATAGTTTCAATCTGAATAAGATTTCTCAGCTTACGGAGATTTATATTATTATGAGTATGAGCCTATATAAGATAACCTTTAGATATTTGTTATTCATATACAAGAATTAAATACTTCGGAGATTATGTTAGTATTTGAATAATACATCATGCTTCATATCGTTTATCGCCTTGTTGAGTCGGTATTGCTTTTACTCATAGCAACAACAACAATTGAAAGGGATTTTTCAATAGCAAAGATCATCAAGACCGAGTTGGTATTTACTTTCATTGGAGTTCGCCCTACCTTAGAAATTTTCCGTCCTCCGCCAATGATTTCCTTTACACACCCTAGTATAAGCACCTCTCCTATGAGTATGGCCTCCCAACCATGACCATCTGTCATCTTGGGCACTACATAGGTGGACAACATTGATAGGTAGCCTCAACTCAAACCTCTCCCGTGAGGGAACTAATACTAATGCATGTAAACTTTCGGCTAAGCCTTATCCAATTTAGGTATTGTGGTTGTACGGTAAAATTGGAATGGTATCGCATCCGAACCCAACCATCAGTTTTGTCAAAAGGGTTAAGTCTCATGCCTCAACATTTTCATCATCATAAACCATTTGTGTTTCTCAACACATGTCAAAACATCTCAATAGAATGACTCATCATTCCAAGGCTCATCATTCCAAAACAAGTCATTTTCACCAAGTACTCCCATCTAAAGTGACTCAAGTTTTGATTTAGCTCTAAGCTACTAAGTTAAGAGTGTTCACTAAGGTAGGATGCTAATGTTAATCTCATGCCATAGAATGACATCTAAGGTTATCTAGATAGGTCAAGTTTTCTACTTTCTATGCTACCTTCAAACAAGTAAAGGACTTTAATAAAGTAAAGGAAGTAAAAGCTTGGAAATAAAACTTGGGGTAGGTAATATTCAAAGTGGTATAACCCAAAGCATGCCTAATGCATCTTGCTTAGGTTATCTAACTTTCAAGGGTTAGCTTGCATTGTTAATGATGGCTTGCAAGTAAAACTTGCAAGGGTTAACTTGTATAGTGCTAGCTTGCCTTGTGTAGTGCAGTGGTTGAAGTTTTCTTCCTCCTCCTCTTGGTAGTACTCCTCCTCCTCCTCGAAAGCTTGGTCGGTACTATCGTCTATAAATACATACGGGATACACAATCACCAAACAAAGCTTAACTAGTCTACTTAGCACACTAAGGCACACATTTGATGATCTAGTATCATCACAAGCATCATAAGGTTTAATTAACTAGTTTCCTTCTTTTTATTTGAGAAAAGTAATTTCTACTCATTGAAATTAACTAAGATTTAATATTCTTCAATTAAAATATGGGATCATGTGGACACATGTCATCACCACATATTCTAACATATGGGAATGTGATTTAAAGGTTGGATCATATTTTAATAAGTTTAAGTTTAATATTTAATGATTTAAAGTGACTAGAAATGCCTATATATCATTATTTTGGTACTAGTCCAAAGTTACTGCATGCAAACCTCAATATTATTACATATTCAGATATGTATGGTTAAATGTGATTTTTGAGAGTTGGAATCAACTCAAAATCTATTATGATTGATTTTAGAAAAATGTTGGAATGTGCAAATTCTTCTGTCTTGTTATTTTTACCAGGAGAGATCTCTAACTCTAAATGATTTAAATCCAACGGTCTTGGATAGAGATTTAAAGTAGCTTTCCAACAAAATTGGAATCACTCAATTTGGATTTGTAAATCTTTCTGAATTGAATTTTAAACTAAGGGATAGAACTAAGTCTAAGTTTAAAAAGAAAAATCTATATTTGAATTAACTGGGTCGCGCGGGAAAGAAAATGGGCCGGCCCAGTGACGCTCAGCAGTGCAGAGGGCGGCTGACAGGTTGGTCCCGCTTGTCAGCGAGACTTAAAACCCGAAATGGTATCAAGCGATCTGGGCCACACGATTAGAACGCGGATCAACGACTCACAGTCATCGTCGACGACGGACTCGTCGCTGGCGAGACCGAACCCTAAATGGACGGTGGGGGTCTACCGGGGACGTACCAGGGCTCCAGCTAGTGCGGCGAGGCGGGAGATCAAACTGGACGGTGACGGCGAACTCAGGTGAGGCTGCGACAGGGGCTGCGGTGGACGAAATCGACGGCAGCGTCTCCTCCTCTGCTATGGCTGCCTCCGGTGAAATTCCGGCGGCCTGCTGCTCGAGCTGCTCCGGCGAGAGGTGGGAAGGACTGGGAGTGAGAGGGGAGTGTGAGGGTGTGAGGAATTCGTGCTGGGAGGCCTACTTATATAAGCGCGACAAGGCGGCAGTGCGGCATGGGAGGAGCTCGTCGGCGACGACGATACAGCGGGCTACTGGCATGGGCGGTGTAGGCGGACGGTGGCCTGGCGGTGCTCTATGGCTTAATGGCGACGCTAGGGGCGGTGGATTGTGGTCGGGAGCGTCGCGCGCTCTGGGAGACAGAGGCGATGTTCGACGACGAGCACGACAACTGTGGGTCGCGCGGCGGTGCACGGCCGTGTCTGGCGGGGTGCTGGTGTCGAGGCGGAGCGGTGTGCGTGGTATGGGGTCAAGGCGCGGTCTGGTTCGTGCTGGCGGCAATCGCGCTCTGGCGCGCTCTGGCTTGCTCGCAGAGAGAAAGGGCGGCGCTGCTGGGGAATGGTCCAGGGGCTGTGGGTGATCGAGGGGTGGACCGTGGGCGGCGGTAGGGTTGGGCAGAGCTAGTGGGCACGCTGGTTTGGCACGGCACGGTCCCTGGCGTGCTGTCAGCGTCTGGCCGGCGATGACCTCAAACGGGCGGCGCTGCACTGGTGCTGCGGCTAAGGGGGAAGCTGGTTGGGGACTTGGTTGGACTCAGGGGGGACAGAGGAGAGTAGAGAGGGTTCAATGGGGGACAATGGCTTAACTAGAAACATTAATAGTTAGACAATTTGATCTCTCTCTGCCACCTGTTCGACACAATGGCCGCAAGAACAAAAGGTTTGAATTTTGAGCTGATTTTTAGTGGACTGATGTAACTTATGCTTAAGCATCTAGGTTTGCTTGGGATTTGAAATTGGAGTTCATTTGAGTGGTTTTTGAATTAGGGTGATCTTGATACATACACTAGATTCAATTTTCAAATGTCATTTAAATTTACCGTTTGAAAGTTTTTGGGATAAAACAAAGTGGGCCTTGGTACTTCACTACTTGTACTAGCAAGGGGTGCAAAGATCCACAGTTGTTTCTGTTAAGATTTGAGTTCTAAGAATAGCCAAAGTAGGCTAGTTAGTTAAAATGGCACAAATGACCATTTGCTTATTTTATTCTTTTTGATTTCTGTTTCTTTGGGATTTGTTTGGGAATGATCTAGATGATGTTTAATTCACCTTAGAATCATTTTACAACCAATGGATCACTCAAACATGGCAATTCAAAACAACTCCTAAATTAAATGCACACACATATGAATGCTTAATTATTTTAAATGGAAAAGTTTTTTGTTAACTCTAAATTGGGTAGATTTGATCTTGATTAACCATGGATTAAGTTTTGGGATGTTACAAACCTTCCCCCCTTAAACAAAATCTCGTCCCGAGATTTACGAAAGAAAACTAGAAACGAAAGAGATCTGGGAACTCTGTCCTAATGTAATCTTCCCGCTCCTAAGTGGCTTCTTCTTCGGTATGGTTGCTCCATTGGATCTTGAGAAATTTGATACTCCGGGTCCTGGTGGTTCTGTAAGCTTCCTCCAAGATACATATGGGCACTTCACGATATGCCAGATCCTTGTTGATCTCAACGGCTCGGTGATCGATGTTCTTGAAAACTTCGGTCTTCTCCGGCACTTCTAGGCATTTGCAAAGTAATGAGATATGGAATACATTGTGGATGGCTGGCATCTCTTCTGACAGTTCCATTTGATACGATACTTCTCCTCGGCGGTTCAGAATCTTGAAGGGTCCGATATATCTGGGGGCTAACTTTCCTTTCAGACTAAAACATTAGGTTCCCTTCAATGGCGAAACCTTGAGATACACGAAATCTCCGACATTGAAAGTCAGGTTTCTCCTTCTCTTGTCAGCATAACTCTTCTGTCTGGATTGAGCGGTCTTGAGGTGCTCACGGACTTTGTGAACTTTCTCTTCAGCTTCTCGGAGAATGTCGGGTCTAAAGATCTGACTCTCTCCTACTTGCGACCAATTCAAAGGGGTACGGCACTTTCTTCCGTATAGGAACTCAAATGGTGCCATTTGCAAACTGGCTTGGTAACTGTTGTTGTATGAGAATTTGCGAAAGGCAGGCAGTCTTCCCATTTTGATCCATACTCCAAAACACAAGCTCTCAACATATCCTCTAGGATTTGGTTGACTCTTTCAGTCTGTCCATCGGTTTGCGAGTGATACGCTGTACTGAAGTTCAATTTGGTTCCCAATCCTTCTTGGACTTTCTGTCAAAATCTCGAGGTAAATTGGGTTCCTCGATCTGATACTATGGTCTTGGGGGTTCCATGCAGACTAACAATTCTAGCAATGTACAACTCTGCTAGCTTCATACTCTGGTAGGTAGTCTTGACAGGTATAAAGTAGGCTACCTTAGATAGTCTATCAACGATGACCCAGATTGAGTCATTTCCCCTACTAGAGGCCGGTGATAAAGTCCATTCCGATGGAATCCTATTTCCATTCCAGAATCTGCAATGGTTGCAATAGTCCTGCGGGTCTCTGATGCTCTGCTTTGACTCTTTGACAGATGTCACACTTGGCGATGTAGGTTCCGATTTCTCTCTTCATCTTGTGCCACCAAAATTGCTCTTTCAAATCTTGATACATCTTCGTTCCTCCGGGATGGATAGAATAAAGAGTATCATGAGCTTCCTGCATGATAACTTGCTTTAGCTCCGAATCTGCTGGCACACAGATACGTCCTTTGTACCACAGAACTCATTCTTCGTCTTCGGTGAATCTATGTACCTTTCCTGTACCAATACGACGTTTGATTTCGTCGATACTTTCATTTCCCTTCTGGGCTTTCTTGATTTGGCTAATCAAAGTGGGTTGAAGTTCAATGCTAGCTAGAAATCCTTTGCTAACTAGCTCAGTCCTAAACTGCTCCAACTCTTTATACAAACTTGGCTGTTTCTCCTTGATCATGATGTTTAGCCTGCACAACAATCTGCTAAGAGCATCTGCTACCACATTGGCTTTGCCAGGGTGATAGTGAATGTCAAGGTCATAATCCTTGATTAGCTCTATCCATCTTTTTTGTCTCATATTCAACTCCTTCTGAGTAAAAATATACTTCAAGCTTTTGTGATTTGAGTAAATCTCACAACAATTTCCCATAAGACAATGACACCATGTCTTTAATGCCAAAACTACGGCTGCTAACTCAAGGTCATGGGTCAGATAGTTCTGCCCATACTGCTTCAGTTGTCAAGACAGGTAAGCGATGACTTTGCCTTCTTGCATCAATACACATCGGAGACCAATCTTGAATACAATACACATCAAACGACTTTTTAATATCTGGCATAATCAATATTAGAGCTGCAATCAATCTCTTCTTCAGTTTCTTGGAAACCACTTTGACTCTTTGACATTAGGTAAGTAATTATTCAATTTAATTAGTCTGGATCGTGAAAACCAAGCCCGTATATCTACTTACTATATATGACCACTGTGTCCCGACTCCCGACCCCTCGCGAGTCCCGATCGCAGCCGCATCCACAGGTAACGTCTCGACCTCCCGCTGGCTGTCCTGCTCGAAGGAGTTCAGTGGAGCACGTCATGGTGGCCTGCCGGCAGGGATGGCGTTGTAATGGCGCTGTGTCTGTTCATCCACCGGGTGCGGAGGTCCTAAAACCATACGGCGACCAGGTGCGGATGCAGGCTGAGGTCGCGGGCGATGCATACCTTGTGCTCCGTTTTGAAGCTACGCTCCAGTGTGTGCACCTGCTCCAGCGCAGCTTCTTTGTGACGTGCTCTTCCCCATCCTGGCGCGGCCGGGTATGGGCGTGCTGGCCGTGCTATGCCGCTCGCATTCCTGATAATCTAGGCATACAAGCAAAACTTTCTCCACGGACCGTCTCTCTTTGAAACCAGCTAGCTGGTGGAGAACATGAGACCTTTTCTCTATCCGTATATACATCCTTCCATCTTTGTCTACAGATCTCATCTGAATTTAAACAAGCAGCAAGTCTGAAAGTGCCGAAGCTGCTCAATATGGCCGAGTCGACGCGCTCCGCTGGTGTAACCCTGCTCGTTTGAACAACCGCTTCTGCCGGCAACCACCACTCCTGCGGGTATGCCACCACAAGCCGCCGACGAGAGGCCACCATAAGTGGTTGGCGACGAGGACAAGGAACCCACGACTTGCTGTTGCTGGAGACGAGGAGTTGTACTAATACTAGAGATCGAGAGGTTACGCGTGGCTGCGGCTGCTATCGGTAATCCGGGCGGGGGCACCGTCGTCGTATTATACGTTGGTATACGAGATTGGATCTTACGGTCCAGCCTAATTAAATCAAATAATTACTTAACTAATGCCAAAATACTAAATTGCCCTTGAGTTTTGGGGGAGGGGGGTTGTACTGAATCAGACCTCACTTGTAATAGCGAGTGCGTCTGCTATCTCTGGCGATTTAACCGCATCGAGCACCTGACTGCAGTCAGGAAATTGCCACGACGCCGACCCCCGTTCTTGAAGTAGAGAAAAAAGCAACATCAACATTAACAACTGCCGTACCATCCGGTGCTCGAGATCAAACTGGAGTAGAAGTAGTCTCACACCTATGGACGCTAGGGGGCTTGAATAGATTCTGTAGAATCATCTCGATGTACGACTTTATCTGCATAGCGAGGCTGCCTGGGTGCTTCAGTTGTTCACCATTGTGAACAACATTGCGATGAGTCCAAATGTGCCACACCGTGATAGCCAGAAAGACCGCGTGGCGGTCGTCCCCTCTCTCCAGGAAATCAAATATCCAAACTTTGATATTAGGGCTCATTTGGCTCCTATCATCATTTGGGACCAAAACGTAGAATTCATTTGACAATTCTATGGTCGACTTGTTTGGTTATATCCTGGATTTGGATCCATCATTCAATTGAAATTTCTAGGGAGTGGGCACTTGGAATTCAATCGAGATTCCATGTAAAATGTGTTTTGCTGTCGTGGAATCGAAATCATCATTTCAATTGGATAGATTGCTCTCTTGCAAGGTGATAGGCAGACCGAACTGAATAAACGTCGAAGCATTCGTGCGGCCATGAGACAAAATCCACCCCGCCATGACGACCGAGGGGGACTCTAAGAATTTTCGAGGCTACATCCTCATTAAAGAAGCTACAAACAACGTCCTCATCCTAGGCCCTTGCGTCCTCATCCAACAGCAGATCCACCGTAGCATTTGACGGTAAAAGTGAGATGGTAGTAACACTGTCAGGTCGAGTATCTGGAATTCAGTAATCAGTTAGAATTTTCATACCTTTCCCATCACCAATACCCATCGCACCCCCTGTCGGACGAGCTCCTTGCCAAACAAGATGCTGCGCCAAGTATAGAGGGCGAGGAGCATCTCAGAACTCACAATCTGGGAAGTAGGGTCCTTTCAACACACGTGCAAATAAGGAGGATGGATCCACCAATAGCCTCCAAGCCTGACGCCCCAGCATTGCCTTGTTGAAAAGGACCAAATCTCGGAAACACATTCCACCGTGAGCCTTTGGAGTCGACATCCATTCCTGTAGCATCCCATCTGTCTAACATATGTAATGCTATATGGTCTAGCAATATAATGGCTACTCCCTATATATAATTGTTGCATCATAATTATATCATGCTCATGTCATCATGCCACCTTGCATTTGAGCATCATATAAAACCCCTTTTCTTTTGGTTCTTCTCTCATATGCATTATTAATTGTATTTGGCTCTTGATATATTGTATTTGGTTCTTGATAAATGCTTGATGCCCAAGTTGAGTTGGGGGCATATCTTTTATTCCACTACACCACCTTTCTTTGTCACCACCTTATAATTCCACCATCCTAAATATCCATGGGCTTTTATTTCTTTTGGCATTTAATCTAGCTCATGTGGGTTGGGATGGTTCCAATTCTATTTTCCATGCTTGGCCCTTGCTCCACATTTTGGTAATGCATGGGAATCATGCCTTGTTAATTATTTTGTTGTCACAAGATTAAAACATGGCATTTAATGCCTTTGCATGGGCCATGCAACCATCACCACCATGTGTTTTCCTTTGGTTTTTATTTGATTTTTGAGTGGATCATCTTCTTGAGCTCTCTTTTTCTCTCAATCTTTTCCACCTTGATCTTGTATCCTTGCCATGTACATCAAGCTCTCCTTCCTCATCTACTCTCACAAGTGCATGTAACCATGTATGGTCATGTGAGATCTTTTCCCTCAACACCTTTTTCTCTCATCTCTATCTCCATGTCATCACCACACACTTGGTGGAGCTTGTTTTTAATCATGCTAAAACCCTACACCATGTCCTCCCCTTCCTCTCCTTCTCACCCTCCATCCATGTATGACCAAGTGTGACTATAACCAAACCCTAACACCCCACCCTCTCTCACTAATCTCTCACTCTAACCCTCTCTCCAAACCCTAATATCTAACTAAACCCTATCCCATGCAAAACCCCCATGTCGAGGTTTCCCTCTCTCCCTCTCCCCGCCAGCAGGCCCCACTAGCCCTCTCTCTCCAACCCTAAACCGAGCCTCACTCTAACCCTAGCCCTAGCCGAAGCATGCCCTAGCTAACCCGAGCCACCCTTTCTCTCTCTCTCTGCCACAAAGGGCCACCCGAGCCAGCCCTCTCTCCACTCTCTCTGGCCCACCTGCAGCCACCCCCGGACCTATCCGTGCCCTGCCCAAGCTGAGCCCCAGCTCGAGCACGTGAAGGAGAGGAGGAAAAGGTGGCCGAAGCCACCTTTATCTATACTTCGCTCCCACACGTCACCCTCCCCCCTTCCCTATCTACTCCCTCTCCATCGTCTGGTAGCAGCCCAGATCCACCCCAGGGCCTCGCCCTTCTCCTCCCACCACCACTGCTACCCCCTCTCTCCCCCGTGCCATTCAACGTCAGCCTCCTCCTTCTCCTACCGTTCTAGCCGGCGGCCTGGAGGGTTGGACGTCGGGGAAGAGCAAGTCGAGCCCCTGCAACGCCCCTGTACCCGCAGACAAGGAGGAGGAGCCCCAGGCCGCCCTGCACACCGACGCGCACACCGAAACCCTAGCGCCGCCGTTCGTCTACATCGTCGACAATCTGCCGCGTCCCGCACCGATCCGACCCCACCGACGACCCCGCGGTGAGCCCGTGCACCTCTCTGACATCCTTTCCATCTCCGGCACGGCCTGATCTCGTCGTTCGTTTTCCCGAGAACCCTTAGTGCGGCGGCAGACGCTAGCGTCTGCCTGCCTCTGTACCGCGCCACGCCTCACCTAGCCGCCCTACTCCCTCCTATCAACACCCCACAGCCACCGTAGCGGCTTCGCCTCTGCGCGCGCGCCCCCGCGTCGCGGGTTCGATCCCGCCCCTGCGCCACACGGTTCTCTGTCGACGACGGACCTGTCCGTCCGTCAGAGAAGAAAAACAGTGGCCGCGGCCACTTTGCGCAAACCCCCCCTCTTTTATTTTTCCTCAAGCCGCGGTACACCGAGCCCCACCGGCCAGCCTCCCTGTGAACGTTTTACAAAAAGGCACCCCAGTTTCAGCAGCCCCAACCCGCAGTCCCTAGCGCCGCCCACGTGTCATGTCCCTGTTGGGGGCCGCGCGCGCGTGGCCCCCGCTGAACCCGACCCCACCTGTCGGCGGTTGCGGCTAGGAAAGGTCCTGGTGAGAAAAGTTTTGCGCGCGGATTTCGCCCAGTCAGCAGTGGCCCACCCGTCAGTGACTTGGGTTGAATTCGTCTGAGTATAAAAAGTATTTCCGATATCTGTTTTAATAAAACAATTTCAGGAAAAGTTTAAATTCAAATTCAAATCTATTTTTAAATAACTTTTAAATTATAAAACCAAATAATACAAATGATATATGTTTTTGAATCAGAAAAATGTGAGGAATTCAACTATGCCATTCAAATTATTATTTGAGCACTTTAAAATTTCGAGATAATTAAAATTACAATAAAATGCCCTTTTCTTAATAAATTAATAACTTTAAATCTATAACTTCAAATTTGACAAATAATATGTCTAAATCGATCAGCGCGACGAGGCCGTTGTACCTGTGCAGTTCTTGTTCTGAATTGAAGCATGCATCATGCCATATTTAAAAATCAGAACTGTTTATGGTAATAAACCTTGACTAAACAAATAATAAAATGCTTTATTCTTGTACCCCACACCTCACCATGCCATGCTACTTTAATGCCATATAAATTGTGCAACATTCATCACGGCATGCTTGGTTGCTAGTCGCATTTTAATTCATGTGCTTGTGCTCTTTATTTATGTTGGCCCTTGTTTGTTTGGTTCTTCTTCGAATAGACGCCCAGCAGGAGAATTATCAGGAATCACATGAGTTCTACCCAGATCCATCTCTCGCTTCAACTGAGCTGCCAGGCAAGCACTACCACATGCTTGCATACATATAGTACCTATTTCCTCTATCTTATTCTTGCATCATTGAGTCGCGATTGCATTAAATTGAATCCCAAGTACCGCATAGCCTTTACTTTTAAACCCCACCGAAGCTTGTTCCTCCATCCCATGAGCCATTACTACAGGAGTTGTTTGAGCCATGCGAGTCGTAGAAAAGCATGTGTAGGATATGTGAGTGTCTGATGGATAACGAGGTACCTAAACAACATAACCTGAGTAGTAATGGGATAACTAATGAAAGAGGCATTGGTGAGCAATATCTGCTATTTGGTTTTTCATGCGCACTTGTGTCCCGTAGGACCCCGAGTACTTGATTACTGTTCCTTGACTATTCGCACTATCCACATCCGGGAGGCCTTATGGACCCCCCTGAGCCAGAGCTTGATTCATTCTTATTTCTTGGGGCCACAAAGTAGTTTGGGGCTTTGTTACTATTCTGTACTTATGCCATGATTACTGCTTTATTTAAGATTGTGCGTGGAGCACCTGTACGGTTTTGGATGCAAAGTGTTTTCGCGGTATCGACAAGCCCAGTCACATTTTCGGGTTCCCAGTCGTTTACAGCCATTGACGCAAACCTTGGGTCCGTCTCGGAGCCGGCCAACTTCGTTGCGGGTAGCTTAATGGGGTGGCCCCCTAAAATATTACTGAATCCTGTGATCACTTTGTCGTGAATGCCTCGTTGGGTTTTGAGTTGGTTTTTCCGAGGTTGATCGAGTGTGTGTTGCTATTTGTGCACCCCTGCAGGGTAAATCTTTCTGAAAGCCGTGTCCGCGGTTATGGACGACTTGGAGCACAGTTTCTCCATCATAGACAAGTCTAACTAAAGTACCGCTTTTAAATTGACTAAGTACCTGACTAGTAAATAGTTCAATACTCATGGAATGGTTAATAAAACTGCCAACGGATGGGGGTTATTCGTCCGCTTCCTCATTGGTAAGCGAGGATGAGGATGGATCTGTTCATTATACTGTTATAACTGTTGCTCTTAATTTATGGATATCCGTCTATCATTGGTTAGGCGGATGGTTAGCGAGTATCTATAGACTTGTTAGTTATTATCTTTTGCTACAATTGCGTCACCCCAGGTTGTGTCCCCTTTAGAGGCATAAAGACTTGCTGAGTACCCCTAGGGTCTCACACGATAAATTGTTTGATTCAGATGAACAGGTGTACTCGCAAGATGGATACTAGGTGGAGGAGACGGATGATGTTGGCAACGATCACTCGGTGTAGAGATTCCTGGAACGGGGATCCGTGAGATCTATGGGCGGGATGTGTTTATTTATGTGGCATCTTATGCCGATTTGCTTCTTATCCGTACTCGGATCTTGTTTTCCGCTTCCGCCTGATACTCTGATGTGTTTGATGTATGAGGAGCTATCCTAAAATATTATCTCTATCTAGGATATTTGAATCTTGCCGTATGGCGTTGCAATATTTCTATTTCTTTTAGATGGAATGGCTCTAAGGACTGTTGTATGTGGCTTGCATACATACTCATTTGTGTATGTAGTTGATCCCTTCGCCTGCCGATTACGCCGCTCGTTCTTGTCCCGATGATCTAAAAGTGGTTAGGACGGCCGAAAGGTCTACCGTGAGTGGCCCCGGGCCCTACCGTACTATTTTAACCACTTTCGCTCATCCAGGCATGTAACTAAGAGCGTAATTCACCGAGGTAGTTACAATTGGTATCAGAGCCATCCCGCCCTTCAGGGTCTCAGCCAAAATGGTCGTTGTCAGTCTAGTAAATATTTTTGGTAGTTATGTATACTAGGGAAAAACAAAACGTGAGAGTAGGACTGCTTCCATTTTTCTTCTTACCCATCCACCCACCCTTTTTCTGGTAAGGAAGTGTAACATTTTCAATCCTCTTCTAAAATTCAAACTAGGATTCACGTGTTCTGGGTTCCATAGTACCATAGGTTGTGTGTGTGTGTGTGTGAATTCTTTGTCTATCTGTTGCAGCCAAATGTTATCGCTATGTGCCTTTTGGTTATCAACTATTGGTACATTCCATACCAACAGGCCTTTGTAAACCGACGCGATCTATCTGATTTGATGTATACCGGTGCGATCTGTCTTACTCTTTGTTATCCGATGCTATCTTGTTTGGGGTGTTCGTTTGCGTAGTTACTAATCTTTAGGTTCATCTTAAGAAGAAGGTGTTGGGATATGTGTTTTACTGATTCATGTGCAGAGTAATGATTTGAGTGCGGGATGGAGTCACGACCATACCACTACTTTTATCATTTGCTCTTGTATATTGAACTAGTAGAGTTACTAATCTTGATTCGTTAAGTGGTTTTGCGCATATAGTGGTATTTTAATGCAGAAATTTGCGGATTTTTTTCTTTGTTAGCTTGTGTACCACACTCCTTGTTCAGTCGTGTGCGATATGCTTAATATCTTCTAGGTGCCTTGAACTTTGTTGATATTTTAATATCATCTCAGTGAATTGTATCCTTTAATCTTGGTTAATTCCATTTTGGTACTATTTTGGATTATTACCATTCTTCATTATAGTACTGACTTGTGTTTTATATCAATCATAGGATGGCACCACCACGCCGTTCAGAGGAGGACATACCACCTGAACTGGGGGATGCTTTGGCAAGTATTGCAAATGCCTTGGGCACTATGCAGCAGAACCAACAGCGCTTCGAAGAAAGCGTGAGGAGGAATGAGTTTGTTCCGCTACCTCCACCTCCCAAGCGAGGAGACATCAAGAGTTTTCTCAAGTTCAACCCACGCCAATTTGAGGTGTCTGATCAGCCACTTGATGCGGATGACTGGCTGCGTGAAATATCAAGGTTGCTAATGACTGCGGATGTTCCCGAGCAAGAATGGGTCAAATGTGCCACTCACCTTCTGAAGGGAGATGCAGCTCTGTGGTGGGAAAATTACCTCAAGGCAGACCTCTCTGGTTTTCAGCCTACTTGGGAGCAATTCACTGCGGCTTTCAAGGAGCAATATCTGTCAGAAATTGTCATGGAAAGGATGAAGGAAGTGTTTCTCAACCTCAAGCAGGGCACTGGCAATGTCAATACCTATATCAGGAACTTCATGAACCTTTCTCGGTATGGTGGCGATGAGATCTCTGATGACAAGAAGAAGCAAAAGAGGTTCAGGCAAGGACTCAATGCTTCCATCAAATATGCAATCACTCATGCAAGGCCGGGGTCTTTTCTAGAACTCCAACATACAGCTCTGTAGGAAGAAGCAAGTAGGCAAGTGTTTGAGGAGTCAAAGAAACACAGCCGCGATGCAGCAAGCTCTTCAGCTATGGCAGCTCCTTCTAAGCGTCGTGTCTGGGTTCCTAACACCCCACCGTCGCTCCCGGCTCCACCAAGACCGTCAAGCTACGCGGCAAGGCCACCAAACTCCTTCACTGCGGCTCCTAGGGGCTACAACCACAACTACCCTGGAGCACCTGGCGGAGTCCCTGGCTACGTTGCTCCACGTCCACCTGGTGCTTGCTACACTTGTGGAAACACTAGGCATCAGCACTGGTATTGTCCAATGAACAACAAAGCTCTTCCACCACCACCTCCAAGACCTGCGGCAAGCTCTTCTATGGTTCGTGCACCTCCACCTAGGGCTCTCAACATCAACACCAAGCCCAGGTCTACGGTTGCTCGTGCCAACTGTGTCAACGTCGCTCAAGCTGAGCATGCACCTGGAGTTGTGATGGGTATGCTTCCTGTTAACTCAGTTCCTGCACAAGTTTTGTTTGATTCGGGTGCATCGCATTCTTTTGTTTCTCACAAGTTTGCAAATGAGAATGAGTTAGCAATGGATCCTCTCCCCAAGCGTTTAATGGTCCTTTCTCCTGGAGCAACAATGGCATCTTCTAAAATCAGCCATGGCAATCAAATTGAGATTGGTGGCATCTTCTGATATTGATGTTATCTTGGGCATGGATTGGTTAACAGCAAATGCAGCTGTGATTGATTGTGCTGAACGTTCGGTTTCTCTGAAAATTCCTGAAGGCCATATAGTCTATTCTCCAAGTCTGACTCCTGCAATTCATCTTTACTCTTTGGCGGCTCTGAATGATGATGCTATGGAAGGTATTCAGAGTGTTCCGGTAGTCTGTGAGTTCCCAGATGTTTTTCCTGAAGAGTTGCCAGGTATGCCTCCGGATCGTGAGGTCGAGTTTGTGATTGAACTTGAACCTGGTACCGCTCTTATCTCTAAGCGGCCTATAAAATGGGTCCTACTGAGTTGGCCGAACTCAAGCGTCAGCTTGATGAACAAGAGAAGTTGGGTTTCATTCAGCACAGTACTTCTTCTTGGGGTAGCCCTACCATCTTTGTGAAGAAGCGAGACAAGACTGATAGACTTTGTGTTGACTATCGGGCACTCAATGCTAAAACCATCAAAAATAAATATCCCCTTCCGCGGATTAATGATCTCTTCGATCAGCTAGCTGGAGTTGTGGTATTCTTTAAGCTTGATTTAAGAAGTGGATATCATCAAATCAAGATTCGCAAGGAAGATGTTCCTAAAACAGCTTTCACCACCCGCTATGGCCTGTATGAATACACGGTCATGTCTTTCGGTCTCACCAATGCACCTGCCACCTTCTCGAGGCTTATGAACTCGGTTTTCATGGAGTATCTTGATAAGTTCATTGTGGTCTATCTGGATGACATTCTAGTCTATTCTAAGTCAAAGGAAGAACATGAAGAACACCTACGGTGTGTCCTAAATAAGCTTCGTGAGAACCGCCTGTATGCAAAGTTCTCCAAGTGTGAGTTCTGGCTGCCTCAAGTCACCTACCTTGGTCATGTCATCTCTGCCAAGGGCATTGCCATCAACCCAGAAACTATTAAGACAATTGTTGATTGGCTTCCATCCATAAATGTCAAAGAAGTCCGGAGTTTCCTTGGTTTGGCCAGTTACTGCCGTCGCTTCGTTCAAAACTTCTAGAAGATTACGAAGCCTCTTACCGATCTCCTCAAGAAAGGCAAGAAATACCTTTGGACTCCTGCATGTCAAGCAAGCTTTGAAACACTCAAAGAGAAGCTCACTTCCACACCAGTCTTGGTTCCTCCAGATACATCAAAGCCTTTCCAGATATTCTGTGACACCTCCTTGCAAGGATTGGGTGTGGTACTTATGCAAGAAAAACAAGTTGTTGCTTATGCCTCTCGACAGTTGAAGACGCATGAGATCAACTATCCAACACATGACCTCGAACTCGCAGCAGTTTTCTTTGCTTTGAAAGTATGGAGGCATTACTTGCTTGGCAACCGTTGCGAGATCTTTTCTGATCACAAGAGTCTGAAGTATATCTTCACACAGCCTGATCTCAACCTTCGTCAAAGGAGGTGGATTGAAGCAATCAATGATTTCGATTTGACCATCAACTACACTCTGGGCAAAGCTAATGTCATGGCCGATGCTCTTAGCCGAAAAGCTTATGTCAACAACCTCATGGTGGAAGAACAACAACCTCTCTTGTGCGAGGAATTCCGCAAGCTCAACCTTGAAATTGTGGATCAAGGGTATCTTCTGAACCTTCTGGCAACACCTCTCTTGGAAGAAAAGGTCCACTCCATTAAACTTGGTGATCTTTACACTAAAAAGATCATCTCCAACATTCAGCTTCTGAAGTATGAGTCCTTCCACGTCGACGACCAAGGCACTCTTTTCTTTGAACACCGGATGTTTGTTCTGAACTACCCAGGTTTAAGAGAGCAAGTTCTCAAGGAGGCGCATGATTCTGTTCTTTCTATCCACCCTGGCAGCACTAAGATGTACATGGACTTGAAAACACAATATTGGTGGCCTGGGTTGAAACGATATTGTGCCAAGTATGTCTCGGAGTGTGATGTCTGCCGCAGAGTTAAAGCTATCCATCAAAAACCTTCTGGTGTTCTACAGCCATTGAAGCCTCCGGAATGGAAATGGGAGAAAGTAGAGATGGACTTCATCACGGGTTTTCCAAGGTCGCAGAAGGGCAACAATGCAATCTTTGTTGTCATCGACAGGCTGTCTAAAGTAGCTCACTTCTTTCCCGTCAAGGAAACAATTTCTGCAATTCAGTTGGCCGAGCTCTATATCAACAGAATTGTCTCTCTGTATGGGGTTCCTCTTGAGATCAGTTCAGACCGTGGAAGCATCTTCACTTCCAAGTTCTGGGGAAGTTTCCAAAATGCTTTGGGAATAAAATTGAACTTCAGCACAACTTACCACCCTCAGTCGCAAGGACAAGTTGAAAGGATCAATCAGATTCTGGAAGATATGCTCCGTGCTTGCGTTATCTCTTTCGGCATGAAGTGGGAAGAATGTCTTCCTTATGCTGAATTCTCTTACAACAACAGCTTCCAGAAAAGTCTAAAGGTGGCACCATTTGAGGCTCTCTATGGTCGCAAATGCAGAACTCCGATTGGTTGGTCGGACGTAGGTGAAAGAATATTGTTTGGCCCCGACATTGTAACTCAAGCGGAGGAGAAAGTTCACATCATTCTTGAAAACCTGAAGATTGCTCAAAGTCGCCAGAAGAGCAATTATGACAGAAAGCACATGGACATGGAGCATGTCCCTGGTGATCTCGTTTATCTTCGTGTCACTCCCATGAGAGGGACGCACCGGTTTGGTATCAAAGGAAAGCTGGCTCCTAGATACATCGGTCCTTTCAAAATTCGTGGAAGAAGAGGAGAAGTTGCTTATGCTCTTGAGCTCCCTGAAAAACTCAAGGTCCATGATGTTTTCCATATCTCTCAACTCAAGAAGTGCTTCAAGGATCCCGGCAGGACCGTGGACAATGAACTCATCAATCTCCAAGAGGATCTGTCTTATCAAGAACACCCCATAAAAATTCTTGAAGTCATAGAAAGAAGGACTCGCAACAAGTCCATCAAGTTCTGCAAGGTGCAGTGGTCGGACCATTCCATTGATGAAGCCACTTGGGAACGCGAGGATGAGCTCCGTGCCAAGTATCCTACCCTCTTCGAGTCTTCTTCGTCTTCCTAGAATCTCGGGGCGAGATTCCTGTTTAGTGGGGGAGAGTTGTAGCATCCCATCTGTCTAACATATGTAATGCTACATGGTCTAGCAATATAATGGCTACTCCCTATATATAATTGTTGCATCATAATTATATCATGCTCATGTCATCATGCCACCTTGCATTTGAGCATCATATAAAACCCCTTTTCTTTTGGTTCTTCTCTCATATGCATTATTAATTGTATTTGGCTCTTGATATATTGTATTTGGTTCTTGATAAATGCTTGATGCCCAAGTTGAGTTGGGGGCATATCTTTTATTCCACTACACCACCTTTCTTTGTCACCACCTTATAATTCCACCATCCTAATTACCCATGGGCTTTTATTTCTTTTGGCATTTAATCTAGCTCATGTGGGTTGGGATGGTTCCAATTCTATTTTCCATGCTTGGCCCTTGCTCCACATTTTGGTAATGCATGGGAATCATGCCTTGTTAATTATTTTGTTGTCACAAGATTAAAACATGGCATTTAATGCCTTTGCATGGGCCATGCAACCATCACCACCATGTGTTTTCCTTTGGTTTTTATTTGATTTTTGAGTGGATCATCTTCTTGAGATCTCTTTTTCTCTCAATCTTTTCCACCTTGATCTTGTATCCTTGCCATGTACATCAAGCTCTCCTTCCTCATCTACTCTCACAAGTGCATGTAACCATGTATGGTCATGTGAGATCTTTTCCCTCAACACCTTTTTCTCTCATCTCTATCTCCATGTCATCACCACACACTTGGTGGAGCTTGTTTTTAATCATGCTAAAACCCTACACCATGTCCTTTCCTCTCCTTCTCACCCTCCATCCATGTATGACCAAGTGTGACTATAACCAAACCCTAACACCCCACCCTCTCTCACTAATCTCTCACTCTAACCCTCTCTCCAAACCCTAATATCTAACTAAACCCTATCCCATGCAAAACCCCCATGTCGAGGTTTCCCTCTCTCACTCTCCCCGCCAGCAGGCCCCACTAGCCCTCTCTCTCCAACCCTAAACCGAGCCTCACTCTAACCCTAGCCCTAGCCGAAGCATGCCCTAGCTAACCCGAGCCACCCTTTCTCTCTCTCTCTCTCTGCCACAAAGGGCCACCCGAGCCAGCCCACTCTCCACTCTCTCTGGCCCACCTGCAGCCACCCCCGGACCTATCCGTGCCCTGCCCAAGCTGAGCCCCAGCTCGAGCACGTGAAGGAGAGGAGGAAAAGGTGGCCGAAGCCACCTTTATCTATACTTCGCTCCCACACGTCACCCTCCCCCTTCCCTATCTACTCCCTCTCCATCGTCTGGTAGCAGCCCAGATCCACCCCAGGGCCTCGCCCTTCTCCTCCCACCACCACTGCTACCCCCTCTCTCCCCTGTGCCGTTCAACATCGGCCTCCTCCTTCTCCTACCGTTCTAGCCGGCGGCGTGGAGGGTTGGACGTCGGGGAAGAGCAAGTCGAGCCCCTGCAACGCCCTTGTACCCGCAGACAAGGAGGAGGAGCCCCAGGCCGCCCTGCACACCGACGCGCACACCGAAACCCTAGCGCCGCCGTTCGTCTGCATTGTCGACGATCTGCCGCGTCCCGCACCGACGACCCCGCGGTGAGCCCGTGCACCTCTCTGACATCCTTTCCATCTCCGGCACGGCCTGATCTCGTCGTTCGTTTTCCCGAGAACCCTTAGTGCGGCGGCAGACGCTGGCATCTGCCTGCCTCTGTACCGCGCCACGCCTCACCTAGCCGCCCTACTCCCTCCTATCAACACCCCACAGCCACCGTAGCGGCTTCGCCTCTGCGCGCGCGCCCCCGCGTCGCGGGTTCGATCCCTCCCCTGCGCCACACGGTTCTCTGTCGACGACGGACCTGTCCGTCCGTCAGAGAAGAAAAACAGTGGCCGCGGCCACTTTGCGCAAACCCCCCTCTTTTATTTTTCCTCAAGCCGCGGTACACCGAGCCCCACCGGCCAGCCTCCCTGTGAACGTTTTACAAAAAGGCACCCCAGTTTCAGCAGCCCAACCCGCAGTCCCTAGCGCCGCCCACGTGTCACGTCCCTGTTGGGCGACGCGCGCGTGGCCCCCGCTGAACCCGACCCCACCTGTCGGCGGTTGCGGCTAGGAAAGGTCCTGGTGAGAAAAGTTTTGCGCGCGGATTTCGCCCAGTCAGCAGCGGCCCACCCGTCAGTGACTTGGGTTGAATTCGTCTGAGTATAAAAAGTATTTCCGATATCTGTTTTAATAAAACAATTTCAGGAAAAGTTTAAATTCAAATTCAAATCTATTTTTAAATAACTTTTAAATTATAAAACCAAATAATACAAATGATATATGTTTTTGAATCAGAAAAATGTGAGGAATTCAACTATGCCATTCAAATTATTATTTGAGCACTTTAAAATTTCGAGATAATTAAAATTACAATAAAATGCCCTTTTCTTAATAAATTAATAACTTTAAATCTATAACTCTAAATTTGACAAATAATATGTCTAAATCGATCAGCGCGACGAGGCCGTTCTATCTGTGCAGTCCTTGTTCTGAATTGAAGCATGCATCATGCCATATTTAAAAATCAGAACTGTTTATGGCAATAATCCTTGACTAAACAAATAATAAAATGCTTTATTCTTGTACCCCACACCTCACCATGCCATGCTACTTTAATGCCATATAAATTGTGCAACATTCATCATGGCATGCTTAATTGCTTGTCGCATTTTAATTCATGTGCTTGTGCTCTTTATTTATGTTGGCCCTTGTTTGTTTGGTTCTTCTTCGAATAGACGCCCAGCAGGAGAATTATCAGGAATCACATGAGTTCTACCCAGATCCATCTCTCGCTTCAACTGAGCTGCCAGGCAAGTACTACCACATGCTTGCATACATATAGTACCTATTGCCTCTATCTTATTCTTGCATCATTGAGTCGCGATTGCATTAAATTGAATCCCAAGTACCGCATAGCCTTTACTTTTAAACCCCACCGAAGCTTGTTCCTCCATCCCATGAGCCATTACTACAGGAGTTGTTTGAGCCATGCGAGTCGTAGAAAAGCATGTGTAGGATATGTGAGTGTCTGATGGATAACGAGGTACCTAAACAACATAACCTGAGTAGTAATGGGATAACTAATGAAAGAGGCACCGGTGAACAATATCTGCTATTCATGCTCACTTGTGTCCCGTAGGACCCCGAGTACTTGATTCCTGTTCCTTGACTATTCACACTATTCACATCCGGGAGGCCTTATGGACCCCCCTGAGCCAGAGCTTGATTCATTCTTATTTCTTGGGGCCACAATTAGTTTGGGGCTTTATTACTATCTTGTACTTATGCCATGATTACTGCTTTATTTAAGATTGTGCGTGGAGCACCTGTACGGTTTTGGATGCGGAGTGTTTTCGCGGTATCGACAAGCCCAGTCACATTTTCGGGTTCCCAGTCGTTTACAGCCATTGACGCAAACCTTGGGTCCGTCTCGGAGCCGGCCAACTTCGTTGCGGGTAGCTTAATGGGGTGGCCCCCTGAAATATTACTGAATCCTGTGATCGCTTTGCCGTGAATGCCTCGTTGGGTTTTGAGTTGGTTTTTTCGAGGTTGATCGAGTGTGTGTTGCTATTTGTGCACCCCTGCAGGGTAAATCTTTCTGAAAGCCGTGTTCGCGGTTATGGACGACTTGGAGCACAGTTTCTCGATCATAGACAAGTCTAACTAAAGTACTGCTTTTAAATTGACTAAGTACCTGACTAGTAAATAGTGCAATACTCATGGAATGGTTAATAAAACTGCCAACGGATGGGGGTTGTTCGTCCGCTTCCTCATTGGTAAGCGAGGAGGAGGATGGATCTGTTCATTATACTGTTATAATTGTTGCTCTTAATTCACGGACATCCGTCTATCATTGGTTAGGCGGATGGTTAGCGAGTATCTATAGACTTATTAGTTATTATCTTTTGCTACAATTGCGTCACCTCAGGTTGTGTCCCCTTTAGAGGCATAAAGACTTGCTGAGTACCCCTAGGGTCTCACACAATGAATTGTTTGATTCAGATGAACATGTGTACTCGCAAGATGGATACTGGGTGGAGGAGACGGATGATGTTGGCAACGATCACTCGGTGTAGAGATTCCAGGAACGGGGATCCGTGAGATCTGTGGGCGGGATGTGCTTATTTATGTGGCATCTTATGCCGATTTGCTTCTTATCCGTACTCGGATCTTGTTTTCCGCTTCCGCCTGATACTCTGATGTGTTTGATGTATGAGGAGCTATCCTAAAATATTATCTCTATCTAGGATATTTGAATCTTGCCGTATGGCGCTGTAATATTTCTATTTCTTTTAGATGGAATGGCTCTGAGGACTGTTGTATGTGGCTTGCATACATACTCATTTGTGTATGTAGTTGATCCCTTCGCCTGCCAATTACGCCGCTCGTTCTTGTCCCGATGATCTGAAAGTGGTTAGGACGGCCGAAAGGTCTACCGTGAGTGGCCCCTGGCCCCACCGTACTATTTTAACCACTTTCGCTCATGCAGGCATGTAACTAAGAGCGTAATTCACCGAGGTAGTTACAATTCCCACAACTTCCAATGTATTTTCTTCGGTCCATTCTCGATACCCCACCAGAAATCAGCAATGGCCTTGCGGAAAATGGTACAGTTTGAAGCCGCGAGCTGAAAACAACTCACAATATAGGTGGGTATCACTTGGATGGCAGATTTTATTAGAGTTTCCTTCCCTAAACGAGAAAGCGGACGATCCGATAGGCCATTCATCTTCTGCCACGCACAATCGCTAAGAAACACAAAGGACCCAACAGGAGATCGACCAACATTTGTGGGCACACCGAGATATCTGTCTTGTAAGGCGTCACTATGCACACCGAGCAAATTCTTGATCCCTTCCTTGATGGCGTCAGAGCATTTGTTCCCAAAGAAGATTATGGATTTATCATGATTTATCTTCTGCCCAGAACCATCACAATACAATTGCAGAGTTGCTTGCAGTGGGTCACACTCTGCTGATCACTTCTTGCAAAAAAATATACTATCATCCATGAAGAGAAGATGAGAGGTCGATAGGCCCCTGACGGCCATTACGAATGCCTTGTAACTCCCTGCCGCTTCCCTGCGATGTAGTAAACAAGATAGGCCCTCCGTACAAAGCAAGAACATGTATGGACTGATTGGATCGCCTTGTGAAATGCCACGCGTCGGTCTCATAGGATCAGTAAGCTCACCATTGACTTTAACAACATACCTGACCCTTGGGTCACACCTCATCACCGATTCAATCCATGACTGGTCAAAACCTAGCTTTACTAGACAACCGTGCAGGTAGCTCTACTCCACCCTGTCGTAATCACTCATCATGTCTATCTTCAATGCAAAAAAAAAGAGTTATTATAGCATTATCAGTAATTAGCCTACCAGGCACAAACACACTCTACTGCTTGCTCGGAGATTATATCTAGAAGAAAGAGTTTGTCGTGTAGCTGGTCTAAATACACTCCTTTCACAAAGTTAAAACATCTTATATTTTGAAACGGAGGGAGTACATGTCTCCCTTCACCTAAGTGATGTGACTTTATCTAGATACACATATTTACATGGAAAGAAAAAAAAACTGCACCAACCATGTGCCTCCATATCATCCCGTAAGTTTTCTCCCGTAAGTGTAGCAAGGTGTATCATGTCCATAGAACAAGAGCCAAGCATAAGTGCAATCTTTATGCATGCATAGTAGTAGAATATCAGTGTCTTGGAGTGTCAACTGTCAAAATGATGCACCAACATGATTTCTGATTTCCAGTGTAAAACATATATGGGTGGTTTTGTTGCTAGTATTGCATCATTTTTCTGGTTTCCTTCAAATGGATCATTGTCGTGGCAGTTTACCGTAATAAGATTCCTTATAATCGACAATGCGGAACTATGATGCCGGAGAGGGTTGCGATTTGGACAACTCCAGCAGAAATGGCGGTACGCACAAGACTTGGGTACGCATGTTCTTGACTTGGGAAATTCAGGGAACAAACACAGCCGCAGGGGTCATGGCAGCGGCACCACGATTTGGAATTTGGTTTTGAATCTGACTCGGATTCGGCAAGTGACACCTTCCATTCATGGAGACCTAGAGACAATCAAAACCGGCCGGACTCGTACTCCGGCTCGATCAGTGTTTCCGGCCCGATATGTATGACAATCCGCGGAGAAAGGTAGAGAGCTTTGCCATGGTCGTACTAACGAGCTGAGGCCGAGGTTTCGATTGCACGTTCCATGGGCGCCACCGCCAGCCGCTCATCATCCTCATCGCGGACCTCGCGCACCACCGTCAGGACGCAGAACACCACCGCGACGCCGTCACCGCCGACCTCGTGCGCCACCATGGCCAAGACGGAATACTCCGAGACGCGCCTCTTCAAGATAACCGAGTACTCCGAGTCGGCGGTTCTGGCCCCTGGCTCCACGCTGACCCTTGACACGTTCCAGTTCCGCGGCCAGGGCTGGCGCGTCGACTTGCAGCCCGTGGGCAACCTGGCCTGCCTGGACTCCGTCACCGTCAGCGTCACCATCGTCGCCGACCAGGGGTGGAACTCCCCCGAGAACAGGAGGACCAAGGTCTCGATCGACATCCTGGACGAGCGCGGGGAGCGCGCCGTCTTCGACCACCAGAGGACCCAGCCCGAGAAGAACCAGGGCTACGGCTTCCTCAGCGTCAGCAAGACGGAGCTGGAGGCGTCGTCGTGCATCCGCGATGACTGCCTCACCGTCAGGTGCACCCTGTCCGTCGACGTCTTCCTGGAGCCGGAGGTCGACGTGGCCGGGTCCCGTGCCCGCGCAGCGGAGCCCAGCCTCGCGGAGCAGCGTGACGCGGCGCGGACCAGCAGAACAGCCAGAGTCGGCGCGGCTGCCCGCGTGCCAGCTACGTCATCGTCGAGCTCTGCCCGCCGGTCGAACACCCCGAAGCCGACGTGTGGATTTGGATGGCTCGCCGGAGGACGCCTCTGCCGTCGACGACTCCGTGATGCCTTCGGGGTCCGCCGGTACAGACGTTTGGAGAGTTCCATCGACGACGCCGCCACGGCGGACGGCTCTGGATCAGACCGAACTCCTTTATTGATAGCCACTTAGTCCTCGACCTCGATGAAATTTTAAATGGTCCAACCGGTGCACCTAGTCTAAAATATATATGAAAAAGTTATAGACAAATATGGAAAATAATTTATCAATTAGATAGTGTATATCTCTAACGACATAAAATTTTAATTTTAAATTTTACCCAAAACTCATGAATAAAAATGGCAAATCACAGTGTGATTAATACTACTCCCTCCGATTCATATTACTTGTCACAGAAATGGATGTATCTAGACATGTTTTAGTGTTAGATACATCCAATCCAGTGACAATTAATATGGGTCGAAGGGAGTACTTATTTCAAGCTAAGTTGTGAAATGAGCCCATTATTAATACTAGGAGAGCCAAAATTGTCTTTTTGGTTTCTTGGGATGGGTTCGAAATTTCGATTTGGATTTTTTTGACATAATTGATTCACACTATATCTACAAGTTAAACTAGCCATCTCGTGCCTTCGTGTAGCTAGACAATGTTACCAGTACCAGGTGGAGAAACGGAATAGTTTTGGAGCACACAAGCTTCACTCGAGCATCAGCTGTCAAAAGAATCCCCTTCCTTGGTTGAATTTGAATGCCCTGTTTTGTGTTTCTATGCACGGATCTAGTGAGTCCGGACCCATGATCCGTGGATACGGACACGGTGATGTGGGTCATTCACCTTCTTCGAGGGGTCGCACTGAGGTCATGTTATGCTTCTTCGAGAGGTCAAATTGAGTACTCCCTCCCTTAGGGATTGCTAGGCCAGGGGGCTTTTTCAGATAGTAACTTCTTTGTCTAGGGCGAAGACCTACTGTTAGAGTATATCACGACTATACTATATTTGGGAGTTTAGTAATGCAATCTAAAGCTCTATTAGAGCAAGTATAACGCGGACGCTTAGGGAAGAGCGCTAGGATTTTGTTCCCGGCCCTTGCGGCAGTTGCGTAGTAGATCCCGGCTGCTGGACGTTTAATTATAGGCGTCGACAAGAAAAGATGTGCCCGACCCTCACGTTAAATTTTGCTTCGCGACATAAAAATCGGACTCAATCAGTTGGATAACAAGTCGTCTAGATTAAGAGGCTTGCGTTGTGGCTTTGGACTCATGCATAAGACCTTAGGATTAGTTACAAGCGCTTGGCATTATACTTGCCCTTAGCCTTCTTACCCTCTAAAGCTTTGTACTACATATAAACAGCCCAAGAGGCTCAATACAAGATAATCAATATTTCCGCAACATCCTATAGTCTATCACCTACGTACGACTTTTTTTGGAGGTTCAGCCGACTAACTTCTACACATTGTTTGTAGAAATGTACAGCGCAAAATAAAAGCGTTCGCAAGAAAAATACAACAATACTACTTAAACAAGCCCAACCGATACACTTTAGTATATATTAATGGTTAAAAATATGCATTAAATAAATAAAAAGTGTCTTGCATTTTGGGACGGGAAGAGTATATTCAAGCAATTTGGGATATTTTTGGGCTCTTGTCTTGCGTCTGAACCACATGATTGGCGGTATTGGTGCGTCAATCTCCACTTGATGTGTTGGAGGTGCAAGGTGTCCAACTTGTTGGCCACAACATTTATGCACCAAGTATATGACCAGGTACATCCGCATGGTGCAAATCAATCGGTGGTTGGATGGTTAGGAGGGTGGTTGTACCCTCAGCCCACCAGAGTTTAAACCCCCGGTTTGACACTGTGTGTTGCATAAAAAGGCGAAATATTCTTTCAGTGGAAGGCGACGTTTCCGTCAACAGCGAGGCGCCCGTGGTGACTTCGTCAATGTCAAGACCCGATCCGCCGGCTCGGTCTCTCGGAGGTGCTCATATGGGTAGGGTGTGCGTGTGTGTGCGTTCATAGGGGTGAATGCATGTACGTGTTGTGAGCGTCTACGATTGTACTATGTTTCTCAAAAAAAAAGGTACACCCGCATGGTGTAGTACACCACCGGGTCTTCTCCCTAATAACTGACATATTCTTGATTGCCTCCTCCTTAATTCCCCCTCTTTTTTTTCCTTGCCTCTTTCCTTGTAAGCTACGGGTGGGACTGTTCCACCCATAGTGCTTAACACGTACCGATCAGCCAGGAGGGTATCGATAGTTCTCGCAAATCAAGATGGTAATCAGAGCATCCTCTTCCTGACGTCCAACACAACCATGAAAACGAATCCTCCACACAACACGATCCCGTTCTGCCCTTCCTCCCGCAATGACGACCTCAGCTTCGGCCCCACCAAAAAATTAACTCAATCCAATTTTCTATATTGGAAAAGCCAGGTATTGCCGGCTGTTCGAGGTGCAAAAGCCATGGATCTGCTAGATGGATTCGACCCTGCCCATCCCAAAACCGTGGAGGTTGAAGACTCGGACGGGAAGAAGATCAAGAACCCAAATCTAGCCTATGGGATCTGGATCGCGCGAGATCAACAACTGGTGAGTAATCTCTTCAAAGCTGTGTCGCCGGAGATCAACGCCGACCTCCTTGGTCTTCAGCACGCGGCCGAGATCTGGGCTGCCATCGATGCAAAGTTCTCCGCCTAGATGAAAGCCCACGTCGGCATGCTTCGTGCCTCCCTCACCAACACAAAAGAGCGAGATCTCACCGCCACCATCTACATCAACAAAATGAAGGGCTTTGCCTCCGAACTTGCTTCTGTGGGGCAGATCCTCACCGACGATGTACTCAAGGAGTATCTTCTTGCTGGCTTGCATGGTGAGTATAATGGCCTAGTTGCTACTATTAATGCAATCCCCTCCACCTCTTCTGCGGATGTGTGCAACCAGTTTCTCGCCTATGACTACCGCCAAAAGATGCTTGCTGAGGAGGAGTCTACTACAACCTTCTCCTCCTCGGTCAACTCTGCCACTTGCCGTGGTGGGGGTGGTGGTGGTGGCTACCGTGCTACCCATGGAGGTGGTGGCTATCGACATCAACAAGGAGGAAGCCATGGTGGTGGTGGCTATGGTGTGGTGGTCACCGCAACCAGCAACAAGGGCGTTCGCCACACCGTCATGATGGCCATGGTGGTCGTCTCCCGCAGCAAAAAGGAGGTCGCTCACAAGGACGTGGCAACCGCGTCCCATCTCCATATCAAGATGTCACTTGCCAGATTTGCAAGAAATATGGGCGCCAGCGAATGTTGGTGGCGATATGGAGATGGTGAAGATGACGATTCTCACCATGAATAAAAAGGTGCAAATATTGCCTCCTATGGAGTTGACACAAATTGGTACATGGACTCGGGCGCCACAAATCATGTGGCCGGACAAATGAGCAAGTTATCCACCCATGAGCCCTATCAAGGCAATGATCAAATCCACAAAGCTATTGGTCAAGGTATGGCAATAAAACATGGTGGTTATTCGATTATTAATACTCCTCATAGTTCTATTCATCTTAGAAATATTCTCTATGTGCCAAGTGCCTCTAAAAATTTATTATCCACTCATAAAATTGCTCTAAACAACAACACTTTTGTTGAATTTCACCCGTCCTTCTTTTTGATTAAGGATTAGGCCACGAGGCAAACCATGTTTAAAGGTCCATGCCATGGTGGATTATACCCTCTTGTGTCCATCTCCACGAAGTCTTCCAAGCACACCTTCATCACTCTCAAGCCTTCATCGTCCTCTAGGGAACCCCTCTTCATTCATTGTTCAACAAATCATTAGCAAAAATAATCTTGTTCATTCGCATGAAATAAACTGTGTGATCCATGTCAACAAGCAAAAAGTTATCAATTGCATTATCCCGTTTCTACTAGTGTTTCTACCATTTCTCTAGAACAAATATTTTCTGATGTTTGGGGACCCGCCCTACATCCTTTGGCAAACACTCCTGCTATGTAAGCTTTATTGATGATTTTAGCAAATTCACATGGATTTTTTTCTTAAAAACGCTTCGATGTTTATCAAGTCTTTCTCAATTTCCAACAATTTGTTGAGCGAACATTTAATCGCAAAATCATTACTATGCAACGGATTCGGGTGGTGAATATAAAAAACTCAATTCGTTTTTTCAAAAAGTTAGAATCACGCATCATGTCTCTTGCCCACATGCTCATCAAAAAAATAGCTCTACGGGAAGAAAACATCGGCATATTGTTGAAGTTGGTCTCTCGTTACTTGCAAATTCTTCCATGCCCCTAAAATTTTGGGATGAAGCCTTCCTTATCGCTATGTTTTTTATCAATATGCTTCCCACCAAAACTCTAAATTTTGCAACACCTGCTGAGAAACTTCTCAACATCAAACCAAATTATGAGTCACTCCACATTTTTGGTTGTGCTTGTTGACATAATCTTTGTCTCTACAATACAAGAAAGCTCGCTTTCCGATCTACACAATGCGTTTTTCTTGGCTACAATCCTATTTACAAAGGCGTCAAATTCTTGGACAAAATATATATTTCTCGAGACTTAGATGAAAATGTTTTTCCGTTTGCTGACTACATCCTAATGCCGGCAAACGTCTTAGCCAAGAGCTCCTTTTGATACATCAAATTTTCCCTACCATTACACCAACTATTGAGGAGGATATGAATAATCATGATCACATGCATTTTGTATCTAGTACTAACCATACCCAGGTACCTGAGATCAGTGATGCAGATACTACATCGACACAGCCATGCACCAGTGAAGAAAGCAGCCAAAACGGTCAAGAAAATTCGTCAAACATACCAAATTTTGGTCCAGCCGAAAGCAAATCGTCTCGCACTGATTCCAGAGTTGATTCTGGACAGCCTGCGCGCATTAATGCCAGGGCGGATTCCTCGTCAGGCCCATAGGGGACAACTACGGGATCGCCGCCTGCTGGTTCTCCCGCACGTGGGGACCCGGTCTCCCGCTTGTGCGCGATACACTCGACACCAGCTTCACCCGAGTCCCCACTTCCCTTGCCTAGAGTGCACGGCTCCCGTGCGCCCACGTCGCCTGCCCGGTCCCCGCGTCACCACTTGGACCGCGTGGAGCAGCCTCTCCATCAACCGCGTCGCCTGGCTTCGGGTCCACTCTGACAACTTGGTCTCTAGCGCATTTATTCGGTTCCGGATCAGTTGGATCTTCTGCAACAAACTCCACACAATCACCGACACACCTAGCAAACCCCGGATCTTCTGCTCCGGATTCTCCTTCCCACACATATTTGTTTTCCTCTGGATCTTCTATATCGCATGATCCTGCGCCAACACATGCACCGGAACCTCGCAGCAGGCTTCAAAAAGGTATAACTAATCTGAAAATTTACAAAGATGGAACTGTTCGCTATGGGCTACTAGCATCTACGGGACAACCTCAAAATCTCTCGGATGATTTGACTAATGCACACTAGCACCATGCGATGAAAGAGGAATATGGTTCCTTGATGCACAACAATATGTGGCATCTTGTTCTGCCAAGCACCAATAAAAATATAATTGATTGTAAATGGGTTTTTATGATCAGGAAAAATGCTGATGGTATAATTAATCACTACAAAACTCGATTGGTTGCAAAAGGGTTCAAGCAACACTATGGTATTGACTATAAAGACACCTTCATCCCTGTGGTAAAATTAACTACTATTCAGCTTGTTCTTGCACTTTCTATTTCACGAGGATGGAGTCTTTATCAATTGGACGTCAAGAACGAGTTCTTACATGGTGTTCTGGAAGAGGAAGTCTATATAAAACAACCACCTAGTTTCGAAGATCCTCGTGCTCCACATCACGTATGCAAGCTCGATAAAGCCATCGCTAGCTTAAAACAAGCTCCTCGCGCATGGTACTCTAAACTTAGCTCCAAACTTACTACTCTCGGTTTTGAACGATCCAAGGCTGATACACCTCTCTTTATCTATCGCAAGTCAGATACTATTATATTTGTCCTGATTTATGTTGATGACATCATCGTGACTAGCTCCTCCGATAAAGCAATTTCAGTCCTGCTCAATGATCTAAATGACAACATTGCTATCAAGGACCTTGGGAACCTTCATTTCTTCTTAGGTATTGAAGTCAAGCAAACTGATGATGGACTTCTCTTGACTCAAGAAAAATATGCCAAATATTTGCTTGCTCGTATTGGCATGACTCAGTGTACATCTTGCCCTACTCTCCTATCCAGCTCTGAAAAACTATCCTTGAATGATGGCACTCTCCTTGGCACTACAAATAGCACTCACTATAGGAGCATTGTGGGTGGTCTTTAGTATCTCACTCTTACTTGCCCGGACTTATCCTTCATAGTCAATAAAATATCACAGTTTATGGATGCTCCAACCACTACACATTGGACAACTGCCAAGAGGATATTGCGATATGTGCAAGGTACTATTAATGTTGGACTCACTTTTCAAAAATCTCCTTCCACTCTTCTAAGTGGTTTTTCAGATGCCGATTGGGATGGCTCACTTGATGACAGACGTTCTGCTAGGGTTTTTGCTATTTTCTATGGTCCAAACATAATATCCTGGAGCCTGCAAACAGGCTACTATCTCCCGATCAAGTACTGAAGCTGAATACAAATCTCTTGTAAACGCCACTGCTGAAATCTTATGGGTTGAATCTCTTCTTAAAGAGCTCGGTATTTCTCTTCATGCGAAGCCATGCTTGTGGTGTGATAATCTTGGAGTTACCTATCTCTCTGCAAATCCAGTTTTTCATGCTCATACCAAACATATCGAAATTGATTTTCATTTTGTTCGAGATCGGGTGGCTGGCAAACTACTTGACATTCGCTTCATATCAAGCAAGGATCAATTAGCTGATGGATTTACGAAGGCTCTTCGAAATAAAGATTTTTCTGAATTTAGGCATAATCTAAACCTTTCTATGTACTTCTAGGCTTAGATTTAGGGGGGGGTGTTAACCACAATATGTATGCATTAAGTATATGGCCATGTACACCCGCATGGTGTAGTACAGCACCGTGTCTTCCCCTATTAACTGCCATATCCTTGATTTCCTCCTCCTTAATTCTCCCTCTTAATTACTTGCCTCTTTCCTTGTAAGCCACGGGTGGGGTTGTTCCACCCATAGGACTTAACATGTACCGATCAGCCCGGAAGGTATCGACCGTTCTCGTAAACCAACACAACTTTCTCTAGTAAATCTCATCGATGTCAGAGATGCGTCTTCCTAACGTGTTGGGTCGGCTGTTTGGCATGGATGGACATGGGTCCCTTTACAACGAGGGCTCCTTTAGTGGTCATCGAATACAAAGTTACTAGTTAGAGTCGTTGGCTCGAGGAGTGATGCAGCCGATGCTGGATCACAACCATGATTGTAGTCTTTCTTCTCGACGATATGTGTGCTTCGTGTGAATGGCCAGGTCAGCGGGTAGTGGCTAATATGGTCGTGTTACATGACTTGACATTAATGCATTTGTTACGGTTTTTGCTCGAATTTGATATATATATTTTTTGGAGGGTGTGCCAAAGGCGTACCATTGTTATTACTCTGGACATGTCAATCGGACAAATATGTCCAAAGTGAATACGTCCTAGTTAACATGCTGGATCACATGATCAGCTCCAGAAATGACGCGGCCAACATACAACTCTTCCCTAACACTCCGTATGAAAGGTTTTTCGGAGGAGCGGTGTTCTCTCATACAGTCTTTTATGTCTGGTGGTAGTGTTGCCATCAACGTCAACGATGATACTGGAAAATACTTCCAGACCAAAAAAGGACTAAGACAAGGAGATCCATTATCTCTTATACTATTTAATATAGTGGCTGATTATGACTACAAGTGCACAGATCGTTTGTAGCTAGTTTCGAAATAAAGACATCGATCCCACGGGGAGCAGGAGTCTGAAGTCTAATAACTCTTGAAATAAATATTACATTATAAATGCTAGATAAAGTTCTAAGTGACAAGATAAAATGCGAGTATTGTGTAAAAAGGTGTTTCTGGATTTTGGGTATAAAAGCAATAATAAAGTAAAGTAAAACAACTAAGTACAGAAAGTAAGTATCGCGTATGTAAGAGCGACTGGAACTGTAGTAGGGAAAGAGCGTTCTTAGGGAGTAGCAGATACAACACTAGTAGTTTAAGGATCTAAGATAAAGATTATCATCATGAACATTCTCAACTATGTATGTGTGGGAGGAACTCCGTAATTCGACAAATAGGCAGCAACCGCTTCTCACATCATCCTCATAATCACAGTAGTCAGCAATCGACATCAATCGAATTACTATGCTATTAAGGAACGTAATCCTGTAGGACGTATCCCATGGCATGGATAATGTTCCGTGAGTTTCCTCGATTCCCAAGTTGATACGTAACGGGTGCCAACAACTTTATAGTCACTGTAAGTGCTAGCACACCTCCGTCCACCAACAAGTATTTTCCTCCATCGAGTCCCCACGAGAGGCAAATATTGAGAGGTCGACTTCTCTCAACATCAAGATGTAGAAAATCTAACACATGGTCACATCGATGAGTATCATAATAGACTTTATCTTATTTCAATCTCCTACTAGGGTTTCTTCATCTCCCCAAGAACTAATGATCTACTCAGACATGGAGGCAATCGACATCATAGCAATGGTAATGGAAACAATCATAGATGAATAGTACTTGTATAAATCCACAACGAGTACGGGAATTACAACAAGATCTAGACAAGATGTTGATGGGATGGATGGAGATGGTGGTGATGCAACGGTGGATGAGGAATATCGACGCCTTAGCCTCCCGGATGTGCGCAGGGCGAAGATGGATCCTTGGTGGATGACTTCCCCCTCCAGATGCCTTCTGGAGGTGAGGTTTCTGCAATTTTTGGGTGTTCTGTATGTCGTCTCTTCGAACCAATTACACGGGGTGAAACTATTTGACAAGGCGGAGGCGGCGCCAACTATACGGCCGAAGCTATACGGCTGGAAAAGTTGCTCCCGTCGTATAGTTGGTCGTTGGACTCTCTGACTCCCTTGTTCGCTTCTAGTTTTCTTCTAGTATTATTAATATTTCCCAAATAAGCGATTTACGTTGTTTTTTACTCCTTTTCTCCACAGTACAACTGCTCCAAGAATTGTATCTGTTGGATCCATCATCTGTCCTGATCCTAGTGACATAAAATGTGCGCGCGAGTGATACATTGCAAACATATCTATAATTTTTTATGTTCCATGCTTGTTTTATATCTACTTTCTTATGTTTTGTCCACACTTTGGAGTATTTTTATACACTTTCGGGTACTAACCTATTAAAAAGATGCTACAGTGCTAGTTGCTTGTTTTATTCTGTTTTTGGTTCCAGAAAAGCCAGAAAATGAATATTCTCAGAATTGGACAGGACAAAATCCAAAGTAAATATTCCACCGAGGGGAACACGCAGCCAGAAGACGAGACGGAGAGGTTCTAGGGTCCGGCCACACCACCTGGCCGAACGGCCAGGCCTGGCCCGCGCCTGGGGGTGGTGTGCCCCCCCTGGTACTCCACCGACCTCGCCCTTTCGCCTATAAGAAGCCCTCAGGGAGAAAACCCTTAATAATCCAGCCTCCGGCCACGAAAAGTTCTGCAGCGCTGCCGCCACCGAAGGGGAGATTCAGGGGACAAAAAGCCTCTGTCCTGGCACCCTACCGGGACGAGGAAGTGTCCCCGGAGCCATATCCATCGATCTCCACCACCATATCCATCGTCGTTGCTGATTCACATGATGAGGAGGGAGTAGATCTCTCTCGAGGCTAAGGGTTCTACCGGTAGCTATGTGTTCATCTCTCTCTCTATGCATGATCATATTGTGATCATGAGCTTTGTAATCATGTAGATCTACTTTGCTACTCAAGTTCTTTAATAAATCACTCCTCTCCCCATGTGTGTGAAAGTGACGGCGTGCACACCATGGTGGCACTTAGGCTAGAGATTACAAATACTTGTTATGAGTTATATTTGGAGTTGGATGTTTCTATGAAATTGTGGTGTTTGTAGGAACCATCTAGAGCTCAAGGTGACAGTGTGGGCTTATCTAGATGGGGAATACGGACTTTGAGGAGTGCAGTTATAGCCCTACCATGGATTAGAGTGTCCAACCGGAGAGTAGTTCAGAGTATCATCATGAAGAGAAGATATTTATATGAGAGTGTTCACTAGTGAAAGTATGATCCCTATGCCTTGTTTCTAAGCATTAAAACACCGTTTACAACTAGATATGTTACATGTTTTCTTGCTGCCATCTTTAATTTAGTTTGCCTTTAGTCTCTTCCATGCCATCAAGCTATTTTATAGCACCGTTGTCTTATATCCATACCACTTGTATTTCACTATCTCTTCGCCGAACTAGTGGACCTATACACCTGACAAGTGTATTGGGTGTGTTGGGGACATAAGAGACTTCTTGTATCTTGATTGCAGGTATTCTTGAGAGGGAAACCTTTGACCACTTCCTCCCTGAGTTCGATAAACCTTGGGTAATCTACTTAAGGAAAACTTGCTGTTGTTCTACAAACCTCTGCACTTTGAGACCCAACAACTATCTACAAGAATAGAATTTGTCGTGGTGGTGTCACGGCAGATGCCATGGATAGGCTAAAGGTGGGGCCAATATGCACTAGAGGAATCCAGGGAGGGATAGTGTGGTGATTCCACACACGGAAGCTTTGTACTCACTAGGTTCACAAGGTTTAAAAATGCTCCTTGAGCTGTATTGGGGAGAGGAGGAATAAGGAGCTCTCTTACTCTCACCACTACCTATCTCCAAGGAACCAACTACTCAAATGCCAACCCCTACTACAGAGGCCCTAGCGCCCCTTATAAAGGGGAGGCTAGGTCTCCAATTAGGGCATACGTGGAGGCATATTCCAGGGAATATGCCTCTCCCAAAATAGCAAACCGACCGGGTCACCTTTTGCTCTCGTAAGCCATGCAGAGGCTACGTAAACCTATGCGGCGCCAACGTCATCCGACACTGGCTGCGTCACCCTTGTCGGCCACGCCTCGGTGGTCCTTCCCTCTGTCTGCTTCGCTCATGCTCCAGCGTACAGTTCCCACCTTTTGACCAGCGAGATACCTTCCTTCTCTTGCAAGCCTGATATAACCCGGATTATGCCTGGTTAATCTGGCCCCGCGGGTACCTGCATACAAGTTACATAAAACCTGCTGGCATACAACATACGTCGGCCGGGACTTAGTAAGGTGGACATCCTCTGGTCCGGGTTACTCCGTAAGTCGGCCCACCTTGAGGTGACTCGGCCAGCATTCGCTTTGACCTTGCCGTACCTCGGCTAACTCGGCCTCTATACCCCGGCGTGATCCTACCCGGCGGTATCCCCTCGACATTAGTCCCTGAAGCTGGTGCGGTCTTAGCAACTTCTGCTGCTAAGGCCACGGCAGGTTCAATCTTTTTACTCCTTTCTCCGAGTTACCCCGTAGCTCGGATTCCGTGGCGTAGCATTCCCTTGGCTCATTCCGAGTCATCACTCGCTGGCCGGGCTACCCTTCAGTTTTCCGGGTTATCCTTCCTTCTCTCGTACGCTTCCCCACGTCCTACGTGGAGGGTAATCATTACCCAGCCTCATTTTAAGGGCCTGCACCCATTACTGTACGTATTATCAGTGTTTACTGCAGCGCACGTCGCGTCGCGACTGCCTCCACGTTAACTGTATCACCACGTCGCGTCATGGGATCTCCTGTGCCCTGTGGCCCTTCTTGTGGCTTGCCTCTGATTGGCTGACCTAGCAGATACACGGACACACCGTGTGGCCTTGACACATAACATGATCCCACTACCCCCCGCTAGGGTGTGGTTAAATAGGCGAGAGGGCGCGTCCCTTGGCCATTTTCCCCTTCTCGCACCCCCTATGCCTCTCTGTCTCTTCTCCTTCCTAGCGACAGCGCCGCCACCGCACCGTGCCTTTTTGCACCAGTCTCGCCGATGCTCCCGCACTGCTTCACCGCCACGGGTCCGTATCAATCCAGACCTCTGCCCCCCACCTCCGATAGGGCCGGTGAGGACAGTGACCTAGAGATGACCGAAGAGGAGCTTGCTGTCGCTAAAGAAGAGATGGAGGAGGGGGCAGAAAACACGGAGCGCGGTGCCTCGGCCGGTTCCTGGGTGTGCCAGGATGACCTGGACTGGCTCTACCGTACCCGCCGCATGCCTGAGGGCGTGATTGCCCGCCTCGCCTCTGAGGAGCTCGCTCCCTCACCCAATCCGGGTGAGTTCGTCGTGTTCCTCTCTCACTTTCAGCGTAGCTTTGGCCTGCCCGTGAGCGATTTCTTCCATGACTTCCTCAACATCTACGAACTCCAACCACACCATCTTCCGACGAATCCTATTACGTCCCTTTCTTCATTCGCCTCCACCGTAGAAGGATATGTAGGCCTGTGGCCCACCAAGGAGCTCTGGATCTGGTTCTTTGGTCTGCGAAGGAATGTAATTCTGAATAAGCTGCTTGGCCCGGAGGACAAACATCTGACTCAATTTGGTGCCGCCTCCATCTCTCCTCGGAAACAATCCGTCTTCCCCCGAGTCACGGGGCTTGACTCCTGCAAGGGCTGGGCCCGGACCTTCTTATACGTGAGGAATGGCACGGATGAAGATCTGATCCGGCTGCGCCCGTATGCTCCGGGTCCTCCTAATTCTGATCTGTGGGACCGGGTTTCCAAGAAACCAACTGTCTTGGTGAATCAAGTCCACAAACGGTTCCAGGAGCTCAAGGATCTGGGGCTGCGCTACAAAGACACGATGATCACATTCGTCCATAGCCGGATATCCCCTCTCCAGAAGCGCACACACAAACTTTGCCACATGAGCTGGTGACTTGACCCCAACCGGACCTCTTCCTTTGAACTAAACAACACCGAGATATTTCGCAGGGTCAAGGCCCTCTTCACGACCGACAAGGACTTCTCCGCTGATTGGGAGTGGGGATTGGAGCATTACTGCCGAGACAAGCCTCCTCCTACGGTAAATCTTGTGATTCAATCTTTTTCCGAGTTATATCCTATATCGGAGTATGTTGTTTATTTGATCCCTTTGCATTTTCTTCTTAGTTGTTTCTTTAGCAAACCCTTGAAGATGGCACCGAGCCTTCCCTCAAATGGGCAAAGGATCGTCTTGTCTCGTACGAGGAGGAGGCGGACCAGGAAATGTTCCTGCCATTTCCGGATGCAACCAAGCGACCCATTGGTAACTTCTCTTCCTTAAGGGATTGGCCTGATGATGAAGATGATTCCGACGTTGAGGTGATGGAGGCATTTGACGCTATAGCCATTTCTTACGCATTTCCGGCTTCAGCTAACCCGGCTGGGCAGATCCATGAAGATCCTCCTCTCGCTACGGGTGAGCCGGTCCTAGCCGCATCTAAGAAATGGGCTGCCACTTCCGCTACTTCCTCCGGACCTCCCAAAACGACCAAGAGGCGAAAGAAGTCCACCGACAATACCGCTACCAAGCCTCCGACTAAAACCATAGTCTGGAGAGCTCGAAAGCCCAAGGAGCCTTTGACTTCTGACGAGTAAGTCACCTTTCTCTTTGTCCAATTCTCTGCTTTGTGCTTTTCTATCTATATGCCTTTCTTTTGTTATAACTTATTATTCGTCGTTTGAGTCGGCAGGGATGCGGTGGAGGTTCCCCAGAGTGGCTCCAACATCTCCTCTTCCTTCCGGCATGATACACGCCCGCTGGGCCTAATTCAGGAGGGTTTAGTAGCTGCTCCGGGTTCTAGCCCACCTCGTCCAGAGGAGGGCAACCTTGGAGCAGGGGGAAGTGCCTCTGCCGAGGTAGCGGATGCTCCCAGCTCCTCATCGGCTCAGACCAGCACCAGCACAAGCACCAGTGCCAACACCAATAGCAACACCACAAGTACCAGCAGCAGCGCCAACTCCTTCTGCCTCGTCCGAGTCTTCCAAGACTCGGCGAGAAGACCCAGCTAGCAGCAAGGCTACACCCAAGTCCAAATCTGTAGCTCAAACCTCAGCCTCTCAGCAGCAGCCCAAGGCCAAGAAAAGTTTTGATGCCACCAGGGCAGCATCCATCGAAGCTGGATAGCGCACGCTCGTGTCCATGCTTCCGAAGAAAAATCCGCCGAAGAAATATGCCTCCCCCGGGTCAGCTAGCACGCAACTTGCATTGCACACCAGCCCTATTGCCGCCCAAGTTGAAAGGAGGGAGGCCCATGCTAAGGGTTTAATTGCGCCCCCACATGCTTAGTGGAGAGCGCTATCCTCCAGCCCTAATCGAATACGTCAATAACTAGAACAAAGCGGAGTTCGTTAATCCCAATGACGATCTTCCGGAGAAGTTTGGGCCCGCCGAGTTTAGCGCACAAATGAACACAGCAGCCAAGGTTATCAATCTTGCTGGCTGGATGATGGAGGTACGCTACTTTGTCTTTTCTTTAGCATGCACAAGTGCTTAGAGATATATCCATTAGTCCCCGAGCCTCCGGGGGAGTAACTTGTTACTCAGCCGGATGCTCCTTAGAGAACTAGCGTAACTCCTTAGTAACATTGGATATGCACACACCTAGAGCCGGGTTAAGTTCCACTTGGCCCAGATCTTGTACACTTCGAATATGCACACACCTAGAGCCAGGTTAAGTTCCACTTGGCCCGGATCTTGTACACCTCGAATATGCACACACCTAGAGCCGGGTTAAGTTCCACTTGGCCCGGATCTTGTACACTTCGAATATGCACACACCTAGATCCGGGTTAAGTTCCACTTGGCCCGGATCTTGTACACTTCGAATATGCATACACCTAGAGCCGGGTTAAGTTCCACTTGGCCCGGATCTTGTTCACTTCGAACATGCACATAACTAAGTCAACTTTGCTTTTCTCAGGTCACCACCAATTGTCGGAGTGCTGAGTTTCAGTGCCTCTTGGACACACACAAGGTGTTGTGCTCAAAACATTCTGTACTTCTTACTGAGTTTGAGAAAAGGGGTAAGTTTTCTCTTTGCCTTTTTTCCATCTTTCTTTGTCTTTCCCCGCCGAATTAATTTGTCATTCGGATTGCGCAGCCGGAGTGGAGGCCGAGAATACCATTATGAGGAAAAACTTGGACGAGATAAAAGGTAACTCGATTTGGCTAATCTTCTTCTACGCTCTTTCTCCTTTTCTTCTTGCCTCGGCAGATATTTATGCCTCGGCCCTCCCGGGTTAACACACTGTTGCAGCATCCCTTAAAGATAGTGTGCCCGTGCTTGATATGATGCTGCATTTTCTCGAACAAGCAGGGCAACATCAGGCCGAGCTCAAGAAAAAGGACGACGAACTTGCCATCCTCCGCACCAAAGATAATGAAATTGCCAAGCTCAAGGCTGAAATGAAAAAGCTCAAGGCGCTCCACAAGACTGAGATGGATAAGGCTGGCCAAGACTTCACCGAGGAGCGAGAACGTCTCAACCTTCAACTTGCCAAAGATCAAGAACTGCTGAAGGAGGCCGACGTCAAGCTTGAATCGGCAAATGTTGAACTTGAAAAACTTCGGAAGAGGCGTGCTGATTGTACCATAGAGCTGACCCGGATCCACAGTCATATCTCACGTAAGTTCTTTTCCTTCAGCCGACATGAATCTCTCTGGGTCAAACTCTTTTACTTATTTCACTTGTCTTGTTTTCAGGCAAATTCCCAGAGGGCGATGCCATTGCGGTTGCTGCAGTTACCAAGTTCCGCTAGCAGAGGGGTACCCCAACTGGTCCTGGCTTTGAAAACATTCCCTATGACATGGAGGATCTGCTGGTCAGTCTGTCCTCTCGCATCGAGATCGTGAAGAACTATGGTTCGTGTCTCCTGGATGCAACCGTCCGGATCTTCCGTGCCCTTTGGCCTAGTGAAGATACTCCAGAGGGGTCCACTGCTCTGATTACCAAATTAATGGATTGCGAGACCCAGCTCGACCTCTGGAGGGAATCCGCCGCACGCGCCGGAGCTGAAACTGTCGTCCACTTCGTGCTCACATGGTATGAAAAGCTAGATCTGAAGCTTCTCGAGCGCTTGCGCACCAGATCAAGATGGTCGAATGACCCGGATTGGGTAGCCCGGCGGAAGGCTTGCGCTCACAGCCTCATCTAGTTTGCTCTCATCCATCAATGGAATGAAGGACCAAGTTTCCTTGGCGCTATTGACGACGAATATGTCAAAGATGGCTCGGAAGACGAGGAAGAAGACGAAGCTTCAGATATCGAAGAAAATGAAGATGACGACGAGGCTGAAGCTGCTGCTGCACCTGCTGGCGCCGAGTTACCCCCTCCTGCTGATGCTCCTTGAGCACCAAAAACACTTTGAACTTTATCAGATCCCCGGTATGCCGGGTGCAGATGTACTAAGCATACTGATTATGTTTTGCTACTAAGTTGTTCACCCCAGATTAACTTGGGCGCAGTCCCCGAGTTTCATTTTCTTGTTTCTCCAATTTCCTGGCTCAGCTCGTGTCTACCTTGATTCGGTTTTGTGACTTACGAGTCCGAGTTTCAAAAATTGACTTAACAATACTTGGAAACTTTAGGACTAGCTCAGAATAATCTAGCATAGTAAAAACAAGGTAAACATAAAGTTAGTCCAAATAACAAATGTCGGCTCGATTACGTTCTTCTCCTTAGTCATTTTTCGTGTGCTACGCAATTCCAAACTTGTTCTCTTGCTTGCCATGAAGCCAAATCTTGTTGGACAGCAGCAAGTCGAAGAGTTGAGTTTTTGGTGCTCACACACTACTAATCCGGCTTAGGCAGAAGCAACTTAAGCCAGCCGACATAAAAATAAATAACAAGCACAGAAGACAACAAATATTATTAAGGCAGTCCCCGAGTTACTGCTCAAGGTGCCAAGATTTCATTGATAAACTCACTATCGGCATACATACCGATGTATGAGAGACTCGGATACACACATTTCTTTGTTAAGTGTAAAATGGACGAAGTAGAGCTACGTTCCATGGAAGCTTAGATTCCTCGCCGGACCTGTCCGCCTTGTTCTTCTCCTGTGGTTTTGCATCGATGAGATAATAAGAGTCGCTGTGCAATGCTTTGCTCACAATAAATGGCCCTTCCCATGGGGGGGTAACTTATGCATGCCAGCAATATGTTGTACCAGCCGGAGTACCAGATCACCTTCTCGGAAGACTCGGGGGTTTACTTTCCGGCTATGATAGTGTCGGAGATTTTGCTGATATACGGCGGATCTGGACAATGCCAATTCGCTCGCTTCTCCAGCAGATCAACATCATTTTCCCGGCTTCTCGCACTTCGTCTTCTATGTATTGGGTGACCCTAGGCGAATCATGCTCTATGTCGGCTGGTAATACAGCTTCTGCCCCATATACCAAAAAAATGGCGTATAGCCTGTTGATCAATTCAGAGTTGTTCTTAAACTCCACAGTATCGCTGGTAGTTCTTCTATCCAACACCCCACTGATCTTTGTAGCAGCTCAATGAGCCGGGGTTTTATCCCGGATAACACTAATCTGTTTGATCTTTCCACTTGTCCGTTCGATGCGGGGTGGGCTACAGAAGCAACGTCTCGCCGGATCTTCTTATCTTGGTAGAATCGCGCAAATGCTCCTTCAGCGAAACTGGTGCCATTATCTGTTATGATACTGTGAGGATAGCCATATCTCAGAATGATATGTTTGAGGAATGTCACGGCTGTAGCTCCATCACATTTTCTTATCGGCTTTACCTCAATCCATTTTGTAAATTTGTCAACCATAACCAAGACATGGGTCATATTTCCTCTCGCCGGTTTAACGGGCCAACCATATCCAAACACCATACGGCAAATGGCCAGGTAATTGGTATGGTCTTGAGCTCCGACATTGGCATGTGTGTCTTGGTAGCATACCTCTGACAACCATTGCATTTTCTTATTAGATATTCTGCTTGTTCCAAGGCACTTGGCCAGTAGAACCCATGTCAGAAAGCTTTTTCCACTAAAGCTCTGGATGAGGCATGATTCCCACATTCCCCTTGATGTATATCTCGGAGGATGTCAAGCCCTTCTTCCGGGTCAACACATCGTTGGAGGACATTTGTGACACTCCTCTTGTATAGTTCGGCATTGATAATCGTGTATGCCTTTGCGCGCCTCTGAATTTGCCTAGAAAGCACCTCTTCACTGGGCTTAGTTCCATCCTTCAAGAATTGAAATATGGGCAGTGCCCAAGCTGGTATAGCTCGCACCGGAAACACATCCTCATCAATTTCTATTTGATCCACCGACATAACCTTGGCTGGATCGCGCTGCGCAGTCCCCGGGTTCTGCGAAGCAGTCCCCGGGTTTCCTGAACCACTTCCCACATCAATGTCCATGGGTACAACTCTAGACTCCGGATCTGCCAGGATGTAAATTGACTCGGATTCTGGGGATGGCCTGATAGATGGTTTTGTGAGGTGCTCTAGTGCTACACCCGGTGGAATTGCTTGTCGGGTTGATCCGAGCTTCGACAATACGTCGGCAGCCTCGTTTTCCAGCCGGGGTACATGGTGAAACTCGCATCCCTCGAAGTACCCTGATATCTTTTGCACATGAAATCTGTACAATTCCATGTTTGCATCCAAAGCATCCCATTGCCCCGAGACTTGCTGAACTACTAAATCTGAGTCACCAAAGCACTAGATCCGACGTATCCCAATTTCTTTTGCCACTTTGAGCCCATGCACAAGTGCTTCATATTCGACAACATTATTTGATGCTCCGAAATGGATCTGCAACACATACTTCAATTGGTCCTTCTTGGGTGAGGTAAGCACAACTCCGGCGCCTAACCCGGTTTTTGTCTTTGATCCGTCAAAATGCATTCTCTAGTAGTTCAGATCTGGCAACGGTGGCTCATATTGCATCTCGGCCCAATCCACGAAAAAGTCGGCCACAGCCCGAGACTTGATCGCATCTCTCCTGTCGTATTGTGGAGCATAAGCGGCTAGCTCGATAGCCCATTTTGCGATCCGGCCGCTCGCATTCTTGTTGCCCATTATCTCAGATATGGGGGCTTCACATATCACTTTGAGTGGGTGTTCTTCAAAGTAGTGTTTTAGCTTCTTCGCTGCCATATACACACCATACGCCATCTTCTGATAGTGAGGATAGTTTTGCTTCGATGCCAATAATACCTTGCTTAGGTAATAGACTGGCCTTTGCACTGACTTACCCTCTTCGTCGCGCTCTACCACTACTACTGCACTTACAACTCGGTTGGTTGCGGCTATGTAGAGCAACATTGGCTCTTTTGATAGTGGAGAGGCTAACACTGGTGCAGTGGCTAACATTTTCTTTAACTAGATGAAGGCTTCATTATCCTGCGGCGTCCATACGAACTTGTCCGCTTTTTTCATTAGTTGATAGAGAGGAAATGCCTTTTCTCCCATCCGACATACAAACCGACTTAAAGATACCAGGCAACCAATGAACTTATGTACATTATTAAGGCACTTCGGCAATTCCATTCGCTCTATGGCTCAGATTTTAGTTGGGTTAGCTTTGATACCTTGGCTGGAGACCAGAAATCCGAGTAATTTTCCAGCCGGGACACCGAAGGTACATTTCTCCGGGTTAAGTTTCATTCGGAACCTCCTTAGGTTCGCGAACGTTTGCCTGATATCATCAAGGAGCATTTTGCTTTCCTTGGTTTTTATAACCACATCATCCACATATACTTGCACATTTCGGCCGATTTGGTTGTGTAAACATTTTTGCATACATCTTTGGTACGTTGCCCCTGCATTACGTAAACCAAAAGGCATGGTGTGATAGCAATAAGCCCCATACAGGGTGATAAACGTAGTTTTTATTTCATCATTCGGGTTTAGAGGTATCTGGTGGAAACCAGAATATGCATCTATGAATGACAACAGTTCACACCCAACAGTAGAATCTATGAATTGATCTATCCTTGGTAGTGGGAATGGATCTTTTGGGAACGCCTTATTCATGTTCATGTAATCGATGCACATACGCCAAACCACGGCCACATTCGTATCATCTTTCTTCTTTTCCACCAGCACCGGATTAGATAGCCCATCCGGGTAAAGCACTTCCATGCTAAACCCAGCTGCCAGGAGCCGAGCTATCTCATCTCCAATGAATTTTCTCCTATCTTCGGCGAAGCGGCAGATAGGTTGCTTCACTAGCTTTGCTCTGGGTCTCACATTCAAAGAGTGCTCGGCCAACTCCCTCGGAACACCTTGCAAGTCATGTGTGGACCAAGCAAAGATATCCTGATTCTCACGGAGGAAGTTGACGAGCTCGCTTTCCTATTTGTCATTTAACCCGGCACCAATCGTTACGGTGCGCTCTGGGAACAGATCATCAACATGCACTTTCTTTGTATCTTTTGTTGCTTGAAATGAGATTCTTCCATGCGGGTTACTCAGCGTCGACATATATTTCTATGCGGACTGAGCCAATGCCGCCACTTCCTGGATCTTTCTCTTTTCTTGTGCAATCACGAGTGACTCGACCAGGTTAGACCCGGCTGACGCGCACTCAATGGAACGTCGAAAATCTCCTGCTATGGTAATTACTCCATTTGGCCTGGGCAACTTCATCTTCGGGTAACTGATGTGAGAACTCGCCATGAATTTGTTCAGGGTTGTCCTGCCGAGTAACGCGTGATATGCGCTTTTCAGGTTCACCACCTCAAACTCCAAATTTTCAGTTCGGCAATTATCTCTTGTGCCGAATAACACGTCAACCCGGACCTTGCCAATGGGTTCACAGGAAATGCCTGGCACAATACCATGGAAAGTTGTCCTTGTGGCTTGGAGCATGTTCTCTGAGATACCCAACTTGCGCATTGTATCCATGTACATGATATTGATGTTGCTGCCATTGTCAATCAGCACCTTGGAAAATCTCACATTGATATTTGGCCTGATGAACGTTGGGTCCAACACCAATGCATACGAACCAGGACTAGGCATAAGCTTGGGATGGTCCTTGATACTCCAGGTAATTTCCTGATCTGACCAAGGCATATACCTCGTTACTGCCAGCATAACTGCGTTCACTTCCATATGTCTGCGCTACAAGCTCTTTCTATCTGTTTCCTCCGTGGTGAACACACAGTAACTCTGGTGATGCTCTTTGTATTCATTTCTCCCCTCATTGTCGGGATATCTTTGATCTGGTTGATGCTGATTCGCCACTTGATGCACTGCATCCCTTCTCTCCTGATTCTCATACCTCGACGGAGGTGGTGGTAACATTAGTTGCTGCGTGTTTGCTCCGGAGAGCAACTGCTGCTGAGGTTGATTGTTCCAAGGTGCCTGAGCATTCCCCGAACCACTTTTCTCTAGTTTCCTCATCCACTCACATTGCCGGGTTGTGTGACCCGCTGGGTTACTGGGATTTGGCGTGTGAAATTTGCACGGCTGATCTAGCATTGCCTCATACGTATACCTCGGCCGGTCTTTATTTTCTTGCCACTGTCTCTTTTGCTCAGGCGTCCAAGTTTTCTTGCCATCATTTCTTGGGGTCCACTGTTGCCCTCTAGTTTTCTGATGCTGATTACTCCCTGCTGCGGGTTGATCTTGATTTACAGCAGCAACTCGTTTCGACCTGTACATGTAATCCAGTCTATCATCTCTTCTCTTACCCTGGTAATCATTCCGCCGGGATGACCCGGCTCCATCTCGCTGGTAGTACTCCTCATTTGACTCGTTTGACACAAGCCTAGGTTGAGTCGGATCACCCAAAGCATATGAATCAGCAATCCGGATTGTCTCTGCTAGTGTAGTTGGCATATCCCTTTGTAACCTTTGCCACAACATGCTTGCATATCTACACCCTTGAGCAAATGAAGCTATGGCCTGTGACTCAATCACGCCCTCGCATGAGTTTCGCACAGTGCACCAGCGGGTTAAGAACTCCCGGTCTGTCTCATTTGTTCTCTACTTGTACATTGCTAGGGTCTGTGGCCTATTCGGCCTTTGATACGTGCTTGAGAAGTTACTGACGAACATTTCCTCAAAATCGATCCAGCAGTTGATACTACCGGGTGGTAAATTGTTTAGCCATACCCTCGCTAGCCCTTCCAGCATCTGAGGTACATATCTCACAGCCCATCTCAAGTTGGCCGTAGCAATTTTCATCGCCATCGCATAGTTGATCAACCAATCCTCCGGCTTGGTGCTACCGTCATATGTTTTCGTGCCTCTGGGTAACTGGAAGTTAGTTACTGGAGGTTCTTTCATGATCTGGGGCCCAAAGCACGCTGGACCTCGAGGACCTTGCCCCTCAATCTGCTCTGACCTATAGAGCCGATCCAGTTTTAACCTGGCATCGTCAGGCATCAAGTTCCTGCTTCCCAACCTTGACCCTATCACGTGATAATCTGGCCTAGGGTATCCTGTGTTCACCATTTCTGAATCACCGTCATTGTATCTATCTTGCTCTTGTGGGGCGCCTCTCTGTTGTATACCTTGACTGGCACTTCGCTCTTGCCGTGGTATATTCCGCTGCTGCGGTTGCCCTACACCCGCCGAGTTGCGTTGTCTGGCATTACTGTTTACAATGTTTCCCTGACCGGCATTGCCTTGGTCGCGGTTACCTCAGCCAGCTTCACCTCGGCTGACACTTCATCGATCCTCATTTCCTTGCACTGCTTTTCCTTTCCCTGCTCTTGCCGGGTCATATGCGACTATCTGCTTGTTTCTCCTCGCCGAGGTTACCACCTCTTCTCTTCTTGGGCCATCATGAGGGGACGACGCAGCTCCAGCAGATTTCTTCGGTTACCAACCGCTGAATAAACGACTTTGGAAGCCCCAGCTCTTGTCGGGTTAGCCCTGAGCAACTCTTCATTTTGTCTGTTAGCGATCCGAACTAACTCATTGCGCATTGTATCCACGTACATGATATTGATGCTGCTGCCATTGTCAATCAGCACCTTGGAAAATCTCACATTGATATTTGGCCCGATGAACGTTGGGTCCAACACCAATGCATACGAACCAGGACTAGGCATAAGCTTGGGATGGTCCTTGATACTCCAGGTAATTTCCTGATCTGACCAAGGCATATACCTCGTTACTGTCGGCATAACTGCGTTCACTTCCATGTGTCTGCGCTGCAAGCTCTTTCTATCTGTTTCCTCTGTGGTGAACACACAGTAACTCTGGTGATGCTCTCTGTATTCATTTCTCCCCTCATTGCCGGGATATCTTTGATCTGGTTGATGCCGATTCGCCACTTGATGCACTGCATCCCTTCTCTCCTGATTCTCATACCTCGGCGATGGTGGTGGTAACATTAGTTGTTGCGTGTTTGCTCCGGAGAGCAACTGCTGCTGAGGTTGATCGTTCCAAGGTGCCTGAGCATTCCCCGAACCACTTTGCTCTAGTTTCCTCATCCACTCACATTGCCGGGTTGTGTGACCCGCTGGGTTACTGGGATTTGGCGTGTGAAATTTGCACGGCTGATCTAGCATTGCCTCATACGTATACCTCGGTCGGTCTTTCTTTTCTTGCCACTGTCTCTTTTGCTCAGGCGTCCAAGTTTTCTTGCCATCATTTCTTGGGGTCCACTGTTGCCCTCTAGTTTTCTGACGCTGATTACTCCCTGCCCCGGGTTGATCTTGATTTACAGCAGCAACTTGTTGCGAACTGTACCTGTAATCCAGTCTATCATCTCTTCTCTTACCCCGGTAATCATTCTGCCGGGATGACCCGGCTCCATCTCGCTGGTAGTACTCCTCATTTGACTCGTTTGACACAAGCCTAGGTTGAGTCGGATCACCCAAAGCATATGAATCAGCAATCCGGATTGTCTCTGCCAGTGTAGTTGGCATATCCCTTTGTAACCTTTGCCACAACATGCTTGCATATCTACACCCTTGAGCAAACGAAGCTATGGCCTGTGACTCAATCACGCCCTCGCATGAGTTTCGCACAGTGCACCAGCGGGTTAAGAACTCCCGGTCTGTCTCATTTGTTCTCTACTTGTACATTGCTAGGGTCTGGGCCTATTCGGCCTTTGATACGTGCTTGAGAAGTTACTGACGAACATTTCCTCAAAATCGATCCAGCAGTTGATACTACCGGGTGGTAAATTGTTTAGCCATACCCTCGCTAGCCCTTCCAGCATCTGAGGTACATATCTCACAGCCCATCTCAAGTTACCCGTAGCAATTTTCACCGCCATCGCGTAGTTGATCAACCAATCCTCCGGCTTGGTGCTACCGTCATATGTTTTCGTGCCTCTAGGTAACTGGAAGTTAGGTACTGGAGGTTCTTTCATGATCCGGGGCCCAAAGCACGCTGGACCCGGAGGACCTTGCCCCTCAATCTGCTCTGACCTATAGAGCCGATCCAGTTTTAACCTGGCATCGTCAGGCATCAAGTTCCTGCTTCCCAACCTTGACCCTATCACGTGATAATCCGGCCTAGGGTATCCTGCGTTCACCATTTCCAAATCACCATCATTGTATCTATCTTGCTGTTGTGGGGTGCCTCTCTGTTGTATACCTTGGTCGGCACTTCGCTCTTGCCGTGGTATATTCTGCTGCTGTGGTTGCCCTACACCCGCCGAGTTGCGCTGTCTGGCATTACCGTTTACAACGTTTCCCTGACCGGCATTGCCTTGGTCGCGGTTACCTCGGCCAGCTTCACCTCGGCTGACACTTCATCGAGCATTTCCTTGCACTGCTTTTCCTTTCCCTGCTCTTGCCGGTCATATGGGACTATCTGTTTGTTTCTCCTCGCCGGGGTTAGCACCTCTTCTCTTCTTGGGCCATCATGAGGGGACGACGCAGCTCCAGCAGATTTCTCCGGGTTACCCACCACTGAATAAACGACTTTGGAAGCCCCAGCTCTTGTCGGGTTAGCCCTGAGCAACTCTTCATTTTGTCTGTTAGCGATCCGAACTAACTCATTGACCCTCTCCCGCTGTCTTTGCCGGGCTTCACCCTTTAAACCCTCTAACTCGGATGCAGCTGCATCCGCTGCCCTGAGGTTCTTTGCCGGGGTGCTGTACTTCGGCAGCCCCATGGACAAAATGTTCTCTGATTCCTCAAATCTAGTATCACCCTCTTTGTTCATTTCACTGATGAGGTTTCTCCCCTTTACTTTTATAGCATCTACCTTATTTTCTCTTGCTTACTCGCGCAGTGTCATGTTCAACGACTGCTGAGCCATGGCTATCTTTTTCACACCCTCTAGTATCTTTTGCCTAGTTTCCTCTAACTCGGTCTGTGCCTGTGCCAGATCTACCACTGGTGCTATGGGGCTTGCAAAGCTATCTATCGCCTGCTGTAGCACATTCTTTGGCCTCTCTAGCGGAGGACCTCTACTTTTCCTGGGAACCTTAGGTGTTACCTCCGGATCTGGCGCCGGATCCTTGCTCGCGCCAGCGTCAGGCGCTGACATCATCACCTCAGCACGGTCCGGGGAGCGAGCGATACACACACCGTTGGCCGCGCTAAGGGGTGGCGTGCCTCCTTCGACGACGCGCCGTGGGTGAATGCAAGACACATCGATGCCGACGTAGATCCTGTGGGCACCAAGCTTGACGAAGATGCCATTACGCGATGGAGGTCGGTTGCCAAAGCAACTAGCATTGTCACTGGCGTAGTCCAGCGCTCCAAGGCGCTGGACGAGCCCGGAGACGATGCGCTCGCCATTGCCGATGAGGTTTTCCATTCGGATCTTCGCTCCTGCTAGCGCCGCTAGCCCCACGGTGGGCGCCAACTTTCGTGGTGGTGTCACGGCAGATGCCATGGATAGGCTAAAGATGGGGCCAATATGCACTAGAGGAATCCAGGGAGGGATGGTGTGGTGATTCCACACACGGAAGCTTTGTACTCACTAGGTTTACAAATGCTCCTTGAGCTGTATTGGGGAGAGAAGGAAGAAGGAGCTCTCTTACTCTCACCACTACCTATCTCCAAGGAACCAACTACTCAAATGCCAAACCCTACTACAGAGGCCCTAGCGCCCCTTATAAAGGGGAGGCTAGGTCTCCAATTAGGGCATACGTGGAGGCATATTCCAGGGAATATGCCTCTCTCAAAATAGCAAACCAACCAGGTCACCTTTTGCCCTCGTAATCCATGCAGAGGCTACGTAAGCCTCTGCGGCGCCAACGTCATCTGACACAGGCTGCGTCACCCTTGTCGGCCATGCCTCGGTGGTCCTTCCCTCTGTCCGCTTTGCTCATGCTCCAGCGTATAGTGCCCACCTTTTGACCAGCGAGATATCTTCCTTCTCTTGCAAGCCTGATATAACGCGGATCATGCCTGGTTAATCCGGCCCCGCGGGTACCTGCATACAAGTTACATAAAACCTGCCGGCATACAAAATACGTCGGTCGGGACTCAGTAAGGTGGACATCCTCCGGTCCGGGTTACTCCGTAAGTCGGCCCGCCTTGAGGTGACTCAGCTAGCATTCGCTTTGACCTTGCTGTACCTCGGCTAACTCGGCCTCTATACCCCGGCGTGACCCTACCCGAGGGTATCCCCCCAACAGAAGTGCGTAGACATCAAGCTATTTTCGGGCGCCGTTGCTGGGGAGGTAAGGTAAAAGGTACTCACATCCTCCGGTGTGAGTGCTCAGAGTTATTTCCTTTAGATTCTACAATCATATCTTTTTGTTTCTTGTTTTTATTTTCACTAGTTAGGCTTAATGGAAAACAACAACAAAATTAGAGAGCTTTATAGTATTTATCTTGAGTTAGGACATGGAGTGTTTGAAGAGAAAATTAAAAAAACCTATGGAACTTTATTTGCATGCTAATAGCAATGTTGTTAGTATGACTTCTTTGGACACCATTATTTCTAATGCTATGGAAAAGTCTAAGCTTGGGGAAGCTAGTTTTTATGAAAATGATCTTTTTAGTTCCCCAGCTTTGGAAGATAGCTATTCTATCGCTTATGATGATACTATACCTCCAATATATGATGATTAAAATGATGAATATGATATTTTCAGTTCACCTACTATTGAGGAGGAAATTAATTATGACTACAATATGCCTCCTATATTTGATGATTATGGTGATGAGAATAATAATGATAGCTATTTTGTTGAATTTGCTCCCACTACAATTAATAAGAATGACTATGCTTATGTGGAGAGTAATAATTATTATATGCATGTGGCTCATGATAAGAATGTTTTATGTGATAGTTATATTGTTAATTTTATTCATGATGCTACTGAAAGTTATTATGAGAGAGGGAAACATGGTTTCATGCATCTCAATAATATTAAGTTTCCCCTCTTTATGTTGAAAGTCTTGAAGTTGCACTTGTTTTGCTTTACTATGCTTGTTGCTTTGTGCTTTCATGACTTGTTTCTTTACAAGATTCCTCGGAAGTGGGTTAGACTTAAATTTTATTTTAATTTGCTTATTTATGCTCTATTTTACTTCAATTCATATTTCTTATGTGAGCATCTTCTCAAACTATCATGCCTAACTTAAAGGTGTTAAAGAAAAGTACTTCTTGGGAGATAACCCAATAGTTTTCTTGAGTCTTGGAAGTTATTACTTCTGTAATAACCTCTCATTATCCTTTTTTATTTGATTTTTGCGCCAAGAATAACCACTAATGAGAGGGAAGTAAGATTTGGGGAAGTGCTGTCCCAAAACAGATTTTTGTGCTTCACTGTACAAATTCATGAAAAATCTCTGTATGTCGGATTGAGCTGTAATGTTCTGAATAAATCCCCCAGGTTGTTATCCAACTTTCGTTCGTTCAACACTTTTGTATCTGAACAACATAAGATCTTCCAAAAAATCGGTTTTTACCTGCTGGTCTGTTTTGACAGAATTTTGCCATTATTTGCATTTGCCTCTTAATCTCTTTCTCTTTGAGTTCTCTTTGATCATTTGAACTTTTTAAAGGTAGTGCTACAGTATCTTGTGTCTTAATGGAAGTTTTACTTGTGTTCAAACTGAACCAAAAGGCTTATTATCTTGAGTACACTAATGTTGCTAATGAAGATTGTGTGAAGTTTTGTATGAAGGAAATTTTCAGGTGTAGGGAAAGAATGATGTAATGAGCTGAAGAATGGACAAAAGCTCAAGCTTGGGGATGCCACCCCATGTCACCCCAAGAAATATTTAAGAGGTACAAGCATCAAATCTTGGGGATGCCGAAGGCATCCCCTTCTTCATCAATAAAAATCTCAGGTCTTTCTAGACACTTCGTTTTTATTGTTACATGCACAATTGTGTTCTTGGAGCATCGTCGTTTTTTTAGTTTTCTTTTGTTTGGTTTGCTTAAATAAGTTGGTTGTATCCCAACACACTTCTCTTGGAGAGAGACACACCTCGTTATTCATTGCCTAGAACACTCTAGTTTTCATTCTTATTGTTTAGTGAGTGTTCTCTTTTGCTAGCACTGTGTTTAGCCTTAGTTTTCTTGTGCTTCAGCTTAGAACTTTTTAGTTCTTCTTTTTGGATTTGTGAGACAAGCTCACTGATCTTTATTTATTATTATCTTTGTGAGTTCTTTCAAATAAGTCGATTGGTGTTGGAAGAGAGTAGAAAGCTTCATGCTTTAGTGGTACAAAAGGGAGCTTGTTCTGACTATGGCTTAGACTTTATCATGTCATGCTAGATGTTGCTTTGACCTTATGCTTAGTGATTATTGCTGTAGCATGACATGTTACAAACAATTGAGATTGCTTAATGTGCCTTGAAAGAATCATGCGTTGTTTTATCATATTAAAAGCATAATATTGTGGTATTCTCCTTTAATGCTTTATTTGGGTCGACTTGGCGCATGCTCACACCATTTTAAGACTATACCAAGTCACCATAGCCTCTATGATCATTTAGTTTTCAACTTTAATATCACTTTATGCTTGAATTAATGATGTTTTGTCGCTTTGCATGATTATGGCCATTATTGCTCTCTTAGTTGGTCGCTCCCAGTATTTTGCTAGCCTCCATAACCAAGTATGAGTTCCAATCATGCATCCAACTCCAAATAAAACCAAGTTATTCCGAAGAGTCCACCATACCTACCTATTAGCATTTGCTATTCCAAGTATATTCATGTTTTTATCTACCTTCCGAATTAAACTTGTTTTAAGAAAACTAGTGATTAAAGCTCTCACGAACTTGATGGCACACTTTACGTTTCTTGCCCCTAATAAACTTGAACCATTGTGTCATCTATGTTGTATATGATTTCACTTATACTTTGGGGATTAGCAGAACCATGTTGTCATGGGGAACGCTTTCAACATTACACGTGTACATTGTACCCAGTTGATATCATGTTCTTTTGTTTATGGATGTCGTCGGTGTGAAATGAAAGGGGAGCTTGTAAGTCCATGGAGTTATGTATGTGTTTTAGAGAAACACCTGGGACGCTGGTCTAATCCATGCCTAATCATGGTCGAAACCTGCAGCGTAACCATAATGAGCAATCTATGAAGCATTCTTATTATAAAAAAAGAGATAGAGATTGAGAAAAAAGAGAAAAAGAAAAAAAAAGATGAGAAAAGAGGAAAGAGAGAAAAAAGCACCATTTTCCCATGGTAAATAAGAAGATTGCTAAGATGCTTATTATCTACTTGCCTTGTCATTTTGATATGGGGATTCTTCCGTATCATCGAGCAAGGGGTACCCCGTTTGCGGTTGATGGCTCAATGCACGGCGCCCAGAAAAGTGCTTGGTGCGTGGTGTTGATGTAGAGCTCGTTGGGAACCCCAAGAGGAAGGTATGATGAGCACAACAACAAGTTTCCCTCAGTTATGAAACCAAGGTTTAATCGAACCAGTAGGAGCAAGGAAACACCTCAAAGGTGTATACTAGCTGAGCTTTGGCAAGGCGCACTACCGGTGCTAGTAGCAACATGGAGACCTGCACAACACAACCACAGAACTTTGTCCCTAACTTGCGATGAGGTTGTCAATCTCACTGTGTTTTGCGGAAAACATTAAACGTATCGAATGGAAAGAAGTAAAAGTTTGCAGAAAGTAAACACAAAGCAGTAAAAGATTGTAGATTGTATGTAAAAGAAAGGACCGGGATCCATAGTTCACTAGAGGTGGCTCTCCTTAAGATAGATAACATGCTGGGTGAACAAATTACAGCGGGGCAATTGACAAACACCGAGAAAGCAATACATGCATATACTAATCATCTTGACTCCTTTGAGACTTGATTGGGCATTACAACATTATACATAGACTGCCATCCAACTGCATCCATGACTAATAATCCACCTTCAGGTTATCATCCGAACCCCCTCTAGTATTAAGTTGCAAGCAACAGATTATTGCTTTACAAACTGTGTGTAAAGTAAACAATACGATTGTTCTATGAACAAAGGATTGTTGTTTTCTCCCTAGTAACAACAGCACATCTAGTACCTTAGAGATTTATATCACTTCCCTAGATTACCAGAGGCATGAACCCACTATCGAGCATAAATACTAACTCTTGGAGTTGCTAGCATCTACTTGGCCAAGATAGCTACTAACAACGAAAAGCATGCAAGATCTCAAATAACAAAGACATGATAGAATCAATAATCAATCTGAAATAGCATCTCAATATCCATCGGATCCCCGCAAACACAACATGCAGAATTACAAATAGATGGTCTTGATCATGAATGGAGATCACAAGATCTAAACATGAAAGCACAAAGGAGGAGAACCAGCCATCTAGCTACTACATGGATCCGTAGTCCAAGGATGAACTACTCACGCATCACACCGGAGGCTTGCATGGTGATGAAGAAGGCCTCCAGGGTGAATTCCCCTCTCCGGCCATTGCCGGGAAGAGCTTCAGATCCCTCCCGATCTAGGGATGGAGATGACGGATGCTACAGACTCTTTCGTGGATTTTTGATCGGGTACTTAGGGTTTTCGTCTCGAGGGCAATATATAGGTGGAAGGAGAGGCCGAGGGGATGTGGTGGCCAGGTGGTGTGGTGGCTCCCTGGCCCTTCTCCGTCTCGTATTCTGGCACTTGATCACTTCCAGAAAAATAGGCACTTTGGCTTTTGTCCCGTCAAATTCTGAGAATATTCATTTTCCGACTTTCCTGGAACCAAAAACAGCAGAAAACAGGCAGCTGCCACTGTGGCTCTTGTTAATAGGTTAGTCTAAGAAATCATATGAAAAGTACTCCAAAGTTGGAACAAAACACAAGAAAGTGGATAAAACCAAGCATGGAACATCAAAAATTATAGATACATTTGCAATGTATCAACATCCCCAAGCTTAACTCCTGCTCGTCCTCGAGTAGGTAAGTGATACAAAGAAAGAATAATTTTTGAGGTGACATGCACCATCAAAGACTTGATCAAAGTATTTGTAAAGCATTCAAAGCTGGGATCATAGTAATTCAATCATAACATGAAAGACAAAGTTCTAGCAATAAGCAAAGAAACTATGATGCAACATGAAACGGCACAAACAAAAGATCCATGAGTTACAATGCTTTGCAAGACTTTTGTTTGTTTCACATAAAGAAAGCATGGCATAATAGTATTCAGCTTGTCCCTCAATAGAGTAGCAAATATAAATGCATAGGACACCTTCAAAGTTCATAAGAGTGACTAGATACAATAGTTTAAAACAAGAAATATCAAAGTATGCATCAATCAACTAGTCTTGGGACAATGCACATAGAACTAAGAATGGCCACTATGCTCTCAAAGAAGGTGCATAAAGATAGAAGGTGGAGACTCAATATAATGGTGGAAGAAAGGCCTTTGTAAAAGGAAGTAGGGATTCAAGTCTCATAAAGAGCTTCCAAAAATTATGGTACTTATAGCTTTCACCTCTCATTGCCCCTATCATAAGCATCTTGAAGTGATTAAGGTTAAAGTGAAGAAACTATGGTGTACATGCTTGACGAAGTATAAGTCAGAAATCTCATGTCCCTTGTATACGAGGGCTGCTCCTCATGCTACTCAAGTTTAGTCACCGGTAAGTCCTTGTCATCGTAAGTACATGTGTATCATTGAGAACCGCCAATGGGGTACCCCTTGCCCGATGATACAGAAGAATCCCCATATCAAAATTACAAGGCAAGCAGACAACGAGCATCTCAACATTCTTCTTATTTACCATGGGAATATGGTGCTTTTTTCTCTCTTTCCTCTTTCCAAAGTATCTCTTTTTTTCTCTTTTTCTCTTTTTTCTCAATATAGGACTCTTTTTTTATAAGAAGAATGCTTCATAGACAGCTCATTATGGTTACACTACAGGTTTCCACCATGTCAGCATGGATTAGACCAGCGGCCCAGGCGTTTCTCTAACACATATACATAACTCCATAGACTTACAAGCTCCCCTTTCATTTCACACCGATGACATCCATATACAAAAGAGCATGATATCAACTAGGTACAAGTACCAAGTGCAATGTTGAAAGCGTTCCTCATGAAAGCATGGTTCTGCTAATTCCCGACAAATAAGTGCAAGCATATACAACATAGAAGACACAATGGTTCAAGTTTATCAAGGGCGAGTAAAGTAAAGTGTGCCATCAAGTTCGTGAGAGCTTTAATCAGTAGCTTTCTCATAACAAGTTTAATTTGGAAGGTAAACAAAAGCATGAATATACTTGGAATAGCATAAGCTAATAGGTAGGTATGGTGGAATCTTTGGAATAATTTGGTTTATGGAGTTGGATGCATGAGTGGAACTCATACTTTGTTGTAGAGGCTAGCAAAAGACTAGGAGCGACAAACTAAGAGAGCAATAATGGCCATAATCATGCAGAGCTACAAAACATCATTGATCAAAGCATAAAGTGATACTACAAGTTGAAAACTAAAGGATCATAAAGGCTATGGTGACTTGAGATAGTCATAACATGGTGTGAGCATGCGCCAAGTCAACCCAAACAAAGCATCAAAGGAGAATACCACTATACTATGCTTTAATATGCTAAAACAACGCATGATTCATCCAAGGCACATTAAGAAATCTCAATTGTTTATAAAAATTCAGGCTACAGCAAAGAATACTAAGCATAAAGCCAAAACAATATCAAGCATGGCATGACAAAGCATAGCCATAGTCAAAAACAAGCTCATTTTACCACATAAGTATGAACTTTCCTACTCTTTTCCAAACCAAACCAAACTATTTGCAAACCAATGTATGAAAGAGGGGGTCCAGCCAATTTATTCAGAAAACTAAGCAACCCAAAACGAAAAAGAAAAAGAAGACGCTCCAAGAAAAACACAACTGTGCATGAAACAATAAAAATGAAGCGATTGGAAGGAACCTAGAATTTTTATTGATGAAGAAGGGGATGCCTTGGGCATCCCCAAGATTTGACGCTTTTACTTCTTGGATATTTCTTAGGGTGACACGCGTGGCATCCCCAAACTTGAGCTTTAGTCCATCCTTCATCTCATTACTCATTCCTTCCATACACCTGAAATTTTTCCTTCATACAAAACTTCGCACAATCTTTATTAGCAACATTAGTGCACTTAAGATAAATAAGTCTTAAGGTTCAGTTCCAACACCAAATAAACTTCCATTAGAACACTAGCTACTGTAGCACTTCCCTCAACAATCTCAATTCCCCAAAAGAACTCAAGAAGGAACCAACAAGAAGCAAATGCAGAAAATGGCACAAATCTGTCAAAACAGACCAGCAGGTAAAGATGATTTTTTTTGAAGACCTTCTTTTGCCCAAATCAAAAAGTGTTGAACTAACTAAAGTTAGATAACAACCTGGGGCAGAAGAACAAAACATTACAGCTCAATCCGACATACGGATCTCTCTCACAAATATTTATGGTGAAGCACAGAAATCTGTTTCGGGACAGCAACTTTCCCAATCATTACTTCTCTCTCATTAGGGGTTACTCTTGGCACAAAAAGCAAATAAAAAGGATAAGGAGAGGTTATTACTGAGGTAATAACTTCCAAGACTCATCTAAAACTCTTGGGTTATCTCCCAACAAGTACTTTTCTTTAACGCCTTTAAGTTAGGCATAAGAAGCAAAGAAAGAATCAAGTGTTCTCAAATGAAGAAGCATTAAGACCAAATTTTGTTTTCATAGGAGAAGCAAAAGAAATCTTTTCTCTCTTTTTAGGGAAGTGTTCTATACCTTTCTTGAGTGGGAGTTGATATTTAATGGTGCCTTCTTTCATATCAATGATGGCACCAACAGTTCTAAGAAAAGGTCTTCCCAAAGTAATAGGACAAGAAGCATTGTATTCAACATCAAAAACATAGAAATCAACGGGGACATAGGAATCGTTAAACATAATAAGAACATCATTAAGACTCCCCATGAGTTTCTTTTTAGCATTAGCATCAAGTGGGACATTCAAATAACAATCTTCAAGTGGAGGCAAATCAAGCATATCATAAATCCTTCTAGGCATAATAGAAACACTACTATCAAGATCACACAAAGCTTTGAAATCAAAGTCATTCACTTTCATATTAATGATGGGTTCCCAACCATCTTCTTGCTTTATAGGAATAGAAGCTTTATGTTTCATCTTTTCTTCTTTAATCTTTATGAGAGCATCAGTAATGTTTTTTGTAAAAGCCATGTTCATAGCACTAGCATTAGGACTTTTAGCAAGCTTTTGTAGGAACTTAATAACTTCAGAGATATTGCAACCATCAAGGTCAAAATAAAATTTATCATCTAAAGTAGTAGAACTATTACTAGCCTCAACACTAGTGGTGGTAATAGTAGAAACACTAATGTTCCTAGCAATTTCATCTTCTCTTTCCCACTTAGCATGCAATTCAGCTAATAGCCTAACATTTTCATCAATTCTTACTTGTATAGCATTAGTACCTGCAAAGGGATTGTCATTAGTTTCAGGTTTAGCAGCCATTTTATTCAAAGTAGTTTGAGCTTCAGCTAAAGATGCTATATTTCTTTCAGCATTAGAGAGTTTTTCCTCAATAGTTTTATTGAAAGCAGTTAGTTTACCAATAAACTCTTTAAGCATAACTTCAAGTTCAGAGGGAGCACTCTTATTATTGTTGTAAGAATTTCCATAAGCATTACCATTGTTGGGAGGATATGGCTTATAATTGTTGTTACCAAAATTATTCCTATAGGCATTATTACCATAAGCATTGTTGCCAAAGTTGTTATTTCTTATGAAGTTCACATCAACTTGCTCTTCTTGAGCAACCAAAGAAGCCAAAGGAACATTATTTGGATCAATATGGGCTTTCCCATTAACAAGCATAGACATAATAATATCAATCTTATCACTCAAGGAGGAGGTTTCCTCAACAGAATTTACCTACTTACCATGTCGAGCTCTCTCAGTATGCCATTCAGAATAATTAACCATCATATTGTCCAAAAGTTTTGTTGCAGCACCCAAAGTGATGGTCATAAAGGTACCTCCATCAGCAGAATCCAATAGGTTCCTTGAAGAATAGTTCAATCCTGCATAAAAACTTTGGATGATCATCCAAGCAGTCAGTCCATGAGTGGGACAATTCTTTACCAAGATTTCATTCTTTCCCAAGCTTGAGCAACATGCTCATTATCAAGTTGCTTAAACTTCATTATTTCACTTCTCATGGATATAATCTTAGCAGGAGGATGGTATTTTCCAATAAAAGCATCTTTGCATTTAGTCCAAGAATCAATACTATTCCTAGTTAAGGAATTCAACCATTCTTTAGCTTTTCCTCTCAAAGAGAAAGGAAACAATTTCAGCTTAATAATATCACCTTCTATATCCCTATGCTTTTGCATCTCACAAAGTTCAACAAAGTTATTTAGATGGGAAGCAGCATCTTCATTACCAATACCAGAAAATTGTTCTCTCATAAAAAGATTGAGCAAAGCAGGTTTTATCTCAAAGAAAGTATTTTCAGCCACAGGTGGAGCGATAGGTGTGCTCATAAAATCATTGTTGTTGGTGCTAGTGAAGTCACACAACTTAGTGTTTTCAAGAGTAGTCATTTTTTTGGGTTTTGAAATAAGAAAGCAAACTTGTAAAACTAATTTTTTGGGTTTTTGAATAACAAAACAAGCAAACAAAGCAAAAAGAAACTAAGCAAAACAAAAACAACAAAGTAAAGAGATTGGTTATGAGGGACTCCCCTTGTGAAGATGTCCTTGACTCCCCGGCAACGGCGCCAGAAAATCGCTTGATGGCTCAATGCATGGCGCCTAGAAAAGTGCTTGGTGCGTGGTGTTGATGTAGAGCTCGTTGGGAACCCCAAGAGGAAGATATGATGAGCACAGCAGCAAGTTTACCTTAGTTATGAAACCAAGGTTTAATCAAACCGGTAGGAGCAAGGAAACACCTCAAAGGTGTTACTAGCTGAGCTTTGGCAGGGCGCACTACCGGTGCTAGTAGCAACGTGGAGACCTGCACAACACAACCACAGAACTTTGTCCCCAACTTGCGATGAGGTTGTCAATCTCACCGTGTTTTGCGGAAAACAAAGGATTAAACGTATCGAATGGAAAGAAGTAAAAGTTTGTAGAAAGTAAACACAAAGCAGTAAAAGATTGTAGAATGTATGTAAAAGAAAGGACCGGGATCCATAGTTCACTAGAGGTGGCTCTCCTTAAGATAGATAACATGCTGGGTGAACAAATTACAGCGGGGCAATTGACAAACACCGAGAAAGCAATACATGCATATACTAATCATCTTGACTCCTTTGAGACTTGATTGGGCATTACAACATTATACATAGACTGCCATCCAACTGCATCCATGACTAATAATCCACCTTCAGGTTATCATCCGAACCCCCTCTAGTATTAAGTTGCAAGCAACAGATTATTGCTTTACAAACTGTGTGTAAAGTAAACAATACGATTGTTCTATGAACAAAGGATTGTTGTTTTCTCCCTAGTAACAACAGCACATCTAGTACCTTAGAGATTTATATCACTTCCCTAGATTACTAGAGGCATGAACCCACTATCGAGCATAAATACTAACTCTTGGAGTTGCTAGCATCTACTTGGCCAAGATAGCTACTAACAACGAAAAGCATGCAAGATCTCAAATAACAAAGACATGATAGAATCAATAATCAATCTGAAATAGCATCTCAATATCCATCGGATCCCCGCAAACACAACATGCAGAATTACAAATAGATGGTCTTGATCATGAATGGAGATCACAAGATCTAAACATGAAAGCACAAAGGAGGAGAACCAGCCATCTAGCTACTACATGGATCCGTAGTCCAAGGATGAACTACTCACGCATCACACCGGAGGCTTGCATGGTGATGAAGAAGGCCTCCAGGGTGAATTCCCCTCTCCGGCCATTGCCGGGAAGAGCTTCAGATCCCTCCCGATCTAGGGATGGAGATGACGGATGCTACAGACTCTTTCGTGGATTTTTGATCGGGTACTTAGGGTTTTCGTCTCGAGGGCAATATATAGGTGGAAGGAGAGGCCGAGGGGATGTGGTGGCCAGGTGGTGTGGTGGCTCCCTGGCCCTTCGCCGTCTCGTATTCTGGCACTTGATCACTTCCCAAAAATAGGCACTTTGGCTTTTGTCCTGTCCAATTCCAAGAATATTCATTTTCCGACTTTCCTAGAACCAAAAACAGCAGAAAACAGGCAGCTGGCACTGTGGCTCTTGTTAATAGGTTAGTCCAAGAAATTATATGAAAAGTACTCCAAAGTTGGAACAAAACACAAGAAAGTGGATAAAACCAAGCATGGAACATCAAAAATTATAGATACATTTGTAATGTATCAGCGGTTCTCTATGATACACATGTACTTACTATGACAAGAACTTACCGGTAACTAAACTTTAGTAGCATGAGGAGCAACCCTCGTATTCAAGGGACATGCGATTGCCAACTTATACTTTGTCAAGCATATACTCCATAGTTTGTTCACTTTAACCTTAATCATGTCAAGATGCTTATGATAGGGGCAATGAGATCTGAAAGCTAATAAGTACCATAATTTTTGGAAGCTCTTTATGAGACTTGAATCCCTGCTTCCTTCTATGAAGGCCTTTCTTGTACTTTTATGTTAAGTCTCCATCTTCTATCGTTATGCACCTATTGAGAGAGCATAGTGGCCATTCTTAGTTTAATGTGCATTGTCCCAAAACTTGTTGATTGATTCATAACTTTGATATTAATTGTTCTTAAACTACTTGTATCTAGTCACCCTTATGAACTTTGAAGGTGTCCTATGCATTTGTGTTTTGCTACTCCATGAGGGACAAGCTAAATGCCACTATGCTATGTTTTCTATATGTGAAACAAACAAACGTCTTTCAATGCATTGTTATTCATGATCTTTGTTTGTACCTTTTCATGTTACAGCATAGTTACTTTGTCTTATTGTTGGAACTTCATCTTTCATGCTCATGTTTAGAGTTCTTTGATCCTAGCTTCCAATGCTTGCAAATACTTTGATCAAGATTATGATGGTGCATGTCACCTCAAAAATTATTCTTTCTTTTTATCACTTACCTACTCGAGGACGAGCAGGAGTTAAGCTCGGGGATGTTGATACATTGCAAACGTATCTATAATTTTTTATGTTCCATGCTTGTTTTATATCTACTTTCTTATGTTTTGTCCACACTTTGGAGTATTTTTATACACTTTCTAGGACTAACCTATTAACAAGATGCCATAGTGCAAGTTGCCTGTTTTCTTCTGTTTTTGGTTCAGAAAAGCCAGAAAATGAATATTCTCGGAATTGGACGGGACAAAAGCCAAAGTCAACATTTCACCGAGGGGAACACGGAGCCAGAAGACGAGACGGAGAGGGGCTAGGGGCCGGCCACACCACTTGGCCGCACGGCCAGGCCTGGCCCACACCTGCGGGTGGTGTGGACCCCTAGTACTCCCATGACCTCGCCCTTTCGCCTATAAGAAGCCCTCGGGGGGAAAACCCTAAATTATCCAGCATCCAGCCACGAAAAGTTCCGTAGTGCCACCGCCACCGAAGGGGAGATTCGAGGGGACAGAAAGTCTCTGTCCTGGCACCCTGTAGGGACGGGGAAGTGCCCCCGGAGCCATCTCCATCGATCTCCACCACCATCTCCATCATCATTGTTGATTCCCATGATGAGGAGGGAGTAGATCTCTCTCGATGCTAAGGGTTCTACCGGTAGCTATGTGTTCATCTCTCTCTATGCATGATCATATTGTGATCATGAGCTTTGTAATCAAGTAGATCTACTTTGCTACTCAAGTGCTTTAATAGATCTCTCCTCTCCCCTTGTGTGTGAAAGTGACAGTGTGCACACTATGGTGGCACTTAGGCTAGAGATTACAAATACTTGTTATGAGTTATATTTGGAGTTGGATGTTTCTATGAAATTGTGGTGTTTGTTGGAACCATCTAGCGCTCAAGGTGACAGTGTGGGGTTATCTAGATGGGGAATACGGACTTTGAGAAGTGCTGTTATAGCCCTACCATGGATTAGAGTGTCCAACCGGAGAGTAGTTCAGAGTAGTATCATGAAGAGAAGATATTTATATGAGAGTGTTCACTAGTGAAAGTATGATCCCTAGGCTTTGTTTCTAAGCATTGAAACACCGTTTGCAACTAGATCTGTTACATGTTTGCTTGCTACCATCTTTATTTCAGTTTTCCTTTAGTGTCTTCCACGCCATCAAGCTATTTTCTGGCACCGTTGTCTTATATCCATACCACTTGTATTTTACTATCTCTTCGCCGAACTACTGCACCTATACACCTGACAAGTGTATTAGGTGTGTTGGGGACACAAGAGACTTCTTGAATCTTGATTGCAGGGTTGCTTGAGAGGGATACCTTTGACCACTTCCTCCTTGAGTTCGATAAACCTTGGGTAATCCACTTAAGGGAAACTTGCTGCTATTCTACAAACCTCTGCACTTGGAGGCCCAACAACTGTCTACAAGAATAGAAGTGCGTAGACATCATCGAGCGCCATAAAATATCAAGATCCTACATCTACAATGCAAAATAATAATGTAAAACATGATGCAAATATGCACTCATCAGCTGATATGTTGGCTATCCTTATTGAGAGAGCCAAGGATGATGACAAAATTGTAGGATTAGTGCACCATCTGGTTGATGGTGGTCTCTCCATTCTTCAATATGCTGATGATATAATCTTATTTATGGAACACGACTTGGAGAAACCTAAGAATCTGAAATTAATATTATCAGTATTTGAGCAACTCTCTGGATTGAAATTAAATTCCATAATACTGATTTGTATTATTTTGGCGAGGTTCAAAATGAGGCTCACCTGTATGCTGAACTTTTCGGCTGTGGTCAGGGGCAATTTCCAATCAACTATCTGGAAATACCGATCCACTATCGGCGTCTCACGATTGCTAAATGGAAACTCGTTGAGAAAAGACTCCAAAAACGACTTAATAGTTGGATAGGTAAACTGATATCCCTTGGCAGAAGACTTGTACTGATAAATTTAGTACTCACCAACATGGTACTGTATATGATCTCATTTTTCAACTACCGAAAGATGTCTTGAAGAAAGTAGATTATTTCCGATCAATTTTTTTGGCTAGGGGATAGTGAAAAAAAGAAATATCGACTGGCCAAATGGAATGTGGTTTGCCGACCAAAAGAATACGATGGAATGGGTATACATGATTTGCAAGTCAAAACACTCGCTTCTTGGTAAATGGCTTTTCAAACTACTATCAGAAGATGGTGTCGGGCAAATTATTTTATGGAGAAAAAATATGTTGGTTCCAAAGTTGTGTCTCAAGTGGTTTGGAAACCCGGTAATTCACACTTTTGGGCGAGACTAATGGCATCCAAAAAACATTTCTTCTGTTTTGGTGTTTTCAATATTAAGGATGAAGCACATATTATGTTCTGGGAAGATAAATGGCTTGGACAAAGGAGATACACTTTCCACGGTATTGGGATCTGATCCTCCTAATGTGACTTTTAGACGAAGTCTCATAGGTCCTAGACTTGTATCGTGGAACAATCTTCTATTATGATTATCCACGATACAACTGTCGGAGGGGTGGATGAGTTCAAATGGAAACTACTAAGGAGTGGTAAATTTTTTGTGGACTCAATGTATAGAGCGTTGATCCAACCGGATATTCTAGTTGATAATTCTAAAATTTGGAAGATGAAAATACCCCTTAAAACAAAGATTTTCGCTTGGTATCTTCGTAAAGTGATCATTCTTACAAAGGATAATCTTGTTAAGAGGAATTGGCATGGAAGTACACAATGCGTTTTTGTCATCATAATGAGACAATCCGGCATTTATTCTTCCAGTGTAAATTTGCTCGTACTATATGGTCAATCATCCAAGTAGCCTCTGGTTTATCTCCTCTACGCTCGGTAGCCAATGTATCTGGTAGCTGGTTGCACGGGATACATGATAAATATGAGACTTTATGTAGGGTGGGAGCGCTTGCCATTATTGGTCGCTTTGGCTATGTAGAAATGACAAGATTTTTAATAACATGGTGTCTTCTTCTCTAGGTGATCTATCGTGCCACGGCTATCCTCCGATCATGGACTACTCTCCAACATATGGAGTTTCATGACTTGTTTGTGGAGGGGTGTACGCAATTGGAAGACACGGCGAGGGATATTTTCTCCCGACATGGATGACAGCGTGATCTGCGGATAGATTTGCCATAGTTCGAGGCGTTTCCTCATATGTTTATTACCATTTTTATAATGCTAGTTCTATTGTTTTTGTCATTTTGTGTAATTGATCGGCTCTGTGCATCCTAGCTATGCAGAGGCCAGGTGTAAACTTTATTCATAATAATAAAGCGTCCATTTAAAAAAATATAACTGCCCAATACCGACTCCTTACCCTCCTACTGTCCTACTCGTCCATTCGCGCCTAAACCCTGAGCCGCCGCCGCCCACCGCACGCGCCTACCAAGCTCTATTGCAAGCTTCCAAAGCCCAACCACGACCTCACTCCGTCACTGCCACCATGCAACTATGATAGAGCATACCTCTGTTAGAGTTCGCTCGCCACCGGGGCTGCCTGGCGCTCGACAACAGCCTTGTCTGTGTTGGTATGTTCGGCGACTCCTGCTGCCGTGCCGAACGGCGCGTATGCCTATAAGGCTAGTCATAGTGGGAGTAACTTAGAGTAGTAACATGCATATGTTACTAGTCTAAGTTACTACCTCCATAGTAGAAAATAACATAGGTGTGGTATCATGCAAAGTATTTATTGCAATATAGACTCATTTTGTCTTGAAATATGTGATGTTATGGTAATATAGCTAGTTACCATAAGGTTATCTCTCATTATTTAATTGCATGTCATGTCATCTAAATGCTTAGTTAACAATACATGTAGAACCATGTTATTAGCCAAATTACTCCTACTATGACTAGCCTAACCCACCCGCGCATACCTTATGTGTGTGTGGCCAGTCAGAGACCCCCGCGTGGTGCTCGACGATATGCTCTGCCGGGGGTGCGCCCCTGTCATCGTGGAGCTGATCGACATGATGCGCACCAAGGACTGCACGACGAGTGGGCAGTGGCATGACGTAAAATGTCATCATGGTCTGATGGATGGTATCTGCACTAAAGGCAACGTGGACAAAGCCCCTAAAATATTTAATAGTTCGCCGCCTTTACAGGCGAAAACAGCACACCGAACTAGGGATGGCAATGGGGTCCCGAAACCCGCAAATCCGACGGGTACCCGTCTTAAATGGGGAGGGTTTGGTAAAAAGTTAGACCCGCCAAGTCTAACGGGGCGGGTCTGGGGGTGGCAAACCCATACCAGCAAACCCGTAGACCCGCTCTAGGTCTTAATCCTATCTCTAATAATCATATGTGTAATCACACGTCCCACGCAGCCACGCATGCACACAATACACATCACATGCACGCGATGGAATATAAAGTCCTGTAGACAACACACACATGCACGCATATGTTTCCACCAATACCATCCCAATATCCCATCGTTTACTTCTTGCATGTGCCAGCGTCACTCCCGTCTTACGCGTTGGCGGGTACCCGTTGGGGTCCCAAACCCGGACGGATCGTGGGTCTGATAAAAATGAGACCTGACTAATTAAACGAGACGGATAGGGCTGACGGACCCGGCTCCAAATCCGACGGGTGCCATCCCAACACCGAACACTGTCGGCTACAAGCCTACAACATTGTCTGAAGGATTTGTATCGTGCCAAACAATGGCAAGATGTTCAACTGCCCCCAGCCCCACCCCCACCCGGAGTGGCGTGATGGCGTTCAGTGTGATCATACAATTCAGTGTGTCAAAAAGGACTGCTCCAGCAGGTGATTCGGCTTCTAGGATTTATTTTTTCTTACGGAATGGATGCATGGCAAATGTTGTCAATTACAATTTCATCAGCGATGGCCTCTGTCAGCAAGGGCATGTAATTATGTAAACATGCAATCTGACGGAGTTACGGTTGTACCTAAGAATGAAGCTTTGTACTAGATCAAAATATTCTCGAAATAGCCTATCGCCCTGCTATATTAATAGAGCAACCACACGATACAACCGTTAAGTTTATTGCTGGGGCCAACAACACAAAAGAAGCCCAAAAGAAAATACAAAAGAACCAAATAGAAAATAATGCACACCAGCGCCGGATCCACAAATGACGATGACTCGCCACCGATGCGCCCTCTGGAGAAGTCCCACATGATACTATGCCTCGAAATTACCGTGTATCAAGCAACACCTTTAAGAAGTGCGACGGTGACGACATTGATGCCCAGAATTCTCCTAGGATTTCTCCTGTTACACGTATGGGAGTAGGGAGAGGGTACATCCAACGCTCTTCAAGAAGGATGGCGGCACCTGCAGATATCAGTGCGTCGGAGCTGGCCTAGCCGGCAAGGGTTTATCCCGACCCCCAAAGAACCACAACCTCATTCAATCCTTGCACTCCACCAAACTTGTCGCTACCCAATATGCGCCAACACTGTCTTGGAGTCGTCATCGGCGCCTTACCATGGCAAACACTGCTAGGTTGGTCAGACCGAGAAGAACCTGTCAAAGACATGGGACAGCGACGACACTACCATGTCGGAGCGACCAACCTCCACCGCCATAGCAGTAGCAGACCGGACACAACCGCAGAAGCATACCATGCCAACTAGGCCTAGCCGGGCCCGGAGCGGGCCTGTGAAGCTGCTACAGCAGACGCAGCGGTGTCGTCGCTCCCCTGTCCCGAAGAGTTCCCCCAGACCAACCATGGCGGCGACCTGAGTGCGATCTAGCCCTCCCTGTCAGCCTACTGGATGCTACTTCGGTTCATCTCCAGTCTGACCGTCCGTGACGCTCCAGTTGTTCACGACGCTACCGCTACGACTGCGGGGATGTTAGACTATTAGGTATATATGGTTGTTATGTTAGTTTAGATAGAGTTAGGATATGTTTACGTGTAGTCCTAACTTGACTCGTACTCCAAGATAATTCTCTGTACGCTCATATATATTCGCCCATGAGGCTCAATAATATATCCATCATATTCCGCCAAACTCATACTCTTTCATGGCATCAGCCTAAATCGATCTCAAACCCTAGCTTCCGCCGTGCTGCCCTCGGGGAGGTCGATCTCCATGATCTCCATCGGGGGCTGCGCAACCCGTATGCAGGGTTCGTCCGCCGATCCGTGATCGGCTGTCCTGTAAGTCTTTTTCTCCGATCTCTTGATCGGATTTCTTTTTGGTTTACCGATCTTAGATCGGATTGAGTCGCCCACCGCCGTCGTCATCGCCGCGCCTCTACTCCGACTATCGGCGTCGAGGATCTACATCGCGTCCGTGTGCCTGTTGCTGCGCTTGCCTCGACAGGCAGTCGCGGCCTCACGACAGGCTGCCGCGCACCGCGGACGGCTGCTACGCCTTCCTCAGAAGGCTACCGCGACCGCCCCCCCCCCCTCGGATCCTCTTCGTCGTCATTGTCCGGGACTTCACCGACAACGTCGCCATCGAATCCGATCTACGCATCGTCCACGCCATGGCGCATACGGTGCACCGTCTGTCTGATCAACCGATCCCGCGCCTGTCTACGCCAAGCACGTCTCAAGCACGCGCCTACCACCGATCGAGCTACGGGCTGCTGATGTGTCGTCCCGTCCGGCCGCAGCACCGCCGACTTTGGTCCACGCTACTGGCTTCCAACGCATCTTCCTTGGCGTGTACATCGCTGGTGGTCTCCCAGCCGCTGCACTGACTTGCGCCCTGCAGCTATGTCGCCCCCTCGGGTCGTAGCGTGGCTGCACGCAGTCTACTTCGTCGTCCTCGTGCATCGACGGCCTCGACTTTCACCGCGCCATCCCCTACGGCGCGGATCGCCGCCGTCTTCACATGGTCTTTGTCACGTCGCCGGGTCTTCCTCGCCTACTTCGAGCACCGCCGTCGCGCTTCACAAGGTAACCTGCAGGGCGCCCTCTCGCCGTCGCATGTCCCACCGACTACCCCATCGCCACTCTAGGCATCCAGCATGACTAACCCAGGTCGCCGCTGGTTTCGCCGCCTTCTACGTCTTCGTCCACTACAACTTCGCCGCCAGCGTCATCGCCTCATCCCCGACTACACCACCTGCTACTCTACTCTGACAACCGTGGGCAGCGCCGACATCTCTCCCTTAGCCGCTATGCGCGTCGCAACCGCTCTGGAGGCTTCCTCTGCTAGTCTTTCTGACATGACGACAAGTTCATGATGGTCCCTGCCCCCGCACGCCTGGTACTGGCAACACTAGGAGTGCCTTCGTCTCCGACAACGTCTGGCAAGCTCGGATCGGCGCCTCGTTTTCATCGGCTTCGACAACGTCTTCTTCGGCATTGACCCCTCTATGACTGCCTCGACTGCGTCACCGACGAGTTCTTCTTTGCATACTCGGTTTTGGCAAAACCGGAGTGTGCGTTCGTCCCCGACGTGCGCCTAGTTCTGGAAAAACTATGGTCACACCTCGTCCTCGACGGCTCGGACTGCATCGGCTTCGGCATCGACACCCTCGACGACTACCTCGAAGCGTCTCCGTCATCCTCCTCGCGCACTATGCGCATGCGACTTCACGTGCGGCTACCTCGACACTGGCATCCCCAACCACGACATCGACCACGGCGACCCCTCGCACGGCTACTTCGACCACGGCACCGTCCAACGCTCTCGGCTCCCTTGATATCGGCACAAGGGCTACCACCTCACTTGAGCATCACCAACTTCCTCTACGGTCCAAGAAACCGCAACGCGACACCGTCCACGACGTTCCCGCTACGACTGCGGGGGGATGTCAGCCTACTGGATGCTACTTCGGTTTATCTCCAGTCTGACCGGCCGTGACGTTCCAGTTGTTCACAACGCTACTGCTACGACTGCGGGGGGGATGTTAGAGTATTAGGTATATACGGTTGTTATGGTAGTTTATATAGAGTTAGGATCTGTTTACGTACAGTCCTAACTTGACTCGTACTCCAAGATAATCCTCTGTACGCCTATATATACTCGCCCATGAAGCTCAATAATATATCCATCATATTCCGCCAAACTCATACTCTTTCACTCCCTAAACCAGATCGGGCCCAAAGGGCCTAGATCTAGTGTTTGGGGCCGCCGACCAAGCCCGACTCTGCTACCACCACCGCCAACTAGTAGCTCCCTTTCCCCGCCGCAATCCAGGCCACTACCGAACGCCGCCTGCTGATGTTCACCGCTGCCAGAGGAGCTCGCCCAAGCCGAGCTTTCCGCGACAGGTAGAGGAGAGAGCTGCCGCCACCAGCCCTCAACGGCACTGCGTGGGCAACGCCTGGCGGAGCCTGCCGACAACGGCGGAGGGGAGAGGACCGGGGGGAGGGTCTGTGGTGAGGGCGGGGAGAGAGGGGGCCGCCGCCGGTCGCCTCGCGTGGGGAGGCGATGTGGGGGGCACAGGACGCAGGGGATTTTTCAAATGAGTAAGTTTCTATCGATCAAAATATTCAGATTTCTTGAATCATGAGGAAGTAAAGGCTAGCTTGTACTTCACGAAATTGCATTGGAGAAGCATACTGTTGCACATTGCTTCAGTTTTGTGATATGTAAGTTCTTTGTACTTCAGTCAAGTGTTAGTTTAGAGCTTTTTAATCACGTTCTTTGGTTGTTTGTGGAACAGTCAGCATTGAAACTCAAATATCGTACACGTTTGACTGGTCTGAATTGCAATCTTATAGATGAAGAATGTTAGCATTGAAACTCAAATATCGTATAGATGAAGAATGTTAGCATTGGAATTAGAGCTAGGGATCAGGTAACTGAAATATTGTGTGGCCGCAGATATTTGCAAATTAAGTGTTTTTGTAAAGTAGCTTTCTCTATGATCTGTTCTGTTGAGTTGTCTACTGTATGCACATATATGCTACTTCTCTGAGAACAGTACACTAAACATATCCCTAACTCTTTCAGCGGGAAGTGTTGGGCCTTAGTTTGAAGTAAATCGTCAAATGATGCTTGGGCTGATGTCAGGTAATGTCATTTCATTTTGTATCTTGCTGATTTGCTGAGCTAGGCTACAACACTTATTTAATGGACCTCTCGTTCTATTAGTGTGACAGTTGCATGAGCTACCTTTTTGAGCTGAATTGGCTTAATAACATACGGAGTATGGAAGAATTGGACTTATTTAACCTTGTTTGTCTAGGGTAGCTGTATATATAGGCTCTAGTATGGTTTTTAGACTCCTTTCCATTTCCAAGCAAGATAATCACAAGCAGTGTTGAGCGTCACCGATAATTAAGACCGGCCCAGTTAGACTAATTTGCAGTGATTTCTTCAGCATGAACAAAACTATGGTAGTCCATTTTTTTTAAGGCATGGGCCACTAAATCAGGCAATGGTTGGGGAAACCAACCATAACTAAACTGAACCCACGCGACGCGTTAGACAAATCCAACCCAAACTGACCCACTGAAATTTGTATTGCACCCAACCAAAACTAAACCGCAAGAAATTTCATCTAAACTAAACTGAACTGATCCCAGAAACCGTGGTTTTAACTGATGTGTTGAATTCAGTTATCCACCCGTGCTGTTGTGCAAGGTGAACGGCATGCATGGCTCGGCCCTCGGCCATTCATAACGCGGTGTAGGCAGTAAGGTGCCGTGGTTGATCAAGAGCAGTTCTCCAAGCACTTCTAGTTTTTTACTTTAAGGCATCTCCAGCGAAAATGATCCTTAAACGGTCCGGTCGGTCTGAGTGACCATGCTTTTTTAATACATTTTCATTAACCGAAACATGAATTACCTACTCCCTCAGTTCGGGAATAAGTGACTGGATTTGTCTAGATTTATACAATAAAAACTGTCTAGATACATGCAAATCTAGATAAATTCAAGTAAATTATTTTTTGGACAGAGGGAGTACAAGAAAATAAAACGGTATAATAACTACAATGCTGGCCTAGAGCTATTTCCTGCGTCGGTGGCGCCTACTCTTCATCGTCCTGGGTGAGGTCGATGTACTCCCCGGTGCTGGCCTTGTGCTATGGGTAGAGGCATCAGAGGAGGCAGGCGGAGGCGCGGGTAGTTCGATGCTGCGATGTAGACCATGACGGAGCCCAGCGTGCGGCCCGACACGCTCCACCAGAACCTACGCTCTCGTTGTTGTCCGCCGGGGGCGGGCGGTCGCCGTAGTACTTGTCGAGCTCCCTCTCCCAATACTTGTAGAAGAACTCGATCCAGGCCGCTAGATCATCGGGATCCTACTACAGATCTGAGTATTGCTCCGCTGTGAACCACACCTTGTGCTCGTGTCGGATGGCCACGAGGAGCTTTGTACCTTGGGGAACCGGTGGGATCGGGATGCTGCCGGCATCTCAGCGTCCACCCGCCACTAGAGTAGGAGTCCGAAGGCGCCGAATGGTTCGCGACTCGTACATGGCGCACGCCTCCCAATCGCGAAGGCAGCGGCGGCCGGTGGCCATGCTGCGTGTGTTGGGTTTCCCGGCTTCGACTCGATGTGAGGGAGATGGCAATAGCGAACGACGAGTCGAAGCACGTGAAGATATAGCTAGTGCCCTGGGAAAAAGGCTCGGAAAGCGGTGGAAGGCGTGAGAACTGGCATGGGAAGGCGCGCGAACTTGCTCGAGCGACAACGACAATTGAAATTTTAATTGCAAATGATTGCTAAATAGATGACTACGTAATACATAACAAGTCACTTAAAACCCTAGAGTCGCCTAGTCCTCGATGCTATCATCATCGCGGTAGTTGCAGCGGCACATGATGTGGTCGAATACCTTGACTTTGAGTGTGTCGTAGCTGTCGAATGTGAAGAGAAGGAAGTTGGCGATGGTAAGGGCGTGCGCACGAGGAAACTCGGGCTATCCATGGTGGAGGTACATCTGGTCTAGGTGGTTGAAAAACATCTCCACAGACCAGACCACGGTCACGCCACTAGCCTCTCGCAGCTTGACTTCACTGGGTTTTGCTCGTCGAGCATGGACACAAACTTGGTAGGGAGTTGTATCCTCTCCGATGTCTCACCCACGTGGATGGTGACGCCAAACTCAAATCCGGTAAGGTCGGCGGCGAAGTCCTCGGGAGAGGACGGCTGTGACAAGGCGGTGGTGGTGGAACGTGCCGACTGTCGACCGAGCCCCTTTCTCCTCCTCATTGGCCTCGGCCACGTCCCGGGCTTGGGGGCGGCCAAGTCGCCCTCCTCTCGATCCAATATCGTCGATCATGGCTAACCTTTATGTATTTTGGGAAAGTAGGAGCAGCGGTGGAAGAAGATGGCCAAGAGTGACCTGCTTAAAAAGCCAACGAGATGTCGGCGTGGAGGCCGAAGCGACGGCATTGAAGGGCATGCGTCATGCGGCGTGGCCATCATAGGACTATATCTCCTTTGATAGCTCGGGTAGGAGGCCGTTGGATCGTTACCAGGTGCGTCCAGTGTGGCTTATCCTTCTGTCCGAGTAGACGCGTTCGGATCCGATTGGTCGTGCCGCCAGAGGTGTCCTTACGGAATTTGTACGAGTTGGCAAGTCCATTGTTTTTTTTCTCTTTCCTTTATTGTCCCCTTTATCGTCCGGACACATCGGATAGATTCGCAGTCAGCACATATATGGCTCGTCGTTTTGATGCTAGGACCCCAGTCCGGGGCGGCTTCGGTGGCAGAGGTGGGGGTTTCTCGGGAGCCCCCAAGAAGGGTTCTTCCCAAGACGCTGACCTTGATAGCTCCTCAAATGCTCAGGACACAGCTACCAGTCCGGTGAAGTTGATGGAAAACAAAACTCCCATGGAGGAAGATGATAACCATAAAGCTAGGAAACATTTGGATTTGGAGGAACATGAGATGGAGGGAACAGCAAATGAAGGGGGTGAGGAAGTATCTCCCAATAAAGTTCCACCTCCCCCACCTCAGTATGTTAAGGCGAAGGAGAGGACGAAATTGCGGAAATTGGATCATCATAACACTGTTAATTTGGCAACATCGGCGGCCTCCTCCAAGGAGGACCGCCGGGCCTAATGTCTACCCTAGCTTGGAATGGTCGTGGGATGGGGCAGCCTGCGACCGTTCAGGAACTTGTCTGCCTAGTGTAGACCTATAGGCCCAGTCTCGTATTCATCTGCGAGACTCGTCAAAGCAAGGAACGGGTTGAAAATCTACGCTACAGACTTGGTATGAGACATTGTTTTCAAGTAACTGGGGAAGGAAAAGGAGGAGGTATCGCTTTATACTGGAGCGAGGATGTCAGGGTTGACCTTCTCTCCTTTAGCAAACAGCACATCTATGTCCATGTGAACGGGGGACCGTATGATCACATGTGGCGAGCGACTTTTGTTTATGGGGAACCAAAACCGGGTGATCGACATCTTATGTAGACAAAGCTGCGACAAGTCAAACCAAGTTCAGATAAACCATGGCTGATGATGGGGGACTTCAACGAAGCAATGTGGCAAGAAGAACATCTCTCCCAGTCCCGTCGATCGGAAAGGCTAATGATGGACTTTAGAGAGGTTTTGTCTCACTGTGACCTTCACGACATTGGTTTCATTGGGGTTCCGTGGACCTTTGATAACAAGTAAAAAGGAGAACGCAATGTGAAAGTCAGACTGGACCGTGCCGTCGCTTCGCGGGCGTGGTCTCTAATGTTCCCGGATTATAGGCTGAGACACATCCCCTCGTCCCGCTCGGATCACTGCCCCATTTTACTTTTTGCTGATACGGTGCCCAACTGCCGAACTGATAGACCGGTAAGGAGGTATGAAGTTGTTTGGGAAAGAGATCCATCTCTGCCAGCAGTGGTGGAAGATGCTTGGTCTCGCCGAGTGGCCTGTAACGACCTTGGCGATGTTGCCTCCTCTCTGCGGCTGATGATGACTAGCCTATACGACTGGAAAAAAACTCACTTTAAATCTATTCCTAGGCAAATTGACAAGAAGAGGTCTCGGTTGGAGGAGCTTAGGCAGCTTGCGGACGAGGAGAGCTTGGAAATCAAAATTGGGCTTGAGAAAGAATTGGATGAACTGTTGTATCGTGAAGAAATATTCTGAATGCAGCGTTCTCGAGTTGCTTGGCTACAAGAGGGAGACAGAAACACTAAATATTTTCACCGCAGAGCGTCCTGGAGAAAAAGGAAAAACAATATCCGTAAGCTGAAAAGAAGTGACGGTACGTGGATTTCAGACCCGGCAGAGATGGAGAACCTGGCTACACAATTTTTCCAAGACCTCTACAAGAGCGAGGACAGTGTTAATACGTCCACTATTACGGACCTGCTTGATCGACGTGTTACCGAAGACATGAATTCAGATTTATGCGCCCCGTTTACTGAGAAGGAGATTAGCGACGCTCTCTTCCAAATAGATCCGCTGAAGGCCCCAGGACCACAGATGGCTTCCCGGGACGTTTTCTCCAGCGGAACTGAGGCTTACTCCGGGACGATGTGGTCAGTGCAATCCAGCAGTTCTTTTCGGACAGTATAATGCCCGCCGAAGTGAAGGACACTGCTCTTGTGTTGATTCCGAAAAAGAACGACCCGGAGCAGCTGAAGGACTTTAGGCCAATAAGCCTGTGCAATGTTATATTCAAGGTGATATCCAAGTGTCTGGTGAATCGCCTACGACCACTGCTTCAGGACATCATCTCTTCGACCCAGAGCGCGTTTATTCCTGGACGTCTCATTACAGATAATGATCTTATGGCTTTCGAATGCATTCACGCTATTCAGACTGGTTCAGCTACTTTAGGAATTTTTGTGCGTATAAGGTGGACATGGCTAAGGCTTACGATCGAGTGGATTGGAGGTTTCTCGAGGGGGTTTTAGCGAAGTTGGGCTTTCACAGTCAGTGGATACAGTGGGTTATGGCGTGCGTGACCACTGTGCGCTTCTCGATTCGCTTTAACGGACATATGTTGGACCCTTTCACTCCGTCCCGCGGTATTCCCCAAGATGATCCCCTTTCCCCGTATTTATTTCTGTTTGTCGCTGATGGTCTTTCGTGCCTTATCGGGAGAGAAATCGAGAACAATGCCCTTCATGAACTTCATATTTGCCGAAGGGCACCTGGTATCACACACCTTTTGTTTGCGGACGACTGTCTACTGTTCTTTGAGGGAACTATCAAGCAAGGATGTTTAATCAAATCTATCTTGGACAGCTATGAAAAGAGCACCGGCCAACTGGTCAGTTTGGGCAAGTGCTCTATACTATATGGGAATCAATGTTCCTCTGCGGTATAGGCGGAGCTTAAGGAAATCCTGAAATATGAGACTGTCTGTTTCGAGGAAAAATACCTGGGTCTTCCTGTTCCTGAAGGAAGAATGACAAAAGGCAAGTTCAAACCAACAAAAGGAAAATTTACAAAACATGCTAGCGACTAGGCTGAGAAGTATATGTCATCGGGTGCTAAAGAGATCTTGATCAAGTCTATCCTACAAGCTATATGTACGTATGCGATGGGGATTTTTAAGTTCTCCTTCGGCCTAGTGGAGGAGCTTACCCATATTATTCGGGATTTCTGGTGGAGGATGAGGAGAACAGACGCTGCATTGGAGGGCTTGGGATAAAATTACGTGCCCTAACAGGGTGGTATTAGATTTAGAGATTTGCGCGTCTTCAATCAAGCACTTCTAGCAAGACAAGCTTGGCGCCTCATACAATATCCCGACAGTTTATGTGCAAGATTACTAAAGGCTAGATATTACTCTTCTGGTGACCTGTTGGATACGGCGTTTATAAAGAACCAATCTCAAACTTGGCAAGGAATTGTGTACGGCCTAGACTTGCTTAAGCAAGGAATCATTTGGCGAATTGGTTCTGGCTCTAAAGTGAGGATCTTCAGAGACAATTGGTTGCCGCGGGCTGGTGCCATGAAAGTGGAAGGAAGGAAAAACAATTCCCGGATGAGATGGGTTTCGGAGCTTATAGACCCTACGACTCGTGCTTGGAACGAAGTGGCGGTTCAAACGTGTTGCTCTGATGCGGATGCTACAGTAATCCTCTCTATTAAATTACCGCCTCGAGCTACGGAGGACTTTGTCGCCTGGAACTACGAAAAGAATGGCGTTTTCTCTGTCAGGTCCGCTTACCGCTTGGGTATTAATCCCATCATCCAGCGCAATTCACAGGGGCAGTCTAGCTCGGAACTGTCCGGCGATCGCTCTATCTAGAAGGTTGTATGGGAGGCTACGGTACCACAAAAGCTTAGAATTTTTGCCTGGAGAGCAGCGACGGACAGTCTGGCTGTGCTCTCTGAGCTCAAGAAACGTATTAAAACAATTGAACCTATATGCTCCGTGTGTGTCCAGGAGGTTGAAGATAGTCATCATGCCCTTGTTCGCTGTAATCTGTCCCGCGCCCTCCGGGATGAAATTCGGAAACACTGGCAGCTTCCACCTGAAGAAATCTTTCAACAAGGGGGGAAGGAATGGATCTTGCACCTTCTTAGCAGCATACCCAAGGATACCCGCTCGAAAATCATATTTTTGTTGTGGCGTGTGTGGCACCATAGGAACAATGTGGTCCATGGCGACGGGAAGGCGTCGATCTCGACATCTGCTACGTTTATTGCTAACTATCACCGATCTTTTTCTAGTGCTCGTGGCCTGCAGGTTAATGACCAAAGCACTCTGGACGATCCCCTAAATACTCCCAGATGGGCTCCCCCGCTGGAAGGTGAGCTAAAGGCTAATGTGGACGCGGGCTGGGATGAAGCATCGAAGATGGCGGGGCTAGGGATCATCATCCGTGACCACCTGGGTCAGGTCACCCTCTCCGAGTGGAAGCATGTCCTCCCCTGTACGAGTGCGGAAGAAGCTGAGTTACAAGCATGTGTTAATGGTATTAAACACCTCATATCTTCGGGGGTTAGCAAGGCGACGGTGGAAACATACTGTCTAAGAGTAGTCCAAGGCATAGCAAGTGCGGACAAGGAACTTTCTGGTGGTTGGGCCATCTACAACGAAGCTCGAGACCTACTTAGGATCTTTGGAAATATCACCGTGTGTAAGATAGACCGAACTAGTAATAGTGCAGCGCATGTGCTCGCACAATTAGGCAAGTCAGGGCTTAATGGTTGCCTTCGCGATGCTGCTCCCTCCTGCGTGTCGGAGCTCATCACCCATGATTGTAATTGACTTGTTTTTGGGCCAGCAAGTTTTAGACGCATCTTTTCCTTCTAAGGTACCGTAAGGGACTAGAAGGTTTTTAATGAGATGGCTTGCTGGTCGTAATAGATGGCCTTTTAAAAAAAATCCTAATGAGTCGCTGCTCCTTATTCTTGCGGTGGCAGGATCTCTACTTCAACGTTTGGACGGGACGAAACCAAAGCAAAGACCCGGTTCAAAACCATAGATCATAACTATTAGGAACCGAACTGAATAGGCCTGAACTGAACCATACCCAACTCGTTCCGATGTATACCTGAACTAAACCGAACTATTTAAAGGCTAGACCCATATCAAGCCGAACCATCTAAGCCCATATCAAGAAACCAAACTATTCAACCCGGTTATTAGAAAACCATTTCCAGGTTTATGGGCCACGGCCCGGGCTGGTTACTAACAGGCTCCGCCTATGATCACAAGGCTATGCATAATTCTCGCATGGACTCTGAAGCCTGGAACTGTCCCAACTACAAGCTCAGGAGATTATAATCACATATTTTTCATACATCTGTTGTTCCTAGAGATACTGAACCTTCCTAGGTTCAATTAAGTTCTTGTACTTCCTCCTTTTGGAGAACGTTCAAATATTTACCATACCGCACTACCAAAAAAGATAAAACTACGGGCCTAACTTGTCATTTCAGTGCCTCGCTGCATTGTTTTTTTTTTTTTTGAACCATGTGTCCTGTTTAAGCGTCACGCCCTGAGTATGTGCTTCTGTACGCAAGTCTATCGAAATTTACAAGAAGATATAAGCTTTTTTTTTCTCGATAGAGTTATAAGAAGATATAAGCTGGGTACAAACATCGCTATATTGATGAGCCTATCTCGGCGTTGCAGTTTACCCTAGGTAAGTTGGGCTTTGTTACCTTCTGGCTCAAGTTCTTATCACTGGAGGATGCCTATTTCAAAGGTAAATCATCCGAAGCACGCAAAAGACAGTACCCACATTGATATTATCTTTCTCTTGGTGTTTTGGCAACTTCCTAATGGAATCTACTTAAAGATTTTTGGACCCACTGTAGCGCACATCATCTGGTCTTTTTCTTGAATTATATTTTGCTTTATACTTTCCTGGGGATCTAGAATTCTGTGTGCTACTACTACTTTCTTTGGTTTTGAGAGGCGGTTGAGATGTTGGACTCGGACTAATTGCATTGCATGTTATGCGTGTTTAAACCAGGGTCCAAAAGCACTTTCTCGCGGTTATCTTTTCCGATCGCTACTTGCTTACCATGGACCACGATGCACATACGATAACTTGGGAAAACTCCTTTAATTGCTTACGGATCTAGGGCCGAAAGGGTAAGAAGACGACGATCGGAGTCATTCGCTACCACCAAGGACGATGATCAAATAAACATTAATTCAAACAGATGTGGTCTGATCATGTGTTATCTTATGCGCATTTGCCTCCGAGAGTCATATTATTTCCACATCCCCGAAGTCTACTTGACTATGATTATCGGCTAAGCAGTGCCCTGTACGTATTTCTGTACATGACATTTCCTCTGTCAACCCATGATTTCGTCAGTCTCTCACATGTTCACATTTGATGACCAGGACGACCCGAGACATGAGCTAGCTGTTGGCGCTGATTTCCGGGAAAATGGACAAAAATAACCCCTAAAAAAAAATTCGCAAAATAAACTCTGGACGAAAGTATTTCACACACACTAATCCTTTTTTAGCGTCCAACAGCTAGGCGCTACACTCTACAGGATAGCGCCTATGCCATAGGCGCTATGGTCCCTGCCAGCGTGGCGGCCGCCTGTCCCGCCCTGGCCCCACCCGGTCGAGTAGCGCCTGGGCGTTGAGCCTGGGCCGTGCAACGCCTAGGCGCTATGCCCCAATGTGTAGCGCCTATGTGAAAGGCGCTACACATTGAGACATAGAGCCAGCCGCGCGGCCTCCCTCCCCACCCCGACCCACTCCCTCCCCAGCCGCCAGGAACAAAGGAAGAACAACCAGGCGGCGGCCCTCTCTCCTCCCCCCCTCAAATCCCTCAGATTGGAGGCTTCACTTGGTGGATTTCGACCCTCCCCGGCTGCTAGAGGTACCCTCCCTCTATTCCTTCCGGTTTTACCGATTGAAATCTTTCATTTTGAGTTGAAACCCTAAAAATTTGATTTATGAGGAAATGTTTGGAAATTTGTTGGGTTCATTGGCCCATGTTGGATAGAATGGTGTCTAAGAAGCATTTAGTTAGGTTTAGGGTTCTTTGATTGTTACAGTTTGGTTTATTGGAATGTTATGGCTATGGTTAGGGTTAGGGTTAGGGTTTGCTCATGTAAGGGATGGTGTTCTTGTTAGATAAATTGTTTCATAATGTGACTACTATATTTTTATTCATCTTGCCATGGGTAGTTAATGATCATATTCTCTTATGTGTTAGGTATGAAAAGAATTGTTCATGTTCATCATGTGGACAAGGATGCATTTTTGAAAGGCAATATAGAACCAGACCCGAATGAGCTAGACATGGTGTTTGAACGTAGTCCAACCTACACCGAGGTCTTGAAGCAAGTTAGGATAGAATTGAAATGGATGGACCCAAGTGATATTGTTGAGTTGGAGGGAAAGACATAATGTGAGTTTGGGAATGCATGTCCGTTGGAAGACCATGCGTATCTCTTCCGAGGCCCGTTGGGTTGCATACAAGGAGGTGGTTGCGGAATCACTAGACAAGGCTCTTCAGCTATTTGCCACCAAGAAGGTTGATAGTTCGTTGCCTTTGGACTTGAACCGTTGTGCCTCCCCATTGGATTCTAGGAGTCCCCCACCCTTCAACCAAGAAGTATTGAGTGACCCTCCTTTAACCCAAACATTGAGCCCGATTTTGAAGTACCAAGATGAAGTATGGGAAGAGAACAATGATGATTATGGGCAAGATGAGAACGAGGTTGAGCTTCATGACAACAATGTTGGAGATTTGGAAAAATATATTGCGCAAGAGAACATGGACCGTGACATCCCCTATGCTCGAGGGTATGCATTGGACTCGGATGATGATGGTCCCAAAGTAGAACTTGATGAGGAGGGGTTCACGGCTACAGAGGCCAAAATCCACGATACCGTATTGGGGCGGGACCATCGAGTATCTTTATTTCATGATGTTAGTCTCGCGAATGAAGCCACGGTTGATGGAGGCAAGGGTGTAGTGCTTGGACCAAGGACAAGTTCTTACCGAGATGGTAATGAAGAGAATAATAGGATTACTCACGGAACGAGATTCAAGACCTTGCTAGAATTTAAGCAATGGATAAATGCCTTCTCGGTTAAGCATCATCGTCCTTACACGGTGGTGCACTCGGACTTGAAGAAGCATTATACGGTTAAATGTGAGCAGGATAGATGTCCTTGGATTGTGCGTGCAAGACCATTCAAGGGAGGTCCTGATTGGCACATACTATCAACTCATATGTGCTGAGGTAGGCGCTATGCCTCTGAACTGAATTCAGTTCAATTTAACCTCCAAATTTACAGAACAAATACACAGAGACATTCAGAAAGATATTCATACTGCCAAAACAGAGATATTCATAGTGGCAACACATAGTGCATAGATTAACTACTTCCGTCCACATAGTGCAATACAACTACATCATAGTGCCAACAAATAGTACAATAGTACTGCATCATCACATAGATCAACACATAGTGCATAGAACAACATCAACACATAGCACATACCACTAAGTGCATAGAACTACTTCCGTCCACGCGTTCTTGGGCGTCGACCCCTCCTCGGAGCCATCTTCTGTGTCACCGCCGCTTCTTCTTCTTCTTATTCTTCTTATTCTTCTTCTTCTTCTTCCTCTTCATCATCATCATACTCTAGACCCCTCATCCTCCTACTAGCTCTTGACCTCTGTGGCGGCTCGTCTTCGACAACATTAGCCTTCCCTTTGTTACGGAAGTCCTCCGGTGTCCACCGAGTGAACTCTTTCCTTGGCTTCAATAGGTAAGCGGAACGAATCCAGTATTCTTCCTCCATCTCATTCTCCATACGAGGCATCTACATGTACGAATGTATGCCTAAGGAAATGTACGGCAAACAAACCAAAGGCACTTAATGCAGTTAAGAAATGTACGATCGTCCCATACCTCATCCTCCGTACGAGCCGCCGAGGTGGCCTCTTCCTCTTCGTCATCCTCAAGATTAGCCGTTGGGTCAGAAATTGACTTGGACCTAGAATTTGACGGTGTTGTGTACTCGGGGTCGCGACAACCTAATAGGTTAGATAACCGGCGCATCTTTTGGGTCGTCCGCTGTAATAAAGTAAATGAGAAGTCAAAGCGTGTAGCACAACATGCCCTATAAGTACTGCTTTCATTTTCAACCATAGCTTGAGGAAGTTTTTAAGTATGCCTTCTGCCTTTTTTTCCCTTCGGCCAATCGTGGAGAATGTCCTCGGTTTCGTCAGCATGTTTCTTTATCACCTTTCGCTATGGAGTAAAGAACGCAAACATGTTAGGAAATAAAGCAATGGAAGGGCAAGTAACGTAATGGAAGGGCTAGGAAAACTTTACCGCAAAGTTGAGCGAGGAAGATATCGGGATTTCGTGCCCCTCCCTGACAAGCTTGTTGTATTCGTTGTAGGCAATCTCATCGAATACGCACGGTTCTTCTAATATTTCCTCCTCGTAAGACGACGGGCAAATGGAGACACGAGTATTTTCAAGAAACCAATGAAGGTAGTTGTTCCATGCAATTGGGCAATGAGCTCTTCCACTATTCCATTCTGTTTGCTGAGCCTGCTCCACAGATAGCAAGAACTCAATGACATACTTCCTATGATGGTGATCCCACTTCTTGATCTTTCTCTGCCTTTTCCTGTCCAACCTGCAGGACAACAAAGAAATTTGTTACTACAACCAAATAGAAGACGACGATGCAATTGAGGAAAAGGGTTCTGATGCTAACTTACCTATGAAGCTCCTTGTCGGTGTCCTTATATGCGAGAGGGTGAGCCTGGAACAACCCGAACTGCCTCATCACGCGGTGTGGAATATGGTACTCAACCGCCCAATTGCAAATTAATAGACAACACATGAGACAAAGATTCTTTTTCTCCAAACATTTTGGGTTAAGATCAAACCCGGGAGCAACACGAAAATCGTCCCCGTAACCATAAGGCTCCCACTCCACCTGCAACATATCACAAGAACATGTTTCTTGTAGATTTCTACTAGTGGGTAAAACACTCTAGGAAGTGATGTAAAGACACAAATTTACCTGCTCAGACGTAAGCGCATCGAACTTGTTCATGTACTTCATGTACATGGCATCAACATTGCTAGTCATCTCCGACACGACGTCCCACTTGTAAGCCCAAGTGGGTGAGCGTAGAGGGTGTCTCCCAAACTCTGGCCAAGGTAGGTAGCCCACCTCTTTCGGGCGACCTACTAGTAAATGTTCCCAGCTCCATACTGAGAGGAGAACCATAGCACCATATATTCCGGCGTTGGCGCTTGACCTACAACAAGCATCATCCAACTGCAAGTAAAGTAAAAATGTCAGCATATGATACATGTGGATTGGAAGTGTACAAAAGGCGGCGGCATGAACAAGCGATTACCTGCCGGTACAAGTAGGCAAGAGCCACCGAACCCTAGCTAATGTTGCTATGAAAGTGCGTTAGAGCCTTCAGCCACATCCACTGAGCAGTCCTACCTCCGCTATCAGCAAACAAAGTCCTGGAGAGGACATACCACACATACACACGAGCATGTGCCTCGATCACCTCAACCTCGGCTGGCTCCGGGCAGTGCGTAAAGTTCGCCACAATCCACGCGTATGTCGCGCCTGCTGGGACTCTATCTTTACTCTTGTCTTCAAGTTCTACAGGAGCCCTCCCAATAAGTAGCCGCATCTCATTGCGCCACCCGTCAGAATATGTGTTCATACACAAAGGGTTCCCAGCAATAGGATGCCCAAAGATCATGGAAACATCCTGAAGGGTGGGGGTGATCTCGCCAGTCCGGAGGTGGAAAGTGTGCGTCTCCGGCCTCCACCAGTTGACAAGTGCGGTGAGGGCAGCCGCGTTGAGGTTCGGTGTCGACCGGGTCACAAGCGTGATAAAAGGGAGGAGGCCTAGCTGCTAGATGTACGGAGTGTACCGCTCGTCGTACGGCATCTCACTCGAGGACGTGCCATGAGAGCGAATCTTCAGGGGGCCTAGCTTCTGCATACATACACGTCAAAATATTATGCTTCTTTAGGGATCCAACACAACTGAATCAATAGAAAAATTAAGACAAACAAGTCCAACATGGTTTTATTACCATATGCTTCTCCACCATCAAGTATGCACGGTGTTTTGTATCATAGTAATCATCAAGTAGCCACACCATCCTACAAATATATTCCAAATATCAATAAATATGTAAGTGATTCATCATATGTGACCATTGTTTCAATTTCTACAAGAAACTACAAAGGATATGGGAGCATATTATTCATACATTTATACAAATCCATATACAACCATCATCGGTGGCCATTGTTTTAGTTTCTACAAGTAACTACAATGGATATGGGAGCATATTATTAGAACATTTATACAAATCCTTATACAACCATCATATACAAATCAAATCAACAACACATTGTCATTTCCCAACAAATATAACTAACATACAACTACCAAATACCAAAAGACATGAACAAATCGGCCTATGCTCATGTTTCCATCTAAACCTAGGGTTCCAACCAAATAAGACTAAAATGTGCAAGATTTTTTGGATGAAAAAGAGGGGATCGAAGGAGAATACCTTGAGGGGAAGATTGGGTAGCAAATCCACGGAGAAATTCTTCAGATCTGTTGATTTTTAGTGGTGGATTTGAGAGGTGGAGAGAGAGGAACCGCCTGGATCTTCCTCTATTCCTAGCGGTTGGGGATGGAGTGGGTCGGGGTGGGGAGGGAGGCCGCGCGGCTGGCTCTATGTCTCAATGTGTAGCGCCTTTCACATAGGCGCTACACATTGGGGCATAGCGTCTAGGCGCTGCACGCCCAGGCTCAACACCCAGGCACTACTCGACCGAGTGGGGCCAGGGCGGGCCAGGCGCCCGCCACGCTGGCAGGGACCATAGCGCCTATGGCATAGGCGCTATCCTGTAGAGTGTAGCGCATAGCTGTTAGACGCTAAAAAAGGGTTAGTGTGTGTGAAATACTTTCGGCCATTTTGCGACTTTATTTTTGTAGGGATTATTTTTGTCCATTTTCGCCTGATTTCCGGCCGTTGCTGCGGCGGTTTCAGACTGACGCTGCACGTGCTGTTCCTCCTGGGTGTACGTATATATGGTATATTTTGCGTGACTTGTACTAGGAGTAGTATTTGTTTTGACTGCACCAAAGTCCTTGCGTGCGACGTTGAGCTGTTCGCCGGCAGCGCACCGCACCTCGATCGCTGTGGGCCTGTGGCCATAGCATGTGACAGGGCAGCATGGACTTTCTCTCGAGTCGCAGTCCCGGAAACAATTCGTGAGTCCGGTCTATGTCTTGTAGTGTGCCACGTTGGTTGTGTGTTCGTCATAAGGGGCGGTTTGGGTTTGGGTTTGAGTTTGGGTTTGGTTTTGGGTTTGTTGGGGGCCTGCGCCGGCCCAAGTCTTTGCTTACATCTCCATTGTCGCTACCAACGTAATACTTTTTTTTGTTACAGTCAAAGTCAGCAATTCCACACAGTTGCAGTGTGTTGTGTCACACTCACAAGTCACAACTAGGAAAGACTAAAGAGGCTATGCTCGGGCAACGATCGAGAAGCTAGCTATCAAGGTTTAACACACGACCGAGATTAGTGAGGAAAAGAGGCTAAGCTCGTCACCTGTTGGCCATCTAACTAACCCTCTAAGTGCAGCCCTGCCTGCGGTTTCACTAGCTAAAACTGCGAAAATGCTTCTTACGAAAGGATTCAACGCTGAATACTTATCCCAACCGTTGCATGTTATTGGGATCCGGATCTGGAGGACCAACCAACCAACCATCAACATTTTTTTTTTGCAGAGAGAAGATCCCGAACGACCGAGAGCTTGTATTACCACGGCAAAGGGTGAACTTTTATAGATATGACCTCACACAATAAGAAAAAAAAATTAGGTCCTGAGCTTTTACAACAAACACCCTAAAAAGGATCGCAGAAACACGATTGAATCCTTGCTTGACGCCGGCGACGACGAGCCTCCAGATGCGGCCACTCCATCTCTCACTGGTTACGGAACCACTTGGGAGAGGCGGAGCACGCACGGCCATGCCTAGGCTCAGAAATATCCTCGCAAAGAGGAAGAAAACGCCCTTGCAGCCACCACTGTAGAGCACGAGGGGGCCAACCCTCTAGCCATGAATAGCAGCGGCGACACGCCGACGCTTGGGATCCGCCGCAGGAGGCACAAGCTCCAGAAGCCTCCAAAGCCACCTGAGAGCTCCAATACGCATCGAGCTACCCGCATCCTCCCCCTCGCCGCCAAGGCCGGCCAGGAAGACTAGGGACACTTGAAACACATCAGAGCAGAGGTCGCGACGCTTGAAGGAGAGGAAGCCGCCCGCTCGCCACCAGGTCGTCGTCTCCTTCCTCCCGCCACCATGGCTAGCCAGAGGGAGACGGAAAGACGTCGAAGACGAGGTAGGCCACCACCCGACGCCGCGTACACACGCCATAGTGGCAACACCCTCGACGCCTCCAGATCCATGCATCACCAAAGCCACCATCGCAATCCCCTCGCCCCCACAGCCGGTCGGAGGGAGATGGAAGAACACGGTCCGGAAGGCCGTCCGCAACCCCTATTTTATTGCTGGATGTGGTGGTCATCGCCGTCAGCGGCTACTCCAACCAGAGGAGCAAGAACGCGAGGAGGACGAACCCTATAACCTTGATCTGGTCACCTCGATCTAGATCTCCACATGTGGGCAGAAGACCCACAACTAGCAAGTAGCTAAAACAATTAACCTTGTGTACTACGGCACCGCTCCCTGTCCATCTCCGGCCGGCTATTCCAGTGGAAAGGACCAGGGAGGGGCCAGGCTCCAACGGCGAGCTCTCGGGAAAGGAGGGAGGGCAACCATCAACTTTATTAGATTCCTTTCTTGAAATGTACTAGTAAAGTGAAATCGAGCTTAACTTTCACATAAAAATGCAAATTTAATTTTGTTTACATATTTTGACTTCCTCGCGACGAACTCTTCAAATAGAGTTTAATATTCAACCTATGTAAATTTATTTTAAACGTTTCCGTGACCTAAATCTATAAACAAAATGTTAAATATTTCTTGAATCTGTAAAGTTTCAACACCTTACGAATGTAGTTCTCTAGTAAACTGTGCTGAATCTATAAAATACCAACGGCTTATATGTGTAGTCTTGTGATAAATGATGGTACAGATTCTTTTTTATGTGAGACGTACATAAGCCTCATTGACTCGGATCTCAGCTAGCCTGGATGGCTAGGATTACTATCCGGCGCAGAATCTGTTCGTAAATCTCCGGGTCGGCTGAAACCGTCTTAACATGCGAACCTGACCGGGTCTCCTTCCTGCCTGCTGTCTCTGAAACAAGTCATCTGCGACCGTGCGTGCGTGCCTTTCCTACGAGGACTCTTCCTCGAGGCATCAGCTCCAGCTGGTTTTCTCCGTCTAACCGTGGTCTAAAATCTTCTAGAGCCCCTGGCCGGTGGGCACGGTCACAAACCGTGGAGGTAGCTAGTCACCCTCACGTGCAGTGCACATCAGGACCTGATTCTGCGTTGGAAACGAAACCGGATTTTCTCCGACCAGATCTAGGAGAGAGGACCGGATAGATGGCCAATGGGAACGTTTGGACCGCGCGCCCCAAGGTCCGGCTAGCTGCACGGGTCACGCGCTACGGAAACCTCCAGTCACGTTGACCCCGCGCGCTCCAGACCTCGTACGTTTCTCCGACCACATGCGATGCGACGTTCTAGAACCGGGCGCATGGGCGGAAATGTCACTTTTGCTCGGGTTGCGACCGTGGTTTTGCTGCTTTGACCGAGGATTACTAGTACTCCTAGTACTAGCTCGCTCGTGCTTCTTCAGTCTTCAGGGTCCAAAACAAGGTGAGGTACTGTATCATTATTCCCCACGGTGATTAATCGCTCCGTACAGACTTTATCAAACGTAGTACTACTACTTTTAGTCCGACAGGGTAAGCTTCATCGCTGGATCTCGATTTAGGACTTGTTACGTGCGGCTTTCATGCCGCAGTGTACTTTTCTTGTGATGCTTTTGTCATCCATGACATCACCGGCCGGCAACTAATGCTGGCTATTGGTCCCTTGCATAATAACACTTCCTAACCGACCAATGCCAAGTGCTATTATTCTTCGTACTACTGTAATGTGGTCGTGACTTACATTCTATGGTCTTCGGTACAATTGTAAATATAGTGAATAATGGATGCCCAAGACGAATCCTACATCACTACATGGCAACAAGGACTCCATCTACTCCCTCCGTTTTAAAATACAAAATGTTTTAGCTTTATGAAAAGACTGTATCTAGACTCTTCTTAGTGTATAGATTTATTTAGATTTAGAGAAAACCTACACACTAAAAGAGGTCTAGATATACTCCTTTCACAACGCTAAAACATCTTATATTTTAATACAGAGGGAGTACAAACGAAAAATCAAAGCCTGCTAAACCTCGCGGTGGTTTTTTTCCCTTCCAAGATGCTTTGCGCAGACAATGGCCCAGAAAGCGGTCTCACATTTGATTCTAGCCACGACGGTATGGTGGCGGAGAAATGCGAAAAAACTTACTACTAGTATTACCGACATTAGAAAATGAGGTAGAGCACCACGCCTTGCTCAGAATGCAGACCTTGCTGTTATCCATTGAAAAAGAACTAGCGGGTAAGCGTCCTTCGCCGTGTCGTCTGCATTTTGTTTTGGCACATCATAGACAGCTATGTAGTAGCTTTGAGAATATCCTTGAAGAAGAACATATTCTGAAATGCATGTGCCGCACACAAGTACGAAACATAGAAAGGATTCCCAATGTGGAAAAATAGAGGGCAAATATATATAGAACCCTGGTTGCAGACTTTCCAGCATCTAGATAATATTAATACAAATCATACAATAAACTTAGTTATACTGCTAATTCGTAAGTTGTGGCATAGTTTTAGCCAACTTGACAACACAACCAAGTTATAAAACGATGACAACACATGTGGACACTACAACGGAGTTCAACGTAGTACTTCGGTTCATAAAATACTAATGGTTGATTCACTAACCACGATAACTAAGATACACTTCGGTTCAAGATCCTATCACTTCGAGAAGGCGGCTTACTAAATGTGGTCTGGCGTCTTCTCGCACCCAACTAAATATGGTCAGGCGTCTTCTTGCACCCTTCACGACCGAAAATGGACACATTCGAACCGAGTTGCCGGGGCCAAATGAGCCAGGTTTTGCCTTCAGCCATACCATTCACCCTAGCAAAGTTGTCCCACCTGCAGTCAAGGTACGTGCGGTCCCTCCACTCCATGAGATGAACGTGCCAGACATTGCCGATCATAATCTTTTGCAGGAACGGGCCATATTTAGCTCTCATGTGCGAGTGTGGTCTATCTTTTTTTTTCGAAATTTCACCGATCTATTAATAATCATCAACAGCAATACAACGTTTTGTCCTACAAGTAATAAAAATTACAAATAGGGCAATGGACCACCTAGCGACGACTACAAACATTGGCATGAGCCGAAGACGCGCCGCCGTCCTCGTCCCTCCATCACCGGAGTCGGACAAAGCTTGTCGTAGTAGAGCTTCTTGTAGTAGACAGACGGGGAGTCGTCGTGCTAAGATCCTAAAGGACCAGGGCAGCAGAGCAGCAACCATCGCGGAATTACACGGTAGGGCTGCGGTAGCTGACGTCTCCTCTAGTGCCTTGGGGGGGAGGGGGGCTCTGCTAGGGGGGCGTCTGGTCGTAGCCGTTACATGTGGGCTATTCCCAATGCCAGAGGAAGATGCTATGTTGTAGGTCTGGCTCTAGCCCGAGCTCCAGGGATGGTGGTTTCCGGTTTGGGTGAAAGCTTTGCAGGACCTTGGTCCCTGCTGACGACGATGACGCGTTCTTGCGCCATTCACCTTCTTGGAGGCGTCGCCGCAAGACCCCCCTCCCCCTCCCCCTCCTCTGGCTCCTCAGATTCTACTAGGTTGTTGATCCGGCATTGAGTTCCCCATGGGATACAGTCTCGGTGTGGTGGAGGCATGTTGGTACGGACTTGGTCGAGATTTATGCGGTGCATCAGAAGACAAGGCTACCTAATCTTAGACCAAGCTGGCGCTCTGGCTTGACGTTTTCTATGTTGTCTTTTGTTGCGCTTTGTGGTGGGTGCTTTGGACGCGTGTGTGTTGTAACTCCTAACCCGTTGTTGGTTTCGTTAATTTAAAACTGGACTCATTTCGCCCCTTCCGTGTAAAAAGATGACCATGACTCACTGCAGCCCTGTACTCGAGACACGGCCGGGCTGTTCCAGCTGACTTCGGGCCGTCCGTCCGTTACTGTGGAGGTTTCCAACTGACGATGCCCTTTGTTCCTTCTGGTGGTATATAGTAGAGTCGTATATTTTTCGTGACTTGTGTTGTTTGACTGCACCCATGTTGAGGCCAAGTCTTGGCACTTTTGGCACATAATTGGCAGCACGTCCGCCAGTCGGTGTTGCGTGCGAGTGCAACGTTCGATCAAGCGCTGTTCGCTGGCAGAGCGCCTCGCTCGCTGCAAGGTTGACATTCGCCGCAGCATGCATGTGGCATGCAGCATGGACTTTGTTTTTTTTTTTTTTTGCGGGCAATGCAGCATGGACTTTCGGTCGAGTCTCGGAAACAATTCGTGAATCTGGTACAGTATGTGTCTTGTAGTGTGCCATACTCGTTGAGATCCTATCCTACACCCTACGACCCTACCTAATGGCAAGGTTATTATTGGTTGTGTGTGTTCACTTCATCATCATGGGTGGTTTGGCCTATTGGGACCTCCGCCCAAGTCTTTGCGTACGTCTTCGTCGTCGCTGTCTACGTCCTTTCTTTTATTAGTTCAAAAAAAGAAGTGCGAGAGTTTAGGCTTGAATTTGTTTCTCGTGTTAGCGGTGTGCTCCTAGTAAAAGAGGCGATTGCTCCCTCAAAGCATCGTCACCTGCTGCAAAGTAGTAATTGCAGCCCGCCTGCGGTTTCGCTAGCGGAAACCGTTTCAGCATGCGAACCGGGGTCTCCTCCATGGTTGCCTGCTGTCTCTAGAGCAAGTCATCTGCGACGGTGCGTGCGTGCGTGCTTTTCCGACGACGCGACGATTCTTCCTGGTGTTCTCCATCTAAATCTTCTGGGGCACCCGCCGGCACAGTCACAAACGATGGATCCCTCCCTGACGACTTTCTCCGGATGCACCGGCCGGACTTGCCGTAACCGGATCAAACCGCGGGAGGTAGCTAGCCAGTCCTCCTCAGTCCTCACCTCACGTGCACATCACGACCTGATCGATTCTGCGTCGATCGGAAGCGAAAACGATCCATCTCCATCTCCGCACGTCGGTGCCGCGTGCTACGACCCTCTCCCTCTCGTTTCTCGGACCACCTACGTTGTTCTGGAACCGGGCGGCCGGGGTCCTGCGCGCATGACTGGAAACGCTACACCATGACTTTCGCTCGGGTTGCGACCGCGGTTTTCTAGCTATAGCTAGTCCCTGGAAACGCTACACCATGACTGGACACGGTGGCCGGTGGGCTGTTGTTCCCTTTTTGCTACTTTGACCGACGAGCGACGACTACTATTACCAACTCGCTAGTGCTTCTTCTTCAGGGTCCAAAACAGGGAGGGGTACCATGCATTATTATGCCCCACGGTAAACTAATTGCTCCGTACAGGCTTTATCAAACGTTCTACTTTTAGTCCGACAAAGGTAAGCTTCATCCATCGCTGGAACGATTTAGGACTTTGTCTCGAGCTGCTACGAGCGGCTGTCATGCCGCAGTGTACTCTTCCTGTGATGTTTTTGTCATCCATGACATCACCAGCAACCAATGCTGGCTATTGGTCCCTTGCATAATAACACTTCCTAACCGACCAATACCAAAGTGCTATTCTTCTTCATACTAATGTGGTCGATCGTGGTTTACTTTCTACGGTCTTCGGTACAATCGTTAATACAGTGAATGCATGTTCAAGACGACCCCTACACCATTACTATACTTCCGTATGCCATATGAACACTAAGGGGATAAGGATTAAAGTTTTATTCACAGTAGTTGATTAAGAAGAGTTCAGAGTAGATGAGGCATCATGTACTACATGGCAGCGACGACCCCATCTACAAACGAAAAATCAAAGTCATGCGGTGGGTTTTTCTTTTCCAAGATGATGCTTTGCGCAGACAATGGCCCGTAAAGCGGTCTCACATTTGATTCTAGCCACGACGGCATGGTCGAGAAATGCGAAGAACATACTACTACTAGTTGTTTCCGACCCAGGTTTGTAGCATAGCTGGAGACACGCAGACAGTCTCCCTCCTCTCGCCCCCTGTGTGGCGACGAGGGCAAACCCTAACCGCCGCCGCCTTAGCCTCCCCCAAACTCTCCTCCCTCCTCTCTCCCCCGCTGCCAACAAGGTCGTGGCCAGGCAAATCCTGGGCACGGCCGGCGGCGGGATGGGGGGTATCTCTCGTCTTCCCTGACGTAGATCGGCGGCGTGGGACGCCAATTCTCGTTGCGGATGGGGTGCACGTTGGGCACCTCAGCGGCGTGGCATCTCTGGCGTGCGGTGAATGCGACATGGCCGGAGGAGCAGCGACGTGCCGGACGGCGATCTAGTGCCCCTCGTCCCTCTACCCAAGAAAACTCCGGGGGAAACCATAGATCCCGAGGGATCGAGCGATGGTGGTGTCCAGTGCATCATTCCCCGCTTGAGGGCATCGCTTTTAGAGTTCTCACCGGCTGTAGGGATCAGCGGAGGCCCTGGGTTTGGCGGAGCTGGTCATCTTCTCCGTCGAAGGTGGCCGGCTTGCGGCTGGTTTGGCAGATCTCTCGATCAGTCTTCTAGTCCCAGTAGTGAGGCGGGGAGACATAGGTGCCGGTGAAAACCGAGCCATTGGCAGGTGATGGCGGCATTACCACGTCGTTACCTTGATGAAGGCATCGCCGTGCACCTTGTGTCGACCTCAATCATGCTACTCCGGGGAAACCCTAAGATCTTCGGGTCGGGCGATGGCGGTGCCGTGGTGTCGGTATCGCGTTCTCTCCTGGGAGCATCACCTGTGGAGCAGCGTTGGACAGGAGCGGTAGGAGGGTGGAGCGGCTAGCGCATGGGGGGTGGTGCTGCTTGGCACCGAGGTGGTGTCGGTGGCTGGTGTGGCAAGAGTCTGCGCATTGATCTACATGCTGACGACGGGTTGGTGGAAGATTTTTTAAGGCGGCAACATTCGGAGCGTGTGTGTAGGCGCAACTCCATGGATATGTTGTGCGGTTCTAGGACTACTTTCACTTGAGTTCGTGTCGCCGTGCCAAGGCACTCCAGCTTCTCTTGGCGAGTGGCAACAGTGTGGGTGACCATGGGGAGTCAAAGCAGGTAGATAGGGGTTTGATAGATCTTATTGGGAAGCTGGCGATACAATTATCATTTTTGCTTAGTGTTTAACTTTGGTGGTTCCGGTTTGTATGATATTTGTAATGACCTTTGCTTAATAATATGGTTCTAATAATAAATAAAGGTTGTGTGCATCGCTTGATGCAGAGGCCGGGACTCTGCTCCCCATTTCCAAAAAAAAATGGTTTGTAGCATAGCTTGTCCACCAAGCTTTGATTGAAGAGACATCCTACTAATACTCCAAGAGCGTGTTTAGTTGCCCACGGAGGGGTTTCCCACACCCATCGAAAGAAATAAGTATGTTTCCTATGTCGCGGCGTTCCATGGCTTTGGTTGAAACGGGTCTTATAACACCCCAAATTCTGGCTCCATAGAAATGCTAACATAGGTATGCCCAATGGGCACCTACTAATTGCCTACCTCGTGTGGCATCCCGCAAAAAAAACCACTACTAGAAAACCGCGTTATTTTTGTGCATTGCATCGTCATGACCGCATGCTCATGTCATCATGCCACATTGCATTTGAGCATCGTCATGTCATCATGCATGGTTTGTCTAAAACTATTTTCTAAAAGCCTATATTTGTTTTCTAGATATTCCCCGTCTTTATTTCAAATTAAAAACCCCGGTCTTTTGTGGATCTTTTATTTGTCTAAACTATTTTACAAAAGAATTTTCCAAACTAAATAAAAATATAAACTATTTTTACCTAGGGAGGCCGCCACCGGCCAGGCCCAAAGGCCCAGCTGGCAGCAGCCTACTACCCAGAGAAAAACCCTAAAAACTAAACTCAAACCCTACCCTATCCATTCGCCAGCCACCTACCCCCTCCTCCATCTTCCCCCCCAGCCGCCAAACTCCCGCCCAATGCCACCCCTGGCCGGATTCCCGCCTACACCCCGCCACCTCACCAACCCCACCCCACCTGGAATCCACCCTGCACGCACTCCCTCACCACACACACCCAGCCAGCCCACCACTCCCCACCGACGCGTCCGCGAGCCACACGCCAACCACCGCCCCCGTACACGACCCGTCCCACGTGGGTCCCACCTGGCTCCCACTCCCCACCGAGTCAGTCCTGTTTCCCCACCTACCAACTCCCTCTCCTTTCCCCTCATCCCCGCATCCTCCACCGACATCATCCCCACCATCTCCGTCGCCGGCCACCTCCTGTCCGACCCCACCCTGGCCGCCCTCCGCGGGCCGCCGGCCTTTGTGCCTCGCCGAGCCCCACGGCCTTTGTCCTTCCTCGACCCCAGGCGCCGCCATCTCTCCCCGGCCGCACCATCCCCGCTCGCAGCAAGCTCGCTCCGCTGCCGGCCCGCTTCGGTGATCTCCGCCTCACCGTCGTTGCTCCTCCCGCTGCTCTCAGGCTCGCGCAGGCACCGCCGCCTCAGCCACCCGAGTCGGCCGCCTCTCCTCGCTCGGCCGTGGCCAGCACCCCGCCGCCGCGGGCCCGTCTCCCGCGCCTTGCCCGAGCGCCATTGCCGCCACTGGCCGCCGCCTCTGCTTCAACCCAGGCGCCACCGTCGGCATGCCCTCTCCCTCGACCAGGCCGCCGCTGTCGCCAGCACCTCGCCGGGGATTTCCGATGACCCCTGTCGCTCCTCTGCTGCCAGTGACCGCTGCGCCATCCCTGAAAATCCCCTCGTCACCGCGCCCTCTCGTCGCTGTCTGACCTCGAGCTCGCCTACCGGCTTGCCGACCCCGTGCCCTTACAGCCCCTGTTCCGGCCATATGTGGCTGTCATGCTGAAGCTTTGATGAGAAACAGTGGCTAGTCGATGGTAAGGTGGTGATGTGATGATGGTGTTGCCCATGTGGTGATGTACCTGCGGATGGGTGTTGTATGTGTATTCTGACGCTGATAAGATGGTTCTTCGAGGCTGATAAAATCGTGAAGATGTGGCCACTCCCTCGGATCAACCTCTCGGCAAGATCTTCAAAGGATAATTGTTCCGAGAGCAAGTTCTCCTACAATTGCCGGTTGAATCCCATTGTAGCACCCCAATTGTCTAACAATTGTAATGATACTTGTCCTAGTAAGATTTTGGCTACTCCATAGATATTATTGTTGCATCATAATTATATCATGCTCATGTCATCATGCCACCTTGCATTTGAGCATCATATAAAACTCCTTTTCTTTTGGTTCTTCTCTCACATGCATTATTAATTGTATTTGCTTCTTGATATTATATTTGGCTATAGATATATTGTTCAAATGCCCAAGTTGAGTTGGGGGCATATCTTTTATTTCCATTCCACCACCTTTCTTTCTATCACTTTATAATTCCACCATCCTACTAGATCATGAGCTTGTTTGTTTTTATTTGGGGTTTCATTTAGCTCATGGGCAATAGGGTGGATCTAGTCCCTTAATTCTTTTGCATGGTTTTATTCCACTTCTTGGAAATGCAAAAGATTAATGCCATCATATTAATATTGTTTTCACAAAATAATTCATGGCATTATTATTTTGCATGGGCCATGCACATTTCTCCACCACCTTTTTGCTCCTTTGGTTTTTCCTTTATTTTAAGTGGATCTTTACTTCATGGGTCATCTCTTTTCCTTCCACCATTCCAAATCCTCCTTCTTTTCTTTTATTTTATTTCTTTCTCATGTATGATCATATGTGGCCTTTTACACCCTTTTTCTTTTCTTCCTCTTTTCTTTCTAGTTTCTTCTCCACACTAGTCCATGCAAGACCAAGCCCTTTTAGTTCTTCTTGGATTAGCCTCATACACCAAAATTCCCATCTAAGTACTTAAAAATAATCAAACTTAATAAATTCCTTTATTCTTCCCATAACCCTAATTTCTACTCACTCTCTCTCTCTCTCTAGCTTGGCCTCCATGCCAAGCCCCTCTCTCCACCTGGCCACCCTCTCTCTACCTGACCCACCACCCCAGCCTCTCCTCTCTCTAACCTAGCTCACCCAAACCCTAACCCTAGCTAAACCTAACCCGAGGCCACCATCTAACCTAACCCGAGCTAGTCCCTCCCTCTCTTCTCTCCCTCATGCCAGCCCCACCCTGCAGCCTCACTGCCTCGCCCTGGACGCCCCCCAGCCAGCTAGCCGAGCACGTGCTCGAGGAAGGAGAAGAAAAAGGTGGCACGAGGCCACCTTTATCTTGCCGTGCCCCAGCTGCCCTCCTTCCCCTCTCCCTCCTTTCCCCTCTCCCACGCCTCCTCTGGCCTCTCCAGATCTGCCTCGAGACGCCCTCCTCTTCTCCTTCTTCCTCCCCGACGACTGCCACCTGCCGCCGGTCGTCGCCAGGTCCACCTCGCCCCAGTCGATCCCGCCGTGCTGCTTGACCTGGAGGTGGCCTGGGAGACCGAGAACGCCCTACTGCACCACCCCGACCGCGCCTAAGCGAAGGAGAAGCCTCCCGTTCCGCCAGATCCTTGCCGCCCGACGCGAAACCCTAATCGCCGGAGCACCTGCCTCACCGACGATCCGCCGCTCCTCGCTCCGATCCAAGCCCACCAGCGAGCCCGCAGTGAGCATCTCCACCTCCCTGACAACCTCCGCCTCGCCGTACCGCCATAGAGCCGCCGATCTTTTCATCGAACAGTCACCGTGCGCCAGAGCTCGCCGTCTTCTGTAGGTTTTCCGCGCCGCGCAAGCCCTATCTAGTCTCCCGCTACCCTCTTGACAGCTACCCGAGCCAGCCGCACTGGCTAGACCCCTCCGCGCGCATGCCCTCGTCCCCGGTTCGAGTCCCCGCCCCGCGCCGCGCGCCGGATTTGCATCAGACGCGCGAAGACGATAAACAGTACGGGCCCGTTGTCATTTTCTAAAAAGCCCCCCACCTTTTTATTTTCCTCAACCCGCGGTATCGGCTGGCCCACTAGTCAGCCGCCTTGTCAGTTTTACCGAAACCCCCTCGGCTTTTCCCGGCCGCAACCCGCGGTCCAGCCGGCGACCCACCTGTCAGCCCTGACAGCCTCACGCTGGCACGTGGCCCCTGCGCCAGTTGGCCCCGCCTGTCAGCGTCCGTGGCTAGCCCAGTCCGCGTGCAAAACGCGTTTTCTCACGCGCGTGGCCCCAGTCCGCGGTGTCCCCACCTGTCATTGTCTGGGGTCAATTTTTCCTGGGTATAAAAAGTATTTCCCTGAGTCTGTTTTTATTCAAATCTTTTCAAATTAATTTAAATTCAAATTCTTTTCAGATTCAAATCATTTTTGAAATACAAATCCAAATAATACATGTAATATATGTTTTGGAATCAGAAAAATGTGAGGAATTCAAATATGCCCTTCAAAATATATTTTGAACACTTTAAAATTTCGAGATGATTAAAATTACACGAAAATGCCATTTTCCTTATTTAATTAATAACTTTTGTTTTAGAATTCCAAATTTAACAAATAACATGTCTAAATCGATCAGCGCGATGAGCCCGTTCTATTTATGCAATCCTTGTTCTGAATTGAAGCATGCATCATGTTGTCATTTAAAATCTGAACCGTTTATGACAATAAAACTTGGGCAAATAAATAATAAAGTGCTTTATTTCTTGTATCCACACCTCACCTTTGCCATGCTACTTAAATGCCATGCAACTTGTGCATCATTCATCATGGCATGCTTGTTTGCTTGTCGCATTTTAATTCATATGCTTGTGCACTCTATTTATGTTGGCCCTTGTTTGTTTGGTTCTTCTTCGAATAGACGCCCAGCAGGAGAATTACCAGGAATCCCAGGAGTATTACCCAGATCCATCTCTCGCTTCAACTGAGCTGCCAGGCAAGCACTACCACATGCTTGCATACATACAGTACCTATTGCCTCTATCTTATTCTTGCATCATTGAGTCGCGATTGCATTAAATTGAATCCCAAGTACTGCATAGCCTTTACTTTTAAACCACATTAAGCTTGTTCCGGTCCCATGAGCCATTACTACAGGAGTTGTTTGAGCCATGCGAGTCGTAGAAAAGCATGAGTAGGGTATGTGAGTGTCTGATGGATAATGAGGTACCTAAACAACATAACCTGAGTAGTAATGGGATAACTAATGAAAGAGGCACCGGTGAGCAATATCTGCTATTTGGTTTTTCATGCTCACTTGTGTCCCGTAGGACCCCGAGTACTTGATTCCTGTTCCTGGACTATTCGCACTATCCACATCCGGGAGGCCTTATGGACCCCCCTGAGCCAGAGCTTGATTCATTCTTATTTCTTGGGGCCACAATTAGTTTGGGGCTTTATTACTATTCTGTACTTATGCCATGCTACTGCTTTATTTAAGATTGTGCGAGGAGCACCTGTACTGTTTTGGACCGTGGAATGTTTTCGCGGTATCGACAAGCCCAGTCACAATTTCGGGTTCCCAGTCGTTTACAACCATTGACACAAACCTTGGGTCCGTCTCGGAGCCGGCCAGCTTCGTTGTGGGTAGCTTAATGGGGTGGCCCCTTGAATTATTTCTGAATCCTGTGACTGCTTTGTCGTGAATGTCTCATTGGGTTTTGATTTGGTTTTTCCGAGGTTGATCGAGTGTGTGTTGCTATTCGTGCACCCATGCAGGGTAAATCTTTCTGAAAGCCGTGTCCGCGGTTATGGACGACTTGGAGCACAGTTTCTCGATCATAGACAAGTACAACTAAAGTACCGCTTTTAAATTGACTAAGTACTTGACTAGTAAATAGTGCAATACTCATGGAATGGTTAATAAAACTGCCAACGGATGATGGGGGTTGTTCGTCCGCTTCCTCGTTGGTAAGCGAGGAGGAGGATGGATCTGTTAATGATACTGTTATAACTGTTGTTCTTAATTCACGTACTTCCGTCTATCATTGGTTAGGCGGAAGGTTAGCGAGTCTATAGAATTGTTAGGTATTATCTTTTGCTGCAATTGCGTCACCCCAGGTTGTGTCCCCTTTAGTGGCATAAAGTCTTGCTGAGTACCCCTAGGGTCTCACACGATAAATTGTTTGATTCGGATGAACAGGTGTACCCGCAAGATGGCTACTGGGTGGAAGAGACAGAGGATGTTGGCAACGATCATTCGGTGTAGAGTGGGCGGGATGTGTTTATTTAAGGGGCATCTTATGCCAATTTGCTTCTTATCCGTACTCGGATCTTGTTTTCCGCTTCCGCCTGATACTCTGATGTGTGATGTATGAGGAGCTATCCTAAATTATTATATCTATCTAGGATGTTTGGGTCTTGCCGTATGGCGTTGCACTATTTCTATTTCTTTTAGATGGAATGGCTCTGATGTACTGTTGTATGTGGCTTGCATACATACTCACTTGTGTATGTAGTTGATCCCTTCGCCTGCCGATTACGCCGCTCGTTCTTGTCCCGTTGTTTGAAAGTGGTTAGGACGGCCGAAAGGTCTACCGTGAGTGGCCCTGGGCCCCACCGTACTATTTTAACCACTTTCGTTTATCCAGGCATTAACTAAGAGCGTAATTCACCGAGGTAGTTACACCCATGAATCGTGCAAGGGCCGACGCCATTCCGAAGACCTCGGCGCGCCAAGTTCTTCCTCTCGGAGCTGGCCGGATCGCCTTCGCGGACCCAGAGAATCCCCGATCATGGACGACAAGGCCAAGGCCCGAACCCGAAGACCGCCAAAATCTACTTCATGGATCTAAAGACCGATCCCGCCGAGCACGAACCCCGTCGAACCCTCGGAACCCCAAGATCTTCGACCCTACATGTGTGAACCTTTTCCCGAGCCCCTATTTTATAAATGCTATATATAAAACTTGTTGCATATTAATTCTTCATCTCGCATGCATATCATGTGGGTTGGGGGCATTATGCCGATTCACCTCATAATTAAATATGGAGTGTTTATGGGGGATATTCTAGTCTTATTCAGGACTCCATTTAAATTGGTGTAGCGAACCGATGCCATGTTTTGTCTTGCTGATCCAACATTTAATTTGTGGGGTTTCTAAATAACTTGAACCGTTTAATTAATTGGCGGGACCCCGGTTCCACTTAATACTACCTAATTGCACCGCATCTGTGCCATGCCATGCATCATATCATAAGCATGCCGGATCTTCTGCCGTAGTACTAAATATTGCATTCGGTGTTTTTTGATAGATAGTCGGCCTTGTGAGTCGTAGTTGCTTGCTTTTGTGTTGCTTCGCATTGTTGTTGTTCCACCGTTGACGGCAAGTTGGCACATGATAAATGGTGGAGATGTTTAATGGTGGAGATGATCATGACTTTAAATACAACTATTAAATTGCTAGATATAACTAATGCAGAGGCATCGGTGGGCAATAGATGTTATTTGGTTCTTCCACGCTCACTTGTGTCCCGTAGGACCCCGAGTACTTGATACATGTTCCTTGACTATTCGCACTATCCACATCCGGGAGACCCTATGAGATCCCCCTGAGCCAGAGCTTGATTCATTTCTATTTCTTGGGGCCACAAACTAGTTTGGGGCTTTATTACTATCCTGTACTTATGCCATGCTTTACTGGTTTATTTAAGATTGTGCGTGGAGCACCTGTACTATTTTGGATCGCGCCACGTTTTCGCGGTATCGACAAGCCCAGTCACACTTTCGGGTTCCCAGTCGTTTACAGCCGTCGTCGCAAACTCTGGGTCTGTTCCGGAGCCGGCCAACTTCGTTGCGGGTAGCTTAGTGGGGTGGCCCCCTGAAATATTTATGAATCCCGTGATTGCTTTGTCGTTAAAGCCTCGTTGGGTTTTGAGTTGGTTTTTCCGAGGTTGATCGAGTGTGTGTTGCTATTTGTGCACCCCTGCAGGGTAAAACTTTCTGAAAGCTGTGTCCGCGGTTATGGACGACTTGGAGCACAGTATCTCGATCATAGACAAGCATAACTAAAGTAGTGCTATAAATTTGACTTAATATGTGACTAGTAATCAGATTCAACTATAATGGAATGAAATAAAAGTGCCAACAACTGCTGGGTTTTGGGATTCCTGAGGACAATTATATCTGACTAGTAAATGTTCCAACTATAACTGAATGGTTAACTAAAACTGCACACCACTTATGCTATCAGGATGACTCATTCTATCTATATCTGACTAGTAAGTGCTGCAACTATAATGGAATGAATAAAACTGCCAACTGTGTGAGTTCCTTGGTTTGACTTCCTCGTTTGGTCTCGAGGGGGAATACCAGGATGGGTATGATTGGTGTTCATATCAGGTTGGTCCCGAATAGGTCTTTCTTATCGCCCTCTAATAGCCGACAGTGGTTTCGAGTCTCTATAGGTTGTTTAGTGCATGCTGCGCTGCCGCTTCTGTCCACCATACGTATGTAGGCGAGAACCGCCGAATTCTAGCATCACCGTGTACTGGCCTCAGTACTGACGCTCCTCTTTTTCCTTTGCCCTTTGTCGGCACCCCTTTTGTTTAAGCCGGTTTGAGATCGCCGTCGTTAGCAGGGTTACCCTTCCGGCTTGGCCTGGGCAGGGTTACGGACGCCATTGGTTATCCTTCAGGGCTCTTAGCCTAATTTGCTTCTTGTCTGTACTCGGACGTTGTATAGATTTCGAGGTGATTTGGATCTTTGTATTGTATATCTGTACTCTTGACTCGTTGAGTCGCTGTTGTATATATATTTGTTCTTTGGGTCCCATCGAGGGCTGTTGTGTAATGGTATTACTTTGTTTTCCACCCGCACGAAAGTGCCTGGTGGGCGTCCTTGAATCGTTTCTATGCGGGTTTGGTGGAAAGAGCTAAAACTTGCATAGGGCCGATTCGAGGGTGTTACAGAGTGGTATCAGAGCCAGGTTTCGATCCTGGGACCTGTGGGTTATGGGCCCACCATGCTTAACACCCTCAAATCGGCCCTATGCAAGTTTTAGCGCTTCCCGCCAAACCCGCATAGAAACGATTCAAGGACGCCTACCAGGCACTTTCGTGCGGGTGGAAAACGAAGTAATACCATTACACATTAGTCCACGATGGAACCCACAGAATATATTTATACAACAACGACTCCATGAGTCAAGAATACAGATATACTATACAAAGATTCAAATCACCTTGAAACGATAGAGCGCCCGACTACGGACAAGATGCAAATGGGGCTAAGAGCCCTGAAGAATAACCAATGGCGTCCATAACCCTGCCAAGGCAAGCCGGAAGGGTAACCCTGCTAACGACGTCGATCTCAAACCTGCTAAAACAAAGGGGTGCCGACAAAGGGCAAAGGAAAAATAGGAGCGTCAGTACTGAGGCCAGTGCACGGCGAGGCTAGAATTCGGCGGCTCTCGCCTACATAGGTATGGTGGACTGAAGCGGCAGCGCAGCATGCACTAAACAACCTATAGAGACTCGGTATCACTGGCGGCTATTAGAGAGGGGTAAGAAAGACCTATTCGGATCCTACCTGATACTAACACCAAACATATCCATCCTGGTATTTCCCCCTTGAGACCAAACGAGGAAGTCGGACCAAGGAACTCACACAGTTGGCAGTTTTACTCATTCCATTATAGTTGCAGCATTTACTAGTCAGATGTATAGCATGAGTCATCCTAAAGCATAAATAGTGGGCAGTTTTAGTTAACATTCCGTTGTAATTGGAATATTTACTAGTCAGATATAATTGTCCCGAGGAATCCCAAAACCCAGCAATTGTTGGCACTTTTATCATATTCCATTGGACTTGCAATACTTACTAGGCAGGTACAACATGTCACAGATCACCACATATCCACTAGTTGTTGGCATTTTTAATATCCATTCCGTTATAGTGAGGCTGATTACTACTCACATATTAAGTCAAATTTATAGCACTACTTTAGTTATGCTTGTCTATGATCGAGATACTGTGCTCCAAGTCGTCCAGTACCGCGGACACGGCTTTTAGAAAGTTTTACCCTGCAGGGGTGCACAAATAGCAACACACACTCGATCAACCTCGGAAAAACCAACTCAAAACCCAACGAGGCTTTCACGACAAAGCGATCACAGGATTCATAAAATATTTCAAGGGGCCACCCCACTAAGCTACCCGCAACGAAGTTGGCCGGCTCCGGAACAGACCCAGGGTTTGCGACGATGGCTGTAAACGACTGGGAACCCGAAAGTGTGACTAGGCTTGTCGATACCGCGAAAACGTGGCGCGATCCAAAACAGTACAGGTGCTCCACGCACAATCTTAAATAAAGCAGTAAAGCATGGCATAAGTACAGGATAGTAATAAAGCCCCAAACTAGTTTGTGGCCCCAAGAAATAGAAATGAATCAAGCTCTGGCTCAGGGGGATCTCATAGGGTCTCCTGGATGTGGATAGTGCGAATAGTCAAGGAACAGGTATCAAGTACTCAAGGTCCTACAGGACACAAGTGAGCGTGGAAGAACCAAATAACATCTATTGCCCACCGATGCCTCTGCATTAGTTATATCTAGCAATTTAATAGTTGTATTTAAAGTCATGATCATCTCCACCATTAAACATCTCCACCATTTATCATGTGCCAACTTGCCGTCAACGGTGGAACAACAACAATGCGAAGCAACACAAAAGCAAGCAACTACGACTCACAAGGCCGACTATCTATCAAAAAACAGGCAATAGGATGTGTCCCTGGCAATATAGAGGCTGCAAGGTGTATAAATGGTGCACGGAAACTAAAGCATCGCGACACAGATAGCAATAGATCAATAGGAGGAAATAAAGACAATAAACACAAAATAGGTAGAAAGGGGGAGAATGCTCGCCTGGGAAACACTGCCGACGGATCATATCCGGAGAACTTGTCGACACTCGCATCAACTCATCGGCCTAATCCGCGAAGAAGCAAACACTAGAAGAAACATCGGATGCAATATTTAATACTACGGCAGAAGATCTGGCATGCTTATGATATGATGCATGGCATGGCACAGATGCGGTGCAATTAGGCAGTATTAAGCGGAACCGGGGTCCCGACAATTAATTAAACGTTTCAAGTTATTTAGAAACCCCACGAATTAAATGTTGGATCAGCAAGACAAAACATGGCATCGGTTCGCTACACCAATTTAAATGGAGTCCGGAATAAGATTAGAATATCCTGCATAAACACTCTATATTTAATTATGAGGTGAATCGGCATAATGCCCCCAACCCACATGATATGCATGCGAGATGAACAATTAATATGCAACAAGTTTTATATATAGCATTTATAAAATAGGGGCTCGGGAAAAGGTTCACACATGTAGGGTCGAAGATCTTGGGGTTCCGAGGGTTCGAAGGGGTTCGGGCTCGGCGGGATCGGTCTTCAGATCCATGAAGTAGATCTTGGCGGTCTTCGGGTTCGGGCATTGGCCTTGTCGTCCATGATCGGGGATTCGCCGGGACCGCGAAGGCGATCCGGCCAGCTCCGAGAGGAAGAACTTGGCGCGTCGGGGTCTTCGGAATGGCGTCGGCCCTTGCACGATTCATGGGATTCAACCGGCAATTGTAGGAGAACTTGCTCTCGAAACAATTATCCTTGGAAGATCTTGCCGAGAGGTTGATCCGAGGGAGTGGCCACATCTTCACGATTTTATCAGCCTCGAAGAACCATCTTATCAGCGTCAGAATACACATACAACACCCATCCGCAGGTGCATCACCACATGGGCAACACCATCATCACAGCACCACCTTACCATCGACTAGCCGCCGTTTCTCATCAAAGCTTCAGCACAACAGCCACATATGGTCGGAACAGGGGCTGCGAGGGCACGGGGTCGGCAAGCCGGTGGGCGAGCTCGAGGTCAGACAGCGACGAGAGGGCGCGGTGACGAGGGGGTTTTCAGGGATGGCGCATCGGTCACTGGCAGCAGAGGAGCGGTAGGGGTCATCGGAGATCCCCGGCGAGGTGCTGGCGATAGCCGATAGTGGTTTCGAGTCTATAGGTCTCGAGGGGGAATACCAGGATGGGTATGATTGGTGTTCGTATCAGGTTGGTCCCGAATAGGTCTTTCTTATCCCTCTCTAATAGGCGACGGTGGTTTCGAGTCTCTATAGGTTGTTTAGTGCATGCTGCACTGCCGCTTCAGTCCACCATACCTATGTAGGCGAGAGCCGCTGAATTCTAGCCTCGCCGTGTACTGGCCTCAGTACTGACGCTCCTCTTTTTCCTTTGCCCTTTGTCGGCACCCCTTTTGTTTTAGCAGGTTTGAGATCGCCGTCGTTAGCAGGGTTACCCTTCCGGCTTGGCCTGGGCAGGGTTATGGACGCCATTGGTTATCTTTCAGGGCTCTTAGCCCAATTTGCTTCTTGTCCATACTCGGACGTTGTATCGATTTCGAGGTGATTTGGATCTTTGTATTGTATATCTATACTCTTGACTCGTTGAGTCGATGTTGTATATATATATGTTATGTGGGTCCCATCGAGGGCTGTTGTGTAATGGTATTACTTCGTTTTCCACCCGCACGAAAGTGCCTGGTGGGCGTCCTTGAATCGTTTCTATGCGGGTTTGGCGGAAAGGGCTAAAACTTGCATAGGGCCGATTCGAGGGTGTTACACCTGGTTTGGCCCAGCAGTGGGCCCATGTGACGATCCACTGTCAATGGTGAAGTCTCTGGTGGTTCGTGTAGGGGTTCCGCGTATAAAACAATAAATTTTATTCTACGCTCCTGAACCCCTAAAGCTGCCAGGACCTATCTATTAGTAATACAGTAACGGGAGGGGCTTTTCGCGAACTTACCCTTGAAGACCGAAAAGCGTTGTCAATGCTCAGGAGAGCGTGGTTGACGTAGACGAGCCGAAGCCGACCTCAAGGTCGTGATGAAGTCCTTGCGCTCCTTGGCTCCAACGACTTGAGTGCCTCATGTTACACACGTCCGGTGCCTGACGATGACTCCCGCTTCCCCGATCCAGCAGCAGTTGCGGAAGTAGAGCTCCCGGATCTGAATCCTGCAGCGTGACGGCGCTCCACGGTGAAGATGTCCTTTGTTCACACAGTCCAGACATGGGACCACGGTCACTAGAAGAGGGGGGAGAGAGAAAATATCAACTAGAGGTCCTCCCAAAAGTGAGAAGACCTTTATTGATTATTGGTGTACTTTAATTTGGCTAAATACCCCCACTATATATAGGGGGAGGGGAGGTACTACCTCTCCACTTCGGACATCCTCCGGACTTACCGAAACCCTTCCGGTTTTCTCTCTAAAATTCTTCGGCGATTCTACCGATCCTATAAACACTTTCTAAGCATCATCAAGCCCTTAAGCGTGATACCCCATGGTTCGGGAATACTCCATACATGGTCGGGACACTCCCGCACCAATGATCGACAGAGGGACCTGGACGGCCATGTGACGCCTGTGCGTTCCACGAAGATCTTTCGTCGTTTGAACCGGGACAGTCGTGTCTTATTCCTTTTGTCTCTCGATACTTGCATTTCCCGAGATCTGATCAATGACATCACCATGTCGTGTTCAATCTCGTTACTGAACAATGCTACTTGACTCGTTCCAACAAGTGAGATCCCCGTGATCAAATCACATGATGCGTAGCTATTGGATATTACTTCTCCGAGTGGGCCCTCGAGTATCTTCCCGTCACATAGACGGACAAATCCCGCTCTTGACATATATTGCCTCAACGGTTTCCTTCGAGTACCTGAATACACCTTTATAACCACTGTTTTACCAAGTGGCGCTTGATACTATCAAAGCACTCTCGGGAGACAGTGATTGATATAGCCTCACGGTCTAAGGAATAGTCTACGAGGATCCATTTCTAATCATCGTAACTTGAACTTCGTGACATGATCGGGTCACAATGTTTAGGTTGGGTATTGGTTCATCATCTCATTCTCGGAATGAGATGACTCCATTTCCAACTGGCATAAATGCCACATGATCAGGAAACATGATCATATGTTGACCAATGAACTAGTGACTAGAGTTTCACTGGGAACCCCTGGTTGTTTATATATCACACGTGTATTGATGTTTCCACTCAATACAGTTATAGCATGATATAGAACTTAATCATAAACTATATGAAATATGATAATAGTCCTTATAACTATTTGTCTCTAGGGCATATTTCCAACAGTCTCCCACTTGCACTAGAGTACAAATACACTAGCTACATTTGTTCTTAATCATTGGCACCATTACCGATACCCTAAACATGCTTGCTCATGGAAGGGGTTGAGTCTTGGGTCTGTACTTTACAGTCCCAAATCCTTTGCAACTTACTAATGTCACCTTGATTGACATTAATACTTTATCATCACATGATAGCATATGTGTGTATGCATCGTCGCTATGGCAGCAGAACGAGGCCTGATTCCAAGAGCCTACAGTGACGTTAGATCAAACTCGAGGGCTTTCTCATGGGAACTGTGCCCTAGGACATATCATTCTACGTTAAAAACGAACCAGCCCCGCCATAACATTATACAACACTTTAGATGGTACCCTTATCTATTATTATAAATGTATTCATGGAAACACTGGTGCACTTTGTCCAACTTTCGATGTTTTAGTTCACCTTGTTTCCTACTTGACACTAATCGGTATTTACAGGAGTTTCCAACATATTCGCTTATAACATAACTCTTTATGCTTTAAGATATGTCATCCTTTTATGGATTTGGAAAATATGTCTACAGTTCTCTATTAGACACTATGGACAAACTTAGCTCAACGTTCTGTGATTCAAACTTAATCACTTTTGAACGTCCTTATGGAATCACATATTATGTTAAGTTATCATCATGGTTTTCTAAGATAGAACCTATGTCTCAACATAGTGGATGATGATCATCCTTTCTTTCTTTCAAACATTGATGTTAACCTTAATACTATTCCTAATTTGAGTTATTAAGGACCAGATCCTTAATTAACTTATATTCTGAAACCCTTTTGTAGAATCCCTTAAGGAATACTACATAATATTATAATACATCTATTATCAACTTCTACATCTTATAAATCATTATTTATAAGTACTTGCACTTTTATTCTTAACACCCTTAAGAATCACTGTATAAGCTCCCACTCAAAAATATGTCACCAACATATTGGTTTTAGGAAGACTTGCATAGCTCCCACTCAATTTTATGAAAATTGCACATCCACTCATTATTTTGCACAACTTCAAATCCTTTGATCAAATATAAAAGTGAGAGATTTACTATGAGACACTAGTACTATTACTAGTTTAAATACACTAGACATTTAAGCACATTTGAATCAAATTTATTTAAATTTGTCCAATACTTGACAAATTATGCTTTTGTCATTCACCCCCTTTTCCACTATGGCTTTGCAGTCATTTGGAAAAATTCCAAGTAACTCCTTTTACTAGTGAGATTCAGCAACAAATTGCTTTCTAATCTCAAGGGAATTTTGCTTTTAGGATTTCTCATAATTCTAGTTTACCATTATTTCCTTAGTAGTTCGTAGGTATGTCATATTCCAATAATCATGACAAATGATTCTCAAATGTCTCCATACGTGATATGGATTATATTTTGTATCCTACTTCATGTAGTGAAAACACTAGTGGGGAAAACACAATGATCATTATCATTGATTCTTTCCTTTTGTGAAGAGAATCATTCAGGAACATTGTCCGTTGCGCTTCGCAACACTCTGATGCAGGGTTTTGAATCCTCATCGTGTTTTTCACTATCTTCCATTTTCTCCATAATCGAGAAATGTCACTAAAAGTAAACTTTCTCAAGAATGCACCAAAATCCAAGCAGTACGAATCTTGCTTTCCTTTTGGTTTCAGCTATGGATTCCGTATTCAAAGATTCCGATGAATACTCTTCAAGGATTTATTCGCTATTGTTTTGGTTATATCGAATAACCCAAAATCTTTCACGAATTTAAATGGTTCACTACATTCTAATTGAGTGCTATCTATTTCTTAACTAATGGTCTCTGCATCTATACTACAACGATTTATTTGGTGCCTTCTATTCACCCACTTTGATATCTAATATCACATTGTGATGCTTTGTATTTTGACGTTTCAAAACGCTTTGCATTCCACAATTTCTTTTATGTCATTCTTTATAAAGTCGAATTTTATTACTATTGCAAATCATAGTGATTAGATTCTTATTTATATGTATACCCTTCATCGATGAAACACTTTGATCAAATCAAATAGTTTCATATTCATGTTTCGTTTGGTAAACTACTTTACACATTTAAACAATCATTTAATGATCATTACCATTTTTGCTAAAACCCAATACATCGAATATGTATTTACTTTTAACAATTCTTTAAACACTTTGTATTGAAGTAATACACTATGTTCAAGTTATTTTGCCGAACTTATGGTTCAAGTTATTTTGCCGAACTCGTGAGGAGTTACACACGTTCGGTGCCTGACGATGACTCCTGCTTCCCGATCCAGCAGCAGTTGCGGAAGTAGAGCTCCCGGATCCGAATCCCGCAACACGACGGCGCTCCGCGGTGAAGATGTCTCTCATTCGCGCAGTCCAGACTTGGGACCACGGTCACGAGAGAGAGAGAGAGGGGGAGAGAGAAAATATCAACTGGAGGTCCTCCCAAAAGTGAGAAGACCTTTATTGATTATTGGTCTATTTTAATTTGGCCAAATACCCCCACTATATATAGGGGGAGGGGAGGTACTACTTCCCTCAAAGTCCCGGGGTGGGACTAAAGGAGAGGAGGGGGAGGGGAGGCCACCGGCCACCCTAGTGGGCCCCGCGTGGGGGGCTAGGCCTAGCCGGCCAGCCCCTTGCCCCTTCTCCCTCTCTCCTTTCCCCTAATGGGCCGTCTCCCTCCGGAAATTGGCCCATTAAGCCTTTGACGATTTAAATTGATTTTCTCTTTATTAAATAATTATGAATAAATGATTAAATCAACATTTAGCATTCATTCACATATTATTCAATCTCCGTGGCTATGGAACACCTTCCACCTCCACTTCGGACATCCTTCGGACTTATCGAAACCCTTCCGGTTTTCTCTCTACAATCCTTCGGCGATTCTACCGATCCTATAAACACTCTCTAAGCATCATCAAGACCTTAAGCGTGATACCCCATGGTTCGGGAACACTCCATACATGGTCGGGACACTCCCGCACCAATGATCGATAGAGGGACCTGGATGGCCATGTGACCCATGTGCGTTCCATGAAGATCTTTCATCGTTTGAACCAGGATAGTCATGTCTTATTCCCTTTGTCTCTCGATACTTGTATTGCCTGAGATCTGATCAAAGACATCACCATGTTGTGTTCAATCTCGTTACTCAACAATGCTACTTGCCTCATTCCGACAAGTGATATCCCCGTGATCAAATCACACGTTGCGCAGCTATTGGATATTACTTCTCCAAGTGGGCCCTTGAGTATCTTCCCGTCACATGGACGGACAAATCCCGCTCTTGACATATATTGCCTCAATGGTTTCCTCTGAGTACCTGAACACACCATTATAACCACTGTTTTACCAAGTGGCGCTTGATACTATCAAAGCACTCTCGGGAGACAATGATTGATGTAGCCTCACCGTCTAAGGAATAGTCTATGAGGATCCATTTCTAATCATCATCACTTGAACTTCGTGACATGATCGGGTCACGATGTTTAGGTTGGGTATTGGTTTATCATCTCATTCTCGGAATGAGATGACTCCATTTCCAACTGGCATAAATGCCACATGATCAGGAAACACGATCATCTGTTGACCAATGAACCAATGACTAGAGTTTCACTGGGAACCCCTAGTTTTTTATATATCACACGTGTATTGATGTTTCCACTCAATACAGTTATAGCATGATATAAAACTTAATCATAAACTATATCAAATATGATAATAGTCCTTATAACTATTTGTCTCTAGGGAATATTTCCAACAGTTCGGGTGAAGCTAAGCCCATAAAGGACCCGAATCCTTTGCGGATACGGCAATACTAGATAGGAAACTTAGGGTTCACCCTTAATCCTGTAACCGACTCGGATGCATCTTGAGACCATGCCTCCCCATATAAAGGCCAGGAGGGAGCACCGAGTAGGGTAATCAATCTCTCGTTCATACACTGCCAGATTCAATATGCGCTCCATCGCCATCTCGGCACCCTTGTTACCTTCGGTACATCATCAATTAAGAGTAGACAAGCAGGAGTAAGGTTTTCCCTCTGGGGGCCTGAACCGGGGTAAACCCTGTGTCCCCGTGTGCTTGTTTGTTAGCTGATAAATTCTCCCGTGCGCCATTCTTCCTGAAAACCCAAGTCCATCAACAATGGGTGTTGACGTGTTAACCCCACGTCAATTGGCGTCGTCTGTGGGAAGTCCGCGTGCTGATTTTGCGACTTTGGCGGCCCCATCACCAGCGTTCTACGATTCGTCGGCCTCGGAAGGATGGATCTGCTTCGGATCCTTCGACTTCACCATCCATTCGTCGGCCACACACCCAACCTTCGGCTCCATCAACGATGGAGCCAGCATGGCGATCGGCAATCTACACTTCTAGATCGGAATCCTTTGCCTTCTGGACCAGATCCACTCGATCCCGGAGCAGTCGATAAGACTGTCGATTGCACATGCCTCGCGGATCCCACCACCAGTGGGCACCCTCAGCGAGCTCAATGCTTCCTCATCTACCTGTGACTCGGATGGCAACAACAGTTGCAACTAGATGGCTCGCTGATGGGAAACGACGTCTACAACTCCGATTCGGAGAGCTGTGGAAGCAACGGCTACGCCAGCCATTACATGTGTTCTGTCATCAACGCCAACACTGGCGATGGCACCCGTGAAAACACTGGGGATGAAAATGGCACCAATCGCGACAACACCAACCGCGACAACATCAATCTCGGTGTCACCGAGGAACACCCACAGATCCATCTCATGGACGACGAGTGGAACTGATCAAGCAAGCCATAAAGGGTGCTCCCTGGCCGGAAGACTCGTCACGAGAAGTGCCGATGGGCTACCATTGGCTCCTTCAAAAGGAGTTTCTACGTCGGCATACGGTGCAGGCCCAGGTAGAAGAATGCAAGAAGCAAGTAGATGCTTCGAGTGCTCATCGGGCGGCACACTCCTCCATAGGCAGATCATCTTCGAAGTACGACGACGCCGGGGAACATAAAAGGCGCTCCCGGTGAACCGCATGGATGCTGACGGGAGGCGTGAGGCCACCCGAACCCTAGCCTTCTCCTTCATGTCGGTGGACTCCCAGGGTAATATGATACCCAAAACGCCACAAGCCGCGCTCATCACGGCCACCACATACCTGTTGTCGAACCAACCTCCGACTGGGGATCCACGATCCGCCGTCCATCGATCTGCCATTGTCGGGCTTGGTCTGGTAGAAGCCTGACTCGTGGGGTAACCCGCTCCAGAGCCGAAGAAAAAAATCAACGGCGTTTGCTAGGAATGGCTCGCCACCGAACGATGACAAAGACCCGCCACGACGATGCCGCAAGCCACGGCGAAAGGATCACGACTACGACGCTTGCGATCTGATCACACAGCACAAGATCAACAAGCTATGCGTAAAACACGCATACTCCTCCGATTCCGAGGACGATGGCACCGAACTTTGCGGCGATAGATGCTTCAGCCGCGCCACATGGCAGGCTCGGATGCCCAGGGGTTTTGAGCTACCCTCGGAAAATCCCTGAATTTATTTCAATTTTTTGAAACATTTAAATAGCATTTTTTCGGGGTAAACATTTAAATAGCATCATTCGTATTTTACAAAAACGGGTGCGCTGGTACCCAGTTGTACAGTTTCGCATGATAGGCTACATATTAAGCAATCTATACTATTGGCATAGGGGGGTCCAAGGTCCCTCCAAACCGGGCGGTCGTCCAGGCTTGACTCAGACGCAACAAATTGATTACTGTACATGATTTCGTACAGTACAATAATTCTATTCGAAAAATGGCATCTTAGGGCATGGCCAACGGGTCACCTCAACCTACTGCTCTGCAGGCCAACTAGGCTCGGATGTTAGACCGAAGCTCGGACGGTTGCCTCGCGGTCTGTCAGATTAGCTTGCTGAGGAGACGTCCTCCTTGGGAGAGAAAGCTAGAAGAAATGTTTCTCGACGGGGAAGAAAGATAATCTGTGGGGAAAGATAGGTGGATCCCAAATGAGGCAGTGGCATGCGTTGAGCGCTTTTTTTGATAACCCCTGCTTCAAAGCAAGTCCACCAGGTATCTATATTTTCTCCCCAATAACATCATGCAGGGGACTTTCCCAATTAGATTTCTATCCTACAATTCTTACATCTCTAGCAGCTCCCCATAATTTCTCCCCTATATCAGCCCACCAGAGTGAAAAGACCAACAGTAATCTGAAATCAGCCCACAAGATAAAAAAATCCAACTCTGCTCTAAAATCTCTTGTCTCTCTCCTAGAAAATTTCCAAATCAATGGGGAGCCCTTGCATCTCCGCGGCCCCAGAGAGTCTGGCTTCCGTCCGCCGACCCTCTTCCTCGTCTCTTGGGATGATCCCCGTGCCACTCCGCCATGTCTCCCACGCCTCAGCATCCCGGAGCGCACCGACCCACGCCACCACCAAGTCTCACGCGAGTCGGCCTTGTCTGCAACCCGGTGGCTGCCTTCCGCTTGCTCCGTCCTGTTCCCCCTCCCCCGATCGAGCTGCCTCTAGCGCGCCTTTCTCTCCCGGCTCAATTTCGAGAAAAGTGGGGTTCAAGACAAACCTGTTGGCGCGAGGGAATTTTATAGTAGCGAGCTGCTCACATCCATGGATAGGGGGCGCCTCAGTCGGCCCAATGCTTAGGGGATGGGTCGGGGAGGCGGATTCATCGGGGAGGTGGATGGGGTCTTGCTGGAGGGTGTTTTCTCATTCTCTCTCCCCTATGTATGCTATCGGGGAGTACCTTTCTAGCTTTGTTCATTCGTTGGGCACGTAAATCGTGTTCTTAGATATGTTTGTCTAGGTTTTAAAAGGTATCTAGGTCCGTCTATGACTGTTTGTCCTCAGGAAGAGCCGATGACTAATAAAATACTAGATACACAGAGGTGGCTACACTACTAGAGAAAGGCTTATGGATAGATTTATTATCAGTGGAGCATTGTTTTGAATATGCTCCACTGATAATTATCAGTGGCGCATTTAAAAATATGCTCCACTGATATTATTTATAACCAATGGCGCATATCACAAATAATGCGCCACTGATAATGTGCGCCCGGCACTCTGGAGGCCCGTGGACCAAATATCAGTGGCGCATATGGATATATGCGCCATTGATATAGTATTATCATTGGCGCATATGCCATATGCGCCATTGATATTCTCCTCACCAATGGCGCATGTAGATGTAAATGCGCCACTGGTAACTAAGTGGGCCCCACCATCCTGAAAGGTGGCAGAAATATCAGTGTCGCATTTGGTATATGCGCCACTGATACTTGGTACACCAATGGCGCATATAGTGTTAAATGCGCCACTGATAAGTCTTAGGCCCACCACTGGAAAAGGTGGCAGACTTATCAGTGGAGCATTTAGTGCAATATGCGCTACTGATAACTTTGTCCAGATCTACAAGTTGGCCTCCACCCCCACCCACCACCACCATTCCATTCTTCTCCACCCACCACCCCAAACTAGATCTAGCTCGTCTTCCTCCTCCCCACCAGCTCAATTTCTCCATTCTTTTCTCCATTCTTGGTTGTTGAAACTACCTTGCTTCATAGTTTTGTGAGGGGAAACCTCCTCCAACATCCATCTTGTTCTCCAACAACAACCACACACTATCTCGTCGCGGACTTGGGTCGGTAACGATTCTACTAGGTGAGTTGTTGGAGGACATGCATGTGGATGTTTTGTGTGGAGTGTGGACGTCGGTGCGGTGTGTATGTGTGTGCATGCTTATGTTTGTGAAGCCTTGTTCTTAATTGCGAGAGGGATGGTGTGTTTGCATGGATGTGGTGCATGAATGTTGCAGGTGACGAAGAAGAAAGCATGTTGCTTGCTCTGGTGGTGCATGGATGTTTGCCGAAATGTCGATTAATTTCCGTTTCGGCAAACTTTTGCACTATCCATATGTCCCTTTTTAGGAGATGTCATGCCGAAATTTTCTGGCGGCCATGCATGCATGCATGTGTGTGAGTGTGTGCATGATGGTGATGTGGTTCTAAGATACTCTCTCTTTTTGCTCTATACCGCGCAGGAAACCATGGTTAGACACATGAGCGAAGGTCAAGCAGCTAGATACAAGAAACGCGTGGTGGCCGACATGATTCTGAACAAGAGGACCTACATAAGTTGTCCGTGTCGAACATGCAATCTCGAGAGCTTGGTTGACCCTGATTCCGAAGACCTAGAGAATCACCTGCTCACGCATGGTTTCATGCGCCGCTATGATTCTGAAGACGAGGACGTCAACAATCCTGAAGACGAGGGAGGGCATGATGATCATCACGAAGGAGTTGCCGGCGGTGGACATGATCATGATCATGAAGGAGATGTCGGCAGCGGCGGACATGATGATCAACACGAAGGAGATGATGGCAGTGACGGACATGATGATCATCACGAAGGAGGTGTCGGTGGAGAAGACACAGACACACAAATGACGCGGTTAACCTCGGCCTTGCAGGACCCTCATGTTCAGGAACTGCTTCTCAGGGAGGCGAGCAACACCAAAGCTGCTGCCAGGGAGAAAGCCAAGCTAGCACAGATGGAGATAGACGGGAAAACTCCATTGTATCCTGGGTGTCGGCCCGAGGATACCCGCTTGAACGTAACGCTCAAGGCTCTGGAGATGAAGGCAGAAATCAAATGGACCGACGTAAGCTTCAACAAAAACATGAGATTCTAGCAAGAACGTCTTCCCAAGGGGAACACGTGTCCAACTAGTATCGAGGAGGCCAAGAAAATCGTATGTCCTCTCGACCTACCGCATGTTAAGTACCACGCCTGCATTAATGATTGCACACTTTATCGGGACGAGTACAAGGATAGAACCACATGTCCGGTGTGTGGCCAAGGACGATACAAGAGAGGGAACAAGAAAGTTCCTCGGAAAGTGGTATGGTACTTTCCTATCACTCCCCGTCTGCAGCAGTATTTCGTGGACCCTAAGGAAGCAAAGCTCATGCAATGGCACGCGGAAAGAAAGAAGTCGGCCGAAGATGATCCGCATAAGGGAAAGATCCTCACACACCCTTCGGACGCCAGCTAGTAGAATGCACTAGACATTGACTTTCCAGACTTCGGGGGCGATCCAAGGAACGTCAGGCTTGTTATGAGCACCGATGGACTCAATCCGTTTGGTAACCAGAGTAGCACACATAGCACCTGACCCGTGTTTGTATGGCCGTACAGCCTCCCTCCCTGGCTATGCACCAAGCAGAGATACGTACACATGTGTATTCTGATTCAGGGGCCTAAACAACCAGGTATCGACATGCATTTGTATCTCGGGCTGCTGAAAGAAGAGTTAGCCACGCTGTGGGAGACGCCAACCCATACGTGGGACGCATACACAGGAGATTATTTCCCTATGAGAGTCGCACTGCTCACGATAGTGCAGGACTATCCAGGTTACACATACATGTCTGCCCAGATGAACCATGGACACAAAGCATGTGTCAAGTGCATGGATAAGACCCCGCATCTCCAGCTACCAAGGGTTCCCGGGTCATCGAAGACCGTGTTCCAATGGACTCGAATGTGGCTTCCAAAGGATCACGCGTGGAGAAAGCGTAGAGATCTGTTCGATGGCAAAGTAGAGCTCGAAAAAGCCCCAGGTCCGAGGAGCGGAGAAGTGATCCAAGATATGTTGGACAACTGGGAAGAGTGCCCTTTGCCGGGAAAGAAGCGTCCGAGGACGAAACCGCTGCATGGTGTGTGGAAAGCTAGGCCTGTTTTCTGGGACCTGCCATATTGGAAATACCTCCACACTCCCCATAGCCTTGATGTCATGCACATCACGAAGAACGTGTGCGAGAGTCTGATTGCCACTATCATCAACATGCCGGATAGGACCAAACACAGGCCGAAAGCAAGGAACGACCTGATGGAACTTGGCATCAAGGAAGAACTTCATGAGACGCCACCGCCTGATGATGATGATGATGATGATGATGAGACGGCACCTGAAGATACTCAAGGTTGACGCCAAAGGGTTAAGAGGGGAATTGCAGTGTTTCCGGCCGCCTGCTTCACTCTAAGTGAGCAGGAGCTTGAGCAGTTTTTCAACTGCCTCCTAGGAGTCAAAGTTTCTTACGGTTACTCGGGGAACATAGGAAGATATCTAGACAAAGCGAAGAAGAGGTTCAGCAGGATGAAGTCTCATGACTGTCACGTGCTGATGACGCAGATACTTCCCGTTGCGATCCGAGGGATAATGGACGAGCACGTCCGTGAGATGCTGTTTGGCCTCTACAACTTCTTCGACATCATCTCAAGGAAGTCGATTGGCTTGAAGTAGCTCGACACACTACAAGATGAGATCGTCGTGATACTATGCGAGCGCGATATTTACTTCCCGCCCGCATTCTTCGACATCATGGTCCATCTACTCGTCCATGTAGTGGATGACATCATTCATCTCGGGCCGACATTCCTGCACAACATGATGCCGTTTGAAAGGCTTAACGGTGTTTGTTGGAGATATGCCCAAGAGGCAATAATAAAAGTGGTTATTATTATATCTTTGTGTTTATGATGAATGTTTACATCCCATGCTATAATTGTATTATTAGGAAACACTAATACTTGTGTGTTTTGTAAACATAAGAGAGTCCCTAGTAAGCCTCTTGTTGAACGAGCTTGTTGATTAATTGATGATCATGGTTTCCTGATCATGGACATTAGGATGTGATTAATAACAAGGTTATATCATTAGGAGAATGATGTGATGGACACACACCCATAGTAAGCGTAGCATAAGATCAAGTCATTAAGTCCGTATTGCTGTAAGCTTTCAAATACATAGTAACCTATTCCTTCGACCATGAGGTTATGTTAATCACCCTCACCGGATGGATACTTTGATGACATCAAACGCCGCTTCGTAACTGGGTGGTTATAAAAGTGTCATTGGGTATTCTGAAAGTATGTGTTGAAGCGCATGAACCAAGATTGGGATTTGTCCATCCATATGACGGATAGATATGCTCTGGGCCCTCTCGGTGGAATGTCATCTAGTTAGCTTGCAAGCATGTGACTGGGTCACAAGGGATGACATATCACGGAACGAGTAAAGAGTACTTATCAGTTACGAGGTAGAACTAGGTATGGAGATACCAACGATCAAACCTCGGATAAGTATTGTATCGCAAGACAAAGGGAATTAGTTTCGTATGTAAGTGGTTCAATCGATCGCGAAGTCATTGTTGAGTATGTGGGAGCCATTATGGATCTCCAGGTCCCGCTGATGGTTATTGATAGGAGATGTGTCTCTATCATGTCTACATATTCATGAACCGTAGGGTGACACACTTAAGGTTCGAAGTTGTTTTAAGTAGATATGAAATGTGCGTTGGAGACCGAATGTTGTTCGGAGTCTCGGATTGGATTCGGGACATCATGAGGAGATCCGGAATGGTCCGGAGAATAAGATTCATATATAGGGGATTATTTTCTAAGTTAGGAAATGTTCCGGAGTGTTTGCATGAGGATTCTAGAAGGTTTCGGAATGTTCCGGAAGGTTCTAGAAGATATCTTGGAGTTTGCTTGAAAATCAAGATAGGGATCAAGGAGTCCTGGTGGGTCAAGATACGGAGTCGTGGGGGAGGAGGACTCCTCCCCCCACCTCCAATCCGCCGGCCTACAAGGGAGGGGAGTCCTACAAGGACTCCCCCTCCCTAGGCGCCTCCCTTCTTTAAATAGAGGGGCAGGGGCGCCCCCTCCTCCCCTGCTCCCATAACACCCAATCTCTGCCGCCTCTCTCCTCCACCATCTTCTGCACAGGCATAGGCGAAGCCCTGCAGAATTCTCTACTCCACCACCACCACCACGCCGTCGTGCTGCTGGGATTCCGTGGAGAAGATCTACTACCTCCGCTGCTCGCTGGAACGGGAAGAGGAAGGTCTGCTTCGACTCCGCACGTGTGACCGACTGCGGAAGCGCTGCCGAATCGCGGCGCCGGAAGGATCGTCCACGTGACCGACTGCGGAAGCGCTGCCGAATCGCGGCGCCGGAAGGATCGTCCACTTGACCGACTGCGGAAGCGCTGCTGGAACGCGACGCCGGAAGGATCGTCCACACGATCTTGAGATCGGCAAGTGATCGACTACATTAACCACGAGATCTAATCTCGTTAACGCTTTCGGATCTACAAGGGTTAGTTCCTATCTATCTCGTTGCTCATGTCTAGTAGATTAGATCTTGGCTTTTATCTAGATTGGATCTAGGTTTTGTTCGTTCTTGCGGTAGAATTTTTTTGTTTTCCATGCGACGAACCCATCAGTGTTATCAAAGGATTCATACGCAACAGGTCCCATCCATATGGAAGAATTGCTAAGGGCTTTCTGACCTATGAGTGCGTCTCTTTCTGCCAGAATTATCTACGCATCGACCCGGACGACGAGGATGACCCTGTTGGTCTACCCAAAAGGACGCACCTCGGCAGGCTCGCTGGATATGGCCACCGCGAGGGCTTTCTCACCATGCATGTCGGCACGAAGGGTCGATGTGACGACTTTGATAGGGCACACCGAGTCATGCTACAACACATCGAATCGGTCGATCCTTGGGTAGAAGAGCACAAAAGCTTAATAGAGCAGAAGTTCATTGATCCTTGGGTGGAAGAAGGGAGACGTAACAAGAGAGCACAACTCTAGCTTCACGGCTTGGTTCAAGAAGAAGCTTCAAGACAATCCCCCCGCAGACCCCCAAATGCCTTCTACGGAGGATGAAAAACTAATTTTCGCCTTGTCAAATGGCCCCGGGCACAACGTGAGGACATATCAGGCATACGACATCAATGGGTACAAATTCTACACCGAGAAAAGGGACATGAGCAGCGACTATCAGAACTCAGGAGTAATGATGCTATCCTATGCCGACGATTAAGCCACCGTCAAGGAACAATTTTTCGGAAGGATCGAGGAGATCTGGGAGCTCAACTACGCCGGAGAGAAGGTGCCGATATTCCGTGTCAGATGGGCCAAGAGCGTCCAAAAAGAGGGTCGGTATTTCACCACCATGGTTATACCCGATGCCTCCGCGAAGAACGCCTCTGCAAAATGAGCCATGGGTATTCGCGAGCCAAGTTGACCAATGTTTCTTCATCACTGACCCGTCAAAGCCAAGCCGTGTTGTCGTGAGGAGGGGCAACAGGAGCATCATCGGAATGGACAGACCCGCCAACGAGCAAGACTTAGAAAAGAACGGCGATCCGAAGATCGAAGAGGAATTTTACAAGTACTTTGACAAGCCGACTGCTGCAGGAAAAAGGAAGACCACCCTACCTACTAAAGGTTGTCCGTTCACGATAAGAAACCTTAACCTTTCCGGGCTAAAGTATTCAACCACGAGGAAGAAGGGCAAGAAGATTGCAAAGAGACGCTAGTATTCAACATCGAATTGGTGTGTATGGATATTGAATAAGATTTGTGAATGTTAAACTTAATTACTATTTGTTAGAAAATATTAAAATATACTATATATTATTTATATACTAGATATGCGCCATTGGTATTTTGTTTTAAATAGATTTGTGAATGTTAAACTTAATTACTATTTGTTATAAAATATTAAAATATACTAGATATTATTTATATACTAGATATGCACCATTGGTATTTTGTAAAATATTAAAAATTGAAAAAAAAATGTGAGAGAGCCCAGGAATCGAACTTGAGAGCTCCCAGCATCAGGTGTGTGTAGGTGACCACTGCGATAGGCGTGTGTAGTTGACACATACAGGGCTTCGTGGTTTTTGATTAAGCGCCAAATACCAATGGCGCATATCCGGAAATATGCGCCACGGATATTTGACACTTAGCCAAATAATTGTCGGCCTCGCTCTCTCCCTTTGTTCTCTCACACAGAGAATCCCCGCCGCGATCGAGCCTCCTGCCGCCGCCCGCCACTGGAGGAGTCACCACCGTCGCCCGCCACTGGAGGAGTCACCACCGCCGCCCGCCACCACCATCGGTGAGCCTCCCCAACCCCTCCCCTCCCTTCCCCTACCCCTCCCCTCCCCTCCCCCTCCCTTCCACTGATCCCCGTGTCTCCGCCACCAGGAGCGCCACCCCATTCCCGTGGAGCAAGCAGGAGGAGGAGGAGCACCAGGAGCGCTGCCCCATCCCTGTGGCGCCACTAGGAGGAGGAGTGTCGCCCCCTCCCTGTCGAGCACCAGGCGCTGCCCCCTCCCCCGTCATCGGCCACCTCTACTCCGTCATCGTCCACCACCTCTACTCCGTCATCGGCCACCTCAGGTTGAGCTCTCCCTCCCCTCTCCCACCTCAGGTAATCCATTAGGTCTAGGGTTTGCTCTCAGAGATAGGTTGATTTTAGGGTTTCTAGAGTGTTCTAGAAGGTTAGTGAATTAGGGTTAGAATATTCAGTCATAGGTTTATTTTTCTTATACTAGGAGTTGTTCTTATTTCACTCGGCTTACTTGTATGCTTTCAATTCTAAGCAGTAGGTCGGATCCCCCCTTTGAGAAATGATTGTAATATGTGTGGTATGGCTAAACTGTTTGTAACTATATTCAGAGGTCTTGGATGATTATTATTTACAGGGTTTAGGTTTGTCACTCTTAGATGGACATCCTGTTTGTGAACAACTCAACCAAATTAGCACAAGTTGATCCTTTAGTTGTCGTACTGGATCATGTTCTTAGCATTTTCTGCAATGATTCCACCTCTCAAATCCTAGTATTTTAATGAATAGGGTGTTAATTGTAAATTGAGTTGGAATGCTGCTATAAGCATTAAGCAGTGGTAGGTTATTATACTTCCCTAAAAAGCTTAGTCATTTGAGTATAAAATTAAAAATATTAGTCATTTGAGTATAAAATTTGTGCAAGGGCGGCTGCTCAACTAGTGACTGATACTAGGTTGCAGCCAGCACACTTTAGCATATGTATGAACCTACCTAGATCTATACTGCCAAACTCGTGCTATGAAAAGTTGAGCCCGGAGAACCTCAGTGTGATGTTCTCAATTGCGAATTAGATGGATAATGGGTATTTAGGACATCTAATATGGGGTTACCTCAGAGGATAGTTGTAGTATTACTATGAGATATATTTCGTACTCTCTAGCAATACTGAGATGCTTGTTGTAGCATTATCCTAGTAGTGTGGTTGTAAGCATGCATATTGTACCATGGGCTTTCCAGTTATTCAGCAATATATATAGTATTTTATATTAGACTTAAGATTCAGATTTGGTTTTGCTCTAAAAAAGGGTAGTGGAATTAGAATGATTCAGTACCTCAAACGCAATTTTGCACAAACCAGCCTGTTACTTTCTTTTGAATGGTACTTTCAGTAATCACTAGAAACATATTACACTGCTATTTAAATTCTCAAATGCTTGCTTGAATGATTGAAAATTCAGAACATGCATTGTTTCTCAAGATTTATTGATGAAGATGCTGCAAAATTACAGAAAGGTAAGACCAGACCAAAAAAATTGTCCTTATATCCAACAAAATTGTAAAAACATGTCTCTAGTGGATGGAATTCAATGATATGCTTATCAAAATCTCATTCTCTCCACCGATGACTACAGCTCGTGTTGCATCATACGAAGAGCCTCATCCCTTCCTCCCCCTCGCGTTGGCAACTTTTACCTACTTGTCATTTCATTTTTTTGCCCTATTTCAACTCGCACCATGGGTAAGCTAAAACTTAAATCAAAATTGCCAATCGAGTTACTCTCAGCCATATAGGAGTATAGTGAGTAACTCTAATAGCACACTTTAGCAGGTCCATGTATGAAACCTTGTCTAGGCAGTTGTGTTGTTCTAGTTTGGTGCATGTCCTGTATATTACTAGCTGACTAGTAAAATCAAGAACGTGTTCTACTACTAATCCTAGCATCTGATTTTGTTCCAGTATTTAAGTAATTCTGTGTAGCTAGATTTCTCCTAGTGCTTAATATCTGTTTTTTAGAAACAATTGGCAGCACATGGATGTGAGTAGTAACTGGATGATAGCACATCCTGATATATATAACAAGGACAACTTGATTATTTTAGCTTGTCCTGGAGCTATTTTTTGCTGCACCTGGAGCTATTTTTTGCTCTTTGTATATGTGTGATTGGATGGTTGTCATCAATTTGAAAACTAGAGCACATTATTTTGTATGAAAACTGTTGCAGGGAATTCATTTGAGTTGCCTATTTCCCCCGAAGTGTTGATTCACTTCCTTTTCGGTTGAGAAATGGGCACTCCTACGTCAAAAAAACAGCAAAGGCCATGCCGAATTTTTCGGTCGATTCTAGCTTGTACTAATTACATTGTTGCATTTTTTCTATGAAGAACAAACATGTCGATCAGAGACAAAGACGTCGGGGCTGGCCCTTCTCAGCCCATGAGCGTCGAAGAACGAGCAAGAAGAGCCAACCTCAAGTTTTGGCGGTTTGGCGATGACTTAAGCGGGTCCAACGAGGAGGCCGAAGCTACGGATCACGATGAAGTTGACGAGGAGACCCAAGCTACAGACCTAGAAGATGACGAGGAGTCTGAATATGAGGAGGAGGCCGAAGATGGCGACGACGACGGAAGCAGTAATGGTGACAAGGAGGCCGAAGCAAGTCATGGCGGTGAACGCATGGACGGCGATGGAGCCTCCCCGCCTGCTAGGAAGAAGAAGAATAAGGCGAAATGGCAGGAGCAGACACTATCGAAACTCGGCACCAACCGCGAAGAGTTCACCCTTGTGAAACCGGGTGACCAACCCTTGGAGCCTGCGAAGCTTGCCGCTGGGTACGGCCTACAACTCGGGTGCATCATGCGGGAGAACATGAGCATCAACCAGAAGGACATAAGAAAGAACAAACGGTTGCGAGAACTCCTCATTGGGAAGCTTCACAAATGGTACAAGTTCCTAGATGAGTACGATAACCAAAAGCTCATAGGGAACAAGGTAAACAAGTTAGCCCTCACGAGGATGAGCACTGCCTTGAGCAGCTGGAAAAGCTGAGTGAAGAGGAGGATTAACGAGGGTAAAAGTTGGGGGGAGATAAAGAAGGCCGAGCTGATGCTCGACGAAGATGAATTCATCAAGTTCAAGGCGAACTGCACTTCACCGGAAGGTCAGGAATGGACCGAGTGGGGGAGGCGTATGCGGGAGCTGAACATAGGTAACCAACATTGCGGAAGCGGCGGTTACCGAGGAAAAAAGGTCATTTGGGCAAAGGAGGACGCGGAGTATGCCCGTCTAGGGAAAGAAAACCCGTGGCACAAATTCACGGACGAGTAGGTGATGCAGTTTGTCCGTGCCCGCTACTATCTCCACCCCGAACTCAAGGAATTCGTTACGACGATGACAATATGAGGAAGTTCCAGAAAAGGCTGGTAAGGAATTTATCTCGGAGTACATCTGTGTTTCTAATTAAGTAATGAAGCCAAATTTCTAAATGGGACCACTTTCCTTCTCTTCAGAGATCTGAAGAAAAGTCTTGTGCGTCAAGTGCGAGCTCGTCCCAGGGGTCGACGGTGGACCCGGGGTGGGACACGCCCTTCAACAGGGCAACAAACGTGTTCAAGTGGAGGGCCAAGTCCGCGCCGCCGACTTCATTTGGCCGTGTATCTGGCTATGGTACGTACAAAAAGGTTGGCGACTTTAGGAAAGAGGACCCAAAGGCGAAGAAAGAGAGGAAGGCCACGGCGGTGGAGGCAAGTGAAAAACGCGAGGTTGAAGTCCTCCGGGAGCAGATGGAACAGATGCCGAGGCTGATCGACAAGAAAGTGTAAGAGAAGATCCGCGAGATGTTTCCCAATAAGCTGTGGGAGGGGATCACTGCTTGGAATGCGGCAGGTCGACGAGGGCCGCTCGTGGTGCCCAGCCTCTCCGGCAGCAACTCGATCCAGCACGTGTCGCCGAACGTGGTGACGCCCGAGTCCGCCAATGTCGAGATGCACCCGGTCGCTCCGGTGCCCCTTCCCGCCGGCGCCAACACCAACGCACAGCCGGAGGTCGCTCTGGTGACACCTCCCGCCGGCGCCAACACAGAGCCGCAGGTCACACCGATGCCCCTCCCGCCAAAACTAAGGCGCAACCGATGGTGCTTCGTAAGGCATCTTAGCGGGAGGATGATACTGGTGTATCGACATTAGCCGAGCTCAACGCCATCTCCAAGGTAATGACGCCAGCCAACACATGCATTGATAACATTTCATCTCCTTTGCCTTTGATGGCTAGCTAGCGCCATCTCACGATGCTTGTTCGCAGTACACTCCTTGCACGCTCTTGCATTACGTGGACGGCGATCTAAAGGATGTTGGCAAGGGCTCAATTATTCAACCAAATAGCCACACGATGCACCACAAGTCGATGGAGGATGACGTGTTCAAGGTCCGGCTGGCTCGGGTGTTGCCGGGGTGCGAAGACATGGACCCCCCCAGCCAACCTCGAGGCGCTTATGATCATAAGAACCTTCAAGATTGCCGTGGCTGGGTCTTGACATGGCCAAAGACCCAGATTCGGCTTGTGAAGGAACAACAAGTAACTCAGCGGCCAAATGTGCCCTTGCCGCGGCGGCCACAACAACCAGTCACCGCCACCACCTCTCGTCACCAGCAATTGTTGGCCGTCACTGCACCGTTGCCTCCACATGGCAAGGCCGCCGCTGCGCCGCCGCCTCCACATGGCAAGGCCGCCGCTGCGCCGCCACCACCCAAGGATGCACCTGGGGACAACATTAATGATGATGATGATGACAACCCAGATAACTGGATCAACACTGGCGTCACAGACTCTTTGTTCATGCCAAACATGGACGAGCCCTACCGCGTTGCCGACGACCCAAATGCTCGTACCAGAACATGCACGCGTCTAGACTTCCATGGTACCCTAGAGGAGACGCCTCCGGATGCTGGTGCCGCTGGTCCTTATAAAGGCACCCAGGGAATCATTTTCAGCCCCACCACACTCCATAAGGCGGCGGATGAGCAGATGGCTGCTAATGTCGAGATGAAGAAGCATCGCAAGAGAACCAAGAAGAATAATAAGCAGTCTTTGAGCCAGCCGGGTCCGAAGAGGCCCCGGGCTCAGGACGACCCGTTAACACAGCCCCCTGAGGGCACCTTGACCAGGGTTCACATAGCTGGTCCACCGATTCTGAGTGAGGAGCTGATCAAAAATGCAAGTGGAGCGATGACTAACCTACAGCATGGTATTCTATATCTAGAGGAGTGCCTTCTTAAAGAAGCAAATCCATCGTACCATGTTTTCACGGTCAATGTTCCAATGGGCACGGGCTTCGTCGATAATGCCCCCGTAGATATCTTCTTCATATCGTATGAGGACATCTTCGAGCTTTTCCATGGCAAGCAGATGAACTATAACTTGGTCCGCCTATACGCGCTCCATCGGGCGATGAAGGTCAACAGAGAGAAGACCCCTAGCGTCACGATAGTGGACCCCTACTTCATGTGTGATAGCCAGTTGGTGAATCCAATGGCCCGGGCCAGCGCATGGAACTACCTCCAAAATTTCATGGTGGACAACAAGAGTGGAAAAGAGCTTATTTTGCCTTTTTTCCCGAGTAAGTGCACACACTCGCTCGTCGCTGTAACTTGTCCTTTCTTAGTTTTCGGTTGCTCTTTTTCCAACATTGTTTCGTTTCAATTGTTTTGCGCAGAGACAAATAGTGCACACTGACCCTCATTCACCCGAGTTATTCGCTAGCCACGTACTTGGACTAGGGGAGCGAGCAAAAGAAGAAAGACTACACCAACATAATGAGTCTTCTAGATGATGCTCTCGAGGTATACGCCAAAAATGGAGGCGAATTCAAGAAGGGGGAGTAAAATTTCAGGGATGACAGACACGTGTTCAAACACGTAATGAAGTTTGCCTGCGTCAAGCAGCCGGATAACAGTGTCAAGGAGGCCTACTACGCCCTCCATCACCTGCGGGCGATCGTCCGGGATGCACACATCATTATGTTGCCATCTAGTCTCCGAGCATGGGCCGAAGCTGAGGCAAGAATGGTGCAAGAAGATGTCATCACAAGGGGGGGCTTATCCTGCAAAAGAGCGTTCAGTAAGCGCGAGATCGAAGCACGGCTCGTGGCGCAGGGTGACCGTAGGACATGGACAACGAAAGACGGCTACAAACCGTTCCCGGCGCCGTGTAAAACAAAGTCTTCATGATGTAGTGTTCCTAGCTAGCTAGCGCTCAGCCAGTTTGTGTATCTCGTGTGTGTGTGTCATAAACTTTAACTTGCCTTAGCTCGAAACGGTCATTGTTGGACTTTGTTTACTTATTACCATATGTATGAAACTTAATAGCTTGCCTTAGATCGAAACCTTCTTTTTTGTGAAGATGCATGTGATGAACCTTTTAATTCTTTCTGTTGCATGATATAGTACTTATATGCCTTATGTATAGAGATGCCGTGCTACGTGGTGTTCAGAGGGAGGGTCCCAGGAGTCTACGACGAGTGGGAGGATTGTCATAAGCAAGTGAACAAGTTCAGTGGCAACAGATACAAAGGGTACCCGACGAGAGAGCAAGCGGAAGCTAGGTGGAGGAACCACCTCCTTGGAGAGCAAAGAGACAGGAACCAGATGAAGACCTTGATGATCGTGCTCCCCGTCTTGCTCATCACCGCCATTGCGGTTGTACTCTATTCGGTCCTTTAGTAGTTTAGGACTTGGCTAATGATCATGATGATCAACTTGTTGTAATGTGTAATATATGAGAAGATGAGATCAATTTGTTCTAGACTTGTATAATATTCGGGCACTTGTCACTTCGTCGGGTTCTAATTGATGTGATGATGTATAATTCTAGTGGTATTATTATCTTTGTTTTTACACTGTATATGTACCTGTATAAATACCTGAGAGCCCTGTATCATGTATACCTGTACGAAACATCAGTGGCGCATATTTTATTCATCCGGTAGCGCATATAGTATCATGCGCCACTGGTACAATATCAATGGCACATATCCTAGGTGCGCCACTGGTGGGCTTATTATCAATGGCGCAACACTAGTGGCGCATTCCATATGCGATACTGATAGAAAAAAATATGCGACACTGATAAATTCACTAGTGCTATCTCACGGGTGCATTTGCATACATTATGAGAAAACATATTTTGAAATATTAAAAAATTTAAAAGAAATGTCTACATACACATTCGAACATTTTATGTTCGTTCACAAATTTCCAGGATGAAATAACATTCTACATGTCCTGTAAAATGTTCTTTTGTCCCATAAAATGTTCTTTTATCGTGAAACTTTGTAAACGGAGATAAAATGATCAAATGTACATGTAGCCTTTTTTTGATTTTTTTTTACATTTCAAAATATGTCAAGGATTTCCGCTAGATACACAAACGAGTTTTTGGGTGGACCCCCTAACTCATGGTGGACGGGCGATGGCACCTCTGGCCTCTGCCCCGCTCTATCGGCCGGCCCTGCCGACTGCCGGTGCACGGTGCACATGCGGTGTGGTACGTACGTGCGTGCAATGCTCCTTTCGTGTCGTCGCTAGCTTTTAATGACGGGTCCACGTCGAAGCTAGCTCCCGGTCGTTCCGGCGCGGGTCCCAGCCGCTCCACCCATCTCGCAAACATAGCCACGTCGCCCCTTAACGCCCCCCGGCATACGTGCAACCACCGGGGCCAATCGATCGATCGGGCAGCCACCGCGTCTGTACGCGAGGCGATCCATCCATGATTATTCAAGCTAGAGGTAGCGACGCGCCCATCACCGTGGCGGCCGCCGCGCGCGCGCGCGCACGTCCACCTCGACGGCGCATACGTACGCACGTCTCCGGGCCGGCCGAGCGCCGAACGGTGCAGTTATGGCCGGCCGATCGGAACAACATGCCCCCGGGGCGTCGGGCATGCAGCTCGCTGTCTGATCCTCCGGCTCCTGTCGCCGTCATCCGCGTCGGATCTCTGTGGGTGGTGGTGGTGGCCGTGCGTGCATGGCATTGGCTTGGCTAGACGGCGACCGACCCGTCGCTCGGGGATTGATGTTGCCGCTAGCTGCTTTCTTGACGCGGTCGTGCGCCGAGAATTAAAGCGGGGAGGGGAGCGCGCGATGCCGATCGATCGCGATGCGTACAAACGCGCCCGAAAGCGGCCGGGGTGCGTGCAGCGTAGTGCGGGGCTGGACCGCTGGCGCTGGAGCCAGGCGTGGCCGCACAAAGGTTGCGCCGTACGTACGTGACCGCGTCCTCGCCTAGCTAGTGCGATCCAAGGCCCGGTCAGGCGACAGCAGGCGGCATAGCCAAATCAAACCCCCTTTCCAGTTCTCCGGTGCTACAACTTTGTACTAGTACTACTATTTGAGCAGAAAGCTCAAGAACAGACTCAATTAACATGCACAAAAACAAATTAACAGCTGATGAACAGCCACGAGGTGCGGTCACCGGCCGGTCGCTACCAAACAGCTGAGGCGATCCAATGGCGCCGCTAAACACGGTTCCACTGTTCGTTCAGCACTAGTCGATCAACTACTAGTGGAAGTACGTATGTTCGTCAGCGCAACAAGAAAAAACAACGGCAGAGGAAGTACGTATGAACGCGGGCAGCAGTTTATTGTGATGTGATGCAACTGCCCGGGAAACCAAGACCAATAATACGCAGAAACGTACGTACGACTCGGAGCGCAAACGGAAGCATCGTTTGTCCACGGAGGCAGACCTACGTATTTTCCATATTGCCTACCAAGGACTTTGTGATCTAGTTTAGTATAAGCACGTCACGAGATACTCCACTTGTTCATTGCTACTTCTTCCAATCAACACCATGAAACCGCCTCGTTGACTATTGTTGTCCTTGATGTCCAGCTAGATATGGCCAGGTCATGGGACTAAAACATACTCCATATAGTGCCAGCATATATGGCGTCAGCCGTCAGGATTTGAGACAGAGCAGGTGACCAAGCACAAAGTACTGCAGGAGACTTCCACAATGGTACTGTACTCTAGTAGTACAATCTTCCAAAAGATGGAGGTCACAGAGACACAGCCCCACTGCGTGAGAATCTGTACGCCAAGTTGTCGTTCATGATACAGAATACTGAAAAAACAATTCGTCATTTTTCGATTATAGGCAGAAAAAGTCTATTCTAAACCCTGAACTCGTAGATGTTCGGCGATTTAAACCCTAAAGTCGAAATCTGGTCGTTCGCACCCTGAAGTATATAATCCAGGTCTAAAACGAACTCTGCAGCTGTTTGGTGCACGGGGAAAGCAACATTCCTGGCTGGGATTACTAGCAGCTCTCGCTGACACGTGGACCCCACTTGTAAAAACTTTCTTCCCTAGTTTCCCTTCTCCCCTCTCTGTCCGAATCGATCAATCCTTGCATCTCGCGTGTGCACCGCAGAGGGCCGAGCACGATGGCGACCTCACACAGAGGTTCTGAGCTCGAGCCCCGCGGTTCTTGATCCCCACGCCCGTCGTTGTCTTCCCCATCGAGTTCTTGCTCACGGTGGATAGTATCGACTGCCCGTGGAGTTGTTCATCCGTGCGCTTTCACAAATCTCGTCCACGATGGCAGCCCAGAGAAGAACCGTCGTGGCCACGGCTCCGTTTTAAACCGGGATTGAATACTTCAGGGTGCGAACGACCGAAATTTCGATTTCAAGGTTTAAATCGCCAAGCCTCTACAAGTTCAGAGTTTAGAATAGACTTTTCCCATTTTAGGCTCTTTTTCCCCTCCCGGAAATTGGACCGGCCTGGATAAAAATATCCAATGGTTCGGAGATGTCACACAAGCTATTGGCGATTTCGTGATTGCGCTAGCCACTCGGTCACGCATAATTTTATGTTGGTCCGTGATGCAAGCGGGCTTACTAATGTCGCCCCGCTCGGTCACATTGTACAATATTTTTCTCCGCGAGCTCACAAAACTACAAAAGCTATGTGTGGCATTGTGATGACAAACAAGAGAATTAATTAAATAACTGTGTGGCTTTTCCACTACAGGTAGAGCCAGGTCATGTGGTTTATGATAGACTAAAGTACTAGTAAGATCCCTCGCAAAAAAAAGTACTAGTAAGATTAGTGTACGAAAAGTATTTTTGTCATCCGAGTTCCAGTGATCGCTTTATTTTTGAAAAATAAAAAAATCATATTTATAATTCTTACTTATTTTGAAAAAATTCTAAAACATAGTCCTGATGTGTCCTATAAGAATGCAAATTCGCAATGCGAAATTATTCATACCGTGAGCTACATAAAATTGACAAAATCTAATAAAATCCGATTACTTGAAAATATGCATACTTAGACATATAATTTTGTTATTTTTATGTAGCTCAAAATACAAAATATTCGGAATTGATACTTTGCACGCCCGTGATATAAACCATTATTCTTTGCCGTTTTAGTGTCTTCAGCTTCGTATAAGTTTGGAGAAAAGGGGGACACCAAAGCAAAAGTTGTAAAATAAAAGAACACTAGAGCCAAAAATCTCCACTTGATTACTATAGTTGTAGACTTGTGGTAGTAGTATTTCTGAATGGCGTTTACACTTTTAGACATGAGCACTTTTGGATGGCTAAAATAACTCACGATGGCGGATGAAAAAGAGGAAGGATAGAAGTAGATAACGCGACTTGAGACGGCACACAACCTGTGCTTCGCACTTTCTTAGGCACCCAATCATTGCAGAACTCTGTAGACAGTGACGTGTAGCATGTACATCGTTCAAGTAGGAAAGCAAACAGCAGGTAAGCTATATATGTATACACCTTCCAAATCTGAAGCCCTGGAGATGGCAGCATCGATGGAGAGCGAGGACTAGGAGCCTGTAAAGGAAAGACAGGGGAAGAAGTTAGAGATACTATGCAGGAAAGCGCACTCTGCGTGGTGCGTGGTGCGTGCATCTGTGCTTCACCAGTGCACCTACCTTCGCAAACTGTCCAGCTGGCCGCTCCCTACATTGGAAGCTCGTAGAATGCGTGAGTGAAGACCAGAGATTTGGTTTCCAAGTGAAATAGCCGAAAACTTCTTTCTACCGGCGCCGGTACATGCCGGCGTTCGATCCACCACACGACCCCTCACGAGTACTTTGAGATTCGTGATGCCGTTTCTGCCTCCGTCCGCTGCTCCGTCAATCCCGCACACCCGCATGGACCCACCTGACGCGTGACTAGACTTGTTCTCTATCTCTCTTTCCCCTTCCACTCTTTCCTCGTCAGATCTTGAGTGGTGCGGCGGCGATCTCGTGGGCGTGCGCGGTGGCTGCCGGTGAGCGAGCGGCCGGTGACTGCCGGAGAGCGAGCGGCCCGGTGGTTGTTTCGTCTGCCGCCGCGAACAAGCCCCGCCCGACTTGCAGCTACCCCTCTCGCCGGCGTCCCTGCGGAGGCACCTGTCGAGGAAGTCGCGGCGGGAGTTTTACGCGGGCAGCTCGAGCCGCTTCCCTCTGAACACGATGCGGCACAGCAGCTCGCTGATCTCCAGCGCATCACCAATTTCTGACCATGGCCGCTTCCCGGTGAGCAGCTCCACCGCCGTGCACCCGAGCTACCAGACGTCGGACGTCGGTCCCGTGCTCGTCCTAGTCCGTGCCCGCTAATTTGAGTAGAAGCTAGCTCGATTTGGCTAAAGGGCCGCCAAATCCAGTCGTGGAGCTAGCTCGATTTGGGCAGTTAGATGTGAATTTTTAATTTAATTTATTAGTTGTTAGTACATCATGTCATGTCTCGGGTATAAATTGTTTAGGTATTACAAATTTGTGCTAAAATTAGTTGTTTAGCTCATCCCTCCCAGGTATCGCCGCATTGTTTCTAGTTTTCTTGAACTAATTCTCAAAAGAAAGCTTCCATTTGTTTCTAGTTTTCTAGAACTGGAGAACTTCTTTTTTCAATTCTTTGCATTTCCCAAATTGCAATAGAGCTAACTGTTTACCGAGTTGATGAGTTTGAATTCCATTTGCCAAGAAGTCAGCTGGATTCGACGAATAAGTAGCACTGCCATGTATTTACCCTGCCTTTAGTTATTGTGTGCACTGCATCACGGCTTTCAAGTTTCCATGTTGTCTGAAGACAGTATTACGGGAATATGGATATATTCAACTGCTGCATAGTTGATGGTCATGGCAAATGGCATCTCCTCTTTGGATGCTAAATCATCAAGATTACATACTCCCTCCGTCTTGAAATATATTTCACAAGTTTGTCAAAATTTGGATGAATCCGTATACGTACTAAATAGTGTCTAGATTCATCCAAATTTTGCCAAATCTGAGACATCTATTTTAAGACGGAGGGAGTACTTTTTTACCTGTCTCCTGTGTCATATCTCTGCTTGATGCTACTGATGCATTAGCTTATTTAGCACGAGTGCTCTGCGACTTTTTCATCTGCCTACCATTGCAGCATTCTGTTGGACTAATCATTTTGCAAGCTGAACAGCGGAGTTTCAGTCGTAGTGTTGCCGGTTTAGACCGTGTGGTAGCGACAGTTTGTTAGCAGTTAGTTACTGTGAAGAGTGGAGCTTGACTTGTCACTCGTGTACTTGTTGTGGTCATGGAGCGTTCTAGAAGAGAGTTCTTCGTTGGGTCAAATTTTACCAGAATGGTTGGGAGGAAACATAGTACGGGGTTGCATCCTATCTCTACTATCTGAGATGTCAGAGATGCTCGTTTGTTTCAGTTACTTTTTGTTATTTTGTAATTAGTTTCTCTACAGTTTGAAATGTGAGACAGATCGACTGTTACAGATAATAAATGACCCATAGTCACGATCGTTGTCTAAATCCTAGCTCAATCCGGAAAATACAGAAGTCTGCCTCCTGTGAATCTGGTATGAAATATGTGTGAAACTACTAAATCTTATATGGAACATCTTTGAAAAATATTTGTGAAACTATTGGTACTTTTGTGTATTTAGTAGAACATTTATGAAATTGGTTTGTGTTATGCGTGAAACAACTTAAACTTTGTGAAAAAAACTATGAAATTGAAATATATGCGGAATTACTAAAAAAATTGTGGAATTTAGCCAGGTCTTGTTCTAGTTGTTGGTGTAGTTGCCTAATCATGTGCAATTTAGTGCTTGTACTGAAACGTGCTGCTACAATACGACTTCTAGTGAAACCAGCTATAAACTTGAGTGAAACGTAAGTGAAACCCGTGTTGCATTTTAGAAATCTCAATGAAACTATATTGAAACATGAAAACATGTGAAACCTCAATGAAACATAATTGATACTACTAGAATTAAACACAAGTGAAACCCGTATAAAATTTGCGAGGACTTATTTTGAAACGAGACAAAGCAAGTTAAGCACTATTGGCGATTCTTTTATGAAACAATTCAAACCACATGAAACCTTTATGGAACAATTGGAGCACATCAAAACTTTTCGAAACAATTCAAACAATGGTTTCATTTTCAATTAGTGGGAGCACCAAACCTTTTATGAAACAGTTCAAACCACACACAGATGTTTCAAATAAAGCGAAACCTCACAAGCATGTTTCAAAACAATTGAAACCATCACCTAAGAAAAAATAAAACCATAAAAACAAGTTTCATTACATTGAAACCACACAAGCATGATTGGAACAATTGAAACCACAAAAGAAGCCTGTTTCAAACAATTTAAACCACACCAACGCTTAATGACACAATTGAAACACCCAAAAAACTATTTCAAACAACTGAAACCATCACCCAAGATGTTTAACAATTTGGCACCCCAACAAATATTTTTGAAACAATTGAAACCACAACAAATATCTATAAATCAATTGAAACCACCTCGCAAGTTTTTTATCAATAATGTGAAACCAAATTGAGCCTTATTGAAACTATCGAAACCAAATCAAACATTTTTGAAACCTTTGTGAATCAATTGAAACCACACAAGCATGTTTGAAACAATTGAAACCGCATCGCAACTACTTATCAAGATTTCGAAACGACATTGTAACTTATCGAAACTATTGAAACCAAATTTATACTTACTGAAACCTGTGTGACCCAATTGAAACCAAATCGAACATTGTTGAAACCTTTGTGAACCAACTGAAACCACACAAGCATGTTTATAACAATTGAAACCACAAACAACTAAAACTATAAAAAAATGTTTCTAACATTTGAAACCACCCTCCTTCCTTTTATGAATTTTTCGAAACCACATTCAACCTCTCTGAAACATTTGAAACCACACTCAACCTTGTTGAAACCTTTGTGAATTAACTTAAACCATAGAAGCCTCTTTGAAATAATTGAAACCACACCAATGCTTCATGACACAATTGAAACCCCAAAAACATATGTTTCAAACAACTGAAACCGATAACCGAGATGTTGAACAATTTGGCACCCCAACGAACCTGTTTGAAAAAATTCAAACCACAAAAAATATCTATTAATCAATTAAAATCACCTCACAACTTTTTATCAATAATATGAAACCATATTGAGCCTTATTGAAACCATCAAAACCAAATTAAACCTTTTTGAAACTTTTGTGAATCAATTGAAACCACACAAGCATGTTTGAAACAATTCAAAGCATATCGCAACTACTTATCAAGATTGTATTAGTGGTTTCAAATGTTTTAAACATGTTTAAATGCTCTAAAATGTTTCAAACATGTTTTAGTGGTTTCAAATGCTTAAAGTGGTGGTTTCAATTGTTTCAAATATGGTTTTGTGGTTTCAATTAAATGAAACTTGGTCTTGGGGTTTCGGTTCTTCTTATGTGGTGCTTTCGACTGTTTAAAACATGCATTAGTGGTTTGCAATGTTTCATACCTGTTTTAGTGGTTTCAGATGTTTGAAGTGGTGGTTTCATTTGTTTCAACCATGTTTTTGTGATTTCAATTAAATGAAACTTGGTCTTGTGGTTCTGGTTCTTTTAAGTGTTGGTTTCAATTGTTTCTAACATACATTACTAGTTTGCAATGTTTCAAACAAGTTTTAGTGGATTCAAATGTTAGAAGTGGTGGTTTCAATTATTTCAAACATAGTTTTGTGGTTTCAAATAAATGAAACTCCGTCTTGTGGTTCCGATTCTTCTTATGTTGTGGTTTCAAATGTTTCAAACAAGTATTCGTGGTTTCAATTGCTTCAACATGTTTTATTGGTTTCAAATACTTGAATTGGTGGTTTCAACTGTTTCAATGATGCTTCTGTGGTTTCAAATAAATGAAACTTGGTCTTGTGGTTCCTGTTCTTGTTATGTGGTGGTTTCAAATGTTTCAAACAAGTATTTCTGGTTTTAAATGTTTCAAACATATTTTATTGGTCTCAAATGCTTGCATTGGTGGTTTCAAATGTTTTTAAACATGTTTTATTGGTTTCAAATGCTTGAATTGGTGGATTCAATTGGTTCAAACATGGTGTTATGGTTTTAATTAAATTAAACTTGATCTTGTGGTTTTGGTTATTCTTATGTTGTGGTTTCAATTGTTTCAAACAAGGATTTGCGTTTTCAAATGTTTCAAACATGTCATAGTGGTTTCAAATGTTTAAAGTGGCAGTTTCAAGTGTTTCCAACATGTTTTTGTGGTTTCAATTAAATGAAACTTTGTCCTGTGATTCCGGTTCTACTTGTATGGTGGTTTCAATTATTTCAAAATTGTATTAGTGGTTTCAAATGTTTCAAACATGTTTAAGTGGTTTGAAATGTTCGAAGTGTGGGTTTCAATTGTTTCAAATATGGTTTTGTGGTTTCAATTAAATGAAACAGGATGTTAGGTTTCTGGTTCATCTTATGTGGTGGTTTGAATATTTTCAAACAAGTATTAGCGGATTCAAATGTTTCAAACATGCTTTAGTGGTTTCAAATTTTGAAGTGGCGGTTTCAATTGTTTAAAACATGGTTTTGTGGTTTCGGTTCTTCTTATAATGTGGTTTCAATTATTTGAAACATGTATTTGTGGTTTAAAATGTTTCAAACATGTTTTATTAGTTTCAAATGCTTGCATTGGTGTTTTCAATTGTTTCAAACATGGTTTGTGGTTTCAATTAAATAAAACTTGGTCTTGTGGGTCCGGATCTTCTTATGTGGTGGTTTCAATTGTTTCAAACATGTATTAGTGGTTTGAAATATTTTGGCGGATGCCGACGTGGTGGTGGCCACTGCGACGATAGCGCGTGGGAGATTGGCGGATGCCGACGCGGGGGCGAGCGGTGTAGCGGCGCCCTAGTGCGAGCGGTGGGGGTCAACCGGAGCTCGAGAACTCCTGCATGCCTGACGGTGCGGTGCACACGGTTGGGACGACATGTCGGATGACTAGGACATTGTTCCGTGGCGAGTCCTAGCGGACAAGGCGGTGTGGCCGGAGCGCTGTCAGCGTGGTGGCGGATGGCGCGGTGGCGATCAGAGCCCGAGCGGTACTGTGAAGGCCGGAGCTAGAGCAGCGCGGTGCCAGAGCACGAGCAGTGCCTTCCAGAGCTTCGCCGCTGTCTCCAATGCGCACGTGACGTTGCTGGCGACCTGCCAACGGTTGATTGTGGGCTCCATACAAGCATGGCTCAAACAATTCAAACCCCCAAAACATGACCGAAATATTTGAAACCACCACCCGTAGATAAATGAAACCACAAAACCATGTTCAAAGTGGTGGTTTCAAATGTTCCAAACATTCTTTTATGCTTTCAATTAAATGAAACTTGGTTTTGTGGTTCTGGTTCTTCTCATGTTGTGGTTTCAATTGTTTTAAACAAGCATTTGTGTTTTCAAATATTTCCAACATAGTTTTGTGGTTTCAATTAAATGAAACTTGGTCCCGTGGTTCTGGTTCTACTTATATGGTGGTTTTAAATATTTCAAAATTGTATTAGGGGTTTCAAATGTTTCAAACATGTTTAAGTGCTCTGAAATGTTTCAAACATGTTTTAGTGGTTTCAAATGCCTAAAGTGGTGGTTTCAATTGTTTCAAATATGGTTTTATGGTTTCAATTAAATGAAACTTGGTCTTGGGGTTCCGGTTCTTCTTATGTGGTGCTTTCGATTGTTTAAAACATGTATTAGTGGTTTGCAATGTTTCATACTTGTTTTAGTGGTTTTAGATGCTTGAAGTGGTGGTTTCAATTGTTTCAACCATGTTTTTGTGGTTTCAATTAAATAAAACTTGGTCTTGTGGTTCTGGTTCTTCTTAAGTGTTGGTTTCAATTGTTTGTAACATACATTACTAGTTTCAAATGTGTCAAACAAGTTTTAGTGGATTCAAATGTTAGAAGTGGTGGTTTCAATTATTTCAAACATGGTTTTGTGGTTTCAAATAAATGAAACTTGGTCTTGTGGCTCCGATTCTTCTTATGTTGTGGTTTCAACTGTTTCAAACAAGTATTCATGGTTTCAATTGCTTCAACATGTTTTATTGGTTTCAAATGATTGAATGGGTGGTTTTAACTGTTTCAATGATGCTTATGTGGTTTCAAATAAATGAAATTTGGTCTTGTGGTTCCTGTTCTTGTTATGTGGTGGTTTCAAATGTTTCAAACAAGTATTTTTGGTTTCAAATCTTTCAAACATGTTTTATTAGTCTCAAATGCTTGCATTGGTGGTTTCACATGTTTTAAACATGTTTTATTGGTTTCAAATGCTTGAATTGGTGGATTCAATTGGTTCAAACATGGTGTTGTGGTTTTAATTAAATGAAACTTTATCTTATGGTTCCGGTTATTCTTATGTTGTGGGTTCAATTGTTTCAAACAAGGACGTTTGCAAACGTTTTAAACATGTCATAGTGGTTTCAAATGTTTAAAGTGGCGGTTTCAAGTGTTTCCAACATGGTTTTGTGGTTTCAATTAAATGAAACTTGGTCCTGTGGTTCCGGTTCAACTTGTATGGTGGTTTCAATTGTTTCAACATTGTATTAGTGGTTTCAAATATTTCAAACATGTTTAAGTGGTTTGAAATGTTCGAAGTGTGGGTTTCAATTGTTTCAAACATGGTTTTGTGGTTTCAATTAAATGAAACATGATGTTGGGTTTCTGATTCATCTTATGTGGTGGTTTGAATATTTTCAAACAAGTATTAGCGGATTCAAATGTTTCAAACATGCTTTGGTGGTTTCAAATTTTGAAGTGGCGGTCTCAATTGTTTAAAACATGGTTTTGTAGTTTCGGTTCTTCTTATAATGTGGTTTCAATTATTTAAAACATGTATTTGCGGTTTAAAATGTTTCAAACATGTTTTATTGGTTTCAAATGCTTGAATTGGTGATTTCAATTGTTTTAAACATGGTTTGTGCTTTCAATTGAATGAAACTTGGTCTTGGGGGTCCGGTTCTTATTATGTGGTGGTTTCAATTGTTTCAAACATGTATTAGTGGTTTGAAATATTTCGGCGGATGCCGACGCGGCGGCGGCCAGTGCGACGACAGCGCGTGGACGATTAGCGGATGCCGACACGGGGGCGAGCGGTGCAGCGGCGGGGGTCAACCAGAGCTCGAGAACTCCTGCATGCCTGACGGTGTGCTGCACACGGCCGGGACGACATGTCGGATGACTAGGACATTGTTTCGTGGCGAGTTCTAGCGGACGAGGTGGTGTGGCCGGAGCGTTGTCGGCGTGGTGGCGAATGGCGCGGTGGCGATCGGAGCCCGAGCGGTACTGTGAAGGCCGGAGCTAGAGCAGTGCTGTGCCGGAGCACGAGCGGTGCCTTCCAGAGCTTCGCTGCTGTCTCCAATGCGCACGTGACGTTGATGGCGACCCGCCAAGGGTTGATAGTGGGCTCGTTCCCAGGTGGCTATTCCGGATCTTTCTTTTGAATTTGTTTGAAGCAGACGTGACTTTGTGAAATTTTAATGCATTGCTAAACTATTTTCATTACATTTTCTATACACTTCAATTTGTGAAACTACTGTGGAAAATTTGAAACAAATGTAAAAAAGTAAAACAAATATGAAATTATTCCTTAAATTTTGTGAAACTTTTGTGAAAAAATCTTTAACAGATGGAAACAAATGTATAAGAAGGTGAAACACATATGCAATTTTTACTTTAATTTCTCAAAAATTGTGTGAAAAAATTGAAACACATGTGCTTGTTTTCATATTTTTCATAAATGTTCCATAAGTTTTAATCTTGTTCAATCTTGTTTCATAAATCTGTACTAGTGTTCGTCACATTTCACATTTTTCACAAATTTTATATTTCCAGTTATGTTTAAAAATATATATACTAGTTTAAATAATGTTTGTTTAGTAGTACAGTCAATTAAGTTAAATTAGCACTCCCTTCGTCCAAAAATAATTAACTTGAGTTTTTCTAGATATAAAACTATTTATACACTAAAATGTGTTTAGATATATTTAAATTTAGACAAACCTAAGTCAAGATAATACTAGTTTGAGTTCAAACAGCTCAGTATAGTCACGCACTGAATGGATAAAGTGACATACGCAGTACGGGGAGGGAAAAGCACTCGCTGCATGTAGGTGGGAGCCACGGACGAAAAGCAGACGGACGAACAAACAGCTACCTACCAACAAAAGATGACTCGAATCTCAAAACAATAGCTTATAAATCTAGTTTCACAAGTTTCAATCATGTTTCATATTTTCACAAGTTTCAATCAAGTTTCATAAATCTAGTTTCACAAATGTTTCATGGGGTTCACAAAATAAATAAAGTTTCATATTTTCAGAAATCTAGTTTCACAAATGTTTCACGGGTTTCACAAAATTAACCAAGTTTCACTATTTCAAACTAGTTTCAATCTTGGTCTAGTATGTTTCAATCCTATTTCAGTGGTTTCACTCTAGCCTCACATTGTCCTGCACGGTTTCAATCCAGTCATGTTTCAACAGTTTCAAAGGTTTTAACCTTGGTCCAGTATTGTTTCAGTCTAATCACCATGTTTCAAAGGTTTCAATCTTGGTTCAGTAGTTTCAATCCAGTCATCATGTTTTAAAGGTTTCAAAGTTTTTAATCTTGGTCCAGTAGTTTCGATCCAGTCATGTTTCAAATGTTTCAATCTTAGTCCGGTCAAAGGTTTTAAATGTTTCAATCTTGGTCCGGTATGGTTTTAATCCAGTCATGTTTCAAAGGTTTCAATCTTTGTGCAGTATGTTTCATAATTTTATTCACGGTTCAAAAATTAGTATGGTTTCAAAAGTTACTACAAATTCAAAATTAATACTAGCAGTTGTCAACACGGTTTCAGATATAAGCACAGGTTTCAACTAATTGTACCAGTCTCATGTGCGTTAAGTTCCATGTACGGAGAGGTGTGCACGTGGGTGGGCTCCACCGGAAAGCAAAGACGGAAACAGTCTCATGCGCGAGCAATTCCACTGCCAATACGTGTGCATGTGGGTGGGCTCGACCGGAAAGCATTCACGGAAAGCATAGACGGAAAGTTAACTGGAAAAGCGGGCGGGAATCTCAAAACTCGGCGCGGACGGTGGATGTTGCGCCGGCACGTACCGGCGCCCGATAGAAACGCCGCGTTCGTGAAATACCGCGGTTACCTACCGGAAACCAGAATTCCTAGCCTCCTCTGAGAAATGAGTTTATCGTGCAAAAAATCCTGGTCTGTTTAAATTTGTGTTGTTTTGCCAGTCCAACCTAAACCATATGTGCTCCCCCTCTACCATAACCCTATGCCCCAACTTATTTGTGTGAAACTTCCGTTTCATCCTCATTTAAACATTATATTCAAATTATTTGGACATTATTGAGTTTGAAATCTAAATAAGTTCTTTATGCCAATCATATTGTGAAACTATTGCTTTTCTGGTGGGAAAAAAGATGGCTGGATTTGAAACATCATTAGCTATACTCTGAGCTTTTTTTGTTAAATTACCAGTTCCTAGATGACATTTCATAGCCTCCATTTGCCTCAAACTTTAGGGATCACTTAAGAAGTAATGGAAGAATTAACAACAGGCGGAGTGTTGTGTCGATGCCATTTTTTCAGAAAGGAGGATCAAACTTTTTGGCCATTGCAACTGTGGCTGCAAAAATCTATAATAATATCAAAGTTAATACATGACAATATAGCCAGAGGGAGGTGGTGTATTGGCACCCATGTGCAAATGAACCCATTATAAAAATACATTAAAATTAAAATTTGAATTATCAAAAAAATCTGAACGAAAATTTCGCATGTACATCCGGCCATTTTATGTTCGTATACAAGTTTTCAAAAAATGAATATTTTTATGTCGCTTGTTAAAAAGACAAAAAACATGTTCGTGAATAGACACGTTGAAGTACTGAAATTTGTCTTTTTTGCATGAGACACCTAAAATATTCTTTTCACCTGCAAACTTGTATAAATATTCGTATATACATGCAAATATTTTTTTTCAGAATTTTTTAACATTTCAAAATGTGTTTTCCCACAACAGGTGCATTTACACCTGTGGGCCGAATTAGATTACCCCAGAGTCATCAACAAGCAAACGTATGTTAAATGTGCGAACCATAACAATGGTAGAGCTAGAGCGACACTGGGCTAATCCTATTTGTTTTGGGTCTGATACTAGCATAGATCAGAGGTAGGACATGAAATGCACGCGTTAGGTATATTCTCCATTGTTTACGTTGGTGTCGTTATACTTATGTGGAGGACATGACATGGTATATATACACACTACACGCTTGGAATTAAATAAAAAAATCCTCCTAATTATTAAGAAAAATGTGAGTCACGTGTGGGTACAGGTGGTTTACAGGCGACGCGGGATTGAGGCCAGTAGACACGGCGTGCGCTCGTGCGTTAGACATAGTGCTTCTCTAGCGAGGTTTTTCATCCGGATTACATTCGGGAAACTCTGTGTGTATTAATGTGATTTAATCAATAAAGCCCTATTTTCTATTAAAAAAAAGACAGCCTAGCTGCCCGTAACCCCCACATACATGTCCGGTCCGTATGTTCTTAATTTGAGTAAATTGCATATAACTATCACAATTTTGACACCTAGTACCAACATTCTAAAAAAATAGTTCAGTACTCTCTCCGTCCCAAAATATAAGGCGTCTACGGATTGGTCAAAAGTTAAATCTTACTAACTTTGACCAAATATTTAGAAAAAATATCTACATCCACAATATTGAATGGACATATTAAAATAATATACTTTATCGTGAATCTATTGATATTAATTTAGTATTATAAATTTTTATATTTTTTGTGTATAATCATGGTCAAACTTAAAAAATGTTGACTTTTGATTAATCGTTAGACGCCTTATATTTTGGGATGGAGGGAGTACTAAGTTTGGGGCATGGCTTCGCAAGATACACTAAATTTTATCTGATAGCAATTTAACAGCCTTCCTGACAGGTAGGACCCATCCGCAGAGCTGACTGGTCAACAAAAATTGCAACAAGTGGAGTGTGATCTGAGGTGGACGTGGGGCCCACTTGTCATCCTCTATCTTTCCTCCTCTTATCTCTCTCTGGTTAGATCTGGCCGACGCATCGCAATGACCTGGAGGTCTGCGCCATGCTGGTTGCTTCCGTTCATGTCGCCCTCCATACGGCCAGTGGGCATGGTCGGCGCGTGCGAGCGCCGACCAAGAACGGCGCGGGCGAGGCCAGTGGGGGAAATCCATTCGCCGGTGGTGCTGGAGAGCTCCAGGAGAGCTCCGGCCGGCGAGCCGGCCAGGAGGAGGTGCGAGTGAGCTCTGTTCAAGGGCGGCGTAGGCAAGCTCCGACCAGCGACGCGCGCGAGGCCGGCGAGTGGCATGGGAAAGCTCCGGCTAGTAGGCGGCGCGAGTGCCACTGATGGATGGCGTGGGCGAGCACGTCGATGGATGGCACGGATGATGACCCACAAGTATAGGGGGTGTATCGCAGTATTTTAAATAAATAATGAAGGAAATATGCCTTGAGAGACAATAATAAAGTTGTTATTATGTATTCCTTATATATGATAGATGTTTATTTTGCATGCTATAATTGTATTGATCGAAAACATCAATACATGTGTGTTTAATAAACAAAAAGGGTTCCTAGTTATGCCTCTCTTATAGACTAGCTTGTTGATTAACAAGATGATCAAGGTTTCCTGATCATGGATATTGGATGTTGTTAATAACAAGGTCACAACATTTATGAAATGATGTGATGAACATTCATCCGAAGTATAGCATTACGATCAAGTCATTATGTTTACATTGCTATAACATCATATGAAGTAATCTTTATCCTTAGACCATGAGATCACATTAATTGCTAACACCGGAAGAGTATCTTGATAACATCAAACGTCACACCGTAACAGGGTGACTATAAAGATGGGTTCAGTACTACGAAGGTGTTATGTTGAGGCTCATGGATCAAGAGTGGAATTTGTCAATCCCGATGACGTATAGATATACTCTGGGCCCTCTCGGTGATATCACATTAAGATAGCTTGCAAGCAAGTGGTGTGATCACTAGAATATTATATCACGGGAACGAGAAAAGAGTGCATGTCGGTAACGAGATCAAACTAGGTATTTTGAATACCGATGATCGAATCTCGGACATGTATTATATCATGAGACAAAGGGATTAAATTACAAACATTAAAGGTTCTCACGATCAAAGAAGTCATCGTTGAATATGCAGGAGTCAGTATGGATCTCCAGGTCCCGCTTCTGATTATTGATCTGAGAAGAGTCTCAATCATGTCTGCATTATTCGCGAACCGTAGGGTGACACACTTAAGAGTTACCGGACACCATTTTTTAACACATATGTTTCAGACAAAAGAATTGCAAAGCGCATGATTTGTTTCGATAGAAACCGGAATTATTTCGGGTGAAATTGCAGAAAGTGGTTCTGCATGTGATATTGAAATATTGTAAGGGGTTATATGTGAATGTTTGTTAATTAAAGTAATTAACAAAATTCTGAATAAATGTAATAAAAGAGTTTTATTAAATGAGAGAGCATTAAACTTAGAGAATTTTAATGCATTTAAAGTGGGGACTTTAAAAGGGAATGTGAAGAGGCATTTTAATGTGGAGGGGTTGCCACCACATGAATGGGGGGAGGTGAGGGGTCACCCCCATTCGCCGGCCATAGGGAGGGGCACCCCCCTCCTCCTATAAAAGGCCCCCCTCTTTCTTCTTCTTCCTCACACCTCCTCGTGAAGGATCTCTCTCCCTCTCTAAAATTATTCCCCCATGGTCTCGGATTAGCGAGATAGATGTTCCCGGTGGCATTTCGTCTGGAAGGAGTTGCTGCTTCCGCTGGATCGCTAGAGCGAGGAGGTGGAGGTTGTCCGGTGGCTTGACCGTGTGTGCGAGGACGGATGCGCTGCTGATTTGCAGCGCTCGGACTTCCACATGATCTTAAGATCGGCAAGTGTACGACTACATCAACCACGAGTTCCTACTCGTTAACAAAACTCGTTGTCTTTGAGGGTAAGTTCTCGATGGATGTATGTCCGCCCATTGCTCTATAACTAGTAGATAGATCTTGGCGTGTAGTTCTCATCGTAGGATTTTTTTGTTTTCTATGCTACGGACCCAACAATGGTATCAGAGCCTGATCTATGCATAGGTGCTTTGCACGGGTAGTACACATATGTGTATATGTGGGCGATGATGATCATGTTATTGCATCTTCTATGTATTTTGGATATTGGTGGCATAGTGGGATGAAGCGGTCCGGACCAACCTTACATGTCATCGTACATGAGACCGGTTCCAGGACTGACATGCAACTTGTTTTGCATAAGTGGCTGGCGGGTGTCTGTCTCTCCTACTATAGTCAATATCTGATTTACAACGAGTTGCTAATAACTTGGTTATCCTCATTGTGGTTCATGTTCATAGGTAAGAACGGTTCTATCTTCGAAAACCCTAAGCCACGTAAAACTTGCAATTGATAAATTAGAGGCATCTAGTTTAGATCGTTGCTGAGCTAGTGTCTTGATATGGTATTGTTATAAGTAGATGTATGATAGATACTCTTACAACACATTCAACGTGTAAGTTGCATAGACCTTGGCCTTACACACAAAGGAATGATAGAGATCATACCACGATGCAAATGATAGAGATCAAATGCATGGACCATATCATCTCACTTTACACATTAGATGTTAGCATCTTATACTGATAGTTTAGCGATTTTTGTAGCATTGTAAGATGATCCCTCATTTAGATATCAAGATAAAAATGTGTTCTTCCTTAAGTATGCACCGTTCTGTGGATCGTGTTTCGAGACATCACATGATGATTGGGTGTACTCGAATCCACGCTTTCATAGGAACGGGTGTAAGACAGCTTTACACACGCGAATACTAAGGTTCTTACTTAGCGAGCCTAGCATGTACAGACATGGCCTCGGAACACGAACCGAAAGGTTAAGCATGAGTCATATAGTTGATATGATGCCCATATAGATCCTCGCCTTTGAAGCTACATCAACTCACGTGATGATCGAACTTGGTGTAGTGGATTTGGTTCATGTAATCACCAAAAGGACACGAGGGATGTCGTTTTTGAGTGGGAGTTCATTAGTAATTTGGATTAGTTGAACTCACTCTATCATAAGCTTAGTCTAAATAAACTTTACAAATTCTGTTGTAGATGGCACCACCTGCTTTTAATTTCAATGTGTTCATGGAGAAAGAGAAACTTGCTGCGAATGGTAGCAACTTCACCAACTGGGCTATGAATTTGAGGATTCTCCTCACTGCTCCACAAAAGCAATATGTGCTAGAGGCACCGCTAGGCCCCCCACCAGCTCCTGATGCCCCTGACGAGTAAAAGAATGTCGATATGACTCGTTAGGAGGACCACTACTTAGTTCATTGTGGCATACTGTATGGGCTAGAGCCAGAACTTCGAAAGCGTTTCGAAAATGGCAATGCCTTTGATACCATGGGAGAATTGAAAATGATTTTTGATACCCATGTTGCCGTAGAGAGTTATAATGCTACTGAAAAGTTCTTTAGCTGCATGATGGAGGAGAACAGCTCTGTTAGTGAGCATGTACTCAAAATGTCTGGGTACGCCGATAAGCTTGTGTCCTTGGGAATAACGATTCCCATTGACTTAGGCATACATCATGTTCTCCAATCTCCTCCACCTAGCTACGAGAGCTTCGTGATGAACTATACCATGCAGGGCATGAAGAAGTCTCTTCCCGAGCTTCTGTCAATGCTTAAGACTGTAGAAGTGGATATTAGGAAAGAACATCAAGTGTTGATGATCAATAAGACCACCGGTTTCAAGAAGGACAAGAAAGGTGTAACTACCTCGGTGAATTACGCTCTTACTTAATGCCTGGATGAACGAAAGTGGTTAAAATAGTACGGTAGGGCCCAGGGCCACTCACAGTAGACCTTTCGGCCGTCCTAACCACTTTCAGACCACGGGACAAGAACGAGCGGCGTAATCGGCAGGCGAAGGGATCAACTACATACACAAATGAGTATGTATGCAAGCCACATACAACAGTCCTCAAAGCCATTCCATCTAAAAGAAAAAAAATATAGCAACGCCATACGGCAAGATCCAAATGTCCTAGATAGATATAATAATTTAGGATAGCTCCTAATACATCACACATCAGAGTATCAGGCGGAAGCGGAAAACAAGATCCGAGTACGGATAAGAAGCAAATTGGCATAAGATGCCCCATAAATAAACACATCCCGCCCACAGATCTCACGGATCCCCGTTCCCGGAATCTCTACACCGAATGATCGTTGCCAACATCATCTGTCTCTTCCACCCAGTATCCATCTTGCGGGTACACCTGTTCATCTGAATCAAACAATTTATCGTGTGAGACCCTAGGGGTGCTTAGCAAGTCTTTATGCCACTAAAGGGGACACAACCTGGGGTGACGCAATTGCAGCAAAAGATAATACCTATCAATTCTACAGATACTCGCTAACCTTCCGCCTAACCAATGATAGACGGAAGTCCGTGAATTAAGAACAACAGTTATAACAGTATAATTATCAGATCCATCCTCCTCCTCGCTTACCAACGAGGAAGCGGACGAACAACCCCATCGTCTGTTGGCATTTTTATTAACCATTCCATGAGTATTGCACTATTTACTAGTCAAGTACTTAGTCAATTTAAAAGCGGTACTTTAGTTATACTTGTCTATGATCGAGAAACTGTGCTCCAAGTCGTCCATAACCGCGGACACGGCTTTCAGAAAGATTTACCCTGCAGGGGTGCACGAATAGCAACACACACTCGATCAACCTCGGAAAAACCAAATCAAAACCCAACGAGGCGTTCACGACAAAGCAATCACAGGATTCAGAAATATTTCAGGGGGCCACTCCATTAAGCTACCCGCAACGAAGTTGGCCGGCTCCGAGACGGACCCAAGGTTTGTGTGGACGGCGGTAAACGACTGGGAACCCGAAAATGTGACTAGGCTTGTCGATACAGTGAAAACATGTCACGATCCAAAACAGTACAGGTGCTCCTCGCACAATCTTAAATAAAGCAGTAACATGGCATAAGTACAGAATAGTAATAAAGCCCCAAACTAATTGTGGCCCCAAGAAATAAGAACGAATCAAGCTCTGGCTCAGGGGGGGGTCCATAAGGCCTCCCGGATGTGGATAGTGCGAATAGTCAAGGAACAGGAATCAAGTACTCGGGGTCCTACGGGACACAAGTGAGCATGAAAAACCAAATAGCAGATATTGCTCACCGGTGCCTCTTTCATTAGTTATCCCATTACTACTCAGGTTATGTTGTATAGGTACCTCGTTATTCATCAGACACTCACATACCCTACTCATGCTTTTCTACGACTCGCATGGCTCAAGCAACTCCTATAGTAATGGCTCATGGGACCGGAACAAGCTTGGTGTGGTTTAAAAGTAAAGGCCATGCAGTACTTGGGATTCAATTTAATGCAATCGCGACTCAATGATGCAAGAATAAGATAGAGGCAATAGGTACTGTATGTATGCAATCGCGATTCATTTACCCAAGTTTTATTGTCATAAACAGTTCAGATTTTTAATAATGACATGATGCATGCTTCAATTCAGAACAAGGACTATATAAATAGAACGGGCTCGTCGCGCTGATCGATTTAGACATATTATTTGTCTAATTTGGAATTATAAAACAAAAGTTATTAAATAATTAAGGAAAAGGGCATTTTATTGTAATTTTAATCATCTCGAAAATTTCAAGTGTTCCAAACATATTTTGAAGGGCATATTTGAATTCCTCACATTTTTCTGATTCCAAAACATATATTACTTGTATTATTTGGATTTGTATTTTAAAAATTATTTGAATCTGAATTGAATTTAAATTTAAAACAATTTGGAAAATGTTTAAATAAAAACAGACAGCCGGAATTACTTTTCTTACCCAGTCAGATCCAGCCACAACCACTGACGGGTGGGCCTTGCACTGACTGGGCCACACGCGCGGAAAACCTTTTGTTACCGCGGTTCGGGCTAGCCACTGAGACAACGGGGTGGGCCAACTGGCGCAGGCCCGCGTGTCAGCGGTGAGGAAGACAGGGGCTGACAGGTGGGGCTGGGGATGGAGCGCGGTTTATGCCGGAAAAAGCAGAGGGGCTTTCCTGCAAAAGTGCTAGCGCGGCTGACTGGTGGGGTCGCTAGGAGCGCGGGTTGCAGGAATCAAAAAGGTGGGGGGCTTATTGCAAATTTATCCCGGGCCCGGTTACTGTTTTTCTTCTTCACCGTCTGGCGAGGAAATTCGGCGCGCGGCGCGAGCGGGGATTTGATCCCGGGTCGCGGGAGTGAGCACGGAGGGGCTAGCTAGTGCGGCTGGCTCGGGTAGCTGACAGGGAGGGGTCTGGGGCTTAGATAGGGTGTGGCGCGGCGCGGGGAGGCTGCAGATGACGGCGAGCTCTGGCGCGCGGCAGGCGTTCGATGAAACGATCGGCGGCGCTAGGGCGGTACGGCGACGCGGACCGTGTCAGAGGGGAAGAGATGCTCACCGCGGGCTCGACGGCGGGCTTGGATCGGCGCGAGGAGCGGCGGGGCGTCGAGATCGCTGGCGCCCAGATCTAGGGTTTGTTGCAGTGCGGCGAGGTACTGGCGGTGCTGGGGAGCTCCTCATCCAAGTCAGCGTGTACGGGGTGATGCAGAGGGACATCCACGATCTTCCAGGCCTCTTCCACGACGAGCACGACGGCTGGAGCGAAGAGGAGCAGAGGGTGCTGGCGGCGACCGGCGGCGGGAGCTGTTGCCAGGGAGGAAGAAGGAGAAGAGGAGGGGCAGCTCGGGGTAGATCTGGCGAGCCAGGAGAGTCGTGGGGAGGAGGGAAAAGTGAGAGGGAGAGAGAGGAGAGGGAGCCGTGGCAGGGTAGATAAAGGTGGCCTCGGTGCCACCTTTTTCTTCTCTCTCACGTGCCGGCTCGAGCTGGGGCTCGACCTGGGGCTGGTAGGCACGGCGGGGAGGGGCTGCAGGTGGTCCCGGGCGGCGAGCGGCTGCAGGATGGGGCCAGCATGGCGGTAGAGTAAGAAAGAGAGGAGAGAGGCTAGCTCGGGCTAGGGTTAGATGGAGCTCAGGTTAGGGCATGGGCTAGGGTTAGGGTGGCTGGGTGTGGGCCAGGGAGAGGGTGGCCAGGTGGTCTTGCTAGTGAGAGGGAGAGAGAGGGAGGATTAGAGTTAGGGTTTAGTGTAATTTAGGTGTAAAGGAATTATGAAGAGAAAAGCTAGGTTTGAATTTTATTAGGTATTTATATTTTGATTTAGTTTATGAGGCCAAACCAAGAAGAAAAATGAAGTTTGATCTTGCTTGAGATAATGTGGAGGAGAAACAAGAAAGAAAGAGGAAGAAAAGAAATAGGTGGAAAGGGTCACATATGGATCATGCATGGAGAATTAAAAATAAGAGGAAAATGAGATGGATGAGATTATGAGGATGGTGTAATGGTGGTAGATGGCCTCCCAAGATAGGATCCAATAAATTCAAAGAAAAAATCCCATGGAATAAGAAGGTGGTGAAGAAGCTTGCATGGCCCATGCAAAATAATAATACCATGATATAATTTGTGAAAACAATAATAATATGATGGCATTAATGTTATGCATTTCCAAGAAGTGGAAGAAGCCAAGCAAAGGAATTTAATGGACTAGATCCACCCTTTTGCCCATGAGCTAGAGAAATCCAAAATAATGACAAACAAGCTCATGGTCTAGTAGGATGGTGGAATTATAAAGTGGTGGAAAAGAAAGGTGATGGAATTGAAATAAAAGATATGCCCCCAATTCAACTTGGGCATTGAACAATATATCAATAACCAAATACAATATCAAGAGGCAAATACAATTAATAATGCATATGATAGAAGAACCAAAAGAAAAAGGGGTTTATATGATGCTCAAATGCAAGGTGGCATGATGGCATGAGCATGATATCATTATGATGCAACAATAATATATATGAAGTAGCCAATATCTTACTAGGACAAGTAGCATTACAATTGTTAGACAATTGAGATGCTACAAAAGGCAAGCACAAGGGAAAGAAGGATGGCAAATCTGTTGCTGCACCTGAAAAGAAACCCCGAGCTGGCCCTAAGTCTGACACCGAGTGTTACTATTGCAAGGGGACTGGCCATTGGAAGCGCAATTGCCCCAAGTATTTGGCGGACAAGAAGGCCGGCAAGGCAAACAAAGGTATATGTGATATACATGTTATCAATGTGTACTTGACTAGTACTCGCAGTAGCACTTGGGTATTTGATACGGGATCGGTTGCTAATATATGTAACTCGGTTGAGGGGCTGCGGAACAAGCGACAACAAGCAAGGGATGAGGTCAGGATGCGGGTCGGCAATGGATCAATTGTTGATGTGATCGCCGTCGGGACGCTACCTCTCCATATGCCATCGGGATTAGTTATAAACCTAAATAATTGTTATTTGGTGCCTGCACTGAGCATGAACATTGTATCTGGATCATGTTTGATGCAAAGTGGTTATTCTTTTAAATGTGGAAACAATGATTGTTCGATTTATAAGAATGATAACTTTTATGGTCATGCATCTGGGTTGAATGGTTTATTTCTATTGGATCTCGATAGTAGTATTACACATATTCATAATGTTGATGCTAAAAGGATTAAACTTGATATTGATATATCTGCATATATGTGGCACTGCCGTCTAGGTCATATTGGCGTTAAACACATGAAGAAACTCCATTCTGATGGATGATGACCCACAAGTATAGGGGGTGTATCGCAGTATTTTCGAGGGAAGTTAAACCCAATTTATTGATTCGACACAAGGGGAGCCAAAGAATATTTATAAGCCTTAACAACTGAGTTGTCAATTCAGCTGCACCTGGAAACAATCTTGCTCACAGCAGTTTACCAGTAGCAACAGTTTTGTAGTAGGAATAGTAAAGTAGCAGCAGTAGTAAAGTAAAGACAGTAGTAACAATAGCAGTAAATAGTGGGATTCGAGTGCGGTAGGCATAGGGATGGATGGACGGGCGTTGCATGGACAAGACAATTCACATAGCAATCAGAACATAGGGCAATTGCAGATAAATAAGATAAAGCACCCAAGTACTAGACAATCCTAGGCATGTGTTCCATATATAGTCATACGTGCTCGCAATGAGAACTTGCACAACATCTTTTGTCCTGCCAGCCCGTTTGCAGCGGGGCCTCTAGGGAACTACTGGCAATTAAGGTGCTCCTTTTAATAGAGCACCAGAGCAAAGCATTAACACTCCGTGAACACATGTGATCCTCACATCAAAGCCTGTCCCTTCCGGTTATCCCGATTTCTGTCACTTCGGGGCCATAGGTTCCGGACAACGACGTGTGTATACAACTTGTAGATAAGACCAGAAACAATACTGTCATAATGAATCAATAATAAGTTCAGATCTGAAATCATGGCACTCGGGCCCTAGTGACAAGCATTAAGCACAACAAGTCGCAACAAAGTCATAAAGCACTAATAAAAGATACTAGGCACCATGCCCTAACAATCTGATGCCATTACATGAACAATCTCATCCAATCCCTACAATACCCATAGCCTACAGCGGGGGATTACTCACTCATAGATGGGGGAAACAAGGATGGTCGATGGAGAAGCGATGGTGATGATGATGGCGATGATCTCCTCCAATTCCCCGTCCCGGCAGGGTGCCAGAACGGAGTTTCTGGTACTGTTTCATGGAATCTGGTGGTGGCGGTGAAGCGGAACTCCTTCTGGAAAAAGCTTGAACCCCCCGAAGTTTTTAGGTCAGAAGGCTCCTTATAGGCGAAGAGAGAGGCCAAGGGGGTGCCTGGGGGCCCACACCACCCTCTGGCGCGGCCTGGCCTGGCCCGCGCCACCAGGTGGTGTGGCCACCCCAGGGCTCTTCTCCGTCTCGTATTCTGGCTCCTAGAGTCTTCGGGTGAAATAGGATTTTTGGCATATTTTCCGGGATTTTTCCTGATAGTTGATTTTCTGCACAAAAAGTAGACACCAAGGCAATTCTGCTGAAAACAACGTCAGTTCGCATTAGTTGCATCCAAATCACACAAGTATAGAGGAGAAACAATAGCAAAAGTGTTCGGGAAAGTAGATACGTTTTGGACGTATCAACTCCCCCCAAGCTTAGCTTATTGCTTGTCCTCAAGCAATTCAGTTGAAAACTGAGTGCGATAAAAGAACTTTTACAAACACATTTGCTTCATATGATGTAAATATTCTCAGCAATGTGATCAACTACTTAGACAATTCGTAGTAAAGAGTATGCAACTAAGTCTACTTAATAGTCTTTGCAAGCTCTGAAGAGATTCCAACTCAAGAATAATAAGTAGCATGAAGCACGAACATAAGCAACATTACAATGCTCATAAAAAGGTATGATAGAGTGGTATCTCGCTTGCCTTTGATTATGAATACCAAGGCACCTCTGAAGTTCAAGTGATGACTAGAAGTAAAGATATCAAAGATACAAGCATCAAAGTCATAACACAAATAATCAAGTAATGGAACAAACACAAAGAATGACAACTATGCTCTCAAGAAGGTGCTCAAAGAATATATGGAGACTCAACAAGTAGAAGAAAAAGGTTTTGAATAATTTTGAAAGGCTTCCAAATGCTGAAAGTATGGTACTCGTTAGCTTTGAGCTCTCATTGCCCCTATCATAAGCATCTTTAATGTGGTTAAGGTGAAAGTGAGTTCCAATCTAAGTTATATGCTTGACAGACTATAAACTAAAAATCCCAAGTCCCTTGAGTACGAGGGCCGCTCCTCATGCTACTCAACTTTAGTTACCGGTAAGTTCTTGTGATCGTAAGTATGTGCGTATCATTGAGAACCGCCAACGGGGTACCCCTTGCCCGATGATTCGGAAGAATCCCCATATCAAAATGACACGGCAAGCAGACAATGAGTATCTCAGCAATCTTCTTATTTACCATGGGAAAATGGTGCTTTTTTCTCTCTTCCCTCTTTTCATAAATCTCTTTTTTTTTCTTTTTCTCAATAGCTCTCTCTCTCTCTTTTTTATAAGAAGAATGCTTCATAGATATCATTATGGTTACGCTGCAGGTTTCCACCATGTCAGCATGGATTAGACCAGCGGCCCAGGCGTTTCTCTAACACACATACATAACTCCATGGACTTACAAGCTCCCCTTTTATTTCACACCGACGACATCCGCAAACAAAAGAGCAAGGTATCAACTGGGTATATATTTACAAGTGTTGAAAGCGTTCCCCGTGACAACACGGTTCTGCTAATCCCCAGCCTATAATTAGCAAGCATATAACTTTCATGGAGAGTTCACAATGGTTCAGGTTTATTAAGTGCAGGAAATAAAGTGTGCCATCAAGTTCGTGAGAGCTTTACTAACTAACTTTCTCATAACAAGGAAACATTTTATTCGGAAGAAAACAAGGCACATTGAATATGCACGGAGGTAGCAAATGATGCTAATGGGTAGGTATGGTGGACACTTTGGAAATGTTTGGTTTAGGGAGTTGGAGACATGAGTAAAACACTCAGTGGAAGTGAAGGCTAGCAATAGTAAGGGAGCGACAAAAGAGAGAGCAATAGCTATCATTATCATGCTTGCAACAAAACAAGACTACTCATGGCATGAAAGTGATTCAAGATCCTCAAGGCAAAATAATTCATCAAGGCTTAATTGATTATTATAGGCATGAGCATGCATGAGCATGTGCCAAGTCAATTAATTGAAACATTCAGAGGAGGATACCACGGTGTCATACCAATTTTTAAATAGAGTAATGCAAGCAAACATTCATAAGACATGCTACAAACTATTAGCGAGCTGGAGCTAATCACAAGAAAGCAAGAACTAATAAGCATCCAAAGATAACATACACTCTACATGAACGGACTAAGCATGCCCACAGTGATGAGTATATGTACAAAAATGAAAACAAATAGAGTTCGTTACCAGCCTCTTACCACGCCTCAAGTTGTCATTAATCCTCATTATTGATCTTCACTTGTGTGGCTTGAATAATAATATGAAACCAATATTCCACTGAGAACTGCCGACCCCTGTAGCGAACTCACAAAAAACCAAAGAAGAATGACAAATATTTTGGTGTTTTCGATTTTTAAATAAGAACCAACATGGGAAAAACAAAGCAACATCTTTTTGTATTTTTTGAATAGTTCAAACAAAGCAAAAAGGGAAAAGCAAACCAAGGAAAAAAGGAAGAAGCAAACCAAAGAGAAACAACAAAAATATTTTTGGTCTTTTTGTGTTTTTACAAAGCAAAAGCAAAGAAGAACAAAAACTAAAAAGAGAATGAAAACATGAATATACAAAGTACCAACGCAACATGATATGGAGATGAGTGCGGTGTCGGCGTACCTCCCCCCAAGCTTAGGCTTTTGGCCTAAGTGGGTATCAATCCATGTACGAATAGGGGTTCCAAGTGGGTGGATCTTGGTAAGAATGGTCGTAGCTGGGCCCATGAGAGGAAGAAGAAGCTCCCCAATCATAAGCGGGCTGATGATATGAAGACTCTCCCTCATTCGAGGGCTGGACCGAATCATCCGTGACCTCCCTCCTAGTGTCCTGCTCCTGTTGGGAGAGCTCTCCCAAGTACGTGTCAAGCTCCTCCTCAGTGAGGGACCATCCTTCCCTGTTATCAAGGTTAAACAAAACAGGTGCAGGCAAAAGAACAACACGCTCAGACTTGCTCTTTCTCCAACCAGCTTTGAGAAAGGTTATTTCATAAGACAACTCACTCAAACTAGCCCACGAGGAAATAAATTTATGCTGTATCATGGAATTAAAATCAAGCCTCTCTATGGGAAACTGTAGGTCTAGATGATGAGCCACTAAACCATGCAATGCTAGCAACCGAGAAGCAATCAGGCCTCCACAAATTCCACCTTTCTCACGGTTAGCAGCAAGACGGAAAGCTATCAAAGCACCCAAGTTGTAAGACCTATCTCGTCTAAGAGCAGCAGAGATAAATGCTAGATCAAACGAAGATAACTTATTGGCAGTTTTCCTAGCAAGAACACACTTGGCAATAAAGTAAGCAAAGTAGAGAATGGAGGGAAAAAGAATGTTACGGATTTTTCCACTCTCCTTCGAGAAGCTACTCCCTTGGCAAATTTCTGCATATAAATCCATGAGTGGTTCAGGTCTCTCTTTAATCTTCCTACATGATCCCCATTGAGGTACCTTAATAGCTGCACAAAAATCATCAAGAGAAAGGTCGACAGCTATATTGTAAATTTTGTAATGGACCATGGATTAGGCAAAGAGTGACTAAATTTGAAATCCTGTACCATAGACATGGTTAGCTTCACGAATTGACAAGGTTCATTCTCCAAAAAGTGCTCTAACCCTGCATTAGAAACCAAAGTGTGGAAATCTTGTAGAATTCCTGCAGCTCTCATGAACTCAGGGCATGGATAAATGGAGGGAAAAACTTCCTCCTCCCGGTGGACCTTCATGACCTCAGGCACCCAAAGCTCATGTTGGTTTAGGTGGTGTTCACTCATCTTCTATTCTGAAATTTAAACACCTATTAAACAAGTGATTGCAAAGTAAATATAATGAAGGATTCTACTCATAGGGACTTGCAAGAAGCCTAAACATGCATCAAAACTATATCTCTAAGCATCAAACAAGCTTACAAGCTCTCAAAACCAGTCACCTACAGCAGCAAAATACTCAACATATAATCCACTAAACACAAATCTACTTGGACAAGGGGAGGAGTCACATACCAAGGTACAATTGCTCCAAATTTCAGCAAGAAAGATGGGCTGGGCAAAGAGATCGAAGAAATCGAGAGCAAGCACAGAGAGAACGCGATTTTGAGCTATGAACTGGAGCTTACTCGAGAGAGAGAAGAAAGTGGCAGGTGAGAGAAGTAGTGGGGGGCCAGGGGTGGCCCACACTAGGGCATGGCGCCACCCAGGGCTGGCCGCGCCACCACATGGTGTGCCTGCCTGGTGGGCCCCCCTGGTACCTACCAGGTACTCCTCTGCCCCTTTTTTCACGTAAAAAATTAATATGAATTTTCTGGAATTTTTCGAGACACTTTATTTTTGGGCATTTTTCAGAAATAGAAGAATGATTTTTCTGACAGACAGATTTTTTTTCTTTTTTGGAAACATGATGCAAGGACAAAACAAGGCTAGAACAAAAGAAGTTCTAGCATGCAACCAACTAACAACACAAAGAAAACTAAACGAAAACAAAAACTAAGATGCAAAGGATAGAAATAAAAGGAGATAATCATAATGAAAACATTGTTTTGTTCAATGGAATCCTTTTGTTAGCAAGGTTGATCACGTCTTGCTACCAAAAAATTTGCATATGAGACAAAACTTTGTACTCCACTAATGATTATGTTACCTTAACCTTGATAGCAATGGTCCCAATCATAATAATTTCAAATTTTTCTCTTGGTATGGGACAATATATTTCTCCAACTTGAATGCCTTCAACATGTTCAATTGAATTCAAGCCATAAGTCCTTTCAATCTTCTTGGGGAAATAGACAGTATGTTCCTTGTCATTAACATTGAAGGTCACCTTTCCTTGATTACAATTAATAACAGCTCCTGCAGTATTAAGAAAAGGTCTCCCAAGAATAATAGACATGTTATCATCTTCAGGAATTTCAAGCACAACAAAATCAGTTAATATCAAGCAATTATGAGCCACCTGAACAGGTACATCCTCACATATACCCACAGGAATAGTGGTAGATTTATCAGCCATTTGCAAAGATATATCAGTTGGTATCAATTTTTCAAGTTGAAGCCTCTTATATAGAGAGAAAGGCATAACACTAACTCCAGCTCCCAAATCACACAAAGCAGTTCTAACATAACTGTTCTTAATAGAGCAAGGGATAGTTGGAATCCCTGGGTCTCCAAGTTTCTTAGGAACCTTACCATTGAAAGAATAATTAGCAAGCAAAGTAGAGATCTCTCCATTAGGGATCTTCCTTTTATTCGAGACAATATCCTTCATATACTTTGAGTAAGGAGGCAATTTAATAGCATCAATCAAAGGAATTTGCAAGAATAAAGGCTTCATCCACTCACAAAACTTATTGTAGTGTTCATCTTCCTTTGACTTGTGTTTCTTATCAGGGAAAGGCATAGGTTTTTGGACCCAAGGTTCTCTTTCACTACCATGTTTCTTAGCAATAAAATCTTCTTTGGTGTATTTAGTAGTCTAAGTGTGGTTTTTAGGTTCTTCTTCAACTTTTTCTTCATTAGGAACTTCATTTTCTTCATTACCACTTTCAGTTTCAACATCAGAGATAGATATACTATTAGGATCTATAGTAGGTTCAGAGGGTTCTACAACAGTTTTATGTTTCTTTTTCCTTTTCTTATGAGTAGAACCACTATTTTCAGCTTGTTGAGAATCCTGCTCAATTCTTTTGGGATGCCCCTCAGGATATAGAGGATCCTAGGTAGCAGCACCACTTCTAGTTCTAATCTCATAAGCATGTTTTTCTTTAGCAGCATTAACTAGCAAGTCATTTTGCACTTTAATGAGTTGATCTATTTGAGTTTGAACCATTTGAAAGTGTTTAACAATCATTTTAACATCATTGGAGGTTCTTTCCACAATATCTTTCAACTCAACAATAACTCTAGTGTTTTCCATAAGATGATTTTGCACCCTTTTATTAAAGTTATCTTGCTTAACAATAAAGATATCAAATTCTTCTAAGCATTGATCAAGAGGTTTCAAATAAGGGATATCACCTTCATCAAAGTGTTGGAGAGAGTGTACCTCAATAGTGGATGAGTAGGGAATAGGCTTAAATAATTCTTCTATAGGAGGTAAATTCTTGACATCTGCAGCTTTAATTCCCTTCTCCTTAAGACATTTCTTAGCTTCCTTCATCACTTCATCATTTAATTCAATAACTTCCCTCTTCTTTGATGTTGGAATAGGCACAGGAATAGATGGTTCAGGTAGAATTACTTCAGGTATAGCTTGTTTAGGAGGAGTCCAGTCTTCATAATTCTTGCTTATTTTAGCCATTAATTCCCCAGCTTCCTTTGGAGTCCTATTCCTGAAAACACAATCAGGACAACTATCTAGGTATGTCCTAGATTCCCCGGTTAGTCTATTATAAAATATATCAAGAAGCTCATTCTTAGGTAAAGGACTTCCAGCCTATGCATGAATCAAAGCACAAAACTGTGCCCAAGATTCGGGCAATACCTCTTTTTCTCCCTGTTTAAAATGAAAAAGTTCCTGCAAAATATCATGTCTAGCACTGGGAGGAAAATATTTCTGCAGGAAAGTACTAATCAAGCACTCAGGGCTATCAATAGATCCAGGAGGTAAATTACTAAACCACGTTTTAGCTTCTCCTTTTAGTGAAAAAGGAAAAATCTTAGCAACAAAATAAGTACGCATCTTAATATCATCAGAAAACAAGCCACTCATAGTAGAAAGTTCATTCATATGTGCTACCGCACTTCCATTCTTAGTCCCACAAAAAGGTTCTTTCTTGACAATAGCTATGTAAGATAGATCGACAGAGAAATCATAATCTTCATCTATAATGTTTATGAGAGAAGCAACAAATTTAGCATCAAGAGATAATTTGGGTCGAATAGTATGCCTCTCAAGGAGACTCTTAGCAGCGCTCCTATCATGGGTGTTCCTACATTCTTCAATAAACTCATCAGTCATCTCAACATAATCTTCTTCAGCATCATAACTCTTACTAGACTCAGGTGAGCTAACAGGTGTGGCAGTGCCTTCATTAGGAGTTTCGGTATTTCTAGCTATAGTTCTAGCAATCGTAGCATCTAGGAAAGGACCTAATGAACCACTTTTATCAAGCACAGTAGAAGAAGCATCATAAGTATTAGAAGTTTCAGATTCAGCAGTAGTAGCAGTGTGTGTACCATGTGTATGTGGTGGTGTAAGGAACTTACTCAAAACAGACGGTGAATCAAGAGCAGTAGAGGTGTTCAGAACCATACCTCTTCTTGTAGTGGATGGTAAAATAGGAACCTTGCCATCACGAGACTTACCCATGATGGATGAGTACCAGCGAACAATAGAGAATCCAAGTGAACTTGATAAATAAAGCTATGCTCCCCGGCAATGGCGCCAGAAAATAGTCTTGATGACCCATAAGTATAGGGGGTGTATCGCAGTATTTTCGAGGGAAGTTAAACACAATTTATTGATTCGACACAAGGGGTGCCAAAGAATATTTATAAGCCTTAACAACTAGTTGTCAATTCAGCTGCACCTGGAAACAATCTTGCTCACAGCAGTTTATCAGTAGCAACAGTTTTGTAGTAGGAATAGTAAAGTAGCAGCAGTAGTAAAGTAAAGACAGTAGTAACAATAGCAGTAAACAGTGGGATTCGAGTGCGGTAGGCAGAGGGATGGATGGACGGGCGTTGCATGGACAAGACAATTCACATAGCAATCAGAACATAGGGCAATTGCAGATAAATAAGATAAAGCACACAAGTACTAGACAATCCTAGGCATGTGTTCCATATATAGTCATACGTGCTCGCAATGAGAACTTGCACAACATCTTTTGTCCTGCCAGCCCGTTTGCAGCGGGGCCTCTAGGGAACTACTGGCAATTAAGGTGCTCCTTTTAATAGAGCACCGGAGCAAAGCATTAACACTCCGTGAACACGTGTGATCCTCACATCAAAGCCTTTCCCTTCCGGTTATCCCGATTTCTGTCACTTCGGGGCCATAGGTTCCGGACAACGACATGTGTATACAACTTGTAGATAAGACCAGAAACAATACTATCATAATGAATCAATAATAAGTTCAGATCTGAAATCATGGCACTCGGGCCCTAGTGACAAGCATTAAGCACAACAAGTCGCAACAAAGTCATAAAGCACTAATAAAAGATACTAGGCACCATGCCCTAACAATCTGATGCCATTACATGAACAATCTCATCCAATCCCTACCATCCCCATAGCCTACAGCGGGGGATTACTCACTCATAGATGGGGAAACAAGGATGGTCGATGGAGAAGCGATGGTGATGATGATGGCGATGATCTCCTCCAATTCCCCGTCCATGCAGGGTGCCAGAACGGAGTTTCTGGTACTGTTTCATGGAATCTGGTGGTGGCGGTGAAGCGGAACTCCTTTTGGAAAAAGCTCGAACCCCCTGAAGTTTTTAGGTTAGAAGGCTCCTTATAGGCGAAGAGAGAGGCCGAGGGGGTGCCTGGGGGCCCACACAACCCCCTGGCGCGGCCTGGCCTAGCCTGTGCCACCAGGTGGTGTGGCCACCCCAGGGATCTTCTCCGTCTCATATCCTGGCTCCTGGAGTCTTCGGGTGAAATAGGATTTTTGGCATATTTTCCGGGTTCCTGATAGTTGATTTTTATCACAAAAAGTAGACACCAAGGCAATTCTGCTAAAAACAGCGTCAGTTCGCATTAGTTGCATCCAAATCACACAAGTATAGAGGAGAAACAATAGCAAAAGTGTTCGGGAAAGTAGATACGTTTTGGACGTATCAACGGACTTTTGGAATCACTTGATTTTGAATCATTTGATACATGTGACCATGCCTTATGGGCAAGATGACTAGAACGCTGTTTTCTGGTTCAATGGAACGGGCGACATATTTATTGGAAATCATACATACTGATGTGTGTGGACCAATGAGTGTGTCGACGCGAGGTGGATATCGTTATTTTGTTACTTTTATGGATGATTTAAGTAGATGCGGGTATATCTATTTAATGAAACACAAGTCTGAAACCTTTGAAAAGTTCAAGGAATTTCAGAATGAAGTGGAAAATCATCGTAGTAGAAAGATCAAATTTCTTCGGTCTGACTGTGGAGGTGAGTATCTAAGTTACGAGTTTAGCACATACATGAAAGAGTGTGGAATAGTTTCACAACTCACGCCTGCCGGAACACCACAACGTAATGGTGTGTCGGAACGTCGTAATCGTACTTTATTGGATATGGTTCGATCTATGATGTCTCTGACTAACTTGCCACTGTCATTTTGGGGTTATGCACTGGAAACATCTGCATTCACTTTAAATCGGGCACCATCTAAATCCGTTGAAACGACACCGTATGAATTATGGTTTGGAAACAAACCTAAGTTGTCATTTCTTAAAGTTTGGGGATGCGATGTTTATGTGAAGAAACTTTAGCCGGATAAACTCGAACCCAAAGCGGAAAAATGCGTCTTCATAGGATACCCTAAGGAAACTATTGGGTATACCTTCTATCACAGATTCGAGGGCAAGGTTTTTGTTGCCAAGAATGGATCCTTTCTTGAGAAGGAGTTTCTCGCGAAAGGTGTGAGTAGTCGGAAGGTAGAACTCAAAGAGGTTACTGAACCTTCTCTTCATGAAATGGCGAGTAGCGCAGCACCGGAAATTGTTTCGGAGTTGACTTCACCTAATGAAGAGAGAGCTAATGATATTGATCATGAAACTCCGAAAGAGGACACTACCGAACCTCGCAGGTCAAGTAGGACACGTGCAGCTCCTGAACTATATGGTAATCCTGTTGTGAATTTCATGGTTGATGAAATAGATGACCCTGCGACGTATGAAGAAGCGATGATGACCCCGGATTCCAACAAATGGCTAGAAGCCATGAAATCCGAGATGGAATCCATGTACGAGAACCAGGTTTGGACCTTGGTGGACTTACCTCACGATCAAAAGGCCGTTGAGAATAAATGGATTTTCAAAAGAAAAACCGATGCTGATGGTAATGTGACCATCCATAAGGCTCGACTTGTCGCAAAGGGGTTTCGAAAAATTCAAGGAGTTGACTACGATGAGACATTCTCTCCCGTAGCGATGCTTAAGTCGATTAGGATTATGTTAGCAATTGCTGCATATTTCGATTATGAAATATGGTAGATGGATGTCAAAACTACGTTCCTCAATGGTAATATTGAATAAGAGTTGTATATGATACAACCTAAGGGTTTTGTCGATCCTAAGGATGCTAATAAGGTATGCAAACTTCACCGATCCATCTATGGACTGAAGCAAGCATCCCGGAGTTGGAATCTCCGCTTTGATAAGGTGATCAAATAGTTTGGATTTGTCCAAACTTATGGAGAGGCTTGTATTTACAAGAAAGTGAGTGGGAGCAATGTGGCATTTCTGATATTATATGTGGATGACATATTATTGATTGGAAATTATATAGATCTTTTAAACAATGTTAAAAGTTATCTAAACAGCAAATTTTCGATGAATGACCTTGGTGAAGCGTCATATATATTAGGCATTAAAATGTATAGAGATAGATCAAGGCGCCTAATTGGGCTATCGCAGAGTACATACCTTGATAAGATATTAAAGAAGTTTAATATGGATGGAAGTAAGAAGGGGTTCTTACCTATGTTGCAAGGCAAGACATTGAGCAAGACTCAAAGTCCGGCTACGGCGAAGGAAAGAGAGATAATGGATAAGATCCCCTATGCCTCAGCCATAGGCTCTATTATGTATGCCATTCTATGTACAAGACCGGATGTGGCACATGCTATTAGTTTGACTAGTAGGTACCAATCTGATCCAGGTTCGGAACACTGGATAGCGGTCAAGAACATCCTCAAGTACTTGAGAAGAACTAGGGATATGCTTCTCATATACGGAGGTGAAGAAGAGCTAGTCGCTAAGTGTTATGTCGATGCTAGTTTTGACACCGATCCGGATGACTCTAAGTCTCAATCCAGATACATATTTCTCTTGAACGGAGCAGTAGTTAGTTGGAGGAGTTCCAAACAACCTGTGGTGGCTGGATCAACGACGGAGGCGGAATATGTTGCTGCTTCAGAAGCAGCACAGGAAGCGGTTTGGATGAAAGAGTTCATTACGGAACTAGGTGTGGTTCCTAGTGCATTGGACCCAATGGTGATCTATTGTGACAACAATGGAGCCATAGCCAACGCCAAGGAACCAAGGTCTCACAAGAATTCTAAGCATATTAAGCGTCGGTTTCACTCCATCCACGAACATGTCAAGGATGGAGATATAAAGATTTGTAAAGTACACACAGACCTAAATGTAGCAGATCCGTTGACTAAATCTCTCCCTAGGGCAAAACATGACCAACACCAGAACTCCATGGGTGTTAGATTTATCACTATGTGAACTAGATTATTGTCTCTAGTGCAAGTGGGAGACTGAAGGAAATATGCCCTGAGAGGCAATAATAAAGTGGTTATTATGTATTCCTTATATATGATAGATGTTTATTTTGCATGCTATAATTGTATTGATCGAAAACATCAATACATGTGTGTTTAATAAACAAAAAGGGTTCCTAGTTATGCCTCTCTTATAGACTAGATTGTTGATTAACAAGATGATCAAGGTTTCCTGATCATGGACATTGGATGTTGTTAATAACAAGGTCACAACATTTATGAAATGATGTGATGAACATTCATCCGAAGTATAGCATTACGATCAAGTCATTATGTTTACATTGCTATAACATCATATGACGTAATCTTTATCCTTAGACCATGAGATCACGTTAATTGCTAACACCGGAAGAGTATCTTGATAACATCAAACGTCACACCGTAACAGGGTGACTATAAAGATGGGTTCAGTACTACGAAGGTGTTATGTTGAGGCTCATGGATCAAGAGTGTAATTTTTCAATCCCGGTGACGGATAGATATACTCTGGGCCCTCTCGGTGATATCACATTAAGATAGCTTGCAAGCAAGTGATGTGATCACTAGAATGTTATATCACGGGAACAAAAAAAGAGTGCATGTCGGTAATGAGATCAAACTAGGTATTTTGGATACCGATGATTGAATCTCGGACATGTATTATATCATGAGACAAAGGGATTAAATTACAAGCGTTAAAGGTTCTCACGATCACAGAAGTCATCGTTGAATATGCAGGAGTCAATATGGATCTCCAGGTCCCGCTTCTGATTATTGATCTGAGAGGAGTCTCAATCATGTCTACATTATTCGCGAACCGTAGGGTGACACACTTAAGAGTTACCGGACACCATTTTGGAGCACATATGTTTCAGAAGAAAGAATTGCAAAGCGCAGGAATTGTTTCGATAGAAACCAGAATTGTTTCGGGTGAAATTGCAGAAAGTGGTTCTGCATGTGATATTGAAATATTGCAAGGGGTTATATGTGAATGTTTGTTAATTAAAGTAATTAACAAAATTCTGAATAAATTTAATAAAAGAGTTTTATTAAATGAGAGAGCATTAAACTTAGAGAATTTTAATGCATTTAAAGTGGGGACTTTAAAAGGGAATGTGGAGAGGCATTTTAATATGGAGGGGTTACCATCACATGAATGGGGGAGGTGAGGGGTCACCCCCCATGCGCCGGCCATGGGGAGGGGCACCCCCCTCCTCCTATAAAAGGCCCCATCTTCCTCCATCTTCCTCACACCTCCTCGTGAAGGATCTCTCTCCCCCTCTAGAATTATTCCCCCATGGTCTCAGATTAGCGAGATACATGTTTCCGGTAGCATTTCATCTGGAAGGAGTTGCTGCTTCCGCTAGATCGCTGGAGCGAGGACGTGGAGGTTGTCTGGTGGCTTGAACGTGTGTGCGAGGATGGATGTGTTGCTGATTTGCAGCGCTCGGACTTCCACACGATCTTGAGATCAGCAAGTGTACGACTACATCAACCACGAGTTCCTACTCGTTAACAAAACTCGTTGTCTTCGAGGGTAAGTTCTCGATGGATGTATGTCCGCTTGTTGCTCTGTACCTAGTAGATAGACCTTGGTGTGTAGTTCTCATCGTAGGAATTTTTGTTTTGTATGCTGCGGACCCAACTAGTAAGAGTGTCGAACCCAACGAGGAGCAGAAGGTGCTGGCTAGTGGTATGAATCAGGAATTCTCTGCAAATACTTAGCAAACGGATTTTTAGTTTTTTTTGATAATGCAAGTAAATAAAGTATGAGTAAATAAAAGATAATAAGAATAAATGCAGCGAGTGGTGCAATCCTTTCTTTAGCAAAGGATAAGCCGGTTGTATTACTTAGGATGACCAAACGTTCTCGAGGACACACGGTAATATCGTCAAGTGCTTATGCTTCATATAGTTGATTAATCTTCTTTAGCTTGCTAAGTGTTGTGTGGGTGAACCTGTGCTAATGTACCGACCTTCCTAGGACTAATACATACTTGTGATTATACCCCTTGTAAGCATCCGCAAATACAAGAAAGTAATTAAGATAGAAATCTAACCACAGCTTTAAACTCTAAGACCCTGACATCCCTTGTGCAAAGGTTTCCTAACGGGGGTTCAGGTTTCTATCACTCTGGCAACCCCTATGATTAGTAGCCAAATACACAATACATTCCCCTAGGCCCATATAGGTGAAGTGTCATGTAGTCGACATTCACATGACACCACTAGAAGAAGTACACCACAACTTAATTAACAAACCATTGAATCTTTCTCAACACAATTCCACTACTAACAACATGACTTCTCCCATGTCCTCAAGAACTAAACGAACTACTCACAAGACATCATATGGATCATAATCAGAGATGAAATAATGATGTATAACAATCTGAACATAAACAATAATTCAATGGTTCCAATCAATAACATCAACTACAAGGAGTAATCAACACTGGGAAAGTTTCCCCTAAAAACTATGCAAGATCAAACCCAATTGTTACAACGGTATGATGGTGGTGATGATGGAGATGATGGTGGTGATGATGATGATGATGACCCCGATGAACTCCAGCTTGATGGTGGTGTTGATGGCGACGATCTCCCCTCTCCGGGAAGGAATTCCCCCGGCAGAATTCTGTCTGCCGGAGAGATCTTTCTCTCTCGGTGTTTTCCGCCCCGTAGAGGCGGCGGCATCTTTCTATGGTCGCCCCCCGAGTCTTAGGGTTTCAGGAGGATAATATACGCGAGAGGGGAGAGCTAGGGGTGGACCAGGGAAGCTACAGCACCTGGTGGTGTGGCCTGGGGTGGCCCGCGCCAGGGGGTGGTGTGTGCCCCCTCTGGCCCATCTCTACTCCCCCTTCTGGTTATCTTCGTCTTCTGGAAAAATAGGATTTTCCATGTATTTTCCCGCATTTTCTGATCTTCGCAAATTTCGCCTCCAAACAGCCCCTTTTCCATCAGAATCTTGACTGCAGCGGTCCATGCTCCAAAAGTCATCAACCATGCAAAAACAGATGAAATTACATAAGTATCATCGCTTAATATGAAATATATCAATGAATAATAGTAAATTATGATATAGAATAGTGATGCAAAATTTACATATCAACTCCCCCAAGCTTAGACTTCGCTCGTCCCCAAGCAAAATTGATCTCAATAAACATGACCTTAGGTTTATGGAGTGAAGAGTCGATAAAAAAATACGGACAAGAAGCATCACATTCATCAATACATAGACAATAATAGAAGACAACTCACCATTATATAACTTAACATGCAATAGGTAAAGGAAACACAATAAAGATACGTAAAGTAAATCATAATTGGTAATGGCAAACTTAGATCTTGGTCGAAGAATAGTTGACAATTTTGCAGGAGTTCAAAAAATAACTGGTTTTCAATGATAGCTTTCAATGTAATAAACGCTAAGATAAGAGCAAAGTGCAAAACAAGGAACATAAGAAACATGATTGAATAAATCATCATATCAATGAATGAAACACAACAACTCAAAATACTTGGTGAGATAGAAGGGAATAGGTTTACTGACTCAACTAAAAAGTAAAAAGAAAGGCCCTTCGCAGAGGGAAGCAGGGATTTCAAGTTTCATAAAGAGCTTCCAAAAATTATGGTACTTATTAGCTTTCAGCTCTCATTGCCCCTATCATAGGCATATTTATGTGATTATGGTTAAAGTGATCAAATATGAGGATATTCTTGACAAGTTGTAAGTTGAAAATCTCATGTCCCTTGAATACGAGGGCCGCTCCTCATGCTACTCAAGTTTAGTTACCGGTAAGTGCTTGTCATGGGAAGTACATGTGTATCATAGAGAACCGCCAATGGGGTACCCCTTGCCCGATGATACGGAAGAATCCCCATATAAAAATGACAAGGCAAGCAGACAACAAGCATCACAGCAATCTTCTTATTTACCAGGTGAAAATGGTGCTTTTTTCTCTCTTTCCTCTTTTCTAATATCTTTTTTCTTTTTCTCTCTTTTTTCTCAATCTCTATCTATTTTTTATAAGAAGAATGCTTCATAGATGCTCATTATGGTTACGCTGCAGGTTTCCACCATGATTAGGCATGGATTAGACCGGCGGCCCAAGCGTTTCTCTAACACACATACATAACTCCATGGACTTACAAGCTCCCCTTTCATTTCACACCGACGACATCCATAGACAAAAGAGCATGATATTGATACGTCCATTTTGCATCACTATTCTATGTCTTAATTCACTATTATTCATTGATATATTTCATATTGAGAGGTGATACTTATGTTATTTCATCTATTTTTGCATGGTTGATGACTTTTGGAGCATGGGCCGCTGTAGTCAGGATTCTGATGGAAAATGTGTTGTTTGGAGGCAAAATTCGCGAAGATCAGAATATCCGGGAAAATATACGGAAAATCCTATTTTTCCAGAAGACTATGGATGCCAGAAGACGGAGTGGAGATGGGCCACAGGGGGCCCACACCACCCCATGGCACGGGTAGCCCTAGGCCGCGCCAGGAGGTGTTGTGGCCACCCCTGGCCCACTCCAGCCTCTCCCCTCTGGCGTATATCATCCTCCTGAAACCCTAAGACTCGAGGAGCGACCACAGAAAGATTCCGCCGCCTCTGCGGGACGGAAAACACCGAGAGAGAAAGATCTCTCTGGTAGACAGATTTCTGCCGGGGGAATTCCTTCCCGGAGAGGGGAGATCGTCACCATCAACACCACCATCAAGCTGGACTTCATCGGGATCATCATCATCATCACCACCATCATCACCATCAGCACCCTCATCACCATCTCCATATTGATGTAACAATTGCGTTGAATCTTGCATAGTTCATAGGGGAAACTTTCCCGGTGTTGATTACTCATTGTAGTTGATGCTATTGAGTGAACCATTGAATTATTGTTTATGTTCAGATTGTTATACATCATTATTCCATCTCTGATCATGATCCATATGATTTCTTGTGAGTAGTTCGTTTTGTTCTTGAGGACATGGGAGAAGCCTTGTTGTTAGTAGTGGAGTTTCGTTGAGAAAGATTCAATAGATTGTTATTTAAGTTGTGGTGTACTTCTTCTAGTGGTGTCATGTGAACGTCGACTACATGACACTTCACCTATATGGGCCTAGGGGAATGCATTGTGTATTTGGATACTAATCGTAGGGGTTGCCAGAGTGATAGAAACCTGAACCCCCGTTAGGAAACCATTGCACAAGGGACGTAAGGGTCTTAGAGTTTAAAGCTGTGGTTAGGTTTCTACCTTAATTACTTTCTTGTACTTATGGATGTTTGCAAGGGGTATAATCACAAGTATGTATTAGTCTTGGATGGGGCGGTACATTAGCATAGGTTCACCCACACAAAACTTTGCAAGCTAAAGAAGATTAATCAACTATATGAAGCGAAAACACTTGACAGTCTTCCCATGTGTCCTCGAGAACGTTTGGTCATCTTAAGTAATACAACTGGCTTGTCCTTTGCTGCATAAAGGATTGGGCCACTTGCTGCATTTATTCCTACTGTCTTTTATTTACTCTAGTTTGTTTACTTGCTTTATCAAAACCCCCTAAAAATCTGTTTGCTAAGTATTTGCGGAGAATTCATGATCCATACCACTAGCCAGCACCTTCTGTTCCTCATTGGGTTCGACACTCTTACTTATCGAAAATACTGTGATACACCCCCTATACTTGTGGGTCATCAGATATCAACTAGGTACAATGTATCAGTGCAATGTTGAAAGCGTTCCCCACGACAGTATGGTTCTGCTAATTCACAACTTACAAAGCGCAAGCATATACGCAACATAGATGGGCACAATGGTTCAAGTTTATTTAGTGTAAGAAAGTAAAGTGTGCCATCAAGTTCGTGAGAGCTTTAATCACTAATTTTCACATAACAAGTTTAATTTGGAAGGTATATAAAACATGAATTTACTTGGAATAGCAATAGTGCTAATAGGTAGGTATGGTGGACACAAATGGCATAGGTTTTGGTTTAAGGATTGGATGCACGAGAAGAATTCCCTCTTAGTACAGGTTTTTGGCTAGCAAGGCTGGGTAGCAAGTATAAGAGTTGAAGGAAACAAATAAACATACAAATGACAAAAACAAACATGCAATCTTCCTTAGAAGCGCAAAAGATCTTAACTAGAGAATACTAAGCTTATGACCAAATCAAGAAAGAAAGATGATGAAATTATATTTCTTTAGAGTACTTTTTTATCTTTTTCATTCAACTCTCAAAAATAGTGTTGCTACTGACCGAGCCAGGTTTGTCAAAACCAACTAAATTAACTCAATGATCCCAGAGTGATACCAATACTAACGAGAAGATCAATCATATAATAGCAATTGAAAACTAATATAAGATATGCAAAAGAGTAAATGATAGAACTTCACATTAATATTCCATAACGGCAAATCACACCAACGGATACATATCTAACGAGAGAGGGGACACTTCCACAATGCAAACCATCCTATACGATAACTTCTCTATTCATGATATGACTCTACTAAAAAGATAAAAAGATAGAAGATAGTGATGTGATACCGTGGCACTCCCCCAAGCTTGGAACAAACCAAGGGGATGCCAAAACCTGATGATGAATTACTCCTTCGGTGGTGGTGGTATTCTCCCATCGTTGTCGGACTTCCAAGGTAAAGGCTCCCCATCAAAAAAAGACATCTTGGTCTCCATCATCCTGAAACTAGCAGCAACACTTATGCGTCTAAACCTAACCTCATACCCATAGTTTTGATTTTGAACGTCGTAGAGCTGTGCTTGCAGTTGGTTGGTTGTTTGGTGGAGTGAGAGGATTTCATCCTTGAGCTCAGTAGTCTCCTTTTGGTGCTCGGCGATGAGTTCGGACCAAATCTTATGGATGATATCTACTTCGCGTTCCGCCATCTTCTTGTACCTAAAGACTTCTTGCTCCAGCGCTTCCATCCTGTCCTCCAGACTTCCTCCACCCTTAGGGCATTGAACCTCTTTTATCCGTACCTCCCCATCTTCAAGCAACAACTCTTTGGGATGAATCTTCAACTCACGCATGTATGGGTTGATGATATCCGCCGAGGAATCTTCCTTGGCTGATCCAGAGGAAGACATTGTGGCACCAAAGATTGAAACGAAAACACGACGAGAACATGATATACGAACCTCCGGGGATCCGGTGGATTATATATTACGAAGTTTTACAATGACATGAAGGTACTAGGAGAAAACGGGTCGGAGACGGAGTCCGGGGCGGCCACACCACCTGCTGGCGCGGCCAGGGGGACCGCGTCAGGGGGTGGTGTGAGCCACCCTGGCTCCGCTTCCATCCCTCTTTCGCTTCGTAGCTTTCCTTGTTGGATAAAAACTGCAAAAAAATAATTGGACAAATTTTTTGCGGAACTTTTCTTACCAGAACTATTACCTATTCGAAAACGGACTCTGCAGATCTCTGGACTTGGTCTTTAATGAATTTTTCCGGAGTTATCACTTGGGTAGCATCAATATCTTCATTGTAAGAATCTGCAGCAATATAGTGTTTGAGTCGCTAACCATTCACCACTTGTGTATTGTTATCTTTTAAAGAGTAAATTTTTATTGCACCCAAACGATATACTTCTTCAATAACAAAAGGTCCTTCCCACTTTGAAAGTAGCTTCCCTGCAAAAAATCTGAGACGAGACCTATACAATAGAACATTTTCACCAACATGGAATTATCTTTTAAGAATTCTCCTGTCATGCCATCTTTTAACTTTCTCCTTAAAGAGTTTAGCATTCTCATATGCTTCACTCCTCCATTCATCCAATGAGCTTAAGTCAAATAATCTTTTTTCACCAGCAAGTTTGCAGTCTCTATTAAGTTCCTTAACTGCTCAATAAGCTTTGTGTTCTAATTCTAAAGGTAGGTGGCAAGCCTTCCCATAAACCATTTTGTAAGGAGACATACCCATAGGATTTTTATAGGTAGTCCTATAAGCCCATAGAGCATCCTTCAACTTTTTAGCCCAATTTTTTCTAGATCTATTAACAGTCTTTTGCAGTATGGAATTAATTTCTCTATTTGAAAACTCCACTTGTCCACTAGTTTGGGGATGATAGGCTGAAGCACTTCTATGATTAACATCATATTTAGCAAGGGTCTTTCTAAAACCACCATGAATAAAATGAGATCCTCGATCGGTCATAAGATACCTAGGCACTCCAAACCTAGGAAAGATAACATCCTTAAGCATTTTTAGAGAGGTATCCCCATCAGCACTCTTCGTAGGTATGGCTTCTACCCACTTAGTAACATAATCAACAACAACAATAATATGAGTATAACCTTTTGAAGGAGGAAAAGGACCCATAAAGTCAAATCCCCAACAGTAAAAGGGTTCAATAACTAAAGAGTAATTCATAGGCATTTCATTGCGTCTAGAAATATTACCAACACGCTGACACTCATCACAGGATAAGACAAATTTTCTTGCATATTTAAAAAGGGTAGGCCAGTAAAAAACCGATTGTAGTACCTTATGTGCGGTTCTATCTCCCGTGTGATGTCCTCCATATGCACTACCATGACATTTCCGCAATATCTCCTTTTGTTCATGTTCTAGAACACATCTTCGCATAATACCATCCACTCCTTTTTTTATATAAGTGTGGGTCGTCCCAAAAATAATGCCTCAAATCATAAAAGAACTTTCTTCTTTGCTGAGCTGTAAAAGTTGGAGGCAAATACTTGGAGAAAATAAAGTTAGCATAATCAACATACCAAGGGATCCCTCGCGAGCTTACCCCTACTGCGACCAACTGTTTATTTTGGAAACTATCATTAATAGACATAAGATCAAAAGAGATATTTTCCAACCGAGATAAATTATTAGCAACAAGATTTTCAGCACCTTTCCTATCTATAATATGTAGATCAAACTCTTGTAAAAGCAGCACCCATCTAATAATCCTAGTCTTAGCATCTTTTTTCTTCATAAGGTATTTAATAGCAGCATGATTAGTATGAATGGTAACTTTTGAGTCCACAATATAAGGTCTAAACTTATCACAAGCAAAGACAACAGCTAAGAATTCTTTTTTAGTAGTAGCATAATTCTTTTGACCAGTGTAAAGAGTTTTACTAGCATAATGGATAACATTTAACTTTTGATCTATTCGTTGCCCAAGGACAGCACCTACAGCAAAATCACTAGCATCACACATGATTTCAAAGGGTAAACTCCAATCAGGTGGTTGAACAATAGGAGCAGTAGTTAAAGCCTTCTTTAGAGTTTCAAAAGCTTCCTTACAATCATCGTCAAAAACAAAGCGTACATCCTTTTGAAGAAGATTAGTGAGGGGTTTCGATATCTTAGAGAAATGTTTAATAAATCTTCTGTAGAAACTAACATGACCAAGGATACTATGAATACCGTCTCTTGGACAGGGCATTTTCTCAATTGCTTCAACTTTAGCCCTGTCAACTTCAATTCCTCTCTTGGAAATTTTATGCCCAAGGACAATCCCTTCATTGACCATGAAGTGGCATTTCTCCCAATTAAGAACAAGATTAGTTTCTTCACATCTCTACAAAACTTTATCAAGGTTGTGCAGACACTTATCAAAAGAAGTTCCATAGACGGAGAAGTCATCCATGAAAACTTCCACAATTTCCTAACAAAAACCATGAAAGATAGTAGACATGCATCTTTGAAACGTAGCAGGAGCATTACACAAACCAAAAGGCATACGTCTATAAGCATAGGTTCCATAAGGGCATGTAAAAGTAGTTTTTTCTTTATCTTGTTGTTTAACAACAATTTGAGAAAACCCAGAGTATCCATCAAGAAAACAAAAATGAGTCTTTTTAGACTACCTTTCTAACATTTGATCAATAAAAGGAAGTGGGTAATGATCTTTCTTAGTAACTTTGTTAACCTTTCTGAAATCAATGCACATCCTATAACCTACTACTATTCTTTGGGGAATAAGCTCATCATTATCATTAGGCACAACGATAATTCCCCCTTTTTTAGGGACACAATGAACAGGACTAACCCATTCACTATTAGCAATAGGATAAATAATACCAACATCGAGTTGTTTTAATACCTCGTTTCTTACCACCTCCTTCATCTTAGGATTCAAACGACGTTAATGCTCTACCACCGGGTTTGCATCTGGTTCTATATTGATAGCATGCTGACATATAGTTGGAGAAATCCCCTTTAAATTTTCTAGAGTATAGCCCATAGCCCCTCGGTGCTTCTTCAATACCTCCAATAATCTTTCCTCTTCCTTCCCTGAAAGTTTAGAACTAATAATAACATGATATATTTTATTATCATCAATGTAAGCATACTTAAGATCGTCAGGTAATTTTAGATCGAAGACCGGATCCTTTTTAGGTGGCAACATGGTGCCCAAATCTTCCACAGGCAAGTTATGCTTAAGCATCTTAGGTTGGCGACGGAGAATCTCGTCAATCTCATTTCTTTCTTCCATGAAGATTTCCTTTCGTGGTCTTCCATAAATTGCTGCAAAGCATTGTTAGGAGCAAGAGAAATAGAAGCAAGTTGTTCAACTATAAAATCCTCATTGTGGGTTTCATTTTCACAAGGTTCTTTAGCAAATTTTAAAAAATTAAACTCATAAGATTGCCCATCAAATTTAGTTAAATTTTCTCCCTTTTGCAGTCAATAATGGCTCCGCATGTGCTCAAGAAAAGGTCTACCACAAATGATAGGATAGGTTTTACTAGCAGCTGAACCAAGGACTAGAAAATCAGCAGGATATTTTAATCTTACCACAAAGAACTTCTATACCAATTGGAGAGATGGTCTTTCTATTAGCAAGGTGAATAACCACATCAATTTCTTCTAGTTCACAGGGGATGATTTCATGCATAATTTCTTTGTAAAGCTCATAAGGAATAACACTTGAACTTGCACCAATATCACATAAACCATAATAGCAATGATCACCTATTCTAATAGAAAGCACAGGGACACTAGCCTTTTTAGTTCAATTAGGATGTGAGACAATATTAGAAGCATCTTCACAAAAGACTACGTGTCCATCTTCCACACTTTTAGTAACAAGGTCTTTCACAATTGCTACAACAGGTTCAATGTTTATTTGTTCATCAGGTTTTGCAGTTCTCTTTGCACTTTTATTGATTACACTAGTTATCACAGGATGCTCCTTTACCTTATCTGGGAAGGGTATTTTCTGAATATAAGATTCAGGCAAGATATGATCAATAGTGCAGAATTCAGTACTCCTAATAGGAACACAATCAAAAGTATCTTTATATGGTGCATGATACTTGTTCCATCCCTTTTCGGAATTTCAATATAGGAAGAAAAAGCCTTAAAACAATTTGTAATAACTTGAGGATCAAGACCATAAGCATTACTAATATTTTGAAAGTCATCAGTTTCCATAAAAGATTTAATGCATTCATAATCATAATTTATACCTGACTTTCTTCCTTTGTCATTCTCCCATGCTTCAGCATTGTCTTGAATACGGTCTAGAAGATCCCATTTAGCTTCTTCTTCCATGCGAGTGAATGATCCAGCACAAGAAGCATCCAATAAATCCTTATCATGAAGAAAAAGCCTTGCATAAAAGTTATTGATGATAATATTGTTGGGGAGCTCATGAATGGGACATTTGAGCATTAGTAACTTCAATCTCCCCCAAGCTTGAGCTGTACTCTCTGATGGGTTCGTAGCATGGAAAACAAAAAATTTCTACCGCAAGAACGAACAAAACCCAGATCTAATCTAGATAAAAGCCAAGATCTAATCTATTAGACATGTGCAACGAGATAGATCTGTACTAACCCTTGTAGACACGAAAGCGTTACGAGATTAGATCTCGTGGTTGATGTAGTCGATCACTTGCCGATCTCAAGATCGAGTGGACGATCCTTCCGGTGCCACGTTCCGGCAGCGCTTCCGCAGTCGGTCACACGTGTGGAGTCGAAGCAGACATTCCTCTCCTCGTTCCAGTGAGCAGCGGAGGTAGTAGATCTCTCCACGGAATTCCAGCAGCACGACGGCGTGGTGGTGGTGGTGGAGTGGAGAATTCTGCAGGGCTTCGCCTAAGCCTGAGTAGAAAGAAGGAGGAGGAGAGAGGCGGCTTGGGGCAAGAGTGAAGGGTCAAAGGGGGGTGGCGCCTCCACCCCTCTATATATAGAGGGAGGGGTGCGGCCTAGGGTTCCCACCCCTAGGCCCACCCCTTAGGGCCGGCGCACCAAGGAGGTGGGGGGAGGGGTCCTCCCCCCCCAAGTCTCCTCTTTAAATTTCCCTTATCTTATCTTATCTTATCTTATCTTATCTTATCTTGGTTTTCAAATAAACTCCAAAATATCTTCTAGAACCTTCCGGAACATTCTGAAACCTTCTAGAATCCCCATACAAACACTCCGGAACATTTCCTAACTCAGAAAAAGATCCCCATTATATGAATCTTACTCCCTGGACAATTCCGGAGCTCCTCGTGATGTCCCGAATCCAATCCGAGATTCCGAACAACATTCGGTCTCCAACGCACATTCCATATCTACTTAAAACAACTTCGAACCTTAAGTGTGTCACCCTACGATTCGTGAATATGTAGACATGACGGAGACACCTCTCCGGTCAGTAACCATCAGCGGGATCTGGAGATCCATAACGGCTCCCACATACTCAACGATGACTTCGTGATCGATTGAACCATTAACATACGAAACCAATTCCCTTTGTCTCGCGATACTCTACTTATCCGAGGTTTGATCATCGGCATCTCCATACCTAGTTCTACCTCGTTACTAACAAGTACTCTTTACTCGTTACGTGATATGTCATCCCTTGTGACCTAGTCACATGCTTGCAAGCTAACTAGATGACATTCCACCGAGAGGGCCCAGAGCATATCTATCCGTCGTATGGATGGACAAATCCCAATCTTGGTCCATGCGCTTCAACACATACTTTTAGAATACCCAACGACACCTTTATGACCACCCAGTTACGAAGCGGTGTTTGATGTCATCAAAGTACCCATCCGGTGATGGTGATTAACACAACCTCATGGTCGAAGGATTAGGTCACTATGCATTTAAAAGCTTATAGCAATACGAACTTAATGACTTGATCTTATGCTACGCTTACTATGGGTGTGTGTCCATCACATCATTCTCCTAATGATATAACCTTGTTATTAATCACATCCTAATGTCCATGATCAGGAAACCATGATCATCAATTAATCAACAAGCTAGTTCAACAAGAGGCTTACTAGGGACTCTTATATGTTTACAAAACACACAAGTATTAGTGTTTCCTAATAATACAATTATAGCATGGGATGTAAACATTCATCATAAACACAAAGATATAATAATAACCACTTTTATTATTGCCTCTTGGGCATATCTCCAACAGTCTCCCACTTGCACTAGAGTCAATAATCTAGATTACATGGTAATATACCGAACACCCATGGCGTTCTGGTGTTGGTCATGCTTTGCCCTAGGGAGAGGTTTAGTCAACGGATCTGCCACATTCAGATCAGTGTGTACTTTGCAAATCTTTATGTCACCATCTCGGACATACTCGCGAATAGCGTGGAAACGTAGCTTGATGTGCTTCAGCTTGCTATGTGACCTTGGCTCCTGTGCATTAGCTATGGCACCTGTGTTGTCACAGTAGATGGCCATCGGGTCCAACGCACTGGGAACCACGCCAAGTTCTGTAATGAATTCCTTCATCCATATGGCTTCTTGCGCAGCCTCCGAAGCAGCTATGTATTCCGATTCAGTTGAAGATTTTGCCACAACGCTTTGCTTTGCACTCCTCCAGCTCACTGCAGCACCATTCAAAATAAATACGTATCCCGACTGTGACTTCGAGTCATCCGGATCGGTGTTCCAACTAGCATCGGTGTAACCGTTTACAACAAGCTGTTCATCACCTCCATAAGAAAGAATCATATCCTTAGTCCTCTTTAGGTATTTTAGGATATTCTTGACCGCTGTCTAGTGTTCCATTCCAGGATCACTTTGATATCTTCTAGTCAAACTAACAGCATGTGCTATATCCGGTCTTGTACACAGCATGGCATACATGATAGAACCTATGGCCGAGGCATAGGGAATATTATTCATTTTCTCTCTATCTTCTGCCGTAGCTGGACTTTGAGTCTTACTCAAAGTCTTACCTGACAACATGGGCACGAACCCTTTCTTGCTATCTTCCATTCTAAACTTCTTTAGAACTTTGTCAAGGTATGTACTTTGTGAAAGCGCTATTAGGCGTCTTGATCTATCTCTATAAATCTTGATGCCTAGAATATATGCCGCTTCGCCAAGATCCTTTATTGAAAAACTATTATTCAAATAGGTTTTGACGCTATTAAGAAGTTCTATATCATTCCCAATCAACAATATGTCATCTACATACAGTACTAGGAATGCTACAGAGCTCCCACTCACTTTCTTGTAAATACAAGCTTCTCCATAAGTTTGTATAAACCCAAATTTTTTGATTACTTTATCAAAACGTTGATTCCAACTCCAGGATGCTTGCTTCAGTCCATAAATGGAGCGCTGAAGTTTGCATACCTTGTCAGCATCTTTAGGATCGACAAAACCCTTGGGTTGTACCATATACAACTCTTCCTCAATGTCACCATTAAGGAACGCCGTTTTGACATCCATCTGCCAAATCTCATAATCGAAATGTGTAGCAATTGCTAACAAAATCCTCACAGACTTTAGCTTCGCTACTGGTGAGAATGTCTCATCATTGTCAACTCGTTGAATTTGTCGGAACCCTTTCGCGACAAGTCGAGCTTTATAGACGGTAACATTACCATTAGCATCTGTTTTTCTCTTGAAAATCCATTTGTTCTCGACAGCCTTACGGCCATCCGGTAAGTCCACCAAAGTCCATACTTGGTTTTCGTACATGGATCCCATTTCGGATTTCATGGCTTCTAGCCATTTGTCGGAATCCGGGCTCACCATAGCTTCTTCATACGTCGCAGGGTCATCAGCGTTGTCCACCAACATGACGTTCAAGGCAGAGTCATACCAATCAGGAGTGGTACGAACCCTCGTTGACCTACGAGGTTCAGCAGCAACTTCGACTGAAGTTTCATGATCTTTGTCATTAGCTTCCTCTCCAATTGGTGCATGCGGCACAAAAACATCTTCCGGTGCTGCGCTACTCTCAAATCTGAGAGAAGGTTCGATAACCTCGTCGAGTTCTACTTTCCTTCCAGTCACCTCCTTCGAGAGAAACTCCTTCTCAAGAAAGGATCCATTCTTGGCAACGAAAACTTTGCCTTCGGTTCTATGATAGAAGGTATACCCAATTGTTTCTTTAGGGTATCCTATGAAGACGCATTTCTCCGCTTTGGGTTCAAGCTTTTCATGTTGTAACTTCTTTACATATGCTTCGCAACCCCAGACTTTAAGGAACGACAACTTAGGTTTCTTACCAAACCACAATTCGTACGGTGTCGTTTCAACGGATTTAGATGGTGCCCTATTTAAAGTGAATGCGGCCGTCTCTAATGCATAGCCCCAAAACGATAGCGGTAAATCTGTAAGAGACATCATAGACCGAACCATATCTAAGAGAGTTCGATTATGACGTTCGGACACACCATTACGTTGTGGTGTTCCCGGCGGTGTCAATTGCGAAAGTATTCTACATTTCTTTAAATGCATGCCAGACTCGTAACTTAGATATTCACCTCCGCGGTCAGAACGCAGAAACTTAATCTTCTTGTTACGATGATTTTCCACTTCACTTTGAAATTCCTTAAACTTCTCGAAAGTTTCGGACTTATGTTTCATAAAGTAGACATACCCATATCTACTTAAGTCATACGTGAAAGTGAGAATGTAACGATATCCACCACGCGATGCTACACGCATTGGACCGCACACATCGGTATGTATTATTTCCAATAAGTCTGTAGCTCGCTCCATTGTACCAGAGAATGGAGTCTTAGTCATTTTTCCCATTAGACAAGCTTCGCATCTTTCAAGTGATTCAAAATCAAGTGATTCAAGAAGTCCATCAGAATGGAGTTTCTTCATACGCTTCACTCCAATGTGACCAAGACGACAGTGCCACATGTATGTAGAATTATCATTCAATTTTGGTCGTTTAGCATCTATGTTGTGAACATGTGTATCACTACTATCGAGATTCAGTAAGAATAAACCATTCATCTCAGGTGCATTACCATAAAAGATATTACTCATATAAATTGAACAACCTTTATTCTCAGACTTAAAAGAGTAACTGTCTCGCAATAAACAAGATCCAGATATAATGTTCATGCTTAACGCAGGCACCAAATAACAATTATTCAAATTTAAAACTAATCCCGAAGGTAGATGTAGAGGGAGCGTGCCGACGGCGATCACATCAACCTTGGAGCCATTTCCAACGTGCATCGTCACCTCGTCTCTCGCCAGTCTTCATTTATTCCGCAGCTCCTGTTTCGAGTAACAAATATGAGCAACCGAACCAGTATCAAATACCCAGGCACTACTACGATTACTAGTAAGATACACATCAATAACATATATATCAAATATACCTTTCTTCTTGATGTTGCCATTCTTCAGATCCGCCAGGTACTTGGGGCAGTTGCGCTTCCAGTGACCAGCACCCTTGCAGTAGAAGCACTCAGTTTCAGGCTTAGGACCAACCTTGGGCTTCTTTGCAGGTGCGGCAGCTTTCTTGCTGTCCTTCTTGAAGTTGCCCTTGTTCTTAGGCTTGCCCTGTCTCTTGAAATTGGTGGTCTTATTGACCATCAACACTTGGTGCTCCTTCTTGATCTCCACTTCAGCAGTTTTCAGCATGGACGATAGTTCAGGCAACGTTTTGTTCATGCAGTGCATATTGTAGTTCATCACAAAGTTCTTGTAACTTGGTGGCAGTGATTGGAGGAGACGGTGAATCTCTAACTCATTAGGAATCGATATCCCCAACTCTTGGAGCTTGTTTGCGTACCCAGACATGGTGAGCACGTGCTCGCTAACGGAGCTTCCCTCTTCCATCTTACAGTTAAAGAACTTTTCGGAGGCCTCATAGCTCTCCATGGCCGCGCGAGTCTCAAAAATTAGCCTGAGCTCCTTAATGATCTCGAACGGGTCGTGGTTCTCAAAACGCTTCTGGAGCTCCGCTTCTAAACCGTACAGGATGGCACACTAAACTGTGGAGTAATGATTTTTCCGAGTGGCGTAAACATTCTTTACGTCATCGGTGGCATCTTCTGCAGGTGGGTCACCTAGCGGTGCTTCGAGCACATAGGTCAACTGACCAGCCCTAAGGACGATCTTCAGTCCACGGAACCAGTCCGTGAAATTGCTTCCATTGTTCTTAAGCTTTTCTTTCTCTAGGAACGCATTGAAATTGATGGAGGGGGTCACCATAATCTACAACAAATTTGCAAGTAGTTTAGACTAAGTTTATGATAAATTGAGTTCAAATTTAATTCTTAAATTAACTAGGTGAACTCCCACTCAAAACAACATCCCTCACATTGTCTTAGTGATTACACGAACCAAGTCCACTACACCAAGTCCGATCTTCACGAGAGAAGATGTAGTTTCATCGGCGAACAATCTTCATGTTCATCATATCATTTATATGACTCATGCTCTACCTTTCGGTATTCCGTGTTCTGAGACCATGTCTGTACATGCTAGGCTCGTCAAGATAACCTTAGTTTCCGCATGTGCAAATCTGGCTTGCACACGTTGTATGCACACATAGAATCTATCACATCCGATCATCACGAGATGCTTCGAAACGACGAGTCTTAGCAACGGTGCCAACTAAGGGTGAACACTTTATTACTTGATATTTAGTGAGAGGGATCATCTTATAATGCTACCGTCATGATCTAAGCAATACAAGATGCATAATGGATTAACATCACAGGCAATTCATAATTAGTGTGATATGATATGGCCCTTTCTTTTTGCGCCTTTGATCTCCATCTCCAAAGCACGGACATGATCTCCATCATCACCAGCATTGCGTCAAGGTCAGTGGCGCCGCTTCATGGTTGTCCATCATCACTAGCAACTATTACAACTACTTGGAATAAAGCTATTACAAGATGAATAGACACGCAGGCCTTAACAGAATTAAAGACAACCATTAGGCTCCTGCCGGTTGCCATATTACAACAAGGATCATTGCATACATCAAATACAATCACAATCACATGATGGCCATATCACATCACAAAACCCCTGCAAAAACAAGTTAGACGTCTCTAATTTTCTTTGCATGTTTTACGTGGTTTGGGGCTTTCGAATAAGAACGGATCTTACCTACGAAACTGAACCACAACGTTGATACAAGTGCTATCAAAATTTGCAAAGTGTAAATTGGATCTATAATATGGTGGGAGAGACAGACACCCGCAAAGCCACTTGTGCAAAGCAAGTTACACGTCAAGCGTGGAGCAAGTCTCATGTACGATGACATGTAAGGTTAGCCCGAGCCGCTTCATCCCACCATGCCGCAAGATGCAAAGTACACAAAGCAAAAGACGGCACGAGCACCAACGCCCACAACACCATTGTGTTCTACTCGTGCAACAGATCTACTCATAGACACGGCTCTGATACCACTGATGGGTTCGTAGCATGGAAAACAAAAAAATTCTACCGCAAGAACGAACAAAACCCAGATCTAATCTAGATAAAAGCCAAGATCTAATCTATTAGACATGTGCAACGAGATAGATCTGTACTAACCCTTGTAGACACGAAAGCGTTACGAGATTAGATCTCGTGGTTGATGTAGTCGATCACTTGCCGATCTCAAGATCGAGTGGACGATCCTTCCGGTGTCGCGTTCCGGCAGCGCTTCCGCAGTCGGTCACACGTGCGGAGTCGAAGCAGACCTTCCTCTCCTCGTTCCAGCGAGCAGCGGAGGTAGTAGATCTCTCCACGGAATTCCAGCAGCACGACGGCGTGGTGGTGGTGGTCGAGTGGAGAATTCTGCAGGGCTTCGCCTAAGCCTGAGCAGAAAGAAGGAGGAGGAGAGAGGCGGCTTGGGGCAAGAGTGAAGGGTCAAAGGGGGGTGGCGCCTCCACCCCTCTATATATAGAGGGAGGGGTGCGGCCTAGGGTTCCCACCCCTAGGCCCACCCCTTAGGGCCGGCGCACCAAGGAGGTGGGGGGAGGGGTCCTCCTTTTTAAATTTCCCTTATCTTATCTTATCTTATCTTGGTTTTCAAATAAACTCCAAAATATCTTCTAGAACCTTCCGGAACATTCTGAAACCTTCTAGAATCCCAATACAAACACTCCGAAACATTTCCTAACTCAGAAAAAGATCCCCATTATATGAATCTTACTCCCCGGACAATTCCGGAGCTCCTCGTGATGTCCCGAATCCAATCCGAGATTCCGAACAACATTTGGTCTCCAACGCACATTCCATATCTACTTAAAACAACTTCGAACCTTAAGTGTGTCACCCTACGATTCGTGAATATGTAGACATGACGGAGACATCTCTCCGGTCAATAACCATCAGCGGGATCTGGAGATCCATAACGGCTCCCACATACTCAACGATGACTTCATGATCGATTGAACCATTAATATACGAAACCAATTCCCTTTGTCTCGCGATACTCTACTTATCCGAGGTTTGATCATCGGCATCTCCATACCTAGTTCTACCTCGTTACTGACAAGTACTCTTTACTCGTTACGTGATATGTCATCCCTTGTGACCTAGTCACATGCTTGCAAGCTAACTAGATGACATTCCATCGAGAGGGCCCAGAGCATATCTATCCGTCGTATGGATGGACAAATCCCAATCTTGGTCCATGCGCTTCAACACATACTTTCAGAATACCCAACGACACCTTTATGACCACCCAGTTACGAAGCGGTGTTTGATGTCATCAAAGTACCCATCCGGTGATGGTGATTAACACAACCTCATGGTCGAAGGATTAGGTCACTATGCATTTAAAAGCTTATAGCAATACGAACTACGCTTACTATGGGTGTGTGTCCATCACATCACTCTCCTAATGATATAACCTTGTTATTAATCACATCCTAATGTCCATGATCAGGAAACCATGATCATCAATTAATCAACAAGCTAGTTCAACAAGAGGCTTACTAGGGACTCTTATATGTTTACAAAACACACAAGTATTAGTGTTTCCTAATAATACAAATATAGCATGGGATGTAAACATTCATCATAAACACAAAGATATAATAATAACCACTTTTATTATTGCCTCTTGGGAATATCTCCAACAGTCTCTCCATCAAGAGGCCAAAATTTGTATATTTGATTCCGATCTTTATGAATCTCACTAGGAGGATACAATTTAGAATAGAAGAGAGGCACTATTTCCTCCCATTCAAGAGATTCGCCATTCTTCAGCAGTTTATACCATTCTTCAGCTCTTCCTTTCAGTGATAATGAGAATAACTTCTTTTTAACTTGATCTGTTGTAATACATGCACACTTAAACAACCCACATAATTCGTGTATAAAGAGCAAATGATCACCGGGATGGACAGTTCCATCCCCAACGTAATAGTTATCCATAACACGATCAATAATTCTTGTAGGTATCTTCAAAGTATCATTCTCAGCAGGTGGTGTTTCATCTACTACCTTAGCAGTGGTAGTAGCATTACGAAGTAAAAAACTCAGTGAATTATCCATAATGAAAATAAAGCAACTAACATAAGTAAACAATACTCACAATAGATGTTTCCTTTACGAGTTCCACTCTCCAATAGCGCTTCACTCCCAGCAATGGCGCTAGAAAATAGTCTTGATGACCCACAAGTATAGGGGGTGTATCGCAGTATTTTCGATAAGTAAGAGTGTCGAACCCAACGAGGAGCAGAAGGTGCTGGCTAGTGGTATGGATCAGGAATTCTCTGCAAATACTTAGCAAACAGATTTTTAGGGTTTTTTGATAATGCAAGTAAATAAAGTATGAGTAAATAAAAGACAATAAGAATAAATGCAGCGAGTGGCCCAATCCTTTCTTTAGCAAAGGATAAGTCGGTTGTATTACTTAGGATGACCAAACATTCTTGAGGACACACGGGAATATCGTCAAGTGCTTTCGCTTCATATAGTTGATTAATCTTCTTTAGCTTGCTAAGTATTGTGTGGGTGAACCTGTGCTAATGTACCGACCTTCCTAGGACTAATACATACTTGTGATTATACCCCTTGCAAGCATCCGCAAGTACAAGAAAGTAATTAAGATAGAAATCTAACCACAGCTTTAAACTCTAAGACCCTAATATCCCTTTTGCAAAGGTTTCCTAACGGCGGTTCAGGTTTCTGTCACTCCGGCAACCCCTACGATTAGTAGCCAAATACACAATGCATTCCCCTAGGCCCATATAGGTGAAATGTCATGTAGTCGACGTTCGCATGAAATCACTAGAAGAAATACACCACAACTTAATTAATAAACCATTGAATCTTTCTCAACACAATTCCACTACTAACAACATGACTTCTCCCATGTCCTCAAGAACTAAACGAACTACTCATAAGACATCATATGGATCATAATCAGAGATGAAATAATGATGTATAACAATCTGAACATAAACAATAATTCAATGGTTCCACTCAATAACATCAACTACAAGGAGTAATCAACACTGGGAAAGTTTCCCCTAAGAACTATGCAAGATCCAACCCAATTGTTACAGCGGTATGATGGTGGTGATGATGGTGCTTATGGAGATGATGGGGATGATGATGATGATGATGATGATGATCCCGTGAAGTCCAGCTTGATGGTGGTGTTGATGGCAACGATCTCCCCTCTTCGGGAAGGAATTCCCCTGAAAGAATTATGTCTGCCAGAGAAATCTTTCTCTTTCGGTGTTTTCCGTCCCGCAGAGGCGGCATAATCTTTCTGTGGTCACCCCCCGAGTCTGAGGGTTTCGGGAGGATAATATACACCAGAGGGGAGAGCCAGGGGTGGACCAGGACGGCCACACCACCTGGTGGCGCGACCTGGGGTGGTCCGCGCCAGGGAGTGGTGTGGGCCCCCTGTGGCCCATCTCCACTCCCCCTTCTAGCTATCTTCGTCTTCTGAAAAAATAGGATTTTCCATGTATTTTCCGGATTTTCTGATCTTCGCGAATTTCGCCTCCAAACAGCCCCTTTTTCATCAGAATCCTGATTGTAGCGGTCCATGCTCCAAAAGTCATCAACCATGCAAAAACAGATGAAATTACATATGTATCATCTCTTAATATGAAATATATCAATGAATAACAGTAAATTATGATATAGAATAGTGATGCAAAATAGACGTATCAGCGGGCGAGCCACGGTCTGGGCGCACCTGGGTGAGTGAGTAAACTCCCGCACGATCGTTGGCTGAGTCAACGATGAGGGAAAAAAGAGAAATAGAGGAGTAGAAAAAATAAAAAATAGACACACGATTAGAATCAAAGTATTAAATTCTACTACCTCCGTTCTAAAATATAAGCCTTTTAAATAGCTAAACTAGTTATCTAAAAAGGCTTATATTTCGGAATAGAGGTAGTATTAGATAAAAATTAGTGCGTCTCACGAAGCCATGTCACAAACTTGGTACTGAACTAAGAAAATTAATAATGTTGGTACTGACTCATAACTAATGCCCAAATTGTGGTAGTTATATGCTAATTCGTTAGGGCATCTGTTTTGAGACAAAGGTAGTACTACTGTTAATCTATTGCTTGCTAGAAATTGGGCATCGGAGGAAGAGGATTCACCGGTTCACTATTTTTCTCAATTTGAAACTACCGTCACCATGTTAAAATACTAGTTTCAAAAGCTAAAAGGACACTTTGAAACTTCATTTGGGGCGTGTTTGGTAGGTCGGATCCTCTCTTCTCGCATCCAGCGGGAAAAAATAAGCTCGTTTGGTGTCTCGCGACGAGCCTGGGATTTGGCCCGCACGAGTCTTAAAGCAGGTGTCATCCTGGCTCCAGAAGGAACGCCAAAATCGAGCATTTCCACCGGGACAGGCCCTGGTGAGCGCAAGAGGAGGAACGACGTACGCGGGGAGGCAGTGGGGGCCGAAATATTCACATCGCCATATGGCGCGAAAAGTAGGGTCACCTCCCTCTTATCCTACCACCTCCCACTGGAAGACAAATCCCTCCCGATTTTCCCCTTGTGCGGCGGCTTAGGCGGGGGCGGCGATTTAGATCTCCGGCAGCTGCTGCTAAGCATACTCTGGCATCGGCTAGCGTCTTTTACCGACTCCGGCATCTACTGGCTCACAGATCTGTGGCGCGGACTTCTCCCCCGTCTTCTTCTCCGCCTGGGGCAGGTCCTTGTCGTCCGCCACCATCAAGGTAAGAACCACATCCTTGCCTCCTCTCCAACTTGTTTACCTAGGTAGTTAGCTCGATATTGGGGTAGTACATACTCAGTGCCTAAGTAATGCCATTCCGTTTAGGGATAATAATTGAAGGTTATCATCGAGGCAGCTGCTCTAGTCGCTGTGATTCAGGCATGGATGTTCCTGATCTACAGAAGAGTCGCTGGTAGGAATAACAGGGCGGCAGTGAAATATGGTTCCCTGATGCATCGTGACAGAGAGAGGATGGAAAATCTGAACTACATCTACAACAACAACGATGTCGAGGCTATCGTCATGCTTAGGATGAGAAGATCCCCATTTAACCATCTTGTGCAAACATTCAGGTCTAGGGGTTGCTCAAAGACAACATCAATTGCTGTATCGAAGAACAGGTGGATCTGTTTCTTCATGTTCTAAGCCATAACCAGAGATTCCGAGTGATTCACAGCACATGGAGGAGATCAACCGAGAAAATTTCCCGATATTTCCATCAGGTGTTGTATGCTGTTGGAGAACCTAGACAAGAGATGATCAAGCCACCATCTGGTCAAATCCCCGTGAAGATACATGGCAACGGTCGATGGTTCTCATTTTTCAAGGTGAGCAACTCTATCATTTTCTGCGTTGAATGATTGTATTAGACAACCGACTAACATTCTTGTAATGCCACGATTGTATTGGAGCAATTGATGGTACTCATATGATGGCTAGAGTCTTGAAAGCTGAGCAGGCTACATACAGGGGGAGGAAGCAGTTCCCTAGTCAGAATGTGCTTGCCGTCGTTGATTTCGACATGAAGTTTACATATGTGCTTGCTGAGTGGGAAGAATCTACCCACAATGCGAGAATTTTGCCTGACAGCCTTAGCCGACCTGATGACCTCAAGCTCCATAGCATCAAATTCTACCTTGCAGATGCCGGGTATGCCTGTCGGCCTGGAATTCTGTCACCCTTCAGATCAGCAAGGTAACATCTCAATGAGTTTTCTGCTAGGAACTACCCAAGGACCCTAGAAGAACTTTTCAACCTTAGGCACTCTAGCCTTAGAGTCACGGTTGAAAGGGTTTTCGCTGCTCCGAAGAACAAGTTTAAGATCCTTGATCAGAAGTATTTCCACTCTTTCCCCACCCAAGTTAAGCTTGTTTTTGTATGTTGCATTTTGCACAACTGGATCTTGCAATTCGGCGCCGATGAGTACTTTCCGGCTGAGAAAGACGTTGCTCCTGACCACAACGACACTGACGGTGGTCATGGTGTTGCACAGAACGACTGTGCTGCTTGGAAGAGGAGGAGAATAGTGGGCGCTCGACATGTGGGCGACGAGAGGCAACTACAGGATCTGAAGAAGATGATGATGGTTTGTTGATGAAGTGCTGGTCTTGTGTCCCATGAATAACCCCTGATGTGGGTGTTGAACTATCATTTGCTATGAGCTAGGTAATATTATGGTAAACTGGTAGCTAGGTAACATTATCGTGAACTCATATTTTCTAGTAGCTAGGGTCGTAATTTGGTACTGCTAGTAGTTAATTTGCCGCTTGTTTGAAACTACTATTTCAGTTTGCTGCCTATTTGGTATTATGTGGTAACATCACCAGCTATGAGAAGTGGTGAGCACATCACTTTGACGTAAGCAACCAAACGTTTTGCATCAAACGAGAGAAAATATGTTTTATTGTCAACCAAACAACTTGTCAAAATTGCAGGAAAACTAGATATGGACAATCAAACGAACTGCCAAACTTACTCCAAGCCCAATCTCCCCCGTACAGCATCCGCCGAGCCAAGTAGAAAAAACGAAAAATTTACACGCCGTTGGTTACACGATTTCTGGCTGCCCTAATAGTGCATGCACACTTACGAAACGACCTGGTAGCAAGCTAGGCCTTCGTGGTACTTGTTCGATCAAGATTCTGTCATACCATGCAATCTAATACATCGTCATTAGTAGCTAACGTGGGGAATATTACCGAGTTGTTGCGCATCTCACTTAGTTGGACTAATTTAAAGGTAGCTCATAGTTAGCACGTTTGATGGTAGTGCCACTTCTCTGGCTAAGAAAGATTAAACAAGTGTATATATGGACCCATATCATTGGTGCCATAGCATGCTCTTTACCTACCCTGCATCCATATGGATGGTTGACCTACTATCTCAAAATGATGCCATGGTGCTACAGCAGATGTAGTGCTATTGTTATTAAGTTAAAAAAAAATCTTTGAAATTGCACAGTACATGATTCATATGACTATTTACTAGTGCTTGGTGCTCGATGCACTGAGATGAAATTTATGGTGTCATGACTATTGGTGAAGATATTCCCGTGTCCTTTACCTTCCCTGTGTGGGATATGCTGATACCGTGGACTTTGTCATTTCAATGAACTATGTTACTCTGGTTTTAAAATATTTGCGTTGCCCTATGTCTTTTAGCTACATGATGGACTAGTTTCTTTGTTTTATTTAGAACTTGTAAGCTCTTTGCAAGCATGTCGGCAGTAAAAGTCATGGTTGTGCGTCAGTTGATGCAAATGTTTTCTTTCTTTTAAAAAGGAACGTAGCACGGGAGAGGACTTTGCAACAACTTTTTTCTTAAATAATACCACCTCTGTCCCAAGGCTTAAGGCATATAAATTTTTTTAAAAGTCAAACTACCTAAAGTTTGACCAAGTTTTTAGAGAAAAATATTAATATTTACAATATGTAATCCATACCCTTTCATACATCATGAAACATATTTTCACATGGTATATATATAATATAATAGTTCTTGATAGTTTTTTCTAAAATTTTGGTCAAACTTTACATGGCTTGGCTTTTCAAAAAAATTATATGCCTTAAGCCTTGGGATGGAGGGAGTAAGACCACAAAATAATGCTCGAGGGACTTGAACCTAGGTCAGCTAGGTTTTGCATCTACTCCACTAAACCATCTCTTCTTAATTGCGTAGAGTGCTGATAAAGTCATTTATGTTTTTCTAAAGAGTGTGACCAGAAGAGAAGCGACTAAGAGTTCCGAAAGTTTGAGTCACTTTCCTAACCCAACATTTAAGTATAAATGCACAAATAAAAATTGCTACTACGTCAAATACAACACAAATATGAACAAAGATTTAAAAAAGCACAATTGCAACTAATAAGAAAATAAATATAAAAATGTGATCAGAAATTTCATACTTTACGTTCACACAAAGTTACCGTAACAAAACAGAATAAAACAAATGGCTGGACTTTAGAAGTTCAGACTCGTTATAGGAATCATGTTTTTTATCTTTTTTGCTTGCTAAAATCAGACAAATTTGATCAAACTTATCCAGGTAGCGTTATCCATTCATAAATTAATCAAATACTTTGGCCGGTAGTACCATTTTTTAGCCTTTACCTATCATTGACCCGTCTCTGATCAGATCCTGCCCGATGGGTCAACATGGCCGAGCCATACCGCCATCCGCCATCCGCACCCCATTCCTGCTGCAGATTTCCCATCCTGCAGGCTGCAGCCAGTAGCGGGAGCCAGACTTACGTTGGCTGGCGGCCACGGAGGTGCGGGCCCCACCGCTCAGCCGGTACGTACTAGTACTACTACACGGTTTGGAAGACCGCCGGCCCCTGCTGCCGTGTGTTTCCTCGGACTATGACTTGCGGCGACGCTACACGCGAGGAGCTCGAGCGTGTAGGTCAACACGTAGAGGGGATCACGACAGTACAGAGGCACGCCGCTGGCCTCCCGCATGCCAGTGCAGTGCCGGTCACCTCCATGGCCTCGCTGACCGCTCCGCGCACCCACGGTTTGGTACCGACATTTCCATCCGCTCTAGCCACGTCCCTCCGTCGTGCACACGCACACAGCCGGAGACGCAAGAATAGCTGGTCAGTGGCCACCGCCATTTCCACAATTATCCTCGACCGGCCGGTCGGTGCGATCAACCGTTGCGGAGATGGATACGGCACCGTACGTTTCCATTCCATACTCACCGTATGCATGTGCATCGACACAGCGGCCGCGACGGTGTAGTAGCGCTACGTGGCTTGCTTATCGCCCGCGCGCACACGCATGCATCAGTTGGTGCTGTAAAGTGGCTTGGTTCGGCGTGTATGCCGCCACGACCCTCGACCAGGGCGAGCTAGCTGGCTACATGTAGGCGTAGACGTGTACTAGTATGAAGCTAGACCCATCTTTTCCAATTTCCATTCCGGCATCGATCTCGAGCCATCGATCGCAGACTTTCTTGTGCATGCGTCTACCGACCAAGAAATTCCCTCCCCCGTTTATATATGGGGGCTTGCCGATCAGCCGGTACAAGCTTTTTTCGGTCGGTGGACGTGGACGAGACGTCCCATGCAGATGGTGGCCGTGCATGCGCCGTATCTAACACACCGCGCCGCGCCGCGCCTTTTATTTTGCTTGGACGGCTATCAGCTTATCATGATAACGCAAAGCCATTAATGGCAGGCCAACAACGATGGTTAACTTTAATGCTACTGCTCCATAGTTTTATGAGGAATTTTGTACAGTAGTATGCCATTTTTTTTGTTTGTTCATGTTTTCTCTTTGAGATTGTCACAGATTTGTCTAAAAAAATCTTGACAAGATACTACTACCCCTGCACTAATTATTATTAACTAATGTAATTATATGATACAAGTTTTCTATCGTTTGCTGATCTGCGTACATGTTTTAGTACTAGTATATGATGAGGACTGAAATATTTACTTACTATACTACTACCTCCGATTCAAAATAAAAATATAAGATGTTTTAGCTTCGTGAAAGAAGTGTATCAGGACTTATTTTAGCCTATAGGTTCATTCTAAGTTTAGATGAACCTACACACTAAAAGATGTCTAAATACACTTTTTTCACAAAGCTAAAGCATCTTATATTTTAAAACGGAGGGAGTACAAGCGAACGAGCCTCGATCCGTGCAGATGATCCATGGCGTGCATTATATCTCGTCACGCATGCAACCAGTCTAGCTCCAAAATTAAATGATCATTTATAAGGCTGTTCGGGTCTAGTACACCGTTTCTTAACAATCCCATCCGCATCACACCCTCCATTCCGTTTTTGAAAGATCAAATTAGGTATTTTCCCACTTAAGTTAGCTTGCAAGATCACACTTCTTTCTTCTGGAAAGTTTATCTTCCTTATGGATGGAAGATATTGATATAGATTTATCTTCCTTATTTAGAACGCTCCGAATATAGATTTTCCATTGATATATAATCCTACTCGGCTCGGGATAGGAAGGAAGTTGTGGCAAGCGATATCACGCGCTGTACATGTAAATTTTCTTCATATTTGTTTCAGGGTTCGAAGTGTTGTTTTGCGCACAGCACTACGCCATGCGGTTTCCAAAAGAACTGAATATGAATCTGGTTCGAAGGAAAAAATATCTAATTGTTTTGGTCAAATTCATCTTATTGTTTAAATAGTTTTAGCAAAGAATAAAATGGAGAACCTTGAATCTAACCCTCGATCTATAAGATCAGCGCCTATACATTAAGCAATATGGGAGTTTCGATGTTTAGCGGAAAATGTCGAACTATATTGCATTTTCTCGTTCCATATAGGAAATCGATAATTTCGTCCAAAATCTCAACAGTTTTGTTTTCTTATTTCTGGTTGCTTTGACAAAACTTTGTTATTTCTAGTCAGGCACTATGGGCACGTTTGGTAGCCTGCGGGAATTTCTCGTCTCCCTGGGGACAAGGCCTTGGAGAAACGACCTAAAAACCATCTTGTCCACTTCATTTGGGTGCACGTATTTTCTTAGGCTACATAGGGTGAACAACTATCCTAATTTTGTTTGATAGGCTGTATAAATCTTTTTTTGACTCGGCAAATGCAAAATAAAGGTGTTTGGTTGCCACCATGAGCTCGCATATGGTTACCAATATCTAAATATGGTGAGCTTTCCATGTCAATGTACATTACATCCGATCATAGAGAGGAATCGGAAAAATAGGATGTTCACGATCACCACCAGGAGGATGACACTGATGAAGTTGAGCTTACTCTCTTGGTCCTGAATTTCTCCTTGGCCTATAGCGAAAACTTGAACAGGTTATACTTGATTATCCGTAAGCATAGCTTCAACAACCAATACTTGGTTAGCCATATGTAACATCCCAGCATTGAGGACCAAACGAGGGGTAGAAATAGAATTTGTGCATCTACATTCATGCATCTGAAAAACATGGTAATTTTTTTGACGAAACTAAAAGATCAGAGAGATCAGGGTTTCTCTCACTTCGATAAATTAGGTTTACGACAATTGAAGTGGGTGCTATAAATTCTGACATGATACCTGGAGATTTTAATTGTTTTGGGGGAAAGAAATTCGAATGGGAGTTTGAATTTCAAATTTGAATTCACTTTTGAATTTAAAATGATAAACAATATAAAGAATTCATGAATATTGAAATTTTAATTATAAATAGAAATGGAATTTTAAATATAATTCTTTATGTCAATTATTATACAAGTGAGAATGACTTTTTTATTACATAAACACAAGTGTAAATGTTTAAAATTACAATATAAGAAATCATTAACTTTATTGAATACATATACACTACAAAAATACCCGCGTGCATGGCATTTTTTGGGACGGCATAAGCAAAAACCGCATGCAAAAGTTGGTTAGCCTGCGGATGGGCAACCACGACACCATTTGGTTGCGGTGGTCACGTATACCCTATGGAACACATATCGGCAGACATTTGTGTCATGGTAGGTGGTACACAAGAGCGGCGGTTTTCAATGACGCGCTTGGTCAACATAGGCATTTGACGTTTGTCGTGGTGGTGTCACGACAAATGCCATGGGTAGGATAAAGATAGGGCCTATGAACACTAGTGGTATCCAGGGAGGGATAGTGCGGTGAATCCCCACACGAAGAACACAATACCCAGGTTCGAGGCTATCCATTGGAGATAAAACCTCTACTCCTGCCTCTAGATATTATATTAAGATCTATGAACTAGTACAATTGCTCCTTGAGCTGTATCGAGAGGAAGGAGATGAAGTCCCTCTTCCTCTCCTATCCTTTAGGGCTTACGTGTAATGCTAATGGCCCGACCTCCTCTTTGGAGGCTCTGGCTCATCTTATAAAGGGGTGGACAAGTTACAACTAGGGCATAAATGGCCCGGATATTTCTTGGAGATGCTTGTCCCAAAATAGTAGTTCGGCGCCCTCCTTTCCTTAGTCGCCAACCTATGCACGACAATGTTCCAGAGTCCACGTTGTCTTAACTCCAACGGTCAGACACTTTCACGCCCGTGAGCCACCGCTCAGACCTCGTTCCAGATGCCCTTGTCTCTAGCGTTTGTCTCCCAGGAAACCTTGAAGAGAGAGAAAAGCGCTGACCTTAGGGCTGGCTCACTCCTTCCTGAGCACGCCAACCCCTGAGTCGGCATGGTCTGAATAACTCGGTCAGGATGATACTTGAACATGGAAAACAACATAGATATTGTGCCGACATATGATATATGTCGGCCGAGTCTTGCCGAGCCAATCCGACTTTGGGCAACTTGGTCGTTATTCGGCCGGCCCATATATACATCGGACGACTCATACCCGAGCTCACTTATACCTCGGTAGACTCTATCCTTATACCATAACTTGACCCTACCTGGGGTCATCCCCCAACATTAGTCCTCGAAGTTGGTGCGGTCTTAATAGCTTTAGCTGGAAAGGCCACATCAGGTTCAACCTATCAAGATCTTTGTTCATATTGCCGACATATCTTTGTGTTGGTCCTTACTGATTTTAACTCGGCTGCACCACTTGGTGACTCGCTTTGCATCATTGACCCTTCCTAGATCTATCCAAGTTATTCCTCATTGGCCGGGTCATGTTCTTGCATCCGGGTTATTTCCCTTAGATGCCTATCTTCTCTCGTACTGCTCCTTTTTATCCTACATGTCATGCATTCATTGCACTTTGCCTCATTTTAAGGGCCAAGGCATCATTTACTACCACGCCGTGTAAGTTTTCACTGCCTCACGTCCCATCATGTCGTGGCTCCCCGATTCTCACCGTGTCCAGGTTTAGCCGTTGTGCTCCTGGGTGGTGTAACCATGCTTGTGGCACAGTCCCACAATCTTCCCCGCGAAATACACGTGCACATAGTAGGGTCGCTATGCGCAACTGATCATAGTACCCTATGCATGCGACGCAGTTAAATAGGGGAGCGGGGGGAAACCCTTGTTCATTTTTCCCCACTCCCAGCTCCTCTTCTTCTTCCTCATGCCGCCACCGCTGCTGTGCCCTGCATCTCGCGACCGTGCCATCACCTAGTTTTTCTCGCGCCTTTGCCACGCCTCAGCGCCGCTTCTCGCTGCCGCTACGGGACCCCGGCAATCTTTTCTTTGCACCCATGAGGAAGGCTCTGCACTGGAGGAGAGCGACAGCGAGATGGATCCTCAAGATCTCGTCGCCGTCGAGCAGGAAGACGAAGCTGCCTCCGAGTGTGGCTCTTGGGAAGGATCCAACATGACGTTGGTGGAGATTGACTAGCTTCGACGGTCTTAGCGGATTCCACCGGAGGTGACATGCCGCATTCCCGGTGATGAGTTCGTCCCTGATACCAAAGAAGGTGAGTACGTAGTCTTCGTAGCTCACTTCGCCAGGGGGTTCGGGCTTCCTGTGAGTGACTTTGCCAAGGATTTTTTCGAAACTTTTGGCCTCCGGTCCCACCATCTTCCGACAAACGCCATCGCTTCCCTCTCCGCCTTCTTTTTTGGCTCTGAAGGATACCTCGGCCTCTGGCCCAGTGTCCAACTCTGGGCAAAGTATTTTCAACTTCGCGCCAATGTCGTCCCTAACAAAGAGTTCCCTCCTGGCGAGAAGCCTCTAACACAATGCGGGACTGCATCAATTACACCCCAGAAGAACTCCATCTTTCCCAGATCTAGGGCCTTGACTCCTGCAAGAAGTGGCTGAGGTCTTTCTTCTATGTGAAGAACAACACCGACAGAGACATGATTTGGCTCCCAGCATTCTATGTCGACGTTCCTAACAATCTCAAATGGGATGTTGATTCGAAAAAGAAGAACCCTCTTGTCAACTTGGTTGAGAAATGCCTCATTGATCTGATGGATGTCGGGTTATCCAGCGATGACCTGATGGCCACTTTCATCAGTAGCCGAGTCTGCCCCTTATAGCAGCGCAACCACAAGATTTGCCATATGAGCAGCCGCTACGATCCGAATCGTGTCTCCACGGTCGAGTTATCTAAGGCTCAGATCTGCAAGTGAGTCAAGTACATCTTCAAGACGGACATGACCGAGACATGGGAGTGGGGCATGGCCCCTTTCAGCCAAGATAACCCTGTTCCCCAGGTATTTTCCCTGAGCTATCCTTGTCGAGTTGTACGTTATGTCGACACATTTGCTTATTTGATCTCTCTATGTTTCTTTGTGCCGAAATTCATTCAACAAACTATTGAAGATACCTCGAATCCTGCCCTTACTTGGGGCAAGGACCGCGAGACCTCGGACCCGGAAGAGCCAGACTCCGAGGAGTTCATGCCTATCCCAGATGCTTGTTCCGGCTGACCCCATGGTAAGACTTTTCTCTTAAGGGACTGGCCGGATGATGATTGTGATATTCTTGAGGTATTTGATCCAATGCCACTATCATTTACTCTTCCGCCTGACTCTACCCTAGCTAACCTGGTTGGTCAGGTGCACGATGTGCCTCCCGTTGCCGTGGGAGGCCAAGGTACGGTGAAGAAGTGTGCCGCGACCTCGACTCCAACAATTGAGCCTTCTAGGGTTAGGAAAAGGTTCAAGAGGCCCACAAAGAGACTTCCGCGGCGAAAGGAGCCACCATTTATTTTCCGGTAAGCTTCCTCCTCCGAATTATCTTTGTATTTCTTGTTTCTCTCTTTCTGTATTTCTTGTTTCTCTCTATCTTAACTGATTCGATCTATATCCTTGTTTGATTCGGCAGGGCTGCTATGGATATTCCCCAAAGCGGTTCTAGAATGGCCTCTCCAATCAATAGGCCATCATCTTCTCCACCTCACGACGATACTCGGGTACTTAGCCCGGTTCATGGCAACACTCCTCCCACACCGGATAACAGTCCATCTCGGCCTGAGGGAGAAAACGCCAGCGCCGGTGGAGGTGGCACCCTAGAGGATGTGGCCATGCCGGACCATAGGAGTGATTCCTCCGCCCCCGTGAGAGAAAGTGAAGATCATGGTGCCAACAGTACCAGCGCCGAGACAATCTCATCCAAGGTGCTAGTAACCCCGGCACCAGCTCAACCCCAACCTCAGCAGCGAACAACCCCTATGTCTACTTTGACCCAGCAGTAGCAACCACCACCAACATCGTCTGAGTCTTCAAAGACTCAGCCACAAGACCAACCTCGGCAGAGCCCGCAACCGAAATATCAACAGACCTCGGAGTCTCAGGACCCGCTAGCCTCTCAACCTCAACCTCGACCAGCTACACCTCAGCAGCGAGTCAATCCAGCTGGCAAGCAGAAGAAAACAAATGTGGCGACCAAGGTGACCCATAAGAAAGCTGGGGTTTCACCCGCACAGGCATCAGTCCCCATGATACTTGATGGCTATGAAATATAGCCATCCACGTCCATATTTAAACTAGATATTATTCATATTTTTTATGAAATATCTCTCTAAACCCTGCCACTAATGCCTAATGATTAAAGGTGTATGCAATCCTTTCTTTCTATTTTTCCCTACACGGATAATGACGTCTGATGATGGGAATCACAACATTAGAGTCAAAGATACGAGATTTCCAATAACCCAAAGAAACCAGGAGTCGTGAGGTGAAGACATACGCTTTAATGACCAACTATACGGCGGGAATAAAATTCCAACCGTATAGTTGCAGTCGTATAGTTGCCATCGACACCCCTAGGTCAAACAGAATAACTTTCGTGAAGGGACCCTTGTATAAAGAGGCCTTGGGCGATGAGAAACAAGAGCTCTTTTTGATCACATCCGCCCCCCAGAATTCCATCCACAACACCGAAGAGCCGCCAGAGGAATAGACTTAGATCTAATCTCCAAACCCTTCTCCATCACCATAGCCATATTCTACCACTTGTAATAGTAGATCTAATCTTCGATTAGCGACACTGTAAGACTATTTGCTATCAATCTCATGATTTCCATTACAATGTTTATGATTTTTGATCTCATCCCTATGTGTGAGTAATTCTCCTTGGGCTAAGGGCTTCGGCCTAGCCATGTAGCTTTTGTGCATGTTATTTATCATAGATGGGATCATGTATTAGTTTATATGACATGATGATTATTTTATCCTCTCTTGCCTCAATCTAAGGACTTGGCAGGTACCCAAGACCCCGAGGATTCAGCTAGGTATAGGGAGTATGAGTAATGACTAATATGCAGGTTGGGAACCCCAGTGACAGAAGGGGTAGTACGGTTGTATGTGAGGGATTTACTTGGGATTAACAGTGATGTCACTATGCATATCATTAGTTCTCTTTCTTCTGTGGATGAGACTTTTAGGTTATTGCTATAAGTGGTTGTGGAGGCAATAGCAATGATGGATGCACTGCACACTTATAATTTATCTTGCTCTAAGAATTACATGTATACTTTATTATTATCTTTTATTCCCATCAGATGTTTTGCACAAATACAGGTGAAACCGAACGCCCTAGGCCCTCTCTCTCCATCATCAACAAAAACAAAAGACAACAAACTCTTGGTCTGGTAAAACACAAAAATAATTCTAAAACTCCCAAAGGTCCGTTAAAGTAACTTCACTACGCTTCTGCTTCCCGAGGATTCGATAAACCTAGGTCTACTAGGGAAAAAGAGCTATACTACATCCGTAATCCAGATCGAAGGTATCAACCCTTTTTCTGGCACAGTCGTCGGGGAAGCAATAGCTACCTTGGTGAGGTTAGTAGGAACCTTGCTAGTTTTAATTCTTGTTTTAAATTTTGTTAGTTTGCTTTCAGTCTTTATTTGAAAACCCCAAAAAATAGTTAGTCTTTAAATTCTTGTTTTTATTATCATAAGTATTTGTTTAAGAAAACCCAAAAATATAGGTAATATGGCTGAAAAGAAGCTTGGGGTGTTTGCAACTCCCAACAATGATTATTTGCGTACTCCTATTACTCAGCCAGCATTTGTTGCTGATGATTATGAAATTAAGCCCCATTATTTAAGTTTGGTTCAACAGAATCAATTTGGAGGCTTTGCTGTTGAGGACGCAGGTATGCACTTGAATACTTTCACTGAAATATGTGATATGATGCGCATAAAAGATGTTGACCCCGATGCGGTCAAAGTGCGCTTATTCCATTTCTCTCTTAGAGGAAGAGGAAAAGAATGGTTGCTATCTTTGACTAGAAATACTATTACATCATGGGTGGAGTGTACTTCTTTATTTATGACTAAATTTTTCCCACCTGCAAAGACTATGCAACTAAGATCTAATATTACTGGTTTTAGACAGGAAGAGCATGAGCCACTAGCACTTGCATGGGAGAGGATGAAAGAATGCATGAGATACTATCCCAGTCATGGGATGGAACATTGGTTAATCCTCCATTTATTTTATAATGCTCTTAATCATGTGTCTAAGTCTATGCTTGATACTGCAGCTGGAGGAACATTTATGGGCAAACAAATTACCGAAGCAAAGCAGCTGCCAGACAATATGCAAGACAACCATGCCTAGTGGCATGTGGATAGATCAAACACGGAGAAGGTGAACTCCGTCTCACCACAAGAAAATGAAGAACTCAATGCTAAGGTGGATGGGCTCATATTAGCCCTAAAAGGTAAGGAAAACCAGGTAAGAGGTATCCCAAAAACAAATAGCTCATAATGATTATAACCCTGCTTGGAAGAAGAATTATAATCCTAATTTTCAGAAACACTATTCTAGTCCTGCAGGTAACTCTAATAATAATATGGGATTAGGTAATGGTAGTCTCCAAGAAACAATTAAGTCCTTTATAGACTCACAAAATGAGAAAAACAATATCCTTGTTAAAATAACAGAGAACCATGATGCTATGCTTGGTAAATTATCTAACCAAGCTGTAAGTTTGAGGAATGATTTGCAGGCCCTCTAAGAAAGAACGAGGATTGTTGACGCATAGCTAGGTAAGATAACCGAGAGTCAAACTCTCATTCTAGCTAAATTTGTAGGTAAAGCTGAGCCCAATCATGTTGAAGACCTCAAGATGATGAGAATCCAAAGAGAGGAGCCTGAAGAACTTGATTATAGTAATGCTCCTTCACCAAGCTACACCATTGAAGATCTTGTAAATAAGGATCAACATCAAGATTCCGGTAAGTGAAGGAAATGATGAAGCTATGTATCAATACTTCGTTAATCAGGTAGCAATGAAGGTACATGAGCTTGAAGAAGAATATACGAAAATTGCTGAAAAATTACCTGTTAAGCTTGGTGACATATTTGAGCCTATTATTAAGATTAAAATTGGAACAAATGAGATAGCTGCACTTTGTGATCTAGGTGAAAGCGTTTTAACAATTCCAAAAAGTCTTTTTAATAAGTTAAATCTTGGATCTTTCGAAATCACTGAGTTAAAATTACATCTTGCAGATTCTACCTACAAACAACCTATAGGGATTAAAGAAAACACTTTAGTATACATTAAAGACTGTCCTGCTCTTATTGATTTTGTTATTGTTGACATGCCTGAAGATGCTACTGCTCCTATTATATTAGGTCATCCATTCTTAAGAACTATTAAGGCTTTGATTAATCTACACGAAGGGAACGTGAAGCTTCAATTGCCTTCACGGGATCCTTTTGTTATTCATTTTCCCAGGAAGAAGAAAGCCAAGCATGATGAAAAGGAGGCCATCACTTTGAAGGCCAACTATTTTGGAGTGGGTGTTCCACTCATCTGGCCTAAGTAAGCAACATCAAGGTCAAGCTATTGACCATAAAATAGTGCTACATAGGAGGCAACCCGTGTGAAATAAAGGTTTGAGTAAAGTTTTTTTTAAAGTTTTAGTTTAAGTTGTATATTTAATAAAGAGTGCTAGAAAGCTCCAGTTGAGGAGAAGAAGTTTGGTAGTACTAAAAATCCTACTTTATACATGATGTTGTTGGTCGACAATTTTTACTGTCATTTTTCTGTAAAAAACAAGGTGTTTTGCTAAGTTTCAGAATAACAAATAATTATCAAAGAAACATAATTTTTTTGATGGCTACATAAGGTTTCACGACCAACTATACAACAGGAATAAAAATTCCGGCCGTATAGTTACGGTCGTATAGATATCTTTGCCATCGACAATTTTTCTTTCCCAGGTACTGAAGGTTTAACGACCAACTATACGGCGGAAATAAAGATTCCGGCCGTATAGTTCCGGCCGTATATATACCAATGCCTTCGTAAAATTTCTTTTACAGGTACAGAAAGTTTGACGACCAACTATATGGTGGGGATGAAAAATCTCGGCCGTATAGCTGCGCCGTTAGGTGGAAACCCTAAATTTTTGATAGCAGACCAACTATACGGGGGGAACAAGTTGTTCTGGCTATATAGTTCCGGTCGTATAGTTGCGTCCGACCACAAAATCGCCACAGGAAGGTACCTCCAACCCCAAAACTTCAATCGTTTTCTCTCTTCTACCTCCAAACTCTCTCAAAACCTCAAGGGATCTTCATCTCTACTCAATTTCATTCGATTTTTCCTCACACACAAGTGATCTACGGTATGTTTCTCTTCCGATCCTCCAATTAATTTTTACAAATTCATCTTCAATATATTGTCATTATCAATCTAGGGTGAGGCCTACTATGAACTAATTGCCATGATTATCTTGCATAGATTATTATTTTGAGGGGATTCTTTAGTGTGCTATGATGAGGAATATGTTATGCTTATTGTTGTTGGAGCAAAAAGTTTTATTTTTATCTTTCCTTGTTATTTTAGATGATGAACACAAGGATCCAAACTCGTGCTCGTGCCGCCGCTAGCGCTTCTCGGGTTGTCGCTCAAGAACGCATGGGGATACAGTTCAAGGATGAGCCCCAACACGATTGCTTCAACAGGATCAAGAACTAAGAAGTAAAGGCAACCAAGTGCTCTTGCCCCATTATATTTAATCAACTCGGTATTTCTAATGACTTCAATTTACTTTGCAATAGGGTTGGCCTGCAAAACTTTGTATTCAATGATGTGCCTACTTATCGCCGGTTAACTCTTGAATTTCTAAGTTCTTTGCAAAGCACTGTTAAAGCATGGAATGGAGAGGACATGATTTCTTTCCGACTTATGAACAACAATTATGCTTTATCACTAGATGAATGGTGTGCATGTTTTAATTTTCTAAACAATAATGATTATGACTTACGCGTATCCTTTACTGGCTTAGACCCTTCCCTGGAACAATATTATAGTGGAATGATTTTTACTTCTAGAGTAAGCAAGGGGAAGAATATTCAACATGCTGCAATTCGCTATTTGTTCTATGTTATTGCTTACACTTTGCAGGCACTAAATGAGTTCACGAGACTCAATGAGGATGACATCTTAGTCCTCACAAAGGTTTCTTTCAACAACACCAACTTTTCTCTCAACTTGGGTGCAATTCTTGTGCGCTACCTGGAGCACCAATCCTCCCAAAGCCAAGGACCAGTCATAGGTGGAGGCGTCATCACCGTGCTTGCCATTGCCCTAGGCATCAACCTAGGTGAGTTGAAACCAGTGCTAGGTGAGCGACGTGTTGGTTTCTCTACTTTAAAAGCTTGTGGAATGCTCACTAGGAGAGGTGGTGTTTATTACTTTCATATTGCTGGAGCTAGGCGTCTCTACCCCGCTCCTTTGCCTAATGGTCTTTTCTCTATCGAGGAAGGATGTTTGCTATATGACTTGCATCTTGAATGACACCAACCCTAGGAGTATATTCCGGATGAGGATGAGGACCAAGAAGAGGAGCAACCACGAACCCGATTCGCTACATACCAAGACTTCCAAGAACTGGGAGGAGCTATGGAGAGAATGCAAAACCTCTCCTTGAACCTCCGAGAAACAACTAGTAATTTATCAACTCAATTTGCGAATTGGAGTTACAATTTTTTTCCGCCACCACAATGATTTGAAGGGCTTGCAAAATCCTAAGCTTGGGGAAGTTTCCTCATTATCTTTATTTGGCGTTCATTTGTTTTTATTTATTTCGAGGTTATATTTTTAATTCGAGTTTATAAGCACTTGTGTTGGTTTCCCCAACACTTTATCTTTAGTTATTTCTATTTGTTTTTGAGATTTTCTAGCCGAGCTTTGCCACCCATTTTCTATTCTTTAATCCCCTCTCTTAAAAACAACAAAAAGATTTTTCCATTTATCTTTATTTTTCCTCTTCCTTCTTTTCTATTCTCCTTGTGGCTTTCACATATTTGCAGGAGAGTGATCGATTTCGAGTTTCCAAGAAGGAAATAAAAAGGGAAGATAGAAGTGGAACCAATCATGAGAGGTATGCCTTAAGACTCCCCACTTTTGAAGTTTGAGAAACCCATGCTGGTTAGTAGTAAATGATAAGATGTTATATTGGTGGAGTGAGTCTTTGTATTGTAGTAAAATTTTGTTTGCATGGGTATTTAGTTGAGTATGTTTTGTTCCAGCTCCTGTAGTTAACCAAGTCTTACCTAAAAATATTCTAAACAATTGTAATAATAAAAATTCTCACAATTGAAGGCTTAGGTGTTGTAGTGTTTAGTCTTGAAGGCTTATTTCTAGAGACACTCAACACCACATAAAATAATATTGACTTGATAGCTCTCTTTAAAAGGATGTGTTCGATTGAATTAATGTTTGGCGGTTTTTGTGAGCATGCCAAAGTTTGACTTGTGAATCATAAGAATTATATAGCTTTATGCGTGTCAAACTTCATGGGATGCCAACAACTAACTCCGCTAGCCTACAAACGATCTTCATGGAGGAAACTCCTAGATTTTGGCTATGAGTTGATTAAACATATGTAGGAGAAATGCTATAATGGATAAGATTCTTGGCATTCCCGAGTGGCTGTGTTCATGATGGAATCACTCCTCTGGCTGTTATGAGTAATCATTGTACAAAAAGAATAAAACCTTGGTGATGCCACGACTGTCCATCACAATCCGATAAACTAATTAAAATCTTTGGCATGCTCTCAATTACTTAAGAACTGAAATTCTTGAAGGACAATGAATAGAAAAGTAGTGCTTGAAGAGTCCTGATTTATTGATGTCGGAGAATTGAGATACTCTAGTATATATGTTTTTCATGACAAACAACTCTCACACTCTTAATTTTACATGATTATACTTTATTGTTCAAAGGCAATTCTATGAGTTGATTACATGACATGGAATAAGGTTTACTCCTTTGAATCATCCATGTTAACAATAATTTTGCTATGCTATAAGGATGCATAAAAACCCATATGATATGCTTGCCATTACTCTATCTATGCTGAAGTTTTTCAGATTTATAAAGTGGAGGAAACTTGAGACTACCAATCATGAGTAAGATCATCATCTCATTATTTCAGTTTAAATGCTGAGTTCCTTTTTGATTTTAATTTTCTTGCTCAAGGACGATCAAGTTTAAGCTTGGGGAGGTTGATGGCTGTGAAATATAGCCATCTACGTCCATATTTAAACTACATATTATTCATATTTTTTATGAAATATCTCTCTAAACACTGCCACTAATGCCAAATGATCAAAGGGGTATGCAATCCTTTCTTTCTATTTTTCCCTGCGCAGATAATGACGTTTGATGATGGGAATCACAACATTAAAGTAAAAGATACGAGATTTCCAACAACCCAAAGAAACCAGGAGTCATGAAGTAGAGACAAATGCTTTGATGACCAACTATACGGCAGGAATAAAATTCCGGCCGTATAGTTGCCATCAACACCGCTAGGTCAAATAGAACAACTTTCATGAAGGGACCCCTATATAAAGAGGCCTCAGGCGACGAGAAACAAGAGCTCTTTTCGATCACAGCCCCTCCCCAGAACTCCATCCACAACACCGAAGAGCCGCCAGAGGAATAGACTTAGATCTAATCTCCAAACCCTTCTCCATCACCATAGCCATATTCTACCACTTGTAATAGTAGATCTAATCTTCGATTAGCGACACTGTAAGACTATTTGCTATCAATCTCATGATTTCCATTACAATGTTTTTGATTTTTGATCTCATCTCTATGTGTGGGTAATTCTCCTTGGGCTAAGGGCTTCAGCCTAGCCATGTAGCTTTTGTGCATGTTATTTATCATAGATGGGATCATGTATTAGTTTATATGACATGATGATTATTGTATCCTCTCTTGCCTCAATCCAAGGACTTGTTAGGTACCCAAGACCCCGAGGATTCAGCTAGGTATAGGGAGTATGAGTAATGACTAATATGCAGGTTGGGAACCCCAGTGACAGAAGGGGTAGTACGGTTGTATGTGAGGGATTTACTTGGGATTAACAGTGATGTCACTATGCATATCATTAGTTCTCTTTCTTCTGTGGATGAGACTTTTAGGTTATTGCTATCAGCGGAGGCAATAGCAATTATTGATGCACTGTCCACATATAATTTATCTTGCTCTAACAATTACATGCATACTTTATTATTATCTTTTATTCCCATCAGATGTTTTGCACAGCTACAGGAGAAACCGAACGCCCTAGACCCTCTCTCTCCATCATCATCAACAACAAAAGACAACAAACTATTGGTCCGGTAAAACACAAAAAGAATTCTAAAACTCCCGAAGGTCCATTAAAGTAACTTCACTACGCTTCTGCTTCCCGAGGATACGATAAACCTAGGTCTACTAGGGAAAAAGAGCTATACTACATCCGTAATCCGGATCGAAGGTATCAATACTATAGAAATGTGCTTATGCCTCTGCCTCAGCCAGGGACAAATAGCTTACATTGCACATTAGCCCAGCTGCTGCGATGGCCACCTAGAAGGCTTCTGCTGGGAAAGACTTAGTTCTGACTCAGACTTCGAGCGGTGAAAGCCTCGGCTCACTTGTTGAGTATGCCGACATGTATACCAATGTCGAATATGGAGAGGTTATCTCAGGAAACCCTCTGGCTCAGAAGTTTGGTCTGACAGAGATTGGCGAGAGGATGTTCACTACCAGTAAGGCTCTTGTTGATGCTGGCAAAATGATGGAGGTAAATATCTCGGTTGCATTTTTGTACTTGCAATAGATAACACATCACCACTAGTCCCCGAGCCTCCGGGGGAGTAATATATTACTCGGCCAGATACTCTTCTAGGCTAACACTTAGTAACATAGTTTCAAATCTTAGCATGTTCGAGATATTGAGCCAAGTCACTATAATTTAATCCAAATTTCCTTTAGAATTGAATATCCATCCACCTAAATTCGGATCAAGTTTACTTAGTTTGAATCTTGAGTAGAATCAAACATCCAACAACCTATATTTGGATCGAGCTTGCTCAATTTGAATCTTGAGTAGAATCAAACATCCAACAACCTAGATTTGGATCGAGCTTGCTCGGATTGAATCTTGAGTAGAATCAAACATCCAACGACCTAGATTAGGATTGATTTTACTTGGTTTGAATCTTGAGTAGGATCGAATACCCCTTTTACTTAGTGACTAACAGCTATCCTTTTCAGATCTCCATCAACCGGCGCATTGTCGAATTTCAATTACTCCTCTTTGCACACAAGGGCCTCTCCACCAAGCATAAGAAATTGTTGTTGGAGTTGAAGAACAAAGGTATGTTTCTGCTTCCTTGCCCTAGTGGTCTTTTAATGTCAACCTACCGAACTAATATATGGCTTGCCTTTTGCCAGCCGAGGTTGAGGTCCAGAACAAGGAGTTGCAGAAGTGGGTTGCTGAGCTGGAAGGTACTTTGCCTCTTGCATCTCATTTTTGTCCTTATTCCCTCCCGACTCGCCTTGTAATTTTTTACCTCGGCTCAGCTGGATTAAAAGTTCGTGCAGAGTCATCGGGATTGCATATCTATGCCTGAACTAATGACCCATTTTCTTGAACAAGAAGGGGAACATCAAGCGCAGCCGAAGGAGAAGGACGAAGAAATCTCTTTGCGTCAGATTGAAAAATTGAAAGAACTTCAGAAGGCTGCACTTGAGAAGGTCGACCAGGAGTTCACCGAGGAAAAGAGCCGACTCACCGGCCAACTTGAGAAGGACAAATACCTACTCAAGGAGGTCGATATTAATTTTGACTCGGTGAACATTGTGTTCGAACACCTCTAGAAGAAACATGCCGCTTGGTTGGCTGAGCTGGTCCGGATCAACGGCGTCATGGCTCGTGAGTTTCTTTCTGTGTTTTTATTTTTTGCCGACATTCCTCTTATTCGCTTTGTTTTCTTTACTAACTTGCACCTTTCACTTCTTCCTCAGACAATTTTCCGGAATCAAAAGCTCGTGCTACCATTGTTGTCGAAAAATTCAAGTCGCATAGAGGTGCGTCTGGTGGCGCCTCTTCTGAGTATGACATAGATGACTCGTTGGTTAGTCTCGCGGCTCGCCTTAAGCCAATGAAGACATTTGGCATCAACCTCATGGATGCCATCATCCGGGTGTTTAATACGCTCTGTCCAATTGAGGCTACCCAAAAGCGTGTCTCCGAGGTTGTCGTGAGACTCATGGATTATGAGGAGCGTGTCGGTCTGTAGCGTGAGTCCGCTGCACGAGCTGGCACCGACATAGCCCTGGATTTTGTGATGTCATGGTATGAAGGTATCAATTTAGATACTCTTCAGAACATGCACACCTGTTCACCATGGACAACCAATCCATAGTTCATCAATTGGCACCAAGCTCAGGCCTATGAGCTGATCCAATACGGCAACGTATGCTTGGAATGAAGGACCGAGCTTCCTCGACGAGGTCGACGATGAGTGTATGTCATAGACGCCAATGTCGACGAGGTCGACGCCAATGTTGACGAGAACTCAGACGAGCAAGAAGAAAACTTAGATGAGGAAGTGGAAGCCGAGGTCCCCCATCCTGAAGCTACAATTCCTCCTTGTATTGTTGATGCTTCTAACTCGGCTAAAGCTACCCGTGATTAGGATGTCGCTGCTCCTTAAGCACGAAAAACTTTAAAGTTGATTAGATCCCTAGTATGCCGGGTGCAAATGTATTGTACAGTTTAAGTTGTTCTGCTACCACTTAGTCTTTTATGTTGGATTCCTTTGGGCGTAGTACCCGAGTTTATTTTCTTGTTTTCTCAATTTTGTGATCCGGCTCATGTCTACCATTTGTCAGCGTTTGACTTATGAGTCACGTGATCAGAAAATTAAATTAACAATACCCAAAACTACGAGAATTTAGCTCAGAGTTATTCGGTATAAAAGTAAAGAAACGTAAATATAGGGGTTAGTCCAAAAAAAGTGTCGACTCGCTTATTTTTCTATCATTAGTCATTTTTCATGTGCATAACATTCGCCAACCTTTTGCTATTGTGTAGAATCCCAATGTTCTAAACCTTGTAATGCTACATGAATAATAATAAAATGCTACTTCCTACATATCATTATTGCATCATCATTATATCATGCTCATGTCACCATGCCACATTGCATTTGAGCATCATATAAAACCCCTCTATTTGGTTCTTATCCCACATGCATTATATTGTATCACTTGTAGTTGCCTCTTGATAATTAGCTTCATGCCCAAGTTGAGTTGTGGGCATATCTTTTCTCGACTCCACCATCTTTATTTGTCACCACCTTATAATTCCACCATCCAAACTTCTTATGAGCAATTGCATTTTCTTTGGTTATTATGTCTAGCTCATATATAATAAGATGGATCCACTTCTATTTCTACAATATTCCATATATGTTCCCTTATTGTTTTCACAATAATAAATATGTGGAGCCTCATGGCCATTTTTGCATGCCATGTGAGTAGAAATTCTTCTTCTAAGCTTCCATATGGTTTTATTTTTTATATGCTCATGTATGGTGCTATATTTGGCTAGAAGTGATCTAGTGGGAAAATACACACTACAATGGTCATTTAGATTCATACATGTGCATAAGCTAATTATTGTCATATGTTAAGCAAGCTTCTTCTTTGTGTGGGTTTAATTCAAATTTGAATGGAAGCATGAATATTTGACCATTACTTCAAATAGTTGTTTTCACAAGAAGTAGAGGTTTTCTCTTCTCATGCATGGCCCATGCAAAAGCACCCCATCTTCCCTTCTCATTTTACCTTTGGATTATGGGGCTATTTATTTGGTTGCATTGATATTTGAATGAATTCAAATAAAGGGTAATAGTGTGGTGCCACGGAGGATAGCTGCCCTCCAGCCATCCACCGCCGGATCAATCGGTGGAGATGTGTGCGCATTGTGTTTAGTATCCGCATTATCGTAGAATGCATCACTCATCTTTCTGCTAATGACCCTGGCACCTGACACCACAAGTCTGCAGCACGTGGAGTGAGAAATGCATGTAGACAAGAAATCTACATTGGCGTACTGTCCTTGTTCCCTGGTCGGACGTTAGTGAGCTAACATGCGTGACAATCTTTATCTATATTAGATGAGTCATATTGGTCTTCATTTCCCTGCGATAACGTTAGCAAGCAACATGAATATATGGGAGAGTACATAGGAAAAGGAGGCTCTCCCTGATGAAGTATACACGCATGAAAATCTCTGGCCAGCCGACTTGCGTCGTCGATGTCAGCAGCGAGTGTGCAGGCATCACGGAGGTACAACAAGCTATAGCCAAAGAAGCAAGATTGAGGTCTGGCGAAATCTCTGTATAAACCTTGTGGCCTCGTGTAGGCCCGTACCGAAGCATGTGCTGAACGTGCCACGGCACAGGGCCTCCACAAATCCAGGGCCCCAAATTTGCCCGCATAAGTAGTAGTAGCACTAATCATGGAACTAATTCTGTATTAGCAAATAAAGAATGTTTCACTTCCTGCCTATGTGCCAATCACAAGTAGTCTTCACGGCATACCAGCTCTCTATGAGACGATCGCAATTCTCCACTTTCGTTGAAAATTCATCATAGCATTAAATTCCTAACTAAGCCCCTGCGAAATTAATTCCTACCCTGTCAATTTTCCTTTTTGCCAAAACACGATCTCAATTCTTCTCCTGTCCAGCATTAGCCATTTTTTTCAAACGAAATCCTCCGGTCCAGATTTCGCAAAAAACAAATCCCCATTTAAAAAAATTATGTGCATTGTCTTCCTAAAATAGAACGCTTTAGTTTAATTTTTCTTGTTATCTTGAGGTGACTATTCCATTTGGGTAAAAGAGCGTTTTCACAACAAAAAATATTCTATCTTATTTGCATTGTATAAACACACCATATCACTTTAGTATATATTTTTTATGAGCAGAGCATCAATTAAAAGTTTATACCAAGATAACTTGACTTCCGAGACTTTGTTAGAAAGGTTTGCTTTTACAAATAACAACTTAGATTTTTTTACAAGAACAACATATATTAGCATTTTTTTTATTTTTTGGGCCTATTTTTTATATTTTGCACAGGGTCCGAAATTCTCAGGTACGGCCCTCGTGACTACACTGCAATTTTTTCAGATTCCCTTTTGAAGGACCGCATAGTTTCTCTCATCAAGATAGAATGGACTGATTTTGTTCTGTCGATGAAACCATGGTCGATGCTTGATAGCGGTGCTGAAGCATCACTCCCTTACCAGGTGCATCTGGTGATAGAGGACGTAACACCAATGGCCACCATGGCTAGATCCTCTGACTCTACTTCCGCTCTTGCCATCCCTGTCCGTCCTCCCTCCATTCATGCCGTGAACATCACCAACTTCATCCAGTTCCAATTAGATATCCGAGGCAATAAGTTCCACGGAAGGTGTAATTCATCTCGTTTGTCTCCGTACTGAGGTCTGTTCATCTTTTTGTACTTTTGCATTTTCACACACTGCTCAGTCGTGTTGTGTGGTCTTGTCAATTTATCTTGCACAGTCCGTGATTCTGTGTGCAGCCACATGTTCTCACATGTTCTCGTGCAATTGGGGGTGCGCATCTCTCACACCTATGTAATCCGAGAAACATATAATCGATTATACTCCCTCCGACCTAAATTAGTTGATTTGGATTTGTCTAAATTTGAATGTATCTAGACTTGTTTTAGTGTTAGATACGTCCAAATCTAAACAAAACCAAGTAAATTAATTTGGATCGGAGGAAGTAATAAATTTCGGATACAACAAATGTGGAACTGACACAGCAAACAACACACTGCCGACACATCACGGTCTTTCATGCTCTGCACACATACAACACAACTGGAGGGGTGCATGCAGACTACTGACACGCCCGGCAGTCAGAGCGCTCCCTAATCACCAATTAGTGCCATATCACCGGAAACTCAACAAATGACAGCCATGTGCCAGCGCAGATCTCAACACACATTGTACGGTGTTGGCTTGGGGGGCAGCTATCCCCCTTGGCAGGAAATCCACACTCTTCAAATAAATTCCTTGGTCCATCCTCTCATCCTCCTTTTATTTGTTTTTTGTACAAGCTTGCAATTGAGATGCAAGGCTCCACCTAATCTCCCTAGTACCACCTTGCCTCTTTTTGGTCTAGCTGGTTTTGAACACCAACAAATAAATCAAACCAAACCATTTGAATCCAAATCAAAACCAAACCTACACATCTCACTTACCTAGCTATCTAACCTAACCCGGTCAAAACCCCCTCCTCTGTCCGGTGGAACCAGACCACCACCCTAGCTCTGTTGGGTCCGCAGCATATAAAACAAAAAATTTCCTACGGTGTGAACTACACGCCAAGATCTATCTACTAGGTACAAAGCAACGGGTGGACATACATCCAACGAGAACTTACCCTCGAAGACAACGAGTTTTGTTAACGAGTAGGAACTCGTGGTTGATGTAGTCATACACTTGCCGATCTCAAGACCGTGAGGAAGTCCGAGCACCGCAACTCAGCAGCGCATCCACACTCGCACACACGTTCAAGCCACCGGACAACCTCCACCTCCTCGCTCCAGCGATCCAGTGGAAGCAGCAACTCTTTCCAGACGAAATGCCACCGGGAACATGTATCTCGCTAATCCGAGACCATGGGGTAATAATTCTAGAGGGGAGAGAGATCCTTCACAAGGAGGTGTGTGGATGAAGGAGGGAATGGGTGGCCTTTTATAGGAGGAGGGGGTGCCCCCTCTCTCCGTGGCCGGCGCATGGGGGGGTGACCCCTCACCTCCCCCATTCATGTGGTGGTAACCCCTCCACATTAAAATGCCTCTTCACATTCCCTTTTAAAGTCTCCACTTTAAATGCATTGAATTTCTCCAAATTTAATGCTCTCTCATTTAATAAAACTCTTTTTATTAAATTTGTTCAGAATTTTGTTAATTACTTTAATTAACAAACATTCACATATAGCCCCTTGCAATATTTCAATATCACATGCATAACCACTTTCTGCAATTTCACCCGAAACCAATTTCCGGTTTCTATTGAAACAATTCTTGTGCTTTGCAATTCTTTCGTCTAAAACATATGTGCTCCAAAATGGTGTCCGGTAACTCTTAAGTGTGCCACCCTACGGTTCGCGAATAATGCAGACATGATCGAGACCCTTCTCCGATCAATAATCAGCAGCGGGACCTGGAGATCCGTACTGACTCCTACACATTCAACGATGACTTCTGTGATCGCGAGAACCTTTAACGCTTGTAACTAAATCCCTTTGTCTCTCGATATATTACATGTCCCGTTACCGAGTTTATCTCCATACCTAGTTTGACCTCATTACCAACATGCACTCTTTTCTCGTTCCCGTGATATAACATTCTAGTGATCACATCACTTGCTTGCAAGCTATCTTAATGTGATATCACCGAGAGGGCCCAGAGTATATCTATCCGTCATCTGGATTGACAAATTCCACTCTTGATCCATGAGCCTCAACATAACACCTTCGTAGTACTGAACCCATCTTTATAGTCACCATGTTACGGTGTGACATTTGATGTTATTAAGATACTCTTCCGGTGTTAGCAATTAACATGATCTCATGGTCTAAGGATAAAGATTACTTCGTATGATGTTATAGCAATATAAACATAATGACTTGATCGTAATGCTATACTTCGGATGAATGTTCATCACATGATTCCACCAATGGTGTGACCTTGTTATTAACAACATCCAATGTCCATGATCAGGAAACCTTGATCATCTTGTTAATCAACAAGCTAGTCTATAAGAGAGGCATAATTAGGAACTCTTTTTGTTTATTAAACACACATGTATTGATGTTTCTGATCAATACAATTCTAGCATGTAAAATAAACATCTATCATATATAAGGAATATATAATAACAACTTTATTATTGCCTCTCAGGGCATATTTCCTTCAGTCTCCCACTTGCACTAGAGACAATAATCTAGTTCACATAGTGATAAATCTAACACCCATGGAGTTCTGGTGTTGATCATGTTTTTCCCTAGGGAGAACTTTAGTCAACGGATCTGCTACATTTAGGTCCGTCTGTACTTCACAAATATTTATATCTCCATCCTTGACATGCTCGCGGATGGAGTGAAACCGGCGCTTAATATGCTTGGAATTCTTGTGAGACCTCGGTTCCTTTGCGTTGGCTATGGCTCCATTATTGTCACAATAGATCACCATTGGGACCAACGCACTAGGAACCGCACCTAGTTCCATAATGAACTCTTTCATCCAAACCGCCTCCTGCGCCGCTTTTGAAGCAGCAACATATTCCGCCTCCATCGTTGATCCAGCCACCACAGGTTGTTTGGAACTCCTCCAACTAACTGATGCTCCGTTCAAGAGAAATACGTATCCGGATTGAGACTTAGAGTCATCCGGATCGGTGTCAAAGCTAGCATCAACATAACACTTAGCGACTAGCTCTTCTTCATCTCCGTATATAAGAAACATATCCTTAGTTCTTCTCAAGTACTTGAGGATGTTCTTTACCGCTATCCAGTGTTCCGAACCTGGATCAGATTGGTACCTACTAGTCAAACTAATAGCATGTGCCACATCCGGTCTTGTACATAGCATGGCATACATAATAGAGCCTATGGCTGAGGCATAGGGGATCTTATCCATTATCTCTCTTTCTTTCGCCGTAGCCGGACTTTGAGTCTTGCTCAATGTCTTGCCTTGCAACATAGGTAAGAACCCCTTCTTACTTTCGTCCATATTAAACTTCTTTAATATCTTATCAAGGTATGTACTCTGCGATAGCCCAATTAGGCGCCTTGATCTATCTCTATAAATTTTAATGCCTAATATATATGATGCTTCACCAAGGTCTTTCATCGAAAATTTGCTGTTTCGATAACTTTTAACATTGTTTAAAATATCTATATCATTTCCAATCAATAATATGTCATCCACATATAATATCAGAAATGCCACATTGCTCCCACTCACTTTCTTGTAAATACAAGCCTCTCCATAAGTTTGGACAAATCCAAACTCTTTGATCACCTCATCAAAGCGGAGATTCCAACTCCGGGATGCTTGCTTCAGTCCATAGATGGATTGTTGAAGTTTTCGTACCTTATTAGAATCCTTAGGATCGACAAAACCCTTAGGTTGTATCATATACAACGTTTCTTCAATATTACCATTGAGGAACGCAGTTTTGACATCCATCTGCCATATTTCATAATCGAAATATGCAGCAATTGCTAACATAATCCTAACCGACTTAAGCATCGCTATGGGAGAGAATGTCTCATCGTAGTCAACTCCTTGAATTTGTTGAAACCCCTTTGCGACAAGTCGAGCCTTATAGATGGTCACATTACCATCAACATTAGTTTTTCTTTTGAAAATCCATTTATTCTCAACGGCCTTTCGGTCATGAGGTAAGTCCACCAAGTTCCAAACTTGGTTCTCGTACATGGATTCCATCTCGAATTTCATGGCTTCTAGCCATTTGTTGGAATCCAGGATCATCATCGCTTCTTCATACGTCGCAGGGTCATCCATTTCATCAACCATGAAATTCACAACAGGATTGCTGTATAGTTCAAGAGCTGCACGTGTCCTGCTTGACCTGCGAGGTTCGGTAGTGTCCTCTTTCAGAGTTTCATGATCATTATCATTAGCTCTCTCTTCATCAGGTGAAGTCAACTCCGAAACAACTTCCGGTGCTGCGCCACTCGCCATTCCATGAAGAGAAGGTTCAATAACCTCTTCGAGTTCTACCTTCCGACTACTCACACCTTTCGCGAGAAACTCCTTCTCAAGAAAGGATCCATTCTTGGCAACAAAAACCTTGCCCTCGGATCTGTGATAGAAGGTATACCCAATTGTTTCCTTAGGGTATCCTATGAATACGCATTTTTCCGCTTTGGGTTCGAGTTTATCCGGTTGAAGTTTCTTCACATAAACATCGCATCCCCAAACTTTAAGAAATGACAGCTTAGGTTTGTTTCCAAACCATAATTCATATGGTGTCGTTTCAACGGATTTAGATGGTGCCCGATTCTAAAGTGAATGCAGCTGTTTCCAGTGCATAACCCCAAAATGACAGTGGCAAGTCAGTCAGAGACATGATAGATCGAACCATATCCAATAAGGTACGATTACGACGTTCCGACACACCATTACGTTGTGGTGTTCTGGCAGGCGTGAGTTGTGAAACTATTCCACACTCTTTAATGTGTGTGCTAAACTCGTAACTTAGATACTCTCCTCCACGGTCAGACCTTAGAAATTTGATCTTTCTATTACGATGATTTTCCACTTCATTCTGAAATTCCTTGAACTTTTCAAAAGTTTCAGACTTGTGTTTCATCAAATAGATATACCCATATCTACTCAAATCATCTGTGAAAGTAACAAAATAACGATATCCACCTCGCGCCGACACACTCATTGGTCCACACACATCAGTATGTATGATTTCCAATAGATCTGTCGCCCGTTCCATTGAACCGGAAAACGGCGTTCTAGTCATCTTGCCCATAATGCATGGCTTACATGTATCAAATGATTCAAAATCAAGTGATTCCAAAAGTCCATCAGAATGGAGTTTCTTCATGCGTTTAACGCCAATATGACCTAGACGGCAGTGCCACATATTTGTAGACATATCATCATCAAGTTTAATCTTTTTAGCATTAACATTATGAATGTGTCTAATATTACTATCGAGATCCAACAGAAATAAACCATTCAACATAGGTGCATGACCATAAAAGGTATCATTCTTATAAATTGAACAACCATTGTGTTTAGATTTAAAGGAATGACCACTTTGCATCAAACACGATCCAAATACAATGTTCATGCTCAGTGCAGGCACTAAATAACAATTATTTAGGTTTATAACTAATCCCGATGGCAAATGAAGAGGTAGCGTCCCGACGGCGATCACATCAACTTTTGATCCATTCCCGACCCGCATTCTGACCTCATCCCTTGCTAGTTGTTGCTTGTTCCGTAGCCCCTGAACCGAGTTACATATATTAGCAACCGATCCCGTATCAAATACCCAGGTGCTACTGCGAGTACTAGTCAAGTACACATCAATAACATGTATATCACATATACCTTTGTTTGCCTTGCCGGACTTCTTGTCCGCCAAATACTTAGGGCAGTTGCGCTTCCAATGGCCAGTCCCCTTACAATAGTAGCACCCGGTGTCAGACTTAGGGCCAGCTCGGGGTTTCTTTTCAGGCGTGGCAATAGACTTTCCACCCTTCTTTCACTTGTGCTTGCCTTTCTTGTCTTTCTTGAAACCGGTGGTCCTATTGATCATCAACACTTGATGTTCTTTCCTAATCTCCACTTCTGCAGTCTTAAGCATTGACAGAAGCTCGGGAAGAGACTTCTTCATGCCCTGTATATTATAGTTCATCACGAAGCTCTTGTAGCTAGGTGGCAGAGATTGGAGAACACGATGTATGCCTAAGTCAATGGGCATCGTTATTCCCAAGGACACAAGCTTATCGGCGTACCTAGACATTTTGAGTACGTGCTCACTAACGGAGCTGTTTTCCTCCATCATGCAGCTAAAGAACTTTTCTGTAGCATTATAACTCTCTACGGCAGCATGGGTATCGAAAATCATTTTCAATTCTCCCATGGTATCAAAGGCATTGCCATTTTCGAAACGCTTTCGAAGTTCTGGCTCTAGCCCATACAGTATGCCGCAATGAACTAAGTTTTGGTCCTCCTGACGAGTCACATAGACATTCTTTTCCTCGTCAGGGGCATCAGGAGCTGGTGGGGGGCCTAGCGGCGCATCTAGCACATATTACTTTTGTGCAGCAGTGAGGAGAATCCTCAAAATTCATAGCCCAGTTGGTGAAGTTGCTACCATTCACAGCAAGTTTCTCTTTCTCCATGAACACATTGAAATTAAAATCAGGTGGTGCCATCTACAACAGAATTTGTAAAGTTTATTTAGACTAAGTTTATGATAGATTGAGTTCAACTAATCCCAATTACTAATGAACTCCCACTCAAAAACGACATCCCTCGTGTCTTTTTGGTGATTACATGAACCAACTCCACTACACCAAGTCCGATCATCACGTGAGTTGATGTAGCTTCAAAGGCGAGCATCTATATGGGTATCATATCAACTATATGACTCATGCTTAACCTTTCGGTCCGTGTTCCGAGGCCATGTCTGTACATGCTAGGCTCGCCAAGTAAGAACCTTAGTATTCGCATGTGTAAAACTATCTTACACCTGTTCCTATGAAAGCGTAGATTCGAGTACACCCGATCATCACGTGATGTCTCGAAACACGACCCACAGAACGATGCATACTTAAGGAAGAACACATTTTTATCTCGATATCTAAATGAGGGATCATCTTATAATGCTACCAAAAGCGCCAAACTAGCAGTATAAGATGCTAACATCTAATGTGTAAAGTGAGATGATATGGTCCATGCATTTGATCTCTATCACTTGCATCGTGGTATGATCTCTATCATTCCTTTGTGTGTAAGGCCAAGGTCTATGGAACTTACACGTTGAGTGTGTTGTAAGAGTATCTATCATACATCTACTTACAACAATACCATATCAATACACTAGCCTAGCAACGATCTAAACTAGACGCCTCCAATTTATCAATTGCAAGTTTTACGTGGCTTAGGGCTTTCGGAGATAGAACCATTCTCACCTACGAACATGAACCACAACGAGGATAACTAAGTTATTAGCAACTCGTTGTAAATCAGATATTTGAAGGGTAACGGGTAGGCTACACTAGCGTAAAATCAAAAATTTCTACCGCGTCAACCAGGAATACTATTGTCATAGATCACGGGATTACCGCTAGACGCGCAGGTGCGGAACTCGATGAAGCACGTTGCGGCAGTGTAGATGTTCTACGTCTCCTCCTCGTCCTCGTCCCACGAGCAGCTCCCCTTTGCGCGGCTCGTCCAAGTGCTACAGATGCAGCACCTCCGAGGTATCCACACGTCCGGAGTGGAAGTCGTCACACGCCAGACTGCTAGGTCTGCGCGTGCAACACAGGCGGAAGAGGAGTGGCGGCTGGGTGGAATGCTCTCTCCTTTTCAGCTCGCCTTACTCCCTCTTATATAGGCATCCCTGGTGGGCTTCTACATTAGCAGCCCATTAGCAGCCTAAGCCTGGTCTAATTCGGATCCAATCCTCATTAGGCTTCCAGCCCCTAAAGTGTGTGACCCTATAGGTTCATACACGTATAGACATGACGCGAGTACACTTACTCCGTCAATAGTTGGTAGCGGCCTCTAGCAAGACGTGCCAACTCCTAAACGCATATAAAGATCATTCGGACGAACCATCACAAGGTTGAGTACATGTCTTTCCCTTTGCCTCACGATATTTGGTCTAGCTCTAAGCTGACCTCTCTTTCTCGATACTGTGATTCAGAATCCCTTTACTAGGTTAACTCTTAACCATATGTAGCACGGCCATGCATTTCTGGATCCGATCACTCGAGGGGCCCAGAGATATCTCTCTCAAGTAGAGAGGGGCAAATCCCATCTTGATTGACCGATGCCTTGCAGCATGTATCAGGACAAACCCGAAAGCTACCTTTATAACTACCCAGTTACGGAGTAGTGTTTGATAGCCCCAAAGTAGGTCGATCCACATCTCAAGTACATGCGACAATCTCAGGTCTAAGGACAAAACGTACACGATGTGTAGAGAGAGCTGCAAGTATTATTGCTAGTCTCATGTTGGGTCAGTCCAACCCCATGTTCATAACATGTGTCCACATCATTGGTTTGACATCTCCATGTCAATGACTTGCGAAACATAGTCATTAACCAATCGATGTGCTAGTCTAATATTCACGTGTGTCCTCGCATGAACTCCGACTAGGGACAATTATTAGATAACCATACAAGTAAAGAGTTTCACAAACAATTCACATAATTGCCAATCAATACAAGTTGCCTGGTATATGGATATTCAAGGAACATTATAATAACTCATGGATACACATGAAATACAATCATCTCTATGATTGCCTCTAGGGCATATTTCCTTCAGTCTCCCACTTGCACTAGAGTCAATCTAGAGAGTATCTAATACCTATTGCTCTTGTGTGCGCTTCATGCACAGGCTGCGGGAGTGGCTTAGTCAAGGGATCAGCAACATTTGAGTCCGTATGTATTTTGCATAACATGACACTACCTTCATCAATGAACTCACGAATCAGATGGTAGCGCATGCGAATATGTTTGTTCTTCTGGTGCTGTCTAGGTTCTTTGGCTTGTGCAATAGCACCATTGTTGTCACAATAAACGTCCAAGGGATTGGACGAGCCCTGAACCACACCAAGAGCGATCAGGAAATTCCTAATCCAAACAGCTTCCTTTGCAGCCTCCGAGGCAGCAATATATTCAGCTTCTGTTGAAGAGGAGGCCACTGTATCTTGCTTGGAACTTTTCCAGCTCACAGCACCACCATTCATGACAAACACATAACCTGATTGCGATTTCGAGTCGTCTGAGTCATTAAGGTAACTCGCATCTGTGTAACCCTTTACACTGAGTTCAACCTCACCTCCATAAACTAGGAACATATCCTTAGTCCTTCTCAAGTACTTAAGGATATTCTTTACCGCTGTCCAGTGAATCTCACCTGGATCAGCCTGGTATCTGCTCGTAACACTTAGAGCATAGGAAACATCTGGGCGAGTACATGTCATTGCATACATGATGGATCCAATAGCCGAAGCATATGGAACCCTACTCATGCGTTCTCGCTCATCAGTGGTCGAAGGACACTAAGTCTTGCTGAGTTTAATGCCGTGAGACATGGGCAAGAACCCCTTCTTAGCCTCTTCCATGCTGAACCGTTTCAACACTTTGTCAATGTACGTACTCTGGCTTAATCCAATTAGCCTCCTTGATCTATCTCTATAGATCTTGATACCCAGAATATATGCCGCTTCTCCCAAGTCCTTCATAGAAAAACTATTTTTCAATGAGGTCTTAACAGACTCGAGCATCGGAATGTCATTTCCAATCAATAATATGTCATCCACATATAAGATTAAAAACACAAGTGATTTCCCATTTTCTTTCTTATACACACAAGGTTCTTGTTCGTTTTTGGTGAAGCCAAACTCCTTTACAACTTCATCAAATCGAATGTTCCAACTCCGAGATGCTTGCTTCAGCCCATAAATAGACTTTTGAAGTTTGCATACCTTTCCAGCATTGTTTGGATCGACAAAACCTTCGGGCTGCATCATATACACGTCCTCAGAAAGGATTCCATTTAAGAAAGCCGTCTTGACATCCATCTGCCATATCTCATAATCGAAATGTGCAGCAATGGCTAGAATGATCCGTATAGATTTAAGCATCGCTACGGGCGAGAAAGTCTCGTCGTAGTCAACTCCTTGAACTTGTCGAAAACCTTTTGCAACAAGTCGAGCTTTATGGATGTGAACATTTCCATCCATATCAATCTTCTTCTTATAGATCCACTTGCACTCGATGGCTTTAAAACCATCAGGCAGGTCAACCAAGTTCCAAACTTGATTGTCTCCCATGGACTCTATCTCGGATCTCATGGCAATCAGCCATTTCTCAGAGTCTGGGTCCACCATCGCTTCTGCATAGGTCGCAGGCTCATCATTGTCTAACAATAATAACTCTCGCGCTTCGCGGAGCCTCGCCGACCTTCGTGGTTGTGGTGCTTCTATTGCCATGGGTTCCTCAACTTGTTCTGCTACAATAGCATCACTCGTAGAAGCATCCCCGACTGGCTCATCTTGAACTTCTTCAAGTCGCACCGACCTTCCACTCGTTCCCTTTGTGAGAAACTCTTTCTCTAGGAAAACACCGCTACGAGCGACAAACACTTTGCCCTCTTCTCGGTTGTAGAAGTAATACCCTAAGGTTTCCCTTGGGTATCCCACAAAAATGCACTTATCCGATTTGGGTGTTAGCTTGTCCGACTGAAGTCGCTTGACAAATGCATCACAACCCCAAATCTTCAGAAAAGACAAACTGGGATTCTTTCCAGTCCACATCTCATATGGTGTCTTAACTACGGATTTAGATGGTACCCTATTTAGTGTGAAAGCTGCTGTTTCTAGCGCGTAACCCCAAAATGATAATGGTAAATCCGACTGGCTCATCATCGATCGAACCATGTCCAACAAAGTTCGATTACGCCGTTCAGAGACCCCGTTTCTTTGAGGCGTTCCGGGCGGCGTGAGCTGTGGAACAATTCCGCAACTCTTAAGATGATTGCTAAACTCGTGACTCAAATATTCGCCTCCGCGATCAGATCGCAAGGCCTTTATTTTCTTGCCACGTTGATTCTCTACCTCATTTTGAAACTCTTTGAACTTTTCAAAAGTTTCAGACTTATGCTTCATCAAGTAGACATAGCCATATCTACTGAAATCATCAGTGAAAGTAATGAAGTAGTGATATCCTCCTCTGGCTGTCGTGCTCATTGGTCCACATACATCAGTATGTATGAGTTCCAACAAGTCTGTCGCTCTCTCGGGAAACCCCGTAAAAGGCGTCTTGGTCATCTTTCCAAGTAAACAAGCTTGACATGTCTCGTATGATTCAAAATCAAACGAAGTTAGAAGACCATCACCATGGAGCTTCTTCATGCGCTTTTCACTTATATGCCCCAAACGACAATGCCATAGATAGGTAGGACTCAAATCATTTGGCCGAAGCCTTTTAGCACTAACATTGTAAACACATGCATTATCAAGATTTAAAATAAATAACCCATTCACAATGGGAGCATCAGCCACAAACATAGCATTCTTAGAGATTACACAACCATTGTTTGTACTCACGAATGAATAACCATCCCTCATCAAACATGAAGGTGATAAAATGTTTCGACCCATACTAGGAATGTAATAACAATTATTCAACTCCATGATAAATCCTGACGGAAGGTGAAGTTGCATGACGCCGACGAACAATGCAGCAACCCTTGCTTTATTTCCGACGCGAAAATCCACTTCGCCTTTTTGCACTTCTCTAGTCCTTATTAGCCCCTGCATCGAATTGCAAATATGAGCAACCGATCCGGTATCAAATACCCAAGAGTTAACATAAGAATCTGCGAGAAAAATGTCCACAACATTTACAACAAGCGTACCTGAGTGGGAAGTACTCTTACTTCCACTTTTCTTCAAAGAAGCCTGGTACTTGCTGCAGTTTCTCTTCCAGTGGCCATATTCGTGACAAAAGAAACACTCAGTGTCTCCTGCAGGACCAGCCTTTTGCTTGGGTGCAGGGTTTGGCTTAGGGATCGTATCCTTAGCCTTGCCCTTCTTCTTCTGCCAAGAAGTGCCCTTTTTCTTGAAGCTAGGCTTGTTCTGCACAGCCATCACATGGCTATGCCCTGCACACTTCTTAATGTCACATTCTGCTGTTTTTAGCATCCCACATAATTCATTAAGGCCCCTCTCCACCCCATGCATATGGTAGTTCGAAATGAAATGCCCATAGCTAGATGGAAGAGATGCCAAAATGAAGTCAGTGGCCAACTCTTGGCCTAATGGAAAACCAAGCTTTTCCAAAGTCTGACTGTAACCAACCATTTTGATCACATGGGGGCCTACAGCTGCTCCCTCTGCCAGCTTGCATTCCACAAAGGACTTAGCAACATTGTACCTCTCAGTCCTAGCCTGAGTCTGGAACATGTCCTTAAGCGCAACGATCATATCGTACGCTTCCTGATCCTCAAACTGTTTTTGAAGATCAGGTTCCATGCATGCAAGCATAAGACAACTGACCTCAAGAGATTCATCACATGCTTTCTTGTAGGCATTCTTAAGGGTAGCAGTTGCATTATCAGCAGGTTCATCCGGGATTGGGGTATCCAGAACAGTTTCCTTTTTCTCAGCCCTGAGAACAATTCTCAGGTTACGGACCCAGTCCGAATAGTTTGTTCCATTTAGTTTATCCTTTTCAAGAATCGAACGCAAAGCAAAAGGTGATGAATTGTTCGGTGCCATTGATCTACAACAAAAAATATGCAAAATACTAAGCCATGTAACCATGAAAGAGTAAAACATATTAAACAATTTAATAGCATATACTCCCACTTAAATCAACATCCCTCTATTGATACTAAGTGATTCAAGATCCACAATTAACAAGTCGACTAGTGAGCTTTAGCATCACTGCTAGAAGACAAGGTAAATCGGTAAGCAACCTTTGCTAATCATATCACATATGACTCTTGTTGTTGGGTGACATCTCTATGTCAAACCTAGGCGCCCAACCTTTATGCCCCAAGGTCCTTAACTGTTAAGATGACCTTGTTAAGCTCACCAACCCTTATGCGTGTAGGTATCCGATACAAACCCATCCAGCCAAGGAAAACCGTGGCACCCTAATTTCATAGACCCACCAACGATTGTACAGGGCATAGGATGGTGCAAGGTTTGGTTGGGAGGGCATGGTTTAACTTAAACTTTGTGAGGGATCGTTCTACTTCTATCATCTAAGCATGCATAGTAGTAAAACGTATAAGAATAGCATTCACATAGATGTGATACAGTATGGCCCATTTTCTCATGGTGATCTCCATCGCCATAGAACCTGTCCACCATGATGATCTCCATCTTCATGCTCTATGCGAGCCATCCTCCAAGTGATGAGTTCTCCAAGAACTAATACAAGCTATTACTCCTAACATCTAGTAATCAAAATTACATGGTATTGGGATCATCACAAGTTGGCACGCAGGCCATTACAATAATTGACAACACATATGGCTCCAGCCGTGTTGCCCAACTCACGACACGCAGGTCATGAAAAAATACATACATGCATCACATACATTTTTTGGGCCATACTGATCACATAAATCCTGCAAAAACAAGTTGTGCATAGAATCGCATTCTACCGGATCATGTGAAATCGTACCACCTATGAACCTTAATGAGATACAAAAAGGGGGCTACGACTAAGGGGGGTCTAGGGGGTCTCCCCCTGCGGGGTTCGAAGGGGCAGCGCCCCTCGCGGTACCTTTAAGGATTTTGAGAGATTCGTGAAAAATGAGAGATCAAATCTATACAATTTTCTTTAAGGATTTTGATCGGCAAATCCAATTTACCATAAACCGACCATAGTTCCGATTTGACCAAACTCCTTTGATCACGGTACGTCGATTCAGATCTAATTCCCGATTCGATCAATCATATTGATCTTCGCGTGATTCAGAAGGATTTATGTGTCACTGTCTACCCCGATGGCGGAAACCGACCGGTAGGGGTAAGTCGTTCGACGACCTTAGAATCACGATCACGGAAATTAAGATCATAGATCAATCCAGAAACACCGCCATACAAACGATCATATCAATCTACATATCACCATATGCAAACTTCCCGAACCTATGACTGAATAGCATCGGCTCTGATACCACTGAAGGGTAACGGGTAGGCTACACTAGCGTAAAATCAAAAATTTCTACCGCGTCAACCAGGAATACTATTGTCATAGATCACGGGATTACCGCTAGACGCGCAGGTGCGGAACTCGATGAAGTACGTTGCGGCAGTGTAGATGTTCTACGTCTCCTCCTCGTCCTCGTCCCACGAGCAGCTCCCCTTTGCGCGGCTCGTCCAAGTGCTACAGATGCAGCACCTCCGAGGTATCCACACGTCCGGAGTGGAAGTCGTCACACGCCAGACTGCTAGGTCTGCGCGTGCAACACAGGCGGAAGAGGAGTGGCGGCTGGGTGGAATGCTCTCTCCTTTTCAGCTCGCCTTACTCCCTCTTATATAGGCATCCCTGGTGGGCTTCTACATTAGCAGCCCATTAGCAGCCTAAGCCTGGTCTAATTCGGATCCAATCCTCATTAGGCTTCCAGCCCCTAAAGTGTGTGACCCTATAGGTTCATACACGTATAGACATGACGCGAGTACACTTACTCCGTCAATAGTTGGTAGCGGCCTCTAGCAAGACGTGCCAACTCCTAAACGCATATAAAGATCATTCGGACGAACCATCACAAGGTTGAGTACATGTCTTTCCCTTTGCCTCACGATATTTGGTCTAGCTCTAAGCTGACCTCTCTTTCTCGATACTGTGATTCAGAATCCCTTTACTAGGTTAACTCTTAACCATATGTAGCACGGCCATGCATTTCTGGATCCGATCACTCGAGGGGCCCAGAGATATCTCTCTCAAGTAGAGAGGGGCAAATCCCATCTTGATTGACCGATGCCTTGCAGCATGTATCAGGACAAACCCAAAAGCTACCTTTATAACTACCCAGTTACGGAGTAGTGTTTGATAGCCCCAAAGTAGGTCGATCCACATCTCAAGTACATGCGACAATCTCAGGTCTAAGGACAAAACGTACACGATGTGTAGAGAGAGCTGCAAGTATTATTGCTAGTCTCATGTTGGGTCAGTCCAACCCCATGTTCATAACATGTGTCCACATCATTGGTTTGACATCTCCATGTCAATGACTTGCGAAACATAGTCATTAACCAATCGATGTGCTAGTCTAATATTCACGTGTGTCCTCGCATGAACTCCGACTAGGGACAATTATTAGATAACCATACAAGTAAAGAGTTTCACAAACAATTCACATAATTGCCAATCAATACAAGTTGCCTGGTATATGGATATTCAAGGAACATTATAATAACTCATGGATACACATGAAATACAATCATCTCTATGATTGCCTCTAGGGCATATTTCCTTCAATATTGACTATAGTAGGAGAGACAGACACCCGCTAGCCACTTATGCAAAACAAGTTGCATGTCAGTCGTGGAACCGGTCTCATGTACGATGACATGTAAGGTTGGTCCGGGCCGCTTCATCCCACTATGCCACCAATATCCAAAATACATAGGAGATGCAATAACATGATCATCATCGCCCACATATAAACATATGTGTACTACCCGTGCAAAGCACCTACGCATAGATCAGGCTCTGATACCACTGTTGGGTCTGCAGCATAGAAAACAAAAAATTTCCTACGGTGTGAACTACACGCCAGGATCTACCTACTAGGTACAAAGCAACGGGTGGACATACATCCAACGAGAACTTACCCTCGAAGACAACGAGTTTGTTAACGAGTAGGAACTCGTGGTTGATGTAGTCGTACACTTGCCGATCTCAAGATCGTGAGGAAGTCCGATCGCCGCAACTCAGCAGCGCATCCGCACTCGCACACACGTTCAAGCCACCGGACAACCTCCACCTCCTCGCTCCAGCGATCCAGCGGAAGCAACAACTCCTTCCAGACGAAATTCCACCAGGAACATGTATCTCGCTAATCCAAGACCATGGGGGAATAATTCTAGAGGGGAGAGAGATCCTTCACAAGGAGGTGTGTGGATGAAGGAGGGAATGGGTGGCCTTTTATAGGAGGAGGGGGGTGCCCCTCTCTCCATGGCCGGCGTATGGGGGGGTGACCCCTCACCTCCCCCATTCATGTGGTGGTAACCCCTCCACATTAAAATGCCTCTTCACATTCCCTTTTAAAGTCTCCACTTTAAATGCATTGAATTTCTCCAAATTTAATGCTCTCTCATTTAACAAAACTCTTTTTATTAAATTTATTCAGAATTTTGTTAATTACTTTAATTAACAAACATTCACATATAGCCCCTTGCAATATTTCAATATCACATGCAGAACCACTTTCTGCAATTTCACCCGAAACAATTTCCAGTTTCTATTGAAACAATTCCTGCGCTTTGCAATTCTTTCGTCTGAAACATATGTGCTCCAAAATGGTGTCCGGTAACTCTTAAGTGTGCCACCGTACGGTTCGTAAATAATGCAGACATGATCGAGACCCTTCTCCGATCAATAATCAGCAGCGGGACCTAGAGATCCGTACTGACTCCTACACATTCAACGATGACTTATGTGATCATGAGAACCTTTAACGCTTGTAACTAAATCCCTTTGTCTCTCGGTATATTACATGTCCCGTTACCGAGTTTATCTCCATACCTAGTTTGATCTCGTTACCGACATGCACTCTTTTCTCGTTCCCGTGATATAACATTCTAGTGATCACATCACTTGCTTGCAAGCTATCTTAATGTGATATCACCGAGAGGGACCAGAGTATATCTACCCGTCATCTGGATTGACAAATTCCACTCTTGATCCATGAGCCTCAACATAACACCTTCGTAGTACTGAACCCATCTTTATAGTCACCCTGTTACGGTGTGACGTTTGATGTTATCAAGATACTCTTCCGGTGTTATCAATTAACATGATCTCATGGTCTAAGGATAAAGATTACTTCGTATGATGTTATAGCAATATAAACATAATGACTTGATCGTAATGCTATACTTTGGATGAATGTTCATCACATCATTCCACCAATGGTGTGACCTTGTTATTAACAACATCTAATGTCCATGATCAAGAAACCTTGATCATCTTGTTAATCAACAAGCTAGTCTATAAGAGAGGCATAACTAGGAACTCTTTTTGTTTATTAAACACACATGTATTGATGTTTCCGATCAATACAATTCTAGCATGTAAAATAAGCATCTATCATATATAAGGAATATATAATAACAACTTTATTATTGCCTCTCAGGGCATATTTCCTTCAAGCTCGACTACACCTTATCCCCAGGCCTGACCCGAGCTAAACCTAGCCTAGGTCGACCTTTCCTTGATCTAACCATGTCTACCACGGAAAAACTTGGCCACCATTCGTCCATGTCGCCCCTCCCTCTTTGATTGCTGTCCAAGAAGGACACCACCACGCCTGCTAACCCTGGTCCCCTCTGGTTCTCCTTGCCGCACACCCTCGAGAGAGAGTGGAAGGAGAAAAGCAACCCAAGTTGCTTTTGCAACCAAACCGAGCCCCCCCTTTCCCTGTCCTTATCTAGATACCACCAACCCTCTTGGTCGCTCATATCTCACCCTAGGCGCTGCCCAAAACCCTTTGTTCCTCCCTACCCCTCCTCTTCTAGCCCTACCTACCACCACAGCCGCCACCTTTTTCAACGAGGGGAGAAGGAGGAGAGGAGCCCTTGGTGTTGAGGAAGAACTGGCGCCACCTCCTAAACCTTCTTGAACACGGAGACGAAGGTGTGGAGCACCAGAACACGTAGCACACAGTGAAGCTGAGCTAGAAACCCTAATTCTAGGATGCGAGCACCATCCCAGATCGTCACTGCCTCGAGCCCGTTCGTCTATGTCACCACAATCATGGTGAGTAGCTTGAGCCCCTAGACATGGTCATGTGTGCCCGTGCTTCCTGGTTTGCAAGATCCTTCCGTCGAATAGGTTCCGCACGCTGCCGCCCGACACCACCTTTCTTGCGCGCTGCCTCGGTAGAGTGCCTCGTTGCCGATCGCTTGCGCTGCCGTGCTCGCCTCACTGCACCGCGTCGAGCGCACCCTTTCACGTTTCCTGGAACCGTCCCTAACCACACAGCCATGCACGACCGAGCTGCTGCCGGCGCCACCTATTCTTGGTTGACCTTGCTGATACGTCGTAAACGTATCTATAATTTTTGATGTTCCATGCTTGTTTAGTATCTACTTTGCTTTACTTTGTCAACACTTTGAGGTATTTTCACATTTTCTGGAACTAACCTATTAAAAAGATGCACGGTGCTAGTTGCCTGCTTTCTACTGTTTTTGGTTTCAGAAAAGCTGGAAAATAAATATTCTTGAAATTGGACCGGACAAAAGCCAAAGTCGATATTTTACCGGAAGACTCACGGAGCCAGAAGACGAGACGGAGAGGGGCCAGGGCTAGACACACCACCTGGTGGCGCGGGCCAGGCCAGGCCGTGCCAGGGGGTGGTGTGGGCCCCTCCGGCCTCCATCGACCTTGCCCCTTCGCCTATATATCCGGGATGAAAACCCTAACAGCAAGATCAGATTTCCACGAAAAGTTCTGCAGTGTCGCCGCCACAGAAGAGGAGATTTAGGGGACAGAAGTCTCTGTTCCGGCACCCTGCCAGGACGGGGAAGTTCCCCTGGCGCCATCTCCATCGACTCCACCGCCATCGCCATCGCCGTTGTTGATTCCCATGATGAGGAGGGAGTAGTTCTCTCCCGAGGCTACGGGCTCTACTCGTAGCTATGTGTTCATCTCTCTCTCTATGCGTAATTTTATGAGATCATGAGTGTTGTAATCTATAGATCTATTCTACTACTCAAGTGCTTTAATGAATCTCTGCCTATCCCCACGTGTGTGAAGTTAACAGTGTGCACACCGTGTGGCACTTTGGCTAAGGTTACATAAATACTTATCATGAGTATAATTTAAGTTGGATGTCTCTATGAGATTGTGGTGTTTGTTGGAACCATCTAGCTCGCAAGGTGATAGTGAGGGGTTATCTAGATGGGTAAAGCGAACTTTGAGGTGTGTTGTTATAGCCCTACCGTGAATTAGAGTTATCCAACCAGAGAGTAGTTCAGAGTAGTATCATAAAGAGAAGATATTTATATGAGAGTGTTCACTAGGGAAAGTATAATCCCTAGGCCTTGTTTCTAAGCATTGAAACATCATTGGCAACTAGATCTGTTACATGTTTGTTTGCTTCCATCTTTATTTCAGATTGCCTTTAGTCTCTTCCTACCCGTCAAGCCCTTTTCTGGCACCGTTACCACTTATAATTATCCATACCACTTGTATTTCACCATCTCTTCGCCAAACTAGTGCACCTATACACCTCACAAGTGTATTGGGTGTGTTGGGGACACAAGAGACTTCTTGTATCTTGATTGCAGGGTTGCTTGAGAGGGATACCTTTGACCACTTCCTCCCTGAGTTCAATAAACCTTGGGTTAATCCACTTTAGGGAAACTTGCTGCTGTTCTACAAACCTCTGCACTTGGAGGCCCAACAACTGTCTACAAGAATAGAAGTACGTAGACACCAAGCAATTTTCTGGCGCCATTGCCGGGGAGGTAAGGTAAAAGGTACACACATCGTTTGGCTACTAAGCTATCTTCTAGTACCGTTGCTGGTGTGTGAGTGCTCGAAATTATTTCCTTTAGATTCTGCAATTATATCTTTTTATTTCTTGTTTTTTTATTTTCACTAGTTAGGCTTAATGGAAAACAACAAAAAATTAGAGAGCTTTATAGTATTTATCTTGAGTTAGGACATGAAGTGTTTGAAGAGAAAATTAAAAACCCTATGGAACTTTATTTGCATGCTAATAGCAATGTTATTAGTATGAATTCTTTGAACACCATTATTTCTAATGCTATGGAAAAGTGTAAACTTGGGGAAGCTGGTTTTGATGAGTATGATATTTTTAGTCCCCCAAGCACGGAGGAGAAAATTTACTTTGATGATACTACACCTCCAATATATGATGATTACAATGATGAATATGATATTTTCAGTCCACCTACTATTCAGGAGAAAATTAATTATGATTACAATGTTCCTCCTATATTTGATGATTATGGTGATGAGAATAAAAAATGATAGCTATTTTGTTGAATTTGCTCCCACTATAATTAATAAGAATGACTATGTTTATGTGGGGAGTATTAATTCTTTTATGCATGTGGCTCATGATAAGAATGTTTTATGTGATAGTTATATTGTTAATTTTATTCATGATGCTACTGAAAGTTATTATGAGAGAGGGAAACATGGTTTTATGTATCTCACCAATATTAAGTTTCCCCTCTCTATGTTGAAATTTTTGAAGTTGCACTTGTTTTGCTTTCCTATGCTTATTGCTTTGTCCTTTCATGACTTGTTTCTTTACAAGATTATTTTTCATAGAAAGTGGGTTAGACTTAAATTTATTCCATATTTGCTTCTTGATGCTCTCGTTTACTTCAATTCATATTTCTTATGAGAGCATCATCGAAATTATCATGCCTATCTTAATGGCTATAAAGAAAGAGCTTTTGGGAGACAACCCATTATATTTTTACTTTCAGTTTATTTTCCTTTTGTTGAGTCTTGGAAGTTATTACCTCTATAATAACCGCTCCTTATCCTTTTTGTGTGATTTTTGTGCCAAGAGTAACCTCTAATGAGAGAGAAGTAAGACTTGGGAAAGTTGCTGTCCCGAAACAGATTTTTGTGCTTCACTGTAAAAATTCGTGAAAAATCTCTGTATGTCGGATTGAGATGTAATTTTTTGTGCTTTTGTCCCAGGTTGTTATCTAACTTTCGTTAGATCAACACTTTTAGATTTGAGCAACAGTAGGTCTTCGAAAAAATTGGTTTTTACCTGCTGGTCTGTTTTGATAGATTTCTGCCATTATTTGTATTTGCCTCTTAATCTCTTTCTATTTGAGTTCTCTTTGATCACTTGAACTTTTAAAAGGAATTTCTATAGTAGCTGGTGTTTTAATGGAAGTTTTACTTGTATTGAAACTGAACCAAAAGACTTATTATCTTGAATACACCAATGTTGCTAATGAAGATTGTGTGAAGTTTTGTATGAAGGAAATTTAAAAGTGTCGGGAAGAGTAATGTGATAAGATGAAGTATGGAAAAAAGCTCAAGCTTGGGGATGCCACCCGTGTCATCCCATGAAATATTCAAGAAGTACAAGCGTCAAAGCTTGGGGATGCCCAAGGCATCATCTTCTTCGTTAATAAAAATCTCAGGTTTTCTTCCAAACACTTCATTTTTATTGTTTCATGCACAATTGTGTTGTTCTTGGAGCGTCTTCATTTTTGTTTTTAGTTTAGTTTTGTTTTGTTTGCTTAAATAAGTCGGTTGGATCCCAACACACTTCTTTTGGAGAGAGACACACCCCGTTATTCATTGCCTAGAATACTCTAGTTTTCCCTCTTATTGTTCTGTGAGTGTTCTCCTTTGCTAGCACCGCGTTTAGCTTTAGTTTTTGATTGGTGTTGGAAAAGAGTAGGAAGTTTCATGCTTATAAGTGGTACAAAAGGAGTATTGTTTTGACTGTGGCCTAGAATTTATCATGTCATGTTTGATATTGCTTTTACTTTATGCTCAGTGATTATTGTTGTAGCATGACTTGTTACAAACAATTGAGATTACTTAATGTGCCTTGAAAGAATCATGGATTGTTTTAGCATATAAAAAGCATAATATGGTGGTATTCTCCTTTGATGCTTTATTTGGGTTGACTTGGCGCATGCTCACACCATGTTAAGACTATACCAAGTCACCATAGCCTCTACGATCATTTAGTTTTTGACTTGTAATATCACTTTATGCTTTAATTAATAATGTTTTGTCGCTTTGCATGATTATGGCCATTATTGCTCTCTTAGTTGGTCGCTCCCAGTCTTTTGCTAGCCTCCATATGTACCAAGTATAAGTTCCACTCATGCATCCAACTCCAAATAAAACCAAGTTATTCCAAAGAGTCCACCATACCTACCTATTAATATTTCCAATTCCAAGTATATTCATGTTTTTATCTACCTTCCGAATTAAACTTGTTATGTGAAAATTAGTGATTAAAACTCTCACGAACTTGATGGCACACTTTACTTCTCTTGCACTTAATAAACTGGAACCATTGTGCCCATCTATGTTGTGTATATGCTTGCGTTTTGTAAGTTGGGAATTAGCAGAACCATGTTGTCATGGGGAACGCTTTCAACATTGCACTTTATTTAGATGATATCATGTTCTTTTGCTTATGGATCCATGCGGTGTGAAATGAAAGGGGAGCTTGTAAGGCTCATGGAGTTCGTATATGTGTTAGAAAAACGCCTGGGCGTCTGGTCTAATCCATGCCTAATCATGGTGGAAACCTGCAACGTAACCATAATGAGCAATCTATGAAGCATCCTCTTTATAAAAAAGAAGCCTTTGCAAACAGGACAGAAAAAAGAAGAGGAAAAAGAGATACCTATGCAAATAGGAAATAAAAGGATGCTGAGATGCTTATTGTCTGCTTGCCTTGTCACTTTGATATGGGGATTCTTCCGTATCATCGGGCAAGGGGTACCCCGTTGGCGGTTCTCTATGATACACATGTACTTACAATGACAATAACTTACTTGTGACTAAACTTGAGTAGCATGAGGAACAGTATTCGTAAGTAAGGGGCATGTGATTTTCAGCTTATAACTTGTCAAGCATATCCTCATATTTGTTCACTTTAACCTTAATCACCTAAAGATGCTTATGATAGGGGCAATGAGAGCTGAAAGCTAATAAGTACCATAATTTTTGGAAGCTCTTTATGAGACTTGAATCCCTGCTTCCTTCTATGAAGGGCCTTTCTTTTACTTTTATGTTGAGTCTCCATCTTCTATCTTTATGCACCTACTGAGAGAGCTTAGTGGTCATTCTTAGTTTAGTGTGCATTGTCCCAAAACTTGTTGATTGATTCATAACTTTGATATTGCTTGTTCTTAAACTATTTGTATCTAGTCACCCTTATGAACTTTGAAGGTGTCCTATGCATTTATGTTTTGCTACTCCATGAGGGATAAGATGAATGCCACTATGCTATGTTTTCTATATATGAAACAAACAAACATCTTTCAATGCATTGTTATTCATGATATTTGTTTGTATCCTTTCATGTTGCATGCATAGTCACTATGTCTTATTATTAGAACTTCATGTTTCATGCTCATGTTTAGAGTACTTTGATCCCAACTTTCAATGCTTGCAAATGGTTTGATCTTGATTGTGATGGTGCATGTCACCTCAAAAATTATTCTTTTTATCACTTACCTACTTGAGGACGAGCATGAGTTAAGCTTGGGGATGCTTGATACGTCGTAAACGTATCTATAATTTTTGATGTTCTAGGCTTGTTTAGTATCTACTTTGCTTTGCTTTGTCAACACTTTGAGGTATTTTCACATTTTCAGGAAGTAACCTATTAACAAAATGCCACAGTGCCAGTTGTCTGTTTTCAGCTGTTTTTGGTTTCAGAAAAGCTAGAAAAGAAATATTCTCAGAATTGGACCGGAGAAAAGCCAAAGTCGATATTTTACCGGAAGACTCACGGAGCCAGAAGACGAGAAGGAGAGGGGCCAAGGGCTGGCCACACCACCTGGTGGCGTGGGAAAGGCCAGGCCGCGCCAGGGGGTGGTGTGGCTGATGGCTCAATGCACGGCGCCCAGAAAAGTGCTTGGTGCGTGGTGTTGATGTAGAGCTCGTTGGGAACCCCAAGAGGAAGGTATGATGAGCATAGCAGCAAGTTTCCCTCAGTTATGAAACCAAGGTTTAATCGAACCAGTAGGAGCAAGGAAACACCTCAAAGGTGTTACTAGCTGAGCTTTGGCAGGGCGCACTACCAGTGCTAGTAGCAACGTGGAGACCTGCACAACACAACCACATAACTTTGTCCCCAACTTGCGATGAGGTTGTCAATCTCACGGTGTTTTGCGGAAAACAAAGGATTAAATGTATCGAATGGAAAGAAGTAAAAGTTTGCAGAAAGTAAACACAAAACAGTAAACAGTTGTAGATTGTATGTAAAGAAAGAGGACCGGGATCCATAGTTCACTAGAGGTGGCTCTCCTTAGATAGATAACATGCTGGGTGAACAAATTACAGCGGGGCAATTGACAAACACCGAGAAAGTAATACATGCATATACTAATCATCTTGACTCCTTTGAGACTTGATTGGACATTACAACAGAATACATAGACCGCCATCCAACGGCATCTATGACTAATAATCCACCTTCAGGTTATCATCCGAACCCCCTCCAGTATTAAGTTGCAAGCAACAGATTATTGCTTTACGAATTGCGTGTAAAGTAAACAATATGATTGTTCTATGAACAAAGGATTGTTGTTTTCTCCCTAGTAGCAACAGCACATCTAGTACCTTAGAGATTTCTGTCACTTCCCCAGATTACCAGAGGCATGAACCCACTATCGAGCATAAATACTAACTCTTGTAGTTGCTAGCATCTACTTGGCCAAGATAACTACTAACAACGGAAAGCATGCAAGATCTCAAATAACAAAGACATGATAGAATCAATAATCAATCTGAAATAGCATCTCAATATCCATCGGATTCCCGCAAACACAACATGTATGGATTACAAATAGATGATCTTGATCATGAACGGAGCTCACAAGATCTGGACATGAAAGCACAAAGGAGGAGAAACCAGCCATCTAGCTACTACATGGATCCGTAGTCCAAGGATAAACTACTCACGCATCACACCGGAGGCTTGCATGGTGATGAAGAAGGCCTCCAGGGTGAATTCCCCTCTCCGACAGGGTGCCAGGAAGAGCTTCAGATCCCTCCCGATCTAGGGATGGATATGATGGCGGCTACAGACTCTTTCGTGGATTTTTGATCGGGCCCTTAGGGTTTTTGTCCCGAGGGCAATATATAGGCGGAAGGAGAGGCCGAGGGGGTGCCGGGAGCGGCCACACCACCCCCTGGCGCGGGCCAGGCCTGGCCGCGTGGCCAGGTGGTGTGATGGCTCTGTGGCCCTTCTCCGTCTCGTATTCTGGCACTTGATCCCTTTCGGAAAAATAGGCACTTTGGCTTTTGTCCCGTCCAATTCCGAGAATATTCATTTTCTGACTTTCCTGGAACCAAAAACAGTAGAAAACAGGCAGCTGGCACTGTGGCTCTTGTTAATAGGTTAGTCCAAGAAATCATATGAAAAGTACTCCAAAGTTGGAACAAAACACAAGAAAGTGGATAAAACCAAGCATGGAACATCAAAAATTATAGATACATTTGCAATGTATCAACATCCCCAAGCTTAACTCCTGCTCGTCCTCGAGTAGGTAAGTGATAAAAAGAAATAATAATTTTTGAGGTGACATGCACCATCGAAGACTTGATGAAGGTATTTGCAAAATACTCAAAGCTGGGATCGTAGTACTTCCATCATAACATGAAAGACAAAGTTCTAGCAATAAGCAAAGAGACTATGATGCAACATGAAAAGGTACAAACAAAAGATTCATGAATAACAATGCTTTGCAAGACGTTTGTTTGTTTCACATAAAGAAAACATAGCATAATAGTATTTAGCTTGTCCCTCAATAGAGTAGCAAATATAAATGCATAGGACACCTTCAAAGTTCATCAGAGTGACTAGATACAATAGTTTCAAACAACCAATAACAAGTTATGCATCAATCAACTAGTCTTGGGACAATGCACATAGAACTAAGAATGGCCACTATGCTCTCAAAGTAGGTGCATAAAGATAGAAGGTGGAGACTCAATATAATGGTGGAAGAAATGCCTTCTGTAAAAGGAAGTAGGGATTCAAGTCTCATAAAGAGCTTCCAAAAAATTATGGTACTTATAGCTTTGAGCTCTCATTGCCCCTATCATAAGCATCTTGAAGTGATTAAGGTTAAAGTGAACAAACTATGGTGTACATGCTTGACGAAGTATAAGTCAGAAATCTCATGTCCCTTGTATACGAGGGCCGCTCCTCATGCTACTCAAGTTTAGTCACTGGTAAGTTCTTGTGATCGTAAATATATCTGTATCATTGAGAACCGCCAACGGGGTACCCCTTGCCCGATGATACGGAAGAATCCCCATATCAAAATGACAAGGCAAGCAGACAACGAGCATCTCAGTATTCTTCTTATTTACCATGGGGATATGGTGCTTTTTTCTCTCTTTCCTCTTTTCATAGTATCTCTTTTTTATCTTTTTCTCTTTTTTTCTCAGTAAAGGACTCTTTTTTTATAAGAAGAATGCTTCATAGACAACTCATTATGGTTACGCTACAGGTTTCCACCATGTCAGCATGGATTAGACCAGCGGCCCAGGCGTTTCTCTAACACATATACATAACTCCATGGACTGACAAGCTCCCCTTTCATTTCACACCGACGACATCCATATACAAAAGAGCATGATATCAACTAGGTACAAGTACCAAGTGCAATGTTGAAAGCGTTCCCCATGAAAGCATGGTTTTGCTAATTCCCAACAAATAAGTGCAAGCATATACAACATAGAAGACATGATGGTTCAAGTTTATTAAGGGCAAGTAAAGTAAAGTGTGCGATCAAGTTCGTGAGAGCTTTAATCACTAGTTTTTTCATAACAAGTGGAAGGTAAAAAAAGCATGAATATACTTGGAATAACATAAGCTAGTAGGTAGGTATGGTGGACTCTTTGGAATAACTTGGTTTAGGGAGTTGGATGCATGAGTGGAACTCATAGTTTGTTGTGGAGGCTAGCAAAAGACTGGGAGCGACAAACTAAGAGAGCAATAATGGCCATAATCATGCAGAGCGACAAAACATCATTGATCAAAGCATAAAGTGGTACTAGAAGTTGAAATCTAAAGGATCATAAAGGCTATGGTGACTTGAGACAGTCATAACATGGTGTGAGCATGTGCCAAGTCAACCCAAATAAAGCATCAAAGGAGAATACCACTATGCTATGCTTTAATATGCTAAAACAACGCATGATTCATCCAAGGCACATTAAGCAATCTCAAATGTTTATAACAAGTCATGCTACAGCAAATAATACTAAGCATAAAGCCAAAACAATATCAAGCATGGCATGACAAAGCATAGGCCACAGTCAAAAACAAGCTCTTTTTACCACATAAGCATGAACTTTCCTACTCTTTTCCAAACCAAACCAAAAAATTTGCAAACCAAAGTATGAAAGAGGGGGTCCAACCAACGTTTCAGAAAGCTAAGCAAACAAGCAAACTAAAAACCAAAACAAAAACTAAAAATAATACGCTCCAAGAAAAACACAACTGTGCATGAAACAATAAAAATGAAGCGTTTGGAAGAAACCTGGAATTTTTATTGATGAAGAAGGGGATGCCTTGGGCATCCCCAAGCTTTGACGCTTGTACTTCTTGGATGTTTCTTGGGGTGACACGCGTGGCATCCCCAAGCTTGAGCTTTAGTTCATCCTTCATCTCATTACTCATTCCTTCCATACACCTGAAAATTTTCCTTCATACAAAACTTCACAAAATCTCATTAGCAACATTAGTGCACTTAACATAAATAAGTCTCAAGGTTCAGTTCTAACACCAAATAAACTTTCATTAGAACACTAGATACTGTAGCACTTCCCTCAAAAATCTCAATTCCCCAAAAAAACTCAAGAAGGAACCAACAAGAAGCAAATGCAGAAAATGGCAGAAATCTGTCAAAACAGACCAGCAGGTAAAGACGAATTTGTTCGAAGACCTTCTGTTGCTCAAATCAAAAAGTATTGAACTAACGAAAGTTAGATAACAACCTGGGTCAGAAGCACAAAAAAGTACAGCTCAATCCTACGTACAGAGCTCTCTCAGGAATGTTTACGGTGAAGCACAAAAACTTGTTTCGGGACATCAACTTTCCCAATCATTACTTCACTCTCATTAGAGGTTACTCTTGGCACAAAAAGCAAATAAAAAGGATAAGGAGAGGTTATTACAGAGGTAATAACTTCCAAGACTCAACTAAAACTCTTGGGTTATCTCCCAACAAGTACTTTTCTTTAACGCCTTTAAGTTAGGCATAAGAAGCAAAGAAAGAATCAAGTGTTCTCAAATGAAGAAGCATTAAGATCAATACCATAAATATTTTCAACAAGGAAAGGAATATCATCCAAGTAAGTTCTAGAGGATCCTCTCTCAATGCTCTTAGGTTCACTATTCTCATCAAAAGGGTTTGCAGGAACAATCCAATCAAGATTCTTTTCCATTGCATCATGTATTGCTACTAGTTTGAAGGGTATTGGTATTTTAGGTTCCTCCCCGTTAGGTTCGGTTTTGTTCAACTTTTCTCGTGTACCAACCACATCAACACATGAGCCTAGCATATTGAAACGTTCAAAAACTTTTCTAGCTTCTTTGGCAACATCATAGAACTCCTTAAACAAAGTTTCTAGAATAAAATCCCTCTTTTCAGGGTCTTCAATTTCTTTGAGCTTAAGAAACATTACTTGCATTAAGGGGTTGAAGTTAACAAACCTAGCTTCTAACATGTGAATTAAAGAAGCTGCAGCAATCTCATAGTTTGGAGCAAGTTCTACAAGGGATCTATCCTCAGTATCTTCATGCTTACTAACATGATTAAAGAATTCTTCAATGTTATCTTCCCCAATTATAGAACCACTACCAATTGGAAGGTCTTTCAGGGTGAATGTAGGGATCAACATGATGAGCTAAGGGAGACTTAATTTTTTTGTGTTTTTCAAATAAGAAAGCAAACAAGTAAAACTATTTTTTTTGTGTTTTAGAAGAACAAAACAAGAAAAAGAAGCAAAAAGAAACTAAGCCAAACAAAAACAAGAAAGTAAAGAGATTGGTTATGAGGGACTCCCCTTGTGAAGATTTCCTTAACTCCCTGGCAACGGCGCCAGAAAATCGCTTGATGGCTCCATGCACGGCGCCCAGAAAAGTGCTTGGTGCGTGGTGTTGATGTAGAGCTCGTTGGGAATCCCAAGAGGAAGGTATGATGAGCACAGCAGCAAATTTCCCTCAGTTATGAAACCAAGGTTTAATCGAACCAGTAGGAGCAAGGAAACACCTCAAAGGTGTTACTAGCTGAGCTTTGGCAGGGCGCAATACCGGTGCTAGTAGCAACGTGGAGACCTGCACAACACAACCAAAGAACTTTGTCCCCAACTTGCGATGAGGTTGTCAATCTCACCGTGTTTTGCAGAAAACAAAGGATTAAACGTATCGAATGGAAAGAAGTAAAATTTTGCAGAAAGTAAACACAAAACAGTAAATAGTTGTAGATTGTATGTAAAGAAAGAGGACCGGGATCCATAGTTCACTAGAGGTGGCTCTCCTTAGATAGATAACATGCTGGGTGAACAAATTACAGCGGGGCAATTGACAAACACCGAGAAAGTAATACATGCATATACTAATCATCTTGACTCCTTTGAGACTTGATTGGGCATTACAACATTATACATAGACTGCCATCCAACTGCATCTATGACTAATAATCCACCTTCAGGTTATCATCCGAACCACCTCCAGTATTAAGTTGCAAGCAACATATTATTGCTTTACGAACTGCATGTAAAGTAAACAATACGATTGTTCTATGAACAAAGGATTGTTGTTTTCTCCCTAGTAACAACAGCACATCTAGTACCTTAGAGATTTCTGTCACTTCCTCAGATTACCAGAGGCATGAACCCACTATCGAGCATAAATACTAACTCTTGGAGTTGCTAGCATCTACTTGGCCAAGATAGCTACTAACAACAGAAAGCATGCAAGATCTCAAATAACAAAGACATGATAGAATCAATAATCAATCTGAAATAGCATCTCAATATCCATCGGATCCCCGCAAACACAACATGCAGAATTACAAATAGATGATCTTGATCATGAACAGAGCTCACAAGATCTAAACATGAAAGCACAAAGGAGGAGAACCAGCCATCTAGCTACTACATGGATCCGTAGTCCAAGGATGAACTACTCACGCATCACACCGGAGGCTTGCATGGTGATGAAGAAGGCCTCCAGGGTGAATTCCCCTCTCAGGACGTTGCCGGGAAGAGCTTTAGATCCCTCCCGATCTAGGGATGGAGATGACGGCGGCTACAGACTCTTTTGGGATGAAAACCCTAAGTAACCGATCAAAAATCCATGATAGAGTCTGTAGCCGCCGTCGTCTCTATGCCTAGAACGGGAGGGATCTGAAGCTCTTCCTGGCACCCTGCCGGAGAGGGGAATTTACCCTGGAGGCCTTCTTCATCATCATACAAGCCTCCGATGTGATGCGTGAGTAGTTCATCCTTGGACTACGGATCCATGTAGTAGCTAGATGGCTAGTTCTCCTCCTTTGTGCTTTCTTGTTTAGATCTTTTGAGCTCCGTTCATGATCAAGATCATCTATTTGAAATTCTGCATGTTGTGTTTGCGGAGATCTGAATGATATTGAGATGCTATTTCAGATTGATCATTGATTCTATCATGTCTTTGTTATTTGTGATCTTGCATGCTTTCCGTTGTTAGTAGCTATCTTGGCCAAGTAGATGTTAGCAACTCCAAGAGTTAGTATTTATGCTCGACAATGGGTTCATGTGTCTGGTAATATGGGGAAGTGACAGAAATCTCAAAGGTACTAGATGTGATGTTGCTACTAGGGAGAAAACAACAATCCTTTGTTCATAGAACAATCGTATTGTTTACATTACACGCAATTCGTAAAGCAATAATCTTTTGCTTGCAACTTAATACTGGAGGGGGTTCGGATGATAACCTGAAGGTGGATTATTAGTCATAGATGCAGTTGGATGGCGGTCTATGTATAATGTTGTAATGCCCAATCAAGTTCCAAAGGAGTCAAGATGATTAGTATATGCATGTGTTGCCTTCTCGATGTTTGTCAATTGCCCCACTGTAATTTGTTCACCCATCATGTTATCTATCTTAAGGAGAGCCACCTCTAGTGAACTATGGATACCGGTCCTTTTCTTTTACATACAATCTATAAAGTGTTTACTGCTTTGTGTTTACTTTCTGCAAACTATTACTTCCTTCCATTCTATACGTTTAATCCTTTGTTTTCAGAAAAACACGGTGAGATTGACAACCTCATCGCAAGTTGGGGACATACTTATGTGGTTGTGTTATGCAGGTCTCCACGTTGCTACTAGCACCGGTAGTGCGCCGTGCCAAGGCTCAGCTAGCAACACCTTTAGGGTGTTTCCTTGCTCCTACTAGTTTGATTAAACCTTGGTTTCATAACTGAGGGAAACTTGCTGCTGTGCTCATCATACCTTCCTCTTGGGGTTCCCGACAAGCTCTACATCAACATGAGCCATCAAGCACTTTTCTGGCGCCGTTGCCGGGGAGTCAAGGACATCTTCACAAGGGGAGTCCCTCATAACCAATCTCTTTACTTTGTTGTTTTTTGTTTTGCTTAGTTTCTTTTTGCTTTGTTTGCTTGTTTCTTTACCAAAAACGCAAAAAAATAGTTTTACTAGTTTGCTTTCTTATTTCAAAACACACAAAAACGACTACCCTTGAAAACACTAAGTTGTGTGACTTCACTAGCACCAACAACAATGATTTTATGAGCACACCTATTGTTCCACCTGTGCCCGAAGATACTTTCTTTGAGATAAAACCTGCTTTACTCAATCTTGTTATGATAGAACAATTTTCTAGTATTGGTAATGAAGATGCTGCTGCCCATCTAAATAACTTTGTTGAACTTTGTGAGATGCAAAAGCATAGGGATGTAGATGGTGATATTATTAAGCTGAAATTATTTCCTTTCTCTTTGAGAGGAAAAGCTAAAGAATGGTTGAATTCCTTAACTAGGGATAGTATTGATTCTTGGACTAAGTGCACAGATGCTTTCATTGGAATATACTATCCTCCTGCTAAGATTATATCTATGAGAAGTGAAATAATGAAGTTTAAACAATCTGATAATGAGGATGTTGCTCAAGCTTGGGAAAGAATGAAATCTTTGGTAAAGAATTGTCCCACTCATGGACTGACTGCTTGGATGATCATCCAAACTTTTATGCAGGATTGAACTATTCTTCAAGGAACCTATTGGATTCTGCGGCTGGAGGTACCTTTATGACCATCACTTTGACCATCACGTGGCAGGATCCAAACTTAGATTCTGCCTCTTTGGTTGCTCAAGAAGAGCAAGTTGATGTGAACTTCATAAGAAATAATAATTTTGGCAACAATGCTTATGGTAATAACAATTATAGGCCCTACCCTCCTAATAATACTTATGGTTATAATGGTAAACCTGGATTACCTAGTGAAGGAAGAATTTTAGAAGTTGAGAGAGCCACTAAAAACTACATGCAAATGCAATATGAGCAAAATAAACTATTTACTAAAACTATGGAGGAACAATCTACCATTTTGAAGAGCATTAGCCATCAACTTGAGAACCTAATTAGGGAAATTCCTAGTTTACAATTAAAACTCTCTAATGCTGAAATAAATATATCATCTCTGTCTGAAGCTCAATCTTCATTGATTAATAAAATGGCTGCTAAACCTAAAACTAATGATAATCCCTTTGCAGCCACTAATGCCATACAAGTAAGAATTGATGAAAATGTTAGACTATTAGCTGAATTACATGCTAAGCGGGAAAGAGAAGATCAAATTGCTAGAAACATTAGTGTTTCTACTATTACCACCACTAGTGTTGAGGCTAGTAATAGTTCTACCACTCTAGATGATAACTTTGATTTTGATCTTGATGGTTGCAATATCTCTGAAGTCATTAAGTTCCTACAATAGCTTGCTAAAAGTCCTAATGCTAGTGCTATGAACATGGTCTTTACAAAACACATTACTGATGCTCTCATAAATATTAAAGAAGAAAAGATGAAACATAAAGCTTCTATTCCTATAAAACAAGAAGATGGTTGGGAACCCATCATTAATATGAAAGTGAATGACTTTGATTTCAAACCTTTATGTGATCTTGATAGTAGTGTTTCTATTATGCCTAGAAGGATTTATGATATACTTGATTTGCCTCCACTTGAAGATTGTTATTTGAATGTCCCACTTGATGATAATGCTAAAAAGAAACTCATGGGGAGTCTTAATGATGTTCTTATTATGGTTAAAAATGCCTATGTCCCCGTTGATTTCTATGTTTTGGATGTTGAATGCAATGCTTCTTGTCCTATTACTTTGGGAAGACCTTTTCTTAGAACTGTTGGTCCCATTATTGATATGAAAGAAGGCACCATTGAATATCAACTCCCACTCAAGAAAGGTATAGAACACTTACCTAAGAAGAGATAGATGATTTCTTTTGCCTCTCCTATGAAAACAAAATTTGATCTTAATGCTTCTTCATTTGAGAACACTTGATTTTTTCTTGCTTCTTATGCCTAACTTAAAGGCGTTAAAGAAAAGTAATTATTGGGAGATAACCCAAAAGTTTTATATGAGTCTTGGAAGTTATTACTTCAGTAATAACCGCTCCTTATCCTTTTTATTTGCTTTTTGTGCCAAGAGTAACCTCTAATGAGAGAGAAGTAATGATTGGGAAAGTTGCTGTCTCAAAACAGATTTCTGTGCTTCACCGTAAAAATTCATGTAAAATATCTGAAAGTCTTTTTGAGGCGTAAATTTTTTTTGCTTCTGACCCAGGTTGTTATCTAACTTTAGTTAGTTCAACACTTTTTGATTTGAGCAACAGAAGGTCTTCGAAAATATTCATCTTTACCTGCTGGTCTGTTTTGACAGAGTTCTGCCATTTTCTGCATTTGCTTCTTGTTGGTCCCTTTTTGAGTTCTTTTGGGGAATTGAGCTTTTTGGGGTAGTGCTACAGTAGCTAGTGTTCTAATGGAAGTTTATTTTGTGTTAGAACTGAACCTTAAGACTTATTTATCTTGAGTGCACTAATTTTGCTAATAAAGATTGTGTGAAGTTTTGTATGAAGGAAAATTTTCAGGTGTATGGAAGGAATGAGTAATGAGATGAAGGATGGACTAAAGTTCAAGATTGGGGATGCCACGCGTGTCACCCCAAGAAATATCCAAGAAGTACAAGCATCAAAGCTTGGGGATGCCCAAGGCATCCCCTTCTTCATCGATAAAAATGCCAGGTTTCTTCCAAACGCTTCATTTTTATTGTGTCATGCACAGTTGTGTTGTTCTTGGAGCGTCTTCTTTTACGTTTTCGTTTTGGTTTTTTGTTTTCTTGGTTTGCTGAATAAATTGGTTGGACCCCCTCTTTCATACATTGGTTTTCAAATAGTTTGGTTTGGTTTGGGAAAGAGTAGGAAAGTTCATGCATATGTGGTAAAAAGAGCTCTTTTTTGACTATGGCCTATACTTTGTCATTCCATGCTTGATATTGTTTTGGATTTATGCTTAGTATTCTTTTCTGTAGCATGACTTGTTATAAAAAATTGAGATTGCTTAATGTGCCTTGGATGAATCATGCGTTGTTTTAGCATATTAAAGCATAGTATAGTGGTATTCTCCTTTGATGCTTTATTTGGGTTGACTTGGCGCATGCTCACACCATGTTATGACTATCTCAAGTCACCATAGCCTTTATGATCCTTTAGTTTTCAACTTGTAGTATCACTTTAAGCTTTGATCAATGAGGTTTTGTCGCTCTACATGATTATGGCCATTATTGCTCTCTTAGTTTGTCGCTCCCAGTCTTTTGCTAGCCTCCACAACCAAGTATGAGTTCCACTCATGCATCCAACTCCCTAAACCAAGTTATTCCAAAGAGTCAACCATACCTACCTACTATCTTATGCTATTCCAAGTATATTCATGCTTTTGTTTATCTTCCAAATTAAACTTGTTATGAGAAAACTAGTGATTAAAGCTCTCACGAAGTTGATGGCACACTTTACCTTTTTGCATCTAATAAACTTGAACCATTGGGTCCTTCTTTGTTGCGTATATGCTTGCACTTTATAAGTTGAAATTAGCAGAACCATGTATCATGGGGAACGCTTTCAACATTGCGCTCGTACTTTGTACCCCGTTGATATCATGTTCTTTTGCTTACAGATCCCGGCGGTGTGAAATAAAAGTGGAACTTGTAAGATCATGGAGTTTGTATGTGTGTTAGAGAAACGCCTAGGCCGCTAGCCTAAGCCATGCCTAATCATGGTGGAAACTTACAGCATAACTATAATGAGCACTCTATGAAGCATCCTCAATAAAAACCTATGCAAATAGCAAATAAAAAGATCGCTGAGAGTCTCATTGTCTGCTTGCCTTGTCATTTTGATTATGGGATAGCTCCTGTATGATGTGCAAGGGGTACCTCGTTGGTGATTCTTTATGACACACATGTACTTACAATGACAAGAGCTTTCTTGTGACTAAAGTTGAGTAGCAAGAGGTTCGGTCTTCGTAAGTAAGGGGCATGAGATTTTGGTTTATAACTTGTCAAGCATATCCTCTTAGTTGTGTCACTTTAACCTTAATCACCTTAAAGATGCTTATGATAGGGGCAATGAGAGCTGAAAGCTATAAGTACCATAATTTTTGGAAGCTCTTTATGAGACTTGAATCCCTACTTCCTTCTATGAAGGCCTTTCTTAGACCATTATATTGAGTTTGCACCTTCTACCTTTATGCACCTACTTTGAGAGCATAGTGGCCATTCTTAGTTCTATGTGCATTGTCCCAAGACTAGTTGATTGATGCATAACTTGATATTGCTTGTTTTAAACTATTTGTATCTAGTCACTCTTATGAACTTTGAAGGTGTCCTATGCATTTATATTTGCTACTCTATGAGGGACAAGCTGAATACTATTATGCTATGTTTTCTTTATGTCAAACAAACAAACGTCTTGCAAAGCATTGTTATTCATGAATCTTTTGTTTGTGCCTTTTCATGTTGCATCATAGTTTTGTTGTCTTATTGTTAGAACTTTGTCTTTCATGTTTTGATTGAAGTACTATGATCCCAGCTTTGAATGTTTTACAAATACTTTGATCAAGTCTTTGATGGTGCATGTCACCTCAAAAATTATTCTTTCTTTTTATCACTTACCTACTCTAGGACGAGCAGGAGTTAAGCTTGGGGATGTTGATACATTGCAAATGTATCTATAATTTTTGATGTTCCATGCTTGGTTTTATCCACTTTCTTGTGTTTTGCCCACACTTTGGAGTACTTTTCATATGATTTCTTGGACTAACCTGTTAGCAAGAGCCACAGTGCCAGCTGCCTGTTTTTTGCTGTTTTTGGTTCCAGGAAAGTCAGAAAATGAATATTCTCGGAATTAGACGGGACAAAAGCCAAAGTGCCTATTTTTCCGGAAGTCATCAGATGCCAGAATACGAGATGGAGAAGGGCTAGGGGCCGGCCACACCACCTGGCCCGCGCTAGGGGTGGTCTGGCCGACCCCAGCACCTCCTCGACCTTTCCTTTCGACTATAAGATGCCCTCGGGACGAAAAACCTAAGGACCCAATCAAAAATCCATGAAAGAGTCTGTAGCCGCCGTCGTCTCTGTCCCTAGATCCGGAGGGATCTGAAGCTCTTCCCGGCACCCTGCCGGAGAGGGGAATTCACCCTGGAGGCCTTCTTCATCGTCATGCAAGCCTCCGGTGTGATGCGTGAGTAGTTCATCCTTGGACTACGGATCCATGTCGTAGCTAGATGGCTGGTTCTCCTGCTTTCTGCTTTCATGTTTAGATCTTGTGAGCTCCGTTCATGATCAAGATCATCTCTTTGTAATTCTGCATGTTGTGTTTGCGGGGATCTGAATGATATTGAGATGCTATTTCAGATTGATTATTGATTCTATCATGTCTTTGTTATTTGTGATCTTGCATGCTTTCCGTTGTTAGTAGCTATCTTGGCCAAGTAGATGCTAGCAACTCTAAGAGTTAGTATTTATGCTCAATAGTGGGTTCATGCCTCTGGTAATCTGGGGAAGTGACAGAAATATCTAAGGTACTAGATGTGTTGTTGCTACTAGGGAGAAAACAACAATCCATAGAACAATCGTATTGTTTACATTACATGCAATTCGTAAAGCAATAATCTGTAGCTTGCAACTTAATACTGGAGGGGGTTTGGATGATAACCTGAAGGTGGATTATTAGTCATAGATGCAGTTGGATCGCGGTCTATGTATAATGTTGTAATGCCCAATCAAGTTCCAAAGGAGTCAAGATGATTAGTATATGCATGTATTGCTTTCTCGATGTTTGTCAATTGCCCCGCTGTAATTTGTTCACCCAGCATGTTGTCTATCTTAAGGAGAGCCACCTCTAGTGAACTATGGATCCTGGTCCTCTTTCTTTTACATACAATCTATAAACTGTTTACTGCTTTGTGTTTACTTTCTGCAAACTATTACTTCGTTCCATTCGATACGTTTAATCCTTTGTTTTCAGCAATACACGGTGAGATTGACAACCTCATCGCAAGTTGGGGACAAAGTTCTGTGGTTGTGTTGTGCAGGTCTCCACGTTGCTACTAGCACCGGTAGTGCGCCCTGCCAAGGCTCAGCTAGCAACACCTTTGGGGTGTTTCCTTGCTCCTAGTGGTTCGATTAAACCTTGGTTTCATAACTGAGGGAACTTGCTGCAATGCTCATCATACCTTCCTCTTGGGGTTCCCAACAAGCTATACATCAACACGAGCCATCAGGCCCCTCCAGCCTCCATCGACCTTGCCCCTTCGCCAATATATGCCTCTTGGGACGAAAACCCTAACAGCAAGATCAGATTTCCACGAAAAGTTCTGCAGTGCCATCTCCATCGCCGTTGCTGATTCGCATGATGAGGAGGGAGTAGTTCTCTCTCGAGGCTAAGGGCTCTACTAGTAGCTATGTGTTGATCTCTCTATCTATGTGTGATTTTATGAGATCATGAGCTTTGTAATCTATAGATCTATCCCGCTACTGAAGTGCTTTAATGAATCTCTGCCTATCTCCACGTGTGTGAAGTTGATGGTGTGCACACCGTGTGGCACTTTGGCTAAGGTTACATAAATACTTATCATGAGTATAATTTGAGTTGGATGTCTCTATGAGATTGTGGTGTTTGTTGGAACCATCTAGCGCTCAAGGTGATAGTGAGGGGTTATCTAGATGGGGAAAGCGAACTTTGAGGTGTGCTGTTATAGCCCTACCGTGGATTAGAGTTATCCAACCGGAGAGTAGTTCAGAGTAGTATTATAAAGAGAAGATATTTATGTGAGAGTGTTCACTAGTGAAAGTATGATCCCTGGGCCTTGTTTCTAAGCATTGAAACACCGTTTGCAACTAGATCTGTTACATGTTTGTTTGCTTCCATCTTTATTTCAGATTGTCTTTAGTCTCTTCCTACCCGTCAAGCTCTTTTCTGGCACCGTTACCACTTATAATTATCCATACCACTTGTATTTCACTATCTCTTCGCCGAACTAGTGCACCTATACACCTGAAAAGTGTATTGGGTGTGTAAGGGACACAAGAGACTTCTTATATCTTGATTGCAGGGTTGCTTTAGAGGTATACCTTTGATCACTTCCTCCCTGAGTTTGATAAACCTTGGGTAATCCACTTAAGGGAAACTTGCTACTGTTCTACAAACCTCTACACTTGGAGGCCCAACAACTGTCTACAAGAATAGAAGTGCATAGACACTAGTTGCTGAGCACCTGAGCCTTACCTAGCACCGCCTAACCTATCCAGCATCAAACGCCAGCCCACCGCACTTGTTCCGTACCTCCGCCCGAGGCCCAGGCCACGAGGTCGAGTTCCAGCAGCCTCTAAATTTTAGACGTTGCATGTTGTTGTCAGGTTTGGAGAGGGAGGAAGAACAACAGTGAGATTCAGAGATCACGCGGCCATTTTCTAGAAAACCCCATGCAGCTTTTCGTTGCTCAACCCGCAGTCCTCTTAACTGGCCCACCTGTCATCCTCACAGTCAACCGTCCAGCAACCTTTAATAAAAAGGAACTGTAGATTTTCGGTATTCGCATTAAAGCCCCAGCTCGGCCACGTGTCCTACCCATGCTGGCGTGCGCACGCGGTGGCCCCGCAGACCCTTGACCCAACCTGTCATCGACTAGGGCTAGTCCCTGGCCGCGTGAGCAAACCCCCATTGCAGCAACCTTTGCTAGCGCATCGCTGAGTCAGTCATGGCCCACCCGTCGGTCTCTATGTGTAGAACTGACCAGAGTAACGAAAGTTTGTGGGTTTTTCAAAAATCAAAAATAAAACCAGAAATGAATATATATCAAATTAATCCATATCTTTTAAAATAATTAAAATTTGGCAGAAGTTTCAAAATGAAAACCGATTCAAATTTAAAGGTGAATTCAGACCTATTTACAAATTTCCTAGATTTGACTCTATGTAGTCAAACCTTTGACTTTTGATCCTATTTCAATTATGTTGCATTTAAATATTGTTTTAAATTCGTATTTCCAAATAATACAAATGATATATGTTTTTTGATCAAAAAATGCCAGAAATCCAAATATGTCATCCAAAATATTTTTTTAGCAATTTAAAATTTCGAAGTTATTTAAATGTCAATAAATACCCCTATCTTAATAAATCTATAACTTTAATTCCGTAAATCCAAATTCGATAAATAATATGTCTAAATCGGTCAGCGCGACGAGCCTGTTATATTTATGCATTCCATGGTATAAATTGAACCATGCATCATATAAATATTAAATATTCAGAACTGTTTATGGAAGCAAAACATACGTAAATAATTAATTAAAGTAATTTATTATTGTTCCCACGCCTCACTCATGACATGCTATATTATACCATGCAATTGTGCATCATTCCATCATGGCATACCTTGTTTGCTTGTTAAACATATTCATATGATTGCGGACTTTATTTATTATGGCCCTTTGTGTGTTTGTTTTTTATTACCGACAGACCGCGAGCAAGGGAATTATCAGGAGAACCAAGAGTACTACTTGGATCCCGGTTACCCTACTACTGATCCGACAAGCAAGCATTTCCCCATGCTTGCATACATATAGCACCTATGCTTCTACCTTATTCTTGCATCATTAAGTAATGATTGCATTAAATTCCATCCCAAGTATTGAATAGCCTTTACTTTTAAACCCCACCGAAACTTGTACCTCAATCCTATGAGTCATTACTACAGGAGTAGCTTGAGCCTTGTGAGTTGTAGAATTGCATGTGTAGGGTTGGTGCGAGTCTTTGGATAACGAGGTACCTAAACAACTTAAACTGATTAGTAATGGGATAACTAAAGAAAGAGGCACCGGTGGGCAATAGTTGTTATTTGGTTCTTCCATGCTCACTTGTGTCCCGTAGGACCCGAGTACTTCATATATGTTCCTTGACTATTCGCACTATCCACATGTGGGAGACTCTATGGATCCCCCTTCGCAAGAGCGATATTCACACTTTATTTCTTGGGGCCACAAACTAGTTTTGGGCTTTATTACTATCATGTACTTCTGCCATGCTTTACTGCTTTATTTACTATTGAACGTGGGGAGCCTGTAGTATTTAGGAATTGTGCCACGTTTCCGCCGTATTGACAAGCCCAGTCACAATTTTGGGTTCCCAGTTGTTTACAACCGTCACCACACACCCTGGGTCCATCGCAGAGCCGAGCAACTTGGTAGTGGGTAGCTTATTGGGGATGGCCCCCTGAAATAATTTATGAATCCTGTGAATGCTTTATTGCTTTTTATTTGGTTCTTCCCAAGGTTGATCATGCGTGTGTTGATATTTGTGCACCCTTGTAGGGTAAATCTTTCTAAAAGCCGTGTCCATGGTTATGGACGACTTGGAGCACAGTTTCTCGATCATAGACAAGTATAACTAAAGTATCATGTTTAATATGACTAAGACTTGACTAGTAACATAGTGCAACACTCATGGAATGGTTAATAAAATTGTCAACAAATGGGATGTTCTTCCGCCTTCTCGTCGGTAAGAGAGAAGGAGGGCGAGTGATGTTTATTTATATTACCTACATTACTGTTGTTACTACTTAATGAGCATCCGTCCATCTCTGGTTGGGCGGATGTTGTAGCGTGTCTCTATAGAATTGTTTAGATATTATCTTTCGTTGCAATTGCGTCACCCCAGGCTATTCCCTTTAGATGCATTAAGACTTGCTGCGTACCCCTAGGGTCTCACACTATAAATATTTTGGTTCAGATGAACATGTATACTCACAAGAAGGTTACTGGGTCGAGGAAACCGATGACGGTGACAACGATCATCAGGTGTAGATATTCTGGGGATGGAGATCTGTGGGCAGGATGTGCTTATTTATGTGGCATCTTATGCCGATTTGCTTCTTAATCCATACTCGAATCTTGTTTTCCGCTTCCGCTTGATACTCTGATGTGTGATGTATGAGGATGTATCCTAAACTATTATCTCTATCTAGGATATTTGGATCTTGCCGTATGGCGTTGAATATTATGTTTCTATTGTTTTCAGATGGTCTGGCTCTGATGTACTATTGTATGTCACTGACATACATATTCATTTGTGTATGTTTTGATCGCTTTACCTGTCGACTATGTCTCTCGCTATTGTCATGATGTTCTTGCAAAGTGGGTAGGGTGGTTGGCCGATACCGTGCCCTACTCCGCTTCTACGGGCCTACACATGGGTAGCATTGGGCCTCCGCAGTAGAATCCCTTATCCACTTTTGGGTTCATCTTGCCTTATTGCTTAGAGCATAGGGTCCAAGGTATTACAATTGGTATCAGAGCTAGGTTTCGATCATGTGACCCGTGGCTAGCCGTAATTGATTGTGTTGAATACTCGGTTTCTTTGAAAATTCTTGAAGGCCATATAGTCTATTCTCCAAGGCAAACTCCTTCTATCCAGCTCTACTCCTTGGGTGTCCAGAACATTGATGTTATGGAAGCATTGCAAAGTGTTCCAGTGGTTTGTGAATTCCCAGATGTTTTTCCAGAAGAGATACCAGGTATGCCTCCTGACCGAGAGGTCAAGATTGTTATTGAGCTTGAACTTGGAACCGCTCCTATCTCCAAGCGGCCTTATAAGATGGGTCCTGCAGAGTTGGCTGAACTCAAACGGAAGCTTGATGAACAAGAGAAGTTGGGTTTTATTTAGTATAACACTTCCTATTGGGGAAGCCCAACAATCTTTGTGAAGAAGCGAGACCGAACTGATCGACTTTGTGTTGACTACCGTGCTCTCAATGCAAAAACCATCAAGAATAAAATATTCCCTTCCTCGGATCAACGATCTCTTTGATCAACTTGTTGGAGCAGTGGTATTCTCTAAGCTCGACTTGAGAAGTGGATATCATCAAATCAGGATCCGCAAGAAAGATGTTCCTAAAACAACATTCACAACTCGCTATGGCATGTATGAGTACAAGGTCATGTCCTTCGGCCTCACCAATTCTCCCACTACATTCTCAAGGCAACTCAGTTTTCATGGAGTACCTTGATAAATTCGTGGTGGTATATCTCGATGACGTCCTGGTCTATTCCAAGATAGAAGAAGAGCATGCAGAACATCTCCGTTGTGTTCTTACCAAGCTTTGTGAGAACCGCCTTTATGCAAAGTTCTCAAAGTGTGACTTTTGGCTCCCTGAAGTCATCTATCTGGGTCACATCATTTTTGCAAAGGACATTGTTGTCAACCTAGAGACTGTTCCGACGATTGTGGAGTGTCTCCCTCCTAAAAATGTCAAAGAAGTCTGGAGTTTCCTTGGATTGGCTAGCTATTGCCGCATATTTGTTTACTACTTCTCAAAACTTGCTAAGCCTCTTATCGATCTCCTAAAGAAAGGCAAGAAATTCCTTTGGTCATTGGCGTGTCAAAAAAAGCTTTGAAACACTCAAGAAAAAGCTCACCTCCACACCTGTCTTGATTCCTCCAGATACATCAAAGCCGTTTTAGATATTCTGTCATGCCTCTCTTCAAGGACTTGGTGCAGTACTAATGTAAGAAAATCAAGTCGTTGCTTATGCTTCCCGTCAATTGAAAACTCATGAGATCAACTATCCGACACATGATCTTGAACTTGTAGCAGTTGTCTTTGCTTTGAAAGTATGGAGGCATTACTTGCTTGGAAACTGTTGTGAGATCATTTCTGATCACAAAAGTCTAAAGTATATTTCACTCAGCTAGCCCTCAACCTTCGCTAGAGGAGATGGATTGAAACCATCGACGATTTTGATCTTTTGATCAACTACACTCCGGGCAAAGCAAATGTGATGGCAGATGCCCTTAGTCGTAAAGCATATATGAACAACCTCATGGTTGAAGAACATCAACCTCTCTTGTGCAAGGAATTCCATCAACTCAACCTAGAAATTACCCCAAGGCTACCTTGTTAACTTGATAGCTACCCCTCTTCTGGAAGAAAAGGTTTGCTCCATTCAACTCGGTGATCCTTACACTAGAACATCATCTCCAAGATTTAGCTTCCGAAGTATGAGCCTTTCCACCTTGATGACCAAGGCACTCTATTCTATAAGCACCGGATGTTTGTTCCAAAGTACCCGGGTTTAAGAAAGCAAGTTCTTAAGGAAGCACATGATTCTATTATTTCTATCCAGCCCGGTAGCACAAAGATGTACATGGACCTAAAAACACAACATTGGTGGCCTGGGTTGAAACGATATTGTGCCAAGTATGTCTTCGAGTGCGATGTTTGCCGCAGAGTGAAAGCCGTTCATCAGAAACCATCTGTTCTTCTTAAACCTTTGAAGCTTCGAGAATGGAAATGGGAGAAAGTAGATATGGACTTCGTAACTGGCTTTCCAAGGTCTCAAAAAGGAAATAATGCAATCTTTATTTTCATTGACAGTATCTCAAAAGTGGCTCACTTCTTTCCAGTCAAGGAAACAATCTCTGGTAGTCAGATGGACGATCTCTATATCAAAAAAATTGTCTCTCTGTATGGGTCTCCTCTTGAGATCAACTCAGATTGTGGGAGTATATTTACCTCCAAGTATTGGGAAAGTTTCCAACAAAGCTTGGGAACAAAGCTAAACTTCAACACAACTTACCACCATCAGTCGCAAGGGCAAGTTGATCGAAAGGATCAATCAGATTCTCGAAGATATTCTTCGTGCTTGCGTCATCTCTTTCGGTGTGAAGTGGGAAGAGTGCCTCCCATATGCTGAATTCTCCTACAATAACAGCTTCCAAAAGAGTCTTAAGATGGTACCCTTTGAGGTCCTCTATGGTCGCAAGTGTCGAACTCCGATTGGTTGGTTAGGGGCAGGTGAAAGAAAATTCTTTGGTCCTGACATTGTCACTCAAGCAGAAGAGAAGGTTCTTATCATCCTTGAGAACTTGAAAATTGCTCAAAGTCAACAGAAAAGCAACTATGATAGAAAACACAAGGATATGGAGTATGTCCCTGGTGATCTTGTTTACCTTCGTGTCACTCCCATGAGAGGCACTCATCACTTCGGTATCAAAGGCAAGCTTGCACCTAGATACATTGGTCCCTTCAAAATCCATGGAAGAAGAGGAGAAGTGGCTTATGCACTTGAGCTTCCTGATGAACTCAAGGTTCATGATGTCTTCCATATCTCTCAACTCAAGAAGTGCTTCAAGGATCCCAGCAGGACCATGGATCACGATCTCATCAATCTTCAAGAAGATCTCTCCTACAAAGAACACACCATCAAAATTCTTCAAATCGCAAAACAGAAGACTCGCAACAAGTCTATAAAGTTCCGCGAGGTGCAGTGGTTGCAGCATTCCGTGGATGAAGAAAATTGGGAGCGCGAGGATGACGTCCGTTCCAAGTATCCTACCCTCTTTGAGTATTCTTCTTTCTAGAATCTCGGGGCGAGATTCCTATTTAGTGGGGGAGAGTTGTAGCATCCCAATATTCTAAACCTTGTAATGCTACATGAATAATAATAAAATGCTACTTCCTACATATCATTATTGCATCATCATTATATCATGCTCATGTCACCATGCCATATTGTATTTGAGCATCATATAAAACCCCTCTATTTGGTTCTTATCCCATATGCATTATATTGTATCACTTGTAGTTGCCTCTTAATATAATGTATTTGCTTCTTGATAAATTTCTTCATGCCCAATTTGAGTTGTGGGCATATCTTTTCTCGACTCCACCACCTTTGTTTATCACCACCTTATAATTCCACCATCCAAACTATCTATGAGCAATTGCATTTCATTGGTTATTATGTCTAGCTCATTTATACTAAGATGGATCCACTTCTATTTCTACAAGCTTCCATATATGTTCCCTTATTGTTTTCACAATAATAAATATGTGGAGCCTCATGGCCATTTTTGCATGCCATGTGAGTAGAAATTCTTCATCTAAGTTTCCATATGGTTTTATTTATTATATGCTCATGTATGGTGCTATATTTGGCTACAAGTGATCTAGTGGGAAAATACACACTAGAATGGCCATTTAGATTCATACATGTGCATATGCTAATTATTGTCATATGTTAAGCAAGCTTCTTCTTTGTGTGGGTTTAATTCAAACTTGAATGGAAGCATGAATATTTGACCATTACTTCAAATAGTTATTTTCACAACTAGTAGAGGTTTTCTCTTCTCATGCATGGCCCATGCAAAAGCACCCCCATCTTCCGTTCTTGTTTTACCTTTGGATTATGGGGCTATTTATTTGGTTGCGTTCATATTTGAATGAGTTCAAATAAATCACTTAGTCCATCCTCTCCTCCTCCTTTTATTTGGGTTTTGGACAAGCTTGCAACTGAGATGCAAGGCTCCACCTAATCTCCCTAGTACCACCTTGCCTCTTTTTAGTCTTGATTGTTTTGAACACCAACAAATAAATCAAACGAAACCATTTGAATTCAAATCAAAACCAAACCTGCACATCTAACTTATCTAGCTATCTAACCTAACCCAGCCAAAAACCCCTCCATGGTCTGGTGGAACAAGATCCACCCCAGCTCGACTACACCTTAAGCCCAGGCCTGACCCGAGCTAAACCTAGCCCAGCTCGACCTTTCCTCGATCTAATAATGGATGCCATGGAAAATCTTGGCCACCAGCCATCCACATCGGCCCCTCCCTCTTTGCTTGCTATCCAAGAAGGAAACCACCACGCCTGCTAACCCTGGTCCCCTCTGGTTCTCCCTACCGCACACCCATGAGAGAGATAGAGAGGAGGGAGAAAAGCAACCTGAGTTGCTTTTGCAACCAATCCGAGCCCCCTCTGTCCCTGTTCTTATCTAGCTACCACCAACCCTCCTGGTCGCTCAGATCTCACCCTAGGCGCTTCCCAAAACCCTTTGTTCCTCCCCATCCCTCCTCTGCTAGCCCTACCTACCACCACCGCTGCTACCTTCGGCTCCACCTTTTTCTGGCAAGGGGAGAAGGAGGAGAGGAGCCCCTGGTGTCGAGGAAGAACTGGCGCCACCTATTGAACCTGCTTGAACACGGAGACGGAGGAGTAGAGCACCAGAACACGCAGCACACAGCGAAGCCGAGGCGGAAACGCTAATTCCAAGACACGAGCACCGTGATACATTGCAAATGTATCTACAATTTTTGATATTCCATGCTTAGTTTTATCCACTTTCTTGTGTTTTGTTCCAACTTTGGAGTACTTTTCTTATGATTTCTTGGACTAACCTATTAACAAGAGCCACAGTACCAGCTGCCTGTTTTCTGCTGTTTTTGGTTCCAGGAAAGTCAGAAAATGAATATTCTCGGAATTGGATGGGACAAAAGACAAAGTGCCTATTTTTCCGGAAGCCATCAAGTGCCATAATACGAGACGGAGAAGGGCCAGAGGCCGGCCAGGCTTGGCCTGCGCCAGGGGGTGGTGTGGCCAGCCCAGGCACCCCCTCGGCCTCCCCTTCCGACTATAAGATGCCCTCGGGACGTAAACCCTAAGTACCGATCAAAAATCCACGAAAGAGTCTGTAGCCGCCGTCATCTCCATCCCTAGATCGGGAGGGATCGGAAGCTTTTCCCAGCACCCTGCCGGAGAGGGGAATTCACCCTGGAGGCCTTGTTCATCACCATGCAAGCCTCCGGTGTGATGTGTGAGTAGTACATCCTTGGACTACGGATCCATGTAGCAGCTAGATGGCTGGTTCTCCTCCTTTGTGCTTTCATGTCTAGATCTTGTGTGGTCCGTTCATGACCAAGATCATCTATTTGTAATTCTGCATGTTGTGTTTGTGGGGATCCGATGGATATTGAGATGCTATTTCAGATTGATTATTGATTCTATCATGTCTTTGTTATTTGTGATCTTGCATGCTTTCCATTGTTAGTAGCTATCTTGGCCAAGTAGATGCTAGAAACTCCAAGAGTTAGTATTTATGCTCGATAGTGGGTTCATGCCTCTGGTAATCTGGGGAAGTGGAAGAAATATCTAAGGTACTAGATGTGCTATTGCTACTAGGGAGAAAACAACAATCCTTTTTTCATAGAACAATCGTATTGTTTACTTTACACGCATTTCGTAAAGCAATAATCTGTTGCTTGCAACTTAATACTGGAGGGGGTTCGGATGATAACCTGAAGGTGGATTATTAGTCATAGATGCAGTTGGATGGCGGTCTATGTATGATGTTGTAATGCCCAATCAAGTCTCAAAGGAGTCAAGATGATTAGTATATGCATGTATGGCTTTCTCGATGTTTGTCAATTGCCCCGTTGTACTTTGTTCACCCAGCATGTTATCTATCTTAAGGAGAGCCACCTCTAGTGAACTATGGATCCTGGTCCTTGTCTTTTACATTCAATCTACAAACTGTTTACTGTCTTGTGTTTACTTTCTGCAAACTTTTACTTCTTTCCATTCGATACGTTTAATCCTTTGTTTTCCGCAAAACACGATGAGATTGACAACCTCATCGCAAGTTGGGGACAAAGTTCTGTGGTTGTGTTGTGCAGGTCTCCACGTTGCTACTAGCACCGGTAGTGCGCCCTGCCAAGGCTCAGCTAGTAACACCTACTAGTTCGATTAAACCTTGGTTTCATACTGAGGGAAACTTGCTGTTGTGCTCATAATACCTTCCTCTTGGGGTTCCTAACGAGCTCTACATCAACCACGCACCAACACTTTTCAGGGCGCCGTGCATTGAGCCATCACACTGTCCCATATCGCCACCGCCTCGAGCCCGTGCATCTACATCACCACAACCGCGGTGAGCAGCCCGACCCCCTAGACATGGTCTTGTGTCCCCACGCTTCCTGATTTGTGAGATCCTTCTGTCAAACAGGTTCCGAGCGCCGCCGACCAACACCACCTTGCTTGCACACTGCTTCGGTAGAGCGCCTCGCTGCCGCTCACTTGCGATGCCGTGTCCGCCTCGCAAGTTGGGGACAAAGTTCTGTGGTTGTGTTGTGCAGGTCTCCACGTTGCTACTAGCACCAGTAGTGCGCCCTGCCAAGGCTCAGCTAGTAACACCTTTGGGATGATTCCTTGCTCCTACTGGTTCGATTAAACCTTGGTTTCATACTGAGGGAAACTTGCTGCTGTGCTCATCATACCTTCCTCATGGGGTTCCCAACGAGCTCTACATCAACCTCGCACCAGCACTTTTCTAGGCGTCGTGCATTGAGCCATCAAGCATTTTTCTAGCGCCATTGTCGGGGAGTCAAGGACATCTTCACAAGGGGAGTCCCTCATAACCAATCTCTTTACTTGTTATTTTTGTTTTGCTTAGTTTCTTTTTGCTTTGTTTGCTTGTTTCTTTATCAAAAACACACAAAAAATTAGTTTTACAAGTTTGCTTTCTTATTTGAAAAACACAAAAAAATGACTACTCTTGAAAACACTAAGTTGTGTGACTTCACTAGCACCAACAACAATGATGTTATGAGCACACCTATTTCTCCACATGTTCCTGAAGATACTTTCTTTGAGATAAAAACCTGCTTTACTCAATCTTGTTATGAGAGAACAATTTTCTGGTATTGGTAATGAAGATGCTGCTTCCCATCTAAATAACTTTTTTGAAATTTGTGAGATGCAAAAGCATAGGGATATAGATGGTGATATTATTAAGCTGAAATTGTTTCCTTTCTCTTTGAGAGGAAAAGCTAAAGAATGGTTGAATTCTTTAACTAGGAATAGTATTGATTCTTGGACTAAGTGCAAAGATGCTTTTATTGGAAAATACTATCCTCCTGCTAAGATTATATCCATGAGAAGTGAAATAATGAAGTTTAAACAACTTGATAATGAGCATGTTGCTCAAGCTTGGGAAATAATGAAATCTTTGGTAAAGAATTGTCCCACTCATGGACTGACTGCTTGGATGATCATCAAACTTTTTATGCAGGATTGAACTATTCTTCAAGGAACCTATTGGATTCTACTGCTGGAGGTACCTTTATGACCATCACTTTGGGTGCTGCAACAAAACTTCTGGACAATATGCTGGTTAATTATTCTGAATGGCATACTGAGAGAGTTCCACAAGGTAGGAGACCTTTTCTAAGAACTGTTGGTGCCATCATTGATATGAAAGAAGGCACCATTATATATCAACTCCCACTCAAGAAAGGTATAGAACACTCCCCTAAAAAGATAGAAAATATTTCTTTTGCTTCTCCTATGAAAACAAAATTTGGTCTTAATGCTTCTTCATTTGAGAACACTTGATTCTTTCTTGCTTCTTATGCCAAACTTAAAGGCGTTAAAGAAAAGTACTTATTGGGAGATAACCCAAAAGTTTTAGATGAGTCTTGGAAGTAATTACCTCTGTAATAACCTCTACTTATCCTTTTTATATGCTTTTTGTGCCAAGAGTAACCTCTAATGAGAGAGAAGTAATGATTGGGAAAGTTGCTGTCCCGAAACAGATTTCTGTGCTTCACCGTAAACATTCGTGTAAAATCTGTGAATGTCTTTTTTAGGCATGAATTTTTGTGCGTCTGCCCCAGGTTGTTATCTAACTTTCGTTAGTTCAACACTTTTTGATTTGAGCAATAGAAGGTCTTCGAAAAAATTCGTCTTTACCTGCTTGTCTATTTTGACAGATTTCTGGCATTTTCTACATTTGCTTCTTGTTGGTTCCTTCTTGAGTTCTGTTGGAGAATTGAGCTTTTTGAGGGAAGTGCTACAGTAGCTAGTGTTATAATGGAAGTTTATTTGGTGTTATAACTGAACCTTAAGACTTATTTATCTTGAGTACACTAATGTTACTAATAAAGATTATGTGAAGTCTTGTATGAAGGAAAATTTTCAGGTGTATGGAAGGAATGAGTAATGAGATGAAGGATGGACTAAAGCTCAAGCTTGAGGATGCCACGTGTGTCACCCCAATAAATATCCAAGAAGTACAAGCGTCAAAGCTTGGGGATGCCCAAGGCATCCCCTTCTTCATCAATAAAAATCCCACGTTTCTTCCAAACGCTTCATTTTTATTGTTTCATGCATAGTTGTGTTTTTCTTGGAGCGTCTTCTTTTTCGTTTTCGTTTTGGTTTTTTGTTTGCTTTGGTTTTCTTGGTTTTATGAATAAAGTGGTTTTACCCCTTATTTCATACATTGGTTTGCAAATTGTTTGGTTTGGTTTGGAAAAGAGTAGGAAAGTTCATGCTTATGTGGTAAAAAGAGCTCGTTTTTTACTGTGGCTATGCTTTGTCATGCCATTCTTGATATTGTTTTGGATTTATGCTTAGTATTCTTTGCTGTAGCATGACTTGTTATAAACAATTGAGATTGCTTAATGTGCCTTGGATGAATCATGCGTTGTTTTAGCATATTAAAGCATAGTATAGTGGTATTCTCCTTTGATGCTTTATATGGGTTGACTTGGCGCATGATCACACCATCTTATGACTATCTCAAGTCACCATAGCCTTTATGATCCTTTAGTTTTCAACTTGTAGTATCACTTTATGCTTTGATCAATGATGTTTTGTCGCTCTGCATTATTATGGCCATTATTGCTCTCTTAGTGTGTCGCTCCCAGTCTTTTGCTAGCCTCCACAACCAAGTATGAGTTCCACTCATGCATCCACCTCCCTAAACCAAGTTATTCCAAAGAGTCCACCATACCTACCTACTAGCTTATGCTATTCGAAGTATATTCATGCTTTTGTTTACCTTCCAAATTAAACTTGTTATGAGAAAACTAGTGATTAAAGCTCTCACGAACTTGATGGCACACTTTGATTTTCTTGCCCTTAATAAACTTGAACCATTGTGTCGTTTATGTTGTATAGGCTTGCACTTTTCTGTTGGGAATTCGCAGAACCATGCTTTCATGGGGAACGCTTTCAACATTGCACTTGGTACTTGTACCTAGTTGATATCATGCTCTTTTGTATATGGATGTCGCCGATGTGAAATGAAAGGGGAGCTTGTAAGTGCATGGAGTTATGTATATGTGTTAGAGAAACGCCTGGGCCACTGGTCTAATCCATGCTGACATGGTGGAAACCTGCAGCGTAACCATAATGAGTTGTCTATGAAGCATTCTTCTTATAAAAAAAGAGTCCTATATTGAGAAAAAAGAGAAAAAAAAGAGATTATGAAAAGAGGAAAGACAGAAAAAAGCACCATATTCCCATGGTAAATAAGAAGATTGTTGAGATGCTCGTTGTCTGCTTGCCTTGTCATTTTGATATGGGGATTCTTCCGTCTCATCGGTCAAGGGGTACCCCGTTGGCGGTTCTCTATGATACACATGTACTTACAATGACAAGAACTTACCGGTGACTAAAGTTGAGTAGCATGAGGAGCGGCCCTCGTATACAAGGGACATGAGATTTCTGAGTTATACTTCGTCAAGCATGTACACCATAGTTTGTTCACTTTAACCTTAATCACTTCAAGATGCTTATGATAGGGGCAATGAGAGCTGAAAGCTATAAGTACCATAATTTTTGGAAGCTCTTTATGAGACTTGAATCCCTACTTCCTTTTAAAAAGGCCTTCCTTCCACTATTACATTGTGTCTCCACCTTCTACCTTTATGCACCTACTTTGAGAGCATAGTGGCCATTCTTAGTTCTATGTGCATTGTCCCAAGACAAGTTGATGATGCATAACTTGATATTGCTTGTTTTAAACTATTTGTATCTAGTCACTCTTATGAACTTTGAAGGTGTCCTATGCAATTATATTTGCTACTCTATTGAGGGACAAGCTAAATACTAGTATGCTATGTCTTCTTTATGTGAAACAAACAAACGTCTTCCAAAGCATTGTTATTCATGAATCTTTTGTTTGTGCCTTTTGATGTTGCAACATAGTTTCTTTGCTTATTGCTAGAACTTGTCTTTCATGTTATGATTGAAGTACTATGATCCCATCTTTGAATGTTTTACAAATACTTTGATCAAGTCTTTGATGCTGCATGTCACCTCAAAAATTATTCTTTCTTTTTATCACTTACCTACTCGAGGATGAGCAGGAGTTAAGCTTGGGGATGTTGATACATTGCAAATGTATCTATAATTTTTGATCTTCCATACTTAGTTTTATCCACTTTCTTGTGTTTTGTTCCAACTTTGGAGTACTTTTCTTATGATTTCTTGGACTAACCTATTAACAAGAGCCACAGTGCCAGCTGCCTGTTTTCTGCTGTTTTTGGTTCAGGAAAGTCAGAAAATGAATATTCTCGGAATTGGACGGGACAAAAGCCAAAGTGCCTATTTTTCTGGAAGCCATCAAGTGCCAGAATACGAGACGGAGAAGGGCCAGAGGCCGGCCATACGACCTGGCCACGCGGCCAGGATTGGCCCGCGCCAGGGGGTGGTGTGGCCAGCCCAGGCACCACCTTGGCCTCCCCTTCCGACTATAAGATGCCCTCGAGACGTAAACCCTAAGTACCCGATCAAAAATCCACGAAAGAGTCTGTAGCCGTTGTCATCTCCATCCCTAGATCGGGAGGGATCTGAGGCTTTTCCCGGCACCCTGCCGGAGAGGGGAATTCACCCTGGAGGCCTTCTTCATCACCATGCAAGCCTCCGGTGTGATGCATGAGTAGTTCATCCTTGGACTACGGATCCATGTAGTAGCTAGATGGCTGGTTCTCCTCATTTGTGCTTTCATGTCTAGATCTTGTGAGCTCCGTTCATGATCAAGATCATCTATTTGTAATTCTGCATGTTGTGTTTGGGGGATCTGATGGATATTGAGATGCTATTTTAGATTGATTATTGATTCTATCATGTATTTGTTATTTGTGATCTTGCATGCTTTCCGTTGTTAGTAGCTATCTTGGCCAAGTAGATGCTAGCAACTCCAAGAGTTAGTATTTATGCTCGATAGTGGGTTCATGCCTCTGGTAATCTGGGGAAGTGATAGAAATATCTAATGTACTAGATGTGTTGTTGCTACTAGGGAGAAAACAACAATCCTTTGTTCATAGAACAATCGTATTGTTTAATTTACATCCAGTTTGTAAAGGAATAATCGGTTGCTTGCAACTTAATACTGGAGGGGGTTCGGATGATAACCTGAAGGTGGATTATTAGTCATAGGTGCAGTTGGATGGCGGTCTATGTATAATGTTGTAATGCCCAATCAAGTCTCTAAGGAGTCAAGATGATTAGTATATGCATGTATTGCTTTCTCGATGTTTGTCAATTGCCCCGCTGTAATTTGTTTAGCCAGCATGTTTTCTATCTTAAGGAGAGCCACCTCTAGTGAACTATGGATCCCGGTGCTTGTCTTTTACATTCAATCTACAAACTGTTTACTGTCTTTTGTTTACTTTCTGCAAACTTTTACTTCTTTCCATTCAATATGTTTAATCCTTTGTTTTCCGAAAACACGGTGAGATTGACAACCTCATCGCAAGTTGGGGACAAAGTTCTGTGGTTGTGTTGTGCAGGTCTCCACGTTGCTACTAGCACCGGTAGTGCGCCCTGCCAAGGCTCAGCTAGTAACACCTACTGGTTTGATTAAACCTTGGTTTCATACTAAGGGAAACTTGCTGTTGTGCTCATCATACCTTCCTCTTGGGGTTCCCAACAAGCTCTACATCAACCACGCACCAGCACTTTTCTGGGCGCCGTGTATTGAGCCATCACACCGTCCCATATCGCCACCACCTCGAGCCCATGCATCTACATCACCACAACCGCGGTGAGCAGCCCGACCCCCTAGACATGGTCTTGTGTCCCCACGCTTCCTGATTTGCGAGATCCTTCTATCGAACAGGTTCCGAGCGCCGCCGACCAACACCACCTTGCTTGCACGCTGCCTCGGTAGAGCGCCTCGCTACCGCTCACTTGCGCTGCCGTGTCCGCCTCGCTGTGCCGCGTCGAGCGCACCATTTTGCATTTCTTGGAGCTGTCCCTAACCGTGCCGTCGTGCATGAACAAGCCGCTGTCGGTGCCGCCTGTTCTTGGTCGATGTTGGCGAGCACATGAGGCTTACCTAGTGCCGCTAACGTATCTAGCATCAAACCCTAGCCCACCGCACTGGTTCCGTACCTCCGCACGAGCCCCAGGTCGCGAGGTCGAGTTCCAACATTCTCTGAATTTTTTTCGTCGAATGTCGTCATTAGGTTCAGAGAGGGAGGAAGAACAATGGTGAGATTCAAAGAACACGCGACCATTTTCCGGAAAACCCCCTGCAACTTTTTTGTTTCTCAACCCGTAGTCCTCTTAGGTGGTCCACCTGTCAGCCTCACAGCCAACCGTCCAGCAACCTTTCATAAAAAGGAACCACAGATTTTCGGTATTCTTAGAAAAGCCCCCAACTCGGCCATGTGTCCCGCCCCTGCTGGCATGCGCACGCGGTGGCCCTGTAGACCCTTGACCCCACCTGTCATTGACTGGGGCTAGTCCCTGGCCGTGTGAGAAAACCCCTAGTGCAGCGCTGAGTCAGTCGTGGCCCACCCGTCGGTCACTGTGTGTAGAACTGACGGGAGTAACAAAAGTTTCTGGTTTTTTCAAAAATCAAAAATAAAACCAAAAATGAATATATATCAAATTAATCCATGTCTTTTTAAATAATTAGAATTTGGCAAAAGTTTCAAAATGAAAATTGATTCAAATTTAAAGGTGAATTTAGACCTGTTTTCAAATTTCCTAGATTTGACTCTATCTAGTAAAACCTTTGACTTTTGACCCTATTTTGTTGCATTTAAATATTGTTTTAAATTCGTATTTCCAAATAATACAAATGATATATCTTTTTTGATAAGAAAAATGTCAGGAATCCGAATATGCAATCCAAAATAATTTTTGAGAAATTAAAATTTCGAAATTATTTAAGTGCCAATAAATGCCTTTATCTTAATAAATCTATAACTTTAATTCTCTAAATCCAAATTCGACAAATAATATGTCTAAATCGATCAGCACGATGCGCCCGTTCTGTTTATGCATTCCATGATATAAATTGAACCATGCATCATCTAAATATTAAATATTCAGAACTATTTATGGAAGCAAAACATGTCATGCTATATTATACCATGCAATTGTGCATCATTCCATCATGTCATATCTTGTTTGCTTGTTGCACACATTCATATGATTGCGAACTTTATTTATTATGGCCCTTTGTGTGTTTGGTTTTTATTCTGGATAGACGCCGAGCAAGGGAATTATCAGGAGAACCAAGAGTACTACCCGAATCACGGTTACCCTACCGCTGATCCGGCATGCAAGCATTTCTCCATGCTTGCGTACATATAACACCTATGCTTCTATCTTATTATTGCATCATTGAGTCACGATTGCATTAGATTGAATCCCAAGTATTGCATAGCCTTTACTATTAAACCCCACCAAAACTTGTACCTCAATCATATGAGCCATTACTATATGAGTTGTTTGAGCCATGCGAGTCGTAGAATTGCATGTGTAGGGTTTGTGCTAGTCTTTGGATAACGAGGTACCTAAACAACTTAAATTGAGTTGTAATGGGATAACTAAAGAATTAGGCACTAGTGGGCAATAGCTGTTATTTGGTTCTTCCACGCTCACTTGTGTACCATAGGACCCGAGAATTTTATACCCGTTCCTTGACTATTCGCACTATCCTAATGGGGGAGACTATGGATCCTCCTTCGCCTAAGCTTGATTTGCACTTTATTTCTTGGGGCCACAAACTAGTTTGGGGCTTTATTACTATCATGTACTTATGCCATGCTTTACTGCTTTATTTACTATTGTGCTTCGAGCGCCTGTACTATTGAGGACTTGTGCCACGTTTCCGCCGTATTAAAAAGCCCAGTCACACTTTCGGATTCCCAATCGTTTACATCCGTCACCACACACACCCTGGGTCTTTCACGGAGCCGACCGACTTTGTGGCAGGTAGCTTATTGGGGGTGGATCCCTGAAATAACTTATGAATCTTGTGAATGCATTGTCATGAGGCCTTGTTGCTTTTTATTTGGTTCTTCCCGAGGTTGATCATGTGTGAAAGGGCATTTATGCCCTTCCTATGATTTTGATGTTTGTTGACAACACTTGGATAGTTTAATCTGATGTTAAATGTTGCAGGAGATATTATATACTCGAGAGTTTTGTGCACAGAAGAAATAGGGATGTCCCAGGATCATGTATGTGCAGGAACATAGTCCCTGCCGGATTGTCCGACTGCTTCACGTGAGAGTGTCCGGCCTCGACCGGACTGTCCGGTTGGATTCTACTGGACTGTCCAGCCCTAGGAAGTGGGCGACCTTCTCGGACATTTAGAACACCACTTCGGACTCTACCCGGACACAGTCCATAAACTTGGTAGGGCCGGAGTGTCCGGTTGGTCTCGCCTAGAGTGTCCGGCTGGGCCGGTCTGTCCGGCTGGTGTTGGCCGGACTGTTCGGGGTAAGTGGCTCCCAATGGCTCTAATTCCAGGGGCCCTATATAAAGGCCCCTTCTTCTACCTTGGGAGCTGCTCGTCCACCTCAAGAACTCCAGTACCATTTGAGCGACCAAATCCACAAGATCTCTTCACTCAACCATCCAGAGTCATCGATCTTTGGAGAATTGAAGGAGGAGGCCTTGATCTATAGCTTCACCAAGAGAGATATTCATTTCCCCTCATTCACTTGAGGGCCCCTTGCTCTAATGTTTCATTGGAAACCCTAGCTTGTGATTTGGTTCTTACTAGCTTGTCTTTGATTGTTTGACAACTTGCTTTTATTCGGGTGCCTCCAATTAGGTTGTGGATGTGTGCCTCGCACTTGTTATAAAGGTGTCGGCTTCCACCTCAAAGGTTGCCGTATAGTGGAAGAGGTGAATCGAACCCATTGGGGTGAGGTTCATCGGAGAACAAGGGAGGTCTCTTGTTGCGTTGGTGGTTTGAAACCACCCCCTCTGCAAACGTAGACGTACTTCCCCTCAAAAGGAAGGAACTATGGGAAACAAATCCTTGTGTCTCCGCGTGCTCCACTTTGGTTACTTCTATCCTTTACCACACTTTACTTATCCAGTTCTTGCTTAGTACCTATGCTAGATTGACATATAGGTAAATTCACCATAGTTGCATAATCTAGAGAATTTACCTTTTATGTCAAACCCTAAATGGAAAATGAGTAAAATTTGAAGTAGCACCTATTCACCCCCCTCTCTAGGTGCCCATACGATCCTTTCAATTGGTATCAGAGCCTCGGCTCTTTATTCAGGCTTAACCGCCTAAGAGAATATGGGCAAGTCAGTAGATGAGGGAGGGAGTGAGGCTAGCAACTCGGTGACCATGGTAGAACTCAAGAATTTGGAAACAAGCTTCAGCTCTACCTTGGGCAATGAAATTCAACAGTTGCGTCAACTCGTTGAGCAACTTGTTGTGAGTAAGCCAGCCTCACCTCCTCCCTCTCAAGAGGAAACACCACCTCACCCTAAGGAAAATGCTCCGGCTAAGCCAATGGGTGAAGTGGTGGGGGATGAACATAATTCCACTGAGTCCACCACCAAAAAGGGTGATGGGAAGGAAGAGCACCATGCGGTTCTCGGATGCTACTCTCTCGACCCTCCAATCCCTCATCCACATATAAATAATGGAGGTGACCCACTAAGTTAGCTGCACATAGCTTTTCTCAATGGCAAGTTTTAATGAAATCTCATGTGCACAGCTCTTGCATTGATTTGTGGAACATTATTGAAGAAGGACTCAGAATTGAGGATCCAACCAACTTGACTAGAAGAGAAGTGGTCAATAGCCAACTCAATGTGACTGCCTTGCACATGATCCAACTTGGAGTGGGGCCAAAGGATTTTCCCCACATTGAGCACTACAATACTACCAAGGAAGCTTGGGATGCTCTCATTGACTTGTTTGTTGGCAATGAGAGCATGAGATAAATAGGTATGATGCCTTAAGCAATGAGGCTGGAGGATTCTTTATGAAGGATGGTGAGGATCATGAAGACATGTATCGAAGACTCAAATCCACAGCCACCGCCTTCAGGAATGTTGGTCCCTCTCACATTGATGATGCTTGGATCAAGAGGAAGTATGTGAGTGCTCTCATGCCTTTCGAGCCCACTGACTTGAAGAGTCTCCAAGCAAGACACAACAACCATCTCATGACCTCCAATGAAGTTATGCAAGAGATGGCCGCTTTCAAGGTTGCTGCCAAGAATGCCAAAGACGCTTGTGCTCATGCCATTGGAACGAGTAGTGGTGTCGATCTTGCCTTGAAGGCCAAGGTTGTGGAGTATGATGAAGATGAAGGGAGTGATGAGGGAGTTTCAATGATCCACCCCGAAGATGTCAAGGTTGCTCATGGTGAATACATGGCCTTCTATGAAGGAAACTTTTGGAAAGATCCCGCCAAGGCCAAGATGGAGATGCAATGAAGAAGCAACCCCAATGGGAGAAGAGACAATGGGTCCAAGTCGAGAACTTGCTTCAATTGTGGTGACCACTATCACTTTGTTGCCGGTTGTCCCTATGAGAAATGATAAGATCATGGGGGTAAACTCGTGTTGAAGAATACCTCCAAAGCTCCTTACAAGAAACCCTTCATCTAAAGGAATCCCACCAACAAGAAGTCAGGTGAAATTGTCTTGATCACACATGAAGAATTCTCCTCCGACAATGATGATGATGAAGATGAAGAAGAGGAAACATCAAGTGGTGTGGCAGATCTTACCACTACTTCTACACCTACATTCTCACTCTTCGACTCTCCAAATGAGAATATCTCCAACAAGAATGTCACTTGCCTTATGGCAAGAGGAACGGAGGTATTATCATCGTCACACCCCACCTCCTTAGTTGATGATGAATTTGATGATGAGTTATCCCTTGAGGTCAAAAAGGAATTAGTTGCGTTTGATGTGTTTATAAACAACTTGCAAGGGGAGCACAAGAAACATTTTGTGGACCTCTTAAATCAACTTGCACACACACAAGAGCTTCTAGATGGGAGATGTAAATTAGGAAGAGAGCACATGATTGAGGTAGAAGCTCTAAATAATGCTCTAGAAGAAGAACAAGAAACTAGAATGTCTCTTGAAACTAAACTTGAAGGGCTTGATGAAGCAAATGGTCTCATTATTAATAAACTCATCAAGGAATGTGACCATGCTATTGATAAATATAAAAAGGCTAAAAAGGACAAGATTGAGTTTGGTGTTATTCGTGAAAAACTTGCCGAGGACTTTAGGATGCTTGAAAAGGCTCACAAGGCCTTGGAGAGTGAACTATTGTTGCTCACAAAGTCTTGTGAAAATCTTCAAACTCAATTGACCAATATTCCTTCACCTAGTACTTTCATTCCTTCTAGTTGTACAAATATACTTGAAGAAAATGCTAGGTTGATGAGGGAGCTAGCTAAGGCCACCTTTCCAAAAGGAAACAAGTCAATTGATGACCTCTTGAGTAAGCAGAGGCCAAATAGTGAGAAAGGGGGCATTGGCTTTGTCTCTAAAGGAAAGAAGAAGAAGGCCAAGCCCGCAGAAGAAAAATACAAGGTCATTGTGGGTAGTAAGACCACAAATGGCAACTATGTCTCATGATGACTTTGCGGGAAGTGCTAACCCTCACTATGTTTTAATGCATGATTATTATGGTGATGTATATGCACAATATGTTGGCCCATTTGATGGTTATATTGATTGGTCTATTTGGGTTCACAAGACCCTTGTTTCTAACAAAAGAGGACCCATTGAAAAATGGGTACCTAAAAAATAGTTTGATCTTTTATAGACCTATGCTCCCGGAGGGTCAAAATGGGTGGTTCATAGTGTATGCACAAGTTATATGACCGGAAGCACATCTAGTGTCAAGGAGTTGAGACCAAATGTTGATCAAATATCCGTGACATATGCCGATAAGTCAAAGTCTAAGGTAATGGGTTTCAGGAAAGTTGTGGTTGCACACGATATCACTCTCATGGACGTCATGCTTGTTGAGACCCTTGGCTATAATTCACTTTTAGTCCATGCTCTTGGAAAGATGGGTTTTGCCATCTGTATTGATAATGATATTGTGATCCTCATGTGGAGCAAGTCTCTAAAGGTCGCTTTCGTTGGTTACGTCGAAAATGACTTGTATGTGGTGGACTTTTTGGGGAAAACAACTACAAGTGCGATGTGCTTATTTGGAAAGGCTGGTGTGGGTTAGTTATGGCATCGCCGTCTATCCCATGTCAACATGAGAACTTTGCAAAGCCTCCACAAGGATGGTCATATTGTTTGACTAAAAGAAAATGTTTGCTTTGCCAAAGATCGTGTTTGCAGGGCATGTGTTGAAGGAAAGATGCATGATTCTCCCCACAAGCCAAAGAACTACATCAAGTCCAAGAGGATCTTAGAGCTCCTTCATGTGGATCTCTTTGGTCCTCCATCTCATGCAAGCGTTGGTGGGAAGAAATATTGCTTGGTGATTGTTGATGACTACTGAAGATACACATGGGTATATTTCTTCAAGATGAAAAGTGAGACCCAAGAAAACTTCATTGACTTCATCAACATGGCTCAACGTCAACACAATTTCCTTGTGTTAACAATAAGAAGTGACAACGGTACCGAGTTCAAGAACTACACATTGAATGGATTTCTTAGTGATGAGGGAATAAAACATCAATATTCCGCTGCATATACCCCTCAACAAAATGGTGTAGTGATATGTCGTAAACATATCTATAATTTTTGATGTTCCATGCTTGTTTTATATCTACTTTCTTATGTTTTGTCCACACTTTGGAGTATTTTTACACATTTTCTAGAAATAACCTATTAACAAGATGCCACAGTGTCAGTTGCTTGTTTTTTGCTGTTTTTGGTTTCAGAAAAGCTAGTAAGGAAATATTCTTGGAATTGGACCGGACAAGGGCCAAAGTCAATATTTTACCCAAAGCAACACGGGGTCAGGAGGGGAGACAAAGTGGCGCACCAGGGCATCCACACCTGGTGGTGGCGTGGCATGGGGGCACGCCACTAGGGGTGTGGGCCCCCTGGTGCTCCATCGACCTTGCCCCTTCGCCTATAAAATCCTCCTAGGGCGAAAACCCTAGGTACCTGATCAAAATTTGATGAAAGAGTCTGTAGCCGCCGTCGTCTCCATCCCTAGATCAGGAGGGATCTGAAGCTCTTCTCGGCACCCTGCTGAAGGGGAGAGATCACCCTAGAGGCCTTCTTCATCACCATGCCTACCTCTAGTGTGATGCGTGAGTAGTTCATCCCTAGACTACGGGTCCATGTAGTAGCTAGATGGTTGGTTCTCCTCCTTTGTGCTACCATGTTTAGATCTTGTGAGCTCCATTCATGATCAAGATCATCTATTTGTAATCTTACATGTTGTGTTTGCGGGGATCCGATGGATATTTAGATGCTATTTCAGATTGATTATTGATTCTATCATGTCTATGTTATTTGTGATCTTGCATGCTTTCCGTTGTTAGTAGCTATCTTGGCCAATTAGACGCTAGCAACTCCAAGAGGGAGTATTTATGCTCGATAGCGGGTTCATGCCTCTAGTAATCTGGGGAAGTGACAGAAATCTCTAAGGTGCTAGATGTGATGTTGCTACTAGGGAGAAAACATCAATACTTTGTCCATAGGGCAATTGTATTGTTTACTTTACACACTTTGCTTAATGCAATTATCTGTTGCTTGCAACTTAATACTGGAGGGGGTTCGGATGATAACCTGAAGGTGGATTATTAGTCATAGATGCAGTTGGATACCGGTCTATGTATAATGTTGTAATGCCCAATCAAATCTCGTAGGACTCAAGATGATTAGTATATGCATGTATGCTTTCCCGGTGTCTGTCAATTGCCCCGCTGTAATTTGTTCACCCAACATGTCATCTATCTTAAGGAGAATCACCTCTAGTGAACTATGGACCCTGGTCCATTCTTTTACCATCAATCAACTATCTACTATTTACTGTTTTACTATATCTTTCTACAAGCAACTACTATCTTCCACACAATACGTTTAATCCTTTGTTTCAGCAAAACCGGTGAGATTGACAACCTCACTGTAAGTTGGGGCAAAGTTCTGTGGTTGTGTTGTGCGAGATTCCAAGTTGGAGACAACACCTTGGGGTTGTTTCCTTGATCCTACTGGTTTGATAACCTTGGTTTCATAACTGAGGGAAAACTTGTTGTTGTACTCATCATACCTTCCTCTTGGGGTTCCCAACAAGCTCATCGTATTTTGAGCCATCAAGCCTATTTTCTGGCGTCGTTGCCGGGGAGTCAAGGGCAGCTTCACAAGGGGAGTCCTTCATAACCAATCACTTTACTTTGTTTTTTTTTGCTTAGTTTATTTCTGCTTTGTTTGCTTGTTCCTTTATTAAAAACACAAAAAAAATAGATGTACTTGTTTTGCTTTTTTTTATCAAAAACATAAAAAATGAATAATCCTGAAAATACTAAGTTGTGTGACTTCACCAACACCAACAACAATGATTTCATGTGCACACATATTGCTCCACCTGTTTCTGAAGCTACTTTCTTTGAAATTAAACCTGCTTTGCTTAATCTTGTTATGAAAGAACAATTTTCTGGTGTTGTTACTGAAGATGCTGCTGCTCACCTTAATAACTTTGTTGAACTTTGTGAGATGCAAAAACATAGGGATATAGATGGAGATATTATTAAGCTTAAATTGTTTCCTTTCTCCTTGAGAGGAAAAGCTAAAGAATGGTTGCTATCCCTAACTAGAAATAGTATTGATTCTTGGACTAAATCAAAGATGCTTTCATTGGAAAATACTATCCTCCTGCTAAGATTATATCTATGATAAGTGAAATAATGAAATTTAAACAATTTGATAATGAACATGTTGCTCAAGCTTGGGAAATAATGAAATCTTTGGTAAAGAATTGTCTCACTCATGGACTGACTGCTTGGATGATTATCCAAATCTTTTATGCAGGACTGAATTATTCTTCAAGGAATCTGCTGGATTCTGCTGCTGGAGGTACCTTTATGACCATTACTTTGGGTGCTACAACAAAGATCCTTGATAATATGATGGTTAACTATTCTAAATGGCACACTGAGAGAGCTCCACAAGGTAAGAAGGTAAATTATGTTAAAGATAACTTCTCCTTGAGTGATAAAATTGATGTTATTGTGTCTATGCTTGTTAATGGGAAAGCTCATAGTGATCCAAATCATGTTCCCTTAGCCTCCTTGGTTGCTCAAGAAGAGCAAGTAGATGTGAACTTTATTAGAAATAATAATTTTAGCAACAATGCCTACAAGAATAATTTTGGTAGAAATAATTATAGGCCATATCCTCCCAATAATGGTAATGATTATGGAAATTCCTACAACAATAATAGAAGTACGTCCTCTGAACTGGAAGTCATGCTTAAAGATTTTATTAGTAAACAAACTACCTTCAATAAAACTATTGAGGAATAACTCTATAATGCTGAAAGAAATATAGCATCCTTGTATGAAGAACAATCTTCTTTAATAAAATGGCTCCTAAACCTGAAACTATTGAAAATCCCTTTGCTGCTACTAATGCCATACAGGTTAGAATTGATGAAAATGTTAGACTGTTAGCTGAATTGCATGCTCAGTGGGAAAGATAAGATGAAATTGCTAGAAATAATAGTATTTGTACTATCACCACCACTAATGTTGATGCTAGCAAACCACATGAAATCCCCAATCCTATTGCAACAACACCTAAAACCAATGGAACCTTTTCCAATAAAAATGCTAAAATTCTTCGAAATATGGGGAACAACAGCTCTACTACCTTGGATGGTAATTATGATTTTGATCTTGATGGTTGCAATATCTCTGAAGTAATTATGTTCCTACAAAAGCATGCTAAAAGTCCTAATGCTAGTGCTATGAATATGTCCTTTACCAAACACATCACTGATGCTCTCATAAAAATGAAGAAAAGATGAAACATAAAGTCTCTATTCCTATGAAACTAGAAGATGGTTGGGAACACATCATTAATATGAAAGTGAATAATTTTGATCTCAAAGCTTTATGTGACCTTGATAGTAGTGTTTCTATTATGCATAGAAAAATTTATGAAATGCTTGATTTGCCACCATTGGAAGATTGTTATTTAAATGTCCAACTTGATGATAATGCTAAAAGAAACTCATGGGGAGTATTAATGATGTTCTTATTATGGTTAACAATACCTATGTCCCCATTGATTTCTATGTTTTGGATGTTGAATGCAATGCTTCTTGTCCTATTATTTTGGGAAGACCTTTTCTTAGAACTATTGGTGCCATTATTGATATGAAAGAAGGCACGATTAAATATCAATTCCCACTCAAGAAAGGTATAGAACACTACCCTAATAAGAGACAGAGGATTCCTTTTGCCTCTCATATTAAATCAAAATTTGCTCTTAATGCTTCTTCATTTGAGAATACTTGATTCTTGCTTGTTATGCCTAGCTCAAAGGCGTTAAAGAAAAGCACTTATTGGGAGATAACCCAAATTTCTTTTGGAATTTTTGTTGAGTCTTGGAAGTTATTGCTTCAGTAATAACCTCTCCTTATACTTTTTGTGTGGTTTTTGTGCCAAGAGTAACCTCTAATGAGAGAGAAGTAAGACTTGGGAAAGTTGCTATCCCGAAACAGATTTTTGTGCTTCGATGTAAAAATTCATGAAAAATCTTTGTACGTCGGATTGATCTGTAATGTTTTGCGCTTATGACCCATGTTGTTATCTAACATTCTTTAGTTCAACACTTTTCGATTTGAGCAATAGAAGGTCTTCGAAATATAGGTTTTTACCTGCTGGACTGTTTTGACAGATTTCTGCCATTATTTGCATTTTCCTCTTAATCTCTTTCTATTTGAGTTCTCTTTGATCACTTGAACTTTTAAAAGGAATTTCTAAAGTAGCTGGTGTTTTAATGGAAGTTTTACTTGTATTGAAACAGAACCAAAAGACTTATTATCTTGAATACACTAATGTTGCTAATGAAGATTGTGTGAAGTTTTGTATGAAGGAAATTTTAAAGTGTAGGGAAGAGTAACGTGATAAGATGAAGTATGGACAAAAGCTCAAGCTTGGGGATGCCACCCGTGTCACCCCAATAAATATTCAATAAGTACAACTGTGAAAGCTTGGGGATGCCTAAGGCATCCCCTTCTTCATCAATAAAAATTTCAGGTTCTCTTCCAAATACTTCATTTTTATTGTTTCATGCACAATTGTGTTGTTCTTGGAGCATCTTCGTTTTAGTTTTTAGTTTTCGTTTGCTTAGTTTGCTTGAATAAATTGGTTGGACCCCTGCATTCATACATAGTTTCAAATAGGTTGATTTGGATTGGAAAAGAGTAGGAAAGTTCATACTTATAAGTGGTATAAAAGGAGCTTGTTTTTGACTGTGGCTTAGACTTTGTCATGTCATGCTTGATATTGTTTTGGCTTTATGCTTAGGGATTATTACTGTAGCATGACTTGTTACAAATAATTGAGATTGCTTGATGTGCCTTGAAAGAATCATGCGTTGTTTTAGCATATAAAAGCATAATATTGTGGTATTCTCCTTCGATGCTTTATTTGGGTTGACTTGGCGCATGCTCACACCATGTTAAGACTATACCAAGTCACCATTGCCTCTATGATCATTTAGTTTTCAATTTGTAATAATACTTTATGCTTTAATTAATAATGTTTTGTCGCTTTGCATGATTATAGCCATTCTTGCTCTCTTAGTTGGTCGCTCCCAGTCTTTTGCTAGCCTCCATCCAAGTATGACTTCCACTCATGCATCAAACTCCAAATAAAACCAAGTTATTCCAAAGAGTCCACCATACCTACCTATTAGCATTTGCTATTCCAAGTATATTCATGTTTTTATCTACCTTCCAAATTAGACTTGTTATGTGAAAAATATTGATTAAAGCTGTAACATCCCAAAACTTTAATCAAGGTTAATCAAGATCCAAACCACCCAATTTAGGGTTAAAAAAACTTTTCGCATTAAAAGAAATAAGAATGCATGTGTGTGTTGCATTAAATAGGATTTTTTTTGAATTGCCATGTTTGTTTATTCTAATGGTTGTAAAATGATTCTACGATGAATTCCACATCATCTAGATCATTCCTAAGCAAAACCCAAAGAAAAAGAAATCAAATAGAATTAATAAATGGAAATGGTCACTTTGACCATTTTAATCCACTAGCCCACTTTGGGTGTTCCTAGAGCTCAATTGCAAATAGAAACAATTATGGATCTTTGTACCCATTGCTAGTACAAGTAAAGATGTACCAAGGCTCACTTTGTGATCTTGCAAAAACATTCAAACTCTAAATTTAAAAGACATTTGAAAATGGAACCAAGTGTATGTACCTAGATCACACTTTTCCAAAAACCATTCAAATGACTTCAACTTAACAAATCCTAGCAACCAGAGATGCTCAAGCATTAGACCAACCACTCCACCAAAAATCTCTGAAAAATTCAAATATTTGTGTCATGCGGCCATTTGGTCGAACACCTGGCATGCACAGATCACACCCTACTATAGCCTCACTGTTTCTACAGGGATTTGCAACCCCATTGACCCCAATTCACTCTCTCTGTCCCTCTTTGATCTAACCAGGCCATAACCATCCCACTCCCTAGTCCCTAGCCACAGTGCACCGCCACCCTGACGCCATGCCCGTTGATCGAGCACGGGCAGCTCGCAGGAGACCACCAGCCCCTCTCCGCCGCTCCAGGAAGGAAGGCGTGATCACACCGCCGACCACGGTCCACCCCACGGCCATAGCCAGCCCCTAGACCACCGAGGACAAGCCCCGCACTAAGCCTCTGCTCCGCGCCAGCGCATGCCAGAGCACCATCCCCAGCAAGGCAGCACACGCTGCACCTCGACCACAGCCCACGCGCGCCGCTCCGCATTGACCCTAGGACCCCGCCAGACACGCTCTTCTCCCGCCGCGTGACCCCCAACCGCCGGGAACCACGTCGAGCACATCCTCTGTCGCTCAGAGTGCGAGACGCTCCCGACCACAATCCACCGCCCCTCGCGTCGCCATTAAGCCCTAGCTGACCGCAATCCACTGCCCACCGTCCGCCTACCTTGCCCATGCCGATAGCACCCTGTGCCGTCGTCACCAACGAGCTCCGCCCATGCTTCTCTGCACCCCTCACCCCGCTATAAATAGAGCGCCTCCGAGCACCGTTTCCTCACACCATTCCCATCCACTCCCCCTCAGAAACCTCCCAGAGCCCCACCGGAGCCAGCCACAGTCCGTAGCGCCCCAATTTTGCCGGAGTCTGCCGCGGAAGGAGAAGAAGGGCGCCTGTGATCCAGGCCATCTCCAGGGACGCCGCCGGTACCAGGAGAATCTTCATCGCTGACTCATCCACTTGCCCGCCTCGCCGTACTCGCTGGAGCCCCAGTACGCACTCACTGCACCCTCATTGACCGTGCTAGGGTTCGTCCCCATCGAGAACTGTCCCGGCATGGATGATGGCTATGAGCCGTTGATCTAGGATCTAATCATGCGGCCACCATCCCCCATACCGGTTCGACAGCCCCTATCCCACTGACAGGTGGGGCCCTCATCTAAAACCAGCCCAGGCGCTGCGTGGAGTAACGTGGGCCGACCCATTTATTTCCCGCACAACCCATTTGCTTCAAATAAACCTTTTTCTTTTTCGACTTAAACTTAGTTCTATCCCTTAGTTCAAAAAGCAACTCAGAAAGATCTACTGAACCAAATTGAGTGATTCCAATTTTGTTGAAAAGGTAATTTAAATCTCTATCCAAGGCCCGTTGGATTTAAATCAATTAGAGTTAGAGATCTCTCCTAGCAAAAATAACAATACAAAAGCTTTTTCACACTCAAACATTTTTCTAAAATTAACCATAATAGCTTTTGAGTTGATTCCAACTCTAAAAAATCACATTTAACCATAACTATCTAAATATGTAATAATATTAAGGTTTGCATGCAGTTACTTTGGACTAGTACCAAAATAATGCTACATAGGCATTTCTAGTCTCTTTAAATCTTTAAGTATTAAACTTAAACTTATTAAAATGTGATCAAACCTTCAAATCACATTCCCATATAGTAGAATATGTGGTGATGACATGTGTCCATATGATCCCATATTTTAAGTGGAGAATATTAAATCTTAGTTATTTTCAATGAGTAGAAATTACTTTTCTCAATAAAATGAATGAAACTAGTCATTAAACCTCGTGGTGTTTGTGATGATACTAGATCATCCAATGTGTGCCTTAGTGTGCTAAATAGACTAGTTAAGTATTGTTTGGTGACTGTGTATTCTGTATGTATTTATAGACGATAGTACCGAACAAGTCTTCGAGGAGGAGGAGTTCTACCAAGAAGAGGAGGAAGAGAATTTCAACCACTTCACCAACCAAGGCAAGTTATTGTTAGCAAGCTAGAATTATACAATATGACCTAAGCAAGATGCATTAGGCATGCTTGGTTATACATGTTGACTTATACCTACCCCAAGTTTTACTTACAAGCTTCACTTTCTTTTTACTTTACCAAAGTGCTTTACCTTGTTTATAGATAGCATAAAGAGTACAAAACTTGACCTATCTAGTTAGGTTTAGATGAAATTCTATGGAATGAGATTGATATTAGCATCCCACATTAGTGAACACTCTTAACTTAGTAGTTTAGAGCCAAACCAAAAACTTGATCACTTTAGATGGGAATACTTGGTGAAAATGACTTGTGAAAACCTTGGAATGATGAGTCATTCTATTGAGGTGTTTTGACATGTGTTAAGAAACACCAATGGTTTATGATGATGAAAATGTTGACGCATGAGCCTTAGCCCTTTTATAAAGACTAATGGTTGGGTTCGGATGTGATACCATTCCAAATTTACCGTACAACCACAAAAAACTGAATTGGGTAAGGCTTAGCTGGAAATTTATATGCATTAGTATTAGTTCGCTCGCGGGAGAGGTCTGAGCTGAGGCTACCTCTCATGATGTCCACCTATGCAGTGCCCAAGATGACTGATGGTCATGGTTGGGAGGCCATGCTCATAGGAGAGGTGCTTATACTAGGGTGTGTACAGGGAAGGTTATGTTTGATTATCTGCATACTAAGTATGATGATTCAGGGTTATCCCTGACAGATGTATTGAATTCTGGGGTGAAAGCGTACCACCTCTACAGAGTGTCAAACTATTCGAATAGCCACGTCTGTGGTTCTGGACAGTTGGAGTGGCCATACTGTTCCGTTGTTAGATGTTTTCAAAATGACTTATGGAATAAATTGTGACATGACTTGACCACAATAGAGTTGTGACTATGACAACTAAGTTCCCACTTAGGTGATTTCAAACTTTATTTTATCTTTCTTTGTTTCTTAACTCAACTTAGGTTTCACACTTAACTTTACAAATATACTTAGAGTTTAGCATTCCTACTAGGACTAACTTACTTGTTAGTGATAGTTTGCGAGTACTTAAAGAGTACCCATGGATTTTGTCCCTGGCTATTCCCGTGGCCAGACTATGAGGAGGACTACACTGAAGGAGGACAGCAGGACAGCTACGACAACTAGGATCATCTCCCATCGTCAGCATTGCCTGTGACACTGAAGATGGACCCCACCGCTACGCTATTTATTCTGCTACTTGTTTGTATTAAGACTGGATCATGAGATCCTTTATTTGTGTAAGACCTTACTATGGTTTGCAATGGATGATGTACTGTGATATCCAATCTGTTATGTCTCGCAAAAATGGTAATCCTAGGATTGCGATGTATGGTATAACAGGCATCTGGGATTAAAAATCCGGGTGTTGACAAAAGCTCTCACACACTTGATGGCACACTTTACTGTTCTTGCACTTAATAAACTTGAACCATTGTGCCCATCTATGTTGTGTATATGCTTGTGTTTTGTAAGTTGTGAATTAGCAGAACCATGTTATCATGGGGAACGCTTTCAACATTGCACTTTATTTAGTTGATATCATGTTCTTTTGCTTATGGATACCGGCGGTGTGAAATGAAAGGGGAGCTTGTAAGGCTCATGGAGTTCGTATATGTGTTAGAGAAACGCATGGGCAGCTGGTCTAAGCCATGCCTAATCATGGTGGAAACCTGCAGCATAAGCATAGTGAGCAATCTATGAAGCATCCTTTATAAAAAACTATGCAAATAGGAAAGAGAACAAAGAAAAATAGAAATAAAAAACCTATGCAAATAGGAAATAAAAGGATTGCTGAAATCCTCATTGTCTGCTTGCCTTGTCATTTTGATATGGGGAATCTTCCGTATCATCAGGCAAGGAGTACCCCATTGGCGGTCTCTATGATACACATGTACTTACAATGACAAGAACTTACCTGTGACTAAAGTTGAGTAGCATGAGGAACGGTACTCGTAAGAAAGGGGCATGAGATTTTCAGCTTATAAATTGTCAAGCATATCCTCATATTTGTGCACTTTAACCTTAATCACCTTAAAGATGCTTATGATAGGGGCAGTGAGAGCTGAAAGCTAATAAGTACCATAATTTTTGGAAGCTCTTTATGAGACTTGAATCCCTGCTTCCTTCTATGAATGCCCTTTCTTTTACTTTTATGTTGAGTCTCCATCTTCTATCTGTATGCACCTATTGAGAGAGCATTGTGGTCATTCTTAGTTTAATGTGCATTGTCCCAAAGAATGTTGATTGATACATAACTTAATATTGCTTGTTCTTAAATTATTTGTATCTAGTCACCCTTATGAACTTTGAAGGTGTCCTATGCAATTATGTTTTGCTACACTATGAGGGACAAGCTGAATATCATTGTCATTGTGTTTTCTATATGTGAAACAAACAAACGTCTTTCAAAGCATTGTTATTCATGAAACTTTTGTTTGTACCTTTTCATGTTACAACATAGTTGCTATGTCTTATTGTTAGAACTATATCTTTCATGTCTATGTTAAAGTACTATCATCCTAGCTATCAATGTTTTACAAATACCTTGATCAAGATTATGATGGTGCATGTCACCTCAAAATTTATTCTTTTTTATCACTTACCTACTCGAGGACGAGCAGGAGTTAAGCTTGGGGATGTTGATACGTCGTAAACGTATCTATAATTTTTGATGTTCCATGCTTGCTTTATATCTACTTTCTTATGTTTTGTCCACACTTTGGAGTATTTTTACACATTTTCTGAAACTAACCTATTAACAACATGCCACAGTTCCAGTTTCCTGTTTTCTGCTATTTTTGGTTTCAGAAAAGCTAGTAAGGAAATATTCTCGGAATTGGACCGGACAAAAGCCAAAGTTAATATTTTACCCGAAGCAACACGGAGTCCGGAGGGGAGACGAAGTGGCCCACCAGGGCGGCCACACCCGGTGGCGGCGTGGCCTGGGTGGGCGCGCCACCATGGGGTGTGGGCCCCCTGGTGCTCCACCGACCTTGCCCCTTCGCCTATAAAATCCTCCCGGGACGAAAACCCTAGGTACCCGATCAAAATTCCACGAAAGAGTCTGTAGCCGCCGTCATCTCCATCCGTAGATTGGGAGGGATATGAAGCTCTTCCCGGCACCCTGCCGGAGGGGAGAGATCACCATGGAGGCCTTCTTCATCACCATGCCTGCCTCCGGTGTGATGCGTGAGTAGTTCATCCGTGGACTAAGGGTCCATGTAGTAGCTAGATGGTTGGTTCTCCTCCTTTGTGCTACCATGTTTAGATCTTGTGAGCTCCGTTCATGATCAAGATCATCTATTTTAATCCTACATGTTGTGTTTGCGAGGATCCGATGGATATTGAGATGCTATTTCAGATTGATTATTGATTCTATCATGTCTATGATATTTGTGATCTTGCATGCTTTCTGTTGTTAGTAGCTATCTTGGCCAAGTAGATGCTAGCAACTCCAAGAGGGAGTATTTATGCTCGATAGTGGGTTCATGCCTCTAGTAATCTGGGGAAGTGACAGAAATCTCTAAGGTACTAGATGTGCTGTTGCTACTAGGGAGAAAACAACAATCCTTTGTCCATAGGGCAATCGTATTGTTTACTTTACACACTTTGCTTAATGTAATTATTTGTTGCTTGCAACTAAATACTGGAGGGGGTTCGGATGATAACCTGAAGGTGGATTATTAGTCATAGATGAAGTTGGATTATGGTCTATGTATAATGTTGTAATGCCCAATCAAATCTCGTAGGAGTCAAGATGATTAGTATATGCATGTATGCTTTCTCGGTGTCTGTCAATTGCCCCGCTGTAATTTGTTCACCCAACATGTCATCTATCTTAAGGAGAATCGCCTCTAGTGAACTATGGACCCCGGTCCATTCTTTTACCATCAATCTACTATCAACTATTTACTGTTTTACTGTTTACTTTCTACAAGCAATTACTATCTTCCACACAATTCGTTTAATCCTTTGTTTCAGCAAAACCGGTGAGATTGACAACCTCACCGTAAGTTGGGGCAAAGTTCTGTGGTTGTGTTGTGCAGGATTCCAAGTTGGAGACAACACCTTGGGGTTGTTTCCTTGCTCCTACTGGTTCGATAACCTTGGTTTCATAACTGAGGGAAAACTTGCTGTTGTGATCATCATACCTTCCTCTTGGGGTTCCCAACGAGCTCATCGTATTTTGAACCATCATGTAGCTGAGAGGAAGAATCAGACTCTTATTGATATGGCAATGACCATGTTGGTGGAGTTTAAATCTCCATACAATTTTTGGGCTGAAGCAATCTCCACCGCATGCCATGCATCTAACCGTCTCTACCTCCGTAAAGAATTGATCAAGACTCCATATGAAATTCTTACTGATAGCAAGCCCAACGTGTCATACTTCCGGGTGTTCGGTTGTAAGTGTTTCTATCGCATTAAGGGTGTTCGTTTGTCCAAATTTGATACCAGAGCATATTTTTGTTGGTTATGGTCTCGAATCCCACACTTATAGAATCTATGACAAGCTCTCTAGAGTTGTCATAGAATCGTGTAGTGTAGTTTTTGAAGAATATGATGGTCCCCAAGCGAGGCGTGTTGATGTCTGTGATGTAGATGATGAAATTCCTCAGCATGCCATAGGAAGAATGGGTGCGGGATTCATCCGTCCTGTTGAGGAACCCCTTATGGCGGATAGAGAAGAACCGTGCTCTACTCAAGTGGAGCCCTCATCTTCACAACATCAACAAGTTCCTATCGAGGAGGACAATGGCCCAAGCCGAAGACAAGCTGTGGACCCTCAACCAATTGATCAGGAAGAAACCTATACCCAGGAGGTGCTTGTGTCTCCATTTGCCAGAATGTCTAGCAGTGCTAAGTCTATTACACAAGGAAGATCTATAGAAATTGCCATAAGGGAAGCTCAACGCCTGTCTAGAAGTATGCCTGAGAAAGACCAAGGTCAATCTTTGCCTCTTCTAGAAGAGAATGAGTCCAATGATGATCAAGGTCAAGTTAATGGTCAAGACGAGGACCAAAATGATGAAGTGATCCCCTCAAGAAACAACAAGGAGATTGAAACTCGTCGCCAAGCTAGAATGGATAGAATATTGGAATTAAGAGACCACACTCTTGAGAATGTGGTAGGAGATCTAAGAAGAGGGATATCCACTCGAGCTCAACTGAAGAACTTTGGTGAACACCAAGCACACATTTCCATGGTGGAACCAAAGAAAGGATGGGAAGGTCTTGAAGATTTGGATTGGTTGGATGCAATGCACAAATAGCTCAACAACTTTGAGAGAAACAAAGTATGGAAGTTAGTTGAAAAGCCAAAATATTTCCGCAATGTTATAGGCACCAAGTGAATATTCAAGAACAAGCAAGATGAGCATGGAATTGTGGTGAGGAATAAGGCAATATAGGTTGCACAAGGGTTATCTCAAATTGAAGGCATTGATTATGGAGAGACATATGCACCCATGGCTCGCCTTGAGTCCATCCGTATCCTTCTTGCTTATGCGGCACATCATAACTTTAAATTACAACAAATGGATGTAGAAAGTGCATTTCTTAATGGTCCATTGCATGATTTGATATATGTAAAGAAAGCCTCGGGATTTGAGTATCCCAACTTTCCAAACCACGTCTACAAACTTGATAAGGCGCTCTATGGGCTCAAAAAAGCTCCACGCATATGGTATGAGCACCTTAGAGAGTTGTTGCTAGATCGTGGGTTTGAGGTTGGGAAAATCGATCCCACTCTTTTTACTAAGAAGGTCAATGGGGAGCTTTTTGTATGCCAAACATATGTAGATGATATTATATTTGGCTCATCTAACAAAGCTTTTAATGATGAATTCTCAAAGCTTATGACTGACAGGTTCAGGATGTCTATGATGGGAGAATTGAGGGTATTCATTGGTTTTGAGATCAAGCAAGTAAGAGGAGGAACATTCTTCAACCAATCCAAGTATACTCAAGATATGCTCAAAATATTCAACATGAAAGATCTAAATGGAGCTCCCACTCCCATGGAAAAAAAGGCTCATCTTGAACCCAAATGGTAAAGATCTGGATCAAAAGGTATATCGGTCCATGATTGGTTCCTTGCTTTAACTTTGTGCATCTAGACCTGATATTGTGTTGAGTGTAGGAGTGTGTGCAAGATATCAAGCGGCTCCTAAAGAAAGCCATTTGATGGCGGTCAAGAGAATCTTTCGATATTTGGTTCATACCCCAAATTATGGTATTTGGTGAAGGGAATATGCCCGAGAGGCAATAGTAAAGTTGTTATTATCTTATTCTATGTTTATGATAAATGTTATTTTGCATGCTATAATTGTATTAATTCGAAACGTTAATACATGTGTGTTTAATAAACAGAATACAAAGTTCCTAGTAGTGCCTCTCATATAAACTAGCTTGTTGATTAACAAGATGGTCAAGGTTTCCTGATCATGGACATTGGATGTTGTTAATAACGAGGTCACAACATTGGTGCAATGATGTGATGAACATTCATCTAAAGTATAGCATTATGATCAGAGTCATTATGTTTATATTGCTATAACATCATACGAAGTAATCTTAGTCCTTAGACCATGAGATCATGTTAATTGCTAACACCGGAAGAGTATCTTGATAACATCAAACGTCACACCGTAACAGGGTGACTATAAAGGTGGGTTCAGTGCTACAAAGGTGTTATGTTGAGGCTCCTGGATCAAGAGTGGGATTTGTCCATCCCGATGACGGATAGATATACTCTGGGCCCTCTCGGTGATATCACATTGAAATTGCTTGCAAGCAAGTGATGTGATCACTAGAATGTTATATCACGGGAACGAGAAAAGAGTGCATGTCGGTAACGAGATCAAACTAGGTATTTGGATGCCAATGATAGAATCTCGGACATGTAATATATCGTGATACAAAGGGATTTAGTTACGACGTTAAAAGGTTCACACGATCACAAGAGTCATCGTTGAATATGTGGGAGTCAGTACAGATCTCCAGGTCCCGCTGCTGATTATTGATCGGAGAGGGGTCTCGATCATGTCTGCATTATTCGCGAACCGTAGGGTGACACACTTAAGGGATACCGACACCATTTGGAGCAAATATGTTTCAGGTAAAGATTTAAGAAAGTGCTGGAATTATTTCAATAGACACCGAAGCTGTTTCGGGTGAAATTGCTGAAATTGGTTCTGCATGTAATATTAAAATGTTGCAGGGGGTTTTATGTGAATGTTTGTTAATTAAAGTAATTAACAAAATTCTGAATAAAATTAATAAAAGAGTTTTATTAAATGAGAGAGCATTAAATTTGGAGAAATTTAATGCATTTAAAGTGGAGACTTTAAAATAGAATGTGAAGGGGCATTTTAATGTGGAGGGGGTTACCACCACATGAATGGGGGAGGTGAAGGGACACCGTCCCGTCCTCCTATAAAAGCCCCCCTCTCACTCCTTCTTCCTTACACCTCCTCGTGAAGGATCTCTCTCCCCCTCTAGTATTATTTCCCCATGGTCTCGTATTAGCGAGATACATGTTCCCGGTAGCTTTATCTGGAAAGGAGTTGTTGCTTCTGCTGCTTTGCTGGAGCGAGGGACGGGGGTTGTCGGGGTACCGGACGTGTGTGCGATCACGGATGCACCGCTGCTTTGCGGTGCTGGACTTGGTGGTGCTAGACTTGCTGGAGCTGGATCTGATGGACGTGCTGGAGCCGGACCTGCTGGACTTCATCACGATCTTGAGATCGGCAAGTGTACGACTACATCATCCATGAGTTCGAACTCATTAACAAAGCTTTGTTGTCTTCGAGGGTAAGTTCTCTATGGATGTATATCCACCAGTTGCTTGTATCTAGTAGATAGATCTTAGCGTATAGTTCCCATCGTAGGAAATTTTTTGTTTTCTATGCTGCGAACCCAATAGTGGTATTAGAGCCTGATCTATGCAGAGGTGCTTTGCACGGGTAGTACACATATATTTATATGTGGGCGATGATGATCATGGTATTGCATCTTCTATGTATTTTGGATATTGGTGGCATAGTGGGATGAAGCGGCCCGGACCAACCTTACATGTCATCGTACATGAGACCGGTTCCACGAATGACATGCAACTAGTTTTGCATAAGTGGTTGGCGGGTGTCTGTCTCTCCTACTATAGTCAATATCTGATTTACAACGAGTTGCTAATAACTTGGTTATCCTCGTTGTGGTTCATGTTCGTAGGTGAGAACGGTTCTATCTCTGAAAGCCCTAAGCCACGTAAAACTTGCAATTGATAAATTAGAGGCGTCTAGTTTAGATCGTTGTTGGGCTAGTGTCGTGATATGGTATTGTTGTAAGTAGATGTATGATAGATACTCTTACAACTCACTCAACGTGTAAGTTCCATAGACCTTGGCCTTACACACAAAGGAATGATAGAGATCATACCACGATGCAAATGATAGAGATCAAATGCATGGACCATATCATCTCACTTTAAACATTAGATGTTAGCATCTTATACTGCTAGTTTGGCGCTTTCTGTAGCATTGTAAGATGATCCCTCATTTAGATATCAAGATAAAAATGTGTTCTTCCTTAAGTATGCACCGTTTTGTGGATTGTGTTTCGAGACATCACGTGATGATCGGGTGTACTCGAATCTACGCTTTCATAGGAACGGGTGTAAGACAGTTTTACACACGCGAATACTAAGGTTCTTACTTGGCGAGCCTAGCATGTACAGACATGGCCTCGGAACACGGACCGAAAGGTTAAGCATGAGTCATATAGTTTATATGATGCCCATATAGATGCTCGCCTTTGAAGCTACATCAACTCACGTGATGATCGAACTTGGTGTAGTGGATTTGGTTCATGTAATCACCAAAAAGGCACGAGGGATGTCGTTTTTGAGTGGGAGTTCATTTCTGATTTGGATTAGTCGAACTCAATTTGTCATAAACTAAATCGAAGTGAATTTGCATAATGTGTTGTAGTCATTGGCGTCTGTTCACTACCTTATACTTAGTTTTAATTGAGATAATAGAACTATACAATTCTGGATATTTACTTTACGAACTGGTATTGTATTGTTTTGAATGTCAATTTAAAGTTTATAAGTCCTATTGCAAACTTTCAGCAAACTCTATTTACTCCATGAAGTTTAATAAGTAGTATTAAATCAAGAGTAAGAATTCCAATGTTAGTATCTAAAGTATCATGTTTGCCTCCATGATTATTGATATTCAAAAGTTGTTTTAATATCAAGTTTATATAGGAGCTGAAAATTGTTTCAGGAACCATCATGTGTGAAAGATATTGTGATATCTGAAACAATGTTTTTGGTTGCATTATGATAGAGTATAATTTAGCAAAATACATGTTCTCATATTGTATGAGAATTTGTGAAGGATGGAGATGCTAAGCATCCAGATCTCCCAAAAAGGTTTTGGGAAATTATACTCGCGATTCTTCCTTACAGGCTATAGTAGCTTGATCATGAAAGTTGTCATGATAAGGATGAATAGAAGATGTAAGTAAAATGTTTACTACACTAATATATTACTAAAGAATGGATTTTTGAAAGAACACCAAACATTTGATGATGGTGATCGACATCAAAGTGCAAGTCCAAAGGTATTAGTATTTGACTATATACACTTTGTACTATGTGTCATGTGAATGACACCACTATTGATGTTGATAGATTCTTTTAAAAGAAAAGGAATTGTTGAAAGAGAATCTATAAAATATTTGGCAGAAAAGAAAAGGTTGGAGATGTCCAACTTAGGTATATAGAAGATATACATGTTATGGATGTATTCCTTGCTTGTTAAACAATATGGTACTGAGGTATTGGATACCGAATTGGTTGGTGTGAAGTGTCATACAGAACAACACAATTCAAGAACTGCAACGGCCTAAGTAACTGGCAAAAGAATAAGTGATGATGTTCATCGAAAACAAATAAAGTGTTATTGTGTTTTTCGTTGTCGTCAAACCTAGCCTTTAAGATTTGTTTTAATAATTGTTATTTTGTTCCGGTATTACAAGAACAATGGTTGTTCAAATAATTACCGTATTCCATAAAGGATGAATGAACTTTTACAAGTCCAGTTGGACAAATCACATCCATAAACACTATTGCTAAAATGTTGCAAGACAAATGATTGAAAGATCACTTATGAAGTGACATCGCTGTTTAAATTATATTGGAAAGAAAACATGAAGAAACTCCATGTTGATGGATTTTTGGAGTCTTTGATTTTGATCAACTGACGCTTGTGAGACTTTCCTTGAGATAATTGAAACTCCGTCCATAGGCCAAAGAGGAACAGGTGACTAACTTAGCGTATAATATACATATTGATGTATATAGTCCATTATATGTAGCCATATGCGCTGGATCTTTTTGCTTCATATGCTTTCTCCAGAAATTTAAGTGAATATATCTATATATTTACTTAATAAGGAAGAAGTATGAAACATTTGAAAATTGTTCAAAGTCTTTCAAGATGAAGTAAAAAAATCATTGTAACAAGAAAATAAAAGAGTTTATGATTTAATCATAAAGGAAGATATTTGAGTTACATGTTTAGCAAAACACCTAAGATTTGAGGAATTGTTCCATGATTTGTGTTTCCCGATAAACCATAGAAGTATGGAATATTCGAGAGATGAAATCAAACCATGTTTGACATGGTAAGATCAAAGGTGTCATTTATAAAACTACCAATATGTTTTAAGGATTGAAGCTTTAGAGACTACCGCTTTTACACTGAAAAGAGCACCATCGTGATCCGTTGAAATGACACCATATAAGTTATGGTTTGGGATAAAACCCGAATTGTCTTATCTTAAATTTTGGTATGTTGTCCATAAGTAAAATGTTTACAACCAAAGTCGGATAAGCACGTCTTTGTAGGTTATCCCAAAGAATTTGTTGGGAATTTCTCCATAACACCGAGGACAAAAGAGTTTGTTACTTGGAACGTCAAGTTTCTTGAGAAGGAGTTTTTCGCGAAAAGTTAAGTGGGAGGACAATAGAACTTTGATAAGGTTGTTGAACCTTAGCTATATATGCTAAGTAGCACAGTGCTGGAAAGTATCCTGGTGGCGGCCATAATGCTCATGGCTCCCGTGATTACAAAGGTTGTGATCTCGGAGATTAGAGTTCCTATTGAACCGTGTGGGTCGGTAAGAATCAAATAGTGTGATTTGATAAGCAATTCGTTATTGTTTTGACAATGATGAACTGACTACATGCAAATAAGCGATAATGGGCCCTGACTCCATAAAATGACTAGAAGTCATAAAATCCGTGATAGTATCCATACACAAGAAATCAAGTTTCTGAACTTGGAAGACCCTCCGGAAAGGCGTGAAGCCTATCGGTCGTGTTTGGATCTATAAAGAAATAAGACATGGATGTTTAACATCTATGAAATAGTCGACATGTCGGAAACAAGTTTACGACAATGTTCAAGGAGTTGACTATGACAAGATTTGATCTTTCATAGCGATATTTAGTCTTGACGGATTAATGTAGCAACCACTACATATAATTTGATGTATGGTAGTTGAACAAACAAAACAATGTTCTTCTAATAGAACGGTTACCTAGGACATGTACATGACATGGTCCGAAGGGTTTTGTTAATTCAAAGGGTGCTAAAAGGGCATGCAAACTTCAATAGTTGAAGTAAGCATAGCGGAGTTGGAATCTTCACCATGATGAAAGTGTTAAAAGAGTTTAAATTCATCGGAGATGACGAAGATGCTTGCATTTGCAAGAAATTAAGTGGGAGCGCTGAGACATATTTCTAATACATTGTGTAGAGGACATATTGTTGATTGGAAATGATGTATCTTGTATTGACACAAGTTAAGAATTTCATTAAAATAAGATTTCGATGAAAGACTTGGGCAAAACCAGAATATTTGGCATCAATATCTATATGGATAGATTGAGGCGCTAATATGGTTGTGCCAGACATACATATATGAGATATTGAAAGGGTTCAATATGGAAACACCAAGAAAGGTTCTTGCTGCATGGAAAGGATTGTATCAAGATTCAAGTGTTTCAACACTTGGTGAGTAAAATCACATGAAGATTTTGATCGATTATACCATGATATGTATATATCCAAAATGTCCTATGCTATAAATGTTATGAGCACATACCAGAATGATTCATAAGATGATCATTGGACGATAGTAAAGATATTCTTATGAGCTTTGGAAGAACTAAGAATATATCATGTATAAGTGACAAATAGTTAAAGGTAGTTCATTGTAAAGTGTTACATTGATACTATTTTTGTCAGAAGATACAAATTAAATTTATCTCAATTTAGACTATGGGTGGCAAAGGATGTTCCATGATGGATTTGGATGAGTTCCAAAGTTGAGACATTGTGACGGATACTACAACAAAAGGGTAAGTATATAACTGCTATAGTAGCAGCAAAGGAGGAATTTGTGTAAAGTAGTTTGTTATCAAACTAGGTGTGGTTCAAAGTGGGCTAATACTATGAAGATATATTGTGTGACAATAATATCAACATATTTTAACCTGAACGAACTAAAGGTCTCACCAAAGGACCAACTTTATACAATGTCATCTCATTTGAGAATGAGTGATGCGTAGAGACGCAAAGACATGCAAATACGCACGGACCTGAAACTGTCAGATCCGGAGATTATGTTAACCACTAGCAACACCAGAAAGCCATAGGTGTTCAATACGCAAAGTTTTTCAAACTAGATTATTGACTCTAGTGCAAGTGGGAGACTGAAGGGAATATGCCCGAGAGGCAATAATAAAGTGGTTATTATCTTATTCCACGTTTATGATAAATGTTTATTTTGCATTCTATAATTCTATTAATTGGAAACGTTAATACATGTGTGTTTAATAAACAAAATACAAAGTTCCTAGTACTTCCTCTCATATAAACTAGATTGTTGATTAACAAGATGATCAAGGTTTCCTGATCATGGACATTGGATGTTGTTAATAACGAGGTCACACCAATGGTGGAATGATGTGATGAACATTCATCTAAAGTATAGCATTATGATCAGAGTCATTATGTTTATATTGCTGTAACATCATACGAAGTAATCTTAGTCCTTAGACCATGAGATCATGTTAATTGCTAACACCGGAAGAGTATCTTGATAACATCAAACGTCACACCGTAACAGGGTGACTATAAAGGTGGGTTCAGTGCTACAAAGGTGTTATGTTGAGGCTCCTGGATCAAGAGTGGGATTTGTCCATCCCGATGACGGATATACTCTGGGCCCTCTCGCTGATATCACATTGAAATAGCTTGCAAGCAAGTGATGTGATCACTAGAATGTTATATCACGGGAACGAGAAAAGAGTGCATGTTGGTAACGAGATCAAACTAGGTATTTGGATGCCAATGATCGGATCTCGGACATGTAATATATCGTGAGACAAAGGAATTTAGTTACGACGTTAAAAGGTTCACACGATCACAAGAGTCATCATTGAATATGTGGGAGTCAGTACGGATCTCCAGGTCCCGCTGTTGATTATTGATCGGAGAGGGGTCTCGATCATGTCTGCATTATTCGTGAACCGTAGGGTGACACACTTAAGGGATACCGACACCATCTGGAGCAAATATGTTTCAGATAAAGATTTAAGAAAGCGTTGGAATTATTTCAATAGACACCGAAACTGTTTTGGGTGAAATTGCTAAAATTGGTTCTGCATGTAATATTGAAATGTTGCAGGGGGTTTTATGTGAATGTTTGTTAATTAAAGTAATTAACAAAATTCTGAATAAAATTAATAAAAGAGTTTTATTAAATGAGAGAGCATTAAATTTGGAGAAATTTAATGCATTTAAAGTGGAGACTTTAAAATAGAATGAGAGAGCATCCCCAAGCTTTGACGCTTGTAATTCTTGGATATTTCTTGGGGTGACACACGTGGCATCCCCAAGCTTGAGCTTTAGTTCATCCTTCCTCTCATTACTCATTCCTTCCATACACCTGAATTTTTTTCTTCATACAAAACTTCACACAATCTTTATTAGCAACATTAGTGCACTCAAGATAATAGGTTTTAGGTTCAGTTATAACACCAATAAACTTCCATTAAAACACTAGCTACTGTAGCACTTCCCTCAAAAAGCTCAATTCCCCAAAAGAACTCAAAAAGGAACCAACAAGAAGCAAATGCAGAAAATGGCAGAAATGTCTGTCAAAACAGACCAGCAGGTAAATACGATTTTTTTCGAAGACCTTATGTTGCTCAAATCAAAAAGTGTTGAACTAACGAAAGTTAGATAACAACCTGGGCCAGAAGCAAAAATATTCACGCCTCAAAAATACGTTCAGAGATTTTACATGAATTTTTACGGTGAAGCGTAGAAATCTGTTTCGGGACAGCAACTTTCCCAATCATTACTTCTCTCTCATTAGAGGTTACTCTTGGCACAAAAGGCAAATAAAAAGGATAAGGAGCAGTTATTACAGAGATAATAACTTCCAAGACTCATCTAAAACTTTTGGATTATCTCCCAATAAGTACTTTTCTTTAACGCCTTTAAGTTAGGCATGATAGTTTGAGAAGATGCTCACATAAGAAATATGAATTGAAGTAAAAGAGAGTATCAAGAAGCAAATTCAAAGCACATTTAAGTCTAACCCACTTCCTATGCATAGGAATCTTGTAAAGGAACAAGTCATGAAAGCACAAAGCAATAAGCATAGGAAAGCAAAACAAGTGCAACTTCAAGACTTTTAACATAAAGAGGGGAAACTTAATATTGTTGAGACACATAAAACCATGTTTCCCTCTCTCATAATAACTTTCAGTAGCATCATGGATAAAAGTAAAAATATAACTATCACAAGAAACATTCTTATCATTATACACATGCATAAAAGAATTAATACTCCCCACATAAACATAGTCATTCTTATTGATTGTAGTGGGAGCAAATTCAACAAAATAGCTATCATTATTATTTTCATCACCATAATCATCAAATATAGGAGGCATATTGTAATCATAATTAATTTCCTCCTCAATAGTAGGTGGAATGAAAATATCATATTCATCATTGTAATCATCATATATTGGAGGTTTGGTATCATCATAAGCAATAGAATAGCTATCTTCCAAAGCTGGGGAACTAAAAAGATCATTTTCATAAAAACTAGCTTCCCCAAGCTTAGACTTTTCCATAGCATTAGCAATAATTGTGTCCAAAGAATTCATACTAACAACACTGCTATTAGCATGCAAATAAATTTCCATACGTTTTTAAATTTTCTCTTCAAACACTTCATGTCCTACCTCAAGATAAATACTATAAAGCTCTCTAATTTTTTTGTTGTTTTCCATTAAGCCTAACTAGTGAAAACAAGAAACAAAAAGACAAAATTGCAGAATCTAAAGGAAATAACTTCGAGTACTCACACCAGAAAATAGGCGTTTTCCGTGGGAGGTTCTTCTTGTTTAATCCTCCGGTGTGAATACCTTTTACCTTTCCTCTCCGACAACGGTGCCAGAAAATAGCTTGATGTCTACGCACTTCTATTCTTGTAGACAGTTGTTGGGCCTCCAAGTGCAGAGGTTTGTAGAACAGCAGCAAGTTTTCCCTTAAGTGGATCACCCAAGGTTTATCGAACTCAGGGAGGAAGTGGTCAAAGGTATTCCCTCTCAAGCAACCTTGCAATCAAGATACAAGAAGTCTCTTGTGTCCCCAACACACCCAATACACTTGTCAGATGTATAGGTGCACTAGTTCGGCGAAGAGATAGTGAAATACAAGTGGTATAGATAATTATAAGTGGTAACGGTGATAGTAAATAGCTTGATGGCATGGAAAAGACTAAAGGCAAACTGAAATAAAGATGGAAACATGCAAACATGTAACAGATCTAATAGCAAACGGTGTTTCAGTGCTTAGAAACAAGGCCTAGGGATCATACTTTCACCAGTGAACACTCTCATATAAATATATTCTCTTTATGATACTACTCTTAACTACTCTCCGGTTGGACACTCTAATCGATGGAAGGGCTATAACAGCACACCTCAAAGTAAGCCTTTCCCATCTAGAAAACCCCACACTGTCACCTTGAGCACTAGATGGTTCCAACAAACACCACAATTTCATAAAGACATCCAACTCCAAATATAACTCATAACAAGTATTTGTAATCTCTAGCCTAAGTGCCACCATGGTGAGCACGCTGTCACTTTCACACACATGGGGAGAGCAGAGATTCATTAAAGCACTTGAGTAGCAGAATAGACCTATAGATTACAAGCTCATGATCTCAATAAGATCATGCATAGAGAGAGAGATGAACACATAGCTACTGGTAGAACCCTTAGCCTCGAGAGAGAACTACTCCCTCCTCATCATGGGAATCAGCAATGGTGATGGAGATGGCGGTGGAGATTGATGGAGATGGCTCCGGGGGCACTTCCCCATCCCGGCAGGGTGCCGGAACAGAGACTTTCTGTCCCCTGAATCTCCCCTTCGGTGGCGGAGGCGCTGCGAAACTTTTCGTGGCTGGAGGCTTGATTGACGATCTAGGGTTTATGCATCGGGAGGCTTCTTATAGGCGAAGAGGCAAGGTCGGTGGAGTGCCACGGGGCCCACACCACCTGGTGGCATGGCCAGGGCTAGCCCGTGCCACCATATGGTGTGGCCAGGCCCTAGCCCTCCTCTGTCTCTGCTTCGGGCTCTGTGAGTCTTTCGGTAAAATAGGAACTTTGGCTTTTGTCCCGTCCAATTCCGAGAATATTGATTTTCTGACTTTCTTGGAATAAAAAGCAGCAGAAAACAGGCAACTGGCACTGTGGCTCTTGTTAATAGGTTAGTCCAAGAAATCATATGAAAAGTACTCCAAAGTGTGGACAAAACATAAGAAAGTAGATAAAACCAAGCATGGAACATCAAAAATTATAGATACATTTGCAATGTATCAACATCCCCAAGCTTAACTCCTACTCGTCCTCGAGTAGGTAAGTGATAAAAATAAAGAATATTTTTTGAGGTGACATGCACCAACATAAACTTGATAAAAGTATTTGTAAAATATTCAAAGTTGGGATCATAGTACTTCAATCATAACATGAAAGACAAAGTTCTAGCAATAAGACAAAGAAACTATGATGCAACATGAAAAGGCACAAACAAAAGATTTAAGAATAACAATGCTTTGCAAGACGTTTGTTTGTTTTACATAAAGAAAACATAGCATAATAGCATTCAACTTGTCCCTCATAGAGTAGCAAATATAAATGCAAAGGACACCTTCAAAGTTTATAAGAGTGACTAGATGCAAATAGTTTAAAACAAGCAATATCAAGATATGCATTAATCAACTAGTCTTGGGACAATGCACATAGAACTAAGAATGGCCACTATGCTCTCAAAGTAGGTGCATATAGTTAGAAGGTGGAGACTCCATATATATAGTGGAAGAAAGGCCTTTGTAAAAGGAAGTAGGGATTCAAGTCTCATAAAGAGCTTCCAAAAATTATGGTACTTATAGCTTTCAGCTCTCATTGCCCCTATCATAAGCATCTTGAAGGTGATTAAGGTTAAAGTGACACAACTAAGAGGATATGCTTGACAAGTTATAAACTAAAATCTCATGCCCCTTACTTACGAAGACCGAACCTCACGATACTCAACTTTATTCACAAGTAAGCTCTTGTCATTGTAAGTACATATGTATCATAAAGAACCGCCAACAGGGTACCCCTTGCACATGATACAGGAGCTATCCCATAATCAAAATGACAAGGCAAGTAGACAATGAGCATCTCAGCGATCTTTTTATTTGCTATTTGCATAGGTTTTTATTGAGGATGCTTCATAGAGTGATCATTATGGTGATGCTGCAAGTTTCCACCATGATTAGGCATGGCTTAGGCTAGTGGCCCAGGAGTTTCTCTAACACACATACAAACTCCATGATCTTACAAGTTCCACTTTTATTTCACACCGCCGGGATCCATAAGCAAAAGAACATGATATCAACGGGGTACAAAGTACAAGTGCAATGTTGAAAGCGCTCCCCATGAAACATGGTTCTGCTAATTTCAACTTATAAAGCGCAAGCATATACGCAACAAAGAAGGACCCAATGGTTCAAGTTTATTAGATGCAAAAAAGTAAAGTGTGCCATCAAGTTCGTGAGAGCTTTAATCACTAGTTTTCTCATAACAAGTTTAATTTGGAAGGTAAACAAAAGCATGAATATACTTGGAATAGCATAAGCTAGTAGGTAGGTATGGTGGACTCTTTGGAATAAATTGGTTTAGGGAGTTGGATGCATGAGTGGAACTCATACTTTGTTGTGGAGGCTAGCAAAAGACTGGGAGCGACAAACTAAGAGAGCAATAATGGCCATAATCATGAGAGCGACAAAACATCATTGATCAAAGCATAAAGTGATACTACAAGTTGAAGACTAAAGGATCATAAAGGCTATGGTGACTTTGGATAGTCATAACATGGTGTCAGCATGTGCCAAGTCAACCCAAATAAAGCATCAAAGGAGAATACCACTATACTATGCTTTAATATGCTAAAACACGCATGATTCATCCAAGGAACATCAGGTTTTACAGTTCTTTTTTAGTGACAAGGTCCTCACAAAAGACTATGTGCCCATCTTCTACGCTTTTAGTGACAAGGTCTTTCACAATTGCTATCACAGGTTCAATGTTTATTTGTTCATCAGGTTTTACAGTTCTTTTTTCACTTTTGGTGATTACATTAGCTAGCATAGGATGGTCCTTTACCTTTTTGGGGAAGGGAATCTTCTCGATATAAGGTTCGGGTAAGATGGGGTCAATAATGCAATACTCAGCACTTCCAATAGGAGCATAGTCAACAATATCTTTGTAAGGTGCATGTTGTTCCATCCCCTTTTTGGAATTTTGATATAGGAAGAAAAAGCTCTAAAGCAATTCGTAATAACTTGCAAATCAAGACCATAAATATTACTAATATTTTGAAAGTCATCAGTTCCCATAAAAGATTAAATGCATTCATAATCATAATTTATACCTGACTTTCTACCTTTGTCATTCTCCCAAGCTTCGGCATTGTCTTGAATACGGTCTAGGAGATCCCATTTAGCTTCTTCTTCCATGCGAGTGAATGATCCAGCACAAGAAGCATCCAATAAATCTTTATCATGTAGAGGGAGCTTTGCATAAAAGTTATAGATAATAATATTGTTGGGGAGCTCATGAATGGGACATTTGAGCATTAGTAACTTCAATCTCCCCCAAGATTGAGCTGTACTCTCTCCATCAAGAGGCCAAAAGTTGTATATTTGATTCCGATCTTTATGAATCTCACTAGGAGGATAAAACTTTGAATAAAAGAGAGGCACTATTTCCTCCCATTCTAGAGCTTGACCATTCTTCAGCAGCTTATACCATTCCTCAGCTGTTCCTTTCAGTGATAATGCGAATAACTTCTTCTTAACTTGATCTGTAGTAATACCTGCACACTTGAACAACCCGCATAATTCATGTATAAAGAGTAAATGATCACCGGGATGGACAGTTCCACCCCCAACATAGTAGTTATCCATAACACGATCAATAATTCTTGTAGGTATTTTGAAAACATCATTCTCAGCAGGTGGTGGCTTATCTACTACCTTAGCAGTGGTAGTAGCATTACCAAATAAGAAACTCAGCAAATTATCCATAACGAAAATAAAGCAATTAGCATAAGTAAACAATACTCACAGTAGAAGTTTCCTTTACCAGTTCCACTCTCCAATAGCGCTTCACTCCCCGGCAACGGCGCCAGAAAATAGTCTTGATGACCCACAAGTATAGGGGGTGTATCGCAGTATTTTTGATAAGTAAGAGTGTCGAACCCAACGAGGAGCAGAAGGTGCTGGCTAGTGGTATGGATCAGGAATTCTCTACAAATACTTAGCAACCGAATTTTTAGGGGTTTTCGATAAAGCAAGTAAACAAAGTACGAGTAAATAAAAGACAGTAGGAATAAATGCAGCAAGTGGCCCAATCCTTTATGCAGCAAAGGACCAGCCGGTTGTATTTCTTAAGATGACCAAACGTTCTCGAGGAGGGAAGACTGTCAAGTGCTTTCGCTTCATATAGTCGATTAATCTTCTTTAGCTTGCTAAGTGTTGTGTGGGTGAACCTGTGCTAATGTACCGCCCCATCCAAGACTAATACATACTTGTGATTATACCCCTTGCAAACATCCGTAAGTACAAGAAAGTAATTAAGGTAGAAACCTAACCACAGCTTCAAACTCTAAGACCCTTACGTCCCTTGTGCAATGGTTTCCTAACGGGGGTTTAGGTTTCTGTCACTCCGGTAACCCCTACGATTAGTAGCCAAATACACAATGCATTCCCCTAGGCCCATATAGGTGAAGTGTCATGTAGTCGATGTTCACATGACACCACTAGAAGAAGTACACCACAACTTAAATAACAATATATTGAATCTTTCTCAACGCAACTCCACTACTAACAACAAGACTTCTCCCATGTCCTCAAGAACAAAACGAACTACTCACAAGACATCATATGGATCATGATCAGAGATGGAATAATGATGTATAACAATCTGAACATAAACAATAATTCAATGGTTCACTCAATAGCATCAACTGCAAAGAGTAATCAACACCGAGAAAGTTTCCCCTATGAACTATGCAAGATTCAACTCAATTGTTACAGCAATATGGAGATGGTGATGAGGGTGCTGATGGTGATGATGGTGGTGATGATGGTGGTGATGATGGTGATGATGATCCCGATGAAGTCCAGCTTGATGGTGGTGTTGATGGCGACGATCTCCCCTCTCCGGGAAGGAATTCCCTCGGCAGAAATCTGTCTGTCAGAGAGATCTTTCTCTCTCGCTGTTTTCCGCCCCGCAGAGGCGTCGAAATCTTTCTATGGTCGCTCCTCGAGTCTTAGGGTTTTGGGAGGATGATATACGCCAGAGGGGAGAGGCTGGAGTGGGCTAGGGAGGCCACACCACCTCCAGGCGCAGCCTAGGCCTGCCCGCGCCATGGGGTGGTGTGGGCCCCCTGTGGCCCATCTCCACTCCATCTTCTGGCATCCTTAGTCTTCTGGAAAAATAGGATTTTCCGTATATTTTCCCGGATTTTCCGATCTTCGCGAATTTTGCCTCCAAACAGCACATTTTCCATCCGAATCCTGACTGCAGTGGTCCATGCTCCAAAAGTCATCAACCATGCAAAAATAGATGAAATAACATAAGTATCACCTCTCAATACAAAATATATCAATGAATAATAGTGAATTAAGACGTATCACTGCGCAAAGCGGCTCATGCGGTGTTCGAGTTCCTGTGGCCGTATACAATGGCTCCGGAGACGATCGCCCAGCTGGCGACCAAAGTGACGGAGGTGCCGGCTGCCATCGAGCGGCTGCAAAACTTGGCGGCGCGAGCCGGGGCGGAGATGGCCTTGGCCTTGATGCTCTCTTGGTACAAGAACACCCACGTCGATAAGATCGACGGGGGCTTCCGTGCTGGCACCGACCTCGTCTCCATCCATCGAGCCCATCCGGAGCTCCACGCCTCTGCCATCAAGATAGCCAACTATGCCGACGTCGACGAGGTCATCACCGACTCGGAGTCTGCTGGGACGCCGGATGCGGGAGCCGAAGCTTCATCGCAACCGACTGGTGGGGACATCGGAGCCGGGACTGCCAGTGCGCCTCCTCTGCCTCCCAAAACTGCTTCTGGGCAGGACCCATGTCACGGCAAGGGCCCTGCCGCTTAGATATGATCCCCGGGATGCCGGGTGAATTTGTGATTATTTCTTTTTGTTGAACTTTGTCGTCTATGCCGGCTGTCTCTGACCCCGGGTGAACTTATGGGAGCTTCGACTCCCTTTTTTATCCAATCGTACTGTTTGCTTGCTTTTACTTTCCTTTTGATCTTCTGCGTGCTTCGAAGTTTTTATCTTTTGCTGGTTACACTTATCCGGCTACCTTCGCCTGGCTGAACGCCTTTAGTCGGGGGAACTTCAACTCCAGTGGGGTGTGCCAGCGCACCCACTAGGTGTAGCCCCCAAGATTCAGAGTAGCTGGCGAAGCCAGGTGCTTCGAATCTTCTTCTTTCGTTTCTTTAAGTCTTTAGCTTCGTTCGGCTAGGCACCTCTAGCCAATTACCACAACTGGGAGATATCCGGTTACTTTTGCTGGCTCAATGCCTTTAGTCGGGGGAACTTCAACTCCAGTGGGGGAGCTCCAGCGCACCCACTTGGTGTAGCCCCCGAGATTCGGAGTAGCTGGCGAAGCCAGGTGCTTTGTATCTTCTTCTTTCTTTTCTTCCTGTCCTTGCCCTCACATGGGCCCCAAATATCCGGCTAAACGCCTTTAGCCAGTCGGAAAGTACATGATTCCACTAGGGGCGCGCGAGCGTACCCAGTGGGTGTAGCCCCCGAGATTCAGAGTGCTTGGTGAAAGCAAGGACTTTGAATCTTCCTTCTTCTTGAACTCCGACTTGGTGTTGTCGTACAAAACAAACACATATATATGCCCATTCGTTAATAGGTTAGTCGGTTAAGGTAGTGCTTATTAGCTCCAGGATAGCATTAGTTTTTTGAAAACTAGCTTGCGCTTCTCTAGACACTTAGTCACTTTCTCGTGCGCTTTGTTGTTTACGTTGCGTCCTTGCCGGGCGGCCGGGTTGCGGTCTGCAGCCAGAATCGAAGGGAGCTGACAATACATTGCGCACGGTACCAGCGGCTCAGTATCTGGATAGTCTCAAACTAGGCACAAGGCCGGAACGCCCGATCCGTCGCGTCTCCTCCCTATTTTTCATGTGGGATGCCTCGGGCTTTTGCTCTTGCTAGCCGGACAGTCGGGTTGCGGTTTGTAGCTGAGACGAAGAGTGGGCCTCTAACATCATCGCACACTACTCAGTAAGTTTGTAGATTTAGCAGATCGGGCTAGCCAGCGAGCCCCCGGGTAGGGGTTGTTGGACCCAGAAAAACTGAACCGGAAACAGATACACACAAATTTCTAGCAAGGAGCCCCCGAGTATCTCTCGGGGGTCCGCATTTTCATTCATTGAGTTCGCAGGATACATACACTGTCAGACGACTAGGTATAAAACGGGTGGAGCAGGGCCGCGTTCCAAGGGCGTTTTGTCTCCTCGTCTGATTTGTCCATCTTGTTCTTGCGCGGCTGCTGCGTGTCGATGAGGTAGTAGGAGTTGTTGTGCAGTGCCCGGCTGATGATGAAGGGGCCCTCCCAAGGTGGAGATAGCTTGTGCATGCCCTTTGTGTCTTGCACCAGCCGGAGAACCAGATCGCCCTCACAGAATGCCACGGGGCGGATCCGGCTCGAATGGTAGTGGCACAGGCGCTGCTGGTACAACGCGGATCTAGACAACACCAGCTTGCGAGCTTCCTCGAGGAGGTCCACACCATCCTCCCGCACCTCCTAGTTAGCCTTTTCGTCATAGAGGAGCTTGCGTGATGAGTCGAACTCGATGTCCGCAGAGAGGAGAACTTCCGAGCCATAGACGAGGAAGAATGGGGTGGAGACGGTTGACCTATTTGGCGTGGTGTGGAGGCTCCACAGCACAGCCGGAAGTTCCTCAATCCAGCATCCGGGCGATTGCTCCAAGGGCTCAATGAGGCGTGGCTTGATGCCGGCTAGCACTTGGCCATTTGCCCTTTTGACTTGCCCATTGGACTGTAGGTGCGCGATGGAAGCAAGGTCTAGCCGGATGCCCTGTTGCTGTAGAACCGGGCGAAGGCCCCCTTGGCGAAGTTCGTGCCATTGTCAGTGATGATGCTATTGGGGTAGCCGAACCGGTTGATAATGTCTATGAAGAAGGTGACGACTGTTGCCCCATCCAGCTTCTAGATATGCTTGGCCTCTATCCACTTCGTGAACTTGTCTACCGCCACCAGCAGGTGGGTCATGCCCGCGTGTGCCCGCTTGAAGGGACCAACCATGTCGAGGCCCCAGACGACAAACGGGCAGGTGATCGGCATGGTCTTGAGTACCGTAGCCGGCATGTGCCTGAGCTGCCCGAAGCATTGACAACCGTTGCACGCGCGGACCAGCTGCTTGGCATCCTCGAGGGCGGTGGGCCAATAGAAGCTGTGGCGGAACGCCTTGGCAACTATTGCCCTAGATGAAGCGTGATGTCCGCACTTGCCCTAGTGGATGTCCTTGAGTAGCCGGTAGCCCATGTCCACATCGACACATCATTGTAAAATGCTGGATACGCTGCACTTGTACAACTCCTTGTTGATGATGGTGTACATGTGCGCGCGTCGCCGGATTTGTCTGGCCTCCACCTCGTCATCTAGAAGCTCTCCATTGGCGATGTAGTTCATGAAGGGTTGTGCCCAGGACAGTATCTTTCGGATGGTGAGGATGCTCTCGTTCTCCGGCTGAGGGGTGCTAGGGGGTCATCCGGATGAAGTACCCGGAACGGCAGCCACCGCGCCACTCGATGAGTCAGCAGCCCCAGGGTCTTTCGAGCCGGAAGGTGCGGACATGTCAGAGTCGGTGCGAGCCTTTTTCTTAGCAGGTTCTCCGTCTGCCGGGCCGTCATCCGGCGTGCTTCCTGCCCAGATAATGGAATCCGACTCTCGAGACGGGTTGATGGAGGGCTTGCGCAGATGCTCCAAGGAGACCCCTGGTGGGATCGCCTGCCTAGTGGATCCGATTCGGGCGAGCGAATCGGCTGACTCGTTGTTGATGCGAGGGACGTGATGAAACTCACATCCGTCAAAGAAGGCGCTTAGCTTCTGCACATGGAACCAGTAGAGGGCCATGTTTGCGTCACGGGCGTCCCATTGCCCGGATACCTGCTGCACCACTAGATCCGAGTCACCGAAGCAAAGGATCCGGTTGGCGCTGATCTCCCTGGCTAGCCAGAGGCCATGCACCAGCACCTCGTACTAGGCGACGTTGTTGGAGGCCTTGAAGTGGATCTGGAGAACATACTCTAGCTGGTCTCCCTTGGTCGAGGTGAGGACGATGCCGGCTCCCAAGCCTCCGAGCATCTTCGAGCCATCGAAGTGCATCTTCCAGTGGTCCGAATCAGGAACCGGTGGGAGGTATTGGGTTTCGGCCTAGTCAACGAGGAAGTCCGCCAGAGCCTGCGACTTGATCATGAGCCTCGGCTCGTACTGGATGGAGTAGGGCAAGCTCGGCCGGTGGCGTCCATGTTGCTGATGATTTCCAAAAGGGGTGCGGTGCACACGACCTTAATCGGATGCTCCTGGAAGTAGTGCTTGAGCTTCTTGCATGCCAGGTACACACCGTAGCACATCTTCTAGTAGTGGGGATAGTTCTGCTTTGAGAGGGAGAGAACCTTGCTGGGGTAGTAGACGGGTGGCTGAACCGGTTGAGCCTTGCCTTCCTCGGGGCGCTCCACCACCAGGACGACGCTAACGACCTGGCTGATGGCTGCTATATAGAGCAACATCGGCTCCTTGCTAGCCGGCGTGGCTAGAACCGGCGCTGTAGATATCATGCGCTTGAGGTCATGAAAGGCGGCGTCGGCCTGCGAGGTCTAGGACAACTTATCTGTCTTCTTCATCAGTTGGTACAACGGAAGTGCCTTCTCGCCCAACCGGCTGACGAAATGGCAGGGGGAGGCCAGGCATCTGGTGAACTTCTGGGCTCCAAGCAAGCTCTTGGGCGGCTACATTCTCTTGATAGCCGCAATATTCTCCGGGTTTGCTCGATCCCTCATTGTGAAACAAGGAAACCGAGTAGCTGGCTAGATGGAACACCGAAGATGCACTTCTCCGGGTTCAGTTTCATCTAGTCCGGTGGAGGTTGTCGAACGTTTCTCCCAAGTCCTCGAGGAGGGTGTGCTTCTCCTTCGTCTTGATGACGACATCATCCACGTAGGCATGCACGTTTCAGCCGATCTGCGAGTGTAAGTATTTCTGCATACATCACTGATACGTAGCGCCTGCATTCTTTAAACCAAAAGGCATGGTTACATAGCAGAAAGCCCAGTACGGGGTGATAAATGATGTCTTTATCTGGTTAGCCAGGTTTAGCCGGATCTGATTGTAGCTGGAATAATAATCCAAGAAGGATAACAAATCGCAGCCGGCCGTGGAATCGATAACCTGATCGATACGGGGCAAAGCGAAAGGGTCTTTTGGGCATGCCTTATTCAGGTTGGTGTAGTCAATACACATACGCCAAGTCTTGTTTTTCTTCAACACCAGGACTGGGTTGGCCAGCCAGTCCGGGTGGTACACTTCCATGATGAACCCGGCTGCAAGGAGTCGGGTGATCTCGTCACCAATGATCTTCCTCTTCTCTTCTGTGAACCGACACAAGGGCTGCTTGACCGGCTTGGCATCCAGCCGCACATGAAGCGAGTGCTCGGCGAACTCCCTCGGCACACATGGCATGTCCTTGGGTGACCATATGAACATGTCCCGATTCTCACGGGGGAAGTCGACAAGTGCGCCTTCCTATTTGCTGTCCAAGTTGGCACCAATGGTGACGAACTTGGTCGGGTCGGAGGGGTCGAGCAGGATCCTCTTCATGTCCTTGGCCGGCTGGAAAGCTGCATCCCTAGCCGGCTTCCTGTTAGCTGGCATCTCTTCCTGGGTGCTGACTCGTGATTGATAACGAGCTCGTTGGGGAACCCCAAGAGGAAGGTATGATGAGCACAACAGTAAGTTTCCCTCAGTTATGAAACCAAGGTTATCGAACCAGTAGGATCAAGGAAACATCCCCAAGGTGTTGTTCCCAACTTGGAATCCTGCACAACACAACCATAGAACTTTGCCCCCAACTTACAGTGAGGTTGTTGATTTCACCGGTTTTGCTGAAAACAAAGGATTAAACGTATTGTGTGGAAGAAAGTAAAAGCTTGCAGAAATTAAACAGAAAGTAGTAAACAGTTATAGATTGATGGTAAAAGAAAGGACCAGGGTCCATAGTTCACTAGTGGTGGTTCTCCTTAAGATAGATGACATGTTGGGTGAACAAATTATAGCGGGGCTATTGACAAACATCGAGAAAGCATACATGCATATACTAATCATCTTGACTCCTATGAGATTTGATTGGGCATTACAACATTATACATAGACCATAATCCAACTGCATCTATGACTAATAATCCACCTTCAGGTTATCAATCCGAACCCCCTCCAGTATTAAGTTGCAAGAAACAGATAATTGCATACGCATTGTATGTAAAGTAAATGATACGATTGTTCTATGAGCAAAGGATTGTTGTTTTCTCCCAAGTAGCAACATCACATCTAGTACCTTAGAGATTTCTGTCACTTCCCCAGATTACTAGAGGCATGAACCCACTATCGAGCATAAATACTCCCTCTTGGAGTTGCTACCATCTACTCGGCCAAGATATCTACTAACAACGGAGAGCATGCAAGATCACAAATAACAAAGACATGATAGAAACAATAATCAATCTGAAATAGCATCTCAATATCCATCGGATTCCCGCAAACACAACATGTAGAATTACAAATAGATGATATTGATCATGAACAGAGCTCACAAGATCTAAACATGATAGCACAAAGGAGAAGAACCAACCATCTAGGTACTACATGGACCCGTAGTCCAAGGATGAACTACTGACGCATCACACCGGAGGCTTGCATGGTGATGAAGAAGGCCTCTAGGGTGAATTCCCCTCTCCGGCATGGTGCCGGGAAGAGCTTCAGATCCCTCCCGGTCTAGGGATGGAGATGATGGCAGCTATAGACTCTTTCGTGGAGTTTTGATCGGGTCCTTAGGGTTTCTGTATCGGAGGCATCTTATAGTCGGAAGGGAGGCCGAGGGGGTTCCCTAGGTGGCCACACCACCCCCTGGCGTGGGCCAGGCCTGGCCGCACGGCCAGGTGGTGTGGAGGCCCTCTGGACCCTCTCCGTCTTGTATTCTGGCTCCGTGTCCCCCTAGGTAAAATATTGACTTTGGCTTTTGTCCTGTCCAATTCGGAGAATATTCATTTTCTGACTTTCCTGGAACCAAAAACAGCAGAAAACAGGCAACTGGCACTGTGGCATCTTGTTAATAGGTTAGTCCAAGAAAGTGTATAAAAAGTACTCCAAAGTGTGGACAAAACATAAGAAAGTAGATATAAACCAAGCAAGGAACGTAAAAAATTATAGATACATTAGCAACGTATCAACATCCCCAAGCTTAACTCCTGCTCGTCCTCGAGTAGGTAAGTGATAAAGAGAAATAATAATTTTTGAGGTGACATGCACCATCATAAACTTGATCAAAGTGTTTGTAAAACATTGATAGTTGGGATCATAGTACTTCAACATAGCATGAACGATATAGTTCTAACAATAAGACAAAGCAACTATGTTGTAACATGAAAAGGCACAAACAAAAGATTCATGAATAACAATGCTTCGCAAGATGTTTGTTTGTTTCACATAAAGAAAACATAGCATAGTGGCATTCAGCTTGTCCCTCATAGAGTAGCAAATCATAATTGGATAGGACACCTTCAAAGTTCATAAGGGTGACTAGATACGAATAGTTTAAGAACAAGCAATATCAAAGTTATGCATCAATCAACAAGTCTTGGGACAATGCACATTAAACTAAGAATGGCCACTATGCTCTCTCAACAGGTGCATAAAGATAGAAGGTGGAGACTCAACACAAAAGTAAAAGAAAGGCCTTCATAGAAGGAAGCAGGGATTCAAGTCTCATAAGAGCTTCCAAAAATTATGGTACTTATTAGCTTTCAGCTCTCATTGCCCCTATCATAAGCATATTTAGGTGATTAAGGTTAAAGTGAACAAACCATGGAGTATATGCTTGACAAAGTATAAGTTGGAAATCTCATGTCCCTTGAATACGAGGGCCGCTCCTCATGCTACTCAAGTTTAGTCACCGGTAAGTTCTTGTCATAGTAAGTACATGTGTATCATAGAGAACCGCTAACGGGGTACCCATTGCCCGATGATACGGAAGAATCCCCATATCAAAATGACAAGGCAAGTATACAACGAGCATCTTAGCAATCTTCTTATTTACCATGGGAAAATGGTGCTTTTTTCTCTCTTTCCTCTTTTCTCATTTTTTTTATTTTTCTCTTTTTCTCAATTTCTATCTCTTTTTTATAAGAAGAATGCTTCATAGACAGCTCATTATGGTTATGCTGCAGGTTTCCACCATGATTAGGCATGGATTAGACCGGCGGCCCAAGCGTTTCTCTAACACACATACATAACTCCATGGACTTACAAGCTCCCCTTTCATTTCACACCAACGACATCCATAGACAAAAGAGCATGATATCAACTAGGTACAATGTACATGTGCAATGTTGAAAGCGTTCCCCATGATAGCATGGTTCTGCTAATCCCCAACATATAAGTGCAAGCATATACGACATAGATGACACAATGGTTCAAGTTTATTAAGTGCAAGAAAAGTAAAGTGTGTCATCAAGTTCGTGAGAGCTTTAATCACTAATTTTCACATAACAAGTTTAATTCGGAAGGTACATAAAAACATAAATATAATTGGAATAGCAAATGCTAATACGTAGGTATGGTGGACTCTTTGGAATAACTTGGTTTTATTTGGAGTTGGATGCATGAGTGGAACTCATACTTGGTTGTGGAGGCTAGCAAAAGACTGGGAGCGACCAACTAAGAGAGCAATAATGGCCATAATCATGCAAAGCAATAAAACATCATTGATTAAAGCATAAAGTGATATTACAAGTCGAAAACTAAAGGATCATCAAGGCTATGGTTACTTGGGATAGTCATAACATGGTGTGATCATGCGCCAAGTCAACCCAAATAAAGCATCAAAGGAGAATACCACAATACTATGGTTTAATATGCTAAAATGATGCATGATTCTTTCAAGGCACATTAAGCAATCTCAATTGTTTATAACAAGTCATGCTACAGCAATAATCACTAAGCATAAAGCCAAAACAATATCAAGCATGGCATGACAAAGCATAGGCCACAGTCAAAAACAAGCTCCTATTACCACTTAAGCATGAACTTTTCTACTCTTTTCCAATCCAAACCAAAATTATTTGAAAACTAATGTACGAAAGAGGGGGTACAACCAATTAATTCAAGCAAACTAAGAAAACCAAGAAAAAAACCAAAAAAATAAAAACGAAGACGCTCCAAGAACAACACAACTGTGTATGAAATAATAAAAATTAAGTGTTTGGAAGAAACCTGAGATTTTTATTAATGAAGAAGGGGATGCCTTGGGCATCCCCAAGCTTGGACGCTTGTACTTCTTGGATATTTCTTAGAGTGACAAGCGTGGCATCCCCAAGCATGAGATTTAGTCCATTCTTCATCTCATTACATCATTCTCTCCATACACCTGAAATTTTTCCTTCATACAAAACTTCACACAATCTTTATTAGCAACATTAGTGCACTCAAGATAATAAGTCTTTAGGTTTCAGTTTCAACACCAATAAAACTTCCATTAAAACACAAGCTACTGTATCACTTCCCTCAAAAAGCTCAATTCCCCAAAATACTTAAAAAGGAATCATCAAGAAGCAAATGCAAATAATGACAGAAATCTGTCAAAACAGACCAGCAGGTAAAAACCAATTTTTTTGAAGACCTTCTATTGCTCAAATCGAAAAGTGTTGAACTAACAAAAGTTAGATAACAACCTGGGGCAGAAGCACAAATATTGACGCTTCAAAACAACGTACGGAGATTTTATACGAATTTTTACAGTGAAGAACAAAATTCTGTTTCGGGACAGCAACTTTCCCAAGAATTACTTCTCTCGCATTACAGGTTACTCTTGGCACAAAAAGCAAATAAAAAGGACAAGGAGCGGTTATTACAGAGGTAATAACTTCCAAGACTCATCTAAAACTTTTGGGTTATCTCCCAATAAGTACTTTTCTTTAACGCCTTTAAGTTAGGCATATGAAGCAAGAAAAGGGATCAATTGTTCTCCAATGAAGAAGCATTAAGAGCAAATTTTGTTTTCATAGGAGAGGCAAAAGGAATCTTCTCTCTCTTCTTAGGTAAGTGTTCTATACCTTTCTTGAGTGGGAGTTGATATTTAATGGTACCTTCTTTCGTATCAATAATGGCACCAACAGTTCTAAGAAAAGGTCTTCCCAAAGTAATAGGACAAGAAGCATTGCATTCAACATCCAAAACATAGAAATCAACGGGGACATAGGCATTGTTAACCATAATAAGAACATCATTAATACTCCCCATGAGTTTCTTTTTAGCATTATCATCAAGTGGAACATTTAAATAACAATCTTCAAGTGGTGGCAAATCAAGCATATCATAAATCCTTCTAGGCATAATAGAAACACTACTATCAAGATCACATAAAGTTTTGAAATCAAAATCATTTACTTTCATATTAATGATGGGTTCCCAACCATCTTCTAGTTTCATAGGAATAGAAGCTTTATGTTTCATTTTTTCTTCTTTAATTTTTATGGGAGCATCAGTAATGTGTTTTGTAAAGGCCATATTCATAGCACTAGCATTAGGACTTTTAGAAAGATTTTGTAGGAACTTAATTACTTCAGAGATGTTGCAACCATCAAGATCAAAATCATATTTATCATCTAAAGTAGTAGAGCTATTATTTCCCATGTTTTGAAGAGTTTCAGCATTTTTATTAGAAAAGGTTCCATTGGGCTTACTAGCTTCAATTTTAGTGGTAGTGATAGTAGAAACACTAATATTTCTAGCAATTTCATCTTCTCTTTCCCACTTAGCATACAATTCAGCTAACAGTCTAACATTTTCATCAATTCTAACTTGTATGGCATTAGTAGCAGCAAAGGGATTTGCAATAGTTTCAGGTTTAGCAGCCATTTTATTAATCAAAGAGGATTGTGCTTCAGACAAAGATGATATATTTATTTTAGCATTAGAAAGTTTTAATTGCAAATGAGGAATTTCCCTATTTAAACTCTCAAGTTGATGGCTAATATTTTTCAAAATAGTAGATTGTTCCTTCATGGTTTTAGTAAATAATTTATTATGTTCATATTGCATTTGCAAGAAGTTTTTATTGGCTCTTTCAACTTCTAAAATTATTTCTTCACTAGGCATTCCAGATTTACCATGATAACCATAAGTATTATTAGGAGGATAAGGCCTATAATTGTTATTACCAAAATTATTCCTCTAGGCATTGTTGCTAAAATTATTATTTCTAATAAAGTTCACATCAACTTGCTCTTCTTGAGAAACTAAAGAGGCTAAGGGAACATGATTTGGATCAATATGAGCCTTTCCATTAACAAGCATAGACATAACAACATCAATTTTATTACTCAAGGAGGAAGTTTTTTCAACATAATGTACCTTCTTACCTTGTGGAGCTCTCTCAGTGTGCCATTCAGAATAGTTAACCATCATATTATCAAGGAGCTTTGTTGCAGCACCAAAAGTAATGGTCATAAAGGTACCTCCAGCAGCAGAATCCAGCAGATTTCTTGAAGAATAATTCAATCCTACATAAAAGGTTTGGATAATCATCCAAGCAGTTACTCCATGAGAGGGACAATTCTTTACCAAAGATTCAATTCTTTCCCAAGCTTGAGCAACATGTTCATTATCAGATTTTTTAAATTTCATTATTTCACTTCTCATAGATATAATCTTAGCAGGAGGATAGCATTTTCCAATGAAAGCATCTTTGCATTTAGTCCAAGAATCAATACTATTTTTAGTTAGAGATAGCAACCATTCTTTAGATTTTCCTCTCAAAGAGAAAGGAAACAATTTAAGCTTAATAATATCTCCATCTATATCCCTGTGTTTTTGCATCTCACAAAGTTCAAAAAAGTTATTAAGGTGAGCATTAGCATCTTCAGTACCAACACCAGAAAATTGTTCCCTCATAACAAGATTAAGTAAAGTAGGTTTAATTTCAAAGAAAGTAGCTTCAGGAACAGGTGGAGCAATAGGTGTGCACATGAAATCATTGTTGTTGGTGCTGGTGAAGTCACACTAATTAGTATTTTAGGAGTATTCATTTTTTTCTATTTTTAATAAAGGAAGCAAAACAGTATAACTAATTTTTGTGTGTTTTTGATAAAAGAAACAAGCAAACAAAGCAAAAATAAACTAATCAAAATAAAAAAACAAAGTAAAGAGATTGGTTATGAAGGAGTCCCCTTGTGAAGCTGTCCTTGACTCGCCGACAATGGCGCCAGAAAAAAGGCTTGATGGCTGAAAATATATCGAGCTCATTGGGAACCCCAAGAGGAAGGTATGATGAGCACAGCAGCAAGTTTTCCCTCAATTATGAAACCAAGGTTATCAAACCAGTAGGAGCAAGGAAACATGGAATCCTGCACAACACAACCACAGAACTTTGCCCCAACTTATAGTGAGGTTGTCAATCTCACCGGTTTTGCTGAAAACAAAGGATTAAGTGTATTGTGTGGAAGATAGTAATTGCTTGTAGAAACTAAACAGTAAACAGTAAATAGTAGATGGTAGATTGATGGTAAAATAATGGACCAGGGTCAATAGTTCACTAGAGGTGATTCGCCTTAAGATAGATAACATGATGGGTGAACAAAATTACAGCGGGGCAGTTGATAGACATCGAGAAAGCATACATGCATATACTAATCATCTTGACTCCTATGATATCTGATTGGGCATTACAACATTATACATAGACCGTAATCCAACTGCATCTATGACTAATAATCCGCCTTCAGGTTATCATCCGAACCCCCTCCAGTATTAAGTTGCAAGCAACAGATGATTGCATTAAGCAAAGTGTGTAAAGTAAACAATACAATTTCCCCATAGACAAAGGATTGATGTTTTCTCCCTAGTAGCAACAACACATCTAGTACCTTAGAGATTCCTATCACTTCCCCAGATTACTAGAGGCATGAACCCACTATCGAGCATTAATACTCCCTCTTGGAGTTGCTAGCATATACTTGGCCAAGATATCTACTAACAACGGAAAGCATGCAAGATCACAAATAACATAGACATGATAGAATCAATAATCAATCTGAAATAGCATCTCAATATCTATCGGATCCCCGCAAACACAACATGTAAGATTACAAATAGATGATCTTGATCATGAACAGAGCTCACAAGATCTAAACATGATAGCACAAAGGAGGAGAACCAACCATCTAGCTACTACATGGACCCGTAGTCCAGTGATGAACTACTCACGCATCACACCAAAGGCATGCATGGTGATGAAGAAGGCCTCCAGGGTGATCTCACCCCTCCGGCAGGGTGCCAGGAAGAGCTTCAGATCCCTCCCGATCTATAGATGGATATAACGGCGGCTACAGACTCTTTCGTGGAATTTTTGATCGGGTTCTTGGGGTTTTCGTCTCGGGAGGCTTTTATAGGCGGAAGGGCTAGGTCGGTGGAGCACCAGGGGGCCCACACCAGGTGGCAGCGCGCCTAGGGCTGGCCGCGCCACCCTAGGGTGTGGCCGCCCTAGTGTTCCTCTTCGTCTCCCCTCCGGACTCCGTGTTGCTTCGAGTAAAATAATTACTTGGGCTTTTGTCCGGTCCAATTCCGAGAATATTTCCTTACTAGCTTGTCTAAAACCAAAAACATAAGAAAACCGGCAACTGGCACTATGGCATCTTGTTAATAGGTTGTAAAAATACTCCAAAGTGTGGACAAAACATAAGAAAGTAGATATAAAACAAGCATGGAACATCAAAAATTATAGATACGTTTACGACATATCAGGCCTCTGTTGCCAGAGTTGTGGCGCCGGCCACGAGATCTAGCCGGAGGGGAGGACGCCTACTAGGTCTCGCGGGGTGCGCCCCTGCTGTTGCCGGGCGGCTTGCTTCCCCTGGAGTAGCTGGGGTCCTCATGCATCTTCCGGATGGCATCAGCCTGCTCATCCGCGATCCAGAGGAGCTCCTGCACCCGGGCCTGCTGCCGGTCTCGTTCCTCGCCCTCCATGTTGGGAAATTCGTCAGCCGCGGCTCACGCCGCGCGTAGGTTCTTGATGGACGTGCTATAAGCAGGTCGGACTTGAACAGGTGGCAGATCCGGCACACCATCCCTATCCATCCTGCCGCCTAGCTTGCCACCATGGTGTCGTACTTGCCCGCGCCGGTTCGGCTCGGTGGTGGCTGAAGTGTGGCCATGGGGGCGATTGTACTCACGCTATTGATGTTGATCTCCTTCTTGGACGCAGCCAGCTCGATGGCCTCTTGTAGAAGGAGTTACCTCTCTATGGCGAAGTTAGCCTCCGCCTCCTCCGGGTTGTCCCCGAGGTTGACCGGTGTGAGGAGCCGGTCAATGTCCTCTTCCACCGGGTTCTTCGACCGCGGCGGGGCGGAAGTTCCGACTTCGTCCGCGCCCTGGTCCCGAGGACGGCGGGGCTGGGAGCTGGAGCCGGCCATCATGACCTCAACACCGCGCGAGGCAACGGAGATGCCGCTGCTGGGTAGCAGCGATTTTGAGACGGAGACGATCTCCCTAGGGAAACGCTCCGGCACGGTGGCGACGTAGACGGGAAGGTCGCCGAAGAGCAGAATGCAGCCGTTTGCCGGAAAATTGGATCCGGTGAAACACGATGCGTTGTCGATGACGCAGTAGAACTTGCCAAGCGTAAGCACTAGGCCGAAGGCCACACGCTCACCGGCTGAAGTGTGGGGTCCCGTGCGGAACGTGACTCCGGTCGAAGCCATGTAGCCCCACGATGGGTGCCAACTATCATTGTATTGGGAACGGCAGTACCTAAAAAGGTTAGATAGAGGTGTGGGGACTAGCAGGGAAGCTCTCGACGGCGTCCGCATGCATGATTGGATACGAGCAAGTGTAGCGAGACACAAGAAGTACCCAGGTTCGGAGCCCTCGTGGTGAGGTAAAGCACGAGCAAGTGTAGCGAGACACAAGAAGTACCCAGCTACAATCTCTCCTTGAGCTGTATCTTCTAGCTACCTCCTTAGATGCACTGAGACCAACCCTTGCTACGAGAGCCTTACCCCTCCTTATATAGGTAGAGGGGCAACGGTCTCACTGGCCAGTCCGGCTGGCAGGCCCCACAGGCGGTTCCTAGTCGGCTGGTCATCTACAATATCCAGTACGGTTACATCCCATCGAGGTACATGCGGTAGAGTCGTCGTGGGTACAGTGTACGCCGTGCGAGCCTGTCGTCAGCATCTGGCCATTGTGCCCGCGTCACTCAGCAAAGTCTTCAGTATGGCCGTGTAGTTGTGGGTCTTATCGTCGTACCAGGGAGTACTGCACACTGTGCAACATGTCGCCCTGTCCTCTTGATTGCGTCTAGCTACGCCAGAGTAGCTGGTCCTGGACCTTGTCGCCTCTTCCTGGTTCTGGCTACCGTGTAGTAGCCGGTATATGATTTGCTCGTGTCTGGCTGCGCTCAGCCAGCCGGACACGAACTGACTGCCATAGTTCTTGTCTGGTTGGGGTATCCGGAGGTCATCCCCCCGACACTACCCATCTGAGGTTGCCTTGTGCGATGTGCACATCAGTGGCATAGTCAATCAGCCAATCTTGCAGCTTGGTGATGCCGTCATATGTCTTTGTTCCTCTAGCCAGCTGTAACTTCGGCATAGGTGGCTCTCTCATAATCCGAGGTCCAAAACATGCAGGACCCGGAGGACCTTGTCCTTCCAACATTTTCGACATGTAAATTCTATCTAGCTTCAACCTTGCATCGTCTGGCTGCAAGTTCCTATTTCCCAGTCAAGAACCCATTGTATTCCCCATCATCTGATGATCCGAACTAGGAAACCCGGTATTGGCCATAGCCGAATAACCATCACTGTATATGTTCTATGCCGGGTAAGCATATTGTTGCTGCATAGCTGACCCTACACTCTGATGTTGTCGAGGTATGTTTTGTTGTGGCTGATATTGACCTCCTCCAGCTGAAATTATGACCCGGATGATTCGGGTGATGCTGGCCAACATTGTTGCGCCCAGCATTTCCCTAACTCGCATTTCCTTGCCCGGGGTTCTCTTGACCTCCATTACCTCGGCTAAGACTTCCTCGACCAGCATTGCCATATTCTGCTTTGGCTTTCCTGGCGATCTTCGGGTCATAAGGCACCATCTGTTTGTTCCTTCTACCAGAGGTTGCACCCTCATCTCTTCTCGAACCTGCACCGAGTGATGATGCTATCCTGGTGTATTTGTAGGAGCTCCCCCAATTGAATGAACGACGTGGGAGCCACCTGCTCTCGCTGGGTTTTTCCTAAGAAATTCCATGTTCTGCTAGTTCGCAATGCGCACCAGCTCAATGAACTCTTTACTGCTTCCTCTGACAGGCTTCACTAGATAAAGCAGGTATCTCGGCAGCTGCTGCATCTACGGCTCTAAGGTTCTTTGCCAGAGTACTATACCTCGGCAAGTCCATAGATTGTGGATTATCCGAATTCACTGACTTGGGCACATATTCTTTATCTATTTCACTGATCGTAATCATAGTTCGAAGCACTTGAAATGGGTGAAATTGGAAGTGAAAGTGGATTAAATCAAGAGATGGGTTTATCTAGACCCATTGACACTTTGTGGGGTTCTCATTTTAAACCATTGTACACATTTTTTGATATGTAACCCACAATCCTCAAAGTGTCCGTAAGAATCGGAAAAGCTCCTTCACAAAAGAGTGAGTGGACAAGAATACATGGAGTTTCCATGACCTTTGAATCATTTGACTTTGTTTTCAGTCTTCACTTGATGCTTGTTATTCCTGGCTACACAAATGACTTTTTGCAATCTTTGCAAAAGAGGAACCACAATATTGCTAATGCAATGGCGCTTGTTAGATTGGAAATGATCAAATGCAACGTATGAGGTCTCATGGATGGGAGGGATTTCTTCCAAAGGTGACATTGTTTTGCAATAAACATGGCATTGAAGTTCCTTCACCAGAGGATAATTATGTGGCTCATGGAAGATCACATCGGTATTATGAAATATAAACAATGATGATTGTTATAGAAGAAAAGTGTATCTTGGTGTTGTTGATCAAAAAAATTGAGGTGTGCCCACCCTCGAATTTTTTTGTTGCGTCCATCACTAGCAGGCTATGTCATGGGTTGAGAGTCGTCCACGAACGAGGGGATCTGTCACTCGCCCATGGACACCAAAGACTGGCTAAAGTCGTAATCATAGTTCTACATTATTCATGCATGATAGAAATTTGTATAAAGCAAGCACAAATTCAAAGATCTAACTACGAAGCGAGGATTCGAAGACCGACAGCAAGCACAAAATGAAAGATGGATCTAGAAGAAGAACATAGCACAAGATATGATACTACCATACTACAAGAATCCCCATCGATTTTCACTACCATACTACAAGCACACACATGTATCTATCACTAATAAGCACATATACCATTAGCAACTTAGGCAGATCTACCACTGTTACCTCCCAGATCTAACCAACCAAGATGATGACGTGAGGTTACATACAACCATCGGTGGAGGTGGAGCATGACAAGGATGGATCCACGAAGAGAGAGTATTAGGCTAGTCGTTGTCTCAGACTCTGCCGCCGCTTACCGGTGATTTGAATTCGATGGAGGGAAATAGATGTTTGGGATTTGGGAGGTGAGGGAGAGGGTACGTATAGACGATGGTATCGACGGGAGGTGACTGAATTCCTCCCACCAGCTTTTTTGTTGTAAAAAGCGAGCGCAGGCCATCTCCATGGTCGCATCTGCGCGTGCAACCTAGACCGCCTGTTGCATCTGGGGAGCACGAGACAAGGGTGACTCACTGGAAACTGTCGAGCCTGCAGTTTTTAGTGGGGCTGGCCCGAGACTACTTTGACACGTGCGCTAGACACGACGCGGAGATTGTCCATGTATCCAATCGGCTCGTTTTTTTCCCTCCACGGGACCAGGCTGCCCTCCCTGCGGGCTTCTAAACATGCCCTATGCCTATTGTCTAAACTTTTGCATATATATATTTTTGTTATAAACGAATGCACTACGGAGTAGTACATGGAATTGTCGTGGTTCGTTCTCGCCCGTTAGGAGAGTGTAATGAGACCACTCCACTCTTCGTGCCTCTCCTGTCAAAAAAAAAAAAAGACGTTGGGGGTCCGCGTGACTGATTAACTACCCGACGCCCGACGGCCCCGCGCTGCAGCGATCCGTCCCCCTGGTTTTATTGAGGTGTACCGCGGCGCATTGTTGTCCGAATCATGAGCCACACACACACACGCACACAGAGCTGCTTCACCTTCACCGGTCGCCACCAGGCACCAGCACCTCACCTGCGTCGAAGCCTCGGCCCCGCATCGCTACCGCGCTCTCTTTTCTTCTTCTTCTATTCGCGTCCCGCGGGGATGTATGGAACACGTGTGGCCGGCGCGGGAATCCACATCGCGCTCGCTGCTCGCTGCTCGCTGCTTCCCTCCCCACGCACTCGCGCTCGCAGGACCGCGCGCGCTCGGCCCTGCTAGCACTAGCACCGGAGCCGATCGCCTATATATAACCTGCCCCCACCACGATGAAAGGTAGTAGTAGCAGCAGCAGAAAAGAAAATACGTCGTAGTGGTTGTTGGTCCAAGATCCAGAGTGAGAAACATATCCCCGTCTCTGGCCGCGAGCGCCAGCTGCTTTGACCCGTTTTGTTTCCTGCGATCAGACCTTCCTTAAATTTGCGCCGTCGAGGTGGGGCGGGTCCATGGCGTCCATGGAGCTGCTGGGAAGATCCTTCTTGCAGGGCTCTGCCGGGCCCGCCGCCGCGGCGCCGCGCGGCGCTCGGGACCGTCGAAGCGGCGGGCTCTGCTTCGCGAGCCTGGCGGGCGGGAGGTCGACGGCGAGGAGGACTCTGGGATCGAAGGCGCCGGTGGGGGCCCTGGCCGAGCGGGTGGTGCTCTCTCCGGCGCCGGCGGAGCGGGTGGCGCGGCCAGAGGCGCACCCGCAGAGCGTGGCGGCCAGGGCCGTGGTGACCGTGCGCCGGAAGCGGAAGGAGGACGCCAAGGGCCGCGTGGCCGAGCAGATGGACGCCTACGCCGACAGGGTCGGCCGGAGCGTCCTCCTCGAGCTCGTCAGCACGGAGACCGACCCCAGTAAGCAACCATCCGCCGCGAACCTTCCTGCTTTGAATTCTACCGCCGCATCATCTTTGGACTTCGGTTGTGCTTTCTCTTCTTTTTGCTCCTCGCTAGCTTTCCATTTGCCGGTTGAACGGGAATATTCCAGCTGGTGCGCCTTGACCTGTGCGTGCGTCTCTTCTCGTGCCATCATCATATCGCGTCCACATCCACATGGAACTCGAGCAACACACCTACTACGCTGTTTCTCGATTTGATTTTTTCTCCTCTCTCACATGTGTGTGTGTGTGTGTACCGACATGCTGTCTGAAGCATCGAAATCAAAAAAAGACGAATCATTGGACGCGTGCACTGAGTGAGTCATCTGCGTTTGTTGCCAGGAAAGGGAGGGCCCAAGAAGAGCAAGAAGTCCAAGCTGGTCGGGTGGTTCGAGAAACGGGACGTCAAGGCGGAGCTGGTGGTGTACACGGCGGAGTTCACCGTCGACGCGGCCTTCGGCGAGCCGGGGGCCGTCACGGTGCTCAACCGCCACCAGCGCGAGTTCTTCATCGAGAGCATCGTGGTGGAGGGCTTCCCGTCCGGCCCGGCCCACTTCGCCTGCCGCTCCTGGGTCCAGCCCACTCGCGTCAGCGGGAGCAACAACCCGCGCGTCTTCTTCTCCAACAAGCCCTACCTGCCGTCCAAGACGCCGCCGGGACTTAGGGAGCTCCGGCGCCGGGAGCTCAAGGAGCTGCGCGGCAGCGGCACCGGCGAGAGGAAGACCACCGACCGGGCGTACGACTACGACCTTTACAACGACCTGGGCAACCCGGACAAGGGCCCCGGGTTCGAGCGCCCTTTCCTGGGCGGCGAGAAGATGCCGTACCCGCGGCGGATGCGGACGGCACGACCCAGCACGGTCACAGGCAAGTCGCTCTACCTCACCATCGGCCGACGTCGATCTATGCATTAAATTCTCCGATAGCAACGGTGTCATCCCGGCATGGCGGGAGGGAAACCGTCGGCCCGACGCGTCGCTCTCCTACCCGAACCGCCCCCGATCGTCACTGACGTCGACTCTGACCCGCCACGGCCGTACGTTGTGTGTGCTTGTGCAGACGGGGCTGCGGAGAGCAGGCTGGAGTACCCGGCGCCCATCTACGTGTCGCGCGACGAGGAGTTCGAGGAAGGCAAGAACGAGATGATCTCCGAGGGCGCCATCAAGGCGCTGCTCCACAACTTCATGCCGCTGCTGGTGAGCTCCGTCTCGCCGGACAGCCGCGACTTCGCGGGCTTCCACGACGTCGACAACCTCTTCAAGGAAGGGCTCCGGCTGAAGCAGGCCCTGCACGACCAGCTCTTCCAGAAGATCCCCTTCGTGCGCAAGATCCAGGAGAACAGCGAGGGCCTCCTCCGCTACGACACCCCCGACATCATCAAGAGTAAGCCCCCTGCCTCCATCATTCATTCATGGATACTACGGAGTAGAAGATACGATAAGATACACACAGATTGATGTGGGCGCGGATCGCCACGGGGTTGCTGCGGTGCTGACTCTGTTCTCCCCTGTTTTGGCATTGACGTGTGGCAGAGGACAAGTTCGCGTGGCTCCGCGACGACGAGTTCGCGAGGCAGGCGCTGGCTGGCATCAACCCCGTCAACATCGAGCGCCTTCAGGTAAGCTGTCCCTCTCCCGTGGAAACGGCAACCCCGCGGATTCCAAAACTGAGCTACTCCACCCCCCAACTGTCGCTGTATGAGACTCTGTAATCCTGTAGGACTGACTGACTATGTAGTCGGGCGTGAAACTGAAAGATGCCCCCCTCTCATGTTTCGCGTTTCCAGGAGTTCCCGCCGGTGAGCAAGCTCGACCCGGCCGTCTACGGCCCGCTGGAGTCGGCGATCACGGAGGAGCATATAATCGGGAACCTGGAAGGCATGTCGGTGCAGCAGGCGCTGGAGGAGAACAAGCTGTACATGCTGGACTACCACGATATCTTCATGCCATTCCTGGACAGGATCAATTCGCTGGACGGCCGGAAGGCGTACGGCACGCGCACGCTCTTCTTCCTGACCGCCGGTGGCACGCTCAAGCCCATCGCCATCGAGCTGTGCCTGCCGCCGATGACTGAAGACTGCAAGCGCGCCAAGCAGGTGTTCACGCCACCCGCCGACGCGACCAGCATCTGGCTGTGGCAGCTCGCCAAGGCACACGTCTGCTCCAACGACGCCGGCGTCCACCAGCTCATCAACCACTGGTATGCCTGCTTCTTGAGCACGCGACATCCGAAAATTCTTAATTGATGCAGATAATCTGAGCTGTGTACAATCGTATGCAGGCTGAGGACGCACGCGTGCATGGAGCCGTTCATCATCGCGGCGCACCGGCAGATGAGCGCGATGCACCCCATCTTCAAGCTGCTCAAGCCGCACATGCGGTACACGCTCAAGATCAACGCGCTGGCGCGCCAGATCCTCATCAACGGCGACGGCGTCATCGAGTCCGGCTTCACCCCCGGCCGCTACTGCATGGAGATGAGCTCCTTCGCCTACGACAACCTCTGGCGGCTCGACCAGGAGGGCCTCCCCGCCGACCTCATCAGAAGGTAGTATTAATCAGATGTCTCTGCTTTTCTCTGGTTTCAATGGCGTACTACAATGCGACACGAACGGGTGGCTAATTCATCCGTGTGGTGTTTGGTTTGTTCTCTGCAGAGGCATGGCCGTGGAGGACGTGAGCCAGCCGCACGGGCTCCGGCTACTCATCGAGGACTACCCGTACGCCACCGACGGGCTGCTGCTCTGGTCGGCCATCTCTCGATGGTGCGAGGCCTACGTGGCGGCTTACTACCCGTCCGACGAGGCCGTGCAGGCCGACTACGAGCTGCAGTCGTGGTACACGGAGGCCGTGCAGTCGGGGCACCCGGACAAGCGCGACGCGCCGTGGTGGCCGCGCATGTCGACGCCCGGCGACCTCGCGTCCATTCTAACGACGCTGGTGTGGCTCTGCTCGGCGCAGCACGCCGCGCTCAACTTCGGCCAGTACCCGCTCGGCGGCTACATCCCGAACCGGCCGCCGCTCATGCGCCGGCTCGTGCCCGTCGAGGGCGACGCGGAGTACGAGCACCTTGTGGCGGACCCGCACCGGTTCTACCTGTCGGCGCTGCCCGGCCTGACGCAGACGACGACGTTCATGACGGTCATCGACACCCTCTCCACGCACTCCGCAGACGAGGAGTACCTTGGGGAGCGCCCCGAGGACTGGACGGCGGACCCGGCGGCATTGGCCGCCGCGCGCGAGTTCGCGGCCGAGGTGCGCCGTGCCGAGGAAGAGATCGAGAGGCGCAACGCCGACCCCGCCCGGCGCAACCGCTGTGGCGCCGGCGTGCTGCCGTACGAGCTCATGGCGCCGTCCTCCGGGCCGGGCATCACCGCCCGAGGCGTCCCCAACAGCGTCACCATCTAGTGCCCAGACAGTAAATTGATCTGCGCCAATTTTTCAGCCTCGATGTACTTTGGGCAGGGGGGGTGTCTCAGAAAAGGTATAGATAAATTTGCTGTGACGTTCACCACATAGGCCGAATCGCCATTGATTTGGGCCCAAATAGGAGAAATTAATTTCATTTTTTTTCTGTTGGAAAGGTGGGATGTGCTAGTACAGTGGAATGTGTAAATGTCTTAGTATGCTCGTACAGTTAAGATACTCTAATATAGATAAATCAATGGAAAATAACTTTCGCGATGTCGTAGTGTGCTAAGAGCAAGTCCAGCAGGTCCCCAATATTTTCTCCCCTATAACAGCATGTAGGAGACTCCCCTAAATATATTCCTCCCCTACAATTTTTGTATTTCCAGCAGTTCCCCGATATTTTCTCCCTTATATCTATTTAAGCAACTAACAGGCCCACCGGAAGGGAAAGCCCACCAGAGCTCATCTCTCTCCCGGCGCTCCTCTCGAGCACGCGCTCCACCATGGATTCCAGCCACCGGCCGTCGAATCCAGCCACCAGCCGTCGATTCCCGCCGCCGGTAGTCGATTACCGCCGCCGCACATCAATTCCGGCCGCCGGCCATCGATTCCGGCCACCGTCCATCGATTCCAGTCACCGGCGAGATCTGGGCACTTGTCGGGCGGGTAGAAGGGCGCCTCCTCGGCGGCGGTCTCTGTGCTCGGCAGCCTTCCTCCGAGCCGTCAACGCTCTGCACGTGGGTCGGGATCAATATAGGGGAGGCGGACACCTCCCCGATGTTGAGGGGAGAGAGGGGGTTGGGTTGGGGACCCCGACCTGTAGGGGAGGCTGTAGGGGCGCTGCTGGAGGGTGATTTTCCACTCTCTCCTCTACATCTGCTATCGGGGGGCTGTAGGGGCTCTCCTGGACTTGCTCTAACTCAGAACATGCGTGAGAAGTCACCGCCATCTCCCACAACTCAGGATTTCGCGATTTCGACTGCTTCATGGATAACCAACACATTGATCACCTCTAGCTAACCAACACGTCGATCACCCCTGCATAACGCACCAAGACCTGAACCCAATGCAATTGGCTCACTACATCGAGGACATCGTAGCTCTAACTTCGGCGACGGCCTTTGTACGAGTAAAAGTTATAGACTTGTGCTAGAGATTTCTAAACATTGATACTACCTTTAAGGAAGCATCAACAGAGGCTATGTGGGTGGTAGCTCCGAGTCCACCGGCCCATCCTTCTATGTGGGTCTCCGCTGCCGATGAGGAGACGGCCCCCATGACGTCGCCGGCTCCATCTGCTGCTAGGGCTGAGATGCCCCCCCCCCCCAAGATGACGTCGCCTGCTCCATCTCCGGTCGCTGCATGTGCTATGCGGTGGCCTGTTTTGTGGGATTTCGCTGCCGATGTTGCTGACGACGAGGACGACGAAGAGGAGCTGGCTCCTCAGACGCTGCCTGCCACCAAGACCACTGTTGACGCCCCGTGGATGATGTTGGCCATTCGCGGCTCCGCTGATGTGATCCATGATGAGAGGCGCTGGAAGAGCCCAGCGACGACCTCGCTAATGCAGTTGGTGCTCTTGTAGACAAGGAAGGTTGGGTGCAGGTGGGTCGGGCCAGCCGCCCTCGCCATGAGCCATCGTCTTTCCTTCATAAGGAAGGTCTCAGGCGTAGTCTCGCCTACAAGCGTTGGGCTCGAGGGAGGTGTTTTTGGTGCCTAAAGTGTGGCCACCAGGTCAGCACATGTCGTGAGCCCTTCAGATACATCTGTTGTCGTCGTCCTGGTCATCGGGAGATATTCTGCCATGCACGCTTTCCTGCCACTTGTTCTCGCTCTCCGGACACTCGGGCTTCTTGCCAATGAAACTGCTCTCCCTCCACTCAGCCTCGTCATTCATCGCTGTCCTGGAGTTGGGTTGAGGTTGTGTGTCACTCGTCGCCTCGTGTAGCAGTGCCACCAAGACCCTCTCCTAGGTGTTCTGAGGGGTTCAAGGTCAACGCCAGTTTGGACTCTCTCTTTCGGTCCTAGGTTTTTGATGGCCCAAAATATATCGAGCTCGTTGGGGAACCCCAAGAGGAAGGTATGATGAGCTCAGCAGCAAGTTTTCCCTCAGTATGAAACCAAGGTTATCAATCCAGTAGGATCAAGGAAACACCCCAAAGGTGTAGCTAGCTGAACGTTGGAAGGGCGCACTACCGGTGCCAGTAGCAACGTGGAGACCTGCACAACACAACCATAGAACTCTGTCCCCAACTTGCGATGAGGTTGTCAATCTCACCGGTTTTGCTGAAAACAAGGGATTAAACGTATCGAATGGAAAGAAGTAAAAGTTTGTAGAAAGTAAACACAAAGCAGTAAACAGTTTATAGATTGTATGTAAAAGAAAGGACCGGGATCCATAGTTCACTAGAGGTGGTTCTCCTTAAGATAGATAACATGTTGGGTGAACAAATTACAGCGGGGCAATTGACAAACATCGAGAAAGCAATACATGCATATACTAATCATCTTGACTCCTTTGGAACTTGATTGGGCATTACAACATTATACATAGACTGCCATCCAACTGCATCTATGACTAATAATCCACCTTCAGGTTATCATCCGAACCCCCTCTAGTATTAAGTTGCAAGCAACAGATTATTGCTTTATGAATTGCGTGTAATGTAAACAATACGATTGTTCTATGAACAAAGGATTGTTGTTTTCTCCCTAGTAGCAACAACACATCTAGTACCTTAGAGATTTCTGTCACTTCCCTAGATTACCAGAGGCATGAACCCACTATCGAGCATAAATACTAACTCTTGGAGTTGCTAGCATCTACTTGGCCAAGATAGCTACTGACAATGGAAAGCATGCAAGATCACAAATAACAAAGACATGATAGAATCAATAATCAATCTGAAATAGCATCTCAATATCCATCGGATCCCTACAAACACAACATGGAGAATTACAAATAGATGATCTTGATCATGAACGGAGCTCAGAAGATCTAAACATGAAAGCACAAAGGAGGAGAACCAGCCATCTAGCTACTACATGGACCCGTAGTCCAGAGATGAACTACTCACGCATCACACCGGAGGCTTGCATGATGATGAAGAAGACCTCCAGGGTGAATTCCCCTCTCCGGCAGGGTGCCGGAAAGAGCTTCAGATCCCTCCCGATCTAGGGATGGAGATAACAGCGGCTACAGACTCTTTCATGGATTTTTTTATCGGGTACTTAGGGTTTTCGTCTCGAGGGTATCTTATAGGCGGAAGGAGAGGCCGAGGGGGTGCTGGGGTCGGCTAGACAACCCCTTGGCTCGGGCCAGGCCTGGCTACGCGGCCAGGTGGTGTGGCCGGCCCACAGACCTTCTCCGTCTCGTATTTTGGCATCTGATGACTTCCGGAAAAATAGGCACTTTGGCTTTTGTCCCGTCCAATTCCGAGAATATTCATTTTCTGACTTTCCTGGAACCAAAAACAGCAGAAAACAGGCAGCTGGCACTGTGGCTCTTGTTAATAGGTTAGTCCAAGAAATCATATGAAAAGTACCCCAAAGTGTGGACAAAACACAAGAAAGTGGATAAAACCAAGCATGGAACATCAAAAATTATAGATACATTTGCAATGTATTAGTTTCCTTGATGCGCTAGGAGCTCATTCAGTTTGTCGTTGTCCAAGTTGAGGAGGCGTCTCGTCCCCTTCATGAAGATGTGGCAACTCTCAAATTGTTGTTGGCGCGCGTTGGTGATGTTGTGGAGTCGGGGCTCGCCCTCCGCGGTGGCTTTGTTTCCTCCTGACTCCACTGAGTAGAAGTCGTCTATGGTTGAGGAAGAACATCTCTATGGTTGTTTCTCTCCTCGTGGCAGTCCTGTCACGTCGCTGCTACCTGATGTGTCGGCTACCTCTAAGGGTGAGGGCATGGTTGGGGAATATTCTATGGTGCTCCCGATGGAGTTAGGCTCATTTGAGGCCTTGGCGGTGGCCAAGGTGCCCTTGCCACCACAGTTTCCCGCCTCTTTGGACAGTGGAGGAGTGTTGACGCATAGCTATGAGGCTCTTTTTGCTAAAGAGCTTTGCTGCTTGCTCACCAGTTTAGAAGCGGCTAGCCCTGGATATGGTAAGGATGTTGCTTGCGTATTGGCAGGAAAGGCTTCGGAGGACATGATCAAAAAGGTGGAGAAGTCTCTCAGGAAGATTTCTCTCAGGAGCAAAAGAAGGAACAGAGGCGCAACACGGAAAATTTTGGCAGCTGCTTGATTGTTTGACCCTCTTTGGGTTGTCCGTTTTGTGGATCTTGTTTGTGGCATGGTGTCTTATGTTCACGGTTGTAGTAGGTCGAGAGTACTTGTCGGTTTGGAGGTTGTTTCCTTAGGTATTCTTATATGGTTGGGTTGTAACAGTTTTTGCCCGGTTTTCCATTAATTAACTGGGCAATCTTGTTCTTCTTAATTAATAGATTGGGGCAAAACTTTTTTGCCACCGTTTCAAAAAAAAGGCCATGTCTTGAATAAGCTACACTCCATTCAATCATAACAGACACACAAGTTTGCATCACCAAAGGATCTTGGTTTCCACCATGTCATCCACGCACACAAATCTCCACACACTGAGTTCTCTAGCCAATGTCATCCCTAGAAAAATTGCCTCATAGAAATGAACGAAGGAGAAGCTCAACCATAATTTGATCTAGAGGACCCAAAGTTGGGGTAACCCTAGAGAGAAAATAATGTAACACCATGAGATTGCCTTCCACGGGAGAAGGATCTCTGAAGGGGACGTTGTTAGCTCTGGCTACATACTAAAATCATAGATTTGAATGATCTTGCCTCACATCCTTCATCCCGAGCTCGGCTACTCCACCCATCCACACGTGTTGAAGCAAAAGGAACTAGAGAATACCAAAATGGACCTAGGACATGTTAATAAAGGCACACAACATGAGAAGGAATCAACACTAAAAGCCATCAATTGGCGCCTTGCCTTACTAGTGTGGGAGCACGAGTATGATTCATAGGCACTGCATGATGAGCTTGCATCACCAAAGGATCTAAGTCAGTCACTCTATCATCAACACACGCATGTCTCCACACACTGAGTTTTGTGAGTGGTGCCATCCTTGGAGCAATGGCCCTAAGATATGAACGAAGGAGAAGCTTAACCATATTCTAATCTAGAAGAACCATATTCTGAGTGGTGCTTCGTCACCATCATCCTGAGCCTGACTAGTACACTCAACAACACCTATTGAAGCCACAGGAACTAGAGACCACAAAATGCAACAAGTACATGTAAATAAAGGTACACATCCACAACATGTGAAGGAATCATCACGAAAATCCATCACTTGGTGCCTCAACCAACTAGCACAGGAGCAGTATGACACCGGAGGGAGCGTCAGTTTCCTATATGGAATTGACAAGTACGAGATAAACTCAGACATGAACCACCTATGGGGTGGCTTTATTCCTTGCACATGAAGATCGAGGAGGTGTGTAATGCTAACATGGAGCGTGGAATGCACTTATAATTCAAAAATTGAGATGCTTTCAGTAAATTGTCATAAAGTCATTTTATTGCATGAAATATAGTCATAAAGCTTGAAAAGTAATGAAACTTGGTCATTATCAATTAAATAGGTTATACTTTGTGTGAAAATTAGAGTGATGTTATTTTGAGCCATATACTTTATAGTTGTTTCGCAACAAAACCATTGTTGTCACTTCAAAATTTTAAAAATAACTTCAAATTTGGAAGCTCACTTTGTAAACGATGCCTGAAATTCCAATATGCACCAACATACCAAGTATGGACATGTCAACATAAACTATGGGAAAGATATGCAATGACCTTGGTCATCTAGTTTGAAAGCCATGAATGTTCATGCATGGTATGTGACGCCATATATTGCGAACCAATACTTTTCAAAAGTTGTCAAATTTTAAGTTTATAATTTTTCATGTAAAGTAATGCACATAGTAAAATATCATGCGAAAGAATGGTATTGCTTTAATTTATATTTAATTTCATAATTTTTAATAGGCCAAAAGTGGTGGCATTAACATTCAAATCAATAAGTTGAATCATCGCTAAAAGCCATTCGTTGGTGGCTCAACCAAATAGCACATAAGCATCAGTACATGCCATAGGGATTGCAGGGGTGCTTCAATTTAGTGAGGAGGTTCATTTCCATAGCACAATCGACGTCACCACATCGCCTATCAAAACTGCAATGATATCATGAAACATCTATGTTAATCACACTTGACCCTTCCCATACTCCTTGCTTGGAGGTAAGCCTAGCACAAAGCATTGGACGCAGTTAGACCCAAAGGGTCAAAAACCAGTTGATCGGCTTGGTTCAACCGAACCGGTCCACTCTCTCTCGTCCTCACTCACTCACGGCCTCTCTCATCCAAGATCTCGGCGTCTCCCCCACTATTTTCGGCTCGCTCAGGCCGCCTCCGGACGTCTTTTCCGCCATGCTTGCGCTCAAACTACTCCCCTCGGTCCACTCTACATTTCCACCCTATGGATTTGCCCCTCACGTTCTCTCGTAGTCGCGTGCAACCCTTACTTCCTGCTCCTCCATTCGCTCTCCTCTCTCTGCCCGGTAGCACACCTGTTGAAACTTAAACACGCACAGGAAGTGGTGGAAATGGGCGGCAGAGATTGATTGCGGCACCACTCCATTGGCCTTACATATCCCTTCCTATTTTACATTTCCCTTCAGCAAGTACACCAGGTGAGAGGGCGACGATGGTGGTTGCACTCATGCCCCTCCTCCTCGGTTATTGGGTATGTCGTCTTTCTTCGTGGTCATGTAGGTGGGTTTGATTGCAGTGCTCCCCTAACTTTTTGGTTCGCGCATGAACTCAATAGGGAGCTAGAGGCCATGTTGTGGAGCCTTCCCTGTTGGTGCGACCAAGTAGTGGAGCCTGGTGGCTGGATCCTATGCTTGGGTGCACCAGACGCAACACATACCTCCTCCACCTGCATCGTCTGCCCTGGCCTCATTAGTTGACCTGCGTGTGCAAGTTAATTTATAGGTAATCTTGATCTCTCTTTCTCTCTTCGGTAGGTGGAGGAAGAACATGACATGAGGGAGAGATCAGTTTTCTTGGTCCCCGTCTTGTGGTTTCTAGAATGACCACCAGCACCCAATGAAATGTTGTTTGGCCAGTTTGGACATATTGTAATATGCTTTGAGAAACCCATTTCTCGTCCATGAGTTGAATAATCTAAGATACTTATCTTTGGTCACCACTATTTTATTTCTAAAATTGTATTTTTGCATGGTTTACTGAATTATGTGCCTAAACTCAATTGTCCTAGCAGCAATTATTTACCAACGAACTAGCTTCTCTTAAGTTTACTCATACGCCTACTTATGTTATAATCATATGGCAAAGTTCTTTTAGCACAATATCTTGTAACAAATCCAATCAACTAGCATGCTCCCATATTCTCACAAAATTAGCTAAAATACTCTGAAAAGAGATACAAATGTCTGAAAACAACTAAATATCCCCTTGATACCTTCGATCCGGATTCACGGATGTAGTATAATAGATTTTTCCCTAGAAGACCTAGGTTTAATCGAACTTTGGAAAGCACTGCTAAAAGGTAATAAGAAAGGACACATCTACAAGACTTTGTTTGTTTGTTTTACCTTAGTTGACCAAACCAATCTGGTTTACTTTATAATGGATTTGAATCAATGGATGGAGATAGGCCAGGATTGAAGATCCACCTACAGTTGCACATCAAATGGGATGAAAGATAATAATAAGCATAGTCATGTATCATGTTTGTATTGAGATAATATTTTGTGGGCAACACATCCTAATATTCTAGGGGCCCCATGATGCAGCGGGCATAGCAAGACTTTTAATCCAATCGAGAACACACCGAAGCCACGGGTTGCAAACGATTATTAAGTGTAAACAAAAATCAAATCATTAAGTGGTGATGTTGTTGATCCCGAATGGGTCGCTAATCAAAGACCGTACTTCCCTTTCTGTCACTGGGTTTCCTATGAGATCGTAGGCCAAGTATCTCACCTCAAGCCTTTATCAATCTATGGAATCTTGGGTACCTACAAGTCCATAGATCGAGGCGAGAGACGAATAAACAAAAGATACAAATCACGAATCCAAACAAAACACAATTCTCCCATGATCTAGATGAACATAATTGCTGCGAGGTTTCTCTCCAACCCGCAGCCCGTGAAGACTACTCACTCATAACAAATAGATTGGAGATACAAAACATCATCCAAATACTTAGATTGAAATCAAATATTCTTACAATGGTCGCCAAATCACAAGGAGATCTAAAAGTACAAAGGGCTATGGCTAGTGGAGGGATGGATGGTGGAAGTGATGAACAATGGATGAACAATGGTGTGGATCTCCTTTGGTGGTGTTGTGATGCAATCTGAGAATGGCGGCCCTCTGGCTGACGGTTCGAGCCTCAAAATATATAGGTGTCTTCATGAAAGTTGTAGGGTTTGACGATACAGATCCGTCGCCACCTGGTACAGACGAGTGGTACGGGCGGACCGCACCCGTACCAGTGATCGTTAAGCACACTGACGCCTTGGTTGGCTTCTCCAATTACTTGGTCGTGTGTACTTCCTAAAAATCCTTGATTATGACTCTTATTTCGCCTTAAAAGCAGGTATTTTCCTACAGAACATAAATCAAAGAAGGGATTTGCACATCTTTGCAATTATTAGTCATTAGTGACAAGGTTGAGAGTTTATTTGGCATTTGCTTGACCAAAAACAACATTTAAATGCGGTGGAAGATGGCAAAAATTGGAGCCATCAACTTCCCCAAAGCTCAAACGTTGATCGTCCTCGAGCAAGAAGGACCAAAAGAACTATAAGGAATTCAGTGTTTAAACTTGAAACAACGAGAATAGGAGTTCACTTACAGTAGGTAGTTGTATGTGCTCAACACTTCATTCATTTGCAAATCTTATCAAAGTTAGAGAGATGACAAGAATACTATACAAGCTTCGGTAAGTCAAGATAATCAAAGTAAAGTTTAATATAGGTATAAATAACTAGAAGTGTAGCAATCAATCCAATTCCTCTAATTAACTCTCAGCTTTCCAAGGAACACTTAAGATGTTTAAATAGCATAATTGAGTAAGAGGGTTTCATGTCCCAAGTAGTATAAGAATGAAGTGTCTTATTTACACCCACATCAATAGATCAAGTCAATCTAAAACACTTCTAATCCAATTATTGTCTTTCAAGAAAAAATCGTAAATTAGTAATGAGATCATGCCTAGGACTTGTTATGTGGATCCTTATAGATATCTTTTTCTTTCTTTCTTTCTTTTTCATCTCATTTTTTAAGGACCGTTGTTTGTTTCTTTTTGCTAGTATTTGCACAACCTTTGAGAGTACCAATACTTTTGCCCATACATTGACAAGGATGCCAATCATGTCATCAACTCATAGCGAAATCCGGGGTTATATCATAGATCGTTCAAAAGCTAGCGGAGTTGTTGGCATCCCAAAGGTGTGCGTTAGAGACATGGAACATAGTTGTCTCGCAGGCTTTTCTCTTTTTTTGAGCTAGAACCGTGGTTTGATCCACAAGGTTAGTTTTGGCATGCATCACAATTACCACTAGTATTTCAATCAAACAATTCCTTTCATGAATGTTGTCGAGAATATCAAAATATCTATGGGGTAAGTATAATCAAGGGTATACTCTCAAGACAATCATTCATCAAACAAGTCGTAAATTTCTGACTTTTTCTTGTTGTACTTGTTTGGCATTATTATTTCCAAGGCAAGACTCGTTTAACTAAAAGAACTAGAGCAAGAGATTCAACAACTAATCATCATACTAATAAAAATCCTTACTCTAACCATATTAAATTACTTCCCACTAGCATGCATCTTAAAAAATCAATCAACTAAGATAAACAATTCAAACTTCATAAGTGGGAGACATAGGACATACCTCTCATAACTAACTTCTTCATCCTCTTTCTTATAGGGATGTGTTCCTTCAAAACTCAAACACGATTACTCTCGAAAATGATATCAAAGCAAAGAGGCAAAGTATAAATCCACGTTTACGAAAGATAAACAGAAAAATCTTTTGTGTTTTTGAGGATAGGGATTAAAGAATAGAAAAGAACTTGCGACCAAGCAAGGACTAAATAAAAACAAAAGAAAACTAAAATGAAAGCAAATTTAAAAAGAAAAGGAAAAAAGTAAAGTGTTGGAACAAGCCAACATGAGTGTTTCAAAGCTCAAAAGGAGCTGGAGTACAACCTCGTTATTACACAAATAAATTTGCTAGGGGAACACATCCCTAAGCTCAGGCTTTTGCAAGCCCCTTTGTTGTTCATTGTGGTGGCGGTGGATAGTCTCCCACGTTCCATTGGCTGCTCCAATCATGGAACTGGGTGGCGAGGCTTGCAGCAGCATCTCGAAGGTTGATGGAGAGGTTGTTCATAGTGTGAATATTCCCTTCGAGTGCATGGATATATTCATAGGTGGTGTAGTAGTTTGGTGGCTGCACATCATGTTCGGGTCGTTCTTGTTCTACTTCTTCATCTCCCTCCTCCCACGGGTATTTATTGTTGGGGTAGGTTAGCTTCGACCTGCGCGTCAAAACGCAAACGTCCATCCTCGATGGAGAATGGACCGTTAAGCAAAGGAGTAGGGAACAAGTGATCCGCTCTAGGTATATCGAAGAAATATCTACCATGATTTTTAGAAATCATACCACATGCTCTTAGATTAGATGGAACGAGACGGTTACCTCCAATCAATGGTTGGATGTTACCTAGGTTGATGTGAAGTGCGCGTGCAAGAATGGTCACAACTCCTCCTCCACATATGGGACCTCGAGATTGAAGAGCTTGATGCTTAAGATAAAACACAAGTAAAGCGCCCAAATTTGGCGTTGAATTACAATTGACAAGTGCAGCTTTTGCGAGGATCAACATGTCCTCCTCATTAACTCTAATAAACTGACCACGTGCCTGCAATGTGTTAGCAATAACTTAGAGCAAATATTGAATGGTGGGATGATCAATTTGGTTCCCCTAGGGTGTGTGTCCACAAATTCTCATCAAGTTAAAGTATTATGAATGGGAAGGATCTAAAACAAAGATAGTTGTGCATATATCGGTGGTGTTGTTGGTAAACCCAAAGCATTGAGCCTATTGGTTGAGTGTCAAAGTATACTCACAGTTCATAAGGAAGAATTTTATTCGATCAACTCCAGGCCTTTGTTCCTCAGAACAACCATAAGGATCCACCATGTGTGTCAAGGTGCTGAAGAACTCAAGTGTCAAGCGGCAGTACATTGCGACATCCTAAAAGACAAAATTGTACAAACCAACATTGTTGCAAAGTAAATCGAAATCATCACGAATGCCAAGTTGGTTCAGGATATAAGGACACACCCACTTGGTGGACTTGATCTCTCGAATCTTGAGACAATCGAAATGGGTAAGATGGAATTCTTCGGTGAACTCGATGCCAAGTGACTCAGGGGTTAACGTATCAACGGGTGGTGCGGAGGATTCCGAAGCCATCTCACGTGTATGACTCCTTGTGTTCATCTAATATATAAAAACAAGACAAAGTAAATAGGGTTGCTAATAATTTTCTGGTCCAATAGAAACATAGCATAAGTGATTCTATACACTAACTAAAAAAGAAATTTCCTCTAAAAACAATGCTAAGCATACTTACTACCAAGATTGAATCAAGAACAAGACCTATGTCTAGATTGACAATGATGAATGACTAAGACAAGATTTTGCATAAATAAGTTGGGGATCAGAGAAGAATCATACCTTAGATTGAGTGAGTGCGAAGAATCAAAGAGAGATTGAGTAAATTTGAAGATCTAATGAAGGTGGTTTGAAGTTTGGAGGAAGAAGAAAGAGAAAATAGATGAATTGGGATTTTTAGGTTACCTCCTCGGGCAAATTATGGCGTCCGCGTACGTGGTAGGGGTGGGCGGTACGGCCGGAGCCCGCCCGTACCGTCTGTCTTACCTTGGAGGCGATGATAGCTCCCAGGCGGTGCACTCGGTACGGGCGCGTGGTACGGTCGCGCGCACCCGTACTGCTGTTTGTTATCTATTTGGAGACTTTGCTTCAAATCTGATGTTTGCTCGGGGGTACGGTACGGGCGCGTCCGGCCATACCGATAGTCATTATCGCCACTGAATCCTTCGGAAATCATCAAAATTTCTATCCCCTTTGCCTTCAGGTGGTACGGGCGCACGGTACGAGCCACTGGCTGTACCAGTGGTCTTTATCGACTCTGTGAACTACAATAAACTCAAATTTTGATTAGTAGCTCAGTGCGCCTTTGCACATCTTATCAAAGGGTTAGATAGCAGCAAAAAATACAAAGTAATGATCCAACAATACTTCTTAGGCCATGTGTTAGTAAAATAGAGGATTACCTTATTTCTTCTCCTCTTTATATAGGTCTTCTTGAACACTCTTTATTAAAAATAAAAACAAAACAAAAACTAACATGAAAATAAAACATAATAAAAACTTAAAGAAGATTTATTTCACATGGGTTGCCTCCCATGAAGCGCTTCTAATTAAGGTCAATTAGCTTGACCTTGATGGCGATCACTTAGGTTTGGGGAGTGGAATTCCCACTCCAAAATAGTTTGCTTTTAAAGTAATCACACCATCATCATCATTAGGCTTGGCCTTCTTTTTCCTAGGGAAGTGGACTACAAAAGGATCTCTAGATGGTAGCCATATCCTTACATTCCCTTCATGTAAATTAATCAAAGCTTTAATAGTTCTTAGAAATGGCCTACCTAGAATTATAGGTGTTATGGGATCTTCATGCATGTCCACTATAACTAGATCAATAAGAGCGGGACTTCCTTTAATTTCAACAACTATATTTTCTTTGATCCCAACAGCTTGTTTATAAGTTAAATCAGCTAGATGGAGTCTTAGTTCAGTTGTAACAAATGGCCTCAAGTTTAATTTATCGAGTAGGCTTTTGGAAATTGTTGAGACACTTGCACCAAAATCAAAAAGTGCGGATATCTCATTAACTCCCAACATAATTTTAATAGTGGGCTCAAATATATCATCTAGCTTAGCTGGAAGCTTATCAGCTAGTCTCTTATACTCCAACTCTAAATCACGAACCTTAGATGCTACTTATTGTATGAATTGTTGGTACATAGCATCGTTACCTTGTTCTATACCTGGATTCTTAACGGTGGCCATCTTCAATAAATCTTCCACGGTATATTCCGGTGTTGGCGCATTGCTATAATCCAGCTCTGCAAGCTTCTCATCATTTGTTACCACCCTCATCATTTTGAGGTCCTCTACCAGATTTGGCTCGGGTTTGCCGGCGAACTTTGCTAGTATGAGAGCTTGGCTCTCGGCCACTTTACCTAGCTGAGCCTCCACGGTCTTTGTTCTTTCCAATAGAGCTTGCACATCATTTCTAGTTGCAACGGCCTGATTAGATAATATTCCTAAACTACTTTCATGGTTCTCCGTAATCTTAATAAGCATATTTTTTTTGTTCGGTTTGATCTTGCATAAATGTTCTGTTATGGGGTAACCCCGTGGGTGTCCCGATCTTCACGGATCTCATGGTCAAATCGATGGGAAAGCGAGGGAAAAGGGAGAAGGTAGCGGAAGCGGATGCACACCTTGCGAAGAACACGATGAACACACGCAAAACACACACAATACAAGGCCGATTGCTCTCACCAGTGGCCACCGGTCCGATAGAATCCTCGCAAGGAAAGATCGGTCAACATGCTCCCTCAATCCCATGCGGAGAGGGAAGAACACCTTGGAGAGGGTCTTGACGTCTTGGCAAAGGGACACCGATGTCAAGGCCTTGTACAACAAGGGAGGCGCGATGCAAACTCAAACGAGGTGGTGATGATAGTCGATCCCCTTTGGTAGAAGGGGATGAGGCAAAACTAGAGATTCCACAAGGGGGTTTTATTTAGCCTATCATCTATGCCTAGGGTTACATGAGGGGGTGGGGGCACTAAATATAGGCCAGCCACTAGTTCAAGGGTACTTTAGGAATAAAAGAGGAAAGTCTGGGCGGACTAAGGGGTACATGGGCCAAAGGCCCAACTGGCGGCATGCGGGCCCATACGCTCAGGCCGGAGACTCCGGTGTGGGCCGGAGACTCTGGTCTGTCTTTGGTGTCGTCTCCGGAGGGGCCTTCTGGCTGACCTCGAGCTCGATCTGAGGGTCGGTCCGGAGATGGGTCCGGAGACTCCGGGGTCTGCAGGCCGGAGACTCCAGTGTGGCCGGAGACTCTGGTGTGCGTAGGCCGGAGACTCCGGTGCTCCAGCTACTGCTTCTTCCGTCATCTCTTCCAAGCCTCCGTCTTGTCGGGCTTGGTGCTCCAGGCTTCCTCCCTTGCCTCCGTACTCGTCGGTATGAACCTATCATGGATATGGGACGGAGTATGAAGTAGTATACCATTCAAGAGGGTAGGAAGTGGGCTCGCATAGAGGAACGGATTCACCTTTGGATTCCATGACGACTTGGCATAAGTTGGAGACCATGATGTGGTAACGACCGAAGGTCGGGCTACATCATCTCCCCTCCCTTCAAAAAGAGTCGTCCTCGACTCTACACGCTCATCACAAAGTAGAAGATGTCGAGAGACCTTCTTGATCCTGGGGTTCACCATATAGTCGTCCTCGGGAAGATTGAATTGACAACACTTCAATGTTCCTTCGCCTTCCCGGAAGCCTACAAAGCTCAACACAAAAGCGAAGCAACACTCAAAGCGTAGCCAATTCATGAAGATTATAGCATGAGTCCTCAAGTAGAAGGAAGTCACCTTAAGATGTAGATATGGCTCGTTGAAGGGCAGCCATAGGTAACTCTCTTCGATTCGTCTTGTCAACTCTTTGTCCATAGAGGTTGACTTGCACGCAATTGTACCTTCACACAACAAAGACCAAGCAAAATATTTTTGTGTGTGATAGAGGAGCTTGTCATTTGTGGCATGTCCATTCTTGTTCACAACACTATTAGCACAACTCAAGTATAGCAAACAGAATGCATATGCAAGGTCAAAGTGCATGGAAATCGTTTGAATATCATCCAAATGTGGAAACTCAAAAACTCCATAAAACATCTTAGTGTCGAGCTCAAAGCAATTGACTAAAATATTGATCAACATCTTTGATGCAAAGCTAGGAGAATTCAGCAAAAACACAAGAGGAAGAATATCCAAAACAACATCATTATGTGTGGAAACCAACCATTGGAAAGAACAATTGGTCAACATGTTGGATGCCACAAACAAATCATCAAAGGCCAAGATCATGGGGGTATGAGTATCGCAAGCAGAAACAAAAACAACATGTTTGCAAATAAACCATATAAAAAAGCAAGTGGTCCTTATGTTTGTTGCAACAACAATACGAGAGACTTGGAAGCTCTCATGACAATAAATGCTCATAATGGCAATTTGGTTGCACACAAAACATCGGAAAGAGAAATTGTTCAACATTTTTGTGGCAACACACAAAGCATCAATATCTAATAGCAACGAGACATGATTGTCAGAAGGTGAAAGAATACCATCAACATGCTTGCAATCAAACCATAGGAAAGAGCAATTTGTCAACATGAAAGATGCAAAGCATGCAAAAGGTATCAGAGCTGGGTTCGATCTTGAACTCACTTGGGGGATGCTCTCTAGAGCTCTTTTTTTTCAACTCGTGCTCAACCGAGGTTGACATTCTTGTGTGGGTACCTACACACATCAAACACAAAAGGAAGAACGTGTGTGCATTATAGAGAAATACATCATCCATCATGACATATCTCTTCTTGTGCACATCACCATTAGTGTCAATCAAGTGTAACATAGGTGCATGGTGAGTATGCAAGTGGGGAACATGCTTAGCATGGCATTTACCAAAATATCCAAAATTTGAGAAAGCTATGGGGGCCATATCAATAGACAACATATGGAAATTATTGTTGCAAGCAAAACAAGTGAAGGAGCAATCATCCATATTGCAAGCAATGGGAGAAATTGTAAAACACTCATGACAAAGCATGGTTCGAGGGGTACCATTGGTAACATCATTGCAAGTAGAACATTGGAAAGAGCAATTGTTCCACAAAGTGCAAGCAATGATATCATCAACGTAACGTTTAGAGCATGGCATGTCTATGGCAACATCATCACAATCAAATAATTTCACATGCTCAACATTATGCAAAGGTAAAGTATCACATGGAAATATCAATGAAGCATATGTGATATCACAAACATCATCCATAGCATGCCAATCATCACAAGTCATCATGTCCACTAGTGGGATCATGGCATCATCAACACCCGTATTCTTACCTTGTTCATACCTCTCATATGAAGTGGGTGTTGTGGTAGCATTGGCCTCCATGTGGGCGACTTCTTCATCTAATATGGGGATGGCATCATCTTCATCCACCATGTACATCTTCTTGGTTGGAGGCATCATCATCTCCAAGCTTGGCGCTTCTTTATCCATGGAACCTAGCACATCATGGGATAACACACTAGAGGTAGAGGGTAAGTCGTTAGAAATCAAAGTGGTCTCACATGACCTATCAACTACCACTCTCAACTCACTAGGTGTATCTCTCATGCCCTCCAAGTGGAAGCACTCAATCTCACATATGGTGGAGTCACTCATCTCACTCTTGTTTTCACTCAAGTGGGCTAAGTGGCTCTCATACTCACATGGATCGGTACCACATCATCACTCAAGCATGTAAGGATAGGCTCGGTGTGCTCAACTCCATGTGCCTCCTTTGGTGAAGGGAAAGTCCCATGCTCACCATTCTTGACCTTGTCGTTGCCATCTTGTGGTAGTGGTGGAAGTAGGCTCATGTTGTTGTCGAGAGCGGTGCTCGGATCGACTTCATCACATATATGGCCTTGGCTTCCTCCATCTTGAAGTGTAGACTCTTGGCGTGAAGCTTGATGGCGTGGAGGAGAGCTTGCTCTTGGTGCCCTTTTGGTGGTGGCACGAGTAGTTGAAGGCGCCTTATGATGGTGTCGACGGAGGTCATTGGCGTGTCTTGCCAAAGTTTGATGTAGATGGCGCACTTGGTCATCCACATGATGCTCGCGACGATGCTCCTTGTCCTTGGCACTCTTCTTGGTGAGGCGTTGTAATGAGCGCAAAGCATCATTGGTTTTGGCCATCATGCTCATGGTTTTGGCGAAGTTATTGTCCATGTCGCTCTTGAAGTTGTTGAGGAAGCTTTCAAACTTGTCCATGTGATGGTGGACCTTGGCGCTCTCGAGGTGGAGGCTCCCTCTTGGTCGATGCGACTTGAGGAGCTTGCCGTTGTTGTTCTTGAAGTCGTCCATGCTTGGGGAGTTATTGTTGTTGTAGAACTCCATATCACCCAAGCATGTGGAGCCATTGTCGGTGTAGTGCTCTATCACGTCATCCATGCTTGTGGAGGCATATGCATGGTGACTCATCGTGGATTCATCATAGATATCATCCTTGCTTCCGGAGTTCCTAGACATGCTTCACAAGACCAAGTGGTGTATATGGAAGTGGTAGGGGGGTTAGGGATACAACGTCAAACCTTACTTTACCTTGGAAGATAGTATCGTGCAAGTGGCAACACTTGAGAGCAATCAAAACCAAGCAAAGTGAAGTTCACGCGGAACACCAAAACCAACTAACCACTAAAAACACACACACACAAAGCTTATGGTGGATAGGTATGGAAGGTGGCATGTCAAGAACCAATCTGAACTCAAGATGTTGTAATGGCAAGTAAAGAACCACAATGATCACAAAGCAAAACAAGTCAATCCACAAGAGGAAATATGTACAAGGAAACACACACGGTGGGATAAATGGGACTTGTGCGACGGAGAAAGTGAGCTAAGACCCAAATGATTACCTAGCGAAGACTATAAGCTCATGTCGCACAAGTGCAAGGAGAGACGCTAGTTCGATTGCAATTATATTGGTGGGCTACAAGATATGCACAATAAGTACCACCTATATGATGTTCATCGAGCTTGCGCTTCCTATTCTATGAGGCACTTGTTTCTTTCTTCTCCTTTTTTTCTTTTTCTTTTTTTTCACTTTTTTTTTCACCTCGCCCTTCCTTGTGCCAACAACTATACAAGATAACTGTATGAGATAGCGCGCTCACAACTTTTGCTCGGAATTCTACAAGGTATCAAATGTGCATAGCCCGAGCAATCATACGAGGAACTAGTCTCAATAGGTGTTTGTTGATTGCAAATATAGTGTAACTCACAAAGGGATGCAAGTGGGGAGAAGTCGCGGAATGTTTATACCTTTCATCGCCGATCTTCACCCTTTATTGGTGGATTCCACATTGCTCACGGAATTTGGATGGAGTAGATAGCATGAACCACGGATATGATGATGTAGAGATCCTTCTCCTCTTTGAAACGAGCTAAAGAACACCAAAATCCGAGTTCGTATGCAAAAGTTATGCCCAAAACGGTGAAATAGATTTGCTGTCAGCTGTGGGGGGCGGAGACTTTGCCAGAAACTCCGGTCTGGATCAGAATCTCCGGTCTGGGGGGGCGGAATCTCCGGTCTGGGCCAGAGTCTCCAGTCCAGGGGCCGGAATCTCCGGTCCGGAGGTTCCAGGGCGTGCAGAACTCGTCCGGGACGCGATTTTGGCGGAAAAACTCGAACCGAAACACCAAATTGGTGGGGGGATCAAGGAATTAGGCCATGGAAACGCAGGGGAAGGTAGATCAACAAGTTTAACAACTAATCCATGGATCAAAACCTACCAAAACGCACTCAAATCACAGATCGATCCAAAACACGAATTGGGGCTGTTTTTGGTGGAATTTTCGAATTTATGGGGAAAAAGACAAAATCAAGGAGAAATCCGTGGCAACCAAAAGCTGCTGATACCAGATGTTATGGGGTAACCCCGTGGGTGGCCCGATCTTCACGGATCTCGTGGTCAAATCGATGGGAAAGCGAGGGAAAAGGGAGAAGGTAGCGGAAGCGGACGCACACCTCACGAAGAACACGATGAACACACGCAAAACACACACGATACAAGGCCGATTGCTCTCACTGGTGGCCAACGGTCCGATAGAATCCTCGCAAGGAAAGATCGGTCAATGTACTCCCTCGATCCCACGCGGAGAGGGAAGAACACCTTGGAGAGGGTCTTGACGTCTTGGCAAAGGGACACCGATGCCAAGGCCTTGTACAACGAGGGAGGCGCGATGCAAACTCCAACGAGGTGGTGACGATAGTCGATCCCCTTTGGTAGAAGGGGATGAGGCAAAACTAGATATTCCACAAGGGGGTTTTCTTTAGGCTATCATCTATGCCTAGGGTTACATGAGGTGGTGGGGGCACTAAATATAGGCCAGCCACTAGTTCAAGGGTACTTTAGGAATAAAAGGGGAAAGTCTGGGCGGACTAAGGGGTACATGGGCCAAAGGCCCAGCTGGCGGCGCACATGCCCATATGCTCAGGTCGGAGACTCCGGTGTGGGGTCCGGACACTCCGGTGTGGGCCGGAGACTCTGGTCTGTCTCTGGTGTCGTCTCCGGAGGGGCCTTCTGGCTATCCTCGAGCTCGATCTGAGGGTCGGTCCGGAGATGGGTCCGGAGACTCCGGGGTCTGCAGGCTGGAGACTCCGGTGTGGCCGGAGACTCTGGTGTGCGTAGGCCGGAGACTCCGGTGCTCCAGATGTTGCTTCTTCCGTCTTCTCTTCCAAGCCTCCGTCTTGTCGGGCTTGGTGCTCCAGGCTTCCTCCCTTGCCTCCGTACTCGTCAGTATGAACCTATCATGGATATGGGACGGAGTATGAAGTAGTATACCATTCAAGAGGGTAGGGAGTGGGCTCGCATAGAGGAACGGATTCACCTTTGGAGTCCATGACGACTTGGCATAAGTTGGAGACCATGATGTGGTAACCACCGAAGGTCGGGCTACATCATGTTCTAACAGTTTGCTCAAATGGGGGATTGCCATAATTTGCTCCATTAGTATTATCATAATTATAATAAGGAGCTCCTGCAGGATTAGCATGATATTTTTGAACATTAGAAGCATAATTATTTTTCCATGCATGATTAAAAGGAGTGCGAGCTATAAAATTGACATCATTAACATCAGTAGTGATAGCATTAACTTGGGTATCTTCCTTACCCTTTACTAAGGTAAGCAACTCATCTACCTTATATATAAGCTTCTCATTGTTTACCTCGGTAATTGAACTTAGTCTCTTCGAGGTTCTTTCCACATGCCATTGGGCATAGTTATTTTGCATATCATCAAGTAACTCATTTGCAACACTTACATGTTTTCCCATGATTGTTCCTCCTGCTGCAGTATCTAGCATAGACTTAGACATTGGGTTAAGACCATTATAAAATAAATGTAGTATAAGCCATTCTTCCATCCCATGATTAGGACAGTTTATTACGGATTCTTTCATCCTCTCCCACACAAGCGCTAGTGGCTTACGGTCTTCTTGTCTAAAGCTTGTGATGTTGGATCTTAGCTGCATAGTCTTAGCTGGGGAAAATTTAGTCATAAACAAATTAGTGCATTCCTCCCAAGATTTAATAGTGCCCTTTGGTAGAGCTAGCAACCAATCCTTAGCCTTTCCTCTAAGAGAGAAAGGGAATAATCTTAGCTTAACAGCATTTGGATCTACGTCTTTAATATGCATCATGTCACAAATTTCAGTAAAAATATTTAAGTGTAGTCCCAAATCCTCAGAAGATGAACCCCCAAATTGGTTTTGTTGAACCAAACTTAAAAGGTTAGGTTTTATCTCATAAGTTTCCGCATAAACTGAGGGGTTGAGTGATGGGTGCAAGAATAAAATCATCGGCAGGAGTAGCATACTCCCCAAGTCTCTTTTGAGCAATGGCTCTTATCGTTTTGGTAATTTTTAAGTAATGAAAACAAATAACAAGTAACTAAATTTTTTGAGGGGTTTTAAATAGATAACAAGAAAGTAACTAATAACAAGAATTAAACTACAACTATAATAAAACTAAAAACAAGGTCTCTAATGACCTCACGAGGATAGCGAAATTGCTTCCCCCGCAATGGCATCAGAAAAAGGGTTGATACCTTCGATCCGGATTCACGGATGTAGTATAATAGCTTTTTCCCTAGAAGACCTAGGTTTAATCGAACCTTGGAAAGCACTACTAAAAGGTAATAAGAAAGGACACGTCTACAAGACTTTCTTTGTTCGTTTTACCTTAGTTGACCGGATCAATCTAGTTTACTTTATAATGGGTTTGAATCAATGGATGGAGATAGACCAAGGTTGAAGATCCACCTGCAGCTGCACATCAAATGGGATGAAAGATAATAATAAGCATAGTCATGTATCATGTTTGTATTGAGATAATCTTTTGTGTGTAACACATCCTAATATTCTGGAGCCCCCTTGATGCAGCAGGCATAGCAATAGACTTTTAATCCAACCGAGAATACACCAAAGCCACGACTTGTAAACGATTATTAAGTGTAAACACAAATCAAAGCATTAAGTGGTGATGTTGTTGTTGATCTCGAATGGGTCGCTAAGCAAAGACCGTACTTCCCTTTCTGTCACTGAGTTTCCTATGAGATTGCTGCTAGCCAAGTATCTCACCTCAAGCCTTTATCAATCTATGGGATCTTGGGCACCTACAAGTCCATAGATCGAGGTGAAAGACGAAGAAACAAAAGATACAAATCATGAATCCAAATAGAACACAATTCTCCCATGATCTAGATGCACATAATTGCTGTAAGGTTTCTCTCCAACTCGCAAACCGTGAGGACTACTCACTCATAACAAATAGATCGGAGATAGAAAACATCATGCAAATACTTAGATTGAAATCAAATATTCTTACAATGGTCACCAAATCATAAGGAGATCTAAAAGTATAAAGCAATGGATATGGCTAGTGGAGGGATGGATGGTGGAAGTGATGAACAATGGTGTGGATCTCCTTTGGTGGTGTGGTGATGCAATCTGAGAATAGCGGCCCTCTGGCCGACGGCTGGAGCCTCAAAATATATAGGCATCTTCATGAAAGTTGTAGGGTTTGATGAGACGGAGCCGTCACCACCTGGTACGGGCGGGCGGTACGGGCGAACTGTGCCCGTACCAGTAGTCGTTAAGTGCACTGACACCTTGGTTGGCTTCTCCAATTACTTGGTCGTGTGTACTTCCTCAAAATCCTTCATTATGACTCCTTGTTTCGCCTTAAAAAGCAGTGATTTCCTGTACAACATAAATCAAAGAAAGGATTTACACATCTTTGCAATTATTAGTCATTAGTGGCAAGGTTGAGAGTTTATTTGGCAATTGCTTGACCAAAAACAACGTTTAAACATAGTGGAAGATGGCAAGGAGCCATCACCCCTCTTCGGTACTAAAAATATATAGGCAACTGATACAATTTTGGTTTTCCTATTTTATGCCTCTATAAGTTTCCATATTCTCTTATTATTCTATTTCAAAATTGATGGGCACGGCAACACGTGTCATCATGATCTAGTATTTATAGTAAGTGAAGTGCTAAGCAAGGGATAGAAAGATGACTAAGAGGATCAAAAATTGAATAAACTTGATCCTACAAAATATGTAGAGGTGTGACTTAGGAGCAATTTTAAATGATTTTCACACCAGGTGTGGAACTCAAATTAATATATGGAAGTATTAGTTCTTACTATTCCGTAAGATTCAATGTGGATCAAGTATATATGGCCACTCCTTTGGATTCATGACTTAGTTTTATTTATTTTAAACAACTTATATTCTTTCGGTGCAAAGTCTTATGACAACTCACTTTTGTTGTCCAAATTGACCCGATTCAAGATTGAGTGCATAAGATGATGGTCCCAGGATCCAAAGCTAATGTAATTTGCCTGCAAATGTGGACATCATATTTCCTTGTTACATATATACTTCTTTATTTTCTAGGCACTTTGATTTTATTGGAATCAATTGTTATCAGATTAACACTTAACACTCTTGTGGAACTTCAAGTATCCATTGTACTATAAGATATTTTAAAACATTGTTAACACATAGAGAACCTTCTTAGAAATTCTCCATATTTGATGTTTGAAAACAAACTTATCCTCGAGAAATGTGAATCTACAAATGGATTAGAGATGTAGATTTGCAATGGATTTGCAATGTGGTACTTGAGGTTGTGGCAGATCACGATCTGGATTTGGCATGTTTTATTCGGTATAGCAGAAACACACAATGACATCAATGTGTTGCAGTGTCCAAATGTGTTTACCAAGCTTGTTGAAGGCACATCTCCGGTGGAGTTTGAAATTAATGACTACCACTATGACAAAGAATACTATATGGCAGATGGCATCTATCCTAGATGATCAACATTTGTGAAGACAATCTCAAACCATGTGCCTAGAGGAAAGAAAACTTGGTTTGCAACATAGCAAGTGGCTTACAAAAAGGATATTGAGCGGGCATTCGATGTGTTGCAAGCTTGATGTGCCATTTTCCGATACATTGCTCTTACAGTCTTGGTCGAAAGATCAGATGAGGGTGGCCATGATTGCCTGTGTGATCTTGCACATGACTATTGAGATCAAGCAATACAATGTTTGACACTGAACCTTATTATCACCAAGATCCTATTGCAGAGTGCCACCCGCGTTTCTTTCCTTGCCAAGCAGCAAGAAGTTGGAGATGTAGATACTCGTCACCAACCGTAAGATGATTTGGTGGATCAAAGGACAAGCCTAGTTTATTTATTTGTTTGCCGTTGTGATTCAAATTGTTAAGTTATTTGTTTACCATATTGAACTATTTCTATGATTTGATGAACTTGGGATAAATTATTGTGTTGTATTATGTTTAATGTGCTTCATTTGTTATTTTAAATTCAATTATATCAAAATAGAGTATTCATGGTGCATATGGGGTGAAGGGTTAGATTTAGCCATCGACCCGCTTCCCCATAAACATCCCATACGGGCAAAAAAAGGGCTACACCGGCCACTGTGTGGGAAGCAAGAGCGGAGATGCTCTTAGGGCGACTTCTTTTAGGCTCATGCTTATGCATAAGTCAGCTTATAGGAAATGGTGGGAAAAAACTGTTGTGAGAAGAAGCCATTAGATACGGGAGACTTCTTTTAAGCTTCTAAAATTTGGCTTATTTGATCTGCTGAGTTGTGAAATGTCTCTAAAGCCCCAAACTTGGATATGTGTCATAAATAAGTGATGGTATCACGCGTATGCTAGTTTTTCTTTTGAAAATGTTAGATAAATGAACGAATATTCAGGCAAATAGAGGTGAAAATTAAAGATTTGAGCACGCCAATATATATCCAGATTGGATGGAATTCAAGCAAAGAGAGGTAGAAATTAGAAGGAACAAGAGCTTCAACCTCTAGCGCGAGTGTACATGCATGTTCGGCGGGATCTGGCAGCTATTGCGGGGGAGCGGCCACAAAGGAGTGGGTCGATGCGTCTGTCGGCGACAGCAGAGCCGGTTGATGCGGTCTGCCGGTGACGGTGGAGCCAACAGCGAGCGGGGGAGAGCGGCGGCGCCGGCAATGAGCAGGGTTGAGCGGCGGGGCCGGCAGTGATGGAGCGGCAGCGGCAAGGTCGTTTCCTCCATTCTATCAATGAGGGAAGGGTGGGCGACGAACCGGTCGACTTTTCTGGTAAATTGAGATTCCACATAGGGGTCTATCCACATGCTGTTCCGTTGCTGGAGCCAGAAGCTCCAGAAACTGCCCCAACCTAGTTTCTCGTTTTGTACTACGATCAAGCTTCTCGGTGGAAATAAGCCCCAACAAAGCTGGACAATTTTTTTAGGCTTGAGCGGTACCTGGCCTCGAAGCTGTGGTAGAAGCCCAAAACAAATCCCCCTCAGTGAACCCTCGTAGGTGAAGCTGTGGTAGAAGCCCAAAAGAAGTCCCCCTTAGGAACCCTTGTAGGTCACGAATGAATCATGTATTTCCCGGCCTAACAAAATAGCTCCCATCAAGCATCTACAAGATCGAGGAGTTGTCAATTAGACACTGCAGATTAACAAAACAGTAAGAAGAGATTGTTGCATGTGGAAACTTTTGAGACCTACCTATTGTTTGCAGGAGACAAAAAGGCATAACTTTACAGACAAAGAGCTGTCAGATTTTACAGTAAGAAGTTTGTTCAAATGGTTCTGTATCAGCAGATCCCTCTGTGGGTTCTGCAGGTGTATTGTTGATAGGTGTGAGGTTGGATGATTTAGATAGATTCTGTATTTTTGGGGTCTGGTGCTCATTAGAATTGTGTGCTGGTAACAAGGAGAAAAGACAAATTATCTTGGGTTGTGATTAATGTGTATGACCCTACTCAGCAGGAGCTTAGAGATGATTTCTTTGCAGAAATGACATCAAGGGTGCACAGTAGTACTGACTTACCAAAGGTAATGGGTGGAGATTGAAATCTGATTAGGTTCAGTCATGAAAAAATCTAATGGTAATGTGCATATTAGAAGGATGGTAGCCTTGAATGAGTTCATTGCTGAAGTTTAGTTACAAGAATTCAGGAGGGTTGGAGGTCAATTTACTTGGACCAATAAACAAGAAAATCCTGTTAGAGAAGTGCTTGATTCCACTGTATTACACTACATTTATGTACACTTGTTCAGGCTCACATCCAAAACAAAATAACAGTCAATCCTCACAAAGAAAGATATCTCAAGTTGATATCATCAGCGACAAGCAGGAATCACAAAGCTTCTCAGTTGCAGCTTGATCCAGAATGTTTCCCGCACGGAGGCTTGTAGTAGGCACAAGTCCTTTGTGAGTTCAGTTTTCATTGCCTTTCAGAATAGTGTACTTGCAAAGTGAACAGTTTGCATGCATGACCAGCAAGTTTCGGTTATAGGATGATGGAATTGATCATGTTAGTAATTTTTTCAATTGAATGTTACAAGTTTGTGAACCAAATGGTTGTCAAGCTGCTGCACTTTGCAGCCTTCTTATGTTTATTTTCTAGTATAAAATTAGTGCCATGTACTTGAATTATACACGCACACACTTTATTTGAATCTGTCACAAATAGGTAGCAAGCATTACAGAGAGTTCTAGCGAACCCCAACCGTGAGTTCATTTTTGCTTTTTATTAACTATTTCAACTAAACATAAGAGCATGTCAGTTAATGAGAATTAAGGGCATCAAACAATGCTTGTTTAATCGCCAAATATACAATCTATATTAATTTGTTTCAAATAGAGAATCAATTGGAATATTTCGAAATGTTATCAAATTATTTTATTTGCTGAACATATATATATTGAACATTGATTCAGACGTGAGCATGCTCACTAGAGCCCCTTAGTGGGTGCGTTGACATGCTAACTAGTGACTCCTTTGTTGGTGCGTTGACGAGATGTATTTTTTACTCAAGACTCTGTCAGAAATAAAATGACGGTATGCACATTCTCGAAAAGAAGTGTATGGGCAAGTTGAATGCACAGGCCATATAAACGATTGGATTGTGCCAGAATCTTAGCCCAAAATCACTCTCGGCAACGTACAGCGCTGCATTACGCTATTGGTAAGCGCACCAGAGACTCTAATTTATTGCCTTCAAATCTCAGATGTAACTTTTTTTCATTAGGACAAGTGCGAGATGGAACTGAATTTTTTAGCAGGATTTACTTGATGTAAATTATAGCTTGCATTACATTTTAAGTGGAATTGCTTCAATATGGAAAATATTGAACTGTTAGTCCAACTGAGTAGATTGAAAGAAAAAGATATTTCAAGTGCATATTGACTAATGGAGCTGTTGAAGATGGCAGCCCGACTACAGCCGCAAAAGAACACGAGAACGCCAGACAAAGAGAACACGAGAACGCCAGGAAGCGTCTTTCAGTATATATTTAATAGTCTAAAATCCGACCAAAACTATACCAAACTCTCATATCTATCGCTGTAGAGAAATCAGACAACAACAGATCTATATGCCACGAAGCAAGAGAGCCAAATCATCGAAAAATAAAAGTACCAAATTCGACTCTATTAATCGAAGGTGTGTATGGGCAAGTTGAATGCACAGGCCATATCAAATAACAGCTGGTGCCAGAATCTTAGCCCAAAATTACTCTAGGCAACGTACAGCGCTGACTTACGCTATCAAGAAGCGCACCAGAGACTCTAATTTATTGCCTTTCAAAAAAAGGATTTCTAGATTGAATCCATACACGAAAGAGCAGGCAAAGAACAAAAAAACCGGAAACGAGATCGGAGCAGATCGGATTAGACTCAGCAAACTTTGTGCAATCGACACAGTAGTATGATTGATTCAGAGTTTGATGGTAAGTTGAATAGATCATCATCGTCTAATGCGAAGATCTTGATAAACGAGAAGAGAAAACGAATCGAAGAGCAAAAAGAGAATAAAGGGTGATAGCTCACCGTAGGCGGCGGATCGGAGATGGGACGAAAAGGATACCAGGTGCGGCAATATATAGGCGATGACGGCGAGGGCGGCAAACCCTAGTATTATGAATTGACGTAATTGACCCTGCGTTTGCCTCGGTAGCGCGCTCCGGGCCTCCGGCACCTTTCGGTCTTTGCCTTCTTCTGCTGTGGACCTTTATTTTTTGGACCTGAAGCTGCTGCTGACCTGATCGACCGCAAATTCGACCCTGCACATGTTTAAAGCCCACGGGGCTACCGTGCACCTTCGTGCTCAGGCCCACACCAGCCCAGCTGGAAGCACAAAATTATCTTGGCATCGGACGGGCCACATATATACTGCTGCCTATTAACCAAATTAGTTGACTTAGATTTGTTTAAATTCAATTATATCTAGACATAATTTTTTTTACAATCAATACCACATATATTCATAGCAACAAATAGCACATGGTAGAGATACATAAACTATCTTCAACGACTGCAAAATAAAGTCTAAAAGAAAACGAGTAAAATCGAAGGTCTTCAAAATCTTCTTCTTCCGTAACACAATCTTGCACTTGTCTGAAGACAGCCCAGTAAATATCACATAGATATCAAACCATAGACCTGTAAATACTAATGATGGTTCTCTCGTAGTTTTAATTTGAGCCGCAATGCCAAAGTTACATGCACGCGAGCAACCATTAGAGAAATCAGACAACATCAGTAAGAGCACCATCACCAATATTCTAGGGAAAAAAAACTGAACAGCCAGATCAACGTAGCAGGGAAATTGAGAGTACGAATCTCTATTATCGAGGATGTAGCATCCGGGGCGAATATTGCGAGGATAATCCTCCTCGCAGCAACCATGAGGAAAAATCCAAGATAGATCTGGCGAAGCAAGATCTGAAAGACCGTAATTATAGCACTTCAATCTTATAACACCATCATTGACGCCGGGAAGATCTCGTCGTCGAACAAAGGGCCGAAGATCAGTTATTGCGAACGATGACATCTCCATTGACGTAGATGTCAAGAAGATGTCTACCAAAACCCTAATCTAATCTTCTGAAAACACTACTTTTACTGAAAACTCCACACCTATATCGGGTTCCCCACCCCTCGCGACCGGCAAAACCGGCCGAAGGAGGGGGAACCGTCTATGGAGGAGGAGGAGGAGGTGTTGCGGCGGCTAGGTCTAGAAGAGGCGGCGGCTGGGAGATTTTGGATCTTGATATCTAGACATAACTTAGTATTACATATATCCGTATCTTGATAAATTTTAATTTGGGTCGGAGGGATTAGTATAAGATGATCAATCATCAAGTACTTCAGAAAGTAATACACCCTCCTGTCTAAAAAAGTACCTAGCGCGACGACCAATTTGCAAAAGAACCTTCCACAAATTTTTGAGAGAAGTCGTAGTCTTCACATCTTTCTCGCGCACTCCGGGTTGTCTTCCTCGTTGAGCTTACTCGCTCTCATGCCACGGTACCCACATTTCCCCTACCCCCCGTCGCCGCCGCCTTTCTCCTCCACGTCGCTGCCACCTACGAAGACACTGACCATTCAAAGGTTGAACTTTTCGATACATAGCCATTGTTGTGTTTCCCTACCGCCCCTTGCTAGATCTGTGAGCAATGTTGCTAGATCTTCTCTCCGACGATGAGGAGAAGCTGTAGGTGGCCATCCTCATTCTTCCATGATGCTAGTGGATATGGTATGGCGAGCCACTCAAGTGCAGTGTGCTACTGCATCCTGCCCCTAGCCCGCTCGGCAACTCATTTTTGCCGGTCGAAGTTGATTCTTGTTGTGGAGGGATGCTATGGCTATGGGTGTCGTGCTATTCTCCAGTTGTGCCTCATCAATAGGTAACAACCTAGCCAACAATTATTCATTCATTCTTCAGACATTAGCCCTTTCTTTTATCCATTAGCTGCAACCGGAGTAAGATATTAAGATGGACCATACCGGACTAAAACTTGACCCCAAAAAAGGTTTAGAGGTGAACTAATTCCCCAAAAAAATTATCAGTCTGGCATACTCATGGCTTAGGGTGTGTTTGGTTGAACTGTATATTCTTAAAAATCAGCTGCGGGGAATTTGATGTGGAAAAGCTACCGTGAGCTGACAACCGTGAAAAACCTGGAGGTTGTTTGGTTGTGCCAACTGCCAACTGTGGATTTAATATAAAATGTTTGTAATGCTCGTGAGATCCTATGTGATTAATTATATGTTTATTGATCGCAGAACAATGACTTATACACTCACGGACATGCAAATGGCCACTTCAGAATGGAATTTTCTTACATGTATAGCTTAACAACTTTTGCCATAAGATTACCGCAAAGAACATGGATTACAGAAAAGACATGTAGTTCACGATGTGGCTCGCCATCCATATACCTATCCTACGTCAATCCCGCAACAAACAAAGCATTCCCGGTCCTATCACGAATGGTATTCATGGTAACCTTGTTCTCCTCCTCTAGAACTTCATTCCCATGTGGGTGTGTTGTTTCTCGTGCTCTTTCGGGCATATATTTTTCATCTTCATCTCACTTATCAAACTTTTTATCTCTAAATCTGGTACCACGGATGAAATTTGAAGTGCCATGCAAGCAATAATGATATGTTTTTGTGAATGAAGTGGGGAACCTAGCATAGACTTCAAAACACGTCACTTTTGCTTCAAGACCCCGAATGCACGCCGGCTAGAGGGAGGCTGTGAGGGGAAGCTGGTCACCTGGCCAAGGCCAAGCATGTCCCGGGCCAGGAGAAGGTGCAGTTGCTTCTGTTTTTGTTGATGACGCTATAGCTATTGGCTGATTGGAGTCCTTAGGGTACCGGAGGTCATCCCCACGACAAACAGTCACCCTAGACCCTTGAACCCGACACCCTGACCAATTTTTGCCCGCGTTTTAGTGCACGACGGACCGCAATCTTGCGCGCGTCTCCGCCGCCACTCCGTGCAATCTTGCTGAAGAGACAAGAAGCGATCGATCGAGTTTGGTTGTTGTATGGCTGTACCTGTCCGCTTCTTATTCCCTCCCGATTAGGCAGGTCTCCACTAATGGACCAAATAAATGTATACCATAAGGCCTAGACTAGAAAATCATTTAGTTTGCTTCCTTTTCTTTTCTTTCCTACCTAAGGAGAATGCGTATAGTAATACAGAGTCCACGAGAAGCTCCAATCGATTGCTAAACAACTAGAGCGCATATATTTGATTTTTTTTTGCAAAACTGGAGGTGAGGCTCGAGCCTAATAAAGCCTCACCGGCAAAATCGACCCTCACTGGAGGTGCCAATTAAATGTTAAACTGGACGGATGGGTAAATTGCCATCAGTTAAACTAGAGTTCGAATTTTCATCAGTTAAACTGGAGTTCTTAGTTAAATGTTAGTGGTTATAGTGAGCCCTTGGCTTCATGCAGCCATGGTGTTTTAGTTCACTTTTGTTGTAGTACATGAACATAATTGACCACTTTCATCTCACATATTCAGTAAATTTATATCTTAAACCAATTTTGCATGACATACCAACTCAAGAGGATCTCTAGGTTGTAGCGTCCAAGAGTTCCCGACTCTTGGCGCCTCGCCGCCTACGGCAGAGTGTCCAATTCGAGGACGGCGAAGTGGGGGTGAGGTGGGACGTCCCCGACAGGAGCCCTCCGTTGGAGAGCAGAGCGGCGGGCGTGCTCCTGCGTGCGCAGGGGTACATGAGCTCAAAGCAGGACGAGATCCGTGAGCTCAGGCCAGTGGATGGCGGTGATCGGAGGAACGACGGTGCTCAGAGGAGAGAGGGTCTCCTCCGTGTGGGTCTTCCTCCGCACGATCTCGGGATAGGGACGGCGGTGATTGGAGGCACGATGGTGCTTGCAGGACGCACGGGGCTAATGGGAGGAGTTTGTCATTGGGTCGAGGCAGGCGGGGCTAATCGGAGGTGCTTGGGGGTTGGGCGGGGAGGACGGAGGTGGAGAGATTTGAGTTTGAATTTTATTTTTCTCATTATCTAAGTCTCATTGCAATATTTTTTTCTCATTATCAAAGGAGTTTTCCCGATATATCAAAGGAAACATTGATACTTAGTAGTAGTTGATAGTACCCACGCCATGAACGCCATCATAAGGGCATCTCCACCGGCCCGGCCCAAACGGACGATCGAAACGGTCCGTTTCTGTGCGTTTGGATCGGGTCGCGGTCGCTTTGGCGTCGTGGTCCAGCCTGTCCGGCCAGCCGCGCCCAGCGGCGTGACCCAAATGTCCGCGCCTGGCCATGGGGGGCACATCCGTTTTCCCCGAATTTGAAATCGGGACATTTCACGCGTAAACTGATAGAGTTCATACTTAATTATACAAAATATTACATCCAAAATATTAAAAAAGAAAAAAACTAGCCCTAACCCTAGCTACTGTGATCTACCAGCCGCCGGTGCCGCCCCGTCCATCTATGTATCGAGGTAGATGTACTCGGGCGCCGACCAAAGGTGTGGTGGCGGCAGCCTCGGAGCTGCCGCCGGTGCGAGTGCGGGAGGCGTTGGCTGGTTGATCGGCTGGCCTGGCCACGCCGACCACGCATCCGTCTCAGCCGGTGCGGGCGGAGCATACCACCCAGGCGCCGGTGGAGCGGACCACCCCGGCACGGGCGGAGCAGCCCACGCCCGTAGCGGCTGCGGTGGGGGCGGGGGCGGTGGCGGTGGCAGCGGCTGCCCCGCGTTCACCTGCGCCACCAGACTGGTGAGCTTGACGGCTTCCTGGTAGCCGTCACACATCCGGTACTCCTCTTGCGCGCTTGCCACGATGGCCTACTCGAGGAAGGCGGCCTCGTCGTAGCCCTGCCAGTCAGGCTGTCGCGCCTCTGAATCGATGTGTCAATTGCGTCTGAATCGGTGCCCCGGTTGCTTGTGACTCGGTGCTGAGTTGTCGCTGGCGGGTGGGCCAGTAGCGCGCACGGGGAGGACACGCCCTCGACCAGTGTCCGGGCCGACGCAACAGCCACGCAAATTAGGTGCACGGATGGGTCGAGTCGGGAGCGTCGGACCGGATGGGTCCTACCACTATGACGCCGCGCACGTCGCACGCGTCCGTACGAACATGCTCGGACGCACTGGGACGGGTTGGGTCGAGCCGGTGGAGATGCCCCAGTTCAGCCGACAACGATTTTCTTCGTTTGAGAAACAAAAAGAGTTATCATATCCGTTGAAGAGAGAGGACACCTTCTTTATATGTACTCCCTCCGTTTTTAAATATAAGATGTTCTAGCTTTGTGAAATGATTGTATCTGGACCCTTTTAGCGTGTAGGTTCATATAGATTTGGAGTTAATCTATATACTAAAAGGGTCCACATACAATCCTCTCACAAAGCTAGAACATCTTATATTTTGAAACAGAGGAGTAATATCCACGTTCCAAAACATAAAATATTTTGCTATATACTACCCTGTTTTAAAATATAAGATATTTTGGTATGCAGTTTATCAAAAGATGTTATATCATGGACAAAAAGTACCGAGAAAACCCTCTAAGCCCTATCCCTCGTGTGAGCCGCCGCCGCTGCTAGATCCAGCCTTTCCGGGCCCCCTCCTCCTCTCCTTCCAGCGGCCACGCGGGCGGATAGAGGAGTGGGGACCCGTCCTATTCGTCGGTTGCTTGCTTGTAGGTATGTTGTCCCTTAGTTTTGTCTTCCTAGCGGCATCGGCGAGGTGAGGCGACGATGACGTGTTGGAATAAGGTCTCTCCGGCCTCTCCCTATCTCATGCGCGTCCGATTCGGAGTCAACAAAAGGCATGTGAGGGTTAGCGTCGCCAGATCTGTTGGTTCTCTTCGGGTCTTGGCAATTGGTGTGTCTTCGTACTTCTTGTGGCCGTAAGGATCTATGGATAGTCAAGGAGCTTCATCGGCGGTTACTTCTTCCTCTTCGTCTCCGGGACAGATATGGTCTTCTAGAACCGTTCGACGGTTTCACGTCCGCAACCAACAATGTCAGGCCGACTTAGGGAGGAGTGGCAGCGGCGACGGTCTGGAGGTTGAAGACGAAGGGCATCTCGAGAATTTCGTTGTAATTTTTGTTTTTCTTATGATGCTTTGTACTATTGTATGTTTCTTTTAATGCCAGGTTCCTTTCTGAAGAAAAAATTAGGGACCAAAGGTAGTATCTCTTTCCTGGCTATTTAAACGGACTGGACTTCTTAGCCCACGTGCCTAAATCCCAGGGTGCATTTTGGGGTTAAATACTTATTTATATTGAATAGTTGCATGACTTGTAGCTCGAATCTTGTTTGAATTATAGTTTTTTCCATCATTTGAAAAGATTTAACTGAAATTTTCTCTATTTTTTAAAATATGCTAAACCCCGCTATAGCTGGGCCTGTTTTGCGGTACCGAAGTTTCTAGGCGAGTGCACCGTAGTACCTAAGTTGCCTAAATTTCCGTGTTTCAAAATGTTGGGCCGCCAACTACCAAGACGGGCCATTTCGAGGCAAACTCATCTCACCCTACCAAATCCAAACATTCCGTGAAACTGCCCCGTGAAGTAGACGGTCAGGACCCCCATGTCAGTAATATTTCCGTGACGCGAGCGCCAATACGGCGACCACGTAGGCAAAACGAGGGACTAAAGGAGCATGGTGTGTTGACCAAATTCACAAATCCACTCCCTCCCTCCTTTCGCATGAACCCTAGCACCAGCGGCATCGAAATCCCCTCTCCAACCAGAATGATCTCTTCGGGTATTTGACTTCCGGCACCAAGTTGCTGCGCCTACTCGCTGGTACCAAGCTCTAATGCCGAATGTCGTGCCAGCCGTTATGACGATCTAGCCCGCCTCTACCGCCAACGAGCTGAGCAACACGAAGGATGGCAGATCCTATTGTCGAGGAAGAAGTACTTCTGACTAATTGCGGGTGAGCTACTCTTCTCTTTGCTATTCGCACTACCTATAACTTCTAGCTGGCTATTGGCATTACAGAGATAGATCGAACCTATAATTGTTTGCTAGCACGACGCTGCCAAACAATTCTTATCTTGTGTCCCCAATTTTCTATCAAGTAGGATCTCCGATGAACCCAAATACACGGTTACGGTCACCCTTTACGGCTACCACATTAAATTAGCAGATGGGAAGAGCAAGTGGAATCAAGCTTGTTGTCTGAAGATGGAAGTAGAGCCTGTGCAGTTATGCACTATCCCTGGTATGGTTGCTGCTGTGCGTGAACTTGCTGAAATGGGGCCAGAGCAGACCGCACGGTTCAGCTTCATTGATGAACGAGGCTTCACGGTTCCTATAGCGTGTGACAGTCAGCTAATTGGGTTGATGAAACAGTTTGCTGGGCTTCGTGTGGTTATGCTGATTTGTAACATACTGGATGTGGAAGCTCCTGCTACTGGGAGTCGCCCAGCTATTATTGGACAAGGTGGTCTAACTCGAACCCCTGCTGGTGTTGAGCAAAATGTGGTTCCTCATCCGCGACATGCTTCTGTCAGGCAACCTCCTCGTAGGAGTCCCTGTATTGCCGTTGTGGAAAACTCTGCTCTGGAATCTACTGGTACTAATCGTCCCTGTGGTGTTGTTGCTCCGGCTGCTGCTGACCCAATCCATTCCGATGTTGAGCAAACTAAGGTTTCCGGAGGCTGCCCCGCTATTGTTGCCAATACCGCTGTCTTATGTGCTGCTCCTCCTCGACACCGTGCTCAAGTTGTGCGAACCCGTGCTCTGGAATCTGCTGGTACTGGTCGTCCCCGTTGTTGTTGATCTGGCCACTGTTGACCCAATACCTACCGCTGTTGAGCAAACTAAGGCTTCCGGAGGCTGCCCCACTATTGTTGCCAAGACTACTGCCTTGTGTCCTCCTCAAACCCATGCTCAGGTTCAGTGAGCTGCTGGTATGGAGCTAGCTCATGGTCTGGACTCTGCTAGCACTCGAAAGACTGTTGTTGTGGGAACTACTCCTGATCGTCGATGTGGCGGGGCAGCAGCTGATCCTATTGTGGCTGCTGTTAGCCTAGGCCCTGCCTGTCCACCATGTATTGTAGCACCCGCTGCTAAGGGACCTCGCCTTGCTCCTGGTCCTGGTACTTCCACCGAGGTTGATCCAGCTAACGATGACACTAGTGATGGCGACGGTGGCATTGTGGCTGGGTCTGATGGTGCCGCTCCACCTCTCGAACCTCTCGGAGGTTTCTATCCTACAGAACCTGATGATGGCAAAGTAATCGTTCATATCGGTGTCGTGGATTATACTGCAAAATTAGATGATGACATAGAAAAATTCTATGACGAGTTTGATGTAATCCTTGGCAGATACGATCCTGAAGTGGTAGAGTTATCTGACCTGATGGCATCGTTACGTGTGAAGGTGTTGTAGGGGTCCTCCCAGGTAGCAAGTTTGGTATATTTTGGTAACAAGAGCAAAAAGGCTATCGAAGTGAAAGATACCAGGGATTAGTCGTACCATTTACAAGGAAACATTATAGAGGTGAAGTGTACTTCCACTTGATAGTGCAAATGGTTGGAGAGGAATTGGATTTCGACAATAGAGATGATGGACTTGTGAAGGCATGTGTGACCTGATCCATGGCATCACTGGGGCTGGTGCGACTGAGTGTAGCTTCGAACATAGGAGAGTCTTACACAGGAGCGTCATAAAGAGGAGAAGGAAGAGCATCCCCAGAAAGGGCACCCCGAAGAAGAACATCACCAAGGAGACCACGCCAGAGAAGAGGATGCCCAAGAGTCGCACGAAAAAAGGCATCACGCCAAAGAGTACACCCCTGAGATCCAGTCAAAATGCCACACCGAACGGTAGCAGCAAAAACGCTAAGAGGGCTAGCACGATGGTGAACACTCCTAGGAGTGGTAGCAAATAGGCGAAGATGGCCAGCATGGAGGCTACCACACCTAGTGGGAGTAGAAAAATGCTAATTTGGAGCAGAACACGCCGTTGGGGTCAGGCAATAATGCCAGGAAGAAGGAGAACACGCCCAATAGTAGCAGCAAAAGGGATAATTTGGAGCGGAACACACCGCTGAGGTCAGGCAATAATGCTAACACGAAGGAGAACACCCCCAATGGTAGCAGCAAAAGGGCTAATTCGAAGAAGAACACGCCGCAGAGGTCAGGCAATAATGCTAGCACCCTGGAGCCAACACCCGCGAGGGAAGGCAGGAAGGAGATCACACCCAAGAGCGGAAGCAAAAAGCCTAGTCCGGTGGGGAATGGAACGTAGATGTCAATCCCTACTGATACCACCCGGAAAGATTACATCAGGAAGGAGGATGTACACAGGAAGAGCAAGAGGGTTCTGTACAGTCAAGATGAAATTGATTATGACTGTTGTTTGTCTACTGAAGTACTTGGGATGTGTGCAACGTAATACCACCCCATGTGGTTCCAACAGAACAAACTGAGTGTCCTGGAGAAAACAGAGTTGCCGGTGAGGTAGATTGGGGCAATGTTCCGGTCCATTCGGGTGGAGACGATGGTGTAGCCCCACCCATGGGAGTCAATATGATGTGTGTAGTACTAGGCATTAGAGATGATGGCCAGGATTCTGAATCAGACAAACAAGGCACTGTAGAGGATCAAGAATCTGGTGATGATGAAATAGACGAGGAACTTAATGACGAGGTTGGTATTCTAGTCGATGATTTGGGTGTTGAAGTAGAAGAAATGAAACATGACCACGAGTATCCTATAATTTCGGTCGACACCGAGTTCAGGAGCATGCATGAGTTCAGGATGTCGTTCCGACATTTTTGTATCAAGGGGGAGTTCGACATTTATCGACTAAAGAACACTGCCCAGAGGTATGAGGTCGTTTGCAAGTTAACATGGATGAATGGACAGGCCGAGGTACATTGTCCATGGAGGATCACAGCAAGAGCATTACCTGCGTCGAAGGCAATTAGGGTACTAGGGCAATGAATGCAGCAAACATTTAGAACTTTCTCTCTTTTCACTCTATAACTACAATTGCTGTGCGATATCTTTCTGGCAACTAGTCGACTCCGCTTATCTTTTAAATGAATCTATGTTGCAGGTGAACAAAATGGGCCCTCCACACATGTGTCTGATAGGCAGCAAACTGAAATCCTCAATGGCTGATACGGAGTGGGTGGCTATACAAGCTATGTCCATACTAAAGGATAACCCTAAGGAGACCGCGAAGAATATTCAGACTAGCCTTGGTTCTAAATACAACATTGTCCTACCGTATTACACGGTTTGGAAAGGTAAAGAGAAGCTCTGGGGGTCTTGCACGGGGATTGGACCAATAGCTTCAGGATGCTGTACAACTTCAAGGCGGAGGTACAAGCTAGGTGTCCCAGGAGTGTTGTCGAGATTGACACCGAATCAGTACGTGGTAAAATATATTTCAAAAAAAAATTCATGGCGCTTAAACCTTGCATCCAGGGATTCAAGGACGGCTGGAGGCCATATCTGAGTGTAGACAACATTGTCCTAACTGGCAAATGGAAAGGCTACCAGCCATCTACCATAGCACTTGATGGTCACAACTGGATGTTCCTAGTGGCATTCTGGCTATTTGAAACAAAAACGGAGGAAAACTGGGTCTGGTTTTGAGGCAGGTTAGGAGATCAATAGGGCACATGGATCCATTGGCTATATCCACGGATGCATGCAAAGGGCTGACGAATGGAGTGAAGGAGGTGTTCCTGCGAGCTGAAGGTAGAGAATGCCATGCCCATATGATGCTCAACTTGTACTCACACTACACATGGAGCGTATTTTGTTACATGTTTCATACTGCTAGAGCTTATAAACCTAGTAGCAGCGAATATTTCATGAGCAAGATTTTTGCAGAAGCCCCTGAACTTGTAGAGTACTTAGCCATCCATCATTGGCAGCTGTGGAAGAGGAGTCAATTCAACCCTGACATCAAAGTTGATTATGAAGGGTTCGCAGCATAGAAAAAAATCCTACGATGAGAACTACACGCCAAGATCTATCTACTAGATACAAGCAATGGGTGGATATACATCCATGGAGAACTTACCCTCGAAGACAACAAAGTTTTGTTAACGAGTAGGAACTCGTGGATGATGTAGTTGTACGCTTCCCGATCTCAAGATCATGTGGAAGTCCTAGCACCGCAAACCAGTAGAGCATCCGCACTCGCACACACGTTCAGGCCACCGAACAACCTCCTCCTCCTCGCTCCAGCGATGCAGCGGAAGCAGCAACTCCTTCCAGACAAAATGCCACCGGGAACATGTATCTCGCTAATCCGAGACCATGGGGGAATAATTCTAGAAGGGGAGAGAGATCCTTCACGAGGAGGTGTGAGGAAGAAGGGTGAGAGGGGTGGCCTTTTATAGGAGGAGGGGGTACCCCTCCCCATGGCTAGTGCCTCATGGGGGGTGCTTAGCCCAAAATATATCGATACCGTTGGGGAACCCCAAGAGGAAGGTATGATGAGAACATCAGTAAGTTTTCCCCCAGTAATGAAGCCAAGGTTATCAATCCAGTAGGAGCAAGGAAACACCCAAAGGTGTTGCTAGCTGAACTTTGGCAGGGCGCACTACCGTTGCTAGCAGCAACGTGGAGACCTGCACAACACAACCACGGAACTTTGCCCCCAACTTGCAATGAGGTTGTCAATCTCACCGGTTTTGCTGAAAACAAAGGATTAAACGTATCGAGTGGAAAAAGTAATAGTTTGAAGAAAGTAAACAGAAAACAGTAAACAATTGATTGTAGATTGATGATAAAAGAAAGGACCAGGATCCATAGTTCACTAGTGGTGGCTCTCTTTAAGATAGATAACATGTTGGGTGAACAAATTACAGCAGGGCAATTGACAAACATCGATAAAGCAATACATGTATATACTAATCATCTTGACTCCTTTGAGATTCGATTGGGCATTACAACATTATACATAGACTATAATCCAACTGCATCTATGACTAATAATCCACCTTCATGTTATCATCCGAACCCCCTCCAGTATTAAGTTGCAAGCAGTAGATAATTGCATTGCGCATTGCGTGTAAAGTAAACAATATGATTTGTTCTATGAACAAAGGATTATTGTTTTCTCCCTAGTAGCAACAACACATCTAGTACCTTAGAGATTTTTGTCACTTCCCTAGATTACTAGAGGCATGAACCCACTATCGAGCATAAATACTAACTCTTAGAGTTGCTAGCATCTACTTGGCCAAGATAGCTACTAACAATGGAAAGCATGCAAGATCACAAATAACAAAGAAATGATAGAATCAATAATCAATCTGAAATAACATCTCAATATCCATCGGATCCCCGCAAACACAACATGTATGAATTACAAATAGATGATCTTGATCATGAACGGAGCTCACAAGATCTAAACATGATAGCACAAAGGAGGAGAACCAGCCATCTAGCTACTACATGGACCCATAGTATAGAGATGAACTACTCACGCATCACACCGGAGGCTTCCATGGTGATGAAGAAGGCCTCCAGGGTGAATTCTCCTCTCCGGCATGGTGCCGGGAAGAGCTTTAGATCCCTCCTGATCTAGGGATGGAGATGACGGCGGCTACAGACTCTTTCATGGAATTTTGATCGGGTACTTAGGGTTTCTGTATCGGAGGCATCTTATAGGCGAAAGGGGAGGCCGAGGGGGTGCCGGAGGCGGCCATACCACCCCCTGGTGCGGGCTAGGCTGGGTCGCGCGGCCAGGTGGTGTGGCGGCCCCTGGCCCCTCTCCGTCTCGTATTCTGGCTCCGGGTGTCCCTCGGTGAAAAACTGACTTTGGCTTTTGTCTCGTATAATTCCGAGAATATTCATTTTCTGACTTTCTTGGAACCAAAAACAGCAGAAAACATGCAGCTGGCACTATGGCTCTTGTTAATAGGTTAGTCCAAGAAAGTGTATAGAAAGTACTCCAAAGTTGGAACAAAACACAAGAACGTAGATAAAACCAAGCATGGAACATCAAAAATTATGGATATGTTAGCAATGTATCAACATCCCCAAGCTTAACTCCTGCTCGTCCTCGAGTAGGTAAGTGATAAAAAGAAAGAATAATTTTTGAGGTGACATGCACCATCATAAACTCGATCAAAGTATTTGTAAAACATTGATAGCTGGGATCATAGTACTTCAATCATAACATGAAAGACAAAGTTCTAACAATAAGACAAAGCAACTATGTTGCAACATGAAAAGGCACAAACAAAAGATTCATGAATAACAATGCTTTGCAAGACGTTTGTTTGTTTCACATAAAGAAAACATAGCATAGTGGCATTCTGCTTGTCCCTCATAGAGTAGCAAACATAAATGCATCGGACATCTTCAAAGTTCATAAGAGTGACTAGATACAAATAGTTTAAAACAAGCAATATCAAAGCTATGCATCAATCAACAAGTCTTGGGACAATGCACATAGAACTAAGAATGGCCACTATGCTCTCAAAGTAGGTGCATAAAGATAGAAGGTGGAGACTCAACATGAAAGTAAAAGAAAGGGCCTTCATAGAAGGAAGTAGGGATTCAAGTTTCATAAAGAGCTTCCTAAAATTATGGTACTTATTAGCTTTCAGCTCTCATTGCCCATATCATAAGCATCTTGAAGGTGATTAAGGTTAAAGTGACACAACTAAGAGGATATGCTTGACAAGTTATAAGCTGAAATCTCATGCCCCTTACTTACGAAGACCGAACCTCATGCTACTCTACTTAAGTTACAAGTAAGCTCTTGTCATTGTAAGTACATATGTATCATAGAAAACCGCCAACGGGGTACCCCTTGCAGATGATACATGAGCTATCCCATAATCAAAATGACAAGGCAAGCATACAATGAGCATCTCAGGGATCTTTTTATTTGCTATTTGCATAGGTTTTTATTGAGGATGCTTCATAGAGTGCTCATTATGGTTATGCTGCAAGTTTCCACCATGATTAGGCATGGCTTAGGCTAGCGGCCCAGGCGTTTCTCTAACACAAATACAAACTCCATGATCTTACAAGTTCCCCTTTTATTTCACACCGCCGGGATCCATAAGCAAAAGAACATGATATCAAGAGGAAAGTACAAGTGCAATGTTGAAAGCATTCCCCATGATACATGGTTCTGCTAACTTCAACTTATAAAACGCAAGAATATATGCAACAAAGATGGACACAATGGTTCAAATTTATTAAATGCAAGAAAGTAAAGTGTGCCATCAAGTTCGTGAGAGCTTTAATCACTAGTTTTCTCATAACAAGTTTAATTCGGAAGGTAGATAAAAACAGGAATATACTTGGAATAGCAATTGCTAATAGGTAGGTATGTTGGACTCTTTGGAATAGCTTGGTTTTAGGAGGTGGATGCATGAGTGGAACTCACACTTGGTTATGGAGGCTAGCAAAAGACTAAGAGCGACCAACTAAGAGAGCAATAATGACCATAATCATGCAGAGCGACAAAACATCATTAATCAAAGCATAAAGTGATATTCCAAGTTGAAAACTAAAGGATCATAAAGGCTTATGGTGACTTGGGATAGTCATAACATGGTGTGAGCATGCGCCAAGTAAACCCAAATAAAGCATCAAAGGAGAATACCACAATACTATGCTTTAATATGCTAAAACAACGCATGATTCTTCCAAGGCACATTAAGCAATCTCAATTGTTTATAACAAGTCATGCTACAGCAAAGAATACTAAGCATAAAGCCAAAAAAATATCAAGCATGGCATGATAGAGCATTGGCCTCAGTCAAAAACAAGCTCTCTTTATCACTTAAGCATGAATTTTCCTACTCTTTTTTCCAATCCAAACCAAACTATTTGAAAACCAATGTATGAAAGAGGGGGTCCAACCAATTTATTCAGCAAACTAAGAAAACAAAGCAAACGAAAAACCAAAATGAAAACGAAAAAGAAGACACTCCAAGAACAACACAACTGTGCATGAAACAATAAAAATGAAGTGTTTGGAAGAAACCTGAGATTTTTATTGATGAAGAAGGGGATGCCTTGGGCATCCCCAAGATTTGACGCTTGTACTTCTTGCATATTTCTTGGGGTGACATGCTTGGCATCCCTAAGCTTGAGCTTTAGTCCATCCTTCATCTCATTACTCATTCCTTTCATACACCTATAATTTTTCTTTCATACAAAACTTCACACAATCTTTATTAGCAATATTAGTGCACTCAAGATAATAAGTCTTTAGGTTCAGTTCCGGCACCAATAAAACTTCCATTAAAACACAAGCTACTGTAGAACTTTCCTCAAAAGATCAATCCCCCAAAAGAACTCAAAAAGGAACCAACAAGAAGCAAATGCAAATAATGGGAGAAATCTGTCTAAACAAACCAACAGGTAAAAATAATTTTTTTCGAAGACCTTCTGTTGCTCAAATCGAAAAGTGTTGAACTAACAAAAGTTAGATAACAACCTGGGACAGAAGCACAAAAATTCACGCCTCAAAAGGACATGCAGAGATTTTACACGAATTTTTACGGTGAAGCACAAAAATCTGTTTCGGGACAGCAACTTTCCCAATCATTACACACTTGGTTATGGAGGCTAGCAAAAGACTAGGAGCGACCAACTAAGAGAGCAATAATGACCATAATCATGCAGAGCGACAAAACATCATTAATCAAAGCATAAAGTGATATTCCAAGTTGAAAACTAAATGATCATAAAGGCTTATGGTGACTTGGGATAGTCATAACATGGTGTGAGCATGCGCCAAGTAAACCCAAATAAAGCATCAAAGGAGAATACCACAATACTATGCTTTAACATGCTAAAACAACGCATGATTCTTCCAAGGCACATTAAGCAATCTCAATTGTTTATAACAAGTCATGCTACAGCAAAGAATACTAAGCATAAAGCCAAAAAAATATCAAGCATGGCATGATAGAGCATTGGCCTCAGTCAAAAACAAGCTCTCTTTATCACTTAAGCATGAATTTTCCTACTCTTTTTTCCAATCCAAACCAAACTATTTGAAAACCAATGTATGAAAGAGGGGGTCCAACCAATTTATTCAGCAAACTAAGAAAACAAAGCAAACGAAAAACCAAAATGAAAACGAAAAAGAAGACACTCCAAGAACAACACAACTGTGCATGAAACAATAAAAATGAAGTGTTTGGAAGAAACCTGAGATTTTTATTGATGAAGAAGGGGATGCCTTGGGCATCCCCAAGATTTGACGCTTGTACTTCTTGCATATTTCTTGGGGTGACATGCTTGGCATCCCTAAGCTTGAGCTTTAGTCCATCCTTCATCTCATTACTCATTCCTTTCATACACCTATAATTTTTCCTTCATACAAAACTTCACACAATCTTTATTAGCAATATTAGTGCACTCAAGATAATAAGTCTTTAGGTTCAGTTCCGGCACCAATAAAACTTCCATTAAAACACAAGCTACTGTAGAACTTTCCTCAAAAAGATCAATCCCCCAAAAGAACTCAAAAAGGAACCAACAAGAAGCAAATGCAAATAATGGGAGAAATCTGTCTAAACAAACCAATAGGTAAAAATAATTTTTTTCGAAGACCTTCTGTTGCTCAAATCGAAAAGTGTTGAACTAACAAAAGTTAGATAACAACCTGGGACAGAAGCACAAAAATTCACGCCTCAAAAGGACATGCAGAGATTTTACACGAATTTTTACGGTGAAGCACAAAAATCTGTTTCGGGACAGCAACTTTCCCAATCATTACTTCTCTCTCATTAGAGGTTACTCTTAGCACAAAAAGCAAATAAAAATATAAGGAGCAGTTATTACTGAAGTAATAACTTTAAATACTCATCTAAAACTTTTGGGTTATCTCCCAATAAGTACTTTTCTTTAACGCCTTTAAGTTAGGCATAAGAAGAAAAAAAGAATCAAGTGTTCTCAAATGGAGAAGCAGTAAATCCAAATTTCTTGCCCTTACCTCTCTTACTTTTATTCTTAACCTTGGGGAATATATGATTGCTTGGTGGAGAAGCAAAGTGCATGGTGCCCATTTCCACATCTATTATTGCTCCAAGGAGTTTCAATAGGGATCTTCCAAGTATGATTTGTCCTTTTCCTACACATTCAATAACAAGATAATCAATAGAAACCATTTTCCTAGGATCTTTGTAAACACTCCTTCAGCTATTCCAATGGGTAATATTGTGGCATTATTAGCAAGAAAAATTTCTTCTCCTCCTTCAGAAAGCCCCCAAAGATTCAAAGATTTTGGGCATAATACAAAATTCAGACATGATATCACAACGAGCATGAAAAGTTTCATTATTTATAGCAATCTTCACAGTGGGAAGCCATTTTGAGGGTTCATAATTTATTGGAACATAGTTATGATGCTCTCTAAGTGTATTATAGCAATCTTTCAAACTAGCAGTGCTAGACTCAAGAGTATTCAATCTAGCAAATATGTTTATGAAGGAAGAATCAGATTTGCTAGGCAAGTTGTAAGTAAAGACCAACTTCTTTATGGAATTAACAGCATCGTCCTTGTTGCATTGGAGGAAATCTCCTCCCACTACAGCATCCAAAGCATATCTATAGCAAAGAGCGATTCCAATGTAAAAACTGCTAAGGAACAAACTTTGAGTCATTTTAGGTTCAGTTTTTTCATGTAGATTAGAGATTTTAGACCAAACTTCTTTGAAACTCTCTACAATTCCTTGTTTAAAAGTGAAAATCATTTCCTCGGGTGACATAGTAGCTCGAGCAATGCTAGACATAATGGCAATTGTAAGATAGGAACTAGTTTTTTGTGTGTTTTTGATAAACAAAGCAAAATTGTAAAACTAATTTTTGTGTGTTTTTGATAAAGAAACAAGCAAACAAAGAAAAAGTAAACTAAGCAAAACAAAAACAACAAAGTAAAGAGATTGGTTATGAGGGACTTCCCTTGTGAAGAGGTCCTTGACTCCCCGGCAACGGCGCCAGGAAATCAGTTGCTTAGCCCAAAATATATCGAGCCCGTTGGGGAACCCCAAGAGGAAGGTATGATGAGCACATCAGCAAGTTTCCCTCGGTAATGAAACCAAGGTTATCAATCCAGTAGGAGCAAGGAAACACCCCAAAGGTGTTGCTAGCTGAACTTTGGCAGGGCGCACTACTGGTGCCAGCAGCAACGTGGAGACCTACACAACACAACCACAAAACTTTGCCCCCAACTTACGATGAGGTTGTCAATCTCACCGGTTTTGCTAAAAACAAAGGATTAAACGTATCGAGTGAAAAAAAGTAATAGTTTACAGAAAGTAAACAGTAAACAGTGTATTGTAGATTGATGATAAAAGAAAGGACTGGGATCCATAGTTCACTAGTGGTGGCTCTCCTTAAGGTAGATAACATGTTGGGTGAACAAATTACAGCGGGGCAATTGACAAACATCGAGAAAGCAATACATGCATATACTACTCATCTTAACTCCTTTGAGATTCGATTGGGCATTACAACATTATACATAGACCCTAATCCAACTGCATCTATGACTAATAATCCACCTTCATGTTATCATCCGAACCCCCTCCAGTATTAAGTTGCAAGCAGTAGATAATTGCATTACGCCTTGCGTGTAAAGTAAACAATACGATTGTTCTATGAACAAAGGATTGTTGTTTTCTCCCTAGTAGCAACAACACATCTAGTACCTTAGAGATTTCTGTCACTTCCCCAGATTACTAGAGGCATGAACCCACTATCGAGCATAAATACTAACTCTTGGAGTTGCTAGCATCTACTTGGCCAAGATAGCTACTAACAACGGAAAGCATGCAAGATCACAAATAACAAAGACATAATAGAATCAATAATCAATCTGAAATAGCATCTCAATATCCATCGGATCCCCACAAACACAACATGTATGAATTACAAATAGATGATCTTGATCATGAACGGAGCTCACAAGATCTAAACATGATAGCACAAAGGAGGAGAACCAGCCATCTAGCTACTACATGGACCCGTAGTCCAGAGATGAACTACTCATGCATCACACTGGAGGCTTGCATGGTGATGAAGAAGGCCTCCAGGGTGAATTCTCCTCTCTGGCAGGGTACCGGGAAGTGCTTCAGATCCCTCCCGATATAGGGATGGAGATGACGGCGGCTACATACTCTTTCGTGGAATTTTGATTGGGTACTTAGGGTTTCTGTATTGGAGGAATCTTATAGGTGAAAGGGAAGGCCGAGGGGGTGCCAGAGGCGGCCAGACCACCCCCTGGCGTGGGCTAGGCTGGGCCGCGCGGCCAGGGGGTTTAGCGCCCCCCTGGCCCCTCTCCGTCTCGTATTCTAGCTCCGGGTATCCCTCGGTGAAAAACTGATTTTGGCTTTTGTCCCGTCCAATTCTGAGAATATTCATTTTCTGACTTTCATGGAACCAAAAACAGCAGAAAATAGGCAGCTGGCACTATGGCTCTTGTTAATAGGTTAGTCCAAGAAAGTGTATAGAAAGTACTCCAAAGTTAGAACAAAACACAAGAAAGTAGATAAAACCAAGCATGGAACATCAAAAATTATGGATACGTTAGCAACGTATCAGGGGGTGACCCCTCACCTCCCCCATTCATGTGGTGGTAACCCCCTCCACATAAAAGTGTCCCTTAACATTCCTCTTTAAAGTTTTTACTTTAAATGCATTAAATTTCTCCAAATTTAATGCTCTCTCATTTAATAACACTCTTTTATTAAATTTATTCAGAATTTTGTTAATTACTTTAATTAACAAACATTCACATAAAACCCCCTGCAACATTTCAATATTACATGTAGAACCAATTTCAGCAATTTCTCCCGAAACAATTTCGGTGTCTATTGAAATAATTCCAACGCTTTGCAATTCATTTGTCTGAAACACATTTTATCCAAATGGTGTTGGTGTCCCATAAGTGTGTCACTCTACGGTTCGTGAATAATGCAGACATGATCGAGACCCCTCTCAGATCAATAATCAGAAGCGGGACCTAGAGATCCATACTGACTCCTACACATTCTATGATGACTTCTGTGATCGTGAGAACCTTTAACATCTGTAATTAAATCCCTTTGTCTCCGATATATTACATGTCCGAGATTCTATCATTTGTATCTCCATACGTAGTTTGATATCGTTACTGACATGTACTCTTTTCTCGTTCCCGTGATGTAACATTCTAGTGATCTTATCACTTGCTTGCAAGCTAACCAATGTGATATCACCGAGAGGGCCCAAAGTATATCTATCAGTCATCGGGGTGGACAAATCCCACTCTTGATCCATGAGCTTCTACATAACACTTTCGTAGCACTGAACCCACCTTTATAATCACCCTTTCACGGTGTGACGTTTGATGTTATCAAGATACTCTTCCACTGTTAGTGTTTAACATGATCTCATGGTCTAAGGACTAGGATTACTTTGTTAGATGTTATAGCAATATAAACACAATGACTTTGATCATAATGTTATACTTTGGATGAATGTTCATCACATCATTCCACTAATGATCTAACCTCGTTATTAACAACATCCAATGTCCATGATCAGGAAACCTTGATCATCTTGTTAATCAACGAGCTAGTTTATAACAGAGGCATAACTAGGAACTTTCCTTTTGTTTATTAAACACACATGTATTAACGTTTCCAAATTAATACAATTATAGCATGCAAAATAAACATCTATCATATACTTGGAATATGTATAATAACAACTTTATTATTGCCTCTCAGGGCATATTCTCTTCAGATTACATAAACAACAACCTTGCAGAATGCCTGAATAACTGGGTGAAGGACATAAAAGTGTGTCCCGTTCATATCTTGATGGACAACATATGTGGTGTGATCATGAAGCTGTTAAATATAAGGAGAGAGATCGGTAGGAGACTTAGAGGACATATGCTACCGCCAGTTGTGCAGCAACTGCACAAGAGAAGCCGAGGACTTGCTCATCTTAAGGTTCCCACGTCAACCAGCAGCAGCTGTGAGGTGGTCGATATGTACAAGAGTGGCAAAAGGGATGTTGTGAACATCCAGCCGCGATAATGCACTTGCTTAGAGTGGTAGCATATCGAGAAACCTTGCGACCATGCCTTGGCTTTCTTGGTGAAGAAAAGAACTCTACCACATTTGGATTAGTATTTGTCAGACTACTACTCTATGGAAAAGTTCAGAGCTGAGTACGCGGGATCCATCGAGCCATGTATAGACCCATCTCAGTGGCCTCCAGTCCAACTGACTTTCGAGCTTTGCCAGCCAGTTACAAAAAGGGGCAGAGGAAGACCTCAGGTGAATAGGTTTAAGCATTTTCTCGAGAAGAAGGGTTCGGCTTTCTGTGCTACCAAGAAGGGCAAAAACAGATGCAAGACCTGCCATCTTATAGGCCATAGAGTAGCAGACTGTCCCCTTAATGCTCCCAAACCTAGGTATGAGATGGTACATTCACAAAAAAATGTTTATAGTCTGTAGATTCTAGTGTTGATTGGCCCGACTTCCCTCAAACCGGAGATGCAGGGTACGTGAAGGTAAGAAAATTGGCACCCAGGAAGAGGAACAAGGCAGGAGATGAAGAAGCCAGTGGGCGTGAAGGCAAGAGGAAGAATGTTGGCACCCAAGTAGAGAAAGAAGGCTAGCAGTGTACAAGCCTAATGATGTATTGAACTTGAACCTATATATGTAGTTCGGTTAAACCCTAGAGCTGTGTGCGTGGAACTTGTCGGGCGAAACAATCTGCCTCCCATACTCGAAGTAAAATGTATCCCAACTTGAGGATTAGATACGGCCGAGGCCACTAGTTGAATCCGAAATTGTGACTGTGCCACTACTATCTAAATAATCGCGATAGCTGAGCGGTTAAGGGGTCTCCAAAATCGATGGGTGTTAGTGGCATAGACATGAATTATTTATAGGCGCTTAATAAATCCCTGCTATTGGCATTACACTTATGATAAGGTTCTGAGCTAAAAACAAGTTCTAAGCTGGCTGCTACACTCCATGAAGCAACAACTTATTTTAGCTACTGGACAACGACATGGCAACATAAACTGCAAAGGCAGCAGATAATGCCCAGATAATGAGTAAAGTGTTTGCACTATCTGGCCTAATCTTGAGCCTGTCTGTCCCGGATCTCTCGCTCCAACGCACGGATCTCCTCTTTCTTGTCCCACACAGCATCACACAGGCCCTGAACAAGCTCTCTATGAAAACCTGTCAGTGGCTTTTCGATCCACAAAACTTGTCACAGCCAGTCCCCCTCCCTTTCTGCGCAGTAGATCGAAGGAAACAAAAAAAAGAATTACATTACACTTTCCGGATCCGGGTTACCATTGTACCTACAGTAGGGAACTTGCCGCTCTAATGTTGCAGTTGCTGAATTTCCTGCAGTATTTTTGTCGATCCACGAAATCCATCTCAACATCTTCTCATCGCACAAACACAACATATCGGGATAGTAATCGTAGGGCGCCCTCCGGTACCTGATGGGGGCACCCGCCTGACGGCGTTGAGTCGACCCTGATTCCGCCCGAGACAAAGTGCATGAGCTATGAGCCATGAGCGAGGGGAGCGAGGGCAGAGGAAAGAGGAGCCTTTGGATGTCAGAGTAGTGGTGCGGTGATTTATCCCCACTTAATAACTCGAGCAGAATCCTACCGTCCACATTCGGCTGACAAGTGGGGGACCTAGCGTGCGGACTTGTCAATGAAACCTCGTGCCTTCGTGGTTCAAAGGCCCTCTCCCGCGCATTGGACGAAATTTTTTGGCACCTTGCCCGCGTACATATCACTGGGAGGCCTTGCTCAGGAACCAGACATGCCTAGCCCACAATCTTACTCCCTCCTAGGAACTTGTCATGGCTCGCGCCGGCAGATCCATCCGCTCCACCGCTTCTAGTAGGGCTCGTCGCGGTGGATCAACCCCAAGATCCTACCGTCGCAGTATAAAATGGGCATGGTTTCTTGAGCAGAGCAACGACGCTATGTCTCCGAGCTCGGCCTCCTACCTGTAGAAGCACTGATGCGGCGTCGAGCTCGAGCAAGAGCCGCCAGGCGCGACGGGGCTCGGTCCACGCCAACCCCATCACCTTCGTCATTGCCGATTCTGATGTGGAGGACGACGGGGACGAAGCTGTGCTGAATGTCATTGTTGCCTCCTTGGCGAAGGGCAAGCCACGAGCGGGAGTGCATATCGCTGGGAAGGGCACGACGGTGTCACCAATCGAGGTGGACTCTGACAACAGCGCTGTGATGTGGGATTAGATGTTGTTTATGATGGTTGCAATTTCGGTTGTGTTTAGTGCGAATACAATTATTGTAATGGGTTTGTCGAGCTATATTGAGAAATATGTGCAATAGCAGCGTGTAAGTGCTTCCACTTTAGAAATTGTGTCTGTGCCATTTGCATGTTGTATTATCAACGTAGATTACATGTAAACAATCCAACAAAAATCAAATTACAACCATCAAACGGGAGTGGTAGTATGGAAGAGAAGTGGGGACAGTGGCTTCGAGGGGAAGGAAGAGAAGTAAGGAGGGGTGACACTGCAAGGTGCGCCCACGGAACACGTGACACTAACATGCGGGAGCGGGAGCACACGGTATTGCCAGTCTGTCCAGAGCAAGCGGACTTTGCAACATGACAACAACAAGCTGATTGGACCAATAACTCATTGAATTATTAAGGAGTACTAAAAAACTACAACTGGGGTACATTCGCACAACACGTATGCTCTACGCACCTGAGAAGCATCGCTTAAGTCTAACAATAATGACATCATAAGTACTACATTTCCCTGTCGGTCTTCTCGATACAAATCTAGAAATGCATCTGCCTGTTTGGTCCAGCACCGACAAGGTACTGAGATGGCACACATAGGATCGACCTTAGGTCCGCATACTCCACCTCCAGCGGTGTCGGGCAGCTTGGCGCCTCGGCTAGCACAAGAATGCTATCGGACGACGGCGGCTGGGCGTTCGCCCACATGCGCACGAGACCGACCTGACGCATACCGCACACACGAAGGTGGGCCCAACTCTGGTTCTCGGAACACCGACGGTGATGGTCAGGATGAAAACAGAGCCGCCCCCTAGAAAATTAGCCGGCGGCGTGCCGAGTCAGTGAACAGCACCTGCTCTTGGAGAAGTTGAGCTTGCCCGTACAAGATCCTACACTTCGATCAAGTGCTCCTCTACAAGGTGGACGACAAACTCTGCCGGTGGGCCGGTGTAGTTGCAGCCCGGATCCGTGCAGGAGCACGCGTCGTGTAGGCACATGAGCTCATGGAGCGGGAGCTCGTGGTAGGAGTAACGGCGAAAGCATCCTGGGTGGGAGCACACGAGCGGGAATGTCGCTGCAAAGTTGCGCGGGAGGATCTCCAGATTCTTGGGCTGCAGCATCTGCCACATCTAAAGTTTGTCGATAAATCGAAAAAAAGATCAGCCATTAGATCGTCAAATAGCAGGAATTTGTAAGATAAATTCAAAAGCTTGTAAAATGATTTCTTAGCATGAAGGTAGCGACCGAGAATCGGCGAATGTCGTCCGGGCACGGCGCACGAAATCTGGTGGTGTCGTCCGGGCGCATAGTGACGTGTGGTGGATGAGGGTAGAGGCAGCTGTGGAGTAGACATGCTCACTCACGAGCTCTATGATATTACTAGTAGGCTATAGGGGAGTGGAAATAATAGTAGTATAAGTGAAAATGTAAGCATGGCCAATCATCTCGCGGAATAGCCTACTCGCGGATCGCTCTTACGAAGAACCATCTTATTCATCCATGTGCCCCAATCGAATGGTCTGCAACAATCGGATCAAACAACTAGTTCTTCAGGGGGGCTCCTAGAAGACGCGATCTTATGTGGTTTGTCATTACAAGAACACACATGCAATGACTCTGGTGGATCCATATGTGGTTTGTGGAAAGAACACACATGCAATGCCACTGGTGGATCCATATGTGGTTTATCATTACAATAACACATATGCAATGACTCTGGTGGGTCCAAATGTGGTTTGTGAAAAGAACACACATGCAATAACACTGGTGGATCCATATGTGGTTTGTCATTACAAGAACACACATGCAATGACTCCGGTGGATCCATATGTGGTTTGTGACAATAACACACATGCAATACCACTGGTTGATCCATGTGGTTTGTGCAAAAAACAGACATGCAATGACTAGTGGATCCATATATGGTTCATGAAAAGAACACACATGCAATGACATTGGTGGAGATCTAGATGTGGTTTGTAGAAAGAACACACATGCAATGACATTAGTTGATCCATATGTGGTTTGTCATTACAGGAACACACATGCAATGACTCTGGTGGATCCATATGTGGTTTGTTGAAAGAACACACATGCAATGACACTGGTGGATCCATATGTGGTTGGTGAAAAGAACAAACATGCAATGACACTGGTTGATCCATATGTGCTTCATGAAAAGAACACACATGCAATGACATTGGTTGATCCATATGTGGTTTGTCGTTACAAGAACACATGTGCAATGACTCTAGTGGATCCATATGTGGTTTGTGGAAAGAACACACATGCAATGGCATTGGTTAATCCATATGTGGTTTGTGGAAAGAACACACATCCAATGACACTGGTGGATCTCCATATGTGGTTTGTCATTACAAGAATACACATGCAATGACTTTGGTGGATCCATATGTGGTTTAGGACAAGAACACACATGCAATGACATTGGTGGATCCATGTGTGGTATGAGGAAAGAACACACATGCAATGAACACTGGTGGATCCATATGTGGTTTGTGACAATAACACACATGCAATGACATTGGTGGAGATCTGGATGTGGTTTGTGGAAAGAATACACATGCAATGACATTGGTTGATCCATATGTGGTTTGTCATAACAAGAACACACATGCAATGACTCTGGTGGATCCATATGTGGTTTGTGGAAACAACACACATGCAATGACACTGGTGGATCCATATGTGGTTAGTGAAAAGAACAAACATGCAATGAGTCTGGTTGATCCATATGTGATTCATGAAAAGAAAACACATGTAATGACATTGGTTGATCCATATGTGGTTTGTCATTACAATAACACACATATAATGACTCTAGTGGGTCCATATGTGGTTTGTGGAAAGAACACACATGCAATGACTCTAGTGGGTCCATATGTGGTTTGTGAAAAGAACACACATGCAATGACTTTGGTGGATCCATATGTGGTTTAGGACAAGAACACACATGCAATGACATTGGTGGATCCATGTGTGGTTTGTGGAAAGAACACACATGCAATGAACACTGGTGGATCCATATGTGGTTTGTGACAATAACACACATGCAATGACATTGGTGGAGATCTGGATGTGGTTAGTGGAAAGAACACACATGCAATGACATTGGTTGATGCATATGTGGTTTGTCATTACAAGAACACACGTGCAATGACTCTGGTGGATCCATATGTGGTTTGTGGAAAGAACACACATGCAATGACACTAGTGGATCCATATGTGGTTTGTGAAAAGAACAAGCATGCAATGACTCTGGTGTATCCATATGTGGTTAATTAAAAGAACACACATGCAATTACATTGGTTGATCCATATGTGGCTTGTCATTACAAGAACACACATGCAATTACTCTGGTGGATCCATATGTGGTTTGTGGAAAGAACACACATGCAATGACTCTAGTGGGTCCATATGTGGTTTGTGAAAAGAACACACATGCAATGACACTGGTGGATCCATATGTGGTTTGTAATTACAAGAAAACACATGCAATGACATTGGTGGATCCATGTGGTTTGTGAATAGAACAGACATTTCAATGACACTGGTGGATCCATATGTGGTTTGTGAAAAGAACACACATGCAATGACTCTGGTGGATCCATATGTGGTTTGTGAAAAGAAATACATGCAATGACTCTAGCTGTGGTTAATGAAAAGAACATATATGCAATGACTCTAGCTATGGTTTGTGAAAAGAACAAACATGCAATGACTCTAGTTGATCCATATGTGGTTCATGAAAAGAACACACATGCAATGACATTGGTTGATCCATATGTGGTTTGTGAGAAGAACACACATTCAATGACTCTCGTGGGTCCATATGTGGTTTGTGAAAAGAACACACATGCAATGACACTGGTGGATCCATATGTGGTTCATGAAAAGAACACACATGTAATGACATTGGTTGATCTATATGTGGTTTGTGACAATAACACACATGCAATGCCAGTGGTTGATCCATGTGGTTTGTGGAAAAAACAGACATGCAATGACTCTAGTGGATCCATATGTGGTTCATAAAAAGAACACACATGCAATGACATTGGTGGAGATCTGGATGTGGTTTGTGGAAAGAACACGCATGCAATGACACTGGTGGATCCATATGTGGTTTGTCATTACAAGAACACACACGCAATGACTCTGGTGGATCCATATGTGGTTTGTGGAAAGAACACACATGCAATGACACTGGTGGATCCATATGTGGTTTGTGAAAAGAACAAACATGCAATGGCTCTGGTTGATCCATATGTGGTTCATGAAAAGAACACACATGCAATGACATTGGTTGATCCATATGTGATTTGTCATTACAAGAACACACATGCAATGACATTGGTTGATCCATATGTGGTTTGTGGAAAGAACACACATGCAATGACATTGGTGGATCTCTATATGTGGCTTGTCATTACAAGAACATACATGCAATGACTCTGGTGGATCCATATGTGGTTTAGGACAAGAACACACATGCAATGACATTGGTGGATCCATGTGTGGTCTGTGGAAAGAACACACATGAAGTGAACACTAGTGGATCCATATGTGTTTGTGACAATAAGACACATGCAATGACATTGGTGGAGATCTGGATGTGGCTTGTGGAAAGAACACACATATAATTACATTGGTTGATCCATATGTGGTTTGTCATTACAATAACACACATGCAATGGCTCTGGTGGATCCATATGTGGTTTGTGGAAAGAACACACATGCAATGACACTAGCGGGTCCATATGTGGTTTGTGAAAAGAACACACATGCAATGACTTTGGTGGATCCATATGTGGTTTAGGACAAGAACACACATGCAATGACATTGGTGGATCCATGTGTCGTTTGTGGAAAGAACACACATGCAATGAACACTGGTGGATCCATATATGGTTTGTCACAATAACACAGATGCAATGACATTGGTGGAGATCTGGATGTGGTTTGTGGAAAGAACACACATGCAATGACATTGGTTGATGCATATGTGGTTTGTCATTACCAGAACACACATGCAATGACTCTGGTGGATCCATATGTGGTTTGTGGAAAGAACACACATGCAATGACACTGGTGGATCCATATGTGGTTTGTGAAAAGAACAAACATGCAATGACTCTGGTTGATCCATATGTGGTTCATGAAAAGAACACACATGCAATTACATTGGTTGATCCATATGTGGTTTGTCATTACAAGAACACACGTGCAATGACTCTGGTGGATCCATATGTGGTTTGTGGAAAGAACACACATGCAATGACTCTAGTGGGTCCATATGTGGTTTGTGAAAAGAACACACATGCAATGACACTGGTGGATCCATATGTGGTTTTTTATTACAAGAACACACATGCAATGACTTTGGTGGATCCATGTGGTTTGTGAATAGAACAGACATTTCAATGACATTGGTGGATGCATATGTGGTTTGTGAAAAGAACACACATGCAATAACTCTCGTGGATCCATATGTGGTTTGTGAAAAGAAATACATGCAATGACTCTAGCTATGGTCAATGAAATGAACATACATGCAATGACTCTAGCTATGGTTTGTGAAAAGAACAACATGCAATGACTCTGGTTGATCCATATGTGGTTCATGAAAAGAACACACATGCAATGACATTGGTGGATCTCTATATGTGGTTTGTCATTACAAGAACATACATGCAATGACTCTGGTGGATCCATATGTGGTTTAGGACAAGAACACACATGCAATGACATTTGTGGATCCATGTGTGGTCTGTGGGAAGAACACACATGTAGTGAACACTAGTGGATCCATATGTGTTTGTGACAATAAGACAGATGCAATGACATTGGTGGAGATCTAGATGTGGTTTGTGGAAAGAACACACATGGAATGACATTGGTCGATCCATGTGTTATTTGCCATTACAAGAACAAACATGCAATGACTCTGGTGGATCCATATGTTGTTTGTGGAAAGAACACACATGCAATGACACCGGTGGATCCAGATGTGGTTTGTGAAAAGAACAAACATGCAATGACTCTGGTTGATCCATATGTGGTTCATGAAAAGAACACACATGCAATGAAATTGGTTGATCCATATGTGGTTTGTCATTACAAGAACACACATGCAATGACTCTAGTGGATCCATATGTGGTTTATGGAAAGAACACACATGCAATGACTCTAGTAGGTCCATATATGGTTTGTGAAAAGAACACACATGCAATGACACTGGTGGATCCATATGTGGTTTCTCATTACAAGAACACACATGCAATGACATTGGTGGATCCATGTGGTTCATGAAAAGAACACACATTTCAAATACACTAGTGGATCCATATGTTTTTTGTGAAAAGAACACACATGCAATGACGTTGGTGGATCCATATGTGGTTTGTGAAAAGAACATATATGCAATCACTCTAGATGTGGTTAATGAAAAGGACAGACATGCAATGACTCTAGGTGTGGATTGTGAAAAGAACAAACATGCAATGACTCTGGTTGATCCATATGTGGTTCATGAAAAGAACACACATGCAATGACATTGGTTGATCCATATGTGGTTTGTGAGAGGAACACACATACAATGACTCTGGTGGATACATATGTGGTTTGTGGAAAGAACACACATGCAATGGCATTGGTGGATCTATATGTGGTTCATGAAAAGAACACACATGCAATGACATTGGTTGATCCATATGTGGTTTGTGACAATAACACACATGCAATGCCATTGGTTGATCCATGTGCTTTGTGGAATAAACAGACATGCAATGACTCTGGTGGATCCTATGTGGTTTGTGGAAAGAACACACATGCAATGACATTAGTTGATCCACATGTGGGTTGTGGAAAGAACACACATGCAATGACATTGGTTGATCCATATATGGGTTGTGGAAAGAACACACATGCAATGACTCTGGTGGATCCATGTGTGGTTTGTGACAAGAACATACATGCAATGACTCTAGTGGATCCATATGTGGTTTGTGAAAAGAACAAACATGCAATGACTCTGGTTGATCCTTATGTGGTTCATGAAAAGAACAAACATGCACTAACATTGGTTGATCCATATGTGCTTTGTCATTACAACAACACACATGCAATAACTCTGGTGGATCCATGTGTGGTTTGTGAGAATAACATACATGCAATGACTATAATGGATCCATATGTGGTTTCTGAAAAGAATAAACATGCAATGACTTTGGTTGATCCATACGTGGTTCATGAAAAGAACACATATGCAATGACATTGGTTGATCCATATGTGGTTTGTCATTACAAGAACACACATGCAATGACTCTAGTGGATCCATATATGTTTCATTACAAGAACACACATGCAATGACTCTAGTGGGTCCATATGTGGTTTGTGAAAAGAACACACATGCAATGACACTTGTGGATCCATATGTGGTTTGTCATTACAAGAGCACACATGCAATGACTCTGGTGGATCCATATGTTGTTTGGGGAAAGAACACACATGCAATGACATTGGTTAATCCATATGTGGGTTGTGGAAAGAACACACATGCAATGACATTGGGTTATCCATATGTGGTTCATTACAAGAACACACGTGCAATGACTCTGGTGGATCCATTTGTGGTTTGTGGAAAGAACACACATGCAATGACATTGGTGGATCCATATGTGGTTCATTACAAGAACACACATGCAATGACTCTAGTGGATCCATATGTGGTTTTTGGAAAGAACACACATGCAATGACATTGGTGGATCCATGCGTGGTTCATTACAAGAACACACATGTAATGACTGGTGGATCCATATGTGGTTTGTGACAATAACACACATGCAATGCCATTGGTTGATCCATGTGGTTTGTGGAAAAAACAGACATGCAATAACATTGGTGGATCCATGTGGTTTGTGAGAAGAACACACATGCAATGACTCTGGTGGATCCATGTGTGGTTTGTGGAAAGAACATACATGCAATGACTCTAGTGGATCCATGTGTGGTTTGTGGAAAGAACAAACATGCAATGACTCTGGTTGATCCACATATGGTTCATGAAAAGAACACACATGCAATGAAATTGGTTGATCCATATGTGGTTTGTTATTACAAGAACACACATGCAATGACTCTGGTGGATCCATATGTGGTTTGTGGAAAGAACACACATGCAATGACTCTGGCGGGTCGTTATGTGGTTTGTGAAAAGAACACACATGCAATGACACTGGTGGATCGATATGTGGTTTGTCATTACAAGAACACACATGCAATGACTCTGGTGGATCCATATGTGGTTTGTGACAATAACACACATGCAATACCATTGGTTGATCCATGTGGTTTGTGGAAAAAAACATACATGCAATGACTCTAGTGTATCCATATGTGGTTCATGAAAAGAACACACATGCAATGACATTGGTGGATATCTGGATGTGGTTTGTGGAAAGAACACACATGCAATGACATTGGTTGATCCATATGTGGTTTGTCATTACAAGAACACACATGCAATGACTCTAGTGGATCCATATGTGGTTTGTGGAAAGAACATACATGCAATGGCTCTAGTGGATCGATATCTGGTTTCTGAAAAGAACAAACATGCAATGACTCTGGTTGATCCATATGTGGTTCATGAAAGGAACACACATGCAATGACATTGGGTGATCCATATGTGGTTTGTCATTACAAGAACACACATGCAATGACTCTAGTGGATCCATATGTGGTTTGTGGAAAGAACACACATGCAATGACTATAGAGTACATATGGATTTGTGAAAAGAACACACATGTAATGACACCGGTGGATCCATATGTGGTTTGTAATTACAAGAACACACATGCAATGCCATTGGTGGATCCATGTGGTTTGTGAAAAGAACACACATTTCAATGACACTGGTGGATCCATATGTGGTTTGTGAAAAGAACACACATCCAATGACTCTGGTGGATCCATATGTGGTTTGTGAAAAGAACAGACATGCAATGACTCTAGCTATGGTTAATGAAACGACCAAACATGCAATGACTCTAGCTGTGGTTTATTAAAAGAACACACATGCAATGACACTGGTTGATCCATATGTGGTTCATGAAAAGAACACATATGCAATTACATTGGTTGATCCATATGTGGTTTGTGAGAATAACACACATGCAATGACTCTGGTGGATCCATATGTGGTTTGTGGAAAGAACTTACATGCAATGACTCTAGTGGATCCATATGTGGTTTGTGAAAAGGACAAACATGTAGTGACTTGATGTCTACGCACTTCTATTGTTGTAGACAGTTGTTGGGCCTCCAAGTGTAGAGGTCTGTAGAACAGAAGCAAGTTTCCCTTAAGTGGATTACCCAAGGTTTATCGAACTCATGGAGGAAGTGGTCAAAGGTATCCCTCTCAAGCAACCCTGCAATCAAGATACAATAAGTCTCTTGTGTCCCCAACAAACCCAATACACTTGTCAGGTGTATAGGTGCACTAGTTTGGCGAAGATATAGTGAAATACAAGTGGTATGGATAATTATAAGTGGTAACGGTGCCAGAAAAGTGCTTGCTGGCATGGAAAAGACTAAAGGAAAACTGAAATAAAGATGGCAGCAAGCAAACATGTAACAGATCTAGTTGCAAACGGTGTTTCAATGCTTAGAAACAAGGCCTAGGGATCATACTTTCACTAGTGAACACTCTCATATAAATATCTTCTCTTTATGATACTACTCTTAACTACTCTCCGGTTGGACACTCTAATCCATGGTAGGGCTATAACAACACACCTGAAAGTCTGCTTTCCCCATCTAGATAACCCCACACTGTCACCTTGAGCTCTAGATGGTTCCAACAAACACCACAATTTCATAGAGACATCCAACTCCAAATATAACTCATAACAAGTATTTGTAATCTCTAGCCTAAGTGCCACCATGGTGTGCACGCTGTCACTTCCACACACATGGGGATAGCAGAGATCTATTAAAGCACTTGAGTAGCAAAGTAGATCTACTAGATTACAAAGCTCATGATCTCAATAAGATCACGCCTAGAGAGAGAGAGAAAGAGAGATGAACAGAAAACAGGCAGCTGGCACCGTGGCATCTTGTTAATAGGTTAGTCCAGGAAAGTGTATAAAAATACTCCAAAGTGTGGACAAAACATAAGAAAGTAGATATAAAACAAGCATGGAACATCAAAAATTATAGATACATTTGCAACGTATCAACATCCCCAAGCTTAAATCCTTCTCGTCCTCGAGTAGGTAAGTGATAAAAAGAAAGAATAATTTTTTAGGTGACATGCACCATCACAATCTTGATCAAGGCATTTATAAAACATTGATAGCTGGGATCATAGTACTTTAGCATAGTATGAAAGATATGGTTCTAACAATAAGACATGGCAACTATGTTGTAACATGAAAAGTTACAAACAAAAGATTTATGAATAACAATGCTTTGTAAGACGTTTGTTTGTTTCACATATAGAAAACATAATGAGAATGGTATTCAGCTTGTCCCTCATAGTGTAGCAAAACATAAATGCATATGACACCTTTAAAGTTCATAAGGGTGACTAGATACAAATAGTTTAAGAACAAACTATATCAAAGTTATGAATCAATCAACAAGTCTTGGGACAATGCACATTAAACTAAGAATGGCCACTATGCTCTCTCAATAGGTGCATAAAGTTAGAAGATGGAGACTCAACATAAAAAGTAAAAGAAAGGCTCTTCATAGAAGGAAGCAGGGATTCAAGTCTCATAAAGAGCTTCCAAAAATTATGGTACTTATTAGCTTTCAACTCTCATTACCCCTATCATAAGCATCTTGAAGTGATTAAGGTTAAAGTGAACAAACTATGGAGTATATACTTGACAAAGTATAAGTTGGCAATCTCATGTCCCTTGAATACGAGGGCCGCTCCTCATGCTACTCAAGTTTAGTTACCGGTAAATTTTGTCATAGTGACATGGGTATGCCCAATAGGCACTCGACTACAACCTACCTGGTGCGGCTCGACGGAAGGGCCACTCGATGAATTTCCAAGGTCCATGACGCCCATGACGGTTCGGCTGATATGAAGCCCATATGGACACGGACTCCCAAACGCACAAGACAAGGAAACCTCAAGATTAGAGTTTGAATACAACTTGTAACCAACTCGTATCGGTACCTAAGACCTAGCCTCCCCATATATAAAGGCTAGGAGGGTCCAACGAGAAGGCAACCTCTCAATCGCGACTCCCACAATAGACAATAGATCTAGACGCTGCAATAGACAATAGATAGATCTACAATCTCTCATACGCCGGATCCAATCTGTGCGACACCGCCATCAGCGACATTGTAATCCTTCAGATCATCATCAATCAAGAACAGACAAGCAGGAGTAGGGTCCTTTACAAGGCCTGAACCTGGGTAAACCTTGCGTCCCTGTGTGCTTGTTTGCTAGCCGTACCGAGATTTCCAGCGCTCCTCTCTTCTCCAAAACCCAAGTCCATAACAATGGGCATTGATGAGTTAAACCCTCGTCAATTGGCGCCGTCTGTGGGAATCGGGTGCGCTGATGTTGCAATCTCGACGGCTCCATCACCGGTAATCTATGATTCGACAACTACCATGAAAACAGATCTACTTTAGCGTGTACTTCATCATCTACGGCGACACCAATTCGTCATCGCCAAAGATTTTCCGACTCAGCGTAGTCAAAAGAGACAACAAAGCCATCCTCCAGGTCGTGCTAGGCGAGATCGTGTTCCTGAGAAGACAAGGATCAGGCCAATTACAGCTGGGCTATTTACTTGGATGATTCGGCAACCCAGTGACATGCGGAATCGAGTTGTATTGGGAGTGGGAAAAGCCAGATTGTTGATGACCAGAGCAGATCGGTTTGATCCAAAAGCATAATTAATCAATATGCCCCAAAGTCTCGTAGAAACAAGACAAATTTCTGCACGTATGGTACTCAAATAAAAAAGGCATCCAGCTAAATGACCGTCGGTTCAGTGGAGGCTCAGGTCTTGATGCAGTTGTAAAAGACGTAGGACAATATTCCACCTGCAATCATAGAAACCAGCTCACGTTCACGAAAGAAAAAGGAAAAACGACTCGAGTCACATCCTACGTGAGCCAAGATATACATAAAAGAGAAGGAGCTGCCCACGTACTACTATATGAGGAGAAAAATCGATCAAGCTCACGAAGGAAGCTAGTACATGCATGGGTGTCTTCAAGCACTTTCGGCGACCGCTTGGTACTCGGAGACTCAATGACAACACTGCCGTCGTGGTATACTTTTGCTTCGCCGTGGTCTACTTCATCGGTGCGGCACCAACTTCTCCAGCTACCGCGGCATCGATTCCCTCTGACACGCGACTCCAACAATGGCTTGACTCCCGTCCTCGACCGCGACAATGCGTCTGCCATGTAGAGTCCATGTCCACCGTGCACCTACTCGTCCACCGTGCACCTACTCATCCACCGCGTAACCCGCTACTACATCGACCATACATCCACTGCATCGACTTCGTCCAACACATCTAATCTACACCCGGGGACTTCTTCGACTCTGCCGTGGGACCCATCGGCCTCCGGCTCCAACGACTCCGGGAATCCTTCGACTCCGATGACTCGTTATGGCCTTCAGCTGCGGTGACCCACTAAAATCTTCGGCCGTGACAACATGCTACCACCATTGGCATCGGCGACCCGCTGCCATGTCGACTCCGGTCCGCCGCATCGGCTCTCGAACGCCGCCTCGACTACCTCGACCACATCAACTCTACACCTGGGGGCTCCCTCAGCATTAACGACCCTCTGTGGTCTTCGGGTTCAGTGACTCGGGGGCTCCTTTGACTTCGGCGTCCCGCTTCGGTCTTCGACTCCATCAACCCGATGCGGCCTTCGACTCCGGAGACCCGTTACGATCTTCGGCTACATCGACTCGGGGGCTCCCTCCTCTACGGCAACCAACTACGTACTTCGACTTTAGTGTCTCGCTTCGGTCTTTGACTCCATCAACCCGATGTGGTCTTTGATTGCTATGGCCCGTTATGGTCTTCGGATGCGGCAACTCGTCATCACCACGCGACTCCGGCCTGCCACATAACCTGCTGCCACATCGACTCTATTTATCACGCGACTTGCCGCTGCGTCGACTCCGTCCGCTGTGCGATTCCACGTCCACCGTTTCAGGAGTCGGCCTCGACCACGACCGGACGGTCGCATCAGCTCCCGCGATCCACCGATCGCATCAAGTCAAGCGACCCGTTCACCTCGTTGACAACCAACAAAGCTAAGTTCTATACTTAAAGTTGATTATTTTCTCAAATTAATCGCACTCGAAACACTCGGGGGCTGCGCCCTCTTCGAGTAACCTAATATGTCGTCGACTCCGCGCACTCGAGCACTTCATACGCGACAGCCCGAGTAGCTGATTCTGCCTGATCGTCGAATCCTTGAACTCCGAGTACCTCGGCAAGGTACTGAGACTAAGGGTAATCAGGCTAACGAAAAGGCTTAGCATGCAGTGCAAAAGTGTCGACTCGATTGGCACCAGAATTTTACTTTGCAAACCGACATGTAAATATCTTTACAAGATACAAGTACTTCACAATTCGTAATGTTTTATGCAGCTTATAAGGATGTCGACTGCGTCGAGCTATTCTATTGGGTCCTCCAACAGGAGTCGACAAAACAACTAGCTACGACATACACTCAAGACCCGAGTCGAGTCCCTCCTCGGATGGTTGCATCGGTTGATGCTACACCCACGTGACGTTGACCGCGCACCCGATAGAAGTGACTACGTCGAATCCATCCGCATCATCGACTCACCTGGCTAGAACTCCTGGATTCTCCTCGCATTATTTTCAACTGCGTCTACAAGATACAAGTCTCGAGTCTCTGCCCGAGTCTACGACTCCGCCAGACACTCGGGGGATACTCCAAGCTAGAGCACTGGTCGCACATATACAAGATCCTCGAGTGACACGCTCTGACTCCTCACTCGAATCCATGATTCGACCAAGGACTCAGGGGCTACTCCCATAGGGAGCGCTGGCCGCGCACCCAAAGAAATTTGTGAAGATACCCAAGCATCATGAAAACCCTTCACTCGAATCTACGATTCGATTGTGGACTTCGGATTACTCCCATAGGGAGCGCTGAAAGCATATTCGACTGAAACAAGCAACAAAAGACGACAGCAGTCGCAAAAGTTATTTAGTCCCTGCCTGAGTCTTCGACTCAACCAGGCACTCAGGGGCTACTCCCATAGGGAGCGCTGGTCACGCATCCTATGATTATTTTTCCTTGTACATCGTACCGTGTGTCGATAAAATCCACACTCGAATGCTATAGCGACTCCGCCTCATATTTTCCCTACAAAGAGATTACGTCTCCTGGGCCACCCGAATCATCTCCACGATGATAAAAAATTCAGATGCCGTGCTTACAGCATGAAAATAAGACCTGAATAAGGCCTGGCAACGCATCTGCTGTGCTCTACCAGAAATAATCCGTACCTATAGGTACGATGAATAAGCCTTGACGGACGCGTCGAGTGCTCACATTTACACACTGGAATTCGACTCCTGTAAGACCTCCACGGCCTGAGTCGAACTACGCCAGCAATTTCCGGATTCAAGTCCGGGGACTCGAGTTTGAGTAGGTAGCGTTGTTTTTGCCCTAGAGCAATTAACTGGTCCTGATCTGTCGAGCGCACCAGGCACGTTTACCATCATCCTATGAACTAATACAAATTCAGCTGACCTGATGAACTTCCGGGTGAGTGCTTCGCACTCGACACAATTGTCGACTTCGACATCCTAATGCAAAGATCAAGAATTCTGAGTCTCCACCCGAATCTATGATTCGCATGGACACTCGGGGGCTACTGATATGGGTATGACCAATAGGCACTCGACTACAACCTACCTGGTGCGGCTCGACGAATTTCCAAGGTCCATGACACCCATGACGGTTCGACTGATATGAAGCCCATATGGACACGGACTCCCAAACGCACAAGACAAGGAAACCTCAAGATTAGAGTTTGAATACAACTTGTAACCAACTCATATCGGTACCTGAGACCTAGCCTCCCCATATATAAAGGCTAGGAGGGTCCAACGAGAAGGCAACCTCTCAATCGCGACTCCCACAATAAACAATAGATCTAGACGCTGCAATAGACAATAGATAGATCTACGATCTCTCATACGCCAGATCCAATCTGCGCGACACCGCCATCGGCGACATTGTAATCCTTCAGATCATCATCAATCAAGAGCAGACAAGTAGGAGTAGGGTCCTCTACGAGGCCTGAACCTGGGTAAACCTTGCGTCCCTGTGTGCTTGTTTGCTAGCCGTACCGAGATTTCCAGCGCTCCTCTCTTCTCCAAAACCCAAGTCCATAACAATGGGCATTGATGAGTTAAACCCTCGTCACATAGTAAGTACATGTGTATCATAGATAATCGCCAACGGGGTATGATGTCTACGCACTTCTATTCTTGTAGACAGTTGTTAGGCCTCCAAGTGTAGAGGTTTGTAGAACAGCAGCAAGTTTTCCCTTAAGTGGATCACCCAAGGTTTATCGAACTCAGGGAGGAAGTGGTCAAAGGTATCCCCTCTCAAGGAACCCTGCAATCAAGATACAAGAAGTCTCTTGTGTCCCCAACACACCCAATACACTTCTTAGGTGTATAGGTTCAATAGTTCGGTGAAGAGATAATAAAATACAAGTGGTATGGATATAAGTCAATGGTGCCAGAAAATATTTTGATGGCGTGGAAGAGACTAAAGGTAAACTGAAATAAAGATGGCAGCAAGAAAACATGTAACAGATCTAGTTGCAAATGGTGTTTCAATGCTTAGAAACGAGTCCTAGGGATCATACTTTCACTAGTGAACACTCTCATAAAAATATCTTCTCTTCATGATACTACTCTGAACTACTCTCCGGTTGGACACTCTAATTCATTGTAGAGCTATAACATCACACCTCAAAGTCCGCTTTCCATCTAGATAACCCCACATTGTCACCTTGAGCTCTAGATGGTTCCAACAAACACCACAATTTCATAGAAACATCCAACTCCAAATATAACTCATAACAAGTATTTGTAATCTCCAGCCTAAGTGCCACCATGGTGTGCACGCTGTCACTTTCACACACATGGGGAGAGCAGAGATCTATTAAAGCACTTGAGTACCAAGGTTGATCTACTTGATTACAAAGCTCATGATCATAATATGATCATGCATAGAAAGAGAGATGAACACGTAGCTGCCGGTAGAACCCTTAGCCTCGAGGAAGAACTACTCCCTTATCATCATGGGAATCAGCAACGACGATGGATATGGTGGTGGAGATCGATGAGATGGCTCCGGGGGCACTTCCCCGTCCCGACAGGGTGCCGGAACAGAGACTTTCTGTCCCCCGAATCTCCTCTTCGGTGGCGGCGGCGCTGCGGAACTTTTCGTGGCTGGAGGCTCTAGGATTTAGGGTTTTTGCATCGGGGGCTTCTTATAGGCGAAGGGGCAAGGTCAGTGGCCGGCCAGGGGGCCCACACCATGCCTTGGCACGGCCTAGGGCTGCCCCACGCCAAGGGGGGGGTGTGACCGCCCTGTGGCCCCCTTCGTCTCTCCTTCGGACTCCATGTGTCTTCCGGTAAAATATTGACTTTGGCTTTTGTCCCGTCCAATTCTGAGAATATTCATTTCCTGACTTTTCTGGAACCCAAAACAACAGAAAACAGGCAGCTGGCACTATGGCATCTTGTTAATAGGTTAGTCCAAGAAAGTGTATAAAAGTACTCCAAAGTGTGGACATAACAGAAGAAAGTAGATATAAAACAAGCATGGAACATCAAAAATTATAGATACATTTGCAACGTATCAACATCCCCAAGCTTAACTCCTACTCGTCCTCGAGTAGGTAAGTGATAAAAAGAAAGAATAATTTTTGAGGTGACATGCACCATCACAATATTGATCAATGCATTTATAAAACATTGATAGCTAGGATCATAGTACTTTAGCATAGTATGAAAGATATGGTTCTAACAATAAGACATGGCAACTATGTTGTAACATGAAAAGGTACAAACAAAAGATTCATGAATAACAATGCTTTGCAAGATGTTTGTTTGTTTCACATATAGAAAACATAATGAGAATGGTATTCATCTTGTCCCTCATAGTGTAGCAAAACATAAATGCATAGGACACCTTCAAAGTTCATAAGGGTGACTAGATACAAATAGTTTAAGAACAAGCAATATCAAAGTTATGAATCAATCAACAAGTCTTGGGACAATGCACATTAAACTAAGAATGGCCACTATGCTCTCTCAATAGGTGCATAAATTTAGAAGATGGAGACTCAACATAAAAAGTAAAAGAAAGGCTCTTCATAAAAGGAAGCAGGGATTCAAGTCTCATAAAGAGCTTCCAAAAATTAAGGTACTTATTAGCTTCCAGCTCTCATTGCCCTATCATAAGCATCTTGAAGTGATTAAGGTTAAAGTGAACAAACAATGGAGTATATGCTTAACAAAGTATAAGTTGGAAATCTCATGTCCCTTGAATACGGGGGCCGCTCCTCATGCTACTCAAGTTTAGTAACCGGTAAGTTCTTGTCATAGTAAGTACATGTGTATCATATAGAACCGCCAACAGGGTACCCCTTGCCCGATGATACAGAAGAATCCTCATATCAAAATGACAAGGCAAGCAGATAATGAGCATCTCAGCAATCTTCTTATTTACCATGGGAAAATGGTGCTTTTTTCTCTCTTTCCTCTTTTCTCATATTTTTTCCTTTTTCTCTTTTTCTCGATCACTATCTTTTTTATAAGAAGAATGCTTCATAGATTGCTCATTATGGTTACGCTGCAGGTTTTCACCATGATTAGGCATGGATTAGACCAGCGGCCTAGGCGTTTATCTAACACACATACATAACTCCATGGACTTACAAGCTCCCCTTTCATTTCACACCAATGACATCCATAGACAAAAGAGCATGATATCAACTGGGTACAATGTACAAGTGCAATGATGAAAGCGTTCCTGATACGTTGCTAACATATCCATAATTTTTGATGTTCCATGCTTGGTTTTATCTATTTTCTTGTGTTTTGTTCCAACTTTGGAGTACTTTCTATACACTTTCTTAGACTAACCTATTAACAAGAGCCACAGTGCCAGCTACCCGTTTTCTGCTGTTTTGGTTCCAGGAAAGTCAGAAAATGAATATTCTTGGAATTGGACGGGACAAAAGCCAAAGTCAGTTTTTCACCGAGGGACACCCGGAGCCAGAATATGAAACGGAGAGGGGATAGGGGCCGCCACACCACCTGGCCATGCGGCCCAGGCTGGAACGCACCAGGGGGTGGTATGGCCACCCTAGGCACCCCCTCGGCCTCCCCTTTCGCCTATAAGATGCCTCCGATATAGAAACCCTCAGGACCCGATCAAAATTTTATGAAAGAGTGTGTAGCCACCGTCATCTCCATCCCTAGATCGAGAGGTATCTGAAGCTCTTCTCGGCACCCTGCCGGAGGGGAGAATTCACCCTAGAGGCCTTCTTCATCACCATGGAAGCCTCCGGTGTGATGCGTGAGTAGTTCATCTCTATACTATGGGTCCATGTAGTAGCTAGATGGCTGGTTCTCCTCCTTTGTGCTATCATGTTTAGATCTTGTGAGCTCCGTTCATGATCAAGATCATCTATTTGTAATTCATACATGTTGTGTTTGCAGGGATCCGATGGATATTGAGATGCTATTTTAGATTGATTATTGATTCTATCATGTCTTTGTTATTTGTGATCTTGCATGCTTTCCGTTGTTAGTAGATATCTTGGCCAAGTAGATGCTAGCAACTCCAAGAGTTAAATTTATGCTCGATAGTGGGTTCATGCCTCTAGTAATCTAGGGAAGTGACAAAAATCTCTAAGGTACTAGATGTGCTGTTGCTACTAGGGAGAAAACAACAATCCTTTGTTCATAGAACAATCGTATTGTTTACTTTACACACAATGCGTAATGCAATTATCCATTGCTTGCAACTTAATACTGGAGGGGGTTCAGATGATAACCTGAAGGTGGATTATTAGTCATAGATGTAGTTGGATTACGGTCTATGTATAATGTTGTAATGCCCTATCGAATCTCAAAGGAGTCAAGATGAGTAGTATATGCATGTATTGCTTTCTCGATGTTTGTCAATTGCCCCGCCGTAATTTGTTCACCCAACGTGTTATCTATCTTAAGGAGAGCCACCATTAGTGAACTATGGACCCCGGTCCTTTCTTTTATCATCAATCTACAATCAACTGTTTTCTGTTTTCTGTTTACTTTCTGCAAACTATTACTTTTTTCCACTCGATACGTTTAATCCTTTGTTTTTAGCAAAACCGGTGAGATTGACAACCTCATCGCAAGTTGGGGGCAAAGTTCTATGGTTGTGTTGTGCAGGTCTCCACGTTGCTGCTGGCACCGGTAGTGCGCCCTGCCAAAGTTCAGCTAGCAACACCTTTGGGGTGTTTCCTTTCTCCTACTAGATTGATAACCTTGGTTTCATTACTGAGGGAAAACTTGCTGCTGTGCTCATCATACCTTCCTCTTGGGGTTCCCCAATAGGCTCGATATATTTTGGGCAAAGTAACTGATTTTCTGGCGCCATTGCCGGGGAGTCAAGGACATCTTCACAAGGGGAGTCCCTCATAACCAATCTCTTTACTTTGTTGTTTTTGTTTTTGCTTAGTTTACTTTTGCTTTGTTTGCTTGTTTCTTTATCAAAAACACACAAAATATTAGTTTTACAAGTTTGCTTTCTTTATTAAAAACACAAAAAATGACTACTCTGGAAAACACTAAGTTGTGTGACTTCACTAGCACCAACAACAATGATTTTATGAGCACACCTATTGTTCCACCTGTTCCTGAAGCTACTTTCTTTGAAATAAAACCTGCTTTACTCAATCTTGTTATGAGAGAACAATTTTCTGGTATTGGTAATGAAGATGCTGCTGCCCATCTAAATAACTTTGTTGAACTTTGTGAGATGCAAAAGCATAGGGATATAGATGGAGATATTATTAAGCTTAAATTGTTTCCTTTCTCTTTGAGAGGAAAAGCTAAAGAATGGTTGAATTCCTTAACTAGGAATAGTATTGATTCTTGGACTAAATGCAAAGATGCTTTCATTGGAATATACTATCCTCCTGCTAAGATTATATCTATGAGAAGTGAAATAATGAAGTTTAAACAATCTGATAATGAACATGTTGCTCAAGGTTGGGAAAGAGTGAAATCTTTGGTAAAGAATTGTCCAACTCATGGACTGACTGCTTGGATGATTATCCAAACTTTTTATGCAGGATTGAACTATTCTTCAAGGAATCTATTGGATTCTGCTGCTGGAGGTACCTTTATGACCATCACTTTGGGTGCTGCAACAAAGCTTCTGGATAATATGATGGTTAACTACTCTGAATGGCATACTGAGACAGCTCCACAAGGTAAGAAGGTAAATTCTGTTGAAGAAACCCCCTCCTTGAGTGATAATATTGAAATTATTATGTCTATGCTTGTTAATGGGAAGGCCCATATTGATCCAAATAATGTTCCCTTAGCCTCTTTGGTTGCTCAAGAAGAGCAAGTTGATGTGAACTTTATAAGAAATAACAATTTTAGCAACAATGCCTATAGGAGTAATTTTGGTAACAACAATTATAGGCCATATCCTCCCAATAATGGTAATGCTTATGGAAATTCCTACAACAATAATAGGAGTGCTCCCTCCGAACTTGAAGTTATGCTTAAAGACTTTTTTAGTAAACAAACTGCTTTCAATAAAACTATTGAGGAAAAACTCTCTAATGCTCAAAGAAATATAGCATCATTGGTTGAAGCTCAATCTTCTTTGAATAAAATGCTGCTAACTGAAACTAATGAGAATCCCTTTGCAGCTACTAATGCCATACAAGTTAGAATTGATGAAAATTTTAGACTATTAGCTAAATTGCATGCTAAGTGGGAAAGAGAGGATGAAATTGCTAGAAACATTAGTGTTTCTACTATCACTACCACTAGTGTTGAGGCTAGTAACAGCTCTACTACTTTAGATGATAATTATGATATTGATCTTGATGGTTGCAATATCTTTGAAGTTATTAAGTTCCTATAAAAGCTTGCTAAAAGTCCTAATGCTAGTGCTATGAATATGGCCTTTACAAAATACATTACTGATGCTCTCATAAAGATTAAAGAAAAAATAATGAAACGTAAAGCTTCTATTCCTATAAAACAATAAGATGGTTGGGAACCCATCATTAATATGAAAGTGAATGATTTTGATTTGAAAGCTTTATGTGATCTTGATAGTAGTTTTTCTATTATGCCTAGAAAGATTTATGATATGCTTGATTTGCCACCATTGGAAGATTATTATTTGAATGTCCCACTTGATGATAATGCTAAAAAGAAACTCACGGGGAGTATTAATGATGTTCTTATTATGGTTAACAATGCCTATGTCCCCGTTGATTTCTATGTTTTGGATGTTGAATACAATGCTTCTTGTCCTATTACTCTGGGAAGACCTTTTCTTAGAACTGTTGGTGCCATTATTGATATGAAAGAAGACACCATTAAATATCAACTTCCACTCAAAAATGTATAGAACACTTCCCTCAGAAGAGATAGAATATTTCTTTTGCCTCTCCTATGATTTTTTTTTTGCTCTTAATGCTTCTTCATTTGAGAACACTTGATTCTTTTTCTTGCTTCTTATGCCTAACTTAAAGGCGTTAAAGAAAATTACTTATTGGGAGATAACTCAAAAGTTTTAGATGAGTATTGGAAGTTATTACTTCAGTAATAACCTCTTCTTATCCTTTTTATTTGATTTTTGTGCCAATAGTAACCTCTAATGAGAGAGAAGTAATGATTGGGAAAGTTGCTGTCCCGAAACAGATTTCTGTGCTTCACTGTACAAATTCTTGTAACAACTCTGTACGTCCTTTTGAGGCATGAATTTTTGTGCTTCTGCCCCAGGTTGTTATCTAACTTTCGTTAGTTCAACACTTTTCGATCTGAGCAACAGAAGGTGTTCAAAAAAATTCGTCTTTACCTGCTGGTCTATTTTGACAGATTTCTGTCATCATTTGCATTTGCTTCTTGTTGATACTTTTTTAGTTCTTTTGGGGAATTGAGATTTTTTAATGAAGGGCTACATTAGCTTGTGTTTTAATGTAAGTTTTATTGGTGTTGGAACTGAGCCTAAAGACTTATTATCTTGAGTACACTAATGTTGCTAATAAAGATTGTGTGAAGTTTTGTATGAAGGAAAAATTTCAGGTGTATGAAAGGAATGAGTAATGAGATGAAGGATGGACTAAAGTTCAAGATTGGGGATGCCAAAGCATGTCACCCCAAGAAATATCCAAGAATTACAAGCGTCAAAGCTTGGGGATGCCCAAGACATCCCCTTCTTCATCAATACAAATCCCAGGTTTCTTCCAAACGCTTCATTTTTATTGTTTCATGCACAGTTGTGTTGTTCTTGGAGCGTCTTCTTTTTCATTTTAATTTTTGGTTTTTCGTTTGCTTTGTTTTCTTAGTTTGCTGAATAAATTGGTTGGACCCCGTCTTTCATACATTGGTTTTCAAATAGTTTGGTTTGGATTGGAAAAAAAGAGTAGGAAAGTTCATGCTTAAGTGGTAAAGAGAGCTTTTTTTTTGACTGAGCCATATGCTCTGTCATGCCATGCTTGATATTGTTTTGGCTTTATTCTTAGTATTCTTTGCTATAGCATGACATGTTATAAACAATTGAGATTGCTTAATGTGCCTTGGAAGAACCATGCGTTGTTTTAGAATATTAAAGCATAGTATTGTGGTATTCTCCTTTGATGCTTTATTTGGGTTGACTTTGCGCATGCTCACACCATGTTATGACTATCCCAAGTCACCATAAGCCTTTATGATCCTTTAGTTTTCAACTTGGAATATCACTTTATCCTTTGATTAATGATGTTTTGTCGCTCTGCATGATTATGGCCATTATTGCTCTCTTAGTTGGTCGCTCCTAGTCTTTTGCTAGCCTCCATAACCAAGTGTGAGTTCCACTCATGCAGCGAACTCCTAAAACCAAGTTATTCCAAAGAGTCCACCATACCTACCTATTAGCAATTGCTATTCCAAGTATATTCCTGTTTTCATCTACCTTCCGAATTAAACTTGTTATGAGAAAACTAGTGATTAAAGCTCTCACAAACTTGATGGCACACTTTACTTTCTTGCATTTAATAAACTTGAACCATTGTGTCCATCTTTGTTGCGTATATGCTTGCGCTTTATAAGTTGAAGTTAGCAGAACCATGTATCATGCGGAACGCTTTCAACATTGCACTTGTACTTTGTACCATGTTGATATCATGTTCTTTTACTTATGGATCCCAGCGGTGTGAAATAAAATGGGAACTTGTAAGATCATGGAGTTTGTATTTGTGTTAGAGAAACGCCTGAGCCGCTAGCCTAAGCCGTTAGAGAAACTTGCAGCATAACCATAATGAGCACTCTATGAAGCATCCTCAATAAAAACCTATGCAAATAGAAAATAAAAAGATCGCTGAGATGGTTGCCTTGTCATTTTGATTATGGGATAGCTCGTGTATCATGTGCAAGGGGTACGCCATTAGCGGTTCTCTATGATACATATGTACTTACAATGACAAGAGCTTACTTGTGACTAAAGTTGAGTAGCATGAGGTTCGGTCTTCGTAAGTAAGGGGCATGAGATTTCAGCTTATAACTTGTCAAGCATATCCTCTTAGTTGTGTCACTTTAACCTTAATCACCTTCAAGATTCTTATGATAGGGGCAATGAGCGCTGAAAGCTAATAAGTACCATAATTTTTGGAAGCTCTTTATGAAACTTGAATCCCTACTTCCTTCTATGAAGGCCTTTCTTTTACTTTCATGTTGAGTCTCTACCTTCTATCTTCATGCACCTACTTTGAGAGCATAGTGGCCATTCTTAGTTCTATGTGCATTGTCCCAAGACTTGTTGATTGATGCATAGCTTTGATATTGCTTGTTTTAAACTATTGGTATCTAGTCACTCTTATGAACTTCGAAGGTGTCCTATGCATTTATGTTTGCTACTCTATGAGGGACAAGCTGAATGCCACTATGCTATGTTTTCTTTATGTGAAACAAACAAACGTCTTGCAAAGCATTGTTATTCATGAATCTTTTGTTTGTGCCTTTTCATGTTGCAACATAGTTGCTTTGTCTTATTGTTAGAACTTTGTCTTTCATGTTATGATTGAAGTACTATGATCCTAGCTATCAATGTTTTACAAATACCCTGATCAAGTTTATGATGGTGCATGTCACCTCAAAAATTATTGTTTCTTTTATCACTTACCTACTCGAGGACGAGCAGGAGTTAAGCTTGGGGATGTTGATACGTTGCTAACGTATCCATAATTTTTGATGTTCCATGCTTGGTTTTATCTACTTTCTTGTGTTTTGTTCCAACTTTGGAGTACTTTATATACACTTTCTTGGACTAACCTATTAACAAGAGCCACAGTGACAGCTGCCTGTTTTCTGCTGTTTTTGGTTCCAGGAAAGTCAGAAAATGAATATTCTCGGAGTTGGACGGGACAAAAGCCAAAGTTAGTTTTTCACCGAGGGACACCCGGAGCCAGAATACGAGACGGAGAGGGGCCAGGGAGCCGCCACACCACCTGGCCACGCGGCCCAGCCTGGCCCGCGCCACGGGGTGGTCTGGCTGCCCTAGGCACCCCCTCGGCCTCCCCTTTTGCCTATAATATGCCTTCGATACAGAAACCCTAAGGACCCGATCAAAATTCCACGAAAAAGTCTGTAGCCGCCGTCATCTCCATCCCTAGATCGGGAGGGATCTGAAGCTCTTCCTGGCACCCTGCCGAAGGGGAGAATTCACTCTGGAGGCCTTCTTCATCACCATGCAAGCCTCCGGTGTGATGCATAAGTAGTTCATCTCTAGACTACGGGTCCATGTAGTAGCTAGATGGCTGGTTCTCCTCCTTTGTGCTATCATGTTTAGATCTTGTGAGCTCCGTTCAAGATCAAGATCATCTATTTGTAATTCATACATGTTGTGTTTGCGGGGATCCAATGGATATTGAGATGCTATTTCAGATTGATTATTGATTCTATCATGTCTTTGTTATTTATGATCTTGCATGATTTCCGTTGTTAGTAGCTATCTTGGCCAAGTAGATGCTAGCAACTCCAAGAGTTAGTATTTATGCTCGATAGTGGGTTCATGCCTCTAGTAATCTGGGGAAGTGACAGAAATCTCTAAGGTACTAGATGTTATGTTGCTACTAGGGAGAAAACAACAATCCTTTGTTCATAGAACAATCGTATTGTTTACTTTACACGCAATGCGTAATGCAATTATCTGTTGCTTGCAACTTAATACTAGAGGGGGTTCGGATGATAACCTGAAGGTGGATTATTAGTCATAGAGGTAGTTCGATTACGGTCTATGTATAATGCTGTAATGCCCAATCGAATCTCTAAGGAGTCAAGATGAGTAGTATATGCATGTATTGCTTTCTCGATATTTGTCAATTGCCTCGCTGTAATTTGTTCACCCAACGTGTTATCTATCTTAAGGAGAGCCACCATTAGTGAACTATGGACCCCGGTCCTTTCTTTTATCATCAATCTACAATCAACTGTTTACTGTTTTCTGTTTACTTTCTGCAAACTATTACTTTTTTCCACTTGATACGTTTAATCCTTTGTTTTCAGCAAAACCGGTGAGATTGACAACCTCATCGTAAGTTGGGGGCAAAGTTCTATGGTTGTGTTGTGCAGGTCTCCACGTTGCTGCTGGCACCGGTAGTGTGCCCTGCCAAAGTTCAGCTAGCAACACCTTTGGGGTGTTTCCTTGCTCCTACTGGATTGATAACCTTGGTTTCATAACTGAGGGAAAACTTACTGTTGTGCTCATCATACCTTCCTCTTGGGGTTCCCCAACAGGCTCGATATATTTTGGGCTAAGCAGTTCCCCATGACAGCATGGTTCTGCTAATCCCCAACATATAAGTGCAAGCATATACAACATAGATGACACAATGGTTCAAGTTTATTAGGGGCAAGAAAAGTAAAGTGTGCCATCAAGTTCGTGAGAGCTTTAATCACTAGTTTTCTCATAACAAGTTTAATTCGGAAGGTAGATAAAAACTTGAATATACTTGGAATAGAAAATGCTAATAGGCAGGTATGGTGGACTCTTTGGAATAACTTGGTTTTATTTGGAGTTGGATGCATGAGTGGAACTCATACTTGTTATGGAGGATAGCAAAAGATTGGGAGAGACCAACTAAGAGAGCAATAATGGCCATAATCATGCAAAGTGACAAAACATTATTAATTAAAGCATAAAGTGATATTACAAGTTGAAAACTAAAGGATCATAGAGGCTATGGTGACTTGGTGTAGTCTTAGCATGGTGTGAGCATGCGCCAAGTCAACCCAAATAAAGCATCAAAGGAGAATACCACAATATTATGCTTTAATATGCTAAAACAACACATGATTCTTTGAAGGCACATTAAGCAATCTCAATTGTTTATAACATGTCATGCTAAAGCAAAAATCACTAAGCATAAAGCCAAAACAATATCAAGCATGACATGACAAAGCATAGGTCACAGTCAAAAACAAGCTCTTTTTACCACTTAAGCATGAACTTTCCTACTCTTTTCCAACACCAATCGACTTATTTGAAACAACTCACAAAGATAATAATAAATAAAGATCAGTGAGTTTGTCTCACAAATCCACAAAGAAGAACTAATAAGTTCTAAGCTGAAATCACAAGAAAACTAAGGCTAAACACAGTGCTAGCAAAAGAGAATACTCACAAGACAATAAGAATGAAAACTAAAGTGTTCCTGGCAATGAATAACGGGGTGTGTCTCTCTCCAAAAGAAGTGTGTTGGAATTCAACCAACTTATTCAACCAAACAAAGCAAAAGAAAACTAAAACCTAAAACTAAGACTCTCCAAGAACAACACAACTATGCTTGAAACAATAAAAACGAAGTGTCTAGAAAGACCTGAGATTTTATTGATGAAGAAGGGGATGCCTTGGACATCCTCAATCTTTGATGCTTGTACCTCTTGAATATTTCTTGGGGTGACACGGGGTGGCATCCCCAAGCTTGAGCTTTTGTCCATTGTTCATCTCATTACATCATTCTTCCCTTACACCTGAAATTTTTCCTTCATACAAAACTTCACACAATCTTCATTAGCAACATTAGTATACTCAAGATAATAAGTCTTTTGGTTCAGTTCCAACACAAATAAAACTTCCATTAAAACAAAAGCTACTGTAGCACTTCTTTTAAAAAGTTCAAATGGTCAAAGAGAACTGAAAGAGAAAGAGATTAAGAGGCAAATGCAAATAATGGCAGAAATCTGTCAAAACAGACCAGCAGGTAAAAACCGATTTTTTGAAGACATTATGTTGCTCAAATAGAAAAGTGTTGAACTAACGAAAGTTGGATAACAACCTGGGGCAGAAGCACAAAATATTACAGCTCAAACCGACGTACATAGATTTTTCACGAATTTTTACAGCGAAGCACAAAAATCTGTTTCGGGACAGCAACTTTCCTAGGCATTACTTCTCTCTCATTAGAGGTTACTCTTGGCACAAAAATCACACAAAAATGATAAGGAGAGGTTATTACTGAAACAAGAACTTGCAAGACTCAACTAAAACTTTTGGGTTATCTCCCAATAAGTAATTTTCTTTAACGCCTTTAAGTTAGGCATGATAGTTTGAGAAGATGTTCACATAAGAAATATGAATTGAAGTAAAAAGAGCATCAAGAAAAAATTTCAAAGCACATTTAAGTCTAACCCACTTCCTATGCATAGTAATATTGTAAAGAAACAAGTCATGAAAGCACAAAGCAACAAGCATAGGAAAGCAAAACAAGTACAACTTCAAGACTTTCAACATAAATAGGGGTTAATATTATTGAGATGCATAAAACCATGTTTCCCTCTCTCATAATAACTTTCAGTAGCATCATGAATAAAATTAACAATATAACTATCACATAAAACATTCTTATCATGAGCCACATGCATATAATAATTATTACTCTCCACATAAGCATAGTCATTCTTATTAATTGTAGTGGGAGCAAATTCAACAAAATAGCTATCATTATTATTCTTATCACCATAATCATCAAATATAGGAGGAATATTCTCCTATATTTTCCTCCGTGCTTGGGGGACTAAAAAGATCATGCTCATCAAAACCAGCTTCCCCAAGCTTAGGCTTTTCCATAGCATTAGCAATAATGGTGTTCAAAGAATTCATACTAATAACATTGCTATTAGCATGCAAATAAAGTTCCATAGGTTTTTTAATTTTCTCTTCAAACACTTCATTTCCTAACTCAAGATAAATACTATAAAGATCTCTAATTTTGTTGTTGTTTTCCATTAAGCCTAACTAGTGAAAACAAGAAACAAAAAGACAAAATTGCAGAATCTAAAGGAAATAACTTCGAGCACTCACACCAGAGGATGTGAGTACATTTTACCTTACCTCCCCGGCAACGGCGCCAGAAAATAGCTTGATGTCTACGCACTTATATTCTTGTAGACAGTTGTTGGGCCTCCAAGTGCAGAGGTTTGTAGAACAACAGCAAGTTTTCCCTTAAGTGGATCACCCAAGGTTTATCGAACTCAGGGAGGAAGTAGTCAAAGGTATCCCCTCTCAAGCAACCCTGCAATCAAGATACAAGAAGTCTCTTGTGTCCCCAACACACCCAATACACTTGTCAGGTGTATAGGTGCACTAGTTCGACGAAGAGATAGTAAAATAAAAGTGGTATGGATATAAGACAACGGTGCTAGAAAATATTTTGATGGCGTGGAAGAGACTAAAGGTAAACTGAAATAAAGATGGCAACAAGCAAACATGTAACATATCTAGTTGCAAGTGGTGTTTCAATGCTTAGAAACAAGGCCTAGGGATCATACTTTCACTAGTGAACACTCTCATATAAATATCTTCTCTTCATGGTACTACTCTGAACTACTCTTCGGTTGGACACTCTAATCCATGGTAGGGCTATAATAGCACACCTCAAAGTCCACTTTCCCCATCTAGATAACCCACACTGTCACCTTAAGCTCTAGATGGTTCCAACAAACATCACAATTTCATTGAAACATCCAACTCCAAATATAACTCATAACAAGTATTTGTAATCTCTAGCCTAAGTGCCACCGTGGTGTGCAGGCTGTCACTTTCACACACATGGGGAGAGCAGAGATCTATTAAAGCACTTGAGTAGCAAGGTAGATCTACTTGATTACAAAGCTCATGATCACAATATGATCATGCATAGAGAGAGAGATGAACACATAGCTACATGTAGAACCCTTAGCCTCAAGGAAGAACTACTCCCTCATCATCATGGGAATCAGCAACAACGATGGAGATGGTGGTGGAGATCGATGAGATGGCTCCGGGGGCACTTCCTCGTCCCGGCAGGGTGCCGGAACAGAGACTTTCTATCCCCCGAATCTCCTCTTTGGTGGCTGCGGCGATGTGGAACTTTTCGTGGCTAGAGGCTCCAGGATTTAGGGTTTTTGCATCGGGGGCTTCTTATAGGCGAAGTGCAAGGTCGGTGGCTGGCTAGGGGGCCTACACCATGCCCTGGCATGGCCTAGGGCTGCCCGCGCCAAGGGGGTGTAACTACCTCGGTGAATTACGCTCTTAGTTGCATGCCTAGATGAGTGAAAGTGGTTAAAATAGTACGGTGGGGCCCGGGGCCACTCACGGTAGACCTTTCGGCCGTCCTAACCATTTTCAGAACATCGGGACAAGAACGAGCGATGTAATCGGCAGGCGAAGGGATCAACTACATACACAAGTGAGTATAACAGTCCTCAGAGCCATTCCATCTAAAAGAAATAGAAATATTGCAACGCCATACGGCAAGATTCAAATATCCTAGGTAGAGATAATATTTTAGGATAGCTCCTCATACAACAAACATCAGAGTATCAGGCGGAAGCGGAAAACAAGATCCGAGTACGGATAAGAAGCAAATCGGCATAAGATGCCACATAAATAAACACATCCCGCCCACAGATCTCACGGATCCCCGTTCCCGGAATCTCTACACCGAGTGATCGTTGCCAACATCATCTGTCTCCTCCACCCAGTATCCATCTTGCGAGTACACTTGTTCATCTGAATCAAACAATTTATCGTGTGAGACCCTAGGGGTACTCAACAAGTCTTTATGCCACTAAAGGGGACACAACCTGGGGTGACGCAATTGCAGCAAAAGAGAATAACAAACAAGTCCATAGATACTCGCTAACCATCCGCCTAACCAATGATAGACGGATGTCCGTGAGTTAAGAACAACAGTTATAACAGTATAATTAGGAAATCCATCCTCCTCCTCGCTTACCAACGAGGAAGCGGACGAACAACCCCCATCATCTGTTGGCAGTTTTATCAACCATTCCATGAGTATTGCACTATTTACTAGTCAAGTACTTAGTCAAATTAAAAGCGGTACTTTAGTTAGACTTGTCTATGATCGAGAAACTGTGCTCCAAGTCGTCCATAACCGCGGACACGGCTTTCAAAAAGATTTACCCTGCAGGGGTGCACGAATAGCAACACACACTCGATCAACCTCGGAAAAACCAACTCAAAACCCAACGAGGCATTCACGACAAAGCGATCACAGGATTCAGAAATATTTCAGGGGGCCACCCCAATAAGCTACCCGCAACGAAGTTGGCTGGCTCTGAGACGGACCCAGGGTTTGTGACGACGGCTGTAAACGACTGGGAACCCAAAAATGTGACTAGGCTTGTCGATACCGTGAAAACATGGCGCGATCCAAAACAGTACAGGTGCTCCTCACACAATCTTCAATAAAGGAGTAACATGGCATAAGTACAGGATAATAATAAAACCCCAAACTAATTGTGGCCCCAAGAAATAAGAATGAATCAAGCTCTGGCTCAGGGGGGTCCATAAGGCCTCCCGGATGTGGATAGTGCGAATAGTCAAGGAACAGGAATCAAGTACTCAGGGTCCTACGGGACACAAGTGAGCATGAAAAACAAATAGCATGAAAAACAAATAGTTATCCCATTACTACTCAGGTTTTGTTGTTTAGGTACCTCATTATTCATCAGACACTCACATACCCTACACATGCTTTTCTACGACTCGCATGGCTCAAATAACTCCTGCAGTAATGGCTCATGGGATGGAGGAACAAGCTTCGGTGGGGTTTAAAAGTAAAGGCTATGCAGTACTTGGGATTCAATTTAATGCAATCGTGACTCAGTGATGCAAGAAGAAGATAGAAGCAATAGGTACTATATGTATGCAAGCATGTGGTAGTGCTTGCTTGGCAGCTCAGTTGAAGCGAGAGATGGATCTGGGTAGTACTCCTGTGATTCCTAGTAATTCTCCCACTGGGCGTCTATTCGAAGAAGAACCAAACAAACAAGGGCCAACATAAATAAAGTGCACAAACATAGGAATTAAAATGCGACAAGCAAACAAGCATGCCATGATGAATGATGCACAATTTACATGGCATTAAAGTAGCATGGCAAGGTGAGGTGTGGGGTACAAGAATAAAGCATTTTATTATTTATTTGGTCCAATTTTGTTGTCATAAACAATTCTGATTTATAAATATGGCATGATGCATGCTTCAATTCAGAACAATTAATGCATAGATAGAGCGGGCTCGTCGCGCTGATCGATTTAGACATATTATTTGCCAAATTTGGAGTTATAGATTTAAAGTTATTAATTTATTAAGAAAAGGGCATTTATTTGTAATTTTAATCCTCTCGAAATTTTAAAGTGGTCAAACATTATTTTGAATAGCATATTTGAATTCCTCACATTTTTCTGATTCAAAAACATATATTATTTGTATTATTTGGATTTGTAATTTAAAAGTTATTTAAAATCTGGTTTGAATTTGAATTGAAACAATTTTGAATTTGTTTTGTTTAAACAGGTAAACGAAAATACTTTTATTACCCAGCCCTTCTCCAGCCCCAGACGCTGACGGGTGGGGACGGTCTGACTGGCGACGCAGCGCGCGGAAAACCTTTTTACACCACGGGTTCGCCTAGCCTCTGTGTTTATCAGGTGGGCCAGCAGGTATGGGCCCACGTGCCAGAGGCCGAACCACACAGAGGCTGACGGGTGGGGATGTGCTGGAGCGCGGGTTGAGCCGGCAAAAATGCAGGTGCCTTTTTGTAAAAAGCGCAGGGAGGCTGACCGGTGGGGCTCGGTTGGACTGCGGGTTTAGGAAGCCAAAAGGCTGGGGGGAAATTGCAAAACGCGCGCGGCTACTGTTCTTCTTCTCGGTGTTCTGATGAAACTGACGGTGACAGCGCGCGCGACGCAGGACGGGTCTCGAATCGGGGATCTGGGCGTGCGCGCGGAGGGCGAAGCCGCTGTGGTAGGTCGGGGTTGTTGTTAGGGGGGTACCTGGGCGGCTATGTGAGGCGTGGGGCGGGACGGAGGCGGTAGACGCCAGCGGCCGACGTCGCACCGAGGTCGTTCGGTGAAACGTTCGACGAGGCAGAGGGTCTATGGCGAGGCGGAGGATGTCTAGGCGGGAGAGGGACTCACCGCGGGATGGTTGGCGGCGACGGATTGGCTTGGGGTGCAGCAGGGCCACGATGAGGCTGGAGGCCGACGAGATTAGGGTTTCGGCGGCGTTGCGGTACTGCGGCAGAGGTGGGGCTTCTCCTCCTCGCTGGCGGGTACGGGGCGACGCAGAGGATCCTCCTCGGTCTCCTCGACCAATTCCACGTCACCCACGTCGGCTGGAACGGGGAAGGGGCGGTGGTACTGGCGGGGACCGGCGAGAGGGGAGATGGCGTCGGTGGAGAGGCAGGGGGAAGAGGGCAGGCCCTGGGGTGGATCTGGGAGAGGCAGAGGAGACGTGGGAGAAGAGGAAAGTAGAAGGGGAAGGTGCCGTGGGGAATTAGTAGAGAGGAGAAGAAAAAGGTGGCTCGGGTGCCACCTTTCCTCCTTGTCCTCTCGAGCAGGGGTTCGGCGTGGGAGGCCAGGTCAGGGTAGGTGGAGGCTGCCAGGTAGGCCAGGGAGTGAGGGGAGTGAGGGGTGGGGCTATCTCGGCAGGAAGAGAGAAAGAGAGAGGAGAGAGGAGGCTCGGGCGAGCTAGGGTTAGCTAGAGGGGAGGCTCGGGTTAGGGCTGGTTAGATGGGGTAGGAGGGTAGCTGGGGTGGGGCCAGCTTGGTAGAGAGAAGGAGAAAGAGAGAGAGAGGAGAGTGTTAGGGTAAAGTAGATTTTAGACTAGAGCTAGGTTTAGAGAGAGAGAGAGGTTAGAAAAAGGGGTCAGGGTTTAGTTTAATATTAGGGTTTTGGAGGAGGGGGTGGAAGAAGAGGGTGACATGGAGATTGAGAAGAGAGGAGAGGTGGTGTAGGGCTTTGCATGATTAAAATCAAGCCTCACCAAGTGTGGTTATAACATGGAGGTAGGGATGGGAGAAAAAGGTGGTGAGGGAAAAGTACCACATGTCCATACATGGGTGCATGCACTTGTGAGAGAAAAAGAGGAAGAAGGATTGATGCACATGGCAAAGATACAAGATCCAGGTGGAAAGGGGTTTAGAGAAAAAGAGAGCTCAAGAAGAAGATCCACTTAAAAATCAAATAATAACCAAAAGAGAAACACATGGTGGTGATAGTTGCTTGGCCCATGCAAAGTATTAAATGCCATGTTTTATTTTGTGAATACAATAATAATATAACATGGCATGATTACCATGCATTACCAAAATGTGGAATAAGGCCAAGCAAAGAAAAAGGGATTGGATCCACACTAATCCACATGAGCTAGATTAAATGCCAAAAATGAATAAAAGCCCATGGGTAATTAGGATGGTGGAATAATAAGGTGGTGACAAAGAAAGGTGGTGGAGTTGAATAAAAGATATGCCCCCAACTCAACTTGGGCATTAAACAATATATCAATAGCCAAAAACAATATCAAGAGGCAAATACAATTAATAATGCATATGAGAGAAGAACCAAAGAAAAAGGGTTTTATATGATGCTCAAATGCAAGGTGGCATGATGACATGAGCATGATATAATTATGATGCAACAAATGTATATAGGAAGTAGCCATTATATTACTAGACCAAGTAGCATAACCATTGTTAGACAATTGGGATGCTACAGGGGGTGTGGCCGCCCTGTGGCCCCCCTTCGTCTCTCCTTTGGACTCCATGTGTCTTCTGGTAAAATATTGACTTTGGCTTTTGTCCCATCCAATTCCGAGAATATTCATTTTCTAACTTTCCTGGAACCAAAAACAGCAAAAAACAGGCAGCTGGCACCATGGCCTCTTGTTAATAGGCTAGTCCAAGAAAGTGTATAAAAGTACTCCAAAGTGTGGACAAAACACAAGAAAGTAGATATAAAACAAGCATGGAACATCAAAAATTATAGATACGTTTGCAACGTATCAGGGTACCCCTTGCCCGATGATATGGAAGAATCCCCATATCAAAATGACAAGGCAAGCAGACAGTAAGCATCTTAGCATCTTCTTATTTACCATGGGAAAATGGTGCTTTTTTCTCTCTTTCCTCTTTTCTCATCTTTTTTTCTTTTTTTCTCAATCTCTATCTCTTTTTTATAAGAAGAATGCTTCATAGATTGCTCATTATGGTTACGCTGCAGGTTTCCACCATGATTAGGCATGGATTAGACCAGTGGCCTAGGCATTTCTCTAACACACATACATAACTCCATGGATTTACAAGCTCCCCTTTCATTTCACACCGGCGACATCCATAGACAAAAGAGCATGATATCAACTGGGTATAATGTAGAAGTGCAATGTTGAAAGCGTTCCCCATGAGAACATGGTTCTGCTAATCTCCAACATATAAGTGCAAGCATATACAACATAGATGACACAATGGTTCAAGTTTATTAGGGGCAAGAAAAGTAAAGTGTGCCATCAAGTTCGTGAGAGCTTTAATCACTAATTTTCACGTAACAAGTTTAATTTTGAAGGTAGATAAAAACATGAATATACTTGGAATAGCAAATGCTAATAGGTAGGTATGGTGGACTCTTTGAAATAACTTGGTTTTATTTGGAGTTGGATGCATGAGTGGAACTCATACTTGGTATGGAGGCTAGCAAAAGACTGGGAGCGACCAACTAAGAGAGCAATAATGGCTATAATCATGCAAAGAGACAAAACATAATTAATTAAAGCATAAAGTGATATTACAAGTCGAAAACTAAAGGATCATAGAGGCTATGGTGACTTGGTATAGTCTTAACATGGTGTGAGCATGCGCCAAGTCAACCCAAATAAAGCATCAAAGGAGAATACCACAGTACTATGCTTTAATATGCTAAAACAACGCATGATTCTTTTAAGGCACATTAAGCAATCTCAATTGTTTATAACATGTCATGCTACAGCAAAAATAACTAAGCATAAAGCCAAAACAATATCAAGCATGACATGACAAAGCATAGGCCACAATCAAAAACAAGCTCCTTTTAACCACTTAAGCATGAACTTTTCCTACTCTTTCCCAATCCAAACCAATCTATTTGAAAACTAATGTATGAAAGAGGGGGTCCAACCAATTTATTCAAGCAAACTAAACAAACGAAAACCAAAAACAAAAACAAAGACGCTCCAAGAACAACACAACTGTGCGTGAAACAATAAACATGAAGTGTCTAGAAAGACCTGAGATTTTTATTGATGAAGAAGGGGATGCCTTGGGCATCCCCAAGATTTGACACTTGTACCTCTTGAATATTTCTTGGGGTGACACAGTGTGGTATCCCCAAGCTTGAGATTTTGTCCATTCTTCATCTCATTACATCATTCTTTCCCTACACCTAAAAATTTCCTTCATACAAAACTTCACACAATCTTCATTAGCAACATTAGTGCATTCAAAAGATAATAAACCTTTGGGGTTTAATTTTAAAACACCAAAACTTTCATTAAAAACACAAGCTACTGTAGCAATTCCCTCAAAAAGCTCTATTTACCAAAAAGAACCCAAAAAGAAATCGATAAAGAGTCAAATGCAAATAATGGCAGAAATTTGTCAAAACAGACCAGCAGGTGAAAAACGATTTTTTCGAAGACCTTCTGTTGCTCAAATCGAAAAGTGTTGATCTAACAAAACATAGCCAACAACCTGGGGGATTTATTCAGAAAATTACAGCTCAATACGCCATAGAGAGATTTTTCACTATTTTTTACAGTGAAGTACAAAAATCTGTTTCGGGACATCACTTCCCCAAATCTTACTTCCCTCTCATTAGAGGTTATTCTTGGCACAAAAATGAAATAAAAAGGATAAGGAGAGGTTATTACAGAAGTAATAACTTCCAAGACTCAAGAAAACTATTGGTTTATCTCCCAATAAGTACTTTTCTTTAACGCCTTTAAGTTAGGCTTGATAGTTTGAGAAGATGCTCACATAAGAAATATGAATTGAAGTAAAAGAGAGCATCAAGAAGCAAATTCAAAGCACATTTAAGTCTAACCCACTTACTATGCATAGGAATATTGTAAAGAAACAAGTCATGAAAGCACAAAGCAACAAGCATAGTAAAGCAAAACAAGTGCAATTCCAAGACTTTCAACAGAAAGAGGGGAAACTTAATATTATTGAGATGCATAAAACCATGTTTCCCTCTCTCATAATAACTTTCAGTAGCATCATGAATAAAATTAACAATATAACTATCACGTAAAATATTCTCATCATGAGCCACATGCATATAATAATTATTACTCTCCACATAAGCATAGTCATTCTTATTAATTGTAGTGGGAGCAAATTCAACAAAATAACTATCATTATTATTCTCATCATCATAATCATCAAATATAGGAGGCATATTGTAGTCATAATTAATTTTCTCCTCAATAGTAGGTGGACTGAAAATATCATATTCATCATTGTATTCATCATATATTGGAGATATAGTATCATCATAAGCAATAGAATAGTTATGTTCCAAAGTGTGTTCATTTGTAAACATAACATCATTGGAAGGAACATGGATAGTACTAATAGTGCAGCAATTATTAACGTCATCATTTTTAGAATTAGTACCGAAGATATTTTCAATATCAAAAGTAGTGTGCTTTTCCCAATCATGATCACTACTATAGGTAATAGGCATAGGAACATCATCGAGTTCAGACTCATCAAAAACTATAATAGGAGCAACATGTTTAGGGGAAAATACCGTTTCCTCCCTCCTTTTACTTCTCCTCTTCTTCTTTTTCTTCTTCTCTTTAGGAGGGAGAGGCTTGAAAGGAAGCTTCTCCATATACCCTGGTTCATTGTTAGAGACAATAGAAGAAACTTTGGAGGATTCCTCCTTTTCATTAATAAGACCAAAACACATATTAGTCCTGTCATATTTTGGTAAAATCTCATCATTTATAATATTTTGTTTGTAAGTATTTGTGTGACAATTATCAACACAATAAAGATGACAACCATGCATGGGACTATTCATACCAAAAGCATTCATATCTACCAAAGAAGTTTTTCTTGATGATTCTTCACACCCCAAAAACAATGTAAGTTCATCATGCTGATTAGGAGTGATCATGTCATCACAATACAAACTTGCAGTACTCATTGGATTAGAAGGGCTATTATTATGGCCTGCGCATTGAAAATTGAAATGACCCACTTCAAAACAAAGTTCACAAATAAAATCATACAGGGCACAAACTTTTTTACCAAGATCATTTAGAGCCCTAAACCACGTTCTAGTTTTTTCATTCCTGTGGGTGATACAATATTCTTCTTAAATTTGATTATTCTCACAAGGTCTATGTATTCCACAAAAATTAACATGCTTATAAGAAATAGTACTTTCAGAGGTTTGGGCATGTTTATTGCTATCGTTAATAACAATTTCATTTTCCATGCAAGTGTCTTTAAAAGGCTCATGATACATGTCCCATTTTTATTTAGGAGCATTAATATGAGAAGCAAAAGCTCTACAATAATCAACAAGAATTTGAGGATCAAGACCATATTTAGCACTAAGCTCTTGAAAATCAGCAGTTTTAGCGAAAGACTTAATGCAATCATACTCATAGTTTATACCTATCTCTTTACCTTTGTCCTTACCCCAATCTTCAGTATTGCTTTGAATTGTTTCAAGAAGATCCCACTTATCTTTGACTTTCTTACTTGTGAAGGATCCCTCTAAACAAGTATATAGATAGTCCTTGTAATGTCCTGAAAGCCTTGCATAAAAATTATTAATAACAATATTACTGGGGATCTCATGAATGGGACATTTGAGCACTAGTGACTTAAGTCTCCCCCATGCTTGGGAAATACTTTCTCCATCATGAGGGTGAAAATTATAAATATAATTCCTATCTTTATGAATTTTATGAGGAGGATAAAATTTAGAGTAAAAGAGAGATTCAAGTTCCTTGCACTCCAAATGATGAGGATCATCTAGTAGCTCATACCACTCCCTTTCTTCGCCCTTAAGTGAAAAAGGGAATAGCTTCCTCTTAACTTGGTTCATTGAAATACCTACACACTTAAACAACTCACATAATTCGTGCATAAAGAGTAAATGATCACCAAGATGGACAGTTCCATCTCCAAAATAACAGTTATTCATAACACGTTCAACAATTTTTATAGGTATTTTAAAAGGGATGCTTTCAGTATGTTGATTTAAAATATCACAAGTATCGTTACAATTACCACATATGGGAGATAAAGTATCATCAGAGCAAATTTTCTTCTTTAAAGCTAGGAACTAAAAGATCATTTTCATAAAAACTAACTTCCCCAAGCATAGACGTTTCCATAGCATTAGTAACAAAGGTGTTCAAAAGATTCATACTAATAACATTGCTATTAGCATGCAAAGAAAGTTCCATGGGTTTTTAAATTTTCTTTTCAGACAATTCTTGTTCTACATTAGGAAAAATACTAAAAAGCTCTCAAATTTGGTTGTTGTTTTCCATTAAGCCTAACTAGTGAAACAAGAAACAAAAAGACAAAATTGCAGAAACTAAAGGAAATAACTTCAAGCACTCACACCGGAGGATGTGAGTACCTTTTACCTTACCTCCCCGCAACGGCGCCAGAAAATAGCTTGATGTCTATGCACTTCTATTCTTGTAGACAGTTGTTGGGCCTCCAAGTGCAGATGTTTGTAGAACAGAAGCAAGTTTCCCTTAAGTGGATTACCCAAGGTTTATCAAACTTAGGGAGGAAGTGGTCAAAGGTATCCCTCTCAAGCAACCATGCAATCAAGATACAAGAAGTCTTTTGTGTCCCCAACACACCCAATACACTTGTCAGGTGTATAGGTGCACTAGTTCGGCGAAGAGATAGTGAAATACAAGTGGTATGGATAATTATAAGTGGTAACGGTGCCAGAAAAGAGGTTGATGGCGTGGAAAAGACTAAAGGAAAACTTAAATAAAGATGGCAGTAAGCGAACATGTAAAAGATCTAGTTGCAAATGGTGTTTCAATGCTTAGAAACAAGGCCTAGGGATCATACTTTCACTAGTGAACACTCTCATATAAATATCTTCTCTTTATGATACTACTCTCCGGTTGGACACTCTAATCCATGGTAGGGCTATAGCAACACACCTGAAAGTCCGCTTTCCCCATCTAGATAACCCCACACTATCACCTTGAGCTCTAGATGGTTCCAACAAACACCACAATTTCATAGAGACATCCAACTCCAAATATAACTCATAACAAGTATTTGTAATCTATAGCCTAAGTGCCACCATGGTGTGTACGCTGTCACTTTCACACACATGGGGAGAGAAGAGATCTATTAAAGCACTTGAGTAGCACAGTAGATCTACTAGATTACAAAGCTCATGATCTCAATAAGATCACGCATAGATCATGAGCTTTGTAATCTAGTAGATCTACTTGAGCCCTTGGCCTCGAGGAAGAACTACTCCCTCATCATCATGGGAATCAGCAACTGCCATGGAGATGGTGGTGGAGATTGATGGAGATGGCTCCGGAGGCACTTCCCCGTCTCGGCATGGTGCCGGAACAGAGACTTTTTGTCCCCCGAATCTACCCTTCAGTGGTGGTAGCGCTGCGGAACTTTTCGTGGCTGGAGGCTCCCCAATTTAGGGTTTTTGCCTCAGGGCTTCTTATAGGCGAAGGGGCAAGGTCGCTGGCCAGCCAGGGGCCCACACCATGCCTTGGCGCAGCCTAGGGCTGCCCGTGCTAAGGGGTGGTGTGGCCGCCCTATGCCTCCCCTTCGTCTCTCCTTCGGACTCCATGTGTCTTCCGGTAAAATATTGACTATGGCTTTTGTCCCGTCCAATTCCGAGAATATTCATTTTCCGACTTTCTTGGAATCAAAAACAGCAGAAAACAAGCAACTGGCACTGTGGCATCTTGTTAATAGGTTAGTCCAAGAAAGTGTATAAAAATACTCCAAAGTGTGGACAAAACATAAGAAAGTAGATATAAAACAAGCATCGAACATCAAAAATTATAGATATGTTTGCAACATATCATGACTCTAGTGGATCCATATGTGGGTTGTGGAAAGAACACACATGCAATGACTCTGATGGATCCATGTCTGGTTTGTCATTACAAGAACATACATGCAATGACACTGGTGGATCCATATGTCGTTTGTGGAAACAACACACATGCAATGACATTGGTTGATCCATATGTGGGTTGCGGAATAAAACACATGCAATGACAATGGTGGATCCATGTGGTTTGTGAGAAGAACATACATGCAATGACTCTGGTGGATCCATGTGTGATTTGTGGAAAGAACATATATGGAATGACATTGGTTGATCCATATGTGGTTTGTGGAAATAACACACATGGAATGCCATTGGTTGATCCATATGTGGTTCATGAAAAGAACACACATGTATTGACATTGCATGATCCATATGTGGTTTGCCATTACAAGAACACACTTGCAATGAATCTGGTGGATCCATATGTGTTTTGTGGAAAGAACACACATGTAATGACTCTAGTGGGTCCATATGTGGTTTGTGAAAAGAACACACATGCAATGCCACTGGTGGATCCATATGTGGTTTGTCATTACAAGAACACACATGCAATGACTCTAGTGGATCCATATGTGGTTTGTGAAAAGAACAAACATGCAATGACTCTGGTTGATCCATATATGGTTCATGAAAAGAACATACATGCAATGACATTGGTTGATCCTTATGTGGTTTTTCATTACAAGAACACACATGCAATGACTCTGGTGGATCCATATGTGGTTCATTACAAGAACACACATGCAATGACTCTAGTGGGTCCATATGTGGTTTGCGAAAAGAACACACATGCAATGAAACTAGTGGATCCATGTGGTTTGTGAGAAGAACACACATGCAATGACTCTGGTGGATCCATGTGTGGTTTGTGGAAAGAAAATACATGAAATGACACTGGTGGATCCATATGTGGTTTGTCATTACAAGAACACACATGCAATGACACTGGTGGATCGATATGTGGTCTGTGGAAATAACACACATGCAATGACTCTGGTGGATCCATATGTGGTTTGTGATAATAACACACATGCAATGCCATTGGTTGATCCATATGTGGTTTGTCATTACACACATGTAGTTGATCCATATCTTAATGGTTTGTGGAAATAACACACATGCAGTGACATTGGTTGATCCACATCTTAATGGTTTATGAAAAGAACACACATGCAATGACTCTGGTGGATCCATATGTGGTTTGTGAAAAGAACAAACATGCAATGACTCTAGTTGATCCACATGTGGTTCATGAAAAGAACACACACGCAATGACATTGGTTGATCCATATGTGGTGTGTCATTACAAGAACACACATGCGATGACTCTGGTGGATCCATATGTGCTTTGTGAAAAGAACACACATGCAATGACACTGGTGGATCCATATGTGGTTTGTGGAAAGAAAACACATGCAATGACTCTGGAGGATCCATATATGGTTTATGACAAGAACAAACATGCAATGACTCTAGCTGTGGTTAATGAAAAGAACAAACATGCAATGACTCTAACTGTGGTTTATTAAAAGAACACACATGCAATGACACTGGTGGATCCATGTGGGTTATGAAAAGAACACACATGCAATGTCTCTAGTGGATCCATATGTGGTTTGTAAAAAGAACACACATGCAATGACACTTGTGGATCCATATGTGGTTTAGGAAAAAGAACACATTTGCAATGACACTGGTGGATCCATATGTGGTTTGTGGAAAGAACACACATGCAATGACTCTGGTGGATCCATATGCGGTTTAGGAAAAAGAACACATTTGCAATGACATTGGTGGATCCATATGTGGTTTGTGGAAAGAACACACATGCAATGACTCTGGTGGATCCATATGTGGTTTGTGAAAAAACAAACATGCAATGCCTCTACTTCTGGTTAATGAAAAGAACACACATGCAATGACTCTAGCTATGGATTATTAAAAGAACACACATGCAATGACACTAGTGGATCCATGTGGTTTATAAAAAGAACACACATGCAATGACTCTGATGGATCCATATGTGGTTTGTGAAAAGAACATACATGCAATGTCTTTAGTGGATCATATGTGGTTTGTGAAAAGAACACACATGCAATGACACTGGTGGATCCATATGCGGTTTAAGAAAAGAACACACATGCAATGACCATAGTGTTGGTTCAGGAGAACAACACACATGCAATGACACTGCTCGACTCTAGCTATGGTTTATGAAAAGAACACACATGCAATGACTCTAGTGCTAGTTTAGGAGAAGAACACACATGCAATGACTCTAGTGGATCTATATGTGGTTCATGAAAAGAACACACATGCAATGACATTGGTGGATCCCCATGTGGTTTGTGGAAAGAACACACATGCAATGACATTGGTTGATACATATGTGGTTTGTAATTACAAGAACACACATGCAATGACTCTGGTGGATCCATATGTGGTTTGTGGAAAGAACACACATGCAATGAATCTAGTGGGTCCATATGTGGTTTGTGAAAAGAACACACATGCAATGACACTGGTGGATCCATATGTGGTTTGTCATTACGAGAACACACATGCAATGACTCTGGTTGATCCATATGTGGTTTCTCATTACAAGAACACACATGCAATGACTATGGTGGATCCATATGTCGTTTGTGGAAAGAACACACATGCAATGACTCTAGTGGGTCCATATGTGGTTTCTAGAAAGAACACACATGCAATGACATTGGTGGATCCATATGTGGGTTTTCATTACAAGAACACACATGCAATGACTCTAGTGGACCCATATGTGGTTCATGAAAAGAACACACATGCAATGACTCTAGTGGATCCATATGTGGTTTGTGCAAAGCACACACATGCAATGACATTGGTTGATCCATATGTGGTTCATTAGAAGAACACACATGCAATGACTCCGGTGGATCCATATGTGGTTCGTGAAAAGAACACACATGCAATGACATTGGTTGATCCATATGTGGTTTGTTATTACAAGAACACACATGCAATGACTCTAGTGGATCCATATGTGGTTTGTGGAAAGAACACACATGCAATGACAGTGGTTGATCCATGTGTGGTTTGTCATTTCAAGAACACACATGCAATGACTCTAGTGGATCCATATGTGGTTCATTAAAATAACACACATGCAATGACTCTGGTGGATCCATATGTGGTTTGCGGAAAGAACACACATGCGATGACATTGGTTGATCCATATGTGGTTCATTACAAGAACACACATGCAATGACTCTGGTGGATCCATATGTGGTTTGTGAAAAGAACACACATGCAATGACATTGGTTGATCCATATGGGGTTTGTCATTACAAGAACACACATGCAATGACTCTGGTGGATCCATATGTGGTTTGTGGAAAGAACAAACATGCAATGACTCTAGTGGGTCCATATGTGGTTTGTGAAAAGAACACACATGCAATGACACAGGTGAATCCGTATGTGGTTTGTCATTACAAGAACACACATGCAATGACTCTGGTGGATCCATATGTGGTTTGTGGAAAGAGCACACATGCAATGACATTGGTTCATCCATATATGGGTTTTGGAAAGAACACACATGTAATGACAATAGTGGATCCATGTGGTTTGTGGAAAGAACACACATGCAATGACTCGGGTGGATCCATATGTGGTTTGTGGAAACAACATACATGCAATGACTCTAGTGGATCCATATGTGGTTTGTGAAAAGAACAAACATGCAATGACTCTAGTTGATCCATATATGGTTCATGAAAAGAACACACATGCAATGACATTGGTTAATCCATATGAGGTTTGTCATTACAAGAACACACATGCAATGACTCTGTTGGATCCATATGTGGTTTGTGGAAAGAAAACACATGGAATGACATTGGTTGATCCATATGTGGTTTGTGGAAAGAACACACATACAATGACACTTGTGGATCTCCATATGTGGTTTGTCATTACAAGAACACACATGAAATGACTCTGGTGGATCCATATGTGGTTTAGGACAAGAACAAACATGCAATGGCACTAGTGGATCCATGTGTGGTTTGTGGAAATAACACACATGCAATGGCATTGGTTGATCCATATGTGGGTTGTGGAAAGAACACACATGCAATGACATTGGTGGATTTATGTAGTTTTTGAGAAGAACACACATGCAATGACTCTAGTGGATCCATGTGTGGTTTGTGGAAAGAACATACATGCAATGACATTGGTTGATCCATATGTGGTTTGTGGAAAGAACACACATGCAATGACACTGGTGGATCCATATGTGGTTTGTCATTACAATAACACACATACAATGACTCTGGTGGATCCATATGTGGTTTGTGGAAATAACACACATGCAATGACATTGGTTGATCCATATGTGGTTTGTGAATAGAACACACATGCAATGACATTGGTTGATCCATATGTCGTTTGTCATTACAAGAACACACATGCAATGACTCTGGTGGATCCATATGTGGTTTGTGGAAAGAACACACATGCAATGAATCTAGTGGGTCCATATGTGGTTTGTGAAAAGAACACACATGCAATGACACTGGTGGATCCATATGTGGTTTGTCATTACGAGAACACACATGCAATGACTCTGGTGGATCCATGTGTGGTTTGTGAGAAGAACATACATGCAATGACTAGTGGATCCATATATGGTTTGTGAAAAGAACAAACATGCAATGAATATGGTTGATCCATATGTGGTTCATGAAAAGAACATACATGCAATGACATTGGTTGATCCATATGTGGTTTGTCATTACAAGAACACACATGCAATGACTCTGGTGGATCCATATGTGGTTCATTTCAAGAACACACATGCAATGACTCTAGTCGGTCCATATGTGGTTTGTGAAAAGAACACACATGCAATGACACTGGTGGATCCATGTGGTTTGTGAGAAGAACACACATGCAATGACTCTGGTAGATCCATATGTGGTTTGTGACAATAACACACATGCAATGCCATTGGTTGATCCATATGTGGTTTGTCATTACACACATGTGGTTGATCCATATCTTAATGGTTTGTGGAAAGAACACACATGCAATGACATTGGTTGATCCACATGTGGTTTGTGGAAAGTACACACAGGCAATGACATTGGTGGATCCATATGTGGGTTGTGGAAAGATCACACATGCAATGACTCTGGTGGATCCATGTGTGGTTTGTGAGAGGAACACACATGCAATGACTCTAGTTGATACATATGTGGTTTCTAAAAAGAACGAACATGCAATGACTCTGGTTGATCCTTATGTGGTTCATGAAAAGAACACACATGCAATGACATTGGTTGATCCATATATGGTTTGTCATTACAAGAACACACATGCAATGAATCTGGTGGATCCATATGTGGTTTGTGGAAAGAACACACATGCAATGACTCTAGTGGGTCCGTATGTGGTTTGTGAAAAGAACACACATGCAACGACACTGGTGGATCCATATGTGGTTTTTCATTACAAAAACACACATGCAACGACTCTGATGGATCCATATGTGGTTTGTGGAAAGAACACACATGCAATGACATCTAGTGGATCCATATGTGGGTTGTGGAAAGAACACACATGCAATGACATTGGTTGATCCATATGTGGTTCATTACAAGAACACACATGCAATGGCATTGGTGGATCCATATGTGGTTTGTGGAAAGAACACACATGCAATGACTCTAGCTATGGTTTTTTAAAAGAACAGACATGCAATGCCACTGGTGGATCCATGTGGTTTATGAAAAGAACACACATGCAATGACATTGGTGGATACATGTGTGGTTTGTGGAAAGAACACACATGAAATGAACACTGGTGGATCCATATGTGGTTTGTGACAATAACACAGATGCAATGACTCCGATGTATCCATATGTGGTTTGTGAGAAGAACACATATCCAAGGAACTCTAGTGGATCTATCTTGGCATAATTTGATGTATGCCATGATGTATTTCATTGTAAAATACACTCACTTTCCATTTTTATACTACTTAGCTCTACCCTTGGTTTTTTACACTACTCAGTTTTGCCCCCTCTCTCTCTTTCGTAGAAGCCCAAACCTGTGCCCACTCTGTATGCTACACCTTGATTGGTTGTCACAGTTGTGACGCGGATCGTGCGCACCAACTGTTGATCCTGTGTGATCCAACGAGGCTCGTTTTTCACGTCGTTCCCTTCACAGTACAGCGTGAGACAACAAAGACATCTCCCTCAGCGAGACTTCTACAAGAAGGAAGATGATGCCGTCCATGGAAAAAGTCGTCGAGTGGTCATGTCACATTTAATCTAGTCTGCAAAAGCTACAAGTCTACTACACGACAACTGGTCATCCATGGCCCACGGGCTATACCATTTTTACTACACAGCGCGCCTGCACTCTCACTTCCGACAGGCCCCCACCCCACGAACCTTCCACGCGGCAGCCGCATCCAGAAGAGCTGCCTACCGGGGCCCTCGAGGAGGCCTAAATGTCCCCGCATTAAAAACCCAGCCTATCGGGTCCTCCATTCGCACTCATCCACTCCTCTCTCTTCCCTATCCAGCAAAACCCCACAATCTTCAACGTACAGGCACGCACCTTCTCCATGAAACCAGTGCATAGGGGTGAGTGTGCAGGCATCACCGCCGGGGTGGTGCTTCATGCGGCAGATCTAGAGGAGCATCACGCAACACAAGGCGAGGCGGACGTGCAGTTCAACCCCTTGGGGGACCATGTGCTCGCTGGTGCTGACGACTTCAGAGGCCTCGATAAGGATGTGGAGTTCGACGAACATGCTTCGCTTGTGTACCCGGAGGTACATCTATTTCTACATGTTTCATATTTTCTGCTCGAGCTTAATCTATCCTGGCTTCATAAAAAATCTAGTCCTAATGATTAGATGCACCGTACGAACCGGTACATGGAGAGATCTAGTCTGTTCTGAATGAATCCATATTTTTTATTTATTAATAAGTTATCAAGAACACAAACCACATCAATTTAGGAGCGAGCTGGGGAGACAACCGTAATGAACTACTGAACCTGTATAGATATGTTATTGTATCAAAAGTAACTCGGAATGGTGGAAGGAATAGATATTTATTATTTTTCTCATTTCGGTTTGGATTTCATACATTACAGGTAGATTCAAGTGAGATGGACTCTGCCAAGGAGAACAGGGACAACAAGAGCCGCCATGTCATGAAGAAGCTCAAGAGCAGGATAATCCCTTTCCGCACTCGACTTGGGGAGCTTAGGTGCCCTTTCTATAAGGAAGGAGTCAACCCGAGGATTGCCAACTTGATTTCGCATCCAGTTAACATCGGTAAAATCCCAGCTAGTAAACACAAGTTGGCGACCAAGGCTAAGCACGCTGCTTATGGCAAATTCCTTAGGGGGTATGTCAAGATCGGCCTAGTGTCCCCTTACTTAGGAATCAACAACTTCTAGCCGACCAACCCGTCACTCGGTTGGCCTGCCACTAATAATATTTAATTCTCTTACCATTTCTAGACCCTTAAACTATGGGAATTTTTATTTTTGTACCCTCGGTTCGTTAGTTGTACTCAGTTTTCTCCAGTCGCTTAGTTTTTCCTTACTTTTGCCCATCTCCTTGTCAGAAACTCTCACATGGTATGAAACTCGCCGTCCGTCAGCCTTGCCGTTACGTGCTAACAAGTGGGGCCACGTCATGATAATGTTGTGCTAATAAAATCTTGATCATTTATCATTTCCGTGGAGTGGAATGTAATGCATAAACTTGCATATACGAAAATTATGCACATTCCAACTATTTGAAATCGCACTTAATACGTGATAATATTATGCTAAGAAAATCTTGAGAGATTATCATGTTCATAGAGTGGAATGTAATGCACAAATTATACAACTTAGAACATGTTCCCTTCAAATTATATTCAAGTTCATCTGTTTATAGAGTTAAAGTTCCAGTGGCATACTCGTTATTTTGCATGGATAGAGGGGTGGCCCCCAACATATATAAGGGTTATCCTGTCCGCTAGATCATAGAGGATCAATGGTTGGTGGGAACGATCCGTGTGACAACTGTCTCGAACAATCAGAGCGTAGCAGCGAAGATGAGCACATGTGCGAGAGATGGATACAAAGAGAGGGGAAAACTGAGTAGCACTTAAGAACCAAGGGCAAAATTGAGTAGAACTTAAAAACCAGGGCAAGACTGACAAAGGGATTCAAATAGAAATTAGAAAATGATTTAAAAAATGGAACCAAACTGCTAGTGTTACGCTCGAGGGCAAAACTGAATACAACTGAATCGCCAGGGTTAGACACGAGGGAAAAACGTGACTCACGGTACGCGTGTGCGGTGCACGGGGTGGTAGCGAACACGTGTGACCGTGCACGGTGTAGTAGTGTACGCGGTGCACGGTTGTGCAACGAAACATCGCTTCCCTTCTCCTTTAATAGAGGCATCTCCACTCTCACTCATCACTCACTCGCTCACTCAACCGTATCCACTGTCCATCACCTTCTACAAACCCCCAAGAAAACCCCAGCCATGCCGGTGATGGAGCAGAACGGCGCGGTGGCCATCAGCGCCTCCAAGGCCACCGACGAGGAGCCCCTCGTCCCTATACAGCCCCCCGTCCCCGTACATGCCCCCGTCCCCGCATCCGTCGTAGCCGCCTGCGAGGAGGCCCCCGCCAGTCTCGGATAGATCCTGCTCGGCTGGGACCCTACGAGGAGGCTGTCTACATAAGGCCGGAGAACCCCTACGACACCAGCATCGCTGACCCATGGTCGAAGGTAACCAGGGTTTTCTCTCCTTCCCTTGTTCTTCCCCCGTTTCCATCGTTGGATGCTAGATCGTATGTTATGGGCTTGACTGTTCATATTTTTACAGTAGCTAATCCTCTTGTGTTAGATCTCGAATTTCGATGACTCCCCCTGTTCGTAGTTGGGATCAGTATTTGGTTTGGTTTGAGATTTGGGGAATAATCGGGAGATCTCAATTGGTTAATTTATGCAAATAATCAATCCTGACAATCAAAGTATCTCAATCATGTCCTTATTGCACTCTACTGTTTTTTTCCAACAGGAGGATAGCAGCGACGTCTGCAGCGACGACGAGTCCAAGGACACCAAGACTCGTCATGTGTTGAGGAGGCTAAAGTCCGGCAAGTACAACAACGTCTTCGCCGACGACATGTACAGGTGCCCCTTCTGCCCCACAAGGAGGCTCTGCGCCACGGACTTCAACTCCCTCGTGAAGCATGCCGAGGACGTGAGGACCTGCGGCGAGTCCATGAATGTCCATGGATTCATAGCCAAGCACCAAGCGCTCGGTCTTCACCTCCGCAACCTCTAGCAGGTGGCTATTGAGGAGGGTCGTATGCCCCCGATCAAACCCAAGGTGCCCAAGGTCAAGGGACTAGGCATCAAGAAGTGGAGGAGGTGCTAGAGGGAGGAGGCGGAGGCCCTCCTGGCAGAGGCCACGAGGGGCCACTGATTTGCTGCTGCTACTGTAAAGCAGCTTCTTTTGTCTTGTCTGTGTTGAACTTTGTCAGCTGCTAATTGACGAACCTCGTTAAGTACCATACTATATAACCTATATTAGCTGCTTTATCAACATCTGCTCTGTTTACTGAATTTATTGATGGTGCTGGTTAGTTTTGCTGCTCTAGATTTGCTACCAGATTGGGGAAAAACGAGGGCAAAAGGAACAATGAATGAAGAGAGAAGCTGCTCTAGATTCGCTACCTTTTTGGGTAAAGAAACACAATTGTTAGCGAGAGAGGGGAAAGGGCGGTCTTAAAAAGGCCAAATAACAGAAAAAACTTCCAATTTAGGTGACAGGGCGCACGTAATGATCAAGCCTTTGACCAGACGACACCCCCTCCGAGCACATGTGAGCGCTTCAGAATGGAGGGAGGGCAAAAGTGAGGATAAACTAAGGCAGCCACAATGTTACTATAGCTATATCTGACAAAGAGCTGAATTTCGCTTTACCATGCAATTTGGCTAGAGCTCCACAATGTAGCTATTCTAAATTTCTGCACCATGCGGTCCCACTGCTGACAAGAATAGCCTTATTTTTTTCTAAGATATGAGAGCAGAGGATACATGTCACACACAGGTTGGCTAATCAATTTGGAACCGCATTTAGCATTGGAGCACCCTCTTGCTCCGGTTCCCTCTTTTTCTCAATTTGGAACCACCTCCATAGTGTAGGGATCTAGTTCCAAAAGCTAAAAAGTAAATATGGAACCACTTTTGTTGGGGAAAATATAAATCCCTAAACTATGTGGTGTGTTGAAACCTCATGCTTTTCCACTAACACGTGTGTTGCAAAGTTGCTTGATCGTGCATGCTTACACAAGTGGCCTACACAAAAACTTATAGAAGCATGGGCAAACGAGCTTCAATTTGGCAAATTCTGGACAAAATCACCAAATTAAAGAAAAAAAATTACAAGCGTTGCGCAATCGGTAGGCCTGAGCGGCTGCCCTGGGGTGCAGGGATGCTAGGTCCCTGTCTATGCTTACACTTCTTAAACTTGTTGGGAATAATAATCACAAATAGATGTACACTTCCTTCTGTCCCGTCGCGTTACATCGTGTCAGCACCGCACACCTGCTGTGGATCGGCAACGGGACGGTGGTCTCCGTGACCGGTCTCTGCCACGCCAAAGACATGTCGCACACCCGTCCCATCGCCTACCGGGGCGGTCGCCGAATTTAATCGCTAGGATTGGAAACCAATAGTGCTCGCCCAGTCAAACTTTCTTCCGCTTGGGTGTGACCAGAATATTGGTAAACGAAATTTAAGCATCGCCTTCCATCTCCACATCACATCACTGTGCAAAAATCCCCAACTCATTCCTTCCACCGCCGCCGCATCCACCGCAAGAACCATCGATGCAGCCGCGGGCACCACCTCCGCCGGGCCATACCACCGCAACAGATCACTCCACCGCCACGCCCAGTCCCAGCCACCGCTACCGGCCCTAGGCCACCACCGGCGCATTAGCTGCTGCCATGGACACAGAGTACGGTGTGTTCAGCGACAGGAGCAACTTCACCGATGAGTACACCGTCACCACCCATGGCACCCCCAAGCTGACGGTCGTCCACACAAATGCGTCACTGGAGGTCGCCAAGGTCATCGCAATGTACGAGCGGTGGCTACATGAGCCGATGGACAAGTACAAGATCATCGGCCTTGACCTCGAGTATACCGGAGATAGGAAGAGGGCAGCGCTTTTGCAGTTGTCCATGCACAACCACTGCCTCCTATACCATGTATGTAGGGCCAAATCTGTATGCCCGGAGCTTCGCGAGTTCCTACACAGGAGGGAGATCTACTTCGCCAGCATCGACATCAAGAACGACACTCCGAAGCTAGAGCAGGATATCCTCGTTCATGTCGTCAATCACGTCGATCTCCAACATTTGTGGAGGTACCCGGTTGGCGATACGAGGAAAGCCGGCATGGCTAGACTCACTGCCGACATTATTGACCGCGAGTACGCCGGCATGAAAGTCGAGTTCTCGAAACACCTGCACGAGCGATGGGAGTGGAGGCACCTGAATTACGATGCGATCAAGTACGCAGCCAGGGACGCGTATGTCTGCTACGAGATGCCCAACAGGATCTGGCGGGTGGGTGAGTGTGTTGTTTACCACTACTAGTTTTGCATTTCGTTCCTATTTTTATCTCACCTGTATTTTATCTCGCATGTATTTTCTAAGCATTCTATGTGTAAGAACCGAGCTCGTATGATCCCTGTGCTATTAGGTAGTTAACCTGTATGAATTACATCCCCACTTTTGTATGCTCAACATTAATACTTACAAATTATGTCTGTGCCATTTGCATGCGGCAGAATCCAGGACTGACATGCATAAGGTGTGATACAGTCATAAGTCATAACCAAACCCAGATTATAGCGAAGGATACAGTCATAACCGAACCCAGATTATAGTTCGACAAAGGTAATACAGAACAGTTCATAATTGCTCACATAGTGTACTTCTAAAATAACATGTTTTCAGAAATATAACAAGCCCCATACAAACACAACAATCATGCACTAAAAGTCTACATCCCAGCCTGTTGGAGAAGGCAACCGATCCCAGGATGCCTTCGGTTGCTTGCCCTGGCTTGTAGATTCATCTACACTCCAGCATCTAGGGCAAACAACTTGCCTTGGTGGTGGTTCAATGATGTGATGCCTGGAATGAAAATTTACAATCTGGCGGTATGGCTCGTGGCTAACATACCTGTCAATTGCAACGTACTTCAGATTAGGTTTAGAAAGCGGCTTATCCTCCCAGTAATCGTGCCCTAAACGCCTCCACCAACATCTCGGCAATTTGCCCTTCATGTCAGCGTACCACGGGTCGATGAGTTTGGTGGCAAGATCGGCCATCCCGGACCTACCGCCCTTCGTCCCTGGGATCCAGTATTTTTTTTGGATGTCCACTCTGCACTCCTTTGGGATTTTAATGTTGACAGTCGGGCTTTCAAGTAGTTTAGTGTCATTCGTGATGTCAACACTAGTAAATGTTATCTGCTGGTTCACGAGAAAGTCATGAAACAACGACCTAATCCTTTCGCCCCACCTGCATGAAAATGAATTCAGACAAATAATATAGCAATAACTTTTGCAAACAGACGGTTCAGGAACAAAAAGACAGCAAAGTATACCTGTTCCCGTCAGCCCCCACCTCGCAAAAAGGCTAGTATACAAGGACGTGCCCCTTCATGGAGAGTTGCACGACGACGATCCTATGGTGATCGCGGTTGTACTCGAGGTTGAGACCTATGAACCTGTTTTCTTCGAATCGCAACCAACTCGTGTAATTATTCAGAGTGTTCCTCACCGTCCGAGGGTCGGTGGTGTAGACGACATCGATCTTCTTCCCGCCATGTACTTCTATGTCGAAGTACGCAGTCTCTTGCCTGCCGTCGTTTCGGACATCCGACAAGTCCATGACTACATGCCAGAGGGAAAGGATACGGAGGAAGAGGGTGATGCCGTGGCGGAGGAAATGGATGAGACCATGGAGGAGAAAGACGATGAGGCCGTGGAGGAGGAAATGAGACGGAGAAGTGAAACCGCTTACTACAAGATTGGAACCGCCCTTACTAATGGTGCATGAACGTTCGTAGTAGGGTGAAGGTGGAGAAAAACGGCGGTTTTACACGTCGACGCTAGCGCTGCCTAAAATTTGTCTGCGCCACTTGCATGCGGTGGAATCGAGGTCTGCCATGCATGATCCAAGTCAAACATAGTCACATTTGCGCGTGCCGACCTTCACTCACTAACAGGCGGGCCGCATATTTTTCTCTCTTACGATTTATTTTTTCTCTTCCTCTAGACGGTTCCGGTGCGCGCCCTCAATAATTACACCCCCTTCCTTGTCTTCCACGCGAACAAGAACCGTCGGCGGCGGTTCCTCACTGGGTCACTCCCTACTCGACCAACTGCCCCATCCCTGATTCCATCCCCTCTCGAATCCATCCACCTCCTTATCACAACGCTTCCATTAATCTACCGGATTCCAGACTCCATTTGCCGCTATGGGTAGAGATTGGGGTAGCAACAGGCTAAAGCGAAAGGCATGCGATGATGACGCGGATGGCCAGGACGACCGCCACCGCGAGGATTGGGGATGGTCGAACCTAAGCGCCGCGAACGTGCATAGGATTTCCACGGGGTTGGATATCATCTCTGTCAGCCGCCTCGCTCGCTGCATCCCTGGCTACCGCTTCACGATGCGGGACATGGACGAACAACCGTTCGGTACGCCATGCCTTCTTTACCCCGATACCAGCAAATGGCCAAACGACCGCGATGGCCAACGTAAGTTCCAGTATCTTGCTTATTGGTTCAGTCATATCGTTGATTCATATGTGCTGAACTCTCATCGGAATCCTATGTTCCTTTCGTCGAACATGTTATGTGCACGCGCGGTTTGAACAAATTGAACCATTTAAGACTATTCTATACAGCGGAAGCTCTGCTCGTACCTAATATTTTGATATTTTTGTAGTGACACGATCTTACTTTAGGTGATAGACGAGTTGTCAATTTCGATTTGCAATGGAATGCCTGCTAGGTGATATTCTGTTTCCTAAAATAAAAACAAACAGATTAGACGATTTAAGGCTGTTATGCCCCGAGCTGTTTATGATCATCGTCAGGAGTTTGTTCTGGGGGACTCTGCTCCTACTCCATATATTGGGTATCTTTGTAGTGACATAGGCACAATTTAGGCGATATCTGAAGATACACTCGTATTTAGGCGATATTTTGGGTACTTTAATCTCAAGGTCCAGTTGTCAAATTGTATTTGCAATGGAATCCATGCTAGGTGATTGTACCAACTGACAACAAACTCTGCAGAATATTCATGCAAAACTGATGCTGCTGGATAAGTGGTCGGAATCAGTAGTGGTGAATATCAAGGAAGAAGAAGAGACGGAAATGGGAGATGACCAGAACTGGGTGAGTGGCAACATCGAGTGGCCGGTCCTTTTATCCCATGATGGGAGTACTTGGACTCTAAAAAATGGCTACAGATCGTTGAGATTTACATTGCCATCTTTGGAGGGTGTCGGCATTACTGCATTCAACAACGGGTGGCCGCCACCCATTTCCGAATTCGCTTACAGGTTCAACATGGCAGAACTTGAGCTCCTAAAGGTACAACTCCCACATAGACCGCGGGAGGTGTGGAAGACCTGGGAGTACGACCTCTTAGCGGTGTTCGACAAGGCAATCGCATTCATTAGATGCCCAGAAGACAAGGAATGGACAGTCTTGCGTGATGACTTCTTGCGGCCAGAGAAGTATGTCGACGCCGTCTTTACCTCCAGCTACCATTCCAACAAACCCCAACGCATTTATGCGGCCACTGAACCTAGCGACGACGTGTGTGTTTGGGAGCCGTCCATCTGGGGTGAGTCATGGTGTCATATAGCATGTAAAATCCCATTCAAAATTCTGCTTACTGACTGTAAGTAACACGCTGGTACCCACGCAGCCCCACGCATCATTCCAGCTCCGGTGATCGAAGATGCAGTAGTAGATGCTGAACTTGGGACACGTCACTGGTTCTTGGCACCTCTCGGAGGTGACACGAAATAGGATGTTGAACTCATATGGATTCATATCAGGGGAGCACTAAACATCGTTGGTGATACAATAGAACATATGATGACACAACTTTCTTCATACCCATCGCTGTGGTGTCATGTTTTCTCGAGGTCCGCATGCCCATCCAAAGACCCAATCGAGCAAGTCTGGAGCAGAGTCGACAATATGAAGGGACAATCCGTGTTTCTTGGGATCAACTACCCTTCCTTTATCGGAGCCCCGAGAGCTGTTGAACCTGTAATTGCTCAGGCAGCCCTGGCTCCTGATGCTGCTGGTGGTGGTGGTGGTGGTGGAGCTGACGAAGAACTAGATGCTGCTGCTCCTGGTGAAGCTGACGAAATACTTGGTGATGCTGCTGCTGGTGAAGCTGATGAAATACTTGCTAATGCTGCTGCTGGTGAAGCTGATGAAATACCTGCTGAGGCTGCTGCTGGTGAAGCTGACGAAATACATGCTGAGGCTGCTGCCGGAGTCCAGGAAGAACATGCTGGTGTTGTTACTGAGGTGCCAACACTTCTAGTGTTGATAGCAGACTATGTGTTTGCTGCACACTCACGAGTCTATCATGTTGACACTCCAAATCCGACCTGGAGCCGAATCCACGTCGGGGGAAGGGGGGCTACAATTGGCTCATCAGTGGGGTCGTACGGTTTGATGGAGAATGACAGACGACCAAACGCAGCATTCTAGTTCGTTCCGACGATACCACCAGCTCCAGGGACCTAGTGCTCATACTGGCAGATCCGATGAACCATTTGTCTTTATCTTTATCTTTAGTTACACTTATTTGTGTAAAGACTAAGCTGTGCTTATCTGTGTAAGACTAAGTTAGGCCTAACTGCGTAATATTCAGTGAAGTCCAGGTTTTCTTTCCACGCCTATAACAACAGAATTGTAGCATAGAACAAACAAAGGTAATGTGTATACTAGGCATTTTTGCTCAGGATAACAACCACTTCAAGTAAATGATACATGGTGTACACATTTGAACCCATCACTAGAATGTGCCACCTATTGATGATTGATGACATGGATCTAGCTTTTCTGCGCGTATTTGCATTGAATCGCTCATTGATTTGTTCACATATTTTTGACAATGGCTGATGAACTCCACTCTCTTGGTAACATGAGCACTTGTTGATGCAATTTAAAGTACAGAACATAGTCTTCATCATCATTCCATTTAGGTTCTCTATGTTTCGTCATCACGGAGCTACTAATTTTAAATGAAAATCTAGTAAACAACATTTGTGTATATTGTTAGAGTATGATATGGACACGGTACATACATGTTTTTCTACAATCACAAGAAGAAAACTTGATGCATTTTCACCTTGTTAGCGTTGTGCCAAACTGAGTGGATGTGGCTTTGGGTTTCGGAGAGGAAGGCACCGTGGCTGGTGAGTGTGCGACCACGGCGATGACGAACTCGGATTCTGGAGGAGGACAACAGGACCGAGCATGGTCGGCTTGGTGACAGATCTCACCCAGGAATGAATTCTCGTCCCCGCGTCCTGCCATGGTTGCGGCCATGGTGAGGGCGAGCTCCGATTCGGGATGGGGAGGAGAGCGGGGCCAAGCAGATTCGTCCACGTCCTACCTCCGCGCCATGGCCGCGACCATAGATTGCCGTCCCGGGGAAGAAGAAGATGCGTAAAGGATGCAGGCGCCAACGCTGCAAGCCTACATGGCAGCCACGACGGCAATGACATAACTGCGAAAACTGACAGGGGAGCCCAACTTGACGGGCGTCAGCCTGATATTTTGTATTGAAACATAAAGTTGAATTCGTGCCGAAAAATACCCTCTGAGTATTTGACACGCCAATTTTGGACAACGCAGCTGATTGCAAGCAACTTGGGTACCGCGTTGACTGGACGCCTCAACTTTCGGGCCGCAAAATGATATTCTGTATTTTAGGGCCAACGGTAAGCAGTCTGCATCAATAATAATCGAGTCATGAGAATTCACACTGCATTGGTCGACAAGCTATGTTTTTTGGAGTGTCTTGGGTCTAGGGACTCTCCTTTAGCTGTTTCTGTACGTGTTACACGCTCTTCCCAGCGCTATTTAAACAGGGCCATGCGATGCTCCTCCAGAATCACGCATTCACAGGCACACACGGCCGCAGAGGCATTTCATTCCTGGGTGCAGGACGCGCGACGATGGCCGGTGGGCGACGGGCTTCCGTGAAGCTGCCGTCTGTCTCTGCTCTTCTGCTTCTCTGGATCTTTAGCTCGAACTGTAAGTTCCCAATGCATCTGAAGTTAACAATACTTGTTTCTTACAGTATGACAACTTCCAGATTCTGATTCATACCGGCATTGTTATCTTTGCAAGGGGAACATGCCGTGGCAAAATTTGATCCTGCGAACATGACGGCGCTCCAGCAACATGTCTCCTTTTTCGACCGCAACAAGGATGGCATCATTACTCCTTTGGAAACCTTCGAAGGTGACCATACGTTTACTCCACAAGTTATGCAAGCTTGTTGCTTCAGTATAATCTCATGCAATTGCACTGTTTTTTTCCAAGTGGTATTTGATGAGCAAAAGATAACTTCAACCAGATCTTTCACTCGTAATAAATAATATAGTCTTAAATTAATGTACATATAAAAATATAATACTCCCTCCGTCCTAAAATAAGTGAATTTGGACAAACCCAAGTCACTTATTTGGGACGGAGGGAGTACTAAAATTACTCTTATAGCACTATCTTCATCACGTTCATTTGCTAATTAAGCTGTTTGGAACTTCTTTATATTGGTTGTACTAGCAAAAATGGCCCGTGTGTTGTACCGGGAGAAGAAAAACTAAAACGGCTGAAGTGACCCAACATTAATGACAGTTCTCCTTTTTTTCACCATCGTCGATGGTGGTGATGAATCTTCGGTTACTCCAGATATTATAGTGTATAGGGTTATATATGTGTTTCCTTTTTTGATCGTTGATACATGGTGTTTCTTTTTGATCGATTGTGATTCTCAAAAGTGATGAACGTGTTTCATTAACATGTTTCCATAAAATGCTCATGCATTGTGACAGGAGGAAAAACTATGCTTATATTTATTTATTTATTCTCTAGTTACATAAGATGATATGGCAATTTTAGACCTCCACATAAAAACTAATTATCATTAAAAACCATTTGAGGGGAAAAAGACATGGAGCTTACAAAAAGGTGTCGTACGTGATTAAAAAAGTTCTACTCCTTCCAACTTAAATTAGTTGACTTAGATTTAAGATTCGATTGTTTAGTATTAGATTCATCCATATCTTGACAAATTTGAGTCAGCAAATTTGGATCAGGAAGTAATATTAAAAAACTACACAATCATCTCATATTTTTTTTGAACGGAATCATCTCGTATTTGCTAAAATAATACTACATGTATGAAGCTAAGCTAGCACCAACCGAGAATTGTGGAACCCGTCAAGAACTCACGTCAAGAGTTTGGTAGGTCACGAAGGCTGTGGTACTCTTTTTTAAAAAGTCATATAACTTTTTTTGAAAAGTCAAACCACGTAAAGTCATGTAAAGTTTGACCAAACTTTTAGAAAAAACTGGTAAGCGCGTGCCCGCCATCGTGGAGTTAGATCAGCGCAGTACACACGCACAGCAACAAATCTTGTGCAGTTTTGGCTGCTTGTCGTCCTCTGTTGTTCCTTGTCGGTTTCAGACCCATGGTGGAGATTAGAGAAACAGTACAAACTAATGCAGCCATGCAGGGGCATGTTTACACATCAAAGCTCGGAAGCTGTACTTCCTCTCTCTCTCCGGTCTGGCGCGGCGCAGACCACGAAGGCAATGGCAAGTCCGTGATGCCGACGACAGCTAGGCCACGATGCTGCAGGAGATGCTCGACATAACGGAGATGGATCTACGCTGCGGGGCCGCAACCGGTGCCAAAATCAATGGATTGTACAACTCGATCTGGGCCAGCCTTGAGCACGTACAAACTACCAGAGCCAAAAGCGGATGACCTCCCTCTGCATGTATCAAACGAGGACGAGGCCCCTGCACCACCTGGAACACAACAGCGCCAGCTGGCAGGGGTGAGAGTCAAGGCTGGACTTGGCTGGTTCAAGGCAACACTCCGCCAGGGGCTCCTGCCTGCCAGCGACGACGTGAGAAGGTCCACGATTAGCAGAATGTCCACAGAGGATGCACCAACGACCCCACCGTACCGCGCCGCCGGCGTCCAGCCAGATCGTGCGCCCCCATACCATGCTGGACTTACCCGTAGATCGGCGAGCTGCATGATACCGTGCTAAGATGATCCGACGTTGAACGCAGGCCTTGTGGGCAACGATCTAGATTCCTATCTCTCCGTGACTACCCCCCGCGAGGTCGCGCACGTCTCCTCCCCATGCTGCGACCAGTGAGCTTCAGAATAAATCGACACCGATGTGAACACGATCCTTGTGGGAACGATCTAGACTTCATCTCTCGTTGATGGCCGACCGCATAGTCGCTGCCCTTGCGAGCATCCATCAAGCCGCCCTTGGCGAGCATCATATCCCAGCCAAATCTAGAGGTGTCAATAGACCAAGTCGGTGTCAGCAATGACGGTATCGCTGAAAACCTAAGTAGCCCGACGGCGACGATGATAGATTGGTGTTTAACTGCGATTTATTTATACCCGGACAGTATGAGACGTGCTTTGCGCTGATTTCTTTCTCCTTCTCCTCTCCGTTTCTATCGCTTCCGTTCTGGACTCCTTCTATTCCGGGTGGAGCTGGACGATCTCAGGAAGGAAAGCAAGCGTGCCAATTAAACTACTCCATCTCTTCCGGGCTGGGGAGCTGGACGATCTCATGAAGGAAAGCGTGCCAAGTAAACTGTCCTGGACCGACTAACAACTCGCAACGATGTACGAAGGCGCCCCATGCGATGGTTGAAGGCCTAAATCGACGGACGAAGAAAGAAACCTTAGTCTCTTTATTATTAGGTATAGATTAAATCTTGGAATTAAGGGAAACCTTAACTTTCCTTTTCCTTTTATCACAATATCAAGCAATATACTAGGTAACTATAAATTTTCAATGTTCAAAAACTATTAAAACAAGTGCCAAAATCCCACACAAGACCAACTTTTCCGGAAGATTTCGAAGTAACAACAAAGATAAGCTTGTGTACATTTTCACACCCAGTCCTTCAGAAAATAAGTTCTTATTTTCATACATATGATGTGATTGCAGGGTTCGTTGCGGTCGGTTGCGAGGTTGCATTCTCTACCACCGCCGCGACCACCATCCACACTGCTCTTGCTCTTAAAACGACCCCGGTAACCCCCTCTCGTACATACACATAAGCATGTGATGTGGTCATGCAGGTAACTAACTTCCCGTGTTATAATTGTTTATGATATTTAGGCAGGTACACTACCACCCTACTTAAACATATACGTAGAGAATATCCACAGAGCTATTCATGGAGGTGATACAGGCGTATTTGATGCAAAAGGAAGGTAATTGAAATAACCGACTTTTACTCAAGGGCGTGTCAGGACTCAAAACTCATATAAAGTAAATCCAAGCTTACATGCTAAAAACTAAAATTTAAAACAATTGCAATAATTAACTTAAACTTGAAGTTTAATTTGTTTAGTTTAAAGTTGAATTTTGTAGGTAGTTCATCTTCTTATAAACCATAGTTAATCAAATGTATTTGAAATTTAAAGACCATGGTCGTGGTGTTTCTAGGTGGGGGTACCAACATACAACAGGTACATCGCCACCATATCAAGGAGTGATGTACAATATTTCACATTATAATGCATTCCCTCTGATTCTTGATACATAAGTTATTCAAGTTTATGGCAGTCAAATATTTATATGTTTAACCAGCAATATAGATACAAACATCGATAATATTAAACTAGTATTAAAAGATTTATCATTAGTCATATTTTGTAATATAAAACTATTTTTTCTTGAAGCAAACAGTTTTGTTAAAAAGAATGATGGTCAAAATGTTGCTTTAGGGACCACGTTGATGTCATAAACTACTTTCTTATGAACCAAAGATAGTATCCAACATATATATAGCCATGCAGAATATAAAGGATGTTTGCTATATTTCCTAACTTAGATATACATGAGTTAACTTTGGTCGTTTGGTGATATTATATACTTTATTTGTTGGATATTCTTTTACTAGCTCTAGTGAGATGCACTAGGTTTTTCTGCATACATTTAATTTGCTTCACATCCATATGTATTCTGAACTTGACAATATTTAGGTTTGTTCCTGAAGAGTTTGAGGGAATATTTAGAAAGTATGCAAAACTCCGACGAGACGCGTTGACATATCCGGAGATGGAGCTGATGCTCGCAGCAAATCTAGATCCACTAGACCCAACATCAGTGTAACGTTTTGTCAACTCAAGTTACTGGTGAATATTGCATTGTTGAAACAATTATAGTTCTAATTTAAATTTCATAACATAAAAATCAGTAAAATGGTAGAATGATGTTTAGGGCTCTGAAGTTGTCTAAGTCTGCACTTTCTTATATTTTGCAGGGCACCCCAGGTAGAGTGGGGGCTAATATACACGCTTGCAAGCGATTGGCTTGGATTTCTTCACAAGGATGACATCAGAGGTATATACGATGGAAGCGTGTTTACCAAGTTGGAGAAAAAGAGGAAGCCTTTTAGTGATATGTGATGGACTAGCAACTATGCACCTTATTGGAAGTGTATTTGATTGTCCATTAGTGAAAAGCTGGTGGCTGATCTAGCTGTCCAATGTATCTTCCCCGCTTTCATTTAAACTTGAATTTAGGTAGAGCTTGAACTCGCGGTTTGTGCGGGTCTTCCGCGTCTGGTGAGACTGTCAGAGCTGGACCACGCCCTAGCACACCTCCACGTTTGTGGGATGGCTTAGACAATTTCCCTTTATAGTAAGCAATGAAAAAGTAGAGAAAAGCTGTAGGATTTGGCAGCACAAAATTCCCAGTGTTAGGTGCATGTGTTTTGCAGATTCAGGACTGTCAATTCGTATCAGAGAGTATCCGGACATGCATCATAGATCAGCTGAACATCAGCTCTCTAGAAACATATTTGGTTTCGCTAGAAATCAGGCGTCTGATTTTTATTATGTCTCGGTCGCCTCTCTCACCATTGGATATACCTCGCGATTCATGCAGTTTGGAAGTTACGTATGAGTTGCAACTAGGTTGTAAGTGGGAATTTAATGAGTTACAACTAGAATTGGTACAAATTTTATAGGTTGCAACTCAGAATTAGTACAAAATAGTAGGCAAAATAGTAGGCTGATGTGAACGACTGAGACATAACTAAAAATCAGGCACTGAAGATCTAGACACTCCCAAACATATATTCCCTCTGTCTTAAAATAGATGTGTCAAAATTTGGATGTATCTAGACAATTCAAATTTAGACAAAGCTGTGACAACTATTTTGAAACGGAAGGAGTACATAAGATTATCTCTAGCAGATACTATAAAAGCACGAACCATAAACGTGTTTTACGGGCCTAGAAAAACGTGATTTTACGGTTCGAATTCTCTTTCGCGGTTCGTGTATATGGTTTTTGTTCCGCCCAGGCTCAACCCTGGCCCGCAAAATATCAGTTTTTCTTCAAAATCAGCACACATATCTCACTTGTCACATGCAAATATGATATCAAACACGAATTAAAATTTGAAATTACTAATTGTACGCCACATCAGTGATCCAGATTACAACAATTGTTCAAATCAAAGAATGATACAAATAAAATCCAATACAAGAATATGTTCTAATACAAATAATGTTTGAAATCACACAAGAATGAACGTAAATTCAAATGAAGTAAACAAATTGCAGTCTATAGCCGGCCATGTAGCTGCCAATGGTGCTCAACGAGGTCATGTTGCAGTTGATCATGTGTGGTGCAGTTCTCGATCTCTCGGTAAGTTTCAAGGAAAGCTTGGATGCGATCTTCATTTATAGTTGGCCTCACACGAGAACCCACATTGTCGTAGAAAAACTCCAAGTTCAAATCCCTCTCATCCTTAATAATCATGTTGTGAAGAATGACACAACATGTCTTTATGTCTTTGAGAGAATTCTTGTCCCAAAAACGAGCATGGCCTTTCACAATTGCAAATTGTGCTTGCAAAACACCGAAGGCTCTCTCTATGTCTTTTCGGGCTGCCTCTTGTGCCTTTGCAAAGTGAGCCTCCTTTTTTGAGATTGGAGATGGTCTTGACAAATGTAGACCAACGAGGGTATATACCGTCGACATGATGGTACCGCTTGTTGTAAGTGAAACCATTAACCGTGAAATTGCAAGCAAGCCAGAGAATCACCACTAGGTAGCCTTGCAAATAGATGAGACCTCTGCAGTACATTGATATCATGTAGAGTTCCCGACAATTCAAAAATACAATGCCAAATCCACACGTCCTCGGATGCAACTGCTTCAAGCACAATTGTTGCATCGCAGCTTTTGCCACAATATTGGTCGTGCCATGTCTTGGGGCAGTTTTTCCAACTCCAATGCATGCAATCTATACTTACTAGCATGTCGGGTCAACCTCTATTCTCATTCATCGCCATCAACCTAATTGTGTCCTCCTCTGTTGGAGCTCGGAGGTACACATGACCAAAAATGCGTATCACCGCCTTGGCGAATCCGCGAACAGTTTAAATTGTCGTATCTTCACGTATGCGAAGATACTCGTCGGCTTAGTCTACCGGAATTACATATGCTAGCACCCGCATGGCTACAGAGATCTTCTGGTACGGGATGAACCCTAGTAGGCCAACGACATTTCTCTTTTGCCTGAAGTAGCAACATTTCTCCTCGCAAGCTATCACAATCTTGACAAAAAGAGAGCGTCACATTCGATATCGTCTACGAAAGAGGTGGAGGTGGATACGTTGGTACCTCGGCGAAGTAATATCGCATGAGAAAGTCACATCCCAGCTTGCGGTTACGTGGGATGCAGAGGCGGCCGACCTTGGAGCCTCGCCTCCTCTTTCTCTGGTCGTCTTCCTACTCCTTGGCAGCCAAAACAGTCACCAACATGTGTTGCCAGTGGTTCGCGAGCAGTGTCTCCACATTGGAGTCGTCCGACGAGGATGAGTTGGAGAACAAGAACCGTTCTTCTGGGCTCAACTCCATCTAGAAATCGAGAACAAATGGTTGAGGATCCGTGCGCAAATCTCACTACGAAATCAGGGGCAGGAGGACGAGATGTATACCGTAGCGGGGAGGATCTCCGTCGCAAGGGCCGCTCCAGCCGTGCTGTGGTGGGGAATGGTGGCGGCGGCCGACGCGCGGCTTCACCGCGGGAGGAATCGGTGAGGCGCGCCGTGAATCTAGGGTGGCGCGCAGGGGGTGGGGGATGAATGAACAGGATCAGCTAAATATTCCGTCGCGCCAATGGTTTCTATGTGATACGGGTGGGTGACCGTCAGTTTGGCCTCCGAATCCAGGAATCTGCGGGTTCGGGGGTGCTTTCCCGGCCCCCCTTAAAAAAAGTTATGGTTCCACAAGTTCTACGGAATCTGCTCTGACCGCTATTTCCGTTCCAAACCGTAAAATTGCGATTATTATACGATTTCAGCCCTTTTACACTATCTGCTAGAGATGCTCTAAGATAGCTTGCCGGCATCCAAGATGCACTGAGCACACAAAACGAATGTCAAAATTGAAAAAGGAACAAGAAACTAGCAAGCACATGCTGAAGAAGAAGTCGGTCTGGCAAATTGAATTATTCCTGCACGTACTGCGCCGAGATCAGCAGACGAGGCCGCTCTTCTTCTTGGCGACCAGCCTCCGCCAGTATGTGGCCACCTCCTTCTCGATCTCGTGCACCGTCTTCTTTACCGGCTCGGCGGCGACGTGGCCCCTCTTGGCGGCGTGCGCGTCCATCTCCCCCATCACCTTGTTGAGGTCGGCGATGAGGCGCTCGGCGAGGCTGCGGCTGAAGTCCTCGCGGATGACCACGCGCATGACGGCGATGTGCTCGGCGTCGGCGGGCATGGTGTAGGCCGGCACGATCCAGCCGAAGCGGCGCAGGCTCTCGACCACCTCGAACACCGTGTACCGGGACGAGTCCTTGAGGGAGAAGGCGACCAGGGGCACGCCCGATTCCTTGGACACCACGTCGAAGTAACCCATGTTCGCGACGCCCTCCCGGAGCACCATCGCGTTGTCCCGGCAGTTCTGCATGATGCCCTTGTAGCCCTGCATTGGATTTGCCACGTACGGCGACAGAACATTACAAATACTATCTTTTTTGTCTGTGATTTGCAACTGTACTGCTGCGACACTTGTTGGGACATCAAACCCCAGTAATAAGGTAGTGGTTAATTTACCTCAAACCCGAGACGGATGAGTTGATAATACTGCGCAATGATCTGGCTGGCACCTATATATGAGAGACGACGGAGCAGATGAACAAACTTAGTCTTGCTCACTGATGAACACCTAATTAATTAACCGATTGGAATGTGCCGGCGGCGATCGGTATATATGTCGTAGTGTACCTTTGGAGAAGTTGAGCGTGAATGTTGGCTGGTCCGCGCCGAGGTAGTTGATGTGGAAGATGAGCTCGTCGGGCAGGTCTTCCTTGTTGCGCCAAACCACCCACCCGACGCCGGCGTAGACGAGGCCGTACTTGTGGCCGCTGACGTTGATGCTCTTCACGAGCGGCAGCCGGAAGTCCCACTCCAGCTCCGGGTAGATGAAGGGCGCGATGAAGCCGCCGCTCGCCGCGTCCACGTGGATGGGCGTGTCCCACCTGATGGATCCACGAAATAAACCAAGCAGCGGTCGATCAACCCAATCTACCTACCCTTTCTGTCTGTGGTAATGGCAATGCGCGCGCGTACCCTGTCTCTGCATTCTTGGCGACGAGGAGGTCGTTGAGCGTCTTGACGTCCTCGAACTCGCCGTTGAGCGTGGAGCCGAGGATGGCGGCGACGCAGATGGTGTTCTCGTCCACCAGCTCTACGGCCTTCTCCGGGTCCATCACGTAGTACCCTTCCCTCAGCTTCACCTCCTTGAGCTCCACCTCGAAGTAGCGCGCGAATTTCTCCCAGCACACCTGTTGTGCGATTAAGAGATCCGATCGATCAGGTTGATCCTCAAGTCGATCGCCGTGAGAATGTCGTTGCGCCAAAGAGATTAGTTACCTGCACATTTGCGCCTGTGACGATGTTGGGCTTGTCGTAGGGCTTTCCCGCGGCCTTCATCTTGTTCTGCCACTTCCTCTTGAACGCCAGCCCTGCCAGCATGATGGCCTCCGAGGAGCCGATGGTGCCCACCCCGACCGCCGTCTCGTCGTCGCCGATGGGCGCGTTAAAGAGATGCGCGATCATGTTCACGCACCGGTTCTGTTCCAGATTAATTCATCATACTGCATAAAAACCGGATCGCGCGTACGGAGTACGAAGCAGACTACGCGGCCGTGCATGTCGATCGAGACCGATGGATGATACCTGGAGCTCGGTGGTTACGGGGTACTCGTCCATGTCGACGTAGTTCTTGTTGATGGATGCCTGGATGAGCTTGTCGCACTCGGGCTCCATCCAGGTGGTGACGAAGGACGCCAGGTTCAGCCGCGGGTTCCCGTCCAGCATCAGCTCGTCGTTGATGATCTGGTACGCCGCGTCCTTGGGGATCGACTGCTCCGGCATCTTGAACCTGCCACACCCACGCACGTACGTATATATATATATATATATGCTCCCTCGCATCAACAAATTATATATATATATATATATATATATATATGTATATATATATATATGTGCCGGCGTGCAGTGCTTGGTGCACTAGCTACGTACCTCGGCAGCGCGGTGCGCACGTAGCGCGACGCGAAGGTGGAGGAGATGAGGGACTCGCCGGGGTTCGTTTGCGTCCTAGACAACGCCATTTCTCGCTCTCTGCGCGCGGCCTGGTACGACGTACGCTCGATCAGTTCACCGGCCGTGGGAAGTTGTGAGATCGAGCAGTGCTGTGGGGGTTTCACAGGCCGATCGATGCAGCAGAGTTGCAGCTGGTGGCTCTTGTTTCTATAAAAAGCCAGAGGAGGGGGCGACGTGGTGGTGGAGTGGAGGCCAGCAGGGCCCCGGCCCGGTTCTTGGGGAGGGAGGAACCAAGGCCATCCGCTCGCACGTCATCCGATCCACGCACGCCATCCGCTCGCACGTCCCGCCTCTCTGCACGCCTTCCGGCGCTGGACTCGGCTGCTTCTCTGCGCTCGCCCGATCTGCTCCTAGCCGTACAGCAACTTGTACGTGTTTGACCATCTGAAACTTTGTGCTGCCTCATTCCGTATCTTAGTTTCACACTATCTAGGCAGTATCTATCATACTAGAAAGCATGTACGCGTAGTATGAAGTATATAAAAATATTTAGACAATATATTTTTGGTAGTATGTAATTTTTCTTCACATATATTTTTTTAGTACAAATATAGGTATTTTATATATATAGTGCAAACTATGAGTGCACTTGCAATTTTTTCACCGAACTTGTTTGGAAATATCTTAGATATAGTATATGAACATGCTCAGATAGATAAAGTATTACAGATACTTCCGTAAGATAGTATATAAGACGTGGATGTAGTTACACCCGGAAGTAAGAAGGATTATATATATATATATATTCTGAAACTATTCTGAATGAAACCGGTGTGCAGAATAATATTCTGCACACTGCCCGACCGTATATAAGCGCGGACCCGAATGAAAGAAAAGATGGCCACGAATCCCACCCACCCACGCACGAACCAATCCTACCCGCCCACCCGTTCGACCTCCCCGTGGTCCCCACCGTCTTGCCTCCCCCCGCCGGCCCATGGCTCCCCCGCCGGATTTCCTAGCCGCCGACGACGCGGTCCTCCTGCACGCTGCCTCCTTTCCTCTTGCTCCGACGCTCCACCACCACCGTAGTTCTAATGCCGCGGCCGCCCCATCCTCCCCTGCCGGCGGGCATACCCATAGCCCGCGCGGTCGCCCTCTGGATTCCCCTCCCCCGGCCACTGTCACCGGTCCTCCCTGGCACCCACGGCATCCCCGCACGCCCATCAGCGGGAGTTGTGCTCGCGCCGCCCCCTTCCTCGCCGCCGGCATGCCTCGACTCTACCTCACCTTCCCCCGCCTGCCGTCCCACCTTCCCCTGCCGGTAGCCGCGCAGCGCCCCACCTTCCCCGTCGGCAGCCGCGCGCCACCCACCCCGCGAGCTCTCCAGGCCGCCTGACGTCGGCCAGTAGGCACTGGATGTTGCGATTATTTCTGTCTCAACGTGAGCACTGGATGTTGCGATGTAGTGTTTTTTCTTTTTTGCTTTTGGAGTTTCTACACAGGAGCTGATATTGCTGCTTCAGTTTCTTGCCAAGAATTTGAACATGTGATGCTCCCTTTTGATTTGAACACTAGGATTCATCTTGCCGTGTAAAAGCTAGCTGTAGAATCAACTTGATTTTTTCTAAGAAACAGCTTGATCGATTTTGATGTCGTGAGTATTCCTGGTATTGGTGCGCACAACATGTTTGTCGTTATGTTTGCATGAGAACTAGGCAAGAGAAAACCCTCTATACTTCTCTCTTAAGTGTTGTGTTCTGCCAAATAATATATATGCATACTTCCTTTATTGCTTTTGGATTGTTTTGGTAGACTATGTGAGAAAGAGGTGGCTGGAGTACTGGTGGATTTTCCTCATTTTTGTCGTCTATAAGTAATCGAGCAGTACTACTAAGTCCATAAAAAAGAGGAAGTGCATACTACAACAGGGGAGAAGCACAGAGAAAGTTAACAGGCGGTTCAAATTTGAAACAGAGGAAGTGCAAACTACAACGGGTAGAAAGCACAGAGAAAGTTAACAGACAGTACAAGTGCCTTACAGAGGGAAGCTCGCGTATGAAAACAATAAATTTTACCCTACGCCTCTGAACCCCTGATATTGCCATGACCTATCTATTAGTAATGCAGTAACGAGAGAGGATTTTCGCGAACTTACCCATGAAGACCGAAAAACGTTGTCAACGCTCAAGAGGGCGTGGTTGATGTAGATGAGCCGAAGCCAACCTGTAGCATCCCATCTGTCTAACATCTGTAATGCTACATGGCCTAATAATAAAATGTTACTTCTTACATATAATTGTTGCATCATCATTATATTATGCTCATGTCATCATGCCACCTTGCATTTGAGCATCATATAAAACCCCTTTACATTTGTTTCTTCTCTCATATGCGTTCATATTACTTGTATTTGCCTCTTGATGAATTGTAGTTGCTCCTTGATAAATTGTTTCATGCCCAAGTTGAGTTGAGGGCATATCTCTTTAATTCTTTAAACCTATTAACTTGTTAATTTCAGCTCTCTTAGGAATCCATTCTAATACCACCATACATGTATATGTGGGCCCTAACATTTTGTTCTTGGTGTTTATCTCATGCCCATCCATGTATAGTGCATGGATCCACCATTATTATCCTTGTTTTTGGCTCACCTCCAATCTTGGTTTGTTTTCTCTTTTCTTACACTACCACATGCATGCATTTGCCTCACATGCATGCAATTATGCATTATTGCATGTGCATGCAATATAAACCACCTAATCTAGCCACATGAAATATTAGCCCCTTTTTTTAACATTAGGTTTTTTCTAAAATTCGATTTGGGATTTTATTGGCTTTTTGTATGTGTTTCAAACAAGGTTTGGGAAATAAATTCAAAACCAAACAAATTTAAAGAGGAAAACCTATCTCTACCATATCACTAACAATCTACTCCACCTAAACCCTACATGCTTACTTATACTAGCTAGCTAATCTCTCTCTTCCTCTCTCTCTAAAACCCTAGCTAACCATGACATTACCTAGTCTAATCCCTTGTTTCAACCTAGTCTAAACCCTAGCCTAACCTCCACCCTAGGTCCCTGGCTGTCCCAGCCGAGCCTCCCTCTCTTTTTCCTGTGTCAAACCACCGCTGCACGCCTCTTGTTTTGCTCCTATTTCTCTTCCTCGCCCACGTGATCGACACCCCGTACAGCTGCACTCACGCAGAGCTGTGCTCCCTCTCCTCGTGCATAAAGTAGCCAGCAACAGGGCTTTGTCCTCCTTCCCCCTATTCTCTCTGCCTACCCCTCCATCCCGATCCAAATCGTCACCCCTTCTCTCTGCTTCATCTGCGACAGCAACCCCAGCCATGGCCGTGGCCACTGCCCCTGCTCTCCGCCTCTAGGAAGCCACCATAGCGGGACAGCCCCCGGCCGAGGTGCGGAAGCGGTACAACACTGGGAGCGAGGAGGAGGAGGCCTTGGTTCGCCGTGCCGTCACCGTCCCAGCGCCTCGCCGCCGCGGTCACGTCGTTCGACCTCGCAGCCTGCTTCCCTTCGCCGCCACCTCGGTGAGCTGCACCTCTCTGCCTTGTATCCCTGTACTCCTACCATCTTGCCGTCGCCATCGCGCCCCGCTGCCACGGACGCTGTGCGCGACGCGCACCGCCGTCGCCGCGCACGCGTGCGCGCTGCACCGCCGCGCTCGCCAGCCTGCTTTGAACCGCGCGCATGCAGTAGAACGTGCACCCGCGGCCCGCGCCTGACCCTGTTCACCGCGTCGGTGTCGTCGTTGCGTTGCTCGTCTTCGAACGACGCGAGAACAAAAGATCTAGCCCTTGTTCCTCTCTTCAAAACGAGCCAGGGCATGATCAAAAGCATCCAGTACATCACCCAGAATCTTCGTCGCAAGTTTGCCCGATCTTCGGCAAAATCTGTGTTCGTCCGTCAGTCCGAAGCCAGCGTTTTCTTCCTCTGTCGACGACGTTTTCTGGCCTCTACAGCCAACCCCCGCCGAAACACCCAACACAGAACTTGTAGATCTTGGTTTTCTCTGCAACTTTGGTTTTTGCGGCATCGCAAAATTCTCAAAGGTTTACTCGCCACCGTCTTCCGAAGATCAGACCAGCTAGCTCGTTTTGCGACGCGTTTTTCAGTTTCGTCAGCCTCTGTCACGTGTTTTCTCCTCTGTTCTTCCCCTTGCCCCGTCCACTGCAGACCTCCGTTGGCGAAGCTCCAAACACCAAAGTTGTAGACCAACCTTTCCTCTACATCTTTGCTTTTTGCATCGTTGCGAGTTCTACAGCCAATCTCTCGCCATCTTCAATCAAAGTCGGGAGCAGCTACTGTTGTCCCCAGATCCCAGTTTCAGTTTCGTCAGTCCGACATGGTAGGATTTGCTTAAAAGCCCCTGTACTTTTTCCCGCCTCCTCCCGCCGTCCTCGGCTCGCCCACATGTCGCGTCCGGGCTGGACGTGCACGCAGGTGGCCCCGCCCCTGACCCTGGCCCGCGTGTTGGTCACCGTGGGTAAGTCTGAGCCGGTGACAAAAGTCCCAGATCCTTTTTCTTTTAATAAAAATAATTCCTGAAAATGTTTAATATGTTTTATTATCCAGAAATTAATAACTTTTTATTAATAATTCAAATAATACAAATAAGATATGTTTTTGAATCAGAAAAATGTGAGGATTTCAAATCTGCCATTTAAAATAATGGTTGGCTAATTTAAATTTTCGAAATTGTTTAATTGCAATAAAAATGCCTTTTCTTAATTAATGAATAACTTTAATTCTATAACTCCAAATTTGACAAATAAGATGTCTAAATCGATCAGCGCGACGAGCCCGTTCTGTTTATGCATTCCATGTTCTGAATTGCAGCATGCATCATGTCATTATTAAAAATCAGAACTGTTTATGGCAATAAAACTTGACCAAATAATTAATAAAATGATTTATTCTTGCCCATATCTCACCCTTGTCATGCTACTTTATTGCCATGTAAATTGGGCATCATTCATCATGGCATGCTAGTTGCTTGTCGCATTTTATTTCTATACTTGTGCACTTTATTTATGTTGTCCCTTGTTTGTTTGGTTCTTCTTTCGAATAGACGCAGAGCAGGGGAAATATCAGGAATCCTAGGAGTACTACCCATATCCGTCTCTCGCTTCAACTGAGCTGCCAGGCAAGCACTATCACATGCTTGCATACATATAGTACCTATTGCTTCTATCTTATTCTTGCATCATGGAGTCGCGATTGCATTAAATTGAATCCCAAGTACTGCATAGCCTTTACTTTTAAACCCCACCGAGCCTGTTTCTCAATCCCATGAGCCATTACTATAGGGGTTGTTTGAACCATGCGAGTCGTAGAACATCATGTGTAGGGTATGTGTGTGTCTGATGGATAACGAGGTACCCAAAGAACTTAACCTGAGTAGTAATGGGATAACTAAAGAAAGAGGCACCGGTGAGCAATATCTGCTATTTGGTTTTTATGCTCACTTGTGTCCCGTAGGACCCGAGTACTTGATACATGTTCCTTGATTATTCACACTATCCACATACGGGAGACTCTATGAATCCCCCTTTGCCAAAGCTTGATTTGCACTGTATTTCTTGGGGCCACAAGGTAGTTTGGGGCTTTATTACTATCCTGTACTTATGCCATGTTTTACTGTATTATTTAAGATTGTGCGTGCAGCACCTGTACTGTTTAGGAATGCAGAGTGTTTTCGCGGTATCGACAAGCCTAGTCACATTTTCGGGTTCCCGGTCGTTTATAGCCATTGGCGCAAACCTTGGGTCCGTCTCGGAGCCGGCCAACTTCGTTGCGGGTAGCTTAATGGGGTGGCCCCCCTGAAATATGTTATGAATCCTGTGATTGCTTTGTCGTGAAAGCCTCATTGGGTTTTGATTTGGTTTTTCCGAGGTCAATCGTGTGTGTGTTGCTATTTGTGCACCCCTGCAGGGTAAATCTTTCTAAAAGCCGTGTCCGCGGTTATGGACGACTTGGAGCACAGTTTCTCGATCATAGAAAAGTATAACTAAAGTACCGCTTTTAATTGGTTAAATACCTGACTAGTAAATAGTGCAATACTCACGGAATGGTTAATAAAACTGCCAACGGATGGGTTGTTCGTCCGCTTTCTCGTTGGTAAGCGAGAAGGAGGATGGATCTGTTACTTTATACTGTTATAACTGTTGTTTCTAATTAATAGACTTTCGCCTATCATTGGTTAGGCGGAAGGTTAGCAAGTATCTATAGACTTGTTAGTATTATCTTTTGCTGCAATTGCGTCACCCCAGGTTATGGCCCCTTTAGAGGCATAAAGACTTGCTGAGTACCCCTAGGGTCTCACACGATAAATTGTTTGATTCAGATGAACAGGTGTTTTCGCAAGATGGATACTGCGTGGAGGAGACAGATGATGTTGGCAACGATCACTCGGTGTAGAGATTCCGGGAATGGGGATCCGTGAGATCTGTGGGCAGGATGTGCTTACTTATGTGGCATCTTATGCCGATTTGCTTCTTGTTCGTACTCGGATCTTGTTTCCCGCTTCTGCTTGATACTCTGATGTTTGATGTATGAGGAGCTATCCTACACTATTATCTCTATCTAGGATATTTGAATCTTGCCGTATGGCGTTGCAATATTTCTATTTCTTTTAGATGGTATCGCTCTGAGAACTGTTGTAAGGTAGCTTGCATACATACTCACGTGTGTATGTATTTGATCTCTTGGCCTGTTGCCTACGTCGCTCGCTCTTGTCCCGATGTTCTGGAAGTGGTTAGGACGGCCGACGGGTCTACAGTGGGTGGCCCCTGGGCCCCCGCTGTACTATTTTAACCACTTTTGGTTCATCCAGGCTTGAACTTAGAGCGTAGGGTCCGAGGTTGTTACACAACCTCAAGGTCGTGATGAAGTCCTTGCGCTCATGCGGCTCCAACAACTTGAGTGCCTCAAGTGTGACACCTCGCGAGGAGTTACATATGTCTGGTGCCTAACGATGACTCCCGCTTCCCCGATCCAGCAGTAGTTGCGGAAGTAGAGCTCCTGGATCCGAATCCCGCAGCGCGACGGTGCTCCGCGGTGAAGATGTCTCTCGTTCGCGCAGTCCGAACTTGGGACCACGGTCACGAGAGAGAGAGAGAGAGAGAAAATATCAATTTGAGGTCTCCCCAAAAGTGAGGAAACCTTTATTGAATATTGTGTGTATTTATCTGGCCAAATACCCCCACTCTATATAGGGAAGGGGAGGTACTACCTCCCTCAAAGTCCCGGGGTGGGACTAAAGGAGACGAGAGGGGGAGGGGGTGGCGCCGCCGGCTACCCCATGGGCCCCGTGCGGGGGGCTGGCCCACTAGGGCATCGGCCACCCCCTTTGGCCCTTCTCCCTCTTGCCTTTCCCTAATGGGCCCTCTTCCCTCCGGAATTGGCCCATTAAGCCTTTTGACCTTTAAATTGATTTTCGCTTTTATTAAATAATTATGAATAAATGATTAAATCAATATTTAACTTTCATTCACATATTATTCAATCTCCGTGGCTATGGAACACCTTCCACCTCCACTCCAGACATCCTCCGAACTTACCGAAACCCTTCCGGTTTTCTCTCTACTATTCTTCGGCGATTCTTCCGATCCTATAAACACTCTCTAAGCATCATCAAACCCTTAAGTGTGATACCCTATGGTTCGGGAACACTCCAGACATGGTCGGGACACTCCCGGACCAATGATCAACAGAGGGACCTAGATGGCCATGTGACCCCTGTGTGCTCCATGAAGATCTTTCGTCGTTTGAACCGGGACGACCGTGTCTTATTCCCTTTGTCTCTCGATACTTGCATTGCCCGAGATCTGATCAATGAGATCATCATGTCGTGTTCAATCTCGTTACTGAACAATGCTACTTAACTCGTTTCGACAAGTGATATCCCTGTGATCAAATCACATGATGCGTAGCTATTGGATATAACTTCTCCGATTGGGCCCTTAAGTATCTTTCCGTCATGTGGACGGACAAATCTCGCTCTTGACATGTATTGCCTCTACGGTTCCTCCGAGTACCTGAACACACATTTATAATCACTGTATTACCAAGTGACGCTTGATGCTATCTAAGCACTCTCGGGAGACAGTGATTGATATAGTCTCACGGCCTAAGTAATAGTCTACAAGAATATGATACATTGCAAATGTATCTATAATTTTTGATGCTCCATGCTTGGTTTTTTCAACTTTCTTGTGTTTTGTTCACACTTTGGAGTACTTTTCATATGATTTCTTGGACTAACCTATTAACAAGAGCCACAGTGCCAGCTGCCTGTTTTCTGCTGTTTTTGGTTCCAGGAAAGTCAAAAAATGAATATTCTCGGAATTGGACGGGACAAAAGCCAAAGTGCCTATTTTTCCAGAAGACTCACGGAGCCAGAATACGAGACGGAGGAGCGCCAGGACCTGGCCACACCACCCCCAGGCACGGGTTGGGCCTGTCCGCGCCAGGGCATGGTGTGGTGGCCCTAGGCACCCCCTCGGTCTCCCTCTTCGCCTATAAGAAGCCTTCTGACCTAAAAACTTCGGGGGGTTCGACGTTTTTCCAGAAGGAGTTCCGCTCCGCCGCTACCACCAGATTCCACGAAACAGTACCAGAAACTCCGTTCTAGCACCCTGGCGGGACGGGGAATTGGAGGAGATCATCGCCATCATCATCACCATCGCTTCTCCATCGACCATCCATCTTTCCACCATCTATGAGTGAGTAATCCCCCGCTGTAGGCTATGGGGATGGTAGGGATTGGATGAGATCGTTCATGTAATGGCATCAGATTGTTAGGGCATGGTGCCTAGTATCTTTTATTAGTGCTTTATGACTTTGTTGCGACTTGTTGTGCTTAATGCTTGTCACTAGGGCCCGAGTGCCATGATTTCAAATCTGAACATGTTATTGATTCATTATGATAGTATTGTTTTTGGTCTTATCTGCAAGTTGTTTACACACGTTGTTGTCCGGAACCTATGGCCCCGAAGTGACAAAAATCGGGATAACCGGAAGGGAATGGCTTTGATGTGAGGATCACATGTGTTCACGGAGTGTTAATGCTTTGCTCCGGTGCTCTATTAAAAGGAGCACCTTAATTGCCAGTAGTTCCCTAGAGGCCCCGCTGCAAATAGGCTGGCAGGACAAAAGATGTTGTGCAAGTTCTCATTGCGAGCACGTATGACTATATATGGGACACATGCCTAGGATTGTCTAGTACTTGGTAGCTTTATCTTATTTATCTGCAATTGCCCTATGTTCTGATTGCTATGTGAATTGTCTTGTCCATGCAACGCCCGTCCATCCATCCCTGTGCCTACCACACTCGAATCCCACTGTTTACTGCTTTTGTTACTACTGTCTTTGCTCTACTACTGCTGTTACTTTACTATTCCTACTACAAAACTGTTGCTACTGATAAACTGTTGTGAGCAAGATTGTTTTCAGGTGCAGCTGAATTGACAACTCAGTTGTTAAGACTTATAAATATTCTTTGGCTCCCCTTGTGTCGAATCAATAAATTGGGTTTCACTTCCCTCGAAAATACCGCGATACACCCCCTATACTTGTGGGTCATCAGGATCTATTTCTAATCATCGTAACTTGAAATTCGTGACATGATCGAGTCACGATGTTTAGGTTGGGTATTGGTTCATCATCTCATTTTCAGAATGAGTTGACTCCATTTCCAACTAGCATAAATGCCACATCATCAGGAAACTTGATCATCTGTTGACCAATGAACCAGTGACTAGAGTTTCACTAGGAACCCCTGGTTGTTTATATATCACACGTGTATTTATGTTTCTACTCAATACAGTTATAGCATGATATAAAACTTAATCATAAACTTTATGAAATATGAATAGTACTTATTACTATTTGTCTTTAAGACATATTTCCAAAAGTCTCCCACTTGCACTAGAGTACAAATAAACTAGCTGCATTTGTCCTTAATCATTGGCACCGTATATCCGGTACCCTGAACATGCTTGCTCATGGAAGAGGTTGAGGCTTGGGCCTGTACTTTACAATCCCAAATCCTTTGCAACTTACTAATGTCAACTTGATTGACGTTAATACTTTATCATCACATGATAACATGTGTGTGTATGTATCGTCGCTATGGCAGCAGAACGAGGCCGGATTCCAGGAGCCTACAGTGACTTTAGATCAACCTTGAGGGCTTTCTCATGGGCACTCTGCCCTGGGACACATCATTCTACGTTAAAAGTGAACTAGCCCTGCCATAACATTATACAACACTTTAGATGGTATCCTTATATATTATTATAAATGTATTCATCGAAACACAAGTGCATCATGTGAAACTTCTGATGTTTTGTTCACCTCGCTTCCTACTTCACTTTAATCGGTATTTACAGGTGTTTCCAACATATTCCCTTATAACATAACCCTTTATGCTTTAATATATGTCATCCTTTATGGATTTGGAAAATATGTCTGCAGTTCTCTATTAGACACTGCAGATAAAGTTAGCTCAATGTTATGTGATTTAAACTTAATCACTTTTCAAACATTTCTTATTGGATCATATATTATGTTAAGTTTTCATCATGGTTTTCTAAGATAGAACCTATGTCTCAACATAGTGGATGATGATCATCCTTTTCTTTCTTTCAACCATTGATGTTAAACTTAATACTATACCTAACTTGAGTTATTAAGGACTAGTTCCTTAATTAACTTCTATTCTGAAACCCTTTTCAGAATCCCTCAAGAAATACTACATAATATCATAATACACTTATTATCAATTCTACCCCTTATAAATCATTATTTATCGGTAGTTGCGCTTTTATTCTTAACACGAATTACTCCTATAAGCTCCCATTCAAAATATGTTCCTAACATATTTGGGTACGAGTCACTACTCTTACTCAAACTATGTTCCTACATATTTGAATTTGAGACTTATATTGCTCCCACTCAAAATATGTCATTCACTGTTTTAGGAAGACTTTTATAGCTCCCACTCAATTTCATGCAAATTGCATATCCACTCACTATTTTTAACAACTTCAAAATCCTTTGATCAAATATCAAACTTGGATATTTACTATGAGATACTAGTACTTTTACTAGTTTTAAATCCACTAGACATTTAGCACACTTGAATCAAATTCATTTGAATTCGTCCAATACTTGGAAAATTGTGCTTTTGTCATTTACCCCCTTTTGCACTGTGGCTTTGCAGTAATTTGGGAAAATTCCAAGTAAGTCCTTTACTTGTGAGATTCAACAACAAATTGCTTTCTAATCTCAAGGGAATTTTGCTTTGGGATTTCTCATAATTTTAGTTTACCATTATTTCCTTAGTACTTCGTAAGTATGTCATATTCCAAGAATCATGACAAATGAATTCACAAATGTCTCCATACAAGATATGGGCTACATTTTGAATCCTACTTCATGCAGTGAAAACATCAGTGGGGAAAACACAATGATCAATATCATTGATTCTTTCCTTTGTGAAGAGAATCGTTCAAGAACGTTTTCTGTTGCGCTTCTCAACACTCTGATGCAGGGTTTTAAATCCTCATCATGTTTTTCACTATCTTCCATTTGCTCCATAATCGAGAAATATCATTAAAAGTGAACTTTCTCAAGAATGCACCAAAATCTAAGCAATACAGATTTTGCTTCTCTTTTGGTTTCAGCTATGGATTTCGTATTCAAAGTTTCCAATGAATACTCTATAAGGACTTATTCGCTATTGTTTTGGTCATATCTAATAACCCCAAAACTTTTATGATGATCCATACTAGATATGGAGCCGCTTTCACGAATTCTCATGGTTCACTATATATTCTAATTGAGTGCTAACTATTTCTAACTAATGGTCTCTACATCTACACTACAATGATTTATTTGGCGCCATCTATTCACCCACTTTGATATCTAATATCACATTGTGATGCTTTGCATTTTGACATTTCAAACGTATTGCATTCCACAATTTCTTCTATGCCAATCTTATAAAGTTGAATTTTATTACTATTGATCAAATCGTAGTAATTAGATTCTCCTTTCTATTCATACCCTTTATTGATGAAACACTTTGATCATATCAAATATTTTCATACTCATGTTTCCTTTGGTAAACTTCTTTACACATTTAAACAATCATACAATGATAATTGCCATTTTGTCAAAACACAATACATCGAATATGTATTTACTTTCAACAATTCATTAAACACTTTGTATTCAAGTAATACACTGTGCTCAAGTTATTTTGCTGAACTTAGGCATGATTCATATGTGATAAGAAATCGAATGTCTTTCACATACTATCAACATAACTTTGAATTTAAACAATGGGTTTCATTCATTAATGAACATATCATTAAGTTGGGTATTTTTCGAAGGCATTTCAATGTTTTACAAATGTTCATGCATTATGAATTAGTTTCAACACCAGGATAATTCACACGTAATCGAACAAGATATGGACATGAATAGAAATTATTCATAAAAGTGGAACAACTGTTTATTACAAACTCATATGAATAACCGTCTTACAAAGTGTGAGACACACTAAATAAGTTCACGATCTATCGATTACAATAATCATCCTAAAACATAAACTAAGTGATAAATGTTGAGGGAGAGTGTCGTTGGCCATCATCATCATGCTTGCCATCAACACGCAACATCACCTCCTCTCCAGCAAGCACCTCTCATACAGAAGGACCTGTTTTCAGTAAAACAGAACAAGTATCAAATATACTTAACACTGCAAATGTGTTTGCAAGATTATAACATTTATAAAATTGTATATCAAATATATACCTTTGTCATTGATGACCTCATCGACAATGGGTTCAACCATCACATTCCTGAGATGTGATATGAACCTGTGGAAATCCTATGTTTCCACGTCGCCTCTCATAATGCAAGTCCTGATTTGTGCTTGGTAGCTTGGTGGCAGCGACCGCAACACAATGCCATTTGCAAAAGAGCCCATCATCCATCTATCCAGGAAGTATGCAGGCCTCATGTACGCATCATGCGTGTGCTCCAAGTGGTCGTCAAGCGATGAGTTCTCCTCCATCTTAATGGAGAGGAAGTCTCCCATCAGCTCATGCTCCCATATGCGTACTTGTTCCACGAAATGTGTCATAAGCTGTACCATAGTCGCACGAGGGTCAAGATTACCCACGACTGGCCACAACTTATCCACAATCCCGTAGCACATTATAACTGATATCAAGGTGGACATCTCACGACGGTAATAGCGGTCTTCGCGCTGTTCTGGGGTCTTCATAGATATAGGGCTGCTCCAAATCCATCTCATCGAGTATGTAGTCAACCATGTTATTCTCGCTAAGGAGAACGTGGAGATGCACAACCCATGTACAGAAGTTTGATCCGTCTAACCTGAGCTTCTCTCCTTATAACTAATCTTCAACGGGAAAGGTTGCATCGGGGAGAACCTTTTCTACATTTATAATTGCAAAAGGAATTTAGACTAAGTTATAATTAAATGAGTTAATAATAACTCCACTCAGAAACACCTATCCCCTAAAGGGTTCCTAGTGATAACATGACCCCTTTTCCCCACATCTCTCCCATCATCACGGCCATCAATGTGGGTTCTAGGGTGGACGCTAAACGTCGGTCATATCTTTCATGTGACTCGTGCTTGATCTTTCGACCATCCGTGTTTCGAGGCCACGTCTCTGTAACGTGCTAGGCTCACCAACTCAACCTTAGTGTATTCGTTGTGCAACATGGCTTAAACCCACTATATGCGAACGTAGATATGTCCGACACCCGATCATCATGGCTTGCCTCATACCGAAGAACTTTCTTGCTGGTGCACACTAAGGAGAAACACAACCATTGGTAATTTTAACAGGGATCATCTTATTAGGCTACCGTCAAGTATCTAATACTAGCACACAATAAGATATACAAACAATATCATTGAATGTAATTACGATGTTATATGGTCCTTCACGTCGTGATCTCCGTCCATCATCACCGAATTCCGGCGACAGGGTTCCGGCGCCGTAGACACCAGAGTACCGGTGTCTTTCCTGCGTGGTAGTCCATCACCTCCGTGACTATCTACTACTACGTAACATAAGGTAATCACTTTACCTTTGCCACAACCATATCACAAAGCAACGCCCCTGCAAAACAAAGTTAGACGCCTCTACTTTATCTTTGCATGTTTACATGGCTGAATGGGCTTTCACACAAGAACCGTTCTTACCTACGAACTGTCACCACAACACTGATCAAGTAGTTGTTTATACTACACCCCTTTCGGGGCCCTCCGTTGCAAATGGCATACCGACTAATGCGAGAGAGACAGACACCCCCAAAGCCACTTTATACGGTACAAGATGTATGTCAAGCGTGGACCAGTCTCGCGAATGAACACGTAAAGTCGGTTGGGGGGCGCTTCATCAAGCATTACTATGGTATACACAAGTACACGTGGGAGGTAAAAACTAAAAGATCAACGCCCACACGCTACATCTCGTGTGTTCTACCCGTACTAGCAGTACTACGCATAGATCTAGCTCTGATACCACTTTAGGGGTTCCGCGTATGAAAATAATAAATTTTACCCTATCCCCTGAACCCCTGATGTTGCCAGGACCTATCTATTAGTAATGTAGTAACGGGAGGAGCTTTTTGCGAACTTACCCTTGAAGACCAAAAGCGTTGTCAACGCTTAGGAGAGCGTGGTTGATGTAGACGAGCCGGAGCCGACCTCAAGGTTGTGATGAAGTCCCTACGCTCCTGTGGCTCAAACGACTTGAGTGCCTCAAGTGTGACACCTCGTAGGGTGTTACACACGTCCGGTGCCTAATGATGACTCCTGCTTCCCCGAGCCAGCAGCAGTTCAGAAGTAGAGCTCCTGGATCCGAATCCCGCAAGCGTGACGACGCTCCGGGTTGAAGATGTCTCTCGTTCACGCAGTCCGAATTTGGGACCACGGTCATGAGAGAGAGAGAGAGAGAGAGAGAAAATATCAATTGGAGGTCTCCCCAAAAGTGAGGAAACCTTTATTGAATATTGTGTGTATTTATCTGGCCAAATACCCCCACTATTTATTGGGGGAAGGGAGGTACTACCTCCCTTAAAGTCCCGGGGTGGGAGTAAAGGAGAGGAGAGGGGGAGGGGGTGGCGCCGCCGTCCACCCCATGGGCCCCGCACGGGGGGCTGGCCCACTAGGTCGCCGAACACCCCCTTTGGTCCTTCTCCCTCTCGCCTTTCCCTAATGGGCTATCTTCCCTCCGGAATTGGCCCATTAAGCCTTTTGACATTTAAATTGATTTTCTATTTTATTAAATAATTATGAAGAAATGATTAAATCAATATTTAACATTCATTCACATATTATTCAATCTCTATGGCTATGGAACACCTTCCACCTCCACTCCGGACATCCTCCGCACTTACCAAAACCCTTTCGGTTTTCTCTCTACTATGCTTCGGCGATTCTTCCGATCCTATAAACACTCTCTAAGCATCATCAAACCCTTAAAGCGTGATACCCTAGGGTTCGAGAACACTCCAGACATGGTCGGGACACTCCGGGACCAATGATCGACAGAGGGACCTGGATGGCCATGTGACTCCTGTGCGTTCCATGAAGATCTTTCGTCATTTGAACCGGGACGGTCATGTCTTATTCCCTTTGTTTCTCGATACTTGCATTGTCCGAGATCTGATCAATGACATCACCATGTCATGTTCAATCTCGTTACTGAACCATGCTACTTGACTCGTTCCGACAAGTGATATCCCTGTGATCAAATCACATGCTGCACAACTATTGGATATAACTTCTCCCAGTGGGCCTTAAGTATCTTTCCGTCACGTGGATGGACAAATCCTGCTCTTGACATATATTGCCTCTACGGTTCCTCCGAGTACCTGAACACACCTTTATAACCACTGTATTACCAAGTGACGCTTGATACTATCTAAGTACTCTCGGTAGACAATGATTGATATAGTCTCACGGTCTAAGAAATAGTCTACGAGGATCCATTTCTAATCATCGTAACTTGAACTTCGTGACATGATCGGGTCACGATGTTTAGGTTGGGTATTGGTTCATCATCTCATTCTCAGAATGAGTTGACTCCATTTCCAACTAGCATAAATGCCACATGATCAGGAAACTTGATCATCTCTTGACCAATGAATCAGTGACTAGAGTTTCACTGGGAACCCCTGGTTGTTTATATATCACAGGTGTATTGATGTTTCCACTCAATACAGTTATAGGATGATATAAAACTTAATCATAAACTTTATGGAATATGATAATAGTCCTAATCACTATTTGTCTCTAGGGCATATTTCCAACAGAAACTAAATATTGGGGGGATACAAAATGGTCTACCATGCAGTGTCAGCGTTAATGCATCGACATGTATATAACGTTAGGGTACCAAGTGAGAACTTAAATCTAAGGCTTGTTTGCATAACGATATATAACATCAATATCAACAAAATGGTACCCTAACACCTAAGGCTACCGTGTCTACATAAACTAAGACCACTAAGTCCTTAAAAAAGAGAATGTGTAGACTACAACAGAGAAGAAGCACAGAGGAAGTTAACAGGCAGTACAAATGCCCTCCAGAGAGAAGTTCAAATTTAAAATAGAGGAAGTGCATACTATGGTAAGGGGAAGCACAGAGAAAGTTAACAGGCATTACATATGCCCCATAGAGGAAAGTTCAAATTTAAAATAGAGAAAGTGCAAACAAAAACAGGGGAAGCACAGAGAAAGTTAACAGAAAGTACACATGCCCCACAAAGGAAAGTTCACATATGAAACTAGATATTGGGGAGAGACAAATAGTCTACCAAAAAGCGTTGATGCTAACGTGGACGGGTACCAAGTGAGAAATTAAATCTAAGTCTTGTTTGCATAACGATATATTAGTTGGGGTTTTAACACCACCCACCCAACCCAAAGTCATCGTGCGCGTGCTCAACACAACCTTATGGACCAACGGCTCGGCTTCGTTGCATGTCGCCGCTGACGCGACATATGGGTGACGAAGACTCGACTGGGTGTTAGGGTACCGAGGTTACGTCGCTCGTCGACTCTACCGCGTCGACCACGACGCATCATCGGTACCCTAACACCTAAGACTACCGCGTCTACGTAACTAAGACCACTGATTTCTTAAAAAAGAGAAAGTGTAGACTATAACAGGGGATAAGCACATACGAAGTTAACATGCAGTACAAATGCCCATAGAGGGAAGTTCAAATTTTAAATAGAGAAAGTACAGACTATAATAGGAGGAGTACATAGGAAGTTAACAGGCAGTACACATGCCCCATAGAGGGAAAATTCACATATGAAACTAGATATTTGGGGTGAATACAAATGGTCTACCATACAACGTCGACGCTAATTTGGATTGCTATATAAAGATAAAATATTTAAAAAATAATAAACAAATCTACAAAATAAAGGAAGTGCACATTTTGACTTTGGGAAGTACGAATGTATAGCCCAAGAAGTACAAATACTAGTAGAGGAAAGTTCACACACTTGCTTCTAAACCATAAGGAATTTAAAATAAGCGGACAGTAATTTAAAATCTGCTTCTAAACCATGAGAAATTTGGTAAAACATTCTGAACAAAAAAATTGCTTCTACTTCATAGCTTTCCAACGTCATATCATTTGTATCATTCCGACAAACGGTTTAAAAATAATCTTATAAATACCGTCCGCTCGTTCTAAAAAGATCCAAATTTTAGTATTTTCAAAATTATTCTAAAACCGTACAAAAATTTAAAAAACTTGAAAAATGAAAAATTTGCGCAATTTTAATATATTTCCAATGGTATATCATTTATATAATTTGGAAAAGGGGTTTGAAAACCGGAGTAAAAGTTCGTTATCTTTCCATATAGATGGATTACGTATTTTCCAAATTAAATTCAAACCGTGTAGAATCTTCAAAAACTTTGTAAACAAAGAAGTTGCGGTTTTCCGAGATCTTTCCAACGACATATCATTTGTACTATTATGATTAATAGTTGAAAAACTAGAAGTAAAATTTGTATATTAGAATAAACGGACAGTTCACAGAATTCAAATGAGAAGCTTAATACCACCCTCTAGAGAGTACAACCATTGATTAACAATGGAAAGTGCAGTCTGGTGCACGCTCTAGTGTGTATATATATATATATATACACACACTAGCGGAATGCCTGCTTGCCACGATATCATAATTTATTTATGAGTACAATATATATGTATATATACACATAAATACACTTGTATAGAAAAGATATCCAAAGCCTATGGAAAACATTTACATGTAAAATTTAGAAAATAAGTTTTCTATATAGAAAAATATATAGACATCTACAATATCAAGTGTATATAATATGGCTATAAAATAATATATTCCAATGTGATTCTAATATTATTGATTTCATATTTTGGATTTTTTAAATATACGCAACCTATTTTGAAAAGGATCTAATGAGTAGAGTATATGTTTGCTTAGATCTAAATTCGATGAATTTTCTTTCTCTGTTGGACTACTTAATTTTACAACCATCTCAAGTTAATAAACGGTTAGGCAACAACACTTTAGACAGTTCGTGCTAAGTGACTAGTCAATTGATCCCGGATTTCTATTTGCGGAACATTACCTTACACGCACGATTGAGTCATTCTGCTTGACTCAATCAATACACCACCATAGACAAAGTGAATTCTTCATGATCGAGGATATACCAGTCTACACAACTTACTGGAGAATCAGTAGTGTCAGAGTATTGTACGTACACGGTTATTGTGATAGTTTAGGATAGTTAGAATTCTAGCCTAACTTGTCTTGCACTCTAAGTTTATCCCTATACGCCTATATATACTCGCTCATGAGGATCAATAATACAACCATCATATTTCGCCAATCTCTTTCCCTCTCTATCATTCTATATGGTATCAGAGTGGCAAGATCATTGACCTGGCCACCGCACACGCTTCCGCGCCTCGCCGCCCCTAGGGAGGTCGATCTCCACTGGGACCGCGCAACCCGTACCCAGGCTTCGTCCGTAAGTTTTTGTTGCGATCTCTTGATCGGTTTTCTTTTTTGGTTCACTGATCTTCGATCGGATTGAGTCGCCCACCGTCGTCGTCATCGATGCGCCTCTACTCCGACCATCGGCATCGATGATCTACACCGCGCCTGTGCGCCTGCCCTTTCCGCTGTTGTGCGTGCCTCGGCAGACTGCCGCGGTCTCTCGGTAGGCTACCACGCACCGCGGCCGGCTGCTACGCCTTCCTTGGAAGGCTGGCGCGGCCTGCCCCTCCCAGGATTGTCTTCGTCGTCATCGTCCGGAACTTCACCGACAACACCGCCATCGACTCCGATCTACGCGTTGTCCATGCCATGGCGCATACGACGCATCGTTGGTCTGATCAACTGATCCCGCACCTGTCTACGCCAAGCACGTCCCCGAGCACGCGCCTGTCACCGATCGAGCTACGGTTGCCGCTGCGTCGCCCACTTGGGACGCATCGCCGCTGCCTTTGGTCCACGCTACGGGCTTCCAACGCGTCTTCCTTAGCATGTACATGCTGGTGGTCTCCCAACCGCTGTACCGACTTGCGCCATGTAGCTATGCCGCCCCCTCAGGTCGTAGCGTCACTGCATGTAGGCTACTTCGCTGTCCCGGTGCATGGACGTCCTCGGCTTTCACCGCGCCATCTCCTACAAGCGCGGATCGTCGCCGTCTTCACATGGTCTTCGTCACGTCGCTGGGTTTTTCCTCGCCTACTTCGAGCACCGTCACCGCGCTTCACAAGGTAATCTGCAGGGCACCCTCTTGCTGTCGCAGGTCCCACTGACTATCCCATCGCCACTCCAGGCATCCAACATCACTACCCCAGGTTGTCGCTATTTTCGCGGCCTTCTACGTCTTCGTCCACTACAACTTTTCCGCCAGCATCATCGCCTAATGCCCGACTACACCACCTGCTACTCTACTCCGACAACCGCGGATAGCACCGACATCTCTCCTTAGCCGCTCTACGTGTCGCAACCGCTTTGGAGGCTTCCTCTGCTAGTCTTTCTGACATGGCGACAAGTTCATGATGGTCCCTGACCCCGCACGCCTGGTACTGGCAACACCGGGAGTGCCTTCGTCCCCGACGCGTTCCTGAGTCTGACAAGCTTGGATCGGCACCTCGTCTTCATCGGCTTCAACAACGTCTTCTTTGGCACGACCCCTCTATGACTGCCTCGACTGCGTCACCAATGAGTTCTTCTTTGTATACTCGGTTCTAGCAAAACCGGAGTGTGTGTTCGTCCCCGACATGCGCTTAGTTCTGGCAAAACTATGGCCGCACCTCGTCCTCAATGGCTCGGACTGCATTAGCTTCGACATCGATACCCTCAACGACTTTCTCAATGCGTCTCCGTCATCCTCCTCGTGCACCATGCATATGCCGCTTCACGTGCGGCTACCTCGGCACCGGCATCCCCGACCACGACATTGATCATGGTGACCCCTCGCATAGCTACCTCGACCATGGCACCGTCTAACACTCTCAGCTCCCTTGACATCGGCACAAGGGCTACCACCTCGCTTGAGCATCACCAGCTTCCTCTACAGTCCAAGCAACCGCGACACGACACGGTCCACGACGTTCCCGCTACGACTGCGGGGGGATGTCAGCCTACTGGATGCTACTTCGGTTTATATCCAGTCTGACCGTCTGCGACGTTCCAGTTGTTCACGATGCTACCGCTACGAATGCGGGGATGTTAGAGTATTGTAGGTACACGGTTATTGTGATAGTTTAGGATAGTTAGGATTATAGCCTAACTTGTCTTGTACTGCAAGTTGATCCCTGTACGCCTATATATACTCGCTCATGAGGCTCACTAATACAACCATTGTATTACACCAATCTCTCTCCCTCTCTATCGTTCTACAAGTAGCCGATGTTTTTGTCTTCTAGACTTTACCGAAAATGCAAGTCTACATATATGAGGTTGTCCCGGGCTTATCACAGCCATCAAATCCCGTGGCTTCATTTGAGATTGGTGTAACAACCTCTTTGAGCTATTTCTATTTATTGTCAGCAAGTCCTTTTTATCCTACATAGTTCACCCCAATTCTTTTGATATTTGTCAAATAGTAGTAGCCTGAATGTACACTTCAGGAATCAGGGAGTATAGTTTTGATTCAGAACGATACCTTTCAAAAGCTGGAACATAGCATACATATGCTTTTTTAGCATTCAGACTATGACAATCGAGAAAATCAGAACACGTTCAGGCTATGTGAATCGTCATAATCGGGAAAAAATCAGATAAATTTAACAATCCAGCAGATAACTGAATCAAAATCTGTGATACAAGGCACCGGACGAAATTCCGAATCATGTCATTCAAAACCAGAATAGAATTGGGGAGAAGATTAACCCAATTTTTTTTAACCAGATCCACAGAGGTGGCGCGGTGCTTCGTGATGCAGAGTATCACCGAGGAGGACCTTGGTTCATGGCTTCCTAATGCCAGTGTTGGTCGACGTTGCTCCTTCAGGAGTTGCTACTCCAAGGTTGGAGGAGCACCAGATCCAAAGCCCATCGTAGCAAGTTGGAGGCAGCGACGCCAGGTCTCAGGAGGATGGTGAGCCATTGGTTGAAGAATGTGAGTAGTATGGTGGCGGCGTTGGAGCATGGGCCGTGGCGGTGGTAGTAACGATTGGGGAGGCCGGCAGAGGAAGATGAACTTGGGATGATGGGGATAAGATGTGCAGAGGATAACGAAGAGAGCAAGAGAAAGATACCCCTCTCTACTCTGCTTGATCTCTGCCCGGCCCCGACTGCCGCCTCCCGCTCTATAGGTCGAGACGCCCCGCGCGTGACCGCCAGCCTTGTCGCATGTCTCCTCATGGAACTCCTTCCTTTTTCTTTCCAAGACAAATATGAAGGATAACCGTGCCCATAATTTCATGTGGAGCCTTGGTATACGGGTAGTCTCGCTGTCAGTTGTGAGGGCCTCAGTGGATGCCTTGCACTCTTTTGGTTGCAACCTTTTCAAGTCACTCTCAAAGGATATAATGCTTTCTGTATTGATGTGGTGATATCTCTCGATACATGTGCGCAGTGTCATGCTTCTTTCGTCTATGGGGAGCCGTGCACAGACAAGCAACACGAGTTCTGGAGTTTAATGAGAAGGTTGAGGAACGAGTGGGAGGGTCCATGGATTGCATGTGGGGATTTCAACGAAACATTGTTCCAACATGAACATACTGGCCCTAGGGGACGCTCAGAGGCACAGATGAATCAATTCAAGGAGTGCTTAGACGAGTTTGGTCTGGTCGATCTGGGGGTTCTCAAGCCCTATGTTCACCTGGTCAAATCAACAAGTTGGGGACTCTGTGGTGTGAGTCCGTCTTGATAGAGCGGTGGCAAATGGAGATTTTACGGATATGTTTGATGATCGTGATGTGCAAAACATCATCACCACCACCTCTGATCACTTTGCTGTGCTTGTCCGCCTGCAGCAAGTCAGTGCGGTAGCGGAGGGGCACCTAGTTTGCTCTGGCTTCCGCTTCGAGGCTGCTTGGCTTCAGGCTCCTGACTACCGCCAAGCCCTGGAGCAGGCCTGGTCTGAAGCGGATGATAGCCCGAAATCGTTGCGGCACACATGGGCTCGTCTACACTCTGTGGCGGGCTCGCTCACTAGCTGGAGCCATGCAAGGTTTGGTTCGGTGCATGGGGAAATAAAGAAGCTGGAGCGCTAGCTCAGGAGGTTGCGGTTATCTACCTGGAGCGACAGTGTCTGCACTGCTGTTTGCAAGGTTGAAAAGCGGCTTTGTGAGCTGTTCGAACGAGAGGAAGTTATGGCACGCCAACAGTCTCGGGTGGAGTGGTTGCGGGAGGGTGATCGGAACACTGCGTTCTTTCACGCTCACGCATCAGCCCGGTGACGTACAAACAAGATACGTTTGCTCATTCGATAGGATGGCTCTCGTTGTGAGGATCTACACGAGATCAAAGGTATGGCTGAAGATTTCTATGGAGATCTGTTCATATCCGAGCCTTGTATTTCTGATACTGTCATTAATGCTATTCAATCCAAAGTCACTCTAGATATGAATCTCGAATTGACTAAACCCTACTCGGAATCAGAGATCAAGGTTGCTTTGTTCCAAATGGGAGCTACCAAGACAACAGGCCCCGATGGTTTTCCGTCTCTTTTCTACCAGACTCATTGGTCGTTTATGAAATATGCATCTGCTTGGCCGTGCGGGGTTTCTTGATGGGTGAAGGCATTCCTGAGGGTTTGTGTGATTCGGTTATCGTTCTCATTCCCAAGGTAACAAACCCTGAACACTTGAAGAACTTTCACCCTATCATTCTTTGTAACGTGTTGTACAAGATTGCATCAAAGGTCCTTGCAAATAGATTGAAGGTTATTTTGCCGGCGGTAATTTCTGAACACCAAAGTGCCGTTATCCCTGGTAGATTAATCACGGATAACACCTTGATTGGTTATGAATGCCTCCATACGATTCGCAAGTAGAAAGCTAAAAGACCATATTTTGCTTTGAAGATTGATATGATGAAGGCTTATGACCGTGTGGAATGGGGATATTACATGGTTCTCTATGCAAGTTGGGTTTCGCACCAGATTGGATCACTGCAGTTATGAGATGTGTGACTAATGTCAGATATGCAGTTCGCGTCAATGGCGAACTCACCTCGCCTATTGTTCCCTCAAGGGGAATCTGTCAAGGGCATCCCATTAGTCCCTATCTCTTCTTACTCTGTACTGAAGGGTTGTCTAGTCTGCTGTTTCACAAGGAGAATGTGGGGGTTCTACAAGGATTTCGTAATGGTCGCTTAGGCCCACCTATTTCTCACCTCCTCTTCATAGACGATAGCATCTTATTCTAACGCAGTGACTTGAGGAGTGTAGAGGCTTTGAAGGAAACCCTTCAAACATATTGTCAAGGATCAGGACAGAAAGTGAATATGGATAAATCTTCTATTTTATTTGGCACGCAATGCGACAATTTGATCAAGACAGCTGTGATGGACAGTTTGGGGGTGTCTAATGAGGTGCTGCAGGAAACTTACCTCAGTATTGATGACCCACAAGTATAGGGAGTGTATCGCAGTATTTTCGAGCGAACTGAAACCCAATTTATTGATTCGACACAAGGGGAGCCAAAGAATATTTATAAGCCTTAACAACTGACTTGTCAATTCAGCTGCACCTAGAAACAATCTTGCTCACAACAGTTTATCAGTAGCAACAGTTTTGTAGTAGGAATAGCAAAGTAGCAATAGTAGTAAAGTAAAGACAGTAGTAACAATAACAGTGAACAGTTGGATTCGAGTGCGGTAGGCATAGGGATGGATGGACGGGCGTTGCATGGACAAGACAATTCACATAGCAATCAGAACATAGGGCAATTGCAGATAAATAAGATAAAGCGTCCAAGTACTAGACAATCCTAGGCATGTGTTCCATATATAGTCATACGTGCTCGCAATGAGAACTTGCACAACATCTTTTGTCCTGCCAGCCCTTTTGCAGCGGGGCCTCAAGGGAACTACTGACAATTAAGGTGCTCCTTTTAATAGAGCACCGGAGCAAAGCATTAACACTCCATGAACACATGTGATCCTCACATCAAAGCCATTCCCTCCGGTTATCCCGATTTCTGTCACTTCGGGGCCATTGGTTCCAGACAACAACGTGTGTATACAACTTGTAGATAAGACCAAAACCAATACTATCATAATGAATCAATAACATGTTCAGATCTAAAATCATGGCACTCGGGCCCTAATGACAAGCATTAAGCACAACAAGTCGCAACAAAGTCATAAAACACTAATAAAAGATACTAGGCACCATGCCCTAACAAATCTGATGCCATTACATGAACGATTTCATCCAATCCCTACCATCCCCACAGCCTACAGCGGGGGATTACTCACTCATGGATGGGGGAAACATGGATGGTCGATGGAGAAGGGATGGTGATGATGATGACGATGATCTCCTCTAATTCCCCGTCCCGGCAGGGTGCCAGAACGGAGTTTCTGGTGCTATTTCATGGAATCTGGTGGTGGCGGCGGAGCGGAACTCCTTCTGGAAAAACGTCGAACCCCCTGAAGTTTTTAGGTCAGAAGGCTCCTTATAGGCGAAGAGAGAGGCCGAGGGGCTGCCTGGGGGCCCACACCACCCCCTGGCGCGGCCTGGCCTGGCCCGGGCCACCAGGTGGTGTGGCCACCCCCTGGCTCTTCTCCGTCTTGTCTTCTGGCTCCATGAGTCTTCCAGAAAAATAGGCACTTTGGCTTTTGTCCCATCCAATTCCGAGAATATTCATTTTCTGACTTTCCTAGAACCAAAAACAGCAGAAAACAGGCAGCTGGCACTGTGGCTCTTGTTAATAGGTTAGTCCAAGAAATCATATGAAAAGTACTCCAAAGTGTGGACAAAACACAAGAAAGTGGATAAAACCAAGCATGGAGCATCAAAAATTATAGATACATTTGCAATTTATCAACATCCCTAAGCTTAACTCCTACTCGTCCTCGAGTAGGTAAGTGATAAAAAGAAAGAATAATTTTTGAGGTGACATGCACCATCATAAAAGTGATCAAATTATTTGTAAACCATTCAAAGCTGGGATCGTAGTACTTCAATCATAACATGAAAGACAAAGTTCTAGCAATAAGACATAGCAACTATGTTGCAACATAAAAAGGCACAAACAAAAGATTCATGAATAACAATGCTTTGCAAGACGTTTGTTTGTTTCACATAAAGAAAACATAGCATAATAGTATTCAGCTTGTCCCTCATAGAGTAGCAAATATAAATGCATAGGACACCTTCAAAGTTCATAAGAGTGACTAGATACAAATAGTTTAAAACAAGCAATATCATGTTATGCATCAATCAACTAGTCTTGGGACAATGCACATAGAACTAAGAATGGCCACTACGATCTCAAGAAAGTGCTCATAGAATGTGCGGAGACTCAACAAGGAAATGAACAGGTTTTGAAAAGTATGAAAGGCTTCCAAATGCTGAAAGTATGGTACTCGTTATCTCTGAGCTCTCATCGCCCCTATCATAAGCATATTTAAGTGGTTAAGGTTAAAGTGACAAAACTAAGAGGATATGCTTGACAAGTTATAAATCAAAGTCTCATGCCCCTTACTTACAAAGACCGATCCTCATGCTACTCAACTTCAGTCACGAGTAAGCTCTTGTCATTGTAAGTATATACGTATCATAGAGAACCGCCAACGGGGTACCCCTTGCACATGATACAGGAGCTATCCCATAATCAAAATGACAAGGCAAACAGACAATGAGGATCTCAGCGATCTTTTTATTTCCTATGTGCATAGATTTTTATTGAGGATGCTTCATAGAATGCTCATTATGGTTATGCTGCAAGTTTCCACCATGATTAGGCATGGCTTATGCTAGTGGCCTAGGCCTTTCTCTAACATACATACAAACTCCATGATCTTACAAGTTCCACTTTTATTTCACACCGCCGGGATCCATAAGAAAAATAACATGATATCAACGAGGTGCTAAGTACCAATGCAATGTTGAAAGCGTTCCCCATGATACATGGTTCTGCTAACTTCAACTTAAAAAGCGCAAGCATATACACAACAAAGAAGGACGCAATGGTTCAGGTTTATTAAATGCAAGAAAATAGAGTGTGCCATCAAGTTCGTGAGAGATTTACTAACTAACTTTCTCATAACAAGCAAACATTTTATTCGGAAGAAAACAAGGCTTATTGAATATGCACGGAAGTAGCAATTGATGCTAATAGGTAGGTATGGTGGACACTTTGGCAATATTTTGTTTTAGGGAGTTGGAAACATGAGTAAAACATACTCAGTGAAAGTGAAGGCTAGCAATAGTAAGGGAGCGACAAACGAGAGAGCAATAATGGCCATAATCATGTAGAGCGACAAAACATCATTGATCAAAGCATAAAGTGATACTACAAGTTGAAAACTAAAGGATCATAAAGTCTATGGTGACTTGGGATAGTCATAACATGGTGTGAGCATGCGCCAAGTCAACCCAAATAAAGCATCAAAGGAGAATACCACTATACTATGCTTTAATATGCTAAAACAGCGCATGATTCATCCAAGGCACATTAAGCAATCTCAACTGTTTATAACAAGTCATGCTACAACAAAGAATACTAAGCATAAAGCCAAAACAATATCAAGCATGGCATGACAAAGCATAGGCCACAGTCAAAAACAAGCTCTCTTTACCACTTAAGCATGAGCTTTCCTACTCTTTTCTGGACCAAACGAAACTATTTGAACACCAATGTATGAAAGTGGAGGTCCAACCAATTTATTCAGCAAACTAAGAAAACCAAGCAAACGAAAACCAAAACGAAAAGCGAAAAAGAAGACGCTCCAAGAACAACACAACTATGTATGAAACAATAAAAATGAAGTGGTTCGAAGAAACCTGGGGTTTTTATTGATGAAGAGGGGGATGCCTTGGAAATCCCCAAGCTTTGACGCTTGTACTTCTTGGATATTTATTGGGGTGACATGCGTGGCATCCCCAAGCTTGAGCTTTAGTCCATCCTTCATCTCATTACTCATTCATTCCATACACCTGAAATTTTTTCCTTCATACAAAACTTCACACAATCTTTATTAGCAGCATTAGTGCACTCAAGATAATAAGTCTTAAGGTTCAGTTTTAACACCAAATAAACTTCCATTAAAACACTAGCTACTGTAGCACTTCCCTCAAAAATCTCAATTCCCCAAAAGAACTAAAAAAGAAACCAACAAGAAGCAAATGCAAAAATGGCAGAAATCTGTCAAAACAGACGAGCAAATAAAGATGATTTTTTTCGTAGACCTTCTATTGCTCAAATAAAAAAGTGTTGAACTAACGAAAGTTAGATAACAACCGGGGGCAGAAGCACAAAAATTTGCGCCTCAAAAAGACATTTAGAGATTTTACAAGAATTTTTAAGATGAAGCACAAAAATCTATTTCGGGACAGCAACTTTCCCAACCATTACTTCTCTCTCATTAGAGGTTACTCTTGGCACAAAAAGCAAATAAAAAGGATAAGGAGCGGTTATTACCGAAGTAATAACTTCCAAGGATTATCTAAAACTTTTGGGTTATCTCCCAATAAGTACTTTTCTTTAACGCCTTTAAGTTAGGCATAAGCAAAAACTAAAATAGATAGAATAAAAGTAAGCGGAGATAATCACGGTGAAAACATTTTTTTGTTCAATGAAATCCTTTTGTTAACAAGTTTGATCAGGTCTTGTTACCAAAATAATTCCATATGAGACAAAACTTTGTATTCCACTAATGATTATGTTACCTCAACCTTGATAGCAATAGTCCCAATCATAATAGTTTCAAATTTTTCTCTTGGTATGGGGCAATATATTTCTCCAACTTGAATGTCTTCAACATGTTCAATTGAATTCAAACCATAAGTCCTTTCAATCTTCTTGGGGAAATAGACAGTATGTTCCTTGTCATTAACATTGAAAGTCACCTTTCCTTGATTACAATTAATAACAGTTCCTGCAGTATTAAGAAAAGGTCTCCCAAGAATAATGGACATATTATCATCTTCAGGCATTTCAAGCACAACAAAATCAGTTAATATCAAGCAATTATGAGCCACTTGAACATGTACATCCTCACATATACCAATAGGAATAGTGGTAGATTTATCAGCCATTTGCAAATATATATCAGTTGGTATTAATTTTTCTAGTTGAAGCCTTTTATAGAGAGAGAAAGGCATAACACTAACTCCAGCTCCCAAATCACACAAAGCAGTTCTAACATAACTGTTCTTAATAGAGCAAGGGATAGTTGGAATCCCTAGGTCTCCAAGTTTCTTTGGAACCTTACAATTAAAGGAATAGTTAGCAAGCAAAGTAGAAATTTGTTCATTAGGGATCTTCCTTTTATTCGAGACAATATCCTTCATATACTTTGAGTAAGGAGGCAATTTAATAGCATCAGTCAAAGGAATTTGCAAGAATAAAGGTTTCATCCACTCACAAAACTTATTATAGTGTTCATCTTCCTTTGACTTGTGTTTCTTATCAGGGACAGGCATAGGTTTTTGGACCCAAGGTTCTCTTTCACTACCATGTTTCTTAGCAATAAAATATTCTTTGGTGTATTTAGTATTCTTAGTGTGGTTTTTAGGTTCTTCTTCAACTTTTTCTTTATTAGGAACATCATTTTCCTCATTTCCACTTTCAGTTTCAGCATCAGAGATAGATATACTATTAGGATCTATAGCAGCTTCAGAGGGTTCTACAACAGTTTTATGTTTCTTTTTCCTTTTCTTACGAGTAGAGCCACTATTTTTAGCTTGTTGAGAATCCTGCTCGATTCTTTTAGGATACCCCTCAGGATATAGAAGATCCTGGGTAGCAGCTCCACTTCTAGTTCTAATTTCATAAGAATGTTTTTCTTTAGCAACATTAACTAGCAAGTCGTTTTGCACTTTAACAAGTTGATCTATTTGAGTTTGAACCATTTGAAAGTGTTTAACAATCATTTTAACATCATTAGAGGTTCTTTCCACAATATCTTTCAACTCAACAATAGCTCTAGTATTTTCCATTAGATGATTTTGCATCCTTTTATTAAAATTATCTTGCTTAACAATAAAGATATCGAATTCTTCTAAGCATTGATCAGGAGGTTTAGAGTAAGGGATATCACCTTCATCAAAGTGTTGGAGAGAGTGTACCTCAATAGTGGGTGAGTAGGGAATAGGCTTACATAATTCTTCTATAAGAGGTAAATTCTTGACATCTGCAGCTTTAATTCCCTTGTCCTTAAGACATTTCTTAGCTTCCTTCATCACTTCATCATTTAATTCAATAAATCCCCTGTTCTTTGATGTTGGAATAGGCACCGGAATAGATGGTTTAGGTACAATTACTTCAGGTATAGCTTGTTTAGGAGGAGTCCAGTCTTCATAATTCTTGCTTATTTTAGCCATTAATTCCTCAGCTTCCTTAGGAGTCCTAGTCCTGAAAACACAATCAACACAACTATCTAGGTATGTCCTAGATTCTTCGGTTAGTCCATTATAAAATATATCAAGAAGGTCATTCTTAGGTAGTGGACTTCCAGCCTGTGCCTGAATCAAAGCTCAAAACCTTGCCCAAGATTCAGGCAATACCTCTTTTTCTCCCTGTTTAAAATGAAAAAGTTCCTGCAAAATAGCATGTCTAGCACTAGGAGGAAAATATTTCTGCAGGAAAGTATTAATCAAGCACTCAGGGCTATCAATAGATCTAGGAGGTAAATTACTAAACCAAGTTTTAGCTTATCCTTTAAGTGAAAAGGGGAAGATCTTGGCAACAAAGTAAGTACGCATCTTAATATCATCAGAAAACAAGCCACTCATGGTAGAAAGATCATTCATATGTGCTACCACACTTTCATTCTTAGTCCCACAAAAAGGTTCTTTCTCAACAATAGCTATGTAAGATAGATCGAGAGAGAAATCATAATCTTTATCTATAATGTTTATGGGAGAAGCAGCAAATTTAGCAATAGGAGACAATTTGGGTCTAATAGTACGCCTCTCAAGGAGACTCTTAGCAGCGCTCCTATCATGGGTGTTCTTACATTCTTTAATAAATTCATCGATCATCTCAACATAACCATCTTCAATATCATAACTTTCACTAAAATCAGGTGAACTAACAGGTGTGGTAGTGTCTTCATTAGGAGTTTCAGTATTTCCAGCTATAGTTCTAGCAATCGTAGCATCTAGGAAAGGACCTAATGAACCACTCTTATCAAGCACAGTAGAACCAGCATCATAAGCATCAGAAGTTTCAGATTCAGCAGTAGTAGCAGTGTGTGTAGCATGTGTATGTGGTGGTGTAACAATCTTACTTATAACAGACAGTGAATCAAGAGCAGCAGAGGTGTTTAGAACCGTACCTCTTCTTGTAGTGGATGGTAAAATAGGAAACTTGCTATCATGAGACTTACCCATGATGGATGGATAGCAGCGAACAATAGAGAATCCAAGTGAACTTAATAAATAAAGCTATGCTCCTCGGAAATGGCGCCATAAAATAGTCTTGATGACCCACAAGTATAGGGGGTGTATCGCAGTATTTTCGAGGGAAGTGAAACCCAATTTATTGATACGACACAAGGGGAGCCAAAGAATATTTATAAGCCTTAACAACCGAGTTGTCAATTCAGCTGCACCTGGAAACAATCTTGCTCACAACAGTTTATCAGTAGCAACAGTTTTGTAGTAGGAATAGCAAAGTAGCAACAGTAGTAAAGTAAAGACCGTAGTAACAATAACAGTGAATAGTGGGATTCGAGTGCGGTAAGCATAGGGATGGATGGACGGGCGTTGCATGGACAAGACAATTCACATAGCAATCAGAACATAGGGCAATTGCAGATAAATAAGATAAACCATCCAAGTACTAGACAATTCTAGGCATGTGTTCCATATATAGTCATACGTGCTCGCAATGAGAACTTGCACAACATCTTTTGTCCTGCCAGCCCGTTTGCAGCGGGGCCTCAAGGGAACTACTGGCAATTAAGGTGCTCCTTTTAATAGAGCACCAGAGCAAAGCATTAACACTCCGTGAACACATGCGATCCTCACATCAAAGCCATTCCCTCTGGTTATCCCGATTTTTGTCACTTCGGGGCCATTGGTTCCAGACAAACAACGTGTGTATATAACTTGTAGATAAGAACAAAAACAATACTATCATAATGAATCAATAACATGTTTAGATCTGAAATCATGGCACTCGGGCCCTAGTGACAAGCATTAAGCACAACAAGTCGCAACAAAGTCATAAAGCACTAATAAAAGATACTAGGCACCATGCCCTAACATATCTGATGCCATTACATGAACGATCTCATCCAATCCCTACCATCCCCATAGCCAACATCGGGGGATTACTCACTCATGGATGGGGGAAACATGGATGGTCGATGGAGAAGCGATGGTGATGATGATGGCGATGATGTCCTCCAATTCCCCGTCCCAGCAGGGTGCCAGAACGGAGTTTCTGGTGCTGTCTCGTGGAATCTGGTGGTGGCGGCAGAGCGGAACTCCTTTTGGAAAAATGTTGAAACCCCCGAAGTTTTTAGGTCAGAAGGCTCCTTATAGGCGAAGAGAGAGGCCGAGGGGGTGCCTAGGGGGCCCACAGCACCCCCTGGCGCGGCCTGGCCTGGCCCGCGCCACCAGGTGGTGTGGCCACCCCTGGCTCTTCTCCGTCTCGTCTTCTGGCTCCGTGAGTCTTCCAGAAAAATAGGCACTTTGGCTTTTGTCCCGTCCAATTCTGAGAATGTTCATTTTCTGACTTTCCTGGAACCAAAAACAGCAGAAAACAGGCAGCTGGCACTGTGGCTCTTGTTAATATGTTAGTCCAAGAAATCATATGAAAAGTACTCCAAAGTGTGGACAAAGCACAAGAAAGTGGATAAAACCAAGCATGGAGCATCAAAAATTATAGATACATTTGCAATGCATCAGGTATGCTTGCTGGTGTTGGCCATTCCCCCACTGTTTCTTTCAGACCTATCCTGGATCGAGCATGGAAGTGCATGAATGGCTGGTCGGACCGCCCTATGTCTAGGGCAGCAAAAGGGACCCTCCTTGAGGCTATTATTTAGGCAATTCCAACGTATATCATGAGTTGCTTTCAGTTTCCCATTACCTCACTTTAGTCCTTGATGAGGCGATTGCAGATCATTGGTGGGGGTTTGAGAAGGGATAGAAAAAGATGCACTAGCGGAGCTGGGAGTGGTTGTGTACTCCGAAGGCTCTAGGGGGCATGGGTTTCCGTGACCTGGTCCTGTTCAACCAAGCTATGCTTGGACGCCAAGGCTGGAGATTGCTTACGGATCCGAATTCACTGTGTGCTAGAGTATTGAAGGGCCGGTATTTCCCTGACTGCGAGTTTTGGGATGCCCCACAACCGCGATCTTCTTCCTTTACTTGGAGGAGCATATGTCATGGCATGCAGCTGGTGAAGCTTGGTGTCCACTGGAGCGTTGGCAATGGCAACAAAATAAAGGTGTTGACTAACCAATGGATCCCCACGGTGATACCAGAGACGCTACAAACTCTAACGCCGCTTCCTGAGGGTGCGACAGTGTCCTTTCTGTTATCAGAAAACCACCATTCATGGGACGCTGACGTTGTCTGTTTTGTTTTTGAGGAGGATGTGGCCAATCTGGTTCTTGAGATTCTGATCAGTCGGCGAGGGGGAGAGTACTTTCTTTCTTGGCCTCTTACAAAGAATGGAGAATATTCTGTCCGCTCTTCTTACCAACTTGCGAGAACTGAGAAATTCTATGTTGATCACATGAAGATGGGTAGGGGATCACACTCGACCATCGATGATGAGTGTGTCTATTGGAAGAGATTATGGGCGATCAAGGCACCAGGGAAGATGAAAATAAATCTATGGCGCTTTGCTCACGACTATTTACCTTCTGGGTCTCAACTTGTTCGGTGACACATCCCAGCTGATGCTGCGAGTGGAGTTTGCGGCAGGGAGGAGACTACAGCTCACTGCTTCTTGTTTTGTCAGTATGCAAAAGAGTTTTGGCGGGATATCAAACCATTGTGTGGTCTCCATCTTTGTAGAAACATTTTTTCAACCCGAAATCCTGGCTATTTGATTTCTTGAGCAGGTCCACTAACAGGGAGAAGATGGCTTTAACAGTTGGTGTGTGGCACCTTTGGACTGCTCGCAATAGCACGCGCAATGGGGAATCAATGAGACATTCACACAGTGTGGCTGAGTAGTGTAAAGCTTATATCAAGATGGTTGAGTTATATCTGTTTGAACTAGCTTCTTGTACTAGGCGTGAGGCTTCTTCGTCACTTCCTCATTGGTCTCCGCCGCCTGAAGGTATGGTCTATATGAATGTTGATGCTGCTCTCTTCCCTTCCTCACGCCGGATGGGTATCGGTGTTGTAATCCGAAACCATAGAGGTGATTGCTCGCTCACGTGAAACGAGCTCATTGAGGAGGTTACAATGCCGGAAATTGCTGAAGTGATGGCTCTACGCCGTGCCCTTTCCCTGGCGGTCGAGGAGGGTGTTGGTAAGCTAATAGTGGCTTCTGATTGTCTATCTCTGGTTACACGAGTCAATGGTTCTTCAGTTGACCGTAGCCATGACAACCGCGCTCCTGGGCTCCATCGATGCTGCCAGGCCACTATCTTGCATGTATGTTCCTGTACTACGGCTACACGACACCAACTACCGTTGCCTCCATGCTCACTACATCGAACTCCTCAAGCCCATCGAACCTTCCGGTGTCACCCTCTAGTCCACTGCATCGAGCCCCCCACTCCATGGTCATCCGCTTCTGGAACTCGCCAGAGTCGCCCTCCAATCTGACAATGATAGAAGATCGGGGATTGGACTCGAGGACTCTTACTGCGATTTTTTCTCGCGAGACGCGGCCTCGTTTTTCTCCGTGGGCATCGCATGACTCTTTTTCCGATTTTCTCTCCGTGCGCATCGAACGAGGTCTCCTATTCCGGTTGTTTTAGTGCCCGTTAACCGACGGAGTCTTTTTTTACGATGGACAAAAGACGAAAGGTGCGACGAAAACCACCTTCAGACTTTTTATATAAGCATAGATATAGATAGAGGTAGAGATTTCTTCCACAGTGTCAACATTTCTGGACCAGGAGCTCTCGTCGGATCACACCATCGATGCAGCTGAGATGTTTGTCTGGTTACTTTATTTGTGCTCGAAGTGAATTGGGTATGGACTGGTGTGGGAAGGATGCATGCCCACTCAGTTTTCACACCACTCATCTACAAGGATTTCTTTTTGAAACGAGGGCAAAAGGTTTGCCCTATTTCATTAATTAGGAGAAGTTTTATAGAATTTAAAAATGCACGGGGATACAAAGGCCTACTCTCCCGCCATTGTTTCACCAAAGCGCTAGCACCCGCACTAACCCACTTCTCGAAGGAAATATATGCGTTATATTAACTTGGCAGAAATGATGACCCTCGTGGGGCGTCTTGGTTGCGTGTCAGCGATGGAAGATCCCATGCCGTTGTGCTTTCAGTGTCCTCTGCTTCTCCCATGGTTAGGAAATTGAAACACGAGGATCAAGATTGATCAGTATCCCTTTGGTTCAGACAGCACAAAAGGGTATCGACCAATCATGGTTGTGCTTCTTTTCTCAGAAAATCCTGTCGTCCTTGAAATTTTAGTTTTCAAAATTAGGGAGGAGGGGAGTGATGTCGGAACAAAACTTGTATATGAAAATCAATACAAAAACAACCTATGTTAATCATAAGCTTTCGAAATGTTGAGATTACGCTTGAAGTCATCAAGATTCTTGACCGTCAGTGTCTTTGTGATCCCATCTGCAACTTGATCTTTGCTGAATCTGAACATGATTACTAGCATTTGCGACTCTGAAACAAAATAATAATCAATCTCAATATATTTATCTTTGCATGGAAGACATGATTTGCTGCCAAATAGGTAGCATGTAAAATTGTCACACTATAAACACAGATTTTCTTTTAACGAAACGTTGAGTTCACCAACTAGAGCCTTAACCTATACTAGTTCAGCTGTAGCATTTGCCAAAGCCTTGTATTCAACTTTAGTCTCTTGACCTTGACACTGTAGTTTGTTTTTTTGAACTCAATGAGACCAAGTTTGGTCCAAAACATATAGCAAAACCTTTTGTATACATTCTATCATCAAAACTTTATGCCCAATCTGCATCTGGAAAAGCACTGAGCAAACTAGAAGAGGACTTCAAAAGTAAGCCCAACCTTCATAGTATCATGAACATATCTCAAAATTATTTTGACAACTGTCTAGTGAGCACTTGTTGGAGCATGTGAATACTGACAAACCTTACTAACTAAGAATAGATATCAGGATGTTTGTGAATGTCAAGTATTGTAAAGCACCCACAATGCTTTTGTATTGTGTACTATCATCAGGACCAAGAGGAGTTCCCTCGGTTAAACAAAAAATTCAGTGGAGGATAAAAGTGTAGGAGAGGATGTGCAATTTATCATACTCATGACCCACAAGTATAGGGGGTGTATCGTAGTATTTTCGATAAGTAAGAGTGTCGAACCCAACAAGGAGCAGAAGGTGCTGGCTAGTGGTATGGATCAGGAATTCTCTGCAAATACTTAGCAAACGTATTTTTAGGGTTTTTTGATATAGCAAGTAAACAAAGTACGAGTAAATAAAAGACAATAGGAATAAATGCATCAATTGGCCCAATCCTTTATGCAGCAAAGGACAAGCCGGTTGTATTACTTAAGATGACCAAACGTTCTCGATGACACATGGGAAGACTGTCAAGTGCTTTCGCTTCATATAGCCGATTAACCTTCTTTAGCTTGCTAAGTGTTGTGTGGGTGAACCTGTGCTAATGTACCGCCCCATCCAAGACTAATACATACTTGTGATTATACCCCTTGCAAACATACGTAAGTACAAGAAAGTAATTAAGGTAGAAACCTAACCACAACTTTAAACTCTAAGACCCTTACGTCCCTTGTGCAATGGTTTCCTAACGGGGGTTCAGGTTTCTGTCACTCCGGCAACCCCTACGATTAGTAGCCAAATACACAATGCATTCCCCTAGGACCATATAGGCAAAGTGTCATGTAGTCGACGTTCACATGACACCACTAGAAGAAGTACACCACAACTTAAATAACAATCTATCGAATCTTTCTCAACACAACTCCACTACTAACAACAAGACTTCTCCCATGTCCTCAAGAACAAAACGAACTACTCACAAGACATCATATGGATCATGATCAGAGATGGAATAATGATGTATAACAATCTGAACATAAACAATAATTCAATCGTTCACTCAATAGCATCAACTACAAAGAGTAATCAACACCGGGAAAGTTTCCCCTATGAACTATGCAAGATTCAACGCAATTGTTACAACAATATGGAGATGGTGATGAGGGTGCTGATGGTGATGATGGTGGTGATGATGATGATCCCGATGAAGTCCAGCTTGATGGTGGTGTTGATGGCGACAATCTCCCCTCTCCGGGAAGGAATTCCCCCGGCAGAAATCTGTCTGCCGGAGAGATCTTTCTCTCTCGATGTGTTCCGCTCCGCAGAGGCGGCGGAATCTTTCTATGGTCGCTCCCCGAGTCCTAGGGTTTCGGGAGGATGATATACGCCAGAGGGGAGAGGCTAGAGTGGGCCAGGGTGGCCACACCACCTCCTGGCGTGGCCTAGGGCTGCCCACGCCATGGGGTGGTGTGGCCCCCCTGTGGCCCATCTCCACTCCGTCTTCTGGCATCCTTAGTCTTCTGGAAAAATAGGATTTTCCGTATATTTTCCCGGATTTTCTGATCTTCGCGAATTTTGCCTCCAAACAGCACATTTTCCATCAGAATCCAGACTGCAGCGGTCCATGCTCCAAAAGTCATCAACCATGCAAAAATAGATGAAATAACATAAGTATCACCTCTCAATATGAAATATATCAATGGATAATAGTGAATTAAGACATAGAATAGTGATGCAAAATGGACGTATCACATACCAACTTTTGCAAGTAGACCAACAACATATTTTTCATGAGCAAAGAGAAAACCATCATGAAATTTTTTCACCTCAAGGCCCCAAAAGAAGTGTAGAACCCCTAAGTCCTTGAGTGCAAAATCATCATTGAGATCATGAAGTAGAGCAGAAATAGCATGATCTGATGAACTGATTACTATGATATCAACAACATAGATTAGGACAAATATCAATGATGACTGGCTTATTGTAAAGGAGAAGTGAAGTATCAGCCTTAGAAGGAGTAAACCTAAGTGCTTGCAATTTTGTACCAAGTATGGAATGCCATGCTCGAGGATCTTGTTTGAGACCACAGAGAACTTTTCAAGTTTGCATATGTGATGTGGAGTTTGAGAATTTTCAAAACATGTGGGTTGTTTCATGTAGACTCTCTCTTCCGAAATGTCATGTAAAACATGTTATTCACATCTAACTAACGCCTACTCTAGCCTATAGAAAGAGCAACAACCAGAATGAGTCTAATGGTATTAGATTTGACAACTGTATTGATTGTTCCTTCATAATATATGTTGGGCCATGTAGAGATAAACAAAACTTTTTCCCTACGCGGTGATCCCAAGATCCAGCTCAGGTAGAAGGCCACGAGGATTACCACTAGACACGCAGTTGCGGAATTGATGAAGCACGTCGCTTGATGCAGTGCAGTCCTCGCGATCCGTTCCGGTTCCACGATCCACGATCCATACTTTCTTCACGATCGTGGAAGTGCGGAACGTACAACACCTCCGCCGGTATCCACACGTACGAGGAGGAGCGGCAGCGATGGACTGCTAGGTCCGGTACGGCGGCGACAGGACGGACTAGGGCTAGGGTTTCCAACACATGGAGTGACCTAACCTTTTGCTCTAAGCACCTGCGCCCCAGCTTATATAGGGGGTGAAAGTGGGCTCCACTCACATGTGGCCCATTCACTAAAAAGGCCTATATTAGCCACTGCAAGTCTCACTTGCTGACTAAGTCCATGTCTCTATTTGGGTCCAACCCAAATAGGTTTCCTATTTGGGTCTAACCCAAACTTGCTCCCGCTCTTAAGTGTGTGACCCGACAGGCTCATGGTAACCCGGACACGATTCCGAGTCTCACTCGTGATCGATCAGTTGGTAGCGGCTCCTAGCAGAACGTGCCAAATCCCAAGTACCAATAAGTCATGAAGACATACCTTCCAATGCGACTTTTGTCTGAGTCCCTTTTGCCTCATGATATACCTTGTCGGACTATAGGCGAATGATCGTCATCCCTTAAATAGTCCGACTCTCCTTCTCGATCCGAGATAAGTGATTCATCCGACTAACTCTTAGGCGGTTGCCTCGGTTAACACTTAATCCGAGACACGCATGGCCATGCTTTCCGAATCATATCTTCTGAGAGGGCCCAGAGAATATCTCTCCAGATGGAGGGGCAAAATCCCGTCTTGGTTATTCACATCACGCAACTTGATTCTCAGACGACCCGAACTCCGCCTTTATAACTGCCCAGTGACGGAACATCGTTTGACAGAACCTAAGTCGGAGATCCTCAACTCGGATTGTGCAATAACCTCAGGTCTAAGGATTACATTGATTGAGACATGCAAATGACGACTTGTTCGTTGCATCTCAATATGGGTTAGTCCGACTCGCTAAACTCTTTAGCCGAATCCGTGTAAGTCGGAATAGCATCTCCATGCCCATGACAAGTGGAACCTAGTCATCTGCCGACTTTCACATTGGTCTAAGTTGTGTGTCCGGCACAACCTCAGTGACCAAGGACAATTAGTATGAACAACATGAATATGTAGTTCCACAATAAAATTACATATTCGATGATACATATCAGTAGTTCATACATGGACCATAACCTTATGAATACACAGGAATATCATCATTCATGATTGCCTCTAGGGCATATTCCCAACAGTCTCCCACTTGCACTAGAGTCAATCTTCTGACATCACATGTCCAGGCATCTGATGCCCATTGCTCTCAGGTGCGCCTCATGCTTTGGCTGTGGAACTGGCTTTGTCAACGGATCCGCAATGTTTGCATCCGTGTGTACCTTGCATAAATTGATATCACCTTGATCCACGAACTAGCGAATAAGGTGGTACCGCATGAGTATATGTTTGTTCTTCTGGTATTGTCTAGGTTCCTTGGCTTGTGCAATAGCACCATTGTTGTCACAATACACGTCTAACGGATTGGACGAGCCCTGAACCACACCAGGATCCATGAGGAAATTCCTCATCCAAACGGCTTCCTTTGCCGCCTCCGAGGCAGCAATATACTCAGCCTCTGTCATACACACAGACACTGTTTCTTGCTTGGAACTTTTCCAGCTCACAGCCCCTCCGTTTATCACAAACACATATCCGGATTGCGAATGAGAATCATCCGAGTCAGTGAGATAACTCGTATCTGTGTAACCCTTTACACTGAGTTCATCCTCACCTCCATAAACTAGGAACATATCCTTAGTCCTTCTCAAGTACTTGAGGATATTTTTAGCCGCTGCCCAGTGGATCTCTCCAGGGTCAGCCTGGTATCTCCTCACAACACTTAGAGCATAGGAAACATCCGGCCTAGTACAAATCATAGCGTACATTATGGATCCGATTGCAGAAGCATACGAAATCACACTCATCCGACTTCGCTCATCAGTTGTCGAAGGACACTGAGTCTTGCTAAGTTTTACGCCATGGGACATCGGTAAGAACCCCTTCTTAGACGATTCCATGTTGAACTTCTTCAACACTTTGTCCAAATATGTACTCTTACTCAATCCAATGAGCCGCCTTGATCTATCTCTATAGATCCGGATCCCTAGTATGTAAGTCGCCTCACCCAAGTCTTTCATCGAAAAACTCTTTTCCAATGATTCCTTCGTCTCTTGCAACATTTGGACATCATTTCCAATCAGTAATATGTCATCCACATATAAGATCAGAAAGTTCACTTTGCTCCCACTAAACTTCTTGTATAAACAAGTATCATGATCGCTCTTGATGAAGCCAAACGATTTGACTACCTCATCAAAGCGAATGTTCCAACCCCGAGATGCTTGCTTCAACCCATAAATGGATTTCCGAAGTTTGCATACCTTGTTAGCATTAGCCGGATCAACAAAACCCTCGGGCTGTATCATATACACGTCCTCGGTTAAATTTCCATTAAGGCAAGCCGTTTTGACATCCATCTGCCATATCTCATAGTCGAAATAGGCTGCTATAGCTAACATGATCCGATCTGATTTAAGCATCGCCATAGGAGAGAAAGTCTCATCATAGTCAACTCCTTGAACTTGTCGGAGCCCCTTCGCGACAAGCCGTGCTTTATAGATAGAAACATTTCCATCCATATCAGTTTTCTTCTTAAAGACCCATTTGCACTCAACGGGTCTTGCACCGTCTGGCAGATCAACCAAGTTCCAAACTTGATTTTCATCCATGGACTTTAACTCGGATCTCATGGCTCCAAGCCATGACTCGGAATCCGAACCCACCATCGCTTTCGAATAAGTTGTCGGCTCATCACTGTCCAATAGCATCACATCACGAACACTTCGCAATCTAGTCGATCTTCACAGTGTCGATGCAATTTCCGGCTCAGGTACCACGTCCGGCTCAACCTCTAAGGCTTTTGCCGACTCGCTGCTAGCCGGTATTTCTCGAATTTCTTCGACATGCACCGTACTCCCACTGACTCCCCGACTGAGAAACTCTTTCTCAAGGAAGACACCGTTTCGAGCGATAAACACTTTGCCCTCTTCTCGGTTGTAGAAGTAGTAACCCAAGGTTTCCCTCAGATACCCGACGAAAAATACACTTATCCGACTTAGCTGTAAGCTTGTCCGACTGAAGTCGCTTGACAAAAGCTTCACAACCCCAAATCTTAAGGAAAGACAAACCCGGCTTCTTGCCAGTCCACATCTCATGTGGTGTCTTCTCTACCGACTTTGATGGTACTCTGTTTAGTGTGAATGCTGCAGTTTCTAGACAATAACCCCAAAATGATAAAGGCAGATCTGTCCGACTCATCATTGATTGTACCATGTCCAACAAGGTCCGATTCCTCCTTTCCGACACATCGTTTCTCTAGGGCGTTCCTGGAGGAGTGAGCTGGGGAACTATTCCACAACTCTTTAGATGGTCATCAAACTCATGGATCATGTACTCGCCTCCTCGGTCCGACCGAAGAAACTTTATTTTCTTGCCAAGTTGATTTTGTACCTCATTCTAGAATTCCTTGAACTTTTCAAAGGCTTCCGACTTATGTTTCATCAAGTAGATATATCCATACCTACTCAAATCATCAGTGAAGGTAATGAAGTACTCATAACCACCTCTGGCTGTCGTGCTCATTGGGCCACATACATCACTATGTACCAGTCCCAATAAGTCGGACGCCCTTTCACAACTCTTTACAAAAGGTGTCTTGGTCATCTTGCCGAGAAGGCAGGATTCGCATGTCTCGAACGACTCCAAGTCGAACGAAGTTAGGAGTCCATCATCATGGAGCTTCTTCATGCGTTTCCAACTTATATGACCAAGCCGACAATGCCAAAAGTAAGTCATATTCAGATCATTTGGTTTTAACCTTTTCACATTTATGTTATAGACAGATTCAGTATCAAGATTCAAAATAAATAACCCGTCCCGGACAGGCGCAAAGCCATTAAACATATCATTCAAATATAAAGAACAACCATTATTCTTAATATTCGACTCATAGCCCTGTCTCATCAAACATGAGGCAGAAATGATGTTTCGACTAAGCACTGGAACATAATAACAATTATTCAGCTCCATTATGAATCCATAAGGTAAATGAAGTTGCATTGTGCCGACTTCCAACGCAGCGACTCTCTCTTTGTTTCCGACTCTAATGTCAACTTCGCCTCTTGCAACGCTCCTAGTTCTTACCAGTCCCTGCAACGAGTTGCAGATGTGAATGACTGATCCGGTATCATATACCCAAGAACTACCAGGTGCATCAGCGAGATAAATGTCTATAACATTGCAAACAAGCGTACCTGAGCCGGAAGTCACACCTCCGCTCTTGGCTTTATCAGCCAGATACTTGCTGCAATTCCTCTTCCAGTGGCCATTCGACTTGCAGTAGAAGCAAGTGGATCCGGCTGTAGGAGATGGCTTAGTCCCTGAGGAAGCACTTTGGACTGGGTCCTCTGCCTTACCTCCTGACTTTGCCTTCTTCTTCTTAGTCCAAGAACTCTTCTTGAACTTAGCCTTGTTTTGTACCATCAACACTTGACTGGCACCTTTCTTGAGATCCGCCTTAGCCTGCTTGAGCATCCCATGTAATTTAGTGAGCTTCTTATCCATACCATGCATGTGGTAGTTCGATATGAACTGGCCATACGCACTAGGAAGCGAGTTCAGAATTATGTCCGCATCGAACTCTTTGCTAATGGGGTAGCCAAGCCTTTCTAGAGACTGCACGTAACCAACCATCTTGATCACATGCGGACTCAGTGGATCGTCATCCTTAAGCTTGCAGCTCAAAAAAGCCTGAGAGACTTGATACCTCTCAGTCTTTGCCTGAGCCTGGAACATACTTTTGAGGCTTTCGATCATATCGTAGGCCTCAACATTCTCGAACTGCTGCTGCAAGTCCGGTTCCATGTGAGCAAGCATAAGACAGCTAATCTCCGTGGATTCATCACAAATCCGACGGTAGGCATTGGTGGCTGCGACAGTCGCATTCTCATCCGGCTCAGCTGGAAGTGGGTTGTCTAGGACACGATCCCTTTTTTCTTGTTTCAGAACAATTCTCAGATTACGATACCAGTTGGTGAAATTAGTTCCATTCAGCTTATCTTTCTCTAAGATGGTTCTCAAAGCAAAATCGGAAATCTGAGGAAGACTGCTAGGTGCCATTGATCTACAACAGAAAATATGCAAAACACTTAAGACATGTATCCATAAAGAGCAAGCATATTAAACACTTTAATATTTATGCTCCCACTAGAACCAACACCCCTCCGATGGTTACTTAGTGATTCAGGACCCTAAATAAGCAAGTCGACTAGTGAGCTTTAGCATCACCGCTAGCCGTCACGTGATCTAGGTAGACAACTCCTTGTCAATCGTATCTCATACAACTCCTGTTGGATGGGTGGCATCACATGCCCCGGCTCCCATCCGACTTTTCCCCAAGTCCCACAACCGTTGTGATAGACCTGTCTAGATTACCAAGTGCTTCCGCTATAAGAGTCCGACTCGAACCCACCTAGTCGGAAAGAATTGATAGCACCTCAATTTTATGAGCCCACTACCAAAAATGTCTGACTTGTGATGGTGCAGCACTAGCGGGGAAACCGACTAGACCTTCTTTGAGGGATTATATTCTACCAACTATCTAATAGAGGTAAAAAAGAGACATAACAATAACACAAAATAAAAGCAATTATAATGTGAAATGGTATGGCTCTCTTCATGGCGATCTCCATCTCCATAAAGCCTGTAATCCGACTCGTGTCAACTCTTGTCATGGGCCGTCTTACACCATGTAGCCGACTTGTACACCGACTTGCATGCCATCTGGATTGTCCAAACAGCTACACTAGCTAGTAATCCAAATTACACAGAGAATCCGACATGTAGGCCGTTATACAATAAGATGACAGCACCTAGGCTCCAGCCGGCTGACAAAATCCGTGATACGCAGATCACGTATGGATTACACACATCACATGCACATAAGCCATACCATTCACAACATCATCCTGCAAAAACAAGTTATGCATAGATACGATATCTACCGGCGTTGTGAAACTCGCAACGACATCTAAGGCGCTACGACAGGGCGAAGCCGGCGGTCCCGCTTGCCGGATAGCGGGCGGGGATCGAAGGGGCAGCGCCCCTCGCGGGTGCGGGCAGCGCCCGACGATTTTTCCAAAAACACAGATCTCATCTGCATTCCGAACATGGATTTTATCATCGGATAAAACAATTTTACCCAAATCCGATCCGGACTCCGATTCGATCAAACCCTTTGATCTTCGATCACCGCATCCGGGTTTACGTGTCACAGTCTACCCCGATGGCGGAAACCGACCGGTAGGGGTATGTCGTTCCACGACCTTAGCAGTTAGATCACAGAAACCAGATCATCCATTCCCCCGAGTACAGTTGATCCAATCAACTTTGTACAAAACCGATCTATCTCATAGATCGACCACCAAAACTACAATTAGATCTAATCTAACGCCAACCGCATATCACATATGCGCGATCTCGAGCCTAAAACCAGAAGCTAACGCTCTGATACCACTGTTGGGCCACGTAGAGATAAACAGAACTTTTACCCTACGCGGTGATCCCAAGATCCAGCTCAGGTAGAAGGCCACGAGGATTACCACTAGACGCGCAGTTGCGGAATTGATGAAGCACGTCGCTTGATGCAGTGTAGTCCTCGTGATCCGTTCCGGTTCCACGATCCACGATCCATACTTTCTTCACGATCGTGGAAGTGCTGAACGTACAACACCTCCACCGGTATCAACACGTACGAGGAGGAGCGCCAGCGATGGACTGCTAGGTCCAGTACGGTGGCGACAGGACGGACTGGGGCTAGGGTTTCCAACACATGGAGTGACCTAACCTTTTTCTCTAAGCACCTGCACCCCAGCTTATATAGGGAGTGAAAGTGGGCTCCACTCACTTGTGGCCCATTCACTAAAAAGGCCTATATTAGCCACTGCAAGTCTCACTTGCTGACTAAGTCCATGTCTCTATTTGGGTCCAACCCAAATAGGTTTCCTGTTTGGGTCTAACCCAAACTTGCTCCCGCTCTTAAGTGTGTGACCCGACAGGCTCATGGTAACCCGGACACGATTCCGAGTCTCACTCGTGATCAATCAGTTGGTAGCGGCTCCTAGCAGAACGTGCCAACTCCCAAGTACCAATAAGTCATGACGACATACCTTCCAATGCGACTTTCGTCTGAGTCCCTTTTGCCTCACGATATACCTTGTCGGACTATAGGCGAATGATCGTCATCCCTTAAATAGTCCGACTCTCTTTCTCGATCCGAGATAAATGATTCATCCGACTAACTCTTAGTCGGTTGCCTCGGTTAACACTTAATCCGAGACGCGCATGGCCATGCTTTCCGAATCATATCTTCCGAGAGGGCCCAGAGAATATCTCTCCAGATGGAGGGGCAAAATCCCGTCTTGGTTATTCACATCACGCAACTTGATTCTCAGACGACCCGAACTCCGCCTTTATAACTGCCCAGTGACAGAACAGCGTTTGACAAAACCTAAGTCGGAGATCCTCAACTCGGATTGTGCAATAACCTCAGGTCTAAGGATTAGATTGATTGAGACATGCAAATGACGACTTGTTCGTTGCATCTCAATATGGGTCAGTCCGACTCGTGAAACTCTTTAGCCGAATCCGTGTAAGTCGGAATAGCATCTCCATGCCCATGACAAGTGGAACCTAGTCATCTGCCGACTTTCACATTGGTCTAAGTTGTGTGTCCGGCACAACCTTAATGACCAAGGACAATTAGTATGAACAACATGAATATGTAGTTCCACAATCAAATCACATATTCGATGATACATATCAGCAGTTCATAAATGGACCAACCTTATGAATACACAGGAATATCATCATTCATGATTGCCTCTAGGGCATATTCCCAACAATATATGACATATATTTTTCAACCAAACATGCCTTATGCCTGTCGATTGTACCACTTGCATGTTTCTTAACACACTACACCCATCTGCAGTCAATAAAATTCTTTGTAGAATTTGATGGAACATGATGCGAAGTATTGTTTTCCATGATAACATTATACTCTTCTTGATTGCTTTGCACCAACGATCATCCTCGAGAGCGTCTGAAAGTGTGTGTGGTTCACTTGTAGATGTAAGGACATTGTACCTAATTGTACCATCAATATACTATTTAGGGTGGCTAATACCTTTTTGTAATCCTGTACGAGGTTCATGTTGGGGTTTCCTTATGCAAAACAAAAAATCCTCCCTACTGCGAACAACCAAGATCCGTCTATGAACATACTAACGGGTTGATCTAGAACTCACCAATGTTCATGCAAAAGAAGAGGTTGATGACGATGTTGATGAAGAACGTAATGATTCACTCAATGCAAGGACCGAATGTACGCCCCTCCATAGGTTATATGTCTCCAGCTACCCTGATTCATCAACACTCTGCCATACAGAGCTCAACACCAATGGTGCTTATTTTGCAGCCTAACATCGTACGTGTATGAGAAAGGAGAGAGCTTTTCGATACATAGAGGAGGAGGAGAAACTTGTGTGTTGTGGCAGATAGCCTGTGGGGTATATATAGGAGGAGGGGGTGCACGACCTAGGTGACGTGCATGTGTTCCCCATGTGGTTTTGGTAATTTATGAAAATCTCTATGGACCAATATTTCCATTGAGTCTCACTTGTAGGAATTGTCCATTGGCATCTCTTGAACCATTTGTTGGTTTCAAGGTTGAATAATGAATAAAGGAAGAAGAATAATCCATGACCAAAGACTGTTCATGTGATTGTTTGAGCCTTCTGGAAGAATGTCTTGAAGAAGATAGTGCAAGAATTCTTGCATCACCTCAAGACATCATGATGAAGAAATAAGAAGATACAAGGTTGATCAAGATAGGTGTAGATAGCAGTTTCAATTGGATCAACACTCAAAAAGAAATGAAGAAGTGCAAGTTCAAGATGAGCCATATCAAGAAGATCACATGCTTCCATCCATGGTGATCATGGATAGGGGGAGACATGCCCAAAGAAGAGACTCTCCCATGGGTGTATGGGGGAACCATTCACAAGTCTTCATCAAGCTAGCTTGAGAAAGACCAATCAAGAAAGTTGTTCCATCTTGAGAAGGACAACATCATCTTCATCAAGCTCAAGTGGAATGATCAAGGCAAAAGTATGATCTTCATAGGTTTTTATTTTTTACGGTCTCAAGTTGTTAGTAGGGAGACGAGGTTTAGGATAGATAGTCATACTAACAGGTGGGGCTCTTGAGTGAGTAACTCGATTATATCTTTCAGAGAGAGCTCAAACATTTGCATACTTAACATCATCATACTTGGTTGTTATTTGGATCTTATCCATGTGAGGTTCTAGATCTTATGGTTATCTTCATAACAAGCTCTATTTCATCAAAAACATATTTCCCTTATTTATCTTATTGTATTTTTTATCTTGAAGGTTTTTCTTCTCTTGCAACAGCTTGGCAATTTTTGAATTAGCGGCCTCCTTCCAAGAATACTCATTCTACAAGGGGAAATGCTTTGGTTACTCTAGAGCATCTAGTCGGAAAATTTACATTTTCAACTAAACGCTCGGGGGCTACAATATGGAATATAAAAGAAACTCTAAGAGTATCTAGTCGAAATTGTTCAATACAACTATAAACCCGGGGCCTACACTACGAAGTTGCACTAGGTTTATTTAAGAGCACCCAGGCCGAAAACTAATGTTTTCCGCCTAAGAGCTCAAGGGCTATAGTAGGATATATTACAAGTAAATTACAAAGTACCAAGGACTTACTATGGCAATAATTCTCAGATTGTTGGCAGCCTCAATAGTGTTATCATGTGTAATCTTGGCATTAGCACACAAAGAGGCTGCCTACTTGAAAAGATTGTTAGAGCCTAATTTTAGAGAAGTGTAGGCAGTTGATGCAGTAGCAGCTAAAGGAACCAAAGAGTCCTAGCCATCCTTTGACTTGAAGAAGTTGGAGTACACTTAAGAGCTGCCGGATTGCTGGTTGCTGGCTTGGCCATCGCTGCCGCCATTGGATCTTTTCCTTTTGGTATGACATCCTTAGTCAGAGCTTCAACCATTGTAAAAATGGACACACTGTCTTGCGTCACGTGAGTGCTTGGGGGAGAGGCTTAATTGCCAGCAGAACGAGAAGCATCATGAATTGGAATGCTATATGTCTCCATGGCGGAGGCTGCTGGTGCCTCCTAAGCTAGCAGGAAAAATGGTGACAGGAGTAGTAGGAGCAGGGGCTGGGGATGATTTCGGAAGCATATCCCGAATATATCTTTAGATGTGCGCCTCATGCCACCAATGCTCTTCTTCCTGATACGTACAGTTTAAAGTATAAGTAATGGAACAAACCAAGACAAATAAATACGAATGAGTGAGATGCTTACATGGTAATGGAAATTTTGGCCAATGCAATGTCGGTGGTGTTTTTCTCTGCCGGACCGTAGAAGTACGTCATCTTCTAGTTCTTGATAAACTAATTCCCAACGATGTCGGGAAACCTATGGTTTGGGAGAATCTTAAAGCTGATAGTGCCACAGTTGGCAAGCTCATTCTTGAAAACCCCTGACTTCCTCTTGATAGTAAAGAAGTAAACGAAAATGTCTAGCCTAGGCTTAATCCCTAGGTATCCCTCGTAAAGGGCTACAAAGTTGCTAATCACAAGGATGCTATTTAGATCCATATTGTGAGGGAGTATCTGGAAGTGCTCTAGCACTTTGAGGAAGAAGTTGGACATTGAAAGGGAAATTCTGTGTACCAGCTGAGCTTTGAGGTACACATTCTCTCCGCTTTGGGAGAAAGAGTCACTTCGCTGGGAGATACCCCCCGAAGACAAGATCGTGGAGCTCTGATGCTTTGAGATTTGAGCCCTTCCACATGACTTTGAAAGAATCCGCGTCGGCGTCCTCTTCTTCTGTTGGGTCGTGCGCCACTACTTTTTGGTCACCACCGGTGGGCTCCTCCATGTAACATCCCAGTGTTTAGGAACCAATGAAGGGTAGAAATATAAATTTGTGCATTTGCATGCATTCATGTTTGTAAAATTGGGTACATTTTTCGCCAAACAAAACCCTAGGGAGATCAGAGTTTCTTTCACTACTTTGAGATAAGATTTAGCTCTTAGGAGAGTTTGCTATAAATTATGACATGATCCTTAGGAATTATTATGAATTTGGGTGAATAATTTAAATTCATATTTGAAATTTGAATCATTTGGTTGGGATTAGAAAATTAGAAGTAATTAGTGTTTATTTGTTTTCCAAAAGAATTTAGTAATATTGTTTGAATGTTTAACAATTATAAAACAATAAAATAATTTGAGAACAATACAAAAAGAAGAACTCAAATAGTTACTTCTTAATTCTTTCCATTATTTAATAATTAATAAATCAATACAAAGGTATATGAAGTAAAAACATCACAGGGACAATTCTCAAAGAAATAAAAGCTTTATTAAATAATAAATATATATTACATTGTTCTTACAATGGGAAAAAGGGAAAGATTACAAATGAAGAATTAAAGACTATTCCTAAACTAAATCATATTCTAATATTCTTATTCTTCATCACTTGGTCTTAATGTACCTGCAAACAAAGATAGAAAAATGAATAGATAGAGAGGGGTTAGTGTTTGTTTGCTCTCAGTCTTTAATAGTGAGATGCACTGTTTCCAATACATCATTGAGCAAGTTTAAATAAAAAGGGACTAAATTCATCAAGTGTAGAATATGTTCTTTTCAAATTTGAAATCTTCGGGACAACATCATTAGCATAAGGGGCAAGTTTCACCAGGGCAGATAAGAGTAAAAGGAAGAGGAAGTAAATCCAATTCACTTGATCTGATCCATAGGATAAAAGCAACAGTGAAGAAGCACACACCACTAACTGCATGCAATGTGCTGTCAACAGTAGAGAGAGTGAGAGCAAAGCACAGAGCAAAGCAAGCTTTTCTACTCACTGTACAAGCATAACCACAGTATGTTACCAGCATACACAAGAAAATCACTAGTTCTTGCAAACACACCACCAGCTCAAACCACTTTTCACCAAAGAAACTCCAGGAGATCAACAATAAGATGTTTCCTGAAGGATAATATAGTTTGGGTGGATAGCAAGGTCAAGATGAGCTTGGAGCAGCAAGACCAGGTCAGTACAGCAGTTCCCGGAGGATATCAGCCACAAAGATAAGAAGGACAAGCTACCACAGCAAGTCCAAGCATCTAGGTATATCCCAAACTTGTAGATCTAATCATTATCCATCTTACCACATTTGTTCTCATACAAGTACATGATAAAGTTGGGCATATTGGACACAACTGATCATAGACAGCAAGTATAGAACATATGTTCTTACACAGAGGGCTCTCAGACCAGCATCATAGACCAAAGAGGATCTAGTCTTAACTAGATAACTCTAAATCACAGCTGCTAGCATACATGGCACATCCCTAGAAGGGTTGCACCTCTGTACCTAGCAGATTCATTTTTTCTTGAGTACAAGCTCAAGTACAATTTCTTAAACACAAATAATCACCTTCCTAAAGATTTTAGGAATCATCTATTCACTTGATTCAGATAGAATAGCAAGAGCCAACACTGTCTATCACTAGGCCACAATATAGAAAGCCTCAGAAATCAAAGAAATTAAATCATCTTCCTATAAGCATATAGGAATCATTCTTCTATATGACAAATCCAATAATCATCACAGAGAGTAGGATAAACATTATTCATCATGGATATACACAGTATCAAGATAGATTCTTGAGCAAAGCCATGGATCACAAAAGTACTTCACATGCTAGCATCAATACAGTTAACTAAGCATCACTAGTTCAGAAGTGAAGCATTCGAATTCAAGCCATAGCAAGTGAACCACAACTCCATAGGAGTGAATCCACAACAACAACATAGGAATCCACACAATACTAACATGCATGTACATAGTGTTCTCTAACGGGCAATAGGGTAAGCGAACATGATCAACAAAGCTTAGCTATACATATCAGTAGGTCATTTGAAGAGTATTACCCAGGAAACTAACCAAGAGGCTAATCTAAACACCACTACAAGGGATGAACCCTAGAATTTAGGGATGAACCCTAAATGGGGAATTCATGCAGTAATCACATGGCATGGAGCAGAGGGAAGAGAGAGCACAGAGAGAGGAGTAGGGGCAATTACTCGAGGTCCTCGCAACTAGTTTAAAGAGGAAGTAGAGGAGGAGACCGACGACGATGTGAAGCATGGTGGCACGGGGAGCACCCCTAGAGGGGGCGCTGCAACCCGCACCAGGCCACAACAGAGGCAACAGTGGGAGGCATACAACGTCATAGACACTAGGGCATCGCCAGCGGGTCGCCAGAGCATCAAGGCCGTAGCGGAGTCCCAAACCCTAGCCACAGGGTGGGGTCGGCGCGGCCAGTAGAGGGCATGTACGTCGAAACGAGCAGGACAGGGAGGTGCGACATCCTTGTCTACGTCGATCACCACGGCGATGGTCAATGTGGCCAGGAGCGGCCGGATTCGGGCGCAACGGCGGCGGCGGCATCGATCACCTCAGAGGGGAGACGATAATCGTGTGTGTGTGTGTGAGAGAGAGAGAGAGAGACGAGAGAAAGGCGAGAGTGTGGGGATACTGGGCTGGGTGAGCCCAGCCCAGTACTTCCCTAGTAGCACATGACCAGCCCCAATGTGCCAGGGCGGGTCATGCCAGCCTAGTGGGCCAGGCCCGTGTTTTAAAAGGACTTATGTTAAAATGTATAATTACAAATATACCCCTAGAACTAAATAAGCTCTAAGAAAATAAATAAAAGCCCTAAAAATACAAATAATATATCTATGAACTAACAAAAATATCCTCTACCCAATAAAATAATAAATAATAAGTTTAAGTAATTAAATTTAGATCTATAATAAAAATTGTATATATTCCTTTCGGAATTTTATAAAAATAAATAAAATACTTAAAATTGAATGAAATCCACTTTTAAGATCCTAAAAGGATATACTATTGTATAAAAATACTAAATTGTATTTTTGGAAAGTAAGTCAAGTTTGTTAAAAATGAAATCTTTATTCCTTCTTGGAATTTTAAGAAAATAATAGAAAGAGTTAAAAAATAAATAACACCATTTTTAAAATCTTAGAATATTACTAGTTATCACAAAAATATTAGATATAAGAATTATGTGAATTTAAGAGTTTTTTATTATTACATTCTTTAATTAAAAGAAATATAAAACCTGCATAAGGTGGATAAAACACGCAAAGAAGAAAATAATAAATCATTGCATGACATTACTATGCATAGCATATTGCTTCTTTAAATATTGTCCTTACCGGGCAATAATGATGTTTTGTAGAAACAGGAGCTCAAGGTCAGGTGGAAGCATTTGACTTCACTACCTTGCAGTCACAAGGCAAGTTCATCACTTGCTCATGTCCTTTGAAGAGTCTTTATGAAAGTATTTGAAAATCGTGTGTTATCACCTATGTTCTAAAAGAGACAGAATAGTAGTATTTCCCAAACAAATGAAATGCTATTATCATCCTAAGTGGTGATAAATACTAAGAATGGCAAAGGAATCTAGGATTATAATTACAAAATAATTAGGGCTTAATAACCCATGACATCAGTGATTCTAGCATCGTATATTATGCCTTAACCATAAGGTTTGGAATGGGACAAATAAGTCAGCTAGATGTTCTTCCTTTCGCATGGATGGATGACCTAATCATGAGGCTATGGATTTCTCGGTTGGAACCTAGCACATGGGTGGAACCCCTTAGTTTCCCATGATTTTGGTGACTAGACTATCTTTGAGAGGCTGCCAGTGGTAGAGTCAGTCCTTTAAGGGAGCTTGCTGAAATAGATCGTATGGGCACCTAGAGAGAGGGTGAATAGGTGCTACATCAAATTTTAATGCTTTTTCAACTTTAGGCTTAGCACAAAGGGTAAATTCTCTAGATATACTATTAGGTGGAATTTCCCTATATGCAAGCCTATCTACTAGTGAGTAAAGAGCGAGTGGAAGAGGAATGGGTAAACCGTATTGAAGCACGCAGAGACACAGGATTTGTTTGACCGCAGTTCTTTCCTTGTTAAGGGAAGTACGTCTGTGTTGGAGGGGTGGGCGGTACTAAGACCACCACGCCACAATAGGCCTCACCCTGTTCTCCGATGGATCCCGCCACCAAAGGCCTGATCCACCTTTCCACTATAGGGACCCTTCGAGGCGGGTACCGACGCCTTTACACAACTAGCAGGGCACAACTCCACAATCAACTTGGAGGCTCCCGAAAGGATAACAAGCTGCCACAAGAACATGTTATGAAAAACAAAGAACAAGATCTAGATATTGAAAAGAATACTAGATCAGGGATTTCTCCAAATGAATGGAGAGGAGTTGATGCGCTTGATTCGTGATGACGATGATGATCCTCTCCTCCTTCAATTCCCCCAAAGATCGAAGCCTTTGGGTGGTTGAAGTGGGAGATCTAGAATGGGAGCTCTTGCAAAGGGTCTGAACAATTTCGAATGAATCAAGAAGTCTGCTTGTTGGGGAAGAAGGGATATTTATACCCCTTCCAAAACCAAGCTGTTGGAGCTTTCGAGGGCCGGATTATCCGGCCTGGGGAGAAACTCCGCCCTAGACTCGGAATATCCGGCACAAAAACCGGCCACAGACAGAAGCTCACAGAGACTTGCCCTTCACACTTTCTTCTGGGGACTGGACTATCCGGCCTAGGGAAGGGCCAGATTATCCGGCTGCTGGGAAAAACCGCCCCAGTCCCGGAATATCCGGGGGAAATTCCGCCCCCAGACAGAAGCTTTTGTAGGAGCTCACTTGGGCTATTTCCCTGGGGCCGGATTATCTGCCCCAACTAGAGGGCCGGATTATCTGGTCTAGGGAAAAAATCTGCCCCAGAGCCGGAATTTTCTGGGGGAAAATCCGCCCCCAGACAGAGACTTGCGCAGAGCCATCTTTGCCCAAGGTGGTCTGGCCGGATTATCCAGCCCATGATGGGGGTGGATAATTCGGCCCCCAAAACTCTCAAAACTCCCTGCAACACTTAGTGGACATTAGAATAATCCATGGTACTGTTATCTAACACACAAAACCTCGAAAATCATGAATTGTTCTTTCAGTCTCCCCCTATGTTAGATGACAATACTAGGTTTTTGCAAGAAGGATTAAAATACCACCAACAAAACATGGAAGAGACTCCCCCTCAATGTGTGCATATTAGAGATTTGCATTTGAATACAAATGCACACAAGTAGATGACAGTTTATTCCATTGAAATAAAAACAACATAATCATACCATCGAGATAATGAGAGAGGCGTCCTTGAAATATCCATAATTATGAACGTGATAACTAATATACGTGCCTTCCTTGAGATGGATTATCAGCATAGAATGAATCCATAGGCATAATTCATGGGATAAATCCAGACATCCACCGACACAAAGTCTCAAACAAACCGCAAACCATAAATAAAGTTTAACGCTAAATTGACACAAGCAAGAAAAACGACGAATGAAAAAAGTGCAAATGCTTGTGCTCGACCCATGCAAATCCTCGAAGTCCTAATGGAACTACTTCTCCCCCTTTGGCATCGAGACGCCAAAAAGGAAGAAGAGCGATGCTAGCGCCCCAAGGTATCACTTGTAGTCCTCGTCCTCGTCATCGTCCTCGTTCTCATCATAATCTTCATCCTCAAGCTCCTCAGTGTCATCGTCTTCATCATCAGAAGTGGGCGCAGAAGGGAACAAGTGACGCTCCAGCTCTCCATAGTTCAGCCTAGAAGAAGAGTTCCACCGGGCATATGGTGTGGGAGGAGTAGGAGCCGGGCGATCACCAGAGGCACCAGTCACATGGTGAAGGATGAGCTGCTGAGAGTGAGCCAACTCATGGCGCTGCTTGTAGGCCTCATAATGTCCCTTGCTTGTGTCCACGCCCATCCAAAGAATGTGGCGCTAGAACCAGTTCAGCTTCTTGATCTCACGAGCAACGGGAGGCACTAGAGGCCTGCGAGCATCCCTCATGAGAGCCTCAGGAGCAGAAGAGGGGTGAGAGGTTTTCTGAGCCTTATTGTAGATCTTCTTGGCCTTATGCACAACATCAATGTTGAAATCTTCAGAGGGAAGCAAGTGCCTGATGAGCATCATAATGTAGGGATCATACGGAATGGACAACCGGTTGAACATCGCATCAATCAGTTCATGGTAGATGAAGTCCATCACATCCAGCTTGTACTGCACGGACTCATCCTCGCACGAGGCAACCTCATGAGAGAATGCAAGGAGCTGGACAAGGTGACCACGGATGCTATCATTGTTGCCTCCACTCGGAGTGATGGAGTCACGGAAGAGGCCCACTAAGGCAGCATAGATAGGAGCAATACCAGCAAGAGTGCCCACAATGCCATTGTGCATTGTGCAAGGAGAGAGAGCTGCATCTTTGTTGGGCTTCAGCTGTGTGATGATGCGGTGGCCACTGGCCCTATCCCTGCTATGGAAATTGTATCCAAGAACCTCAGCAAACACACGGAAATCAGCAGTCATAGGCCTGTCATGAGTCATCCACTTCATAGTGTGATGCTCATCGCCACAAATAACCAAAGTGGAAAAGAACTGCTCCACCACCACAGAGTCATATGAGCACTGGAGAGACATGAGATGGTGCAGCCCCATCCGCTCAGCCACATACATTGCATCCACAAGGTGGGGCTTCTCCAAAGCCTCAGCAAGAACCAGTGGGTGCATAGGCCTAATGTTCAGCCTAGCATACACATCTTCAAAAATACCTTTCTGTTCAGCACACCAAAAACGAGCATCCCCCAGCTCATCATCACGAGGCAATTCTGCAAACAAATCACGGTGACAGATAGAGGAATAAGTGACATGATCCATAGCCTTGTAGTTGATCTTGGGCTCTTTTCCCTTCCTCTTGGACACACCCCTCCTGGATCTCTCCCGCTTCTCTTCTTCTGCCATGCGTTCAGCCTCTTTTTCTCTTCTCCGTAGCTCAACTTTGTCCACTGTATGGCCCTCACTGTCTACCCCAAAATAGATAGTGCGAGGACGACGCTTGTAAGTCTTGGGAGCACTTGAACCACCTATGAAGAGAAGAAGGGCGATAGCATGGGGATAAGCATACCCACAAGTCCAAGAGATAACATGGAAAAAGTAGACAAAAAGTTCATAAGGCAAATCTACTCAATGCACACAATATGGTGAAATAGAACCAGAGTTGAATCTGTCAGGCCGGATTATCCAGCCTGGCCAGGGGCGGATAATCCGGCCCTGGCAGAAACTTTCGACTTCACCTAGATTGAACGCAAAAAGTAGATCGGGCCTAGAAACTTCAAGTCTATGAGTTCTACGCGAAACCACATCCTTCTAGACAATGTTCCACCCAACAAATGACACATCTAGCCAAAGATGGGGAGAGAGGGAGTTACCCTCACTCATTGGAGGAAGAACGCGGAGGAGAAGCTACTCGGAGGCGCGGAGAAGAAGATCCGGGGAGGCTTGGAAAATCCGGTGGCCGGAGAGGCTCTGGGGAGGGTGGGGGACGGCAGGCGGCGGCTGAGGAGGAGGAGAGGGTTGGGGGAGAAGAGCTGCTTGTTCTGAGCCCTTCCCCCCGATCCCTGCCCTTTAAGAAGAAATTTGCCAGGGTCGGATTATCCGGCCTACACTTGGGCCGGATTATCTGGCCTCAAATCTGAAGTTCTGTTGTACACAGATTTAGGCCCGCGCGTCCCCAAACAACACCCCCACAAGGTGTACAAGGGACTTGTGTGCAAGAATAGATGGTTTAGGGGTAGGGAAAGGCTTAGGATTAAGAGAGCCAAACTGAGATGGTACTATACACTCAAAATTGCAAGAATCAAATCAAATAAGAGCCAAAATTGAGTGTGATTCCCATAAGAACATGAGATGAGCAAAAACAACCAAAAAGATCCACAAAAATCCAATTCTCCTCGAGGGAGAGGCGGTGGCCGAAGCCACCTTGTTGGAGTGTATGGTGTGACACCGTGAAGATATATCTTGGGTTCACGACCACTACTCATCAATAAGCTCACATATCACAAACTGATATTAAGAGAAATGATTTAACTTGCTTTTGGCATTATGGGGGAAGGGTTAGCCCAATTAATTAGGACCACACTCCCCCTATGTCCATGCCCACATCTAGACCAAATAAGACTGAGATGTATGAGTGAGTGCACGGGTAATCAAGACAAACTCCTGGAATCAATGATATTTAGCTCATTCCTCAAGTAGCAGAATCTTGCTTCATCAAGTGGCTTCATGAAAATATCAGCAAGTTTGTTCTTCGTGCTCACAAAAGATAGATCAAAATCGCCTCGAGCAATATGGTCTCAAATAAAATGATTCCAAATCTCAATATGCTTTGTCCTTGTGTGCTATACCGGATTGTACGCAATTTTGATTGCACTTTCATTATCACATAAAAGAGTTACAATTGACACTGTATTCTTTTAAAGTTTGCCTCATCCACAATAACTGAGTGCAAGCACTAGCAGCAGCAAAATATTCAGCTTCAGCGGTGGAGAGAGATATACAATTCTGCTTTTTAGATGACCAACAAACTAGAGATCTTCCCAAGAATTGACAAGCTCCAGAAGTGGATTTTCGATCATCCTTATCACTAGCCCAATCTGAATCAGTATAACCACATAGAGAGAAATTGGAGCCCTTGGGATACCATAGACCAAAGTTAGGGGAATGAACCAAATATCAAAAGATCCTCTTGACCGCCACTAAGTGGCTTTCTTTAGGAGTTTCTTGATACCTTGCACACACACCCCACACTCAACACAATATCGGGTCTAGATGCGCAGAGGTAAAGAAGAGAGCTGATCATGGACCGGTATACCTTTTGGTCCACATCTTTACCATGTGGGTTAAGTTCAAGATGACATTTTGTTTGCATCGGAGTGGCGACACCATTAAGATCCGTCATCTTGAATCTCTTGAGCATGTCTTGGATGTACTTTGCTTGATTGATGAAGGTTCCTTCTCTAAGTTTCTTGATCTCGAATCCAAGAAAGAACCGTAACTCCCTCATCATAGACATCTCAAACCTGTCAGTCATAAGCTTTGAAAATTCATCATTAAAAGCTTTATTAGTAGAACCAAAGATGATATCGTCTACATATAGTTGGCATACGAAGAGCTCCCCCTTAACCTTCTTAGTAAAAAGAGTGGGATCGATTTGCCCAACCTCGAAGCCACGGTCTAGCAAAAGCTCTTTAAGGTGCTCATACCAAGCACGTGGGGCTTGTTTAAGGCCATAGAGTGCCTTATCGAGTTTGTAGACATGGTTCGGAAAGTTAGGATCCTCAAATCCTGGGGGTTGCTTTACATATACCAACTCATGTAGATGACCATTAAGGAAAGCACTCTGCACGTCCATTTGCTGCAATTTAAAATTGTTATGGGCAGCATAAGCAAGAAGGATACAGATGGACTCAAGCCGAGCCACATGAGCATAGGTCTCGCCAAAGTCAATGCCTTCAACTTGGGAATAGCCTTGTGACACAAGTCTTGCCTTGTTCCTCACAACAATGCCATTCTCATCTTGCTTGTTTTTAAAAATCCATTTGGTGCTGATAACATTGCGGCAATCCTTGGGCTTCTCCACCAGTTTCCAAAATTTATTGTGCTCGAAATTATTCAATTCTTCATGCATAGCAATAACCTAGTACGGATCTTCAAGAGCTTCAAATACCTTTTTGGGTTCCACCATTGAGATGTGAGCTGGATGCTCACCAAAACTGGCCAATTCCCTTCTTGTAGACACCCTTCGTCAAAGATCACCAACAACCTTGTCGAGGGTGTGACCCCTTAACTCATGGTTCCGATCAGCACGAGCCTTGCGACGAAGTTCAATAAGTTTGTTGTGTATTGGTGGAGTAGTTTCATCACTTGAATCTTCATTGGAGTCATTTGCTCGACCTTGATTAGAATCTAGGATAGCAGTAGTAGGCGATGATGAAGTGTTCCCTTGAGAAGAGTCAGCAGCCGTAACAGGAGGCTGTTGAACAACTAGTGAACCAGGGCCGGATAATCTGGCCGAGGGTGAGGCTAGAAAATCCGGCCTGGGAGAGCTTGTTGCAGTTTCATCAGGCTGCCTAGGATTTGCTTGATCTGGCGAGGGGCCAGATAATCCGGGGTCCGCCGGAAAATCCATCCTGGAGCTTGCAGCGACTTCTTTACCAACAGGAGCAGGCTGTTTGTCAGGATGGGGTTGTCCGGATAATCAGGTGTCAACCGGATAATCCGGTCTGGAGCTTGCTGGAACATCTTGACCTTCAGCAGTTGTTGGGGATGGTGTAGAAGTTACTTCCGTGGTTGGAACATGATGGATATGTGTAGATGAGGGCTCTTCATGAGTAGAGCATTGTCATTCCCGATCCACCACAAGGGGTGCCTCAATGGGGCGGAAAAATCCCACGCCCATTCTTCTTATGGCATCTTGGGGTATTTCAACATCTGCATCACAAACATCTACTTGCCCCGCACGGGAGCCGTCATTTTCTTCGAACACCACACTATAAGATTATACAACAGTTCCGGAGAGCTTATTGTAGACTCTATAAGTGTGGGATTCGGCACCATAACCAACAAAATTACTTTCTAGAGCCTTAGACTCAAACTTAGATAAACGAACTCCCTTGATGAGAAAGAAACACTTACACCCGAAAACCTGAAAGTATGAGATGTTTGGCTTGTTACCGGTAAGAATTTCATAAGGAGTCTTGTCCAAGATTTTACGGAGGTATAATCGGTTGGATGAATGACACGCGGTTGAGATTGCTTTAGCCCAGAAGTTATATGGAGACTTGAATTCAGCTAGCATTGATCTTTCCATATCCATTAGAGTCTGATTCATCCTCTCGGCTACACCATTTTGTTGAGGGGTGTACGCAGCGGAATATTGATGTCTTATCCCCTCTTCACTCATGAACTCATTTAAGGTGTAGTTCTTGAACTCAGAGCCGTTATCACTTCTTATAGCCAGAATAGGGACGTTGTGTTGATGTTGAACCTCGTTGGCAAAGTCGATGACCGTTTGTTGAGTTTCACTCTTCAACTTGAAGACATAAACCCAACTGTATCTTGAGTAATCATCAACAATCACTAGACAATACTTCTTCCCACCGAGGATTGCATGAGATGGAGGTCCGAAGAGGTCAAAATGAAGGAGCTCTAAGATCCTTTTTGACGAGATAATAGTCTTCCTTCGATGAGGAGAGTTGATGCCTCTGTACACGGCGCCCGAAAAATGCTAGAACGGTGTTGATGTAGAGCTCGTTGGGAACCCCAAGAGGAAGGTATGATGAGCACAGCAGCAAGTTTCCCTCAGTTATGAAACCAAGGTTTAATTGAACCAGTAGGAGCAAGGAAACACCCCAAAGGTGTTACTAGCTGAGCTTTGGCAGGGCGCACTACCGGTGCTAGTAGCAACGTGGAGACCTGCACAACACAACCACAGAACTTTCTCCCCAACTTGCGATGAGGTTGTCAATCTCACCATGTTTTGCGGAAAACAAAGGATTAAATGTATCGAATGGAAAGAAGTAAAAGTTTGCAGAAAGTAAACACAAAGCAGCAAACAGTTTATAGATTGTATGTAAAAGACAAGGACCGGGATCCATAGTTCACTAGAGGTGGCTCTCAAGATAGATAACATGCTGGGTGAACAAATTATAGCGGGGCAATTGACAAACATCGAGAAAGCAATACATGCATATACTAATCATCTTGACTCCTTTGAGACTTGATTGGGCACTACAACATTATACATAGACCGCCATCCAACTACATCTATGACTAATAATCCACCTTCAGGTTATCATCCGAACCCCCTCCAGTATTAAGTTGCAAGCAATAGATTATTGCTTTACGAACTGCGTGTAAAGTAAACAATACAATTGTTCTATGAACAAAGGATTGTTGTTTTCTCCCTAGTAGCAACAACACATCTAGTACCCTAGAGATTTCTGTCACTTCCCCGGATTACCAGAGGCATGAACCCACTATCGAGCATAAATACTAACTCTTGGAGTTGCTAGCATCTACTTGGCCAAGATAGCTACTAACAACGAAAAGCATGCAAGATCACAAATAAAAAAGACATGATAGAATCAATAATCAATCTGAAATAGCATCTCAATGTCCATCGGATCCACACAAACACAACATGCAGAATTACAAATATATGATCTTGATCATGAACGGAGCTCACAAGATCTAGACATGAAAGCACAAAGGAGGAGAACCAGCCATCTAGCTACTACATGGATCTGTAGTCCAAGGATGAACTACTCACGCATCACACCGAAGGCTTGCATGGTGATGAATAAGGCCTCCAGGGTGAATTCCCCTCTCCGGCAGGGTGCCGGGAAGAGCTTCAGATCCCTCCCGGTCTAGGGATGGAGATGACAGCGGCTACAGACTCTTTCGTGGATTTTTGATCGGGTACTTAGGGTTTACGTACCGAGGGCATCTTATAGTCGGAAGGGGAGGCCGAGGGGGTGCCGGGAGCGGCCACACCACCCCCTGGCATGGGCCAGGCCTGACCGCGCGGCCCGATGGTCTGGTGGCCCCCTGGCCCCTCTCCGTCTCATATTCTAGCACTTGATGACATCCGGAAAATAGGCACTTTGGCTTTTGTCCTGTCCAATTCCGAGAATATTAATTTTTCGACTTTCCTGGAACCAAAAACAGCAGAAAACAGGCAGCTGGCACTGTGGCTCTTGTTAATAGGTTAGTCCAAGAAATCATATGAAAAGTACTCCAGAGTTGGAACAAAACACAAGAAAGTGGATAAAACCAAGCATGGAACATCAAAAATTATAGATACATTTGCAATGTATCAACATCCCCAAGCTTAACTCATGCTCGTCCTCGAGTAGGTAAGTGATAAAAAGAAAGAAATTTTTTTGAGGTGACATGCACCATCAAAGACATGATCAAAGTATTTGCAAAACATTCAAAGCTAGGATCATAGTACTTCAATCATAACATGAAAGACAAAGTTCTAGCAATAAGCAAAGAAACTATGGTGCAACATGAAAATGCACACACAAAAGATTCATGAATAACAATGCTTTGCAAGACGTTTGTTTGTTTCACATAAAGAAAACATAGCATACTAGTATTCAGCTTATCCCTCAATAGAGTAGCAAATATAAATGCATACGACACCTTTAGAGTTCATAAGAGTGACTAGATACAATAGTTTAAAACAAGCAATAACAAGCTATGCATCAATCAACTTAGTCTTGGGACAATGCACAAAGAACTAAGAATGGCCACTATGATCTCAAAGTAGGTGCATAAAGATAGAAGGTGGTGACTCAATATAATGGTGGAAGAAAGGCCTTTGTAAAAGGAAGTAGGGATTCAAGTCTCATAAAGAGCTTCCAAAAATTATGGTACTTATAGCTTTCAGCTCTCATTGCCCCTATCATAAGCATCTTTAAGGTGATTAAGGTTAAAGTGACACAACTAAGAGGATATGCTTGACAAGTTATAAACCGAAATCTCACGCCCCTTACTTACGAAGACCGATCCTCATGCTACTCAACTTCGGTCACAAGTAAGCTCTTGTCATTGTAAGTACATGTGTATCATTAAGAACCGCAAAATGACAAGGCAAGCAGACAATGAGCATCTCAGCGATCTTTTTATTTGCTATTTGCATAGGTTTTTATTGAGGATGCTTCATAGAGTGCTCATTATGGTGATGCTGCAAGTTTCCACCATGATTAGGCATGGCTTAGGCCACTGGCCCAGGCGTTTCTCTAACACACATACAAACTCCATGATTTTACAAGTTCCACTTTTATTTCACACCGCCGGGATCCATAAGCAAAAGAACATGATATCAACAGGGTACAAAGTACAAGTGCAATGTTGAAAGCGTTCCCCATGATAGATGGTTCTGCTAATTTCAACTTATAAAGCGCAAGCATATACGCAACAAAGCAGGACCCAATGGTTCAAGTTTATTAGATGCAAAAAAGTAAAGTGTGCCATCAAGTTCGTGAGAGCTTTAATCACTAGTTTTCTCATAACAAGTTTAATTTGGAAGGTAAACAAAAGCATGAATATACTTGGAATAGTATAAGCTAGTAGGTAGGTATGGTGGACTCTTTGGAATAACTTGGTTTAGGTAGTTGGATGCATGAGTGGAACTCATACTTGGAGGTGGAGGCTAGCAAAAGACTGGGAGCGACAAACTAAGAGAGCAATAATGGCTATAATCATGCAGAGCGACAAAACATCATTGATCAAAGCATAAAGTGATACTACAAGTTGAAAACTAAAGGGTCATAAAGGTTATGGTGACTTGAGATAGTCGTAACATGGTGTGAGCATGCGCCAAGTCAACCCAAATAAAGCATCAAAGGAGAATACCACTATACTATGCTTTAATATGCTAAAACAACGCATGATTCATCCAATGCACATTAAGCAATCTCAATTGTTTATAACAAGTCATGCTAAAGCAAAGAATACTAAGCAAAAGGCTAAAACAATATCAAGCATGGCATGACAAAGCATAGACGACAGTCAAAAACAAGCTCTTTTTACCACAAAAGCATGAACTTTCCTACTCTTTTCCAAACCAAACCAAACTATTTGCAAACCAACGTATGAAAGAGGGGGCCCAACCAATTTATTCAGAAACTTAGCAAACCAAGCAAACTAAAAACAAAAACGAAAAAGAAGACGCTCCAAGAAAAACACAACTGTGCATGAAACAATAAAAATGAAGCGTTTGGAAGAAACCTGGGATTTTTATTGATGAAGAAGGGGATGCCTTGGGCATCCCCAAGCTTTGATGCTTGTACTTCTTAGATATTTCTTGGGGTGACATGCGTGGTATCCCCAAGGTTGAGCTTTAGTCCATCCTTCATCTCATTACTCATTCCTTCCATACACCTGAAAATTTTCCTTCATACAAAACTTCACACAATCTTTATTAGCAACATTAGTGCACTCAAGATAAATAAGTCTTAAGGTTCAGTTCTAACACCAAATAAACTTCCATTAGAACAGTAGCTACTGTAGAACTTCCCTCAAAAATCTCAATTCCCCAAAAGAACTCAAGAAGGAACCAACAAGAAGCAAATGCACAAAATGGCAGAAATCTGTCAAAACAGACCAGCAGGTAAAGACGAATTTTTTCGAAGACGTTATGTTGCTCAAATCAAAAAGTGTTGAACTAACAAAAGTTAGATAACAACCTAGGGCAGAAGCACAAAAATTCACGTCTCAAAAAGAAGTTCAGACATTTTACACGAATGTTTACGGTGAAGCACAAAAATCTGTTTCGGGACAGCAACTTTCTCAATCATTACTTCTCTCTCATTAGGGGTTACTCTTGGCACAAAAAGCAAATAAAAAGGATAAGGAGCGGTTATTACAGAGGTAATAACTTCCAAGACTCATATAAAACTTTTGGGTTATTTCCCAATAAGTACTTTTCTTTAACGCCTTTAAGTTAGGCATAAGAAGCAAAGAAAGAATCAAGTGTTCTCAAATGAACAAGCATTAAGATCAATACCAGAAATAGTTTCAACAAGGCAAGGTATGTCATCCAAATAAGTTCGAGAGGATCCTCTCTTAATGCTCTTAGGTTCACTATTCTCATCAAAAGGGTTTGCAGGAACGATCCAATCAAGATTCTTTTCTATGGCATCATGTATTGCTACTAGTTTAAAGGGTGTTGGTATCTTAGGTTCCTCCCCATTAGGTTCGGTTTTGTTCATCTTTTCTCGTGTACCAACAACATCTACACATGAGCCTAGCATATTGAAACGTTCAAAGACTTTCCTAGCTTCCTTGGCAACATCATAGAACTCTTTAAACAAAGTTTCTAGAACAAAATCCCTCTTTTCAGGGTCTTCAATTTCTTTAAGCTTAAGAAACATTACATGCATTAAGGGGTTGAGATTAACAAACCTAGCTTCTAACATGTGAATTAAAGAAGCTGCAGCAATCTAATGGATCAATGCACGGCGCCCATAAAAATGCTTGATGGCGGTGTTGATGTAGAGCTCGCTGGGAACCCCAAGAGGAAGGTATGATGAGCACAACAGCAAGTTTCCCTTAGTTATGAAACCAAGGTTTAATCGAACCAGTAGGAGCAAGGAAACACCCCAAAGGTGTTACCAGCTGAGCTTTGGCAGGGCGCACTACCGGTGCTAGTAGCAACGCGGAGACCTGCACAACACAACCATAGAACTTTGTCCCCAACTTGCGATGAGGTTGTCAATCTCACCGTGTTTTGTGGTAAACAAAGGATTAAACGTATCGAATGGAAAGAAGTAATAGTTTGCAGAAAGTAAACACAAAGCAGTAAAAGATTGTAGATTGTATGTAAAGAAAAGGACCGGGATCCATAGTTCACTAGAGGTGGCTCTCCTTAAGATAGATAACATGCTGGGTGAACAAATTACAGCGGAGCAATTGACAAACACCGAGAAAGCAATACACGCATATACTAATCATCTTGACTCCTTTGAGACTTGATTGGGCATTACAACATTATACATAGACCGCCATCGAACTGCATCTATGACTAATAATCCACCTTTAGGTTATCATCCGAACCCCCTCCAGTATTAAGTTGCAAGCAACAGATTATTGCTTTACGAACTGCGTGTAAAGTAAACAATACGATTGTTCTATGAACAAAGGATTGTTGTTTTCTTCCTAGTAGCAACATCACATCTAGTACCTTAGAGATTTCTGTCACTTCCCCAGATTACCAGAGGCATGAACCCACTATCGAGCATAAATACTAACTCTTGGAGTTGCTAGCATCTACTTGGCCAAGATAGCTACTAACAACGGAAAGCATGCAAGATCACAAATAACAAAGACATGATAGAATCAATAATCAATATGAAATAGCATCTCAATATCCATCGGATCCCCGCAAACACAACATGCAAAATTACAAATAGATGATCTTGATCATGAACGGAGCTCACAAGATCTAGACATGAAAGCACAAAGGAGGAGAACCAGCCATCTAGCTACTACATGGATCTGTAGTCCAAGGATGAACTACTCACGCATCACACCGGAGGCTTGCATGGTGATGAAGAAGGCCTCCAGGGTGAATTCCCCTCTCCGGTAGGGTGCCGGGAAGAGCTTCAGATCCCTCCTGATCTAGGGATGGAGATGACGGCGGCTACAGACTCTTTCGTGGATTTTTGATCGGGTACTTAGGGTTTACGTCCCGAGGGCATCTTATAGTCGGAAGGGGAGGCCGAGGGGGTGCCGGGAGTGGCCATACCACCCCCTGGCGCGGGTCAGGCCTGGCCTCGCAGCCAGGTAGTTAGGGGGCCCCTGGCCCCTCTCCGTCTCGTATTCTGGCACTTGATGACATCCGGAAAAATAGGCACTTTGGCTTTTCTCCCGTCCAATTCTGAGAATATTCATTTTCCGACTTTCCTGGAACCAAAAACAGCAGAAAACAGGCAGCTGGCACTGTGGCTCTTATTAATAGGTAAGTCCAAGAAATCATATGAAAAGTACTCCAAAGTTGGAACAAAACATAAGAAAGTGGATAAAACCAAGCATGGAAAATCAAAAATTATAGATGCATTTGCAATGTATCAAGAGTCATGCATTTTCCCTTCAACACAAGCCCTGCAAACACGATCTTTGGCAAAGGAGACATTTTCTTTTAGTCCAAGGATGTGGCCACCCTTGTGGAGACTTTGCAAAGTTCTCATATTGACGTGGGCTAGTCAGCGATGCCATAGCCAATCCACGTCAGCCTTTCCGAAAAGACACATCGGGCCTGTAGTGGTTTTCTCCAAAAAGTCCACCATGTACAGGTCATTTTTGACATATCCCACGAAAGCGACTTTTAGAGACTTGCTCCACAAGAGTACCACCAAATCAGCATCAATATAAACTGCAAAGCCCATCTTACCAAGGGCGCGAACTGAAAGTAAATTGTACCCGAGGGTCTCAACAAGCATGACATCCACGAGAGAGATATCGTGAGCTACCACAACTTTGTCGAGACCCAATACCTCAGATTTTGACTTGTCACCATAGGAGACGGTTATATGATCATGATTTGGCCGCATCTCCATGATGATCTCCTTGCTTCCGGTCATATGACTCGTGCATCCGCTATCGAGTACCCATTTAGACCCACCGGAAGCGTAGCCCTGCAAGAAAGTTACTTCTTGGTTTTAGGTACCCATTTTTCAATGGGTCCTCTCATGTTAGTGACAAGGGTCTTGGGGACCCAAATAGACCAAGGAATGTAACAATCATAAGAACCTACATAACTAGCATAAACATCACCATAATAATCATAATATAACTCAAAGTTAGGATTGTTAGCCCCTGCAAAACCATCATAATTAGACTTGTCATTGGTGATGTTGCTAGTCTTTGGTTGAGCAGTCTTGCTCTTATTCTTCTTCTTCTTGTTTTTCTTGTTCTTTGTCTTAGGAATGTAACCAAGACCTTCTTTTCTATTGTTTGTCATTTGCTTGCTCAGTATCTCATCAAGAACCTCTTTACCTTTGTGTTGAGAACCTCTTGCAAGATCTTATTTACCATGAGATGATGTGGAGGTACTTGGCACATCATGCAGCTTCAATTGAGTTTAGAGCTGATAATGAGACTCATTTAGAGTAGAGTGATCACTCTTCAATGCCTTGTGAGCATTGTCAAGTTTGTCAAACTTCTCCAAGAGTCTAGCATGAGCAGCCCCAAATTCAATCCTTTCTTTCTTTAGTTTCTTTACCTTGGTAAGAGCATTGTCACGTTCTTTGATGAGCTGAGCCACAATTTCTTCATGTGACTCCTCAATGGATTCAAGTCTCTCTTCCAAAGATACTCGAGCTTCCTCTTCTTCTTCCAAAGAATTCTTCAAAGAAGCTATCTCCAAGGCATTTTCTCTTTCAATTCTGCCCTTTTCTTCTAGAAGATCTTCGGCTTGAGCAAGTTAACTCATAAGAGTATCAAAATGGAGTTTGTGCTCACCTTGCAGGTTAGTGAAAAAAATTTCCAAAGTAATAACTTCTTCTTTCATTTTAAGACTAGCATGATCATACATATCCAAATTTATGTTAGTCTTAGGAAATGAAGAGTTAGAACTCGTCACCTCGGACCCTCTTGCCATAAGGCAAGTGGAGTTATTGTTGATGACGTTTTTGTTTGGCGAGTCGAAGAGAGATGATGGAGTCGATTTGGTGGCAATAGCAGCCACCTCGCGAGAACTATCTTCATCATCTTCATGTTTACTTGCAGAGGAGTATTCTTATTGTGCCACCAAGACGATCTTGGTTTGCTTCTTGTAGGGGCCATTCCTTTTAACAAATGGTTTCTTCTTTGGTGCCTTGAATTTTTCTTTAAGAATGAGCCTGCCACCATTGTCTTCTCTATTTTGATAAGGATACTCGGCTACAAAGTGCATCCTATCTCCACAATTGTAGCATGTTCTTAGTTTTGGGCCACTTTCTCTTCTTCCACTTGACCCATTCTTGCACTCGAGTTCCGACTTGGCCTTGGCAGGATCCTTCCAAAAGTTCCTTGCATAAAATGCCATGTACTCACCATGAGCACGTTTGACTTCATCAGGGCAGTCCATGGAGGCCCCCTCAAAATCTCTTTCATCCTCCTCTTGCTCAACAACATTAGCTTTTAGAGCAACATTGACACCCTTTTGCATTCCAATGGCACGAGCACGGGCATCTTCAGCGTTCTTTGCAGCAACTTTGAATGACGCATTTCTTGCATGACTTCATTGGATGTCATTTGATGGTAGTTGTGTCTACCTTGCAAGCTCTTCAAGTCCGTTGGCTCGAAAGGCATTAAGGCACTCACATATTTTCTTTTTATCCACGCATCATCGATGTGAGTGGCTCCATGCTTTCTAAATGTTGTTGCGATGCCCTTGAGTCTTCTATACATGTCTTCATGGTTTTCACCATCCAACATGTAGAATCCCTCAGCTTCATTACTAAGGGCATCATACCTATTCCTTCTCATGCTTGCATTCCCAACAAAGAGATCAGTGAGGGCATCCCAAGTTTCTTTAGCTGTATTGAGATGTTCAATGTGGGGCATGTCTTTGGGACCCACACCGAGCTGTATCATGTGGAGGGCAGTGGCATTCAATTGGCTGTCCACAACTTCTCTTCTTGTCAGGTTGGTATGATCTCCAATATGAAGACCCTCTTCAATAATCCTCCAAAGTTCAATAGAGGAGCTTCAAACATGAGACTTCATTAAGAATTGCCATTGATTGAAAGAGGATGCAGTAAGCTTGGGTGGATCACCCCTATTGTTTATATGAGGATGAGGGATAGGTGGATCGGGGGAATATACGTGACAAACCTCACTATATTCCTCCTTACCACTTCCCTTCTTGGAGGTGGAACCATTAAGTTTTTCACCTTCCGCATCATCATCCTTGGATCCGGTGTTAGCCTTTTCCTTGGACGATGGTGTGGCTGCCTCAGAGGAGGATGGAGATGGGGCTATGGATGATGTGAGATGAGCAATCATTTGATTCATCTCCTCCATCTTGGCCTCAAAGGATTTCAACAAGGTTTTTTCCAACATCTTGAGGTCATCCATTGTGACCATATCCACAGCCTCATTCTCATCTCCCTTGGTACCCATACTACTCTTAGGCGGTTAAGCCTGAATAAATAGCCAGGGCTCTGATACCAATTGAAATGGATCGTATGGGCACCTAGAGGGGAGGGTGAATAGGTGCTACTTCAAATTTTAAGGCTTTTTCAATTTTAGGCTTAGCATAAAGGGTAAATTCTCTAGATATACTATTAGGTGGAATTTCCCTATATGCAAGCCTATGTACTAGCGAGTAAAGAGCGAGTGGAAGAGGAACGGGTAAACCGTATTGAAGCACGTGGAGACACAAGATTTGTTTGACCGTGGTTCCTTCCTTGTTAAGGGAAGTACGTCTGCGTTGGAGGGGTGGGCGGTACTAAGACCACCATGCCACAATAGGCCTCACCCTGTTCTCTGATGGATCCGGCCACCAAAGGCCTGATCCACCTTTCCACTATAGGGACCCTTCGAGGCGGGTATTAGCACCTTTACACAACTAGCGGGGCACAACTCCATAATCAACTTGGAGGCTCCCGAAATGACAACAAGCTGCCAGAAGAACAAGTTATAAAAAACAAAGAACAAGATCTAGATATTGAAAAGAATACTAGATCAGGGATTTCTCCAAATGAATGGAGAGGAGTTGATGCGCTTGATTCGTGATGACGATGATGATCCTCTCCTCCTTCAATTCCCCCAAAGATCGAAGCCTTCGGGTGGTTGAAGTGGGAGATCTAGAATGGGAGCTCTTGCAAAGGGTCTGAACAAGTTCGAATGAATCAAGAAGTCTGCTCGTTGGGGAAGAAGGGATATTTATACCCCTTCCAAAACCAAGCCGATGGAGCTTTCGGGGGCCGGATTATCTGGCCCAGGGAGAAACTCCGCCCTAGACTCGGATTATCCGGCACAAAAACCGGCCACGGACAGAAGCTCACGCAGACTTGCCCTTCACACTTTCTTCTGGGGACCGGACTATCCGGCCTAGGGAAGGGCCGGATTATCCGGCTGCTGGGAAAAACCGCCCCAGCTCCGAAATATCTGGGGGAAATTCCGCCCCTAGATAGAAGCTTTTGTAGGAGTTCACTTGGGCGATTTCCCTCGGGCCGCATTATCTGCCCCAACCAGAGGGCCAGATTATCCGGTGTAGGAAAAAATCCGCCCCAGAGCCGGAATTTTCTGGGGGGAAATCCGCCCCAGACAGAGACTTGCGCAGAGCCATGTTTGCCCAAGGTGGTCTGGCCGGATTATCCCGCCCATGATGGGGGCGGATAATCCAGCCCCCAAAACTCTCAAAACTCCCCACAACACTTAGTGCACATTATAATAATCCATGGTATTGTTATCTAACACACAAAACCTAGGAAATCATGAATTGTTCTTTCACTTGCCAACCATCTCATAGAGTCTTCCGGTGCCTACCAGAGTTATAGCTGGTCCAACAAGGGGCTTAACAGAGGTGGGGAATGTCCTGGTGGGTCGTGTCTTCATGCGGGGTCGCGGAGGAGGGCACTGTTTGGCTTGGATAAACTTCTAGGCCACACATCAAGGAATTGTGAATGGGAAAGTATGCCTGGTTGTGTAACAAGGATTTGGTCTCTTAGGGGTAAAGCAACGCACCTCTAAGAATTGTGAGATGTTACTCCCTGTTCCGGGAAGGAGCTACGAACGCTGCAGGAAAGGAACTCCATGAAGTTCTGGTCAACTTGTGAAGGCTGATGGGCATAGTTTTTTATAATAAAATCAATCTTTGAAGAAATTTTTATGAAAACTACATAGTGTCAAAGACTTATAGTCTGAGGTGGTAGTTAGAGTATCAAACTTCCCATCGTGCATATAATGAACTTGTTGGATAACGCTGTTACTCACCCTTTCCTTTGATCCTTTGCTTAGACTCTAAGGAACAGAAGGATAGCCAGGTGTATGCTATAGAAGTCTAGAACAACGTCTACTACGAAGAGTCGAACCTGCCCAGTGGAGTCAAAGGGGTGGACTACGGGATACACTATGGAGCTGAAGACAATAAGTCAGAGTAGTTGTCATGCTAGAACTTAGTTATCTAGGTTGAGCCGAGCAGCATGAACCCTATACAATAAGCTGTTGAGCTCATGTCTTACTTTATCATTGTGTCTTTCATTCTTCCGCTGAGCTTATTGATGGCTCAAAATATATTCGAGCTCGTTGGGAACCCCAAGAGGAAGGTATGATGAGCACAACAACAAGTTTTCCCTTAGTTATGAAACCAACATTATCGAACCAGTAGGAGCAAGGAAACACCTCCAAGGTGTTGTTTCCAACTTGGAATCCTGCACAACACAACCACATAACTTTGCCCCAACTTACAGTGAGGTTGTCAAACTCACTGGTTTTGCTGAAAACAAAGGATTAAACGTATTGTGTGGAAGATAGTAATTACTTGCAGAAAGTAAACAGTAAATAGATGGTAGATTGATGGTAAAAGATTGGACCGGGGTCCTTAGTTCACTAGAGGTGATTCTCCTTAAGATAGATGACATGTTGGGTGAACAAATTACAGCGAGGCAATTCACAAACACCGAGAAACCATACATGCATATACTAATCATCTTGACTCCTATGAGATTTGATTGGGCATTACAACATTATACATAGACCGTAATCCAACTTCATCTATGACTAATAATCCACCTTCAGGTTATCATCCGAACCCCCTCTAGTATTAAGTTGCAAGCAACAAATAATTGCATTAAGCAAAGTGTGTAAAGTAAACAATACGATTGACCCATGGACAAAGGATTGTTGTTTTCTCCCTAGTAGCAACAGCACATCTAGTACCTTAGAGATTCCTGTCACTTCCCCGGATTACTAGAGGCATGAACCCACTATCAAGCATAAATACTACCTCTTGGAGTTGCTAGCATCTATTTGGCCAAGATAGCTACTAACAACGGAAAGCATGCAATATCACAAATAACATAGACATGATAGAATCAATAATCAATCTGAAATAGCATCTCAATATCCATCGGATCCCCATAAACACAACATGTAGGATTACAAATAGATGATCTTGATCATGAACGGAGCTCACAAGATTCAAACATGGTAGCACAAAGGAGGAGAACCAACCATCTAGCTACTACATGGAACTGTAGTCTAAGGATGAACTACTCACTCATAACACCGGAGGCAGTCATGGTGATGAAGAAGGCCTCCAGGGTGATCTCTCCCCTCCAACAGGGTGCCAGGAAGAGCTTCAGATCCCTCCCGATCTAGGGATGGAGATGACAGCGGCTACAGACTCTTTCGTGGAATTTTGATCGGGTACTTAGGGTTTTCGTCCCGGGAGGCTTTTATAGGCGAAGGGGCAAGGTCGGTGGATGCCCGAGGGGCCCACACCATCCCTTGGCACAGCCTAGGCTGGCCCGCGCCACCAGGTGGTGTGGCCACCTTGTGGCCCCTCTTCGTCTCGTCTTCTAGCTCCGTGAGTCTTCGGGTAAAATATTGACTTTGGCTTTTGTTCGGTCCAATTCCGATAATATTTCTTTTCCATCTGTTCTGAAACCAAAAAATAGCAGAAAACAAGCAACTAGCACTATGGCATCTTGTTAATAGGTTAGTTCCAGAAAATGTGTAAAAATACTCCAAAGTGTGGACAAAACATAATAAAGTAGATATAAAACAAGCATGGAACATCAAATATTATAGATATGTTTACAACGTATCAACATCCCCAAGCTTAACTGATGCTTGTCCTCGAGTAGGTAAGTGATAAAAAGAATAATTTTTTAGATGACATGCACCATCACAATCTTGATTAAGGTATTCGTAAAACATTGATAGCTGGGATCATAGTACTTTATATAGCATGAAAGATATAGTTCTAACAATAAGACATAGCACTATGTTATAACATGAAGAGGTACAAACAAACATTCATGAATAACAATGTTTTGAAAGATGTTTGTTTATTTCTCATATATAAAACATAATGAGAATGGTATTCAGCTTGTCCCTCATAGTGTAGCAAAACATAAATGCATATCACACCTTCAAAGTTCATAAGGGTGACTAGATACAAATCTATAATAACTAAATAGGTCATCCCCACTAACTATTTCTCTCAACATGTAGCCTATCCACCTCATATTGCCACCTCAACTTGACCCAACATTAGCGGTGAAGCCAGGTCATCCACCATTTTTAGTATACTTTATTTACTAGAGACGGCTTGAACCCATGTCTACATGCACGAAACCATTTCCTCTTCCTCTCCTCCGTTTATGGTTTTTTTTCATCTCCCCCATTATGTAGTAAGTACTCCATTAAATCCTATCGTCTTTGTCTATTAGTATTCTCCAATATGTACTACACATTTACCAGACTTCCTTCGGCTATTAATATTCCCCCCTGAATCTCCATCCTGCCGATTTGTTCAACCACTACAGAATTCTACCATATCCCGTCTCTATGAATCAGAGCCTTTTCTTACACCATGGTCGTTGTACGTAGGTACCCTTCTTACTAGGAGACTAGCCAAGGGTGGTCTCGGCGCTGAGCGGGATGGGGGCGTCATCTTCCATAGCCCGCGCTAGGCCGTGCTCCACTCCATCCTTCTGTCCGGGACTCAAGTCCTCCATTATCGAGGTGGTCTCTCTGCACGGCGTCAAGGCGTGGCCGGGGGTGCCTGTGAGACAGGCATGTGGGTCGGGGACAGGAAGATTGGGGCCATCAGGGTCAGGATCTCAGCTGGGTTTGCCTGCCAATATGGTGTTCACTATCGATCTGATTTGTGGTATTTCAAGCAGATTGTGCCCTATGGCATTGCCAAGAAAGGGGTTCACATAGCTGCTGCAGAAGGAAACGGTGGAACTTCATATTTATGGAGTATTATAGTTTGGAGCTGAAGAGACAGTTTGTTCAAAGTGTGCATCGTACTACCTTATCATGAGTAGTCTCAAGTTTGGTATTTTGCGATTGGAAGCAAATCCTTTGCAGACTAGCTAGCAGATCCATCTATAGAGATTTGAGTTTTCTGTCGCCTCCATATTCTTCCTCTCATGTCCTGCTAGGTTGGGAGCATCTGGTATGTTCGATACCTCGCCCGCACTGTGCCATATTTTTCTCCCGCTTAAATCCTACATGATTTACTACACATGCAGCAACAATATATCAGTTGTGCATCGGTGGAAAACCTAGGGTCTGCATACAAGCATTTCCTCCCCTTAACTTAAAAGTCATTATAACCATGTAAGTTTATGCATCATGTTCTCCTAGCCGTTTGATATAATTGTTGTTTGCAAAAAATATTAGATTACATGTGAGGAGGTTTATGTTTAGACTTCAGAGCTTGCACAATGTGATCAGATTCGTTTCTTGATTTATTTTTACGAAGTGTATAGTGCAAACCAAGGCTATAATTCATACATGATTAGGCCAATTAATCATTTGTGTTGGTACCCAGAAATGCAAGTGGAGATATTTTATTTCACACGTTCATGAGAAAACTGGGTTGATGTAACCAAGGTCATCCGAGACTATGACTCTCGGGTACATCCTGGTATTTTTCTTTTGCTCCTTTTTATCACTGGTGTGTTCTTTTGATTTTTATTAATGTAAGCATTTCATTGACCACAACTAAATTTATGCCAAGCTACAGAATATCTTACTGTTTCCTGTATACACGGTAAATTGGTAAGTCATTTCTTTCGAAATGAATGAGTACACACTTCTTTTATTCTGAAGATATATCATACCATTGAAGCTGTTTTTTTAATCAAATTTAAAATTTATCGATCCGAGGTGATATGTAGATGGGGCACATTGTTCCTTAGGTTTGGCACGATTATACTGTTACTCTATCTTTGAATGTTTTATTCAACCAAAAGTTTGCCTCACGCTATACAAGTATTTATTTTCTTAATTCCCGCAGCAATGCGCGGGGTATCATCTAGTAATTTAAGAACATGCAAAGTTATGAATCAATCAACAAGTTTTGGGACAATGCACATTAAACTAAGAATGGCCACTATGCTCTCTCAATAGGTGCATAAAGATAGAAGATGGAGACTCAACATAAAAGTAAAAGAAATGCCCTTCATAGAAGGAAGTAGGGATTCAAGTCTCATAAAGAGCTTCCAAAAATTATAGTACTTATTAGCTTTCAGCTCTCATTGCCCCTATCATAAGCATCTTTAGGTGATTAAGGTTAAAGTGAACAAATATGAGGATATGATTGACAAGTTATAAGCTAAAAATCTCATGCCCCTTACTTACGAGTATCGTTCCTCATGCTACTCAACTTTAGTCACAGGTAAGTTCTTGTCATTGTAAGTACATGTGTATCATAGAGAACCGCCAACGGGGTACCCTTGCCCAATGATACGAAAGCTTTCCCATATCAAAATGACAAGTCAAGCGGATAATGAGCATCTCAGCGATCCTTTTATTTCCTATTTGCATAGGCTTTTTTGTTTCCTATTTGCATAGGGTTTTTTATTGAGGATGCTTCATAGATTTCTCACTATGGTTATGCTACAGGTTTCCACCATGATTAGGCATGGCTTAGACCAGCTGCCCAGACGTTTCTCTAACACATATACGAACTCCATGAGCCTTACAATCTCCCCTTTCATTTCACACCACCGGGATCCATAAGCCAAAGAACATGATATCAACTATATAAAATGCAATGTTGAAAGCATTCCCCATGGTAACATGGTTCTGCTAATTCACAACTTACAAAACGCAGCATATACGCAACATAGATGGGCACAATGGTTCAAGTTTATTAAGTGCAAGAAAAGTAAAGTGTGTCATCAAGTTCGTGAGAGCTTTAATCACTAATTTTCACATAACAAGTTTAATTCGGAAGGTAGATAAAAACATGAATATACTTGGAATAGAAATAATGCTAATAGGTAGGTATGGTGGACTCTTTGGAATAACTTGGTTTTATTTGGAGTTAGATACATGACTGGAACTCATACTTGGTACATGTGGAGGCTAGCAAAAGACTAGGAGCGACCAACTAAGAGAGCAATAATGGCCATAATCATGCAAAGCGACAAAACATTATTAATTAAAGCATAAAGTGATATTACAAGTCAAAAACTAAATGATCATAGAGGCTATGGTGAGTTGGTATAGTCTTAACATGGTGTGATCATGCACCAAGTCAACCCAAATAAAGCATCAAAGGAGAATACCACAATATTATGCTTTTATATGCTAAAACAATGAATGATTTTTTCAAGGCACATTACGCAATATCAATTGTTTGTAACAATTCATGCTACAGCAATAATCACTAAGCATAAAGTCAAAGCAATATCAAGCATGACATGATAAAGTCTAAGTCGCAGTCAAAAACAAGCTCCTTTTATACCACTTATAAGCATGAACGTTCCTACTCTTTTCCAATCCAAATCAACCTATTTGAAACTATGTATGAATGCGGGGGTCCAAACAATTTATTTAAGCAAAATAAAACTAAAAAAAATGAAGACACTCCAAGAACAACACAATTGTGCATGAAACAATAAAAATGAAGTGTTTGGAAGAAAACCTGAGATTTTTATTGATGAAGAAGGGGATGCCTTGGGCATCCCCAAGCTTTGACACTTGTATTTCTTGGGGTGACATGAGTGGCATCCCCAAGCTTGAGCTTTTGTCCATACTTCATCTTATCACATTGTTCTTCCCTACACTTTAACATTTCCTTCATACAAAACTTCACACAATCTTCATTGGCAACATTAGTGTACTCAAGATAATAAGTCTTTAGGTTCAGTTTCAACACAAGTAAAACTTCCATTAAAACAAAAGCTACTATAGAAATTCCTTTTAAAAGTTTGAATGATCAAAGAGAACTCAAAGAGAAAGAGATTAAGAGGCAAATGCAAATATTGGCAGAAATCTATCAAAACAGACCAGCAGGTAAAAACCGATTTTTTCGAAGACCTTCTGTTGCTCAAATCAAAAAGTGTTAAACTAAAAAAAGTTGGATAACAACCTGGGGCAGAAGCATAAAAAATTATAGCTTAATCCAACATACAAAGATTTTTCACAAATTTTTACAGCGAAGCACAAAAATCTGTTTCGGGACAGCAACTTTCCCAAGTCTTACTTCTCTCTCATTAGAGATTATTCTTGGCACAAAAACCACACAAAAATTATAAGGAGAGCTTATTACTGAAGCAATAACTTCCAAGACTTAACAAAAGAAAAATTTATTGACTAAATATTTGGGTTATCTCCCAATAAGTTCTTTTCTTTAACGCCTTTGAGCTAGGCATAAGAAGCAAGAATCAAGTATTCTCAAATGAAGAAGCATTAAAACCAAATTTCTTGCCCCTACCTTTCTTGCCTTAATTCTTATCCTTGGGGAACGTATGCTTGTTTGGTAGAGAAGCAAAATGCATGATGCCCTTTTCCACATCTATTATTGCTCCAAGGAATTTTAGTTGGGATCTTCCAAGTGTAATTTGTCCTTTTCCTACACATTCAATAACAAGATAATCAGTAGATACCACTTTCCCTAGGATATTTGTAAACATTCCTTCATCTATTCCAATGGGTAATATTGTGGCATTATTAGTAAGAGATATTTCTTCTTCCCTTCAGAAAGTCCCCAAAGATTTAAAGATTCATAGACATCTTTAGGCATAAGACAGAACTCAGACATGATATCACAACGAGCATAAAAAGTTTCATTATTTATAACAACTTTTACTATAGGAAGCCATTTTGAAGATTCAGAATTTATTGGAACATATTCATGATGCTCTCTAAACATGTTATAGCATTCTTTTAAACTAGCTATGTTGGTCTCAAGAGTGTTTAATCTAGCGATAATGTTTGTAATGGAGGAATTAGATTTGCTAGGCAAGTCATATGTTGCAACCAACTTTTCTATGGCATTAAAACCTTCACCCTCATTGCATTGGAGGAAATATCCTCCTACTACAGCATCCAAATCATATCTATAACAAAGGGCAGTTCCAAAGTACAAACTTCTAAGAAACAAGCTTAGAGTCATTTTAGGTTCAATTTTTTCATGTAAAACAGAGATTCTAGACCAAGCTTCATTGAAACTTTCTTCAATTCCTTGTTCGAAAGTGAAAATCATTTCCTCAGGTGACATAGTGATCGGAGCAATGCTAGACCTAATAGCAACTGGAGATAGAAACTAATTTTGTTTGTGTTTTTTATATAAAGAAGCAAACTAGTATAACTATTTTTTTGTGTTTTTGATAAAAGAAACAAGCAAACAAATTAGAAATAAACTAAGCAAAACAAAAAAACAAAGTAAAGAGATTGGTTATGAGGGACTCCCCTTGTGAAGATGTCCTTGACTCCCCGGCAACAGCGCCAGAAAAAAGGCTTGATGGCTAAAAATATATTCGAGCTCATTGGGAACCCCAAGAGGAAGGTATGATGAGCACAACAACAAGTTTTCCCTCGGTTATGAAACCAAGGTTATCGAACTAGTAGGATCAAGGAAACACCTCCAAGGTGTTGTTTCCAACTTGGAATCCTGCACAACACAACCACAGAACTTTGCCCCAACTTACAGTGAGGTTGTCAATCTCACCGGTTTTGCTGAAAACAAAGGATTAAATGTATTGTGTGGAAGATAGTAATTACTTGCAGAAAGTAAGTAGTAAACAGTAAATAGATGGTAGATTGATGGTAAAAGAATGGACCGGGGTCCATAGTTCACTAGAGGTGATTCTCCTTAAGGTAGATGACATGTTGGGTGAACAAATTACAACGGGGTAATTGATAGACACCGAGAAAGCATACATGCATATACTAATCATCTTGACTCGTATGAGATTTGATTGGGCATTACAACATTATACATAGACCGTAATCCAACTGCATCTATAACTAATAATCCACCTTCAGGTTATCATCCGAACCACCTCCAGTATTAAGTTGCAAGCAACAGATAATTGCATTAAGCAAAGTGTGTAAAGTAAACAGTATGATTATCCCATGGACAAAGGATTCTTGTTTTATCCCTAGTAGCAACAACACATCTAGTACCTTAGAGATTCCTGTCACTTCCCCAGATTACTAGAGGCATGAACCCACTATCGAGCATAAATACTCCGTCTTGGAGTTGCTAGCATCTACTTGGACAAGATAGCTACTAAGAATGGAAAGCATGCAAGATCACAAATAACATAGACCTGATAGAATCAATAATCAATCTAAAATAGCATCTCAATATCCATCGGATCCCCGCAAACACAACATGTAGGATTACAAATAGATGATCTTGATCATGAACGGAGCTCACAAGATCTAAACATGGTAGCACAAAGGAGGATAATCAACCATCTAGCTACTACATGGACCCGTAGTCTAGGGATGAACTACTCATGCATCACACCGGAGGCAGTCATGGTGATGAAGAAGGCCTCCAGGGTGGTCTCTCCCCTCCGACAGGGTGCCGGGAAGAGCTTCAGATCCCTCCTGATCTAGGGATGGAGAGAAATGGCGGCTACAGCCTCTTTCGTCGAATTTTGATCGGGTACTTAGGGTTTTCGTCCCGGGAGGCTTTTATAGGCGAAGGGGCAAGGTCGGTGGACGCCCGAGGGGCCCACACCACCCACTGGCGGTCTAGGCTGGTCTGTACCACCAGGTGGTGTGGCCACCTCGTGGCCCCTCTCCGTATCGTCTTCTAGCTCCGTGAGTCTTCGGGGTAAAATATTGACTTTTGCTTTTGTCCGGTCCAATTTCGAGAATATTTCTTTTCTAGCTTTTCTGATACCAAAAAATAGCAGAAACAGGCAACTGGCACTACGGCATCTTGTTAATAGGTTAGTTCCGGAAAATGTGTAAAATACTCCAAAGTGTGGACAAAACATAAGAAAGTAGATATAAAACAAGCATGGAACATCAAAAATTATAAATACGTTTACAACATATCACTTATTAAAATAAGTTGTATGGTTTGTAAGTTTGAACCTTTCAAAGATCTTGATCTTCTAATATTGTAATAATAATAATATGTGAATGTTTGTAATTTGGACCGACAATGGTTTCTGTTGTACCACTCTGAGGGATGTAATATTTGCGGAATGGTGTTACGTGAGTGTTATGTCAATGTTATAACATGAAGTGGTATGCTGGTTCACCGCACTCCACCGCGGCGGTAACCGGTGGAACCACCATTTCTGGTGATGACACCACTACCAGAGTAGGCTCAGCAGATACATCGAATGGTACCAGCTTCGATGGACTACTAATGCTGGCCATTGAAGAGGGATATTGGTGAAGTGAAGATTCGAGGCTTAGGTTTTTTTCCTTTGGATAATGAAATGGTAGCTAGCACAAGGAGGAATATGGACTGGGGAAGGAGGCAGGTGAATGAAAAAAGATTAAATATCATGGTAATTTATAACCCTAGGCATCAAGATTCGTGAAAATGATAATCCAATGGAGTAAGTGTGGGCGATATGTTGAGGAACGTGTGAGGTAATTTTGCGACGTCTTCGTGTCCACCGCCAATGTTTCGGATATATCATGCGGGATAATCCTATAATGATGTACCTAGGCATCTGTGAGTTTCGAGGTAGTACTAGGTTGTACCTGATGGGTTCGTAGCATGGAAAACAAAAAAATTCTACCGCAAGAACGAACAAAACCCAGATCTAATCTAGATAAAAGCCAAGATCTAATCTATTAGACATGAGCAACGAGATAGATAGGAACTAACCCTCGTAGATCCGAAAGCGTTAACGAGATTAGATCTCGTGGTTGATGTAGTCGATGACTTGCCGATCTCAAGATCGTGTGGACGATCCTTCCGGCATCGCGTTCCAGCAGCGCTTCCGCCCTTGGTCAAATAGACGATCCTTCCGGCGCCACGATTCGGCAGCGCTTCCGCAGTCGGTCACACGTGCGGAGTCGAAGCAGACCTTCCTCTCCCCGTTCCAGCGAGCAGCGGAGGTAGTAGATCTTCTCCACGGAATCCCAGCAGCACGACGGCGTGGTGGTGGTGGTGGAGTAGAGAATTCTGCAGGGCTTCGCCTATGCCTGTGCAGAAGATGGTGGAGGAGAGAGGCGGCAGAGATTGGGTGTTATGAGAGCAGGGGAGGAGGGGGCGCCCCTGCCCCTCTATTTAAAGAGGGGAGGCGCCTAGGGAGGGGGAGTCCTTGTAGGACTCCCCTCCCTCTCTAGGCCAGCGGATTGGAGGTGGGGGGAGGAGTCCTCCTCCCCCACGAATCCGTATCTTGACCCACCAGGACTCCTTGATCCCTATCTTGATTTTCAAGCAAACTCCAAGATATCTTCTAGAACCTTCCGGAACATTCCGAAACCTTCTAGAATCCTCATACAAACACTCCGGAACATTTCCTAACTCATAAAATGATCTCCTATATATGAATCTTATTCTCCAGACCATTCCGGATCTCCTCGTGATGTCCCGAATCCAATCCGAGACTCCGAACAACATTCGGTCTCCAACGCATATTCCATATCTACTTAAAACAACTTCGAACCTTAAGTGTGTCACCCTACGGTTCGTGAATATGCAGACATGACAGAGACACATCTCCTATCAATAACCATCAGCGGGACCTAGAGATCCATAATGGCTCCCACATACTCAACGATGACTTCACGATCGATTGAACCATTTACATACGAAACCAATTCCCTTTGTCTCACGATACTATACTTATCCGAGGTTTGATTATCGGCATCTCCATACCTAGTTCTACCTCGTTACCGATAAGTACTCTTTACTCGTTCCGTGATATGTCATCCCTTGTGACCCAGTCACATGCTTGCAAGCTAACTAGATGACATTCCACCGAGAGGGCCCAGAGCATATCTATCCGTCATATGGATGGACAAATCCCAATCTTGGTTCATGCGCTTCAACACATACTTTCAGAATACCCAATGACACTTTTATAACCACCCAGTTACGAAGCGGTGTTTGATGTCATCAAAGTATCCATCCGGTGATGGTGATTAACATAACCTCATGGTTGAAGGATTAGGTTACTATGCATTTGAAAGTTTATAGCAATACGAACTAAAATGACTTGATCTTATGCTACGCTTACTATGGGTGTGTGTCCATCATATCATTCTCCTAATGATATAACCTTGTTATTAATCACATCCAATGTCCATGATCAGGAAACCATGATCATCCATTAATCAACAAGCTAGTTTAACAAGAGGCTTACTAGGGACTTTTTTATGTTTACAAAACACACATGTATTAGTGTTTCCTAATAATACAATTATAGCATGGGATGTAAACTTTTATCATAAACATAAAGATATAATAATAACCGCTTTATTATTGCCTCTTGGGTATATCTCCAACAGTCTCCCACTTGCACCAGAGTCAATAATCCAGCTAAAACTTGTGCATTCAACACCTATGGCTTTCTGGTGTTGTATAGACACTATTGCTAGTGGTAAACATGATCTTCGGATCTGACACTTCCAGGTCCGTGTGTATTTGCATGTCCTTGCGTCTCTACGCATTACTCATTCTCCAATGAGATGGCATTGTATAATTTGGTCCTTCAGTGAGACCTTTAGTTCCTTCGGCTCAAAATATGTTGATATTGTTGTCACACAATGTATCTTCATAGTATTAGCCCACTTTGAACCACACCTAGTTTGATAAACTACTTAACACAAATGCCCTCCTTTGCTGCTACTACAGCAGTTATATACTTAGCCTTTTGTTGTAGTATCCGTCACAATGTCTCAACTTTGGAACTCGTCCAAATCCATCATGGAACATCCTTTCCATTATATTGTGCCACTCATAGTCTAAATTGAGATAAATTTAATTTTTATCTTGTGACAAAACTAGTATTAATGTAACACTTTACAATGAACTACCTTTAACTATTTGTCACATATACATGGTACATTCTTAGTTCTTCCAAAGCTCATAAGAATATCTTTACTATTGTCCAATGATCATCTTATGAATCATTCTGGTATATGCTCATAACATTTAGAGCATAGGACATATCTGGATGTGTACATCTCAAAGAATGATTGATCAAAATATTCTTGTGATTTCACCAAGTGTCAAAACACTTGAATCTCGTGTCAACACACTCGAATCTTGATTCAGTCCTTTCTGTGTGCCAAGAACCTTTCTTGTTGCTTCCATATTGAACTCATTCAACATCTTATCTATGTACATTTTTGCAAAATCATATTAGCGCCTCAATCTATCCATATAGACATTGATGCCTAATTCTTGAGTTATGCCTAAGTCTTTCATCGAAATGAAATTCTTAACCTGTGTCAATAAAAGATACATTATTTCTAATCAACAATATGTCCTCTACATAATGTATTAGAAATATGTCTTAGCGCTCCCACTTAATTTCTTGCAAATGCAAGCATCTTCATCATCTCCGATGAATTTAAACTCTTTTAACAGTTTCATCATGATGAAGATTCCAACTCCGCTATGCTTACTTCAACCATTGAAGTTTTGCATACTCTTTCAGCATCCTTTGAATGAACAAAACCCTTTGGATCGTGTCATGTACACGTCCTAGGTAACCATTCTATTAGAAGAACTTGTTTTGTTTGTTCAACTACCATATTCCAAAATATATGTAGTGGTTGCTACATTAATCCGTCCAGACTAAATATCGCTATGAAAGATCAAATCTTATCATAGTCAATTCCTTGAACATTGTCGTAAAATCTTTCTGACATGTCGACTATTTCATAGATTTGAAACATCCATGTCTATTTCTTTATAGATCCAAACACGACCGATAGGCTTCACGCCTTTCCGGAGGGTCTTCTAAGTTCAGAAACTTGATTTCTCGTGTATGGATACTATCACGGATTCCATGACTTCTAGTCATTTTATGGAGTCAGGGCCCATCATCGCTTCTTTGCATGTAGTCGGTTCAGCATTGTCAAAACAATAACGACTTGCTTATCAAATCTTTCTATTTGATTCTTACCGACCCACACGGTTCTATAGGAACTCTAATCTCCGAGATCACACCTTTTGTAATCACGAGAGCCATGAGCATTGTGGCTGCCACCGGGACACTTTCTGGCGCTGCGCTACTTAGCACATATAGCTAAGGTTCAACAACCTTATCAAAGTTCTATTGTCCTCCCACTTAACTTTTCACGAAAAATTCCTTCTTAAGAAACTTGACGTTCCAAGCGACAAACTCTTTTGTCCTTAGTGTTATGGAGAAATTCCCAACAAATTCTTTGGAATAACCTACAAAGACGTGCTTATCTGACTTTGGTTGTAAACATTTTACTTATGCATAGCATACCAAAATTTAAGAAAAGACAATTCGGGTTTTATCCCAAACCATGACTTATATGGTGTCATTTCAACGGATCACGATGGAGCTCTTTTCAGTATAAAAGCGGCAGTCACTAAAGCTTTAATCTTTAAAATATAATGGCAGTTTTATAAATGACACCTTTGATCTTACCATGTCAAACAAGGTTTCATTACATATCTTGAACACTCCATACTCCTATGGTGTTTTGGGAAATGCAAATCCATGGAACGATTCCTCAAATCTTAGGTGTTTTGCTAAACTTGTAACTCAAATATCTTTCTTCATGATCCAATCATAAACTCTTTTATTTTCTTGTTACAATGATTTTCCACTTCATCTTGAAAGTCTTTGAACATTTTTCAAATGTTTCATACTTTTTCCTTATTGAGTAAGTATATACATATACTCACTCAAATCTTCGGAGAAAGCATATGAAGTTGAAATCCATCGCCCATGACTACACATAATGGACTATATACATCAATATGTACAAGTCGTCCGTTCCTCTTTTGGCCTACGAACGGAGTTTTAATTATCTCCTGAAAAGTATCATAAGCGTCATTTGATCCAAATCAAAGACTCCAAAAATCCATCAATATAGAGTTTCTTCATATATCCTTTCAATATAATTTAAACGGCGATGTCACTTTGCAAGTGATCTTTCAATCATTTGTCTTGCGACATTTTAGCAATAGTGTTTATGGATGTGATTTCTCCCTCTAGACTTGTAAAAGTTCATCCATCCTTTATGGAATACGGTTATTATTTGAACAACCATTGTTCTCGTAATACCGGAAAAAAATAACAATTATTAAAACAAATCTTGAAGGCTAGGTTTGATGACAACGAAAAACACAATAACACTTTATTTGTTTTCGATGAACATCATCACTCATTCTCTTGCTAGTTACTTAGGCCATTGTAGTTCATGAATTGCGTTGTCCTGTATGACACTTCATACCAACCGATTCGGTATCCAATACCTAAGAGCCACATTGTTTAACAAGCAAGGAATACAACCATAACATGTATATCTTCTACATACCCAAGTTGGACATCTCCAACCTTATAATTTCTGCCAAATATTTTATAGATTTTCTTTCAGCAATTCCCTTTTTTTTCTTTTAAAAGAATCTATCAACATCAAAAGTGGTGTCATTCACATGAAACATAGTACAAAGCGTATATAGTCATATACTAATACCTTTGGACTTGCACTTTGAAGTGGATCACCATCATCAAATGTTTGGAATTCTTTCAAAAATCCATTCTTTAGTAATCTATTAGTGTAGTAAACATTTTACTTACATCTTCTATTCATCCTTATCATGACAACTTTCATGATCAAGCTGCTATAGCTTATAAAGGTGAATTGCGAGTATAATGTTTCTTTTTCAAAATCTTTTGGAGGATTAGGACGACTAGCGTCTCCAACCTTCACAAATTCTCATCAAATATGAGGACATATACTCTATCATGCTGTAACCAACACATTGTTTTAGATATCGCAATACCTTTCACATATGATGGTTTCTGAAACATTGCTTTCAGCTCTTAGATAAACTTGATATTAAAAACAATCTTTTGAGTATCAAGAATCATGGAGGCAAACATGATACATTAGATACTAACACTGGAATTGTTACTCTTGATTTAATACTATTTATTAAACTTCACAGAATAAACGGAGTTTGCTGAAAGTTTACAATATGACTTTTAAACTTTAAATTGACACTCAAAACAATACGATACCAGTTCGTAAAGTAAATATCCAGAATTTCTATAGTTCCACTATCTCAACTATAACTAAGCGTAAGGTGGTGAACGTATGTCAATGACTACAACAAACTATGCAAATTCACTTTGATTGTGTTTATGATAAATTGAGTTCGACTAATCCAAATTACAAATGAACTCCCACTCAAAACAACATCCCTCAAGTTGTTTTAGTGATTACATGAACCAAATCCACTACACCAAGTCCGATCATCACGTGAGATGATGTAGCTTTAAAGGCGAACAATCAACATGTTCATCATATCATCCATATGACTCATGCTTTACCTTTCGGTATTCTGTGTTCTGAGACCATGTATGTACATGCTAGGCTCGTCAAGGTTAACCTTAGTTTCTGCATGTGCAAATCTGGCTTGCACCCGTTGTATGCACACGTAGAGTCTATCACACCCGATCATCACGAGATGCTTCGAAACGGCGAGTCTTAGCAACGGTGCCAACTAAGGACGAACACTTTATTACTTGATATTTAGTGAGAGGGATCATCTTATAATGCTACCGTCGCGATCTAAGCAATACAAGATGCATAAAGGATTAACATCACAGGCAATTCATAATATGTGTTATGATATGGCCTTTCTTCTTGTGCATTTGATCTCCATCTCCAAAGCATGGACAAGATCTCCATCATCACCAGCGTGGCGTCAAGGTCCGTGGCGCCGCTTCATGGTTGTCCATCACCACCAACAACTATTACAACTACTTGGAATAAAGCTATTACATGATGAATAGACACGCAGGTCTTAAACAAAATTTAAAGACAACCATTAGGCTCCTGCCGGTTGCCATATTACAATAAGGATCATTGCATACATCAAATATAATCACAATCACATAATGGCCATATCACATCACAAAACCCCTGCAAAAACGAGTTAGACGCCTCTAATTTTCTTTGCATGTTTTACGTGGTTTGGGGCTTTCGCATAAGACCGATCTTACCTACGAACAAGGACCACAACGTTGATACAAGTGTTGTCAAGATGCTCATTGTAAATTGAATCTTAACTATGGTGGGAGAGACAGACACCCGCAAAGCCACTTGTGCAAAGCAAGTTGCACGTCAAGCGTGGAGCAAGTCTCATGTGCGATGACATGTAATGTTAGCCCGAGCCGCTTTATCCCACCATGCCGCAAGATGCAAAGTACACGCTAAGACACCGACAACAAAAGCATCAACGCCCACAAAAACATTGTGTTCTACTCGTGCAACAGATCTACGCATAGATACGGCTCTGATACCACTGATGGGTTCGTAGCATGGAAAACAAAAAAATTCTACCGCAAGAACGAACAAAACCCAGATCTAATCTAGATAAAAGCCAAGATCTAATCTATTAGACATGAGCAACGAGATAGATAGGAACTAACCCTCGTAGATCCGAAAGCGTTAACGAGATTAGATCTCGTGGTTGATGTAGTCGATCACTTACCGATCTCAAGATCGTGTGGACGATCCTTCCAGCGTCGCGTTCCAGCAGCGCTTCCGCCCTTGGTCAAATAGACGATCCTTCCGGCGCCACGATTCGGCAGCGCTTCCGCAGTCGGTCACACGTGCGGAGTCGAAGCAGACCTTCCTCTCCCCGTTCCAGCGAGCAGCGGAGGTAGTAGATCTTCTCCACGGAATCCCAGCAGCACGACGGCGTGGTGGTGGTGGTGGAGTAGAGAATTCTGCAGGGCTTCGCCTATGCCTGTGCAGAAGATGGTGGAGGAGAGAGGCGGCAGAGATTGGTTGTTATGAGAGCAGGGGAGGAGGGGGCGCCCCTGCCCCTCTATTTAAAGAGGGGAGGCGCCTAGGGAGGGGGAGTCCTTGTAGGACTCCCCTCCCTCTCTAGGCCGGCGGATTGGAGGTGGGGGGAGGAGTCCTCCTCCCCCACGAATCTGTATCTTGACCCACCAGGACTCCTTGATCCCTATCTTGATTTTCAAGCAAACTCCAAGATATCTTCTAGAACCTTCCGGAACATTCCGAAACCTTCTAGAATCCTCATACAAACACTCCGGAACATTTCCTAACTCATAAAATGATCTCCTATATATGAATCTTATTCTCCGGATCTCCTCGTGATGTCCCGAATCCAATCCGAGACTCCGAACAACATTCGGTCTCCAACGCATATTCCATATCTACTTAAAACAACTTCGAACCTTAAGTGTGTCACCCTACGGTTCGTGAATATGCAGACATGACAGAGACACATCTCCTATCAATAACCATCAGCGGGACCTGGAGATCCATAATGGCTCCCACATACTCAACGATGACTTCACGATCGATTGAACCATTTACATACGAAACCAATTCCCTTTGTCTCACGATACTATACTTATCCGAGGTTTGATCATCGGCATCTCCATACCTAGTTCTACCTCGTTACCGATAAGTACTCTTTACTCGTTCCGTGATATGTCATCCCTTGTGACCCAGTCACATGCTTGCAAGCTAACTAGATGACATTCCACCGAGAGGGCCCAGAGCATATCTATCCGTCATATGGATGGACAAATCCCAATCTTGGTTCATGCGCTTCAACACATACTTTCAGAATACCCAATGACACTTTTATAACCACCCAGTTACGAAGCGGTGTTTGATGTCATCAAAGTATCCATCCGGTGATGGTGATTAACATAACCTCATGGTCGAAGGATTAGGTTACTATGCATTTGAAAGTTTATAGCAATACGAACTAAAATGACTTGATCTTATGCTACGCTTACTATGGGTGTGTGTCCATCATATCATTCTCCTAATGATATAACCTTGTTATTAATCACATCCAATGTCCATGATCAGGAAACCATGATCATCCATTAATCAACAAGCTAGTTTAACAAGAGGCTTACTAGGGACTTTTTTATGTTTACAAAACACACATGTATTAGTGTTTCCTAATAATACAATTATAGCATGGGATGTAAACTTTTATCATAAACATAAAGATATAATAATAACCGCTTTATTATTGCCTCTTGGGCATATCTCCAACAGTACCCTATGTTATCCTCGTGATAGATATAGGGGAGAGGTCATATCTAAAGATTCTTTGAGATAACCAGACATTATCCGACTACGAAGGCCAAGATGATCGAAGACTCCATATTTCTCCGCTTGCATATTGAAGATAGAGAAGAAGCTTGCAGTTATTTTCGGGAGGACTTCAAGATGTTGTCTTGCAAGATTGATGACATCACCTAGATGGAGGATTCACGAACCATCGACAAGATGGCGTAGATCTTAAAGTTCTCCAGGGGCTACTATTGGGGATATGCATAATGGGTATCACCATAGCAGAGCTCTATTCCGGATAACCTGGCTGGCACACAGTTGGTAGCAGGACCTGTGGCCTGCTAGGTGGCCCAGTTAGAGGAATCCAGAAGGGAGGACCATGTCAGATAAACAGGGAGGCTATGGTACCAACTTAGGCGAAGCCGAAGCCTTGGAGTACAAGACACGAAGACTAGTTAGTATTAGTGTAATAATTTGTAACCTATCTGGTATGGATTTTACCCTGTAGCCCTAGGTTCTGGAGCCTTTATAAGCCGGACATGTGGGGCCTTTAGGGAAAGATACAATCTCGCATAGCGAACCCTACAATCTCTGTAATCTAACATATTTACATTGTATTGATTGTAAGCAGGAGTAGGATTCTGTCACCATCGTGGTATATGAACCTAGGTAAACTGTGTTATCTCGTACCCGCCAACTCTCTTCCTTACCCCACCTCTCTCTCAATGCTCTGTGAGGACCCCTCCATGGCGTAATTGTCAATAATGCCACGACAGTCACATAGGCCCATTAGAATTCTTCATGCATGAAAGAGATGGGACTATGCTAGTTGAGTGAGAGTTGGACCTCTTTATAAGGGGCTGATCCATCACTTGTACGAGATCGAGAAGAGAAGAGACATACATAGACGCTTCTCCTCCTCCACCGCATGAATCGCCTTGTCGTGACACGCGCATGCCACCATGAGTTGTGGGAATGAGCCGAACCAAGGATCAACATATGCCTCGTGTACAAGTTGTCTCTTTTTTTACAAAAGAATATGAACTACCGCGCACAACAGATGAAGCATTTTTGCACTACTAATAGATGATGAATATGAACTGTTGGCTCTTCATATTTGGTTGTTTCCTATTCAGTTTGTTTCACAGTTTTTCCTTTAAGATCCCCTCATTTACTGTTCGCCTCTCTATCCCATATCTACCAGAGAGAGAGAGGTCGCTTATTTGCTCAGACACGACATAAAATACGACGCCTCTAGTTTCAGAAGACTATGAAGTTTTCAGGTCTTCCCCATCGCGTGTTATGGCGTGCACCGTGAGTCAGGAAAATATGCCTCCAGAACTCCACCTCTTGTGATCCTGTATGGGGAGAGGCGATAAGTTTTTTTGGAGCGATACTGCATGACTACTGGCTTAATCACGGAATCCTGCATGGACATCGATGGGTTCTTCCCCAATGATGACTTCTTTCCCAGCCTTGACAAACTCTTCGACGACATGGCTGACGCCTACACTAATGTCAATGTCCTCGTATGCACCGTATATGATCTTCCATTTTGTTCAAATCATATTTCATCTACTACAAATTATGTCTCATATATTATGCGTATAAATATGTATATACTTCTATTTCAATTTATCTGTTAGATTACATGACTTATATTTTTTATGGATTAAATCATTCGGTAAACTCACAAGAACACCCCACCGCTGGGAAGTGAAATTCTCCCCCATTTTAGGAGCTCAGACGGCGAAGATGGGCCGGGGCGCGCACCGGTGCCTAAACCTAGCACAGGGTGGCTTCTCGCCGCCGCTGGTGACCGCCTCCCCAGGGTCTAGATCCAGGTTCCGCTGCCTAGTGTCAGATTCTGAAGGAGGCGATGCCTCTAGAGTGAGAGATCGAGAGGTGCTCGAGGATCTCGAAGATGTGACAGGGGAGCTGGGATGGAAGACGGTGGCTAAACGTAGAAGAAAGATAGGAACTCAGGAAAGACTTTTGGGAGGAGATGGGCTTCCCCATGGTGGCGGCGCGTTTCTCGAAGAGGAAGTTGACCTCGCAGGGCACTGATCTATCGCCGGTGTTCGAAACCTTGCTGCAACGGAGGAGTGGTGTCGCGGGATGGAGAGGTTTGTCAGTGTCCCCGTCTGGGGTGGTCCGAGGTGCACGTGTATGGCCATGGAAGGGACCGCTTCCTCCTCGTCAATCTTTGGCGCCACCAGTGTTGGGCGAGTTCTTGCCGGTTGTGGAGTTTTTGACTCAGTTAGATCTGCGTTTGACGCGGATTCCTACTGATTCCACGAGTGGTGGGCCCGTTTACATGGAGCGTACGGTTTTCTTCTAGATGGCTATTAGTCGTAGGTTGAAAATGTTCTGGACCAAGTCGCCAGGTCCTACCGTCTCCCCATCTCTGACTCCGTGCATGTCACCACCACAAACCATGCCCGGCCCATCGCCGCCCTCGCATCTGCAAGCCTCTTCGGCATCCCCAACTCTTGGACGTTCCTTCGTGGAGGTCGTTTCTACTTTGTCAACGACCCTAGCCTCCTCCTCGACCATGGCTTCCCCGAACCCTAGGGCGTTGCCAACCGCCATGCTGCCAGCTGCTATCGGCCGAACCCGCCCGGGCCGCCTCCCTTCTCGGGGCCGCCAGGGATGCCATCTCCTAGGTTGCTGCAATAGAGGATGCAGGCTCCAAACCCCGTCGCCTACTAAAAAGCGCCACGACCCTAGGTCCAACTTCGCCCGCTGCAACCACCATACCGCGGTCTGTCTTCTACTGTTTATGGTGGGATGCATGGAACCCAAGGCCAGCAGGGGTTTGCTCCACCACAACCATCTATGGGAAGTGCGCCGTTGGTCCAGCCGTTTGTGATCAGGGCGAGGGCATCGTTTGTTGTTTTTCCAAAAAGGAAGAAGAAGAAGAAGAATAAGAAGAAGAAGCTGCCGCAACCAGTGGTGAACCAGGGGCATGGTGCTCATCAGCTACCGGCGGACCCTTGGTTTCTTCCCCAGCAACCGAACACGCATGTTTTTGGGTATCCACCAGTGCTTGGTCCTGGTCCGTATGTGTCACCATATCCTAGTCCAACTCAGCACACACAGTACCATTATAATCTGCAAGGACAACAGCACATTCCAGGAATGACTCTTGTTCCTATTATCGCTCCGCGGGTAACTAATATTGTAGATGTGACCGCGACGGCTAGCAAAAAGCCTAAAAATATGGTAAGATGCTAGAAGTGTGCAGTGGACACACATGCTTCTAAAGATTGTAAAGCGGTGCATTACTGTTACATGTGTGATAATTCTACTCACCCTACTTTGAGATGCCTAGTTCCTAAACAACCACGTCTTACTCCCTATATGACTGGTATTGGTTCACATCTAATTTTGTTCACTTAGTTCCCAAATAGTGTGGTTCGTGAGCATTTCACGCCAAATCAGACTCCTATCTCTCTTGTGCAAGTTGACGGACAGATTGTAACCGCGGATGTGGTTCAGAGGCAAATTGCCAGACGGGTTTTTGTTCGTGATCAGTGGAAGTGGGAGGCCTTGCCTTATGGAGAGAATGCCTTCTTAGTGAGCTTCCCTTCTTTTGAGGATCTGGAAAGTGTTGATGGGATGCAAGTTTTTGTTCCTTTGAGCAATGCTTAGCTCACTATTACTTCTTATAAATCACAGGAGGTTCCCCACAAATGTGAGATCCACCAGGTTTGGTTACATGTTGAGGGGGTACCACTACTTTACACACCTTTCTAGGCTTGTGGGCTATTGGTGGCCTCATGGGGACTATTCTGGATGTTGATTTTTTTTAGCCTACGGAAACGAGGTGTGATACATATCCTTGTTTCTATGTTTGATACCATGGTATTTCTGAACAAGCAAGATGCTTTGGGTTACTATGTTCTGTCTAATGTTGTGGTTAAGTTGAAGGGGTATGAATTCTACTTCAGGATGGAACCTGAAGGTTACATTCTAGAGATGGAGTTTGTTCCTTTTTCGTGGAGGAAGGGTGATGATGACCATGAGGATGGTGCCAATGGGAAATCCTCTAATGATATTATGGATACTTCTAAACTGGCCGGTGCTGATAATACTGGTGTTGGTTCTTCTTCGGTCTTGAAGGGGCAGGTCAACTCGGACCCATCACCTTCTAGTCAGAGGTCGTGGGTGTTGATTGCAGTCACTCCTTATAATGCCAATCCTGCTACACCTCGAGGAAGGGAGCTTCTTGCAACACTTTCGGTGGATGCACCCTTGCATGGACGGGTCACTCCGCCTTCACCGCATGTCTCATAAACTCAGATGCACGAGGCTCTGTAGGCTATTTATGCATATGTTGTTACGTCTAGGACGACTTCTTCTGCGGGGTCTAGGCCATGTGTCTTAGGTCGCTCCATTTCGCATGATTGTCCTCAGCCGGTCCTACAGGAGCTAACTGTGGAGGGTTCATGGAAGCTGGCCCGGAGGGGCTGGCTGACTGTGACATGGACGAGGGGACGCGGAAGGGGATGCCAGATCTGGCCCAGGTGGGGCTGGACCGCGTGGATGCCGACCACGACATGCTGGTCTAGGATGTGCTACAGGCTGGCAGCATTGTTGTTGGGCTGCCATCTAGTGGGCCGGTCTCTGTGCCTGTGCCACTAGCTGCTGTTGCGGCTGCGTCGCTGGTTGCTACTGTTGCGGTTTCATCGCTGGCTGCTGCTGCCGCTGCTAAGGAGGGCCAAGCGGTCGAGCTAGTGGCTCCTGACTTGGCCCAGGAGACACAGTCAGACCAGGAGCTGGCCCGAGGAGGCGGTTCTGTGGGTGATGGTAAGTTGGTATAGGAGGGGTCGGACATACCCATACAAGCGACGATGACCTTGGGGGTTGATGGTGGCACCCCATCCAGGAGGAGCTCCCATCATGGGGTTAACGCCTTTGGTGCGTCGACTACTGATGAAGACTACTTGGTCAAAGCTATGAGGTGTAAGGTGGAAAGAAATCTTGATTCACCTGGTATAAATACCTCCACTAGCTCCTTCCTATTTTTATACCCCTTTTATTAATTCAAAGTTAGCCAATGTTTGTGTTAGCTTGGGTAGTTCAGCTAAGGAAGTTTTGTTTACTTCTAATATTTTGAGACATATGGAGTTTGAACATTTAACGGTTACTCCTAAAGTCTCTTCTGTTCCTGATTCTTCACCAATGAATGAGGAATTGCATGCCATAGTTGATGGCCATCTCCTCTCTCACTTAGTTGGTGAAGTGTCTGAGGTGGAGTTTGATGAGACCAGACTTTGTTCATTTTATGAGCTTAAAACTTCTGGTCGAAAATCAAAGAGTCAAAAATCTCGAAAGAGATCATGTGTATCCAATTCTCCCATAGTTTCTCAATGAATAGAATTTTTTGAATAGCAGAGGTCTTCGTGACTTGGCTAAACATGTATTCTTTGCTGATTCTATAAGAGATTATAAATTGGATTTTCTTGGTACTTCTGAAACTGGCCGACGTGATTTCTCAATGTTTCTCAATGACTTATCTCAATCGCCTTTCTGGTGGAGCGGAGTTTACTTGGATTTCACGCCCACCATGTGGTAGATCGGGGGTATCCTAATAGGCATCAAGAATGAGACTATGGAGGTTTTGGCTAGTTCAGTTGGAGATTTTCATATTAAACTCCATATCTGTAACAAGGATGATGACTTTATGTGGTCTCTAGTCACTGTCTATGGTGCCACTCAAGATGTTTTTAAACCTGATTTTTACGTGAATTGGTTAATCTTGAAAAAGATAATCCGTATCCTATCCTAATAGGTGGTGATTTCAATTTGCTAAGATTTCCACACGAGAAAAGCCATGAGCATTTCGATGAACATTGGCCTTTCTTATTTAATATTGTCATTGATAGTTTGGATTTAAGAGAGGTTATAATGTTAGGAAGATAGTTCACCGGGGCTAATTCCTAATAGTAGTCCTGAGCCAATATACGAGAAGTTAGATAGAGTACTTATGGATACCAATTGGGAAGATAAATTCCCAATGGTAGATGTTCGGGCTCTTGAACGTATTGAGGCTTTGTTGGATCATGCACCCATTCTTTTATCTGTCGGGTTGCCTTGTTTGAAGGAGATACAAAAGTTTAAGTTTAAACTTGGTTGTTGCATCGGGATACCTTCCATGCCATGGTGAAGGCCATTTGGGACAAACAAGTAAGTGGTCAAATGCCTATACAACGATGGAATAATAAATTACGTGCCTTACGCAAATTCCTACGAGGTTGGGCGAGATAGGGCTGGAATTATAACTCAAAACTCGTGAGCTAAATGAGTAACTCGTGAGTCGGCTCGACTTGGCTCGAACTTGGTGTCTAATGAGTCGAGCCGAGTTTTAGATTCGAACTCTTTTATTCACCCAAGCTACATGAGCTACTCGTTTAGCTTGTTAAACTCATTCAAATATAGAGTTTGATTTTTTCATAGATAACTGTCATACTACGAATGTTTCTTGTACAAGTAATGGTGTAGAGCTATTATATTTTTCATTGATCTTGCCTTTGTATTATTATGAAAGTACTATGGTTGTTCTAGCTCTTAATTAGTAGGAGAATTACTAGTTTTTCTTATATGTTCTCATGTTCACAACTTATAACAAGCTAAACGAGCTACTCGCAAGTTACTCATGAGTTTAGCGAGTCGAGCCAAGTTTCAAATATAAACTTGTTATCTAAACATGACAAGTCGAGCTAACTCGTTAGTTGAATAAGTTTTAGCGAGTCGAGCCGAGCTGGCTCGGCTCGGCTCGAATTCCAGCCCTAGGACGAGACATACTACTATCATCCTAAAAAATGAAGAAGTGTCCGTCATATATTATTAACGACTTAGAGTCTCTTGCAGAAGTCGGGCCTTTATCTGCACGGGAAATTGAACTTAAAAATGCAATCTAATATGGAAATTGCACGTCTTTTACATGAGGAGGAACTCAAGTGGTACCAATGATCTAAATCGAAATTTATCTTTGAAGGAGATGCGAATATAAGATACTTCCATAGTATGGCCAATGGAAAACATAAGAAGAAAATTATTCACTCTCTGATACAGGATGAGGGTACAATTGAGGGACAAGAGCAACTAAAGTCATACATCACTAATTATTACAAAGGTTTGTTTGGGTCTCTGGCTGAAAACTCTTTCATGCTAGATGAGGCTCAAGCTTAGGATATACCCCAAGTTTCCAAGGAGGAAAATAATTTTCTAACCGCTCAGTATACTCAGGAAGATGTTAAGAAAGCTGTTTTCTAGATGGAACATAACAAAGCACCAGGTCCTGAGGGATTCCCGACAGAATTTTACCAAAATTTCTAGAATATCATTAGAGGATCTAATGGCTTTATTTGGGGTTGTCCGTGTGGATCAACTTGATTTATTTCATCTAAATTTTGGCAATATTATTTTGTTACATAAGGTTAATGATGCAAAATAGATACAGCAGTATCATCAAATCTATCTCATTAACGTTAGTTTTAAGATATTCACAAAAGTTTCCACAATTAGATTGAATTCGGTTGCTGACCATGTTGTTCGCCCTTCTCAAACTGCTTTTATGCAAAGAAGAAACATCCTAGATGGTGTAGTAATTTTGCATGAAATAATTCATGAACTACATTCCCAAAAAACGAATGGGGTGTTGTTTAAAATCTATTTTGAGACGGCCTACGACAAGGTTAAGTGGTCTTTCCTTTAGCAGACACTACGAATGAAATGTTGTTCAGATGAGTGGCGTGCTCTAATACACTATTTTGTGTCTAGAGGCAGTGTTGCCATTAATATCAAACATGATATTGGCAACTATTTTTAGACTAAGAAAGGTTTAAGACAAGGGGATCCACTATCGCATATGATTTTTAACATAGTGGCTGATATGTTGGCAATCCTTATTGACAGAGCAAAGGCTGATTGCCAAATTGAAGGATTAGTGCCTCATCTTGTTGATGGAGGCCTTTCTATTTTTCAATATGCTGATGATACAATCTTATTTATGGATCACGATTTCGAAAAAGCGAAGAACCTAAAATTGATATTTTCAGTCTTTGAACAACTTTCTAGATTATAGATAAATTTCCGTAAAAATGATTTGTATTGCTTTGGCGAGGCCCAAAGCGATGCCCACCTATATGCTGAACTATTCGGTTGTGGGCAAGGGCATTTTCCAATCAACTATCTGGAAATTCCGATTCATTATCGATGTCTCATGATTGCTGAGTGGAAACTCATTGAGGAAAGATTACATAAACTTATTAGCAGTTGGAAATATAAATTACCATCTCTAGGAGGAAGACTTGTATTCATAAACTCAGTACTTACCAACATGGTACTGTATATGATATCATTTTTCCAGTTACCGAAACAGGTCTTACATAGATTGGACTACTTTCGATCAAGATTCTTTTGACAAAGAGATTGTGAAAAAAAGAAATATCGACTAGCCAAATGGAATGTTGTTTGCCGACCAAAAGAACTTGGTGGACTTGGTATTCATGATATACAAGTTAAAAATACTGCACTTCTGGGTAAATGACTTTTAAGCTACTTACAGAAGATGGTGTTTGGCAAACTATTTTATGGAGAAAATATGCTGGCTCAAAAGCAGTGTCACAAGTTGTATGGAAACCAAATGACTCACACTTTTGGACTGGACTTATGGCTTCTAAGAAACATTTCTTTCGTTTTGGTGCTTTCAATATTAAGGATGGATCTCAGGTAAGCTTTTGGAAGGATAAGTGGCTAGGCCATGCTACCTTACGAGAGCAATATCTAGCTTTGTATGCCATTGTTAGACATAAAGGGGATACAATTTCCACAGTGATGGAATCGAAACCTCCGAATGTGTCTTTCAGACAAGATCTTATTGGACCTAGATTACTATCCTGGAATAATCTTTTATAAAGATTGTCCACAATACAATTATCTGAAGGTCCGGGTGAGTTCAAATGGAAATTATTGGTGAATGGAAAATTCACAGTTGATTCCATGTATAGAACTTTGATACAATCTAATATTGCAGTCGATGGCAATAATAAGAAAGTCTGGAAAATGAAGATACCATTAAAAACAAAAAAAATCGCATGGTATCTTCGTCAAGGAGTTATTCTTACTAGAGATAATCTTGTTAAGATGAACTGGCAAGGAAGTAAGCAATGTGTTTTTTGTCATCAAGAGATAATTATACACTTATTCTTCCAATGCAAATTCACATGTTCTATATGGTCAATCATCCTAGTAGCATTTGGATTATCCCCACCAAGATCAGTGACCAATGTATTCGGTAACTGGTTGCATGTGATTAATGATAAATACAAGATCATGTTTAGTATGGGAGCGTTTGCCATTATTTGGTCGCTTTGGCTTTTTAGAAATGACAAGATTTTTAATGATAAAATGTCTACTAACTTGCAAGTTATCTACCGACGCACGACTACTCTCCGCTTATGGTCACTGCTACAGCGTGCGGAATTTCACCATCTGTTTATGGAGGGATGTTCGCGCTTGGAGGATACATCGAGTGATTTTTTCTCCGGACATGGATGGCAGTGCCAACTGCGTATTGATCTTCCTTCGTCTTAGGCATCAGGATAAACAATTTCTGTTGTAATGACTGCCTAGTTTTTCTACTTTATTTAAATTTATATCAGCCGTGTGCATCCTAATTATGCAGAGACCAGGTGTCGAACCGTCAAAGTACACGACCAATATACCAACACCATCGCGTTGTGAGACCGCAACACACCGGAACTCAGAGCAGAGGAGGCAGACCAGCGACTCGCACTTGCTCCACGCGATGGGCATGGGAATGTAGCCAACGAACGTGCCATACCAGCTCCTCAGCTCCAGCTCCAGGAACTCTGCCAACGCATCAGCGATCATGTTCGTGTCCAGCAGCTCCAGGATAGAAGCAAAAATCTTGATGTCGTCGTCACTTTGTATGATTACAGCTCATTTGGGCCGTGATAGAAATAATTGGAGGATACGTTACCGCCAGATTTCTGGCATTTTTTCTATCCACCGTGTCAAACAGATGTGCTAAGAGCATCTATAAGAGATACTATAAAACTAACCCTTTTTTTCGGTTTTGACAACCGGAATAGACATCGTAAAGATGGTCCGACCCGGGTTTTTTCCGGTGCCCGAAAGATCCCTCTCCCCACACACACCCCTATATACCCAGGTTGTGAGGCCGACCCGAGGGGGCCTTGTAACACGTTGGATGTTTGGCGGTTGTGAAGTTTTAGGGTGCGGCGAGACCCCTCTGCGGCTGAACTCGCCGGAATCCGCCGCCGCGTGTCGGAATCAGCCGCTGCACGCCGGTCCAATTCAGGCTGGGCTCGACCTCCACCCGCGGGCGGCGTCGGACTCGACCTCCACCTACGCGGGCAAGCACGAGACCAACGCTAGGCGCGTCTTCGGCTCGTGCCAGTGTTTGTAGTCGTCGTAGGTGATCCAGTGACCTATTTGTAATTTTTATTACGTTTGGGACTCTTTGTACTGCTTTTGATGATTATTAATAGATCAATGGAATTTCGCAGAAAAACAGATGTGCTAATGTACGTACCACTGATACACAATGGGCTACGTGACTTTCCCTTTCAACATAGTATTAGATAGTGAGGACTCAGAACTCTCATGAAATCATGATCATGCAAGTGAAAATTCGAAATGCTTCTCAGTGTTTGCATTCGAACGAGTCTCAGTATCGATATGGGAATGGTAGGGACTACTCCGGCCAGATTGCCAGCTTGTTTTCACACCATGTATCACTGAGTTACAAGCAATTGTATCTCGGTGTTCATAGTTAGAATCACAAAATGAGCCATATTTGCAATCAAATACATGATGAGAAGTGAGAAAAAATATTGAACAACACCAAACAAACCAATATGCATCTTTTTGTACTCTCTCTGTATAGAAATAAGTGACTTGAGTTTGTCTAGATTCATATGTATGTATATACTAAAACACATCTGGATACACGAGCATCTAGACAAATGCAAGTCACTTGTTTCTGGACAGAGGGAGTAACTCATTTCCCGAGCAACTTGAAAGGAATATATATGCAACACAACACAACATAGGTTACAAAAGATATGCAATTGGTGTACATCCAACCAAGCCAACATAACCTAATTAGTTTCATAGATTTATTACAATCAACAAAAATCTTATTTATAATGGATTGTGTGGTATACTATCACTCACTCATCCAATTAGGATCATTTTTCATAAAGGGTCACCTGAAATCCATCTTGTAAACATAGTAAGGCACTCCTTGGGCTTGTACTCCGGCGCAGTATGCCCAGCACCCTACATGGCATTCCACATGGGATTGAACTAAGTTTATGGTATAATACACCCACTAAAAGGATGGTAAAGTTTATCTTGATTTGGTTATGTTATTGTTCTATGGAAAGGAAATAATAAAAGTAACTCAAGAACTTACCTTCACGGTTGCGTATGTTAGATTACTTGAGAAACTTCTTGTGAATCTGGAAAGCAATTTATCAAATAAACGTTAGCTAGGCAACCCTAACCTGCTGACATTCAGCAACTCAAGAACTATATGGTGTGTTTATATAATTATACTTTTTTGGGAAAGGGGAAACAAAGTCCAGACCACTACATCGATCGATGCATACAACATTTATTTCATTATTACAGAACCATGTCTCAAGTCAGCCAGCTCGAATTACAATTTACGGATCACACAAGGTCGATACAAATATCAACCATCTTAAGAAAGGAAATAAAATGATTCTCCAAAGGATCAACACGTGAGCCTTCTATCAAGCTGCCAGTTAAATCGGTAAACTAAATCATGTGCTATCATTTCACGTTTAGTGCTTTTTCGGGTTATGTTTCATAAAGATAATAGTATCATCGGCATATTGTAGGATGGAGATCCCACCCTCAACTAATGAGCCTATCTATTTGACCATCCTCTTTTTCTCTAGCAATTAGAAAGGTCAATATATCTGCAACTATATTGCACAACATAGGAGACAGTAGATCCCGTGTCTTAAACCATTTTGTATAGTGTCAAATATCATCGTTTCCTTTTCCACCGGTGCTACCTTTATTGGTGAACTAGTTTATCCACCGATACCATCTAGGATCAAAACTCTTCATACATAAGGCTTGTTGAAGAAAAGGCCATTTTACTTTGTCGTGTGTTTTCTCAAAATCTATTTTTAAAAGAATACCGTCCAATTTTTCCCAGATGAAACTCGTGAATGGAACTCCATGAAGAATAACCACTCCCTCTAAACTATGACGCCCAGGCATGAAAGCCAATTGAAAATGGGTCGATGATTTTGTACGCATGTGCTAGTTACCCGATTGATACCAACCTTTTTGAATATCTTGGAATTCACATTTAGAAGGCAAATAGATGTCGGCTCCAAAATATTTTTATAAACTTCAAAACAAATATGAAGCGAGTTTTCTGAGCATTCATCTATACTTCTCTAGTACATTAGAGTTGTTAACTGTATAATGGATTAGACCGCTGAAGAAAAGAACTTTCAGCAGGATATTGAAAACTTACCCAGCAACTTGGCCATCTACATGCCATGGTCTCCAATCATCTGTGATAGAGAGGTTAAGAGATCTTATCCATGCATGTGTGCCGACGAAGGAAAATCCGGCGTCATGGTCACCGCTGCAACACCAGATTTTTATAAGTTTGAGATAGGATTGCAAGATGGATCCACTCTGACCACTCATAACAGTTTTAGATTAGTTTGTTTGCTGGCTGGTTACCTGTATATCAGCGCTGAATATCCTTTTCTGGCTAGCATCAAATGAGTCTCTACTGTACTAGTGATATCTCTAGTGTACGGCAAGGTGTGGTCACACCTTAGCCATTCCCCCTTTGTTCCCTGTAATTGACAGACGTTGATGCACAACTAGTATGGACCCCCAAAATTATTCTTTAGAGGAGTGTTGTAGAACTATAGTACCTTGCGAACGCCAAGACTCTTTCTTACTGTTTCATCGTTTGCCCATATATAAACCAGTTCGAGTGTATCGCTCTGGGAGCAAATTAGTTTAGTGAGCGAGGATATAGAGTGTAAAGTTAGGGTACATCAATGGAATGCATGGGAGAAGGTCAAATTTATTTTAGAGTACTTAACTCTACACTTGAAGTACTCCACCGTGAGGCCACCTGTTCCATTTCTCTCTGCCTCTTTCTGAATCCTGGGGCTCCATAACATCGGGCATGAGGGTTCTAGGATATGGTAAACGTTGATATCTTTTGTGCACTGCATGTCCATTGTCTGTAGAAATCAGTACATCGAAAATTCTCGTATTCCAAACACAGTAGCCTCATTGACAGATTTGCACCTTCTGTCTTACGACGACCGACAGGAAAAGATAGTATATATGGGTTTGCAAAATAATTACGTGTTCAGTTCCAAATAACATGGATACCTCGAGTTGAGAACTATGATGGCTTAATAGTTTGAATGGTCCGATTATAATTAATTACTAGTTATTTCGTGGATACTGATATTTAGGGAAAACTTACATCTTCGACAGCATGGATGGACTCGGCACATAAAGCATTAGGCAGATCACTGTAATTTCCTTTGCAGTTCTCCTCGACAATCTGCGGGTAAACTTTCCTTGCATCATGAGTATGGGATACAACTCGTGAAAATTTCAACGAAAATCTTGTAATGCCCTCTGCTTGATCACCATTAACTCTGCAATTTCTACTAGTACTATTATTATTGTTTGTGCTTATATGAGATGACAGATCACGTACCTGGAACAGTTCGTCCGATACCAATCCCATGCCATGGAAAAATTTGATTTTACCCGGGACGTCAAACCTGTCATCAGTCTTTGGATTGCCGGCAAAGTACCCCTGCAACATTCTTCTTTAGTGATGCAAAGAAAATTACATGAACATTAGGGCTAAGCATATTGTGTGATATGACAGAAATATGCAAGGCTAACATCGAGCCCTATTGCATTTGCGGATTTTGACAAAAACCCACCTCTTTTTGAAACTTGTGTGTGCAATAGTTGGATATTAATTAGTAGGTGAGATACAACAACCATCTCTTGACATATTTATTGCGGTGCCACATGGCACCCCACTGTGAAATGCCTCATGCGGAAGGTTATAAAGGAATCAAATTGCCATGTCTTCATCAAGATGAAGCTAATCTATGGAGAGGTGGCAGATATGGTGCTTGAGAATATTCGTCCTACATGCTAGTCCACATGCCGATGGATTTTCTGGTGTGTTTGTTTCTGTAAAAAGAATCACATTTAAAGGAAACCTTTTCTTATACATGGATATCCAATTTTTGTAGGAACTACAACTTTATTTGGTTTATATGGCTATGTCGCGGTAATTTGGTTTTGATAGAAAAAAGAGTTGCATGCTTTTCACAGGCGTTGTTCTTACGTCTTACTCGCAGTGGCATGGCGTACTCAAAAAAAAAAGTTCAAATATGTGCCCAACCATGGGGAGCGGTGGGCCCCTCTTACTTGCACTAAGCTCCGCCACTGGCAGTCAGTTGGTTGTGATCGTGGGATATCCTACAATATATGTAACACTCATAGATGGTGAAAATTAGCACCAAGCAGCTGAAATGGCTTAACAGAGAGTCTATGTCCTAATTTGTACAACGCGCATCGACGAGAGAGTCAATTTGGTGGACGGGCACCACGGAGGACTTTTTATTTTTTTAAATTCAGATTTAAATATTTAAAAATCTAGAAAAATACCTAGATATAGATAATGATATATAATACGTGGGCGCAAAAATCATTTAAAAAACTTTGTATTCTGCCTTCAGCAAAAAAGATAAAATTTCAAATCTGGGTATGAACAGTGCAATTTTGAATGGGCATCCGTTTTTTCAAAATTTATCATATTTTTCCTTTTTGCTGCGCCCGAAATACAAATTCTTTTCCATTGAAACTTTTCAATCATGTGTTTCGTATCGCTAGCTACACATAGATATTCTTTTCAAAAATATTTAACGCCTTTAAAAAATTCAAAAAGAGCTCCATAGAGCCTGTCCACTAAAACGATTTTCCGATGCATTGATAGGCTCCTGAGTACATGGTGTGTTGTCTGATCTATTTATGTTTCTTTAAGTAGTCCGACTAGTTATATCATGTGTGGCATGTCACGATGGATATGGAGCCCGTCCTTCATAGAGCTCGTTTTGATTTATTTTAAAAAAAACATCAAATGTTTCTGAAACAAATACCTACGTGTAGCCAAAATTATAAAATTAAAGTCTGCAAATTTTTAATGGCAAATCCCATGTATTTTGGATGCAGAAAAAGACAAATATAAAAAAAATACGGAGGCCCATCCAAATTTACACTGTTCACGCCCCAAATCTGTAATTTTATCTTTTTTTGCCAAGGTTACAATACAGTGTACTTTGACATGATTTTTTGCACAAGTGTATTACAAATTATTATCTACATTCCCATTTTTTTTATTTTTTTCAAAACTTTAATTTTGAACTTTTCAAAAAAAGAAAAAGCCCTCCATGGAGGATGGGCTCCAAATTGACGCACTCTCACACATGTTATTAGGCTACTTTTTCCGATGTGTACCATGTCTCACCTTTTTGTTAGTCTTGTAATAAATATTGGGCTATATGCTTCTACCGATGCTTAGGCCGGGGTAATGAAAATTTTCATTTTCCATAAAACCAAAGGCAACACCCCTTTTATTTTCTCGAAGAAACTAGCTTTTAGCATGTCTTATTTGTTCAAAAGGTTTGACATTCAACCAAACTTAGACCTTTTAATGCATATACTAGTATAACTACTCGCAAAGAAAACATAATCAGAACTTACTAATTATGATCACCTTATATGTATTGCCAAAAAATTACCGCCTCCTTTGGGTTTGCAAAGCTCATCTGAAAATGCACTAATCAAGGAGGACGACCCAATTAAGTATTGGCCAATGTATTACTAAGGTATTCCTCCAAAAAAATAAAAATAGAGCTCGGGCTACATGGAGACCGGTTTTCTCGGATTCCGAAAACTTGATTTCAAAGCATCAAAGAATTATAAAAAAAAAACCTACACATAGATATTGATGTACTTTATCCAATACACAAAGTCTCACCCCGAAATAACTTGTATTCTAGGCTCCACAAAATCTTACAGATTTTGATGGTTTGAAATCTCGCACTGTTCACTACTCCATATGTCATATTTTGATTTTTTTTTTGTGCAGCCCAGAATACAAAGTATTCAGGGTGAGACTTTGTGTATTAGATAGAATACATTAATATCTATGTCTAGTATGTTTTTCGATTTTTTGGGAACTGCCATTTTCGAGATATTCAAAAAACAGGAGCCATGTAGCCCGAGCTCCAAAAATCTGCATTCGGTATTCATCCCCTTATGCACTAGTTGATTCCACACTGAGAACAAAAATTAGACATAAATTAACATGTGAATGTAATTTGTTGTTTGTACATTTATTTAAAAATAAAGGGCTAGTAATTAATTTTCCCTGGGGTCATACCAAGTCCTGTGCGGCATTTACATTGCAAATCATCAAATTCAAGTCAACGGAAGTCCAAAAATCCACATGGTCGACAAGTCAAATAAAAGAAGAAGATAAAGAGAAGAAGTCCAATAAAAAGATGCCCAAATGGCAGCTTCATGGGGTAGTTCACCCTGAACAGTGGCCACTGTGTCTCCTAGTACACATGGACTTCTAGACCAAGATTTAGCTTTTTGTCTTATTATCTCTCTCTCTCTCTCTCTCTTAAGAGAAGAATTGATCTTTTGTCAAGGATATTTAACTTACAAACATCTCTCCATGAGCTTGTAATCATTAACTCTCACTTGAATCATACGCAAGGGGAGAGTCACACTTCCCCTCGAAGTGACGTATTAAGTTTTGAAGCTAGGTATCGAGATCTATGGGACCTTGTAAGTTTCCATTCGGCGTGAGAAGAGTAGCACAAAGGTGGTATTACCTTAGAGGTTCTAGATATTAGTCAGGTGTTTCTCATCGAGAGATCTTCTAACCAAAATTGGACATAAATTTGTGTGATTATAATTAGTGTTTATCTATTGCCAAAGCAAGTTGCCTAAGCTTGCCATAGTGGAATTATCATAAGTAGTAGCATGCATGCCATATGTAGATAAAATAAAATGTTGTTATCTTTCCTCTTCAACTACAGTGTCACATCTACGGTAACATGTTAATTAAGAACCAAGCATTGGGAGAAAACATATATATGGGTCTTCACTAGGCATCAACGGGCAAAACCGTGTTTACTAAAAAACACTACGAATACAAAACTAAACACAAAACATAGTCATTCATGGACTAGTTCATGGTATTTGCCATTCAACAAAAAGACCATACATATTTAATTAACATAAATAAATTATAAAAATGGGCAACAAACCTTGAGATTAAGAAGAGGTTCATTCATACATTCTTTACCTGAAAATGGTATAAACAATACATGTGTTTGTTAGTATAACGGTGACACACAAGTAAACGAAACAATCATCATTAATTTTGTTATTAAAAAGTAAACTAAGTCAACCCCAAACTCCCCAAAGTACTCAAAGCAGTCACATGCAGGCTGTAGATTGATATGGTACTCAACCAATAAATTTTGAGGGGAAACATCAATATATTTATAATAAACAATTAAGTGTATCATATATGGCAAACTATGTTAATTATTTGTATGATTTAAACCGGAGAGGCCCTCACGAACGCACAGGATCACCCCATCAATTTTTTTTGGGATGTCGGACAAGACCGTATATCCACTTATATACAACAAGCATCTCCCTCTTCTTTAGCTCCATTTTACATCGGATATTCACTTCGGTTCATAGGTGCAAATGCACCCATTGTGAGAAAACATTTTTTGAAATGTCAAAAAATTCTATAAAAAAATCCGCATATACATTCGAACATTTTATGTTGATTCACAAGTTTTCGGGATGAAATACATTTTATATGTTTTGTATAAAAAGGACAAAATATGCCACAGGAATACAACCACTCACGTGACATTTTTTCTTTTTTATACATGACAAATAAAATGTTCTTTCATCCTGAAAACTTGTGAACCAACATAAAATGTTCGAATGTACATGTAGAATTGTTTTTCGAATCTTTTGACATTTCGAAAAATGTTTTCTCACAATATGTGCATTTGCATCTGGGACCCGAATTGCCGCCTCCCATTTTACATATGCTAAGTGTGAGAACGAGGCAATAGCCTAGTGGTTGGGTCGTAGTTGGCGCATCCCAACGACCGGAGTTCGATCCCTATCAGGGACGAATTTCTGGAATTCTCACGCTGGCCCGCTTTTACTATATCAAAAAAGGGTCTAGTTCCTCCTAGCACTGTTTCATCATACATGGAAAGTGCAATTAGACATTGGGCCTAGCCTAATGTACAAGTATAAAGATTCTTACTTGACATGTCTATTTCCAGCGCAAGAGTGGGTATGATTATACCACTATATGATTCGCCGCCAATATAGAGTGGATTTGACTGGAATTGGGGGTGCTCATTTAACCACTGCATGCAAAAGGATGATTAAAACAAATGGGAAAGGATGTTTTAGTAAACATAGACTAAATATTGATCCATAAAGCTCTAATAGGTGACAAATGAGCCAACAATTACTTAAGATCTATTTATCTTGGTTTGCGAATGAGAGAAGAATAATTAACCATGTAGCAATTAATCAAGAAATTATTTGGAATATAGAAATTTCATAATAATTTAGATCGGATTATAATGAAATGGTTCAATTTGTTCTCAATAAAACCTAAACTGGACTTCTAATTAATTCGGTTGAGCGGGATCTACAACAGGGAGGAGAAATATGTAGTGGAATGAGTTGGTTGGGATCTTACAATGGCTATATATTTGCAGAATTTATATGACTAAGTTACCTCCCGATCTATGAACGGTTCATATTAACATATTTTATCCCTAATGATATCTATAATACAAAGTACTAGCTCAGAAGCATCATCAATTAATCATCTCATAAGTTGATCATGATAGCTCAAGGTTGTTGAGGCATCCACCGACTAAGAACCGATTTGGATGTGTCAACGAACTTGTTTCCAGATTAAATAGAACATGTCAGCATGTCAAGAAACCTTAGGAATTGTGATTTTTCCACAAACGTTGTGAACTCAAAGGGTCCTAACCTTTTTCAGGAAGATGACTAATTGTTTTGCTGCCACGGTATCACTAGATATAAACCCATCCTTCGAAGTAGCATACGAGAATCCAGCCCCAATAGGGGTATCAATAAATATTACATTGCTCACCTGCAAATTCATGTAATTCATTAACACGAATATAAATTTCACGAGATAAATATTGTGGCATATTTTCTTGAAATCTTATGTTTACAAATAGATAAAGGTTGTCACAAGACCTTAGTCCATGTCTCAGGTTGGTAAAGCAAAGTGGGGAGTCCACCTTTGTACCCTTCAACGTCAAACTGTAATGGTCCTGCATCCGTATATGCATATTAATTTGTCACCAGTAAATTGTCTTGCAAAATTGCAGAGCTTGAATGTGTATCTCATCATTCACAAGTTTGAATATCAACATATTAAATAGTTCAACTCGCATAACTGGATGAATGGTATATTAATACACTTCTGATAATTCCCAGTCATGAAACTGTCGCAGCGAGCCAACATAGTTCCATTCCTCAAGGGACAGAAAGAAGGCGCGATGAACTGGAGGCGTTTGGCAAACCGTAGGCGGAGGCTGATGCTAGTGCCGCAACTAGGGGCACCGGCCGTGCCCTTACAGCCGGCAACAACTTCTGGTTCTGTCTAAAGTCGCAAGGATCCTGCCTGAGCAAGATCAGAATCGCCGGGATGTTAGGAACTACCGTAGGTGGAACAACGTGCGAGGTCCGCTTTGTCGCAAATCCGGTAGCTAGTGTGGCGGTTGGTGAGGTCAGGATGGTGAGGGTCGGTGCCTCGTCCTAGGAGGTCTCCGCCGACAACACTTGGCCAAATCTTCCCTCATGGTTTCACCTCACAGAACCAGGGGCCTATAGGGGGAGGATCAGAGATTCAGAGGTGGATTCTCCATCGATGGGGCCTTCTTCACGTGCAGATCACCAGGATTTTCGGATCAACAACAAAGACGTACGTAGTGGTGATTCCAATTGAAATTTTCTAGTCTCTTCCAGGTGGGCTAGCTAGGCATGCTGATGAGAGCCATTGGATGGGTTGGGCTTACCATAGGGCATCTCCAGCGGGCCGACACAAATCGGTGATGCATAGGGTCCATTTTGGTCTGGGTCAGGTCACGGACAGAATTTGGGTCGCGGTCCGGTCTGTCTGGCTGGTGCGTCCAGCGGCACAACCCATTCCGTCCACTCCGGCCTTTTCCGCCATCATTTCCCGCCGCAAATGGTGGCTTTCCGCGGTTTCTAGCGATCTCCCGCCGCTTCTGGAGAGTTTTCACCGCCGACTTTAAAGGCCGACATGGTGGAATGTTCACACAACACAACACCCAGTATGCCTAGCCACCGCATTCCCGCCAGTCGCACAGGAAACCCCAGCCGAGGAGTTCCAGTGAATTCTCATTCTGTCGGGCCCACCGCCCAGGGGGGAGGAGTTAGACGACCTCTCCGACTTCGACCAGCCGAGGGAGGCGCCAATCAAGCAGCAGGCGATCCTAGCTGATAGTCAATCGACGTGTAGGCGGGCGTAGCAGCGCGGGACCTCCCGGAGGCCCGTGGCTGGTCCCTTCCAGAGGTGAATGGCATTCAACCGCACAACCAGCCAACCCTTCAGTTGGGATGTCCTCAACAACCTTGTATTGCCGTAGCACCTCTGGCGACAAGAACTGGACTTGGCTACACGGAGATACTCGGGTTGTGCGCGCTCGCCCCAGTGTCAAGGTGTTGCACGTCCACCTTTACCTAGCAAAGGAGGAGCTGCACACACAGAGGGTGATTTTCCGCTCTCTCGAGGAGGAGTGGGGTCTCATTGACCCGCCGCACCCGAGCGACGTCGAAGCCTTCCTGTGGCGCTATGGCCTGTAAGGATTGTTGCCGCTGTCGCCGCACCGTGCATGTAGATTAGCTAGTTGTTTCCGTTCAAAGTTTTGTAAAAACTTCTAAATTTGCAAGGAATTGTTTATCTAGTTGTTTCGTCGTGAAACTGCACATTGCGTTCATGTTTGATGGATGCTACCAGCTTCGCACATTGGGGCACCAGTGGGATGGGGATGCCGCCAGAGCACCCACCCGTTGGGGCAGAAGGTTTCTGGAAGTGTTGGGTAGCGCGCCTCAGACAGGGCGCGTACCTCCCAAACGTGGAGCCACCGGCGGGTGGTGTACATGTTGGTGGGAGCTTTGTCTAGAGGAGGAAGATGCCCATGGTCAATGCTGGAACAGCCAACATATAACCAAACACGAGGGAGGGAAAGAGACGAAAGTGGTGGGAAAAGGGCGGGGAAGGCACGGGAACTGTCTCAAGCGGCAATGACGTAGGTAGCGAAGCAATGTTGCAGGAGGTCAGCGATAGCAGTATACAAGGTCAGCAATGTAGTCCGTGAAGGTTTGTGTGCCTCTTACACACTGTCCCATTGGTCGATGCCTAGACACACACTCGGTTCGCCCGCGTCCGCGCAGACGCATGGTCCACCCAAATTTGGTGCACCGATGGGTCGCGCCGGATGGTTCTGTCCGAATGGGTCATGTCGCTAGAGAGGGCACGCCCATCGCTCTGGTCCGGTCGGACCGGTTCGAACGTGGCAGGACCATTTGGATCGTGCTGCTACAGATGCCCTTACTCGTAGGTTTGCATCGCTTTGGAGTACATAGAGGAACGTAGATCGGAGTCGCCCTCGATCCATATCTCCGCCACCACTGACTCGCTACCCATCGACACTTTGCTAGGGCTGCCTCCCTCGATGTACCCGTCATCGTTGCGGAGTTGTTCCTCTCATAGGTCGTACACATCAGTCGCGGCGGATTCTCTGCCTAGATCCATGGTAGGGGCTCCTCCACATCCACTGGCGATGGGCGACTACGGTTTGGAGTCCTTTCCTTCGAATGTAATGTTCAGAAGAGATTTAGTTGGTATCAGGCTTACATCTTGAAATGCTATGCTACAACGGTTAACAACAGTACAATTACTGCAAGGGGTCAATGAGTTTTGATATAGCCTACAAGAGAGTGGTAAATTCTCTGTGGATTCCATATATAAAGCAATTGTCTAGCCAGATATGCCAATTGCTGGCAACGACAAAATTTGGAAGATCAAGATAGCACTAAATATGAAAATCTTTGCTTGGTACCTTCGTCGAGGAGTCATCCTCATCAAAGATAACCTTCTAAAGAAGAATTGTTAAGTAAGTACAAAGTGTGTATTTTGTCATCAAGATGAGACAGTTAAACATCTATTTTCTAGTGTAAGTTCGTCTATTCTGTATAGTTAGTCATCCAATTAGCTTTTAGCATGTATCTGCCATGCAGTGGTGCTATTTTTTGGCAACTGTCCACATGGTATTGATCACGGGTTTAGAACTTTTACTCGGATGGGAGGGCTTGCCGTTTATTTGGTCGCTTTGGCTATACATAAATGGTAAGGCTTTTTTACAAAAAAAATTCTGATATATTAATAATTATCAACAAACAGTACAAGGAGCTCCAAAATTAAAAAAATACAAATATATCGATGACCCATTTATTTGGTCGTTTTGGCTATACATAAATGATAAGGTCTTTTGCGAAGATTTGTCCGTTCTACTAATAATTATCAACAACAGTACAAGGAGCCCTAAAATTAATAAAAATTATAAACATGTCACTGGACCACCTAGCGATGACTTCAAACACTAGCGCGAGCCAAAAGCTAACCACCGTCCTCGTCCCTCCATCACCGGAGTCGGGCAAACCTTGTCATAGTAGTGCTGGTTATAGTAAGCAGATGAGAAGTCACCGTGCTAAGACGCAAAGAGCCATCGCACCAGAGCAGCAACCATCGTTAGTGATGACAATCATAAACTGGAAGAGACTAACTTGAGACCACACAAAAAAACATGAAACTCGACCGGATCCAAGAGATCCGTCGGACATATAACCATGTGCCCTCCGCCGGAGCGAGAATAGGGTAGGGAATCTTATTTTGATTTTAGGATGTAGCCACCTCTTCATCATTCTAAAGAAGACGCTGAAAAACAAAGAAAACTCTCCCACTAGCAAGGAGCCATGGTCCGTCATGCCTCTAAGACCCTAAGACCACCCGAGGGGGAGCGGACTGGCAGCGTCACCGGCAAAAGGGGTGGAACCCTATATGGGTTTTGGAATCGCCTAAATCGCCTCTCTCGTATAGCCGCCCACGCGTACCGTCCGTACGTGAAATGGCGAGGTTTTCAATGATAATAAATCATATCTATGCAAGTTACCTACCAGTTCACTTTACGATCTGTTCATGGTCGTCTCTATATCATGTGAAGAACCATGACATGTTTACGGAGCTGTCTACACTATTGGCGACACAATGAGGTATATTTTTATCCAACATGGATGACAGCGCGATCTACTGATCGGTCGTCGGTCCTCCATCTCTATAGGATTTATGCGGTTTATTGATGATTGTATGTAATTCGTCTTTTTCTTTTCTATTAGTCATTTTGTGGCTGTGTCTCCTCGTTATGTAGAAGCCTGATGTATTACTTAAACGTTATAAGTAATATAAATGCGTTATTTATCGCAAAAAATATCTCTTGTCATACGAGGATTTCAGCATGGAAGGGCATGGAACTCCTGATTCGATCGAGGCAGGCTTGGAGTACGCGAGGGTGACCAGCGTGCTACCTTCGAGCCATCCCTATTACGTATTCCTTCAGTTTCAAAATATAATAGTATGTTTTAAAATATAAAATGTTTTGTGAAACATATGTATCTAGAGGGGGGCTGATTCCCAGCTGGGTCCATATAAAAATTAAACATTTGAAAATTAGGGCCAATACAAAAATACTCTTGATTTCACGGCAGTTCAAACATATCTGTACAAAACTAGAAAAAACTAAACTAGTGGCGGCCCCGGCCACGCCCGCCTAGTCCAAGGCGACGGTACATCGCCGTTGCGTAGTCATCCTTGTCGTCGTCGTCACTGGCCTCCTGCTTCGGTGGCAACACCTTCATTTGGTCGATGAACAGGCCGCTCGCGCCGGTACTCCGCCACGGACCAAGCCTCGGCGAATGCTTCCATCGCTGGCGGCATGGCCTCCAAGTAGTCGCGCTCGGTGACGCGCTGGCCTGGAAACTCCTCTGGATCCTCCTCGATCTTCAGTTGGAGGACGGCCGCCTTGTACTCCGGCGGTGGCAGCCACTCCTTCTTCACCTGACGCTGGAGCCTGGTGAGGCGTAGGAGGCCACGAGAAGGGGATGGCGCACATCGACCCCTAATTGCAACGTTCGCCGGAGCACCTACGTGACTGCTGTGACGACGGGGTCTCCTCATACTCATCCTTCACCAGGGCAAGGAGAGAAGAGAAGCGCATTGACGGCATGGAGTACGGGGAGTAATGGGCCGACGGTGACGAAGACCTCGACGAGGAAGAGCGAGGCCTCTGCCGCGGAGGCATCATCAGCGGCGGGTTGTTGCCGGCGGCGATGTAGTCGAGGGCCCAGACAAGCATCATGCCTAGGGTGCTCCACCACCGGATCCGCCCTTCAAGGTTATTGACCTCTGGTGGGGGTTGTTGCCGTCGTAGGCTTCGAGACGGGCATGGCGTTGGTCCTCTAAGAACACGTCCCATGCCACCACATTGTCGGGATCCTAGGCAGGATCGTTCCGCTCCTCCAACGAGAGGACGTGCTAGTACTACCGGTAGATCTCCGTCTGGCGCGTCTAGCCACGGGGGACGGGTAGGCCACCGACGCCGAGGATCTAGTTGTGAGGGCACCGCATGTCTAGTGATGATGGGTCGCCCGCCTCCCACAGTGCCCATGCCTCGTGGACGCGCACCGAGTGTCACCCGAAACCGTTCGCGACAGAGCCATCTCCAGGAAACCTTTCCATGGCCGACGGGTGCGTGGTTGGGAAATATGGGAGAGGAGGTTGTGAGGATGGAATGCATAGATAATGAGGACTTAGTCCTCTTGCGGTTGCGGTGGCCGATCGGCAGTGTCCTAGTCTTTGTCGATGATGATGAAGGTCTGTGGGTTGCGGTGGTGGCTAGACTCCTACGGTCGGAGCTGGAGGCGGAAGTGGTTCAACAGGAGGGGCCGCTGGCGTTGTAGCCACCATGTGCACGGACTCCTCCATCGCTTGTTGGAGACCAGGCCACTTGGCTTCCTCCTCCTGTCGGGAGAACTCGATGGTAGTTCTTAGGAGGATCCTCTGCTGGTTCCTCCTTGGTAACGTAGCGAGCGTTGGGCGGCAACAGTTGCAGCAGCTTCACGTACTGTGAGGCCGCGCCTTAGTACTAGGACCAGTCCAACCGCCCGCACTCTAGGGTGGACAATTCCCACCCCGCCCGCTCCTCCGACTGCGGCTGGAAGGCCGAGTAGTCCTCCTCCTCCTCCTCCTCTGGCGGGGGGTCCTCCAACAAATCAAAGGCTTCATAGTCCTCCTTGTCAGCGTCGACGACCTCTAGGCGTGCCTCGATTGACTGTCGTCGAGCATCGTGTTCAGCCTCCAACCACCGCTTCCACAACGATGAGTCGTTGGCGTATGTGGGGTCCCGACATTGATCTGGCAGAGGAAGGCCCAACACCGGAGGATCTCGCGGCAAAATGATGGGTCGATCGCTAGAATGGCGGTCACTGGCACGCGCAACTGGTTTAGTTTCCACTCATGGGGAAGGTGAACATATGGCCAGGGCAGCGGCCTGCCTAGCTCGGCGAACTGCCGCGCCACCTCCACCTCGACATATACTCGGCGTCCGGAGCGGGGCTGCGAAGACAGGCGCATTGGCCTTGGCACCGATTGTGGAGGCGGAGACACGTCGAAACGGCGGTGGTGGCAGTCGTGGGAGGACTTCGCCTCGTGGTCGGTGCAGCTAGGGTGGCCGAACTAGCCCATGTTTCTTCCCTTCGCTATCGGAGCAATAGGGTTTAGCTAGGATTTCTACTGTGTGTGCGGGGATGGAAGCTTCCAATGGGGAACTAAGAGTGTGGATGGATAGCGATGACGCTGGTCCGTCATTAAAAAGGACCTGAGCGGTCGATGGACCATGTGGCTTTCTCTCCCTCTCTCACTGACCTGTGGGCCCAACGACAGGTAGGGAGGACACGTGCGGACCACGTGGCTTTCTCTCCCTCTCTCGCTGATCTGTGGGCCCAACGACAGGTAGGGAGGACACGTGCGGACACGCCAGCGGCTGTCCGCATCCCCACATAGCCAACCCAAATTTAGGCTAAAAATAGAGGTTAAACATATAGAATCGCGACCTCTGTCTATTTGGGATGCTCTGTTGGATCGTGCCCTCTATATCTAGTCGGACAGAGTCCGGACAGGCCGGTCCATACACGGGGCATCGTTGGAGTTGTCCTAACAACACTGACACCGTGACACGTCCGTACGAAGAGTAACAACTAGTACTAGATATATACCCTTGCAAAAAGAATAATTATTCACATGTCTTGAATTAGATATCGTAAATTTATCTAGATTCATGTGTATAAACATGTCTAGGCGCTAGGCTAGATAATTACCCATCTCGTAGACGAGGCCTGAGAAGGCTGAGCAGCCGGGTCCGCCCTGCATCCAAAGCACCAGCGGGTCATTCGCAGGATCCTTCTCCGACGGAACGAAGTAGTAGAAAAGGTGCACGCCATTGCTCTCGTCCACCTCCACGTACCTGCAGCCATCATGGTTATATCAGCGATTGACAACTATGAAACTTGAGAAAACTTAGCAAGCTGATTTGTGAGCAAAACGGGATCATGCGTACGTACCCGGTTTCGAGGGGGAACGGCAGGGGCCCGTCGAACCCAGCCAGGTGCGTGACGGCGAACGGCGACGAAGCGACATGAGAGATGAGGAGGCACCAGAGCCACGAGAGCAGCAGGAGCGACCACCGGAACCCGCAGCAGCTTCTGGCCATGGTGTGTGGCGCGATCGAGATGCAATGGGGGGTGTGCTGTGCACATCTGTACCGGATATATGGATGCTGTCTCTGATGAGTGATGTGACTGCCGACAAGGAGGTAGGACAGTTTTTATTTTTTTTGGGCTTGAATGGGCCATAACACTATGAATGCTGCCTACCGGGTGGTACACGCCCTCGTTTAAGAGCAAGGACAATAGTATAGCCAGATGGTGGCTATAAGCCAAGTGTCATGTCATCTATAGCCAACTTAGAGCTAGTATGTACTACCTCTGTTCGAGATTATAGGTCCGGAAAGCTTTTTTATATTGTTTGAGACTATAAGGGCTATCTCATTTATTAGTCTCTCTCGGTCAATGCTTGTTCTCTTTTTTCTCTCATTTCTCTCATGCATGTAAGACTACTGGTGCATATATAGTTTAATGAGAGGGTTATGAAGTGTCTTGGTATTAGCAACTTGACCCTTAGGACTAATAATCCCAAACAAAGGTAGTACAATAGTGAGCTCAAAAATATATTATTTTAGCATACATGGTCCACCTTTCACTCTCTCAAAATGCCTAGGAGCACGTGTTAGAGCTGACTCTTGCATTAGAGCCCACTCTTTTCTCTCTCCTATTCTCTCTTCCAACTAGGCAAAAAAATAACATTTTAATCCTTATAGCCAGCTGACTAGGATTTATTGTACTTGCTCTAAACGAAATCTCATCTGAAAAACAGATTTGTTTTCGCTAGACTGTATGAATGGGCACGTGCTATAACAGTTCGCTGAGATCTGTACATGGAGTATTATTGCGCCGTCTTTTAATTTGCTGTCGGGGGTTCTTTTTCTTTCCTGCAATGTTCGTGCATCGAGCTTCAGTTGTGCCTACGTGCATTTTTTTTTTTTGCGTACGTGCATTTTTTTCGGTTGTGCCTGCAGATTCAGTTTCTTGTAGTAGTAGTATTACCGCCACGGACCAGAATTCAGTCCCCTTTCTATTCTTGAAACTGATCATGTCTAATTTAATTGAGACACAAAGTATGTAGAATTTTTCCGTTTCTCCTATGCAGATCTTGAGCAATATCTTGAATTTTTCATGCATCGGAATGTCGCATCCATTTCAAAAAACGGAAACAAAGAACGGAATGCCGTAGCTGCGCCCTTGAAGATAACAGTAGCAGGCCGCAGGCTGAACCGTGACATCTCCACATGATGACATGTTGAGTTCCGTTTGCTCAACATGGCCCTGAAGCAGAAGCAGACTAAACATCACGAGCAGAAAATGACCTAGTTTGCCAACACTATATGTTCAAAGCCTTCTCCCACCACCAGAATCCCTCCATATGCCGAGCGAGTTCGGCATAAATTAAAGTACACCAAGTGCAGCGATCGACATATATGACAGCTCGGCAGGTCAGCAGCCGTGACCAAAGCGGTCGACAAGTATCAGGGCGGTACATGTCGAGCGCCTTCAGAGGCCTTCGGCGAACGGCCCGCCCGCCGCCGTCTGTCCAACGGCGTCAACCTATATGCCCGCTTGGCATACGACGTGGATCCACAGTTTTTTTCTCTACCGATCATGAGATTCGGGCAGTAGCCTAGTGGTTGGGTCACAATTGGCGCATCCTAGCGACCGGAGTTTGATCCTTGTTAGGGACGAATTTCTAGAATCCTCACGCCGACCCGCTTCTACTATATGAAAAAAAAGTGTCTAGTTTCTCCTAGCACTGTTTCATTTTTTTTGTGGTCTTTTCGCCAATTTTTCTTTTGTCTAGTGTGGCATAAATCCGAATGTAGATCTGTCCCATTTTAACCGAAATTCAATTGAGATTGTACTCCGTACAATTGATGCTAGTTCAGTATGGTGCGTTATAGCTTAAAATTTGCAGTGTCAGCTCGCGCGCAAGTATAGCCGGACGACAACTCAGGAGAATTGATCATATTTAATTAGGCACGATGCGAACATGTGGGAAACCGTGGAACCATGGTATAATCCCACTGACTAAACCTACCATCCCAGCACACACCAAAGGAGTGAAGGGGAATAAAACTCAATTTCCCCTGTCTAATCACCTAGCGAACTCCCAAGGCTAAACTCCCGTTCCCCTCCCTCATCTAGCCAAACACACCGATAACGGATTTAGATCGGAAATTATAAACACCAACCAAAATGTAGGACAAATAAGGAATACATCGCGCGGTAAAAGTAAAATTATCTCAAGTATATGTATTGTATCCTGCAACATGAAGAGATTGAGCTGAATCAAAATCTCGATTACACCATGACATAGGGGAGGAAAGTAGTCCATCACTTCCACAGAATCATTGACTAGAACGATAAGCTGATATCTTTAAATAAAGAATACAAAATAATATTAGCATGTAGACATGCCAATATACTCAGAACTGAGAGATTACACAGGTCTATTTATATACCAAAAGAAGCTAAAAAAAACCAATGTTGTAGATTATATAAATTTTCTTCAAATTCAAATTTGTGAGTTTTTGGTTTGAAAAAATGTTCCCTCATTTTTAGGAATATTATTTAGGCTTACAAGATTTGTTTGAGTATTTTTACTCATTTTTAAGGTATTTAATTAAGTCAAATAACTCACTTGAAATTTTTATCCTATCAAAAATATTTTTAATAATTTCAGAAAAACAGGATTTAGAATCCTTGCATTTTCCCTATTTGGAACTATTTTACTTTATTTTTAGAAAATTTCTAGGACCATTTTTGGTTAAATGGGCCTTTTAAATAAAAACCAAATGGTCAAAACCAGCTAAGATAGTTCGGTCGAACCGAACCAGCCCTTCTCTCTTTCACACTCTCACGCGCTCGCTCGCTCTCCTCCTCGTGTGCGTCCTCTCTCTAACGATTGCACGCCTCCGCCGCCGCGTCGTCGCTTCTGGCACTGCCATGGCTCGTAATCGAACCCGTGTTCTCCGCTCTACCTTCCCACCGCTCAGATTTGTCTAGCTCTACTTCTCGTGGCCTCGTAGAACCCTAACCCTAGGGTTTCGGCTTCATATCTCCATCATGCTCTAGCACTCCTTCGATACTCCCTCATCATGGAGATGGTGTTGTATGCCTCTGTGGTGTCCTCCACCACACGATTGGGCTGGTGCAGGTTGAGGTACCCCATCACTGGGTGCTCCCCGTGTCGCCTGGGTTCGTCTTCTTCCTCTCTGACTCCGGTGAGCTAAGCTCCCGTGCGACTCAGGTAGGTGTTCTTCTTCCCTTCTTCTATCTCTATTTCTTCTCCTCATTTTCTACAACTATTTATACTACTAATCTTCATGATCTATGGTTTCTATTGTACTAGCTCTTAGTCATGATTAATTCTAGGTCTTCTAGAATGTTCTAGATCTTTCTAGGGTGCTCTAGGTAGTTAGTTGTTTGCTACTTCTCGACATGGTTACTATTGCTAAGTAGTTGATCTCTATATTTTACTGAATCTCTATGCATGTCATACTGCTTCAGTTATAGTTAACACTCTGATAGATAAGTGTTTTCTAGGTTTAGTAGTAATGATCTTAATCTTGTTTGGTTGTAGTAGGTTGCTTAGATTACTTATAAGTTTACTTAGGTACTGATACATACATGTTTATGTTCAATATTTCATATACTTGTCTATTTACAGTTAGTTGGCTACTTTCCCGATAGTTCTAATGTTGTTATCGGTGTTTCTTGGTATACACTAAGCATGTAACTGTTTTCTTGTTATTAGAGTGGTCAAAATCCACAACTCAAGTAGATTCTTTAGGTTAAATTGTGTTTCCTTAATATTATTTGCTAGTCAGTTACTTATAGTGTTTGTGGTTGTGATACTCATCCACTTCCATTAATTAATCTTACTGTTGTTTACTTGCTACTTTTGAACCTTTGGTTTAGTGTTATTGTAAGTATGTCCTATTGTTCATCTGCACAAGTAGAAGCCGCAATGTCAATGTCCATGCCTATGTTGGAGATATGCCCAAGAGGCAATAATAAAAGTGGTTATTATTATATCTTTGTGTTTATGATGAATGTTTACATCCCATGCTATAATTGTATTATTAGGAAACACTAATACATCTGTGTTTTGTAAACATAAGAGAGTCCCTAGTAAGCCTCTTGTTGAACTAGCTTGTTGATTAATAGATGATCATGGTTTCCTGATCATGGACATTGGATGTCATTAATAACAAGGTTATATCATTAGGAGAATGATGTGATGGACACACACCCATAGTAAGCGTAGCATAAAGATCAAGTCATTAAGTTCGTATTGCTATAAGCTTTTAAATGCATAGTAACCTAATCCTTCGACCATGAGGTTGTGTTAATCACCATCACCGGATGGGTACTTTGATGACATCAAACACCGTTTCGTTACTGGGTGGTTATAAAGGTGTCATTGGGTATTCTGAAAGTATGTGTTGAAGCGCATGGACCAAGATTGGGATTTGTCCATCCATATAACGGATAGATATGCTCTGGGCCCTCTTGGTGGAATGTCATCTAGTTAGCTTGCAAGCATGTGACTGGGTCACAAGGGATGACATATCACGGAACGAGTAAAGAGTACTTGTCAGTAACGAGGTAGAACTAGGTATGGAGATACCGACGATCAAACCTTGGATAAGTATAGTATCGCGTGACAAAGGGAATTGGTTTCGTATGTAAATGGTTCTATCGATCACGAAGTCATCGTTGAGTATGTGGGAGCCATTATGGATCTCCAAGTCCCGCTGATGGTTATTGATAGGAGATGTGTCTCTGTCATGTCTACATATTCACGAACCGTAGGGTGACACACTTAAGGTTCGAAGTTGTTTTAAGTAGATATGGAATGTGCGTTGGAGACCGAATGTTGTTCGGAGTCTCGGATTGGATCCGGGACATCACGAGGAGATCCGGAATTGTCCGGAGAATAAGATTCATATATTGGGGATCATTTTCTGAGTTAGGAAATGTTCCGGAGTATTTGTATGAGGATTCTAGAAGGTTTCGGAATGTTCCGGAAGGTTCTGGAAGATTTCTTGGAGTTTGCTTGAAAACCAAGAAAGGGATCAAGGAGTCCTTGTGGGGCAAGACAAGGAGTCGTGGGGGAGGAGGACTCCTCCCCCCTCCCCAATCCGCCGGCCAAGGAGGGAGGGGAGTCCTACTAGGACTCCCCCTCGCCATGGCGCCTCCCCCCTTTAAATAGAGGGGTGGGGGCGCCACCCCCCTGGCCCTCCTCCACTACTCCAATCCTAGCCGCCTCTCTCCTCCTCCTTTCTTCTGCTCAGGCTTAGGCGAAGCCCTGCAGAATTCTCTACTCCACCACCATCACCACGCCGTCGTGCTGCTGGGATTTCGTGGAGAAGATTTACTACCTCCGCTGCTCGCTGGAACGGGGAGAGGAAGGTCTGCTTCGACTCCGCATGTGTGACCGACTGCGGAAGCGCTGCCGGAACGCGGCGCCGGAAGGATCGTCCACTCGATCTTGAGATCGGCAAGTGATCGACTACATCAACCACGAGATCCAATCTCGTAACGCTTTCGGATCTACAAGGGTTAGTACAGATCTATCTCGTTGCACATGTCTAATAGATTAGATCTTGGCTTTTATCTAGATTAGATCTGGGTTTTGTTCGTTCTTGCGGTAGAAATTTTTTGTTTTCCATGCTACGAACCCATCAGCCTATGCAGGTGATATGCAAGAAAAATGGGCGAGGAAAATACCTCAAATGTGGCCAGGCAATTGGATCAGCAAGTCCTGGGTGCTCGGGCTAGCGACGGGGTTGACTGCCTGCGAAGTATAGGTGTCACGCTAGGCCTTGGGATGGAGCCACAGAAGCCAGTCACCTCTGACAACACGCGACGACAGACAGGGATAACAACAACCAACGAGCTCCATGAACGCCAACTAGATGGTACAAGATGGCAATAAGAGACAATGTCTTCTGGCCAGCAGGGTGCGGTCGAAAGTGGCGAGGGCAACGGCGACACACAACGCAGACGGTGGCGCGACATGGGGTGGCGGTGGAGACGGTGGGCGAGGGTTTGGGGCAAAGAGTGGTCCGTGTGTGTCCCGTGTGCCACTGACGGGAGGACCTAGGGTGGACATGAGGGGCAAGAGGGAGTCCAGTCAAATGCATCCGCAGCCCAAATTTGATTTGCGGATGGATCGGTCCACGAGAGTCGGTCCGTTTGGGTTGTGCCGCTGGGTCGTTATTCTCCTGTCCTGCTGTCCGCACATGCCAGATCGGACCGGTCTAGACCATTTGGTATTGCCGCTGGAGATGCCCCTGTAACACATTTAAAGATACGTGTTGATCCGCAGACAAATAATATTTCTTATATTACGTTTCTTGCATCTAAAAGAGAGATTTTCTTAGCAGTGTCACAAGCAAGATTTCATGAAAAAACGACAAAAACCTTTCACAAAGACATTTTTGTTTATTCCCGCATTATATTAAGCTACTGTATACAAGTTTCGTGCGAACTGTTTAAGGCGCCTATGCCTCGACAATTTCCATGTCTGCAAGTTCAACTGAGTTGAACTCACCTTCAGAGGAGAAAAATCCAGCAACTGTGACCATCTTCTTCTGTGTAAGCTGGCTTATCTTGAGCAGGTCGTCGTCGGTGAGCTCCCAGTCGAAGATCTCAAGGTTCTGTTTGAGCCTCTCCTTGCTGAAGCTCTTGACGATTGGGGTCACTCCTTGCTCGTAGATCCACCTCAATGCTACCTGCACGAGAAGAAAAATGGACCCGTTGCTATCACGTGGGCATGCACAAACGAAGTATATTTCAGAGGCTTTCAGTTGAGTATTTACCTGTGCCAAGCTCTTCCCTCTAGCCTTGGCAATCTCCGCGAGCACCTCAGAATCCATCACGGCGTTGCCCTCTCCGGACCAGTTCTGTCCACCCAACGGCGAGTAGGCCGTGACGTGGATGCCCTTCTCCGCACAGTACTCCCTCAGCTTCCTCTGCTGCCAGACCGGGTTCATCTCCACCTGATTGACAGCAGGCGGGACAGTGGCAGTCGCCATGATCTTGTCGAGGTGCGTGGTGGTGAAGTTGCTGACGCCGATGGCCTTGGCGAGCCCGAGGCGGTGGCACTCCTCCATCTCCCGCCACACGCCCTCGAAGTCGAACGGCACGGCGTCCTCCCGCTTGGCAGGGAACACCTTTGGCCCGGGCTTCAGGCTGACCGGCCAGTGGATCAGGTACAGGTCCACGTACTCCAGCTGCAGGTTCCTGGAAAACATCGGTCAAGATCCAGAAATTGACGGGCAGGGTAGGTACAGGTGCAACTAACTGACTCTGGAGGGGATTCTTCATTTCTTCTTACTGGAGGCTTTGCCGGAGCGACGGGAGCACGAGGTGCGGCTGGCACTGCGTGCACCAGAGCTTGGTCGTGACGAACACCTCCTCCCGGGACGCCACCAGCCCGCGCCGCAGCGCCTCCGCGAGGGCGTCGCCCAGCGGCGGCTCCGTCCCGTACATGGAGGCCGTGTCGAAGTGGCGGAAGCCGAGCTCCGCGGCCGCCAGCACCGCGTCTCTGATGGTCTCATGCACCACCGGGAAATTGGCCGTGCCCATGCCGATCGCCGGCATCGGCCTCGCGTTGCCATGCTTCAGCGCCACCTCCGGCACCGTCACCGTGGTCGTCGAAGACATGTCTCGTTTCTCTCTGCCAACACGGGTCAAACTTCGTCGCAGTGTGTGACAGGATTGTCCTGTGGTCGGAGGTGCGTGTGACGGACTCACGGCGGCCGGCTTTATACTAATGGCCAAGTGGAGTAGCAACTCTTCTTCCTGCAAACTTTTTCAAACACAAGTGGTGTTGATTTCTGTGATGAAATCGTCCGAATGCTTGTGTGGGCAGAGTCGTTGGCCGGTCACGGTCACCCATGACATTTTTCTTCCAAGGCCGTCACCCATGACATGCAGAAATGCACTAGGGACAAGCTAAGCTTGTCTTAACAGACGTTAATTTCCTTCGCAGCCAGATATATCTTTTAACAGCATAAGACCCACATGTCTGCCATATACTCGTTTCTCAATTAAAAGTTGTTGTCTGTGCACAAACGCGAACCTTCCGGTATGCATCCAGGCGTTAACGTAGGTCGCCCTCACGCACGGCGGCCTGGAGAAATTTCCGTCGATTGCTTGTACGTGCCACGAGTGGCCGGCAAGTCCTTTGTGAGTGACGGCTACCCACCACCTAATCACCAACAACTGATTATTATGTTAAGCAGGCCTCCTTCTAGAACACAAATGGCAGTACGTGACCCTGCAGCTCCGGAGTTCCTGCCTCCCTCTTCTTCCAGGTCATGGCAAGCATGAACTGATGAAACCATGAAACTGACACCTACAGTTCGACAACATCAACCTCTGAAATATCGACGCCTGGGACACCCTCGGGGGCGAGGATCGCCAGCACCGTGACCTTCTTGTGCTGAGGTATCTGAGCTATCTTGAACCGGTCTTCGTCGGTCAGTTCCCAATCAAAGATTTCCCTGTTCTTTTCAAGCCTCTCCTTTTTCATACTCTTGGCCACCATGCTCGCTCCTTGCTCGTAGATCCATCTTAATGAGATCTGGAGGAAAAACAAAGTCAGTTGCGCTGCTAACCTCAAGGTGCAATTGCCTAGTAACTGCATGCTTTTAGACTGTTTACAAGATACTAGTGCACATTCTGCACTGGGTACATTTCTTAACAAATCGTATGCTAATCGCGGACGATGCTAGAACCCTTTATCAATTGGTGCGGTAGATTTATTTAGGTACAAAACCAAACAGTTCCTAGGATGAATTGAGAAAATATACACTGAATACCTGAGCTACTGATTTCCCTCTAGCGTCGGCAATCTCTTTCAGAGCTTCACAGTGCAGGACTGCATTGGTTTGGGATGTCCTAGTTTGGCCTCCCAGGGGAGAATACGCAGTCACATGTATGCCTTTCTCTTTGCAGAATTCAATCAGTTTTTTCTGCTGCCAAACTGGATTCAACTCGACCTGAAAGGTTTTCTCATATGCATCAAACAACAATGATACAGTACAACTTCTCAGATGCAATCGAACTATTTAGGGTAGTCTATGAGCATTTTTTTTGCAAAAGAATTTTTCACTAAATCAGCTTCTACTTCTTCTGTTCATGAAATCATAGAATAGACAATAGAATGTTGCCATCAACGTCGCTTGTACGATTCATCAGCACAAACCTGATTCACTGCTGGGGGGATTTTTGCAATCGCAAGTAGCTCCTGCAATTTCCTTGTTGTGAAATTGCTAACACCAATCATTTTAGCAAGGCCAAGGCGATGGCACTCCTCCATTGCCTCCCATACCCCTCTCAAGTCCATTGGGACAATGTCTTCCCTTTTCATGAAGAGGTGAGGTTTGCTAGGCTTTACACTCATAGGCCAGTGGACCAGGTACAAATCAACATATTCCATTTGAAGTTTTCTAGACATGAGAAGAAAGAGTCTCGCTTAGCACAGAAACAAGTGGCCGGGGTTTATATCCCCTTTTCGAAAAAACAAACAAAGGAAACAAGCTTCTGTACCAGAAGAGTAGCAGTGTTAAATCTTTGAAACAAATGTCAAATGTTGGGTTGCAATTCTAGTCCATAACTTCCAGTTATTCAAGAATTTGTACCCTTTTGGTGGTGCATTTCTGTACATTCAGTCAAAGTCATGTGGTAAGAAGAAAATGTAAAGATGTGGCAAATCCCATTTGTGATTGTGTATAATCAGTTTAAACATCGACTAAGATATTAAGTAGTATGAATATATAATTTTACTTCTGTATTATTGTACAGATATAAAAGAGTACTCCTGTTCCTTTAGACATGACAGACAAGGACAGTTCTACAGTTACACAAATCCTAGGCTGCCCAATCAGCTCACTTCCTTGCACCTACTTGGGGTTGCCGCTACCTATGAGCAAAATATCACATAGCCTACTTCAACCGGTGATCCAAATAATTGACCGTAGGCTTCCAGGTTGGGTTCCCAGAATGCTCTCATCAGGTGGTCGAGTAGCGATGATCGATGCCATGCTCTCTGCTATCCCAAATATCTTTATGGAATGTATAGACAAAGCAAGTGTCGAGGTTATTGGCAGATTAAGAAGAGTTTCTTTTTGGAAAAATAATAAAAAAGAGATGCCTGGTGGGCATTGTCTTGTTGCATTGACAGCTAAAACATGGTGTGCTGATGCAGGCTGTGACCTGTGCCCAAGACAGTGCACCAAATTGCGCTACATTGCCGACCTGCACAGGATATTTGGCAGAAGCTCGGGCTCGCTGATATCGTTACTCAGTCCAAAACTATCTCCGAATTCGTTGAAGAGGTCCACCGCCACCAAAATGCCAGTGCTTGGCCGACATGCTCTGCGGCTTGCCTGCTGACTGTGTGGAAAGCAAGAAATGATCGTGTGTTCAACAATAAGCATAGTACTCCAGAGTCTTGATTATACAGGCAGCTGAGGAGCTTCGTCTCTGGTCTGAGAGAATGTGTAGTCACAGCCTACCCATCCTAAACTGAGCAGATAGCCTAGCGGTGTGATCCTCCTTGGTCTCCCTTCTTCTTTCTGTCTTGTTTTTTTCTTTTTAACGAGGTCTTCCTGGCTGTAGTATCATGTATGTAACAAAATGGCCCTCGGGCATAATACAAAGCCATAAAATAGAGAGTCCTTTACCTTTTCCCTTGAAAAAAAGAACTAGCACACCAAATTTGAATTTGAATAACACACATCTAGTTTAGAGCTGATGTCAATTTCAAGTAGAAAAGCTAGCATTTGCTGGATCATTCAGGAAACAAATGTCAATTTCAAGTTGTCAAGCGCTACAGACTACTCCCTCCGTTTCAAAATATAAGATGTTTTAGCTTTGTGAAAGGAGTGTATCTAGACTCCTTTTAGTGTATATGTTCACTCCAAATCTAGATGAACCTACACACTAAAAGAGGTCTGGGTACAACTTCTTTCACAAAGCTAAAACATCTTATATTTTGAAACAGAGGGAGTAAAATACAACGTTAATTTCATTTTTGACATTTTCTAGATCAATAGGGTCCGTGAAGGGTGACCCTGGTTCCATTTTATATTCAGTTTTAACATTTAAATCTTCAAGTGGAAACAGTAGTATGGCATGGTGAGCTTAATAACAATATTGGATAGGCATGGCTTCTGTGCGAGTAGTTCAAGTATTTGACCCAAATAACAACGGCTCCAAAGAACAAAATATTTGGGGTGTCTATTTATAGGTTTTCTTAAATTTCAGTCACGTTTCTAAGCTGTTGGATCAACAGCGAACCATCCTCATTTCAACCTAGCCCACATATAACTTACAAACTAGAAAATGTGGTTATGTTTCACTAAAATTGCGCAATACTGCAGGTTTATGCTCAGTGATGCCAGCTAGATGTGCAATCCAAGGTGACTGAGATTTACAAACAATTCAAGGAACTACTGTATCAGAACTGAGAAGCGAAAGTTCAAGGACTGAACCCAGATCTTAACTGCAAGCTTTCCTTAAGGGAGGGGAGCACGAGATCCGGGTGGCACTGCGTGCACCACACCTTGGTCGTCACGAACACCTCTCCACGGGACGCTATGACCCCGCGCCGCGTCGCCTCGGTCACGGCCTCGCCGACGACCTGCTCGGAGCCGTAGACTGAGGCGGTGTCGATGTGGCGGTAGCCGAGCTCAAGCGCGGCGAGTACGGCGTTCTTGACGTCCTCCGTCACGAATGGGAACGACGCCGTGCCGAATCCCACCGCCTGCAATGGCCGGCCGCCGGAAACAGCCAGGATCTCCGGGATTTTGGAGGAGCGGCTGCTGCCACTTGACGCCATGACTCTCCGAGCGACTCCACACACACCACAGGCTCTGGGCAGGATCTGGTTTCGGTTTGGCACGAGAAATGAATAGCAGACCACGAACTTTGGAACTTGTACGCGTAGGTCCAGCCAACGGGCTGAATCCACGCCCGCATGCTCCTCCCGAGGGGCTGTTGGCTGGCCTTTATTTTTGTCTTTTAAGTTTTGGCTCTATATGTAAGAAAAACATTTAAACACGGGGTAGGTGTTTTCCTAGAGAATTGTATTTACAGACATGTGGGCCTCAGAATTAAGAAGATAGTATGGCGGAAAAAGTCAACCAACTAACCAAAAGTAAAAAAAAGCAAGAGCATATTTGATGGAGTTACCAAAAAGAAGGCGTTTGAGGGATGCGGCTGGGAAACGCCGCTGTTTTGCCCGGCACGTCTTCTCACTTTAGGACGCGTCGCCAAAACTCACAGCCGGATAGTACTATTTGGTGTCCTCGGCTGAAGATGCTCCAATATTCGAAATGTTGTTAGGTTTTTGCATGTTGGGTGACCAAGCAAAAGACATCAACTTTTGTGCGGTGGCGGATCTAGGCTATGGGAAATGACAGATGAGTGTAACTTGAATTAGGAGCGGATGTAGAGACAAGTACAACAACACCGAATTATATTTACAGACATGTGGGCCTCGGTATGAAGAAGATATGGCGGAGAAGTCAACGTATGGTCCAAGAAAATCGCACGCTTGAGCTTGTCCGCTTGTAAAAACGAATCATCCATGCGATGTGTGGTGATTCGCACACGACACTAGGATTTCATTCCAGTACGTTCCCGCCTGAAGAAACAAAAGCCGCCTCTTTGGAAATTGGAAGAAGAAAAGCCAGTATAAAGCCGGTCGTTCGTCCTGTCGGTACGACGCAGGCGGTCCGGAAGAGACGACATCGTACATGGCCTTGATAACGGCGGTGCCGGAGGTGGCGCTGAGGTCCGGCAACGCGAGACCCATGCCGGCGATCGGCATGGGCACGGCCAAGTTCCCGCTCGTGCCGGAGACCACGAGGGACGCCGTGCTTGCGGCCGTGGAGGTCGGCTACCGCCACTTCGACACGGCGTCCCTGTACGGGTCGGAGCAGGCGCTAGGCGAGGCTGTCGCGGAGGCCGTGGGGCGCGGCCTCGTGGCGTCCCGGGAGGAGGTGTTCGTCACGTCCAAGCTGTGGTGCACGCAGTGCCATCCGCACCTCGTGCTCCCGTCCCTCAGGGAAAGCCTCCGGTAAGTCGATCTCGTGCAGCCGATCGATCAGTTTTGCTTTGCCCCTCCCGGCCGGGCGGCGCCCATTTCTTGATCTCGATCATGTCGATCTGTCTGCCAGGAATCTGCAAATGGATTACGTGGACCTGTACCTGATCCACTGGCCGATCAGCCTGAAGCCAGGGCCAGGTGTGTTCCCGGCCAAGCGGGAGGACGCCGTGCCGTTCGACTTCCAGGGCGTGTGGCGGGAGATGGAGGAGTGCCACCGCCTCGGCCTCGCCAAGGCCATCGGCGTCAGCAACTTCACCACCTGGCACCTGGACAAGATCCTGGCCACTGCCACTGTCCCGCCTGCAGTCAACCAGGTTACTGTCTAACCAAGATACTGGTCTGCAAATGCTAGCAGTTCGATAGATAGATCATGAGTGACTAGAACTCCGCGTGTTATGTGCAGGTGGAACTGAACCCTGTCTGGCAGCAGAGGAAGCTGAGGGAGTACTGCGCAGAGAAGGGCATCCACGTCGCGGCCTACTCGCCATTGGGTGGGCAGAACTGGTCCGGGGAGGGCAACGCCGTGCTGCAATCCGAGGTGCTTGCCGAGATCGCCGAGGCTAGAGGGAAGAGCGTAGCACAGGTAGCTGGATACGATTTTTCTTTTTCGAGGACCTCAATAGCTGGATAGGTCGTGCACGGCAAGGACGCGTCCTCTTCTCCTCGCTACATGTCGTCACGCAATCCGAGACCACGCTATCCAGATGACAGTAACAGATTCCTTCTTCTTCTCCTTTTTTAGGTGGCGTTGAGGTGGATTTATGAGCAAGGACTGAGCCCCATCGTGAAGAGCTTTAGCAAGGAGAGGCTCAAACAGAACCTTGAGATCTTTGACTGGGAGCTCAATGACGACGACCTGACCAAGATCGGCCAGATTCCACAGAAGAAGATTGTCAAAGCTGCCAACGTAATTTTCTCGCCGGAGGGGGAGTTCACGTCGGTGGATCTTTCAGACATTGAAATTGTCGAGGAATAGTAGTAGGTACTCCAGTATCCACTGGGAACGCATGCGGCACTGTTTGGTGTAAACTAGAAGAGTAGCTTCCTTAATTACGAGCGGAAATAAATAAAGAAAGTGTTACCCATCTTCTATGCGCAGTACTTACATTCAAGTTATTACTACTAGTACTTACTTTCAGAAGTACTACGATGGATGTACTGGAACAGAAATTCCAAGGGGAGCGAGATTTTAATTCAGATAATCAGTAACTATGACCGACGAGAGTTTAATTCATCAATGCCCATTGTTATGGACTTGGGTTTTAGAGAAGGAGGGAGCGCTCGACACATCTATCGGCTAGCAAACAAGCACACAGGAAACTTGAAGATTTACCCAGGTTCAGGCCTCGTAGAGATCCCTACTCCTACTTTTCTGCTCGTGGAATTATCAAAGAAATCGAGGATTACAATAGCGCGCAGATGCAATCTGGCGAGGGTTGTGAAAACTAGGGTTGCGTGTGTCCTCCTCGCCGCCCCCTCCTAGCCTTTATATAGATAGGCTAGGTCTCGGGTGACAGATCGAGTCGGTTACAGGTTAGGGTTTTTCCCCTTAAACTTTCTATCTTTAGCTTCTTCTTGTTCTTCAAGCAATCGAGAGTCCGTACGCTACTCAAGTTTTCTCTTTGGGCCTTGGCGACACCGTGGGCTTCGCCGTATCTGGACCGTATATGTCAAACTCGAGTACCTGTAGGGTATACCCATGTCAGTAGCCCCCGAGTGTCCAGTAGAATCGCAGATTCGACTAGAGACTTTATGAAGCCTTTCGAGTGCATAAACGAGTATATTTTTCGGCTGCTTTGCTTGTGTCATAGGGATTGTTGATATACGTGCCTGATTCATCCGATGTATCGGTATCAGTTAACTATCTTAGGATAAAACAACGCAATCTACTCGAACTCGAGTCCCTGGACTCGAATCCGGAAAAGTGCTGGTGTAATTCGACTCAAGCCACGGAGGTCTTACAGGAGTCGAATTCCAGTGTATGGGTGTGAGCACTCGACGCGTCCGTCAAGGCATATTCACAGGCACAGTTATATTTCTGGTAGTGCGTAGCAAAATGCGTTGACAGGCCTTATTCAGGTCTTATCTTCACGCTGTAAGCGCGGCATCTGAATTTTGTCATCGCGGAGACAATTCGGGTGACCCAGGAGACGTAGTCTCTTTGTAGGGAAAAATCATGAGGCGGTGTCGCCATAAGCTTCGAGTGTGGATGTTATCAACACACGGTACTTTGTACAAATAATCATAGGGTGCGCGACCAGCGCTCCCTATGGGAGTAGCCCCCGAGTGCCTGGTTGAGTCGGAGACTCAGGCAGGGACTAAAGAACCTTGCGACTGCGGTCGCCTTTTGTTTGTTTGTGTCAGTCGAATTTGCTTCCGGCGCTCCCTATGGGAGTAACCCATGTCCATAGTCGAACCGTGTTTCGAGTGGTTGGGTTTGCTTTGATTGTCCATGTTCCTGTAAAAAAGAAAAAGAAAAATCGTAGGGTGCGCGACCAGCGCTCCCTATGGGAGTAGCCCCCGAGTGCTTGGTGGAGTAGAAGACTCGGGCAAGGACTAAAGTAGTCGAAGTCTTCTGCTATGTAGTTTTGATGACGTCAGTGCTGACGATTCATGACCTCAGTTGCCCGTGTGAGCGAGTTTGACAGGACATGACGAGCGGTGGGTCCCATTTCTTAACTCTGATTTGACCGGGCGCGCGTAATCTTTATTTTAACTATGCCTCCTCGATTTCCGCGCGTAATGGGAGTAGTGGGGGATGGTTCGCGCTTCAGGTCCTCCACGTGTCGAGCGCGATGAACGCCACGCGTCTGGTAGGGTTTTTCTTAGCCGTTGGATTGCACCTTCCAGGGGATTAAGTAGTGATGCGGCGACGGTGAATTTCTTATCTACTTCTTTCATCCTTTGCCTCCTTCGCCATTACCGCTGCTCCTCTGCTTCTTTGCTCTTCTTTCCTTTGCGGCGCTGGACCAGCTCCGCGTATTTTCCAGCTACTTCCTCCGGTCACATCGCCGCCACGGAATGGGGAAGAAAAAGGGAGGTGCTGCGGCCGATTCCACCGTTGTCGCTGCTGCGATGAAGAAGAAGGGCAGCTCCGCCGCGACGGGTGCCAGCACCGTCGCCGGCGGGAAGAAAAAAGGCACAGGCACTCGCGTCATGAATGGCGCGTGGCGTCCATCTGTGATCAAGTCCTCAGAACTTCGTCTTCTTCGCCAAGACGGGGTTTTGTCGTCCGCAGTCGCTGACGCGCGCGTCCCTGGCGGCGAGGTAATCCCCTCTCCTCCTGTCGACTTTCAGGTGATGTTCCTAGCGTTCATCATCCGTGGCCTCTCCTTGCCCCTGCATCCTTTCTTCAGGGGCCTTCTCTGTTTTTCGGGCTCTAGCTCCATCAGTTGTCCCCCAATTCCATCCTCCATGTAGCTTGCTACATTACCCTTTGCGAGTGCTGGCTCAGAATCGAGCCGCACTTCGGCCTCTTCAAGCGTCTCTTGAAGTTGAAGCGCCAATCAGCATCTGGCTCCGTAGTCTATGATGTAGGCGGCTGCGGTATCCACGTCGACTCCTCCGCTACATACTTTGATATAAAACACACAGCGTCCGTCCAAGGGTGGAGGGACAAGTGGTTTTACATTCGCGACCTGAAGGCCGACGGAGACCATTTCGGACTCGCGCCCTTCGACCCCGCAACGCCGTGCAAGAGGAGGCGCTCCTGGAAGGACGTGAGTATGCCCAGCGAGTCCGTGGAGATAGATGTGTTGTACGAGCGCGTCTGCGACCTCGAGAGTTGCATGGGCAAAGAGGAGGGAGGCTACGCCCTCATTCGCACATGGCTCCGCCGTCGCGTCCAGCCCCGCAGGCTAGAGTCCACCCCATGTTTCAGTGGGCTGGCGCGGACGATGTCACTCGCGTGTCTGCCGATGGCATGTCCACGAGTGAGGTAGACAAAAGGGTGCGACTGGTCACCAAGTACACATCCAAGGATGTGCTCCCCAGTGAACCAGTCATTCCTCCATTCGATGCTGCTAACCCGCCTCCTGAGGTATAGTTGTGCTACGTAGTATCTTTGTTTGTCGATTGCTTCTTTGCTGTTTCTTGACTTTTATGTTATATTTGTTTTCTGTATGCAGGATTGGGCGGTGCCACCCTGTATGCCCCCTCTTCCTGAGAGGGTTATCCCTCGTGAAGCCTTGGAAGAGGACGAGTCAGAGTCGACCGTCCCATCTGATGTGGAGAAGGAAGCCTCCGAGTCGAGTAGTCCAGATACTCGCAAGCGTTCGTGCAGTGAGGATTTGGATGCGTCGTCCCCTTCGACTCCGGAAGATGTAGGTGTTGGTCCAGAGTCGCCGATTCCTGCCATTCCTATGAGTGCCATGGTGCCATCCTCTCGCAAGAAGATGCGGTTGCCTAAGGAATCATCGTCAGAGTCGGGGGATCAAACCTTTGACTTTGATAAGTTTGATTGGTAAGTATTCGAGTCTTCCTTTTTGGTTCTTCTTTGGAGTTGCCTTTTCTTGATGTTGGTTTGATCTTGCAGTCAGCAGGCGTCGTCATCTTCTGGTGACATCCAATTTTTGAAAGAATCTGGAGTCGCGACCTCCAGAGCCAAGAAAGAGGTTGAGCGTGCTCCTTCTCCTCCATTGGTGGCCCACTCCAGGCATAATTCATCAAGCTCTCCGCATGATGGGGAGCATCAGATGGTCGCCCGGATGACTGCACACCAATCGACTTCGGAGTCACTGGAGGACCATGTAAGTGTAGTATCTCTTCTTCTCGTGTTGCAGTCGATTTTATCTATGGCATCTGCTGATCCTTTGTTGTTTTCTTTTGCGATAGCTCCTTGTGAAGGAAGCCGCTCACTTGGCAGAGCAGGTGCTTGCGATGGGTCGCCAATATGCAATGCTGGATACACGCTATCCCGTGGTGGAAAGTAAGTTCCATGTACTTCTTTTTTTCTGCATCGTTGTTATGTAGTCGACTGATAGTCTATCCCTTTTGTTTTGTTTTGCAGCTGAACATAATGCCCTTCTTCACGACGCCTCCACCATGGAAAAGACGCTCGCCGCGGCTGTGAAGAGTCGCGATGAGGCAATCGCGGCGCGTGACGAGGCGCACAAGCGCGAAGAGGATCTGCGTGCCTCCATCACAACTAGGGAGAAGTTGTTCGAAGAACAACTTTTTTCGATTGCCAAGGCTCTCTCCGGTATTTGCTGATCCTTTGTTTTTTTACCAACTACCTCTTTTGTCGATTTGCTGACGTTGTGCCAATGCTTTGGCTCTTGTGTAGATGCTGGCGATTTGAGCTTCGACCCTCAGGCCCTCCGTCGTGACGATGCCTTGGCGGGTGCTCTTTCAGCAGTCGAGGACCGCAACACCGCCGTTCAAGAGATGCTCTCCAAGGCCAAGGGCGCGCTCAGTCGCCTCTGGGAAGAGCTGATGCCCAAGGCTGAGCTGATCGAGAACATGGACGAGCTGGTGGAGTCTCTTGCCGGGGGCGTTCCTGCAAGCTTCAAGAACTCGCTCCGTGCGGCTGGTGCGTCAATGTCACTCGCCATGGTGCGGGCCCACGGAGTCGAAGTTGATCCTGCAGCGGTCTCAAGGGCGATGCCCGTTGGCACGGACGGCCAGCAGGTAGTATTTGCTCCTTTCGCGACTGCTTGTGGCAAGTATGGGCCACAGCTGATCAACACAGTTGCAAAGTACTCTGAAGAGCTGCAGCGAGCCAAGAAGGCGGCGAAGGCTGCGGCGTCAGGGGCCGGCGGAAACTCAGTGGCATCTGATACTGTCACGGACTCGATGAGGCCCCCCAAGACAAAGTCCAAGTCGAAGAAACCAGTTGCTCCTCAGTAGCTTTGTAATAGTTAGATAGCTTATGTATTTTGTCGAAAACGTGCCTTTTGGCGAGTGTATCTGCTGATACTTTTACTAATCTTGAATGCACTCGAATCTCTTATCTGTGCATCGCTTTAGTCTTCTTATTGCTTCTTGCTTGGCTTTGTGATAGGGCACATCGAGTGACCCGTTGAGGCAACCTCAGGATTCGCCACCCCTTGATGGCCCTTTGGCACCGCCGCGCTCAAGGGTGGATGAGCTGTCTCTGCTCTCGCGACTCTGTGATCGCGTGAAGCAGTTGGAGCGTGAATTGCCCGTACTCTGTGGTAATGCGGATGTATGGAAATCAAAGGCAGAGAAGGCCACCGCTCGAGAACAATATCTGTTGGGGGAGGTGACGCAGCTGGGCGACCAATTTAAATGTTAGCTTTCTTACTCTTATCTTTTCATTGTAGTCACTTGCGATGGTTCACTGTCCTTATACTTCCGCTATTGCTTTGTGTGGTTGTCAGCGCACGCCATCCGCAGGATGAGAAGGATCGAATTGCTATTCGTATGAATGACTTGACCCAAGAGCAGCTTCATGCGAGTGGGTACTTCTGGGTTGATCATGATCGCGCGATCGCGTTGGCGACCCTACAGGATCGTGCGTTGTGAGTGCTTTATTTCTTGAAGAAGTCACAGTCATGTTTGAAGAATATTTACCAAACGATGTTCCCGCTAGACGTCATTCCATCGAGCCTGCTGGCCCTTCTTGCTAGATTCCAGGATTTGAGTGCGGTCCGCGAGTGTGTGCGGCAACAATTAGTGGCTGGTGCCAAAGCTGCGTTGTCACTAGTGCAATTGTATAGGCCTGATGTGGACGTTGCAGCAATTGCGGCTGGGCCACCTGCGCCTCCGGCGGGTTCTGCTTGGAATATGGTGCCGCACTATCAGGCAGTGGACCGCCCGGCAGAAGAGATCGTCGATTTCTTCGAGGAGCAGACCAATGTTCTCTTGCTGCAGCAGTAGTTTAGTTTATATCCTGCACATAGTTGTACCAGTGTTGTAAAGTTCGTATATATGCTGTGTATAATTGATTGGTGATGATGTATAAAATAGCTTGCTAGCATGTATGTTTTGTGAGTGCGTTGCACTATGCGAGTCCTTTTCGTTAGCCTGGCTTTGTATTTGTCTCAGTCCCTTGTCAACCTGTCAGGTGCGTTGCAACTGGGTTAATGTTTTGTCAAGGGTTTCGATTGCTGTGCCAGCTACTCAGGATATCGCGTTTGAGTTCGTGGAACAGATGTGTACAGGGTGGCGCAGCCCCCAAGTGTATAGATTGCAAAAAATGAAGGAAAAAACACAGAGTTTCAGGGCACCTAGCTTTATTTATTTCCGGGGTAGTACGAAGTACAATGTGTGGCTAAGTAGCCTTATTTGTAACGTAAAAGTAAAAAGCGGCTAAGGGTAGAAGCGTCGCAGCTGCGCGACGTTCTAGGGGTTGGAGTATGCGACTCCTGTATCTAAATCTTGAAGGCGATAGGCGCCACCTGGGATTACTTCTGCAATCACGTATGGTCCTTCCCAGGGGGACTCGAGCTTGAGGTGTCCTTACTGCTTCAGTCGTAGTACCAGGTTGCCTTCAACGAAGGATCTGGGGCGTAGCCTCCTGCTGTGGTAGTTGCGCAGGTTCTGCTAGTAGATCATTGATCTTTCCGCGGCGATTTCCCTTGCCTCGTCTAGGAGGTCAACAGAGTCTTTGAGTGCCAGGGTTGACTCTTGTTCGCTGTAAGCGACCACGCGCGGTGCTTTGTATCGTACTTTGGCGGGTAACACCGCTTCAGCCCCATGCACCATGAAGAACGGGGTGTACCCTGTAGCACTATTTGTAGTTGTGCGTAGGCTCCAAAGTACTGATTGTAGTTCGTCTGGCCAGCAACCCGCGGCTTGTTCGAGTGGCCGGAGGAGTCGCTTCTTGATGCCGCCGCAAACGAGCCCGTTCGCTTTTTTGACCTGACCGTTGGTCTGTGGATGTGCTACCAAGGCGTAGTTGATGTTGATTCCCAGATTCTCGCAGAATTCTTGGAATTCCTTGGACGTGAAGTTCGTCCCATTGTCGGTGATGATGTTGTGTGGCACTCCGAAATGGTAGACGATGGACTCGAAGAACTTGACTGCGTTGTGCCCTGATTGATTGGTCACTGGCATGGCCTCTATCCACTTGGTGAACTTGTCGACCGCGACTAGGAGGTAGACGTAGCCTCCTCGTGAGGATTTTGGGAGCTTGCCGACCATGTCAAGTCCACATTGCGCGAAGGTCCAGGCCCATGGAATTGGCCGGAGTTCTACGCCAGGTGCGTGCGGCTTGTCCGCGAATCGTTGGCACGCGTTGCATTTTCGGACGATATCCTTGGCATCGCGCATGGCCGTAGGCCAGTAGAATCCAGCTCGTAGAGCTTTGGCAATGAGGGCGCGACTGCCGGCGTGGTGCCCGCAGGTCCCTTCATGGATGTCGAGGAGAACAGCTCTTCCATCGGTCGTGGAGACGCATCGTTGGAGCACTCCCATGATGCTGCACTTGTATAATTCACCGTTGATAACGGCGAATGCCTTGGATCGCCGCGCGATGTGCCGTGCATCAGTCGGGTCGTCCGGTAGCCTCTTGCTGAGAAGGTACATGATGTACGGTTGAGTCCAAGATGGCTTGATCATCATGACGCTCATTGGTCCTTTGAGTCCTGTATCCAGCTCCAAGTCGTCGAGTGCCATTGGCTCATTGGGCGGCGTAGCCCCTGAGTCTATTGATGTGCTTGTTTTCTTCTCTGCGGCCTTTGGCTTGATGGAGCATTCATAGATGCGCTCGAGAAATAGCCCAGGTGGTGTGGGGGCGCAGGTAGAGCCTATGTTGGCGAGTGCGTCTGCCTCTTCATTGCTTTCGCGACCTATGTGCCGCAGCTCGCAGCCGTCGAAATCCCCTTCGAGTGTGTCGTAGAGGTCGCGGTAGGCGATCATGTTGTTGTTGAGTGCGTCGCACTCGTGCATTGTCTGGTTAACCACCAGTTTGGAGTCGCCATATATTATGAGCCTTTTGGCACCGCAGGCTTTTGCCATCCTCATCTCGTGGAGCAGGGCCTCGTATTCAGCTTTGTTGTTTGAGGCGGTGAACTGCATTCGCATGATATATTTCAGCTTGTCTCCTTGGGGCGATGTCAGTATGACACCTGCACCAGCTCCGTCCTTCCACTTGGATCCGTCGAAGTGCATTGTCCAGAGGTAGGACATATCTGGTGTTTCAGGGAGCTGGTTCTCCATCTAGTGCACCAGGAAGTCAGGGAGAACTTGCGACTTGATTGCGTCATGTTTTTTATATCTGATGTCTCGTGGAGACAGTTCGATTCCCCAAAGTGCGACTCGTCCGGTGGCGTCAGGATTGTTGAGGATGTGCCCAAGCGGGGCGTCGTTGACTACCACGATTGGGTGCTCTTGGAAGTAGTGGCGCAGTCGTCGGGCCGTCATGAAGACGCCGTACGCCAGTTTCTGGTAGTGCGGGTACCGCTGTTTTGTTGGCGTAAGTACCTCGCTAAGGTAGTAGACTAGGCGTTGTACTCCGTGGACCTTGTTTTCCTCGGCTCGTTCGACTACGAGCACTGTGCTGACCACCTGGTTGGTGGCAGAGATATATAATAACAGCGGTTCCCTTTCTCGTGGGGTCACCGGTACTGTCAAGGTGGATAGTAGGCGTTTGAGGTCTTCGAATGCTTCCTGCGCCTCCATGGTCCACTTGAATTTGTCAGCTTTGCGGAGAAGTTGGTAGAAGGGCAGTGCCTTTTCACCCATCCGACAGATAAATCGACTGAGAGCCGCGATTCGCCCAGCCAGCTGCTGGACGCCCCTTATGTTTTTTTGGCTTCTCCATGGCCAGTCTGGCTTTTATTTTCTTTGGGTTTGCTTCAATCCCTCTCGCGGAGATAAGATACCCAAGTAGTTGCCCAGATGGTACGCCGAAGGCGCACTTTTCCGGATTGAGCTTGATCCGGTAGTAATCGAGGTTAGCGAATGTTTCGCGCAAATCATCGATTAGTGAGGCTTCCTCTTTGGTCTTGATTACTATGTCGTCGACATAACCTTGAATGTTGCAACCGAGCTGGTTCTTGAGGCAAGCCTGCATGCACCGCTAGTAGGTGGCTCCTGCGTTATTTAGCCTGAAGGGCATTGTGTTGTAGCAGAACACACCAAAAGGCGTTGTAAACGCTGTTTTTTCTTGGTCTTCCTCCTTCATTCGAATCTGGTTATAGCCTGAGTAGGCGTCGAGGAAGCAGAGGCGCTCGCATCCCGCGGTGGAGTCGATGATCTGGTCGATTCGCGGTAGCGGAAAGTGATCCTTCGGATAGTGCTTATTCAAAGAGGTGAAGTCCACGCACATCCGCATGATGTCCGTGTCCTTTTTTGGTACTAGCATCGTGTTGGCGAGCCAAGTGCTTTCCTTGATCTCGCGTATAAATTTGGCGTCGAGGAGCCTGTTGATCTCCATTCCAACTGCCTTTGCCCTTGGTTCAGACAATCGCCGAATTCTTTCTTTGACCGGCCTTGCGTCTGGATTAACATTGAGTGCGTGCTCGGCGAATTCCCTAGGAACCTTTGGCATGTCCGCTGGACACCAGGCGAAAATTTCCCAGTGCTCACGGAGGGATTCGACGAGCGTGAGTTCCTATGCGGGACTCAAGTTGTTGGCGATGAGGGCCGTCTTTGCGGGATCCGATGGGTGGACCTGGACTTTATTCGTGTGCACTGATGAGTCGAAGGATAAGTCAGGTGAGCTTGGCATGCTTAGTGGATGCAGGTTGTTGTCTGTCGACTCCTTTAGTCTCGCGAGTTCTTCCTGCATGCCGAAGGACTAGGAGATTCTGTTGAATTCCCTGTCGCAGTTGTCAGATCTCTCGAAGCTCCCGTTGACTACGATGACACCGTTAGGGCCTGGCATCTTCATCTGCAGATAAGCGTAGTGTGGTACCGCCATGAACCTAGAGAACGCGACACGTCCGAGGATGCAGTGGTACTGCGAGGGCCAGTCGACGACCTTGAAGTCGATGCGCTCGCGTCGAAAGTTTTTCGGCGTGTCAAAGATGACGTCGAGGTTGATTTTTCCAAGGGGATACACGCCCTTGCCTGGGACGATGTCGTGGAACGTTGTGTCTGGGGCTTCTAAGAAAGTCAGAGGGATCCTCATTGCTCGCAAGGTACTCGCGAATATAAGGTTGATGCCGCTTCCGCCATCCATGAAGACGCGGCTCATGTCGAAGCCTACGATTTGCGCCTCGAGTACGAGGGGACAATGGCTTGGGCGAGGTACTTGGGGCGGATGGTCACGCTTGTCGAAGGTGATGCAGGACTCGCTTCCGCTGAGGTACTTAGTGGTAGATGGTGGCGAGTTTGTGGCCAAGTTGACTTGGCGAGTGATGGCCTTCTGCACCCGATTCGAGGGGCGCCCCTTTTGGATCATCATGGTGCCCATGGCCCGTGGGTATGGTTCGCCTCCGTGGTGCTGGTCTGGTGCAGCGGCATTCGGGGGGTGGCCCGGGTGGTGGTGGCGGAGCTCCATGTGCTATGGCGAATGGGGCGGCTCCGTATCCTCTTTCGACTGCGCTACGGTTCATCCGAGCCAGTCCCTCGTGTAATTTGAGAAACTCGCGGCAGTCCTTAAGGAGGTGACTTGACTTCTTCTTCCCATCATGCTTTTCAATGTAGAAGTGCACCGTGCATGGCCCGAACAGCTTGTCCTCAATGGATGTTGCGGGTGCCTCATCGCGGTTGCGGCGCTGCCACACTTGCGTGGTCTTTCCGGATTCGCGGTATCCGCCGCTGCGGTAGCCACTTTTGCGGTTGTTGTCGCGTCTGTCGGCGTAGCCGGCCGCGACCATGTTGATGTCGTCGCGGTCATCGTAGATGCGCATGCGGCGTTTGCCTCGGCGACCGCGTCTGCGCTCGAGTTCTGCTTCATCATCGAAGTGAACACGATTTTTCACCGAATCTTCTCCATTTGCCCAACTATTCGCGATTTCCATCAGGTGATCGATGGTTTTGGGCTTTGAGCGGCCTAGCTTCTCCTTGAGCTCTATGCGACGTACGCCGCCGTTGAATGCGACAATCGTGCGGTCTTCCGAGATGTTCTCTGCGGAGTTCTTGATGATGGACCACCTCTTGATGTAGGAGCGTAGCGATTCGCCCGATCTTTGCTAGCAGCATCTCAGCTCTTCGATTAACGCGGGGCGTTTGTATGTGCCCTTGAAGTTGCGCACGAAGCTGTAAACGAGCTCTTCCCAACTATGAATGGATCCGCGTGGGAGGTTGTTGAGCCATGCTCGGGCGGCGCCTTGCAGCTGTAGCTGCAGGCATTGCATAGCTGTGCTTCGACTTCCGCCGTGAAGACTGACGAAGGAGATGTGGTCCTCCAACCAGATCTTCGGGTCCTGTAGGCCATCAAACTTTGGGTTCTCCGATGGGAGCTTAAACCCCTTGGGCATTCGCTTTTGCCTGATGGCCCTGCTGAAGCATCTAGCGCCATAGAGCTCCACATCTTCGTCTTCTGAGTCAGTCGACCGAGCACATAATCATGGTCGTGTCGCCGTGAGCGGCGACGTCGAGACAGGTCGTGACTGTCGTCGCTAGATGAGGGCGAGGAGTAGCGTTTTTCCAAAGCTTTGCCTTTCTTCGGCTCTGGTGCGGACTCTTTATCGAGAGCGGCCTCGATTAATCCCAAGCCCACGATCGTAGATCGGTGCATGGCGGCTCGAGGATCTCCAGCTGGCGGCTGGTTGTTCAAGAGGTACATGGTTTCTGCTGTCACTGCAGCTTGCGGCGTCTTTGGAACCACGTTGCCCCGGGTGTCGACTGTCATAGAGTTGAAGTCGAGGATCTTTACAGCTTCTATGCGTTCTTGTTCGGTGAGGTGGGCCATCCGGGATCGCCTCTTGTTTGCGGTGTATTCGTTGCCCTTTAAGGAGGATCCTCCATGGGAGGAGAGCCCAGCACGTCGAAGACTCGACTCATCTGCCGCATTTTTACGCGCTTCGAGTTGCGCGATTGTTTGCACTTGGCGCTTGATTCTTCCTTCAGGAGCCAATGGTAGCCCATTAGTAGTTCTTGCGAAGATCCGAAGGGTAGAGGGTTGCCTCGTAAGGCTTCGCGGCAGCGAGCCCACTCCTGTTCGTTGAGCCTGATCACGACGCGTTCGTCGGTTTGCTCGTTTATTATGGTTGGAGGCTCGACTGCTCCTCCGTTGTTGACGGGGGCGCCGTTTGGTGGTGGTCCGCCGTTTGGCGGTGGTCCGCCGTTGGGTGTGCCGCCATTGCCTGTGTTGTCGCGATTGGCGGAGGTGTCGCCTGCGTTGGTGACGGCGCACATGACATGGTTGGAAAAGTTGCTGCTCCCGCAACTTTCAGATCCGGAACCGTAGGTTCCATCTTCAGCTGCCAGATCGCTCAGATCGGATTTCCGACTGCTGTCGCTGATCGTATTCTCGACTGTTGTCGGGGCGTTGAGCTCACTGAGGGTGCCGATCGGTGGAGGGAACCACGATGCTAGAGCAATCGATGGCACTGTCGGCTGGTCAGGCATGCGAAGCGTGCCCATCTGACCAACTTGGAAGCGGAAGCTCCCGATCGCCAGGCTGATTCCGTCGCCCACAGGCTCGAAAGTCGGGCGAGTGACTGGTGTGTGGACGGTGAAGTCGAACGCGCCGAAAAGCTGGCGAATCTCCGCTGTTGTGGAGTTGTAGATCGCGATTGATGGGGCCGAAAAAACCGCAACATCAGCACTCCCAATTCCCACAGACGGCGCCAATTGACGAGAGTTTAACTCATCAATGCCCATTGTTATGGGCTTGGGTTTTAGAGAAGGAGGGAGCGCTGAAGACATCTATCGGCTAGCAAACAATCACACAGAGAACTCGAAGATTTACCCAGGTTCAGGTCTCGTAGAGGTCCCTACTTCTGCTTGTCTGCTCGTGGAATTATCAAAGGAATCGAGGCTTACAATGACGCGCAGATGCAATCTGGCGAGGGTTGTGGAAACTAGGGTTGCGTGTGTCCTCCTCGCCGCCCCCTCCTAGCCTTTATATAGATAGGCTAGGTCTCGGATGACAGATCGAGTCGGTTACAGGTTAGGGTTTTTCCCTTTAAACTTTCTATCTTTAGCTTCTTCTTATTCTTTAAGCAATCAAAAGTCCGTAGGCTACTTGAGTTCTCTCTTTGGGCCTTGGCGACACTGTGGGCTTCGCCGTATCTGGACCGCATATATCAAACTCGAGTACCTGTAGGGTATACTCATATCAATGACTGTCGGTTGTTTCCTTACCCGTCTAATTCAAGGTCTAGTTGTTCTTTCGAGCGACCAAGACGGAGAAATACTTCACGCACTGCATGTATAGGCCAATTTATTTAGGACATGGCTCAATTAATCAACCGAGAGTACAGTAATAGAACATGGTTCTGAATCGTGACAAAGCGCCGGAGCACATGAGGATATCCAACTCAACAAGAACGCGCGCGAGAATCCAGCACTCCTTATGTGCTCAGTCATTTTGGAAGGAATAATGGAATAGTTGCAAAACCTGCTATGCAGGAGTAACAGTCGAATAGCTTAGCAGCACTCGGAAGCAACTGAGATCCTACACGGTTTTCTTGAAGCAACTGAGATCAAGTAAAGCAACAGCATTGCAGCCGAAAGCAAGCAAGGGTTCAACTTCAACTTGGGGGCGAAGCAGAGTCTACGGTTCAGGAAAAACATGTGGCAAGCAAAGCACAAGCAACATTCCAAGTATTGCCTCCCTGCTGTACTGTATATATATGCTCGCTCAGTGCCTGATGAGCAGAAACGTGTTCAGAGGGAAATAAGGAAGGACCCGTCTGATAAGTCAGTATGGTTCTGACGCATGTTCAGAGCGACGAAGCGGCTGCGTCGGCCGCCGTGTTCGCATCGAGGTATGTCCAGGACCCTGTCCCGAGCTACGAGCTCGGGGCGAAGTCGATCTCCAAGGACGCGGCGTACCAGATCATCCACGACGAGCTGCTGCTGGACGGCAGCCCGCGGCTGAACCTGGCGTCGTTCGTGACCACGTGGATGGAGCCCGAGTGCGACCGGCTCATCGTCGAGGGCATGAACAAGAACTACGCCGACATGGACGAGTACCCCGTCACCACGGAGCTCCAGGCAAGCTATATCACATATATGCGTTTTCCGATGTTATCATCCTCTTTGTGACAGTGACATTTCCCAGTTGTGATCGATCAATAACGTTATGTGTGTGCAGAACCGGTGCGTGAACATCATAGCGCGTCTGTTCAAGGCGCCGGTGGGCGCCGGCGAGACAGCCGTCGGGGTCGGTACGGTCGGGTCCTCGGAGGCGATAATGCTCGCCGGCCTGGCATTCAAGCGGCGCTGGCAGAACAGGCGGAAGGCCGAGGGCAAGCCACATGACAGGCCCAACATCGTCACCGGAGCCAATGTTCAGGTAAAATTTCAGCACGACCGGACCACGCGCGTACGTTTCCTGATTGATATCGCACACAAGAGCACGATCGGAAACACTTAATCAATTCTGCTCTGGCGATATGCAGGTGTGCTGGGAGAAGTTCGCGCGGTACTTCGAGGTGGAGCTCAAGGAGGTGAAGCTGAGCGAAGGGTGCTACGTGATGGACCCGGAGAAGGCCGTGGAGATGGTGGACGAAAACACCATCTGCGTCGCCGCCATCCTCGGCTCCACCCTCACCGGCGAGTTCGAGGACGTCAAGCGTCTCAACGACCTCCTCGCCGCCAAGAACAAGCGAACGAGGTCTGCTTACTCAAAATCCTCCAGCTAGTTTAAAATCCGTGCAGGGATTTTTCTTTCCCGCCTGTTTGATGACGTGGCTGGCCATGTGTCCAACAGGTGGGACACTCCGATCCACGTGGACGCGGCGAGCGGCGGGTTCATCGCGCCGTTCCTGTACCCGGAGCTGGAGTGGGACTTCCGGCTGCCGCTGGTGAAGAGCATCAACGTCAGCGGGCACAAGTACGGCCTCGTCTACCCTGGCGTTGGCTGGGTGGTTTGGCGCAACAAGGAGGACCTGCCCGACGAGCTCATCTTCCACATCAACTACCTCGGCGCCGACCAGCCAACCTTCACGCTCAACTTCTCCAAAGGTATGCACGATTCTTTTCCCCAGAATTGACCGATCAACAGTGTCTCTTATTTGGTTGCGTATTTGGATCCTGCGACTGTTTCACATGTTCGATCTTGTGCAGGGTCCAGTCAAATCATCGCCCAATATTACCAATTTCTCCGATTAGGCTTCGAGGTACCAGATTCCTCAACCAACATACAAATCAGATTCCATTAATTAATTTCCAAAAACTCAATACCAGCATTAGTACTGTAACATATTTCGTATCGTTACAGGGTTACAAGAACGTGATGGAGAACTGCGTGGAGAGCGCCAAGACGCTCCGGGAGGGGCTCCAGCGCACGGGGCGTTTCGACATCATCTCCAAGGAGGAGGGCGTGCCGCTGGTGGCGTTCATGTTCAGGGGCACCAGGGACGGCTCGCTGGCGTTCAAGCTGTCGGCGACCCTGCGCCGGTTCGGGTGGATCGTGCCGGCGTACACGATGCCGGCGAACCTGGAGCACATGACGGTGCTCCGCGTCGTCGTCAGGGAGGACTTCGGCCGGCCGCTCGCCGAGAGGTTCCTGTCGCACGTGCGCATGGCGCTGAGCGAGATGGACCTGGCGGCCAAGGGACCCGTGCCGAAGATGAGGCTGACAATCGAGCTGGGGCCCGCCAGGAGCGCCGACGAGGAGGCGTCCGTCAGGGTCGTCAAGAGGGAGGCGGTGTCCGGGCACAGGAGTGTGTCGCTTGTCACCGGGAAGACAAAGGGTGTGTGCTAGTCTGGTAGTAGATCAGCCGCCAGATGACTGCTACGCCTCACGATTGTGTTACAGAATAAATTACTACTACGAGATTGGGGTAATGTTCCAACAAAGTCACGATCAAGACCAGGGACGGAGCCAGGATTTGAGTATGGGGGAGGGAGCGCTAACAAAGTCTAAACCGAGATAATATATCAATCATTTGTTTGCGGAAAAACAAAAATGCTATATTAATATAAATAATTCCAAACATTAAAATTTAAAGAAAATTTATAAGCAAGCAGACATTTGTTTGGCTATTTTTTCACAAAGTACATATATACATCTTCTATAATCATTCATAACAGCTTGGTCCAAAAAAATAGCATTTTGGGTAGGCTAATTTGGGAAGAATTGAGACCTAAGAAATAGGCAAAAAAAATTACAAATTTTGAACTAACCAGCTGTAGAACCAGCTGTAGGTTAACTAAAGTGAAAGGGAGGATTAGATCAGACAAACAATACTTGTAATATACAATATCTCTAATACGCATCTTGTTTAGGAATCTAATTATACGGACGATGGCAAGCAACGAAGGTCACGGCGGTAGCCACCATAGCCGCCGCTAACAATCTGCCAATCAAGTCACCTTGGAGTGAGCGGCGGGGTCCTATACCTAGCAGCAAGATCGATCAATCTGATTGACAGGCCAGCCCTAGACACGGTGAGAGCAGAAAGACCAGGGAGATCATGATCGGTGGCCTGTACATGGACGTGCAGGAAGATGGGCAGTTGGTTGGGCTTCAGTACGTGAACAACCAAAACCAATTAGGGCCTAAGAAAATCAGTTAGATGATTAAGTACGGCAATTAGCACAAGACCTATACTGCTGATCCTGCTGCGTTTTCTTGAGAGGGAACATTAGGGGGGGGTCTGACCCCTGCTAGCCCCCCTTGCGTCCGTCCCTGATCAAGACAGATGTAGCTTAGTCCCTCCGTTTCCAAAAAATCATATATTTAAAAGCAGAGAGAGTATTTTCTAAAAAGTCAAATACAACTAAAATTCTACACTAACATATGTTTTAAAGTATAAATCACATTTTTTAACATTGTGTAATCAACACGTAGTTCAATTTTGGTACTCCCTCAGGCACGAATTGATTGTTGCAGCCCATTCGCGTGCTATTCCAAACTGTGCGCCAATTAATTTGGGTCGGAGGTAATAGTAATAAAAGACGATCTATGTGAGCAACAAGCTGTAGCCAAAATCCGGTCCAAATACATGTAGGTCTTGAAAATAGATGCAATAAACATGTCAGTCATGCTCGGCATCTTGAATAGAGACGGTTGTAATTTTATTAAAACAATTGCAATGTGGATTATAACAAGATAAAACGAATAACACATAACACTACTATCATTTTTGGTGGCCAAGTCTTCAAGACCACCATATGCAGCGGTGCAGTTGCTCTTAGCCTACTAAAGTTCAGTCACCATATGAGGAGATGGACATTTTTGAAGCATGTTAGACAGTTCAAACAGGTGCAATACTCCACCATCCATATGATGAATAAATATTACTCACTCTGATTCATAATAAATATCATTGATTTAGTACAATTTGCATTAAATCTATGATAGTACTTATTATGGATCGGAGGGAGTACATATTTTGCACATGAGAAGAACATGATGTTAGCCTCCCGTCCAACTTAGCCTTCATTGGCAAGGAAAGAAAAAACGAAGAAAAGAGGGAAGGAGAGAAAGTTGAAATAATAAGCTTCAAACATTGGTAATCAAAAACCTACTATTTGAGCAACAAATTGCAACCAAAATTCAGACGAAGAACGTATAAGTGATTAAAAAGCAGATGAAAGCAACATGTCAGTTGTGCTCGGTATCCTTGGGTACACATTAAATCGGTTGCAATGCAACGAGACTAGACCATAATAAGATAAAACAAAAACACATACTATCATCATTCCAAGTCTCCAAGAACACCATATGCAAGTCATGCAAGTGTTATTGTCCTACCAAATTTTAGTCATCGTTTGTACTCCCTCCATCCCAAAATATAAGGCGCCTAAGCTATAGCCAAAAGTCAACATATTTTAAGTTTGACCAAATTTATACATAAAAATAGAAACATTCGCAATACCAAATCAATATCAATAGATTCACCAGAAAGTATAGTTTCTCAAAATGTCAATTTGATATTGTAGATATTCATATTTTTTTATATAAACTTGGTGAAACTTAGAAGAAGTTAACTTTTAGCTAAAGCTTAGATGCCTTACATTTTGGGACGGAGGGAGTACCTTTTGTGATATTCTCCTTATGCAGGATATGAGGCGATGTACATTTTGAAACCTTTTAGGCGGCCTAAATAGGTGTAATAACCCATCACTCATGTCACACATAAATATTTGGACTTTAGAAATGGCATATTAAGCCTCCCATCCATCCACCATTATGTGGAGTGACGAAAATTTAGCTTAGCCTTCATTGGAAAATAAAATAAAACAAGTAGAGAAATGAAGGAGAGAAAGCTGACGGAAAATGCTCAAGATCAATCACCAAAGCTTTTATCAAATTGAGGATTTTCCAAGTAAAAGATTTTTCTTTGTGATAAGGTTGTTGGTAAACATTTAGGTTGACAGAACATAGTAATTGCACTACTGGCTTGCAGAATTAGCTATTACTTGTACCACATATGTGTTGTTTACACTCAGGACTTGTCTAGGTTCAGTCTGAACTTGCGTCTCTATATATGTTTGGTTGCATCTATTTTTTGTTGGGCCATGTCCCTCCACATGGAGATGTGTTGGCAGCCCAACTACAACCCGTAAAGTCTAACATATTTCAACTGTTGATCGATATTCACATCCAATGGCTGAGGTGCTCCTTATGAGAGGGTGAGAAAACACACAAGAACACCACAACCTGGTGAGGAGAGAGGAAGAAGAGGGAGAGGTAATTTTTGTCCAGATTTCTGAGATATGACCAGTCTGTCTTCAAACTGATGTTTGGAGGCTCAAACGTGCTTGGATTGGCTCCAAACTTGGTGACCTTGTTTCTTACTTTGAGTACTTCGATATGGTTAGCTAGTTGGAGATTTGTGTCAGTATAGCATCAGATTTGGAAGTGGTTTAGCCAGTTTGGACTGCTGCAGTTTCAGCACAGAGCAGTTTTGGTAGACGAACAGTTTGGACAGGCAAATGGTGTCTGATTGAGCCAAAATTTGGTGTGTATGTTGAGAACTCGTATATATGATTGTCTATTAAGTTTGGTGCTATTTGTATCTGCAGTTTTCTGATTACCAAAGAGGACATAATTTGTGACATCTCTACTTTGTTGTAATCTCCCTATCAAGTGGTTGGTGTTGTTGTTGCCAGTTGGCAACGTGCTGAGGGTGATGTACATATCTAGATATTATAGAATCTATACTCAGATTGCTCATAGTGAAGCTTTCTTTGACTGGTTGGACCACACCTTGGTTTTTTATCCTCACCTTGAGGAGGGGTTTTCCACGTAAATCCTTCTGTCACTTGTGCATGTGCTTGTTGTTTTATTTCTATTGCATATTTGTTGATTAAAGACATCCTCGAAGTTCATTGCAACCAGAGGGGGTTGTGTATCTACCCTGAACAAAGTGGTATCAAAGCTGAGGTATAGTTTCAGAGCAAGGTATGTTTTGGTCTGATTGAATTTGCTTGTGGTGAAGGATGGAAGTGAATACCAGCAGAATGATTTATTTGAATGGTACAAAATATCAAGCTTGGAATTGCAAGATGAAGGAATTGCTGTATGTAAAGTAATACTGGAAGACGGTGTTCTCCACTAGATGCCCGATGATATGAAGCAAGATCAGTGTGAGGTACTTCATCTCCAAGATTGTGGGTTCATCCGATAATGGGTGGATGATAATGTTTTGAACCATACCATTGATGAGACACATGCACACACCTTATGGCAGAAATTGGAGGACTTGTATGCCCGCAAAGAAGGTACCAACAAGATGTTCTTGAACAAGAAATTGATGCGTTTGAGGTACAAGGAGGGGACTCCTATTGCAGATCATGAGAATGAATTTCAGGGCATTATAAATTGGTAATCTTCAATCTGAATCATATTTGAAGATGAAGTGAGAGCCTTGCTGCTACTTGGCTCTTTATCGGACACCCGGGAGACCTTTAAGGTCACCGTGTGCAATTCAAGACCTAATGAGTTGTCACTTGGAACCTTGTGAATACTAAGGTATGAAATGAAGATTCCAGATAAATTGTTGATTAGGACGGTTCTTCCTCGCATTCTAAAATGTTAGTGACTAAGTCACGACGGAGAAGCAAGAGTAAGGGTCTGGGTAAGGGAAGATAAATAAGTAGAAGCAAATCAAGAGGAAAATACAAGTATGCTGGTATATATGCCATCACTGCCATGAGGGCCACATCAAGTGGCATTGTGAACAATGGAAGAAAGATAAAAAGAAAAGGAACAAAGTTCAGAAATAAATGATCATGATAGTGATAGTGTGGGAGAACATGATGGCAACAGTGTTTTCACCATTGAAGAGAGGATCACTATAGTTTCTGATGACACCATCAATCTTGCAGATGGCGATGTGATGAATAGGATTCTGGACAGCGGTGATACCATACATGCTATGTCTCATAGAGAGATCTTCATAAACTACACATCATGTGATTTTGGTGTTGTGAAGATGGGAAATAATGATAGTGTTGGAGATATGCCCAAGAGGCAATAATAAAAGTGATTATTATTATATCTTTGTGTTTATGATGAATGTTTACATCACATGCTATAATTGTATTATTAGGAAACACTGATACTTGTGTGTTTTGTAAACATAAGAGAGTCCCTAGTAAGCCTCTTGTTAAACTAGCTTGTTGATTAATTGATGATCATGGTTTCCTGATCATGGACATTATGATGTGATTAATAACAAGATTATATCATTAGGAGAATGATGTGATGGACACACACCCATAGTAAGGGTAGCATAAGATCAAGTCATTAGGTTCGTATTGCTGTAAGCTTTCAAATACATAGTAACATATTCCTTTGACCATGAGGTTATGTTAATCACCATCACTGGATGGATACTTTGGTGACATCAAACGCCGCTTCGTAACTGGGTGGTTATAAAAGTGTCATTGGGTATTCTGAAAGTATGTGTTGAAGCGCATGAACCAAGATTGGGATTTGTCCATCCATATGACGGATAGATATGCTCTGGGCCCTCTCGGTGGAATGTCATCTAGTTAGCTTGCAAGCATGTGACTGGATCATAAGGGATGACATATCACGGAACAAGTAAAGAGTACTTGTCAGTAACAAGGTAGAACTAGGTATGGAGATACCGAGGATCAAACCTCGGATAAGTATAGTATCGCGAGACAAAGGGAATTAGTTTTGTATGTAAGTGGTTCAATCGATTGCAAAGTCATCGTTGAGTATGTGGGAGCCATTATGGATCTCTAGGTCCCGCTGATGGTTATTGATAGGAGATGTGTCTCTGTCATGTCTGCATATTCACGAACCGTAGGGTGACACACTTAAGGTTCGAAGTTGTTTTAAGTAGATATGGAATGTGCGTTGGAGACCGAATGTTGTTCGGAGTCTCGAATTGGATTCGGGACATCACGAGGAGATCCGGAATGGTCCGGAGAATAAGATTCATATATAGGGGATCATTTTCTAAGTTAGGAAATGTTCTGGAGTGTTTGTATGAGGATTCTAGAAGGTTTTGGAATGTTCCGGAAGGTTCTAGAAGATATCTTGGAGTTTTCTTGAAAACCAAGATAGGGATCAAGGAGTCTTGGTGGATCAAGATACGGAGTCGTGGGGGAGGAGGACTCCCCCCCACCTCCAATCCGCCGGCCTACATGGGAGGGGAGTCCTACAAGGACTCCCCCTCCCTAGGCGCCTCCCTTCTTTAAATAGAGGGGCAGGGGCGCCCCCTCCTCCTCTAGCTCCCATAACACCCAATCTCTGCCGCCTCTCTCCTCCACCATCTTCTGCACAGGCATAGGCGAAGCCCTGCAGAATTCTCTACTCCACCACCACCACCACGCCGTTGTGCTGCTGGGATTCCGTGGAGAAGATCTACTACCTCCGCTGCTCGCTGGAACGGGGAGAGGAAGGTCTGCTTCGACTCCGCACGTGTGACCGACTGCGGAAGCACTGCCGAAACGTGGCGCCGGAAGGATCGTCTACTTGATCGACGGCGGAAGCGCTGCTGGAACGCGACGCCGGAAGGATCGTCCACACGATCTTGAGATCGGCAAGTGATCGACTACATCAACCACGAGATCTAATCTCGTTAACGCTTTCGGATCTACAAGGGTTAGTTCCTATCTATCTCGTTGCTCATATCTAATAGATTAGATCTTGGATTTTATCTAGATTAGATCTAGGTTTTGTTCGTTCTTGCGGTAGAAATTTTTTGTTTTCCATGCTACGAACCCATTAGTGGTATCAGAGCCGTATCTATGCGTAGATCTGTTGCACGAGTAGAACACAATGGTTTTGTGGGCGTTGATGCTTTTGTTGTCGGTGTCTTAGCGTGTACTTTGCATCTTGCGGCATGGTGGGATGAAGCGGCTCGGGGTAACATTACATGTCATCGCACATGAGACTTGCTCCACGCTTGACGTGCAACTTGCTTTGCACAAGTGGCTTTGCGGGTGTCTGTCTCTCCCACCATAGTTAAGATTCGATTTACAATGAGCATCTTGACAACACTTGTATCAACGTTGTGGTTCTTGTTCGTAGGTAAGATCGGTCTTATGCGAAAGCCCCAAACCACGTAAAACTTGCAAAGAAAATTAGAGGCGTCTAACTTTTTTTTGCAGGGGTTCTGTGATGTGATATGGCCATCATGTGATTGTTATTGTATTTGATGTATGCAATGATCCTTGTTGTAATATGGCAACCGGCAGGAGCCTAATGGTTGTCTTTAATTCTGTTAAGACCTGCGTGTCTATTCATCTTGTAATAGCTTTATTCCAAGTAGTTGTAATAGTTGCTGGTGATGATGGACAACCATGAAGCGGCGCCACTGACCTTGTCGCAATGCTGGTGATGATGGAGATCATGTTCGTGCTTTGGAGATGGAGATCAAAGGCGCGAGAAGAAAAGGCCATATCATATCACACTTATTATGAATTGCCTGTGATATTAATCCTTTATGCATCTTGTATTGCTTAGATCGCGACGGTAGCATTATAAGATGATCCCTCTCACTAAATATCAAGTAATAAAGTGTTCACCCTTAGTTGGCACCGTTGCTAAGACTCGTCGTTTCGAAGCATCTCGTGATGATCGGATGTGATAGATTCTACGTGTGCATACAACGGGTGCAAGCCAGATTTGCACATGCGGAAACTAAGGTTGTCTTGACGAGCCTAGCATGTACAGACATGGTCTCGGAACACGGAATACCGAAAGGTAGAGCATGAGTCATATAAATGATATGATGAACATGAAGATTGTTCGCCGATGAAACTACATCTTCTCTCGTGAAGATCGGACTTGGTGTAGTGGACTTGGTTCGTGTAATCACTAAGACAATGTGAGGGATGTTGTTTTGAGTGGGAGTTCACCTAGTTAGTTTAAGAATTAAATTTGAACTCAATTTGTCATAAACTTAGTCTAAACTACTTGCAAATTGTTGTAGATTATGGCGACCTCCTCCATCAATTTCAATGCATTCCTAGAGAAAGAAAAGCTTAAAAACAATGGAAGCAATTTCACGGACTGGTTCCGTGGACTGAAGATCGTCCTCAGGGCTGGTCAGTTGACCTATGTGCTCGATGCACCGCTAGGTGACCCACCTGCAGATAATGCCACCGATGACAAAAAGAATGTTTTCGCCACTCGGAAGAATCATTACTCCACAGTTCAGTGTGCCATCCTGTACGGTTTAGAAGCGGAGCTCCAACAGCTTTTTGAGCACCACGACCCGTTCGAGATCATTAAGGAGCTCAGGCTAATTTTTGAGACTCGCACGGCTATGGAGAGCTATGAGGCCTCCGAAAAGTTCTTTAACTGTAAGATGGAAGAAGGAAGCTCCGTTAGCGAGCACGTGCTCACCATGTCTGGGTACGCAAAGAAGCTCCAAGAGTTGGGAATATCGATTCCTAATGAATTGGGGATTCACCGTCTCCTTCAATCACTGCCACCAAGTTACAAGAACTTTGTGATGAACTACAACATGCACTGCATGAACAAGACGTTGCCTGAACTGTCGTCCATGCTGAAAACTGCTGAAGTGGAGATCAAGAAGGAGCAACAAGTGTGGATGGTCAATAAGACCACCAATTTCAAGAAACGGGGCAAGCCTAAGAACAAGGGCAACTTCAAGAAGGACGACAAGAAAGCTGCCGCACCTGCTAAGAAGCCCAAGGCTGGTCCTAATCCTAAAACTGAGTGCTTCTACTGCAAGGGTGCTGGTCACTGGAAGCGTAACTGCCCCAAGTACCTGGCGGATCTGAAGAACGGCAACATCAAGAAGAAAGGTATATTTGATATATGTGTTATAGATGTGTATCTTACTAGTAATCGTAGTAGTGCCTGGGTATTTGATACTGGTTCGGTTGCTCATATTTGTAACTCGAAACAGGAGCTGCGGAATAAACGAAGACTGGCAAGAGACGAGGTGACGATGCGCGTTGGAAATGGCTCCAAGGTTGATGTGATCGCCGTCGGCACGCTCCCTCTACATCTACCTTTGGGATTAGTTTTAAATTTAAATAATTGTTATTTGGTGCCTGCGTTAAGCATGAACATTATATCTGGATCCTGTTTATTGCGAGACGGTTACTCTTTTAAGTCTGAGAATAAAGGTTGTTCGATTTATATGAGTAATATCTTTTATGGTAATGCACCTGAGATGAATGGTTTATTCTTACTGAATCTCGATAGTAGTGATACACATGTTCACAACATAGATGCTAAACGAATAAAATTGAATGATAATTCTACATACAGTGGCACTGTCGTCTTGGTCACATTGGAGTGAAGCGTATGAAGAAACTCCATTCTGATGGACTTCTTGAATCACTTGATTTTGAATCACTTGAAAGATGCGAAGCATGTCTAATGGGAAAAATGACTAAGACTCCATTGTCTGGTACAATGGAGCGAGCTACAGACTTATTGGAAATAATACATACCGATGTGTACAGTCCAATGAGTGTAGCATCGTGTGGTGGATATCGTTATGTTCTCAGTTTCACGGATGACTTGAGTAGATATGGGTATGTCTACTTTATGAAACATAAGTCCGAAACTTTCGAGAAGTTTAAGGAATTTCAAAGTGAAGTGGAAAATCATCGTAACAAGAAGATTAAGTTTCTGCGTTCTGATCGCGGAGGTGAATATCTGAGTTATGAGTTTGGCATGCATTTGAAGAAATGTGGAATACTTTCACAGTTGACACCGCCGAGAACACCACAACGTAATGGTGTGTCCGAACGTCGTAATCGAACTCTCTTAGATATGGTTCGGTCTATGATGTCTCTTACAGATTTACCGTTATCATTTTGGGGCTATGCATTAGAGACAGCCGCATTCACTTTAAATAGGGCACCATCTAAATCCGTTGAAACGACACCGTATGAATTTTGGTTTGGTAAGAAACCTAAGTTGTCGTTCCTTAAAGTTTGGGGTTGCGAAGCATACGTAAAGAAGTTACAACCTGATAAGCTAGAACCCAAAGCGGAGAAATGCGTCTTCATTGGATAGCCTAAAGAAACAATTGGGTATACCTTCTATCATAGATTCGAAGGCAAAGTTTTCGTTGCAAAGAATGGATCCTTTCTTGAGAAGGAGTTTCTCTCGAAAGAGGTGACTGGAAGGAAAGTAGAACTCAATGAGGTTATTGAACCTTCTCTTGGATTTGAGAGTAGCGCAGCACCGGAAGATGTTTTTGTGCCGCCTGCACCAATTGGAGAGGAAGCTAATGATAATGATCATGAAACTTCAAACGAAGTTACTACTGAACCTCGCAGGTCAACGAGGGTTCGTACCACTCCTGATTGGTATGACTCTGCCTTGAACGTCATGTTGGTGGACAACGATGATGACCCTGTGACGTATGAAGAAGCTATGGTGAGAAGCCATGAAATCCGAAATGGGATCCATGTACGAAAACCAAGTGTGGACTTTGGTGGACTTACCGGATGGCCGTAAGGCTGTCGAGAACAAATGGATTTTCAAGAGCAAAACAGATGCTGATGGTAATGTTACCGTCTATAAAGCTCGACTTGTCGCGAAAGGGTTCCGACAAATTCAAGGAGTTGACTATGATGAGACTTTCTCACCAGTAGCGAAGCTAAAGTCTGTGAGGATTTTGTTAGCAATTGCTGTACATTTCGATTATGAGATTTGGCAGATGGATGTCAAAACGGCGTTCCTTAATGGTGACATTGAGGAAGAGTTGTATATGGTACAACCCAAGGGTTTTGTCGATCCTAAAGATGCTGACAAGGTATGCAAGCTTCAGCGCTCCATTTATGGACTGAAGCAAGCATCCCGGAGTTGGAATCAACGTTTTGATAAAGTAATCAAAAAATTTGGGTTTATACAAACTTATGGATAAGCTTGTATTTACAAGAAAGTGAGTGGGAGCTCTGTAGCATTCCTAGTACTATATGTAGATGACATACTGTTGATTGGGAATGATATAGAACTTCTTAATAGCGTCAAAACCTATTTGAATAATAGTTTTTCAATGAAGGATCTTGGCGAAGCGGCATATATTCTAGGCATCAAGATTTATAGAGATAGATCAAGACGCCTAATAGCGCTTTCACAAAGTACATACTTAGACAAAGTTCTAAAGAAGTTTAGAATGGAAGATAGCAAGAAAGGGTTCGTGCCCATGTTGTCAGGTAAGACCTTGAGTAAAACTCAAAGTCCAGCTATGGCAGAAGATAGAGAGAAAATGAATAATATTCCCTATGCCTCGGCCATAGGTTCTATCATGTATGCCATGCTGTGTACAAGACCGGATATAGCACATGCTGTTGGTTTGACTAGCAGATATCAAAGTGATCCTGGAATGGAGCACTGGACAGCGGTCAAGAATATCCTAAAGTACCTAAATAGGACTAAGGATATGGTTCTTTCTTATGGAGGTGATGAACAGCTTGTTGTAAACGGTTACACCGATGCTAGTTGGAACACCGATCCGGATGACTCAAAGTCACAGTCGGGATACGTATTTATTTTGAATGGTGCTGAAGTGAGCTGGAGGAGTGCGAAGCAAAGCGTTGTGGCAAAATCTTCAACTGAATCGGAATACATAGCTGCTTCGGAGGCTGCACAAGAAGCCGTTTGGATGAAGGAATTCATTACTGAACTCGGCGTGGTTCCCAGTGCGTTGGACCCGATGGCCATCTACTGTGACAACACAGGTGCCATAGCTAATGCGCAGGAGCCAAGGTCACATAGCAAGCTGAAGCACATCAAGCTACGTTTCCACGCTATTCGCGAGTATGTCCGAGATGGTGACATAAAGATTTGCAAAGTACACACTAATCTGAATGTGGCAGATCCGTTGACTAAACCTCTCCCTAGGGCAAAGCATGACCAACACCAAAACGCCAAGGGTGTTAGGTATATTACTATGTAATCTAGATTATTGACTCTAGTGCAAGTGGGAGACTATTGGAGATATGCCCAAGAGGCAATAATAAAAGTGATTATCATTATATCTTTGTGTTTATGATGAATGTTTACATCACATGCTATAATTGTATTATTAGGAAACACTGATACTTGTGTGTTTTGTAAACATAAGAGAGTCCCTAGTAAGCCTCTTGTTAAACTAGCTTGTTGATTAATTGATGATCATGGTTTCCTGATCATGGACATTAGGATGTGATTAATAACAAGATTATATCATTAGGAGAATGATGTGATGGACACACACCCATAGTAAGCGTAGCATAAGATCAAGTCATTAAGTTTGTATTGCTGTAAGCTTTCAAATACATAGTAACCTATTCCTTCGACCATGAGGTTATGTTAATCACCATCACCGGATGGATACTTTGGTGACATCAAACGCCGCTTCGTAACTGGGTGGTTATAAAAGTGTCATTGGGTATTCTGAAAGTATGTGTTGAAGCGCATGAACCAAGATTGGGATTTGTCCATCCATATGACGGATAGATATGCTCTGGGCCCTCTCGGTGGAATGTCATCTAGTTAGCTTGCAAGCATGTGACTGGATCATAAGGGATGACATATCACGGAACGAGTAAAGAGTACTTGTCAGTAACAAGGTAGAACTAGGTATGGAGATACCGAGGATCAAACCTCGGATAAGTATAGTATCGCGAGACAAAGGGAATTAGTTTTGTATGTAAGTGGTTCAATCGATTGCAAAGTCATCGTTGAGTATGTGGGAGCCATTATGGATCTCTAGGTCCTGCTGATGGTTATTGATAGGAGATGTGTCTCTGTCATGTCTGCATATTCACGAACCGTACGGTGACACACTTAAGGTTCGAAGTTGTTTTAAGTAGATATGGAATGTGCGTTGGAGACCGAATGTTGTTCGGAGTCTCGGATTGGATTCGGGACATCACGAGGAGATCCGGAATGGTCCGGAGAATAAGATTCATATATAGGGGATCATTTTCTAAGTTAGGAAATGTTCCGGAGTGTTTGTATGAGGATTCTAGAAGGTTTTGGAATGTTCCGGAAGGTTCTAGAAGATATCTTGGAGTTTGCTTGAAAATCAAGATAGGGATCAAGGAGTCCTGGTGGGTCAAGATACGGAGTCGTGGGGGAGGAGGACTCCTCCCCCCACCTCCAATCCGCCGGCCTACATGGGAGGGGAGTCCTACAAGGACTCCCCCTCCCTAGGCGCCTCCCTTCTTTAAATAGAGGGGCAGGGGCGCCCCCTCCTCCTCTAGCTTCCATAACACCCAATCTCTGCCGCCTCTCTCCTCCACCATCTTCTGCACAGGCATAGGCGAAGCCCTGCAGAATTCTCTACTCCACCACCACCACCACGCCGTCGTGCTGCTGGGATTCCGTGGAGAAGATCTACTACCTCCGCTGCTCGCTGGAACGGGGAGAGGAAGGTCTGCTTCGACTCCGCACGTGTGACCGACTGCGGAAGCGCTGCCGAAACATGGCGCCGGAAGGATCGTCTACTTGATCGACGGCGGAAGCGCTGCTGGAACGCGATGCCGGAAGGATCGTCCACACGATCTTGAGATTGGCAAGTGATCGACTACATCAACCACGAGATCTAATCTTGTTAACGCTTTCGGATCTACAAGGGTTAGTTCCTATCTATCTCGTTGCTCATATCTAATAGATTAGATCTTGGCTTTTATCTGGATTAGATCTAGGTTTTGTTCGTTCTTGCGGTAGAAATTTTTTGTTTTCCATGCTACGAACCCATTAGTGGTATCAGAGCCGTATCTATGCGTAGATCTGTTGCACGAGTAGAACACAATGGTTTTGTGGGCGTTGATGCTTTTGTTGTCGGTGTCTTAGCGTGTACTTTGAATCTTGCGGCATGGTGGGATGAAGCGGAGATGTTGACTTGGAGACTGAAAATGGTACAACACAAGTCCTCAAGTCAGTGAGGCATGTTGAGGCCATTTGGATCAACACTATCTCAGTTGGATTGCTTGATGGAGATGGGTACTTGAGCAGATTTGGAAATGCATAGTAATCCCACTAAAGGAAATCTGATTATTGCAAAAGGTAACATGGTTTATGTTTTGCATCATGTTCATGATAAGCTTTCTGCTACTTGTGTTAATGCATTGTAGAAATAGGATACTTTTGCTTTGTGGCACAAAATACTTGGGCACATGAGTGAGAAGGGGATGATGGTGCTAGTGAAGAAAAAATTGTTGAAAGGTGTTCACATCAAGAAATGTTCAGATTTTCTAGCAGGGAGGCAACACAAAGTTGCATTCAGGAGAAAACTTCCTCACAACAAGCCTGAGGTGCTGGACTTGGTACATTCCGATGTTTGCAAAATGTCGATGAGATGAATGGGTGGAGCAAAGTAATTTGTACCATTTATTGATGACTTTTCCAGGAAGGTTTGGGTCTATGTTTGGAAGACCAAAGATCAAGTACTAAGTGTATTCAAGCAATTTGAAGTCTTGGATGAGATAAATCTGAGAAGAAGATCAAGTGCATTCACACTAATAATGGGGAGAGTATATTGGACCATTTGATGCATATTGCAAAGAGTAGGGAATTAGGCACTAATTTACTCCTCCGAAGACACCATAGTTGAATGGTCTTGCTGAGAGGATGAACATGACAATCGTTAAGAGATCTAGATGCTTCATATTGAATGAAAAGCTGCCTAAACATTATTGGGGTGAGGCTTTGTCGACTATAGTTTATCTTATTAATCTCTCACCAAGTTATCCATTGTAGGGAGTTTGCTCCAAATAGGGTCTTTTATGATAAGGACGTCTCATATGATCAGATGAAGGTTATCGAGTGCAAGGCGTTTGTTCATATCCCTCAAGATGAAAGGTCAAAGCTTGATTCAAAGACATGACAATGCATATTTCTTGGCTATGGAGGTGACCAGTTTGGCTAGAAGTTGTATGATACAATAGCAAGAAAGGTTGTGAGAAGCCGTGATGTTGTGTTTGTTGAAGACCAGACACTTGAGAATATTGTGAAGACAAAAGTGCAGGTTTCGGTACATGTTTCTTCTAAAAAACAACATCAAGATAGATCTAATTCTGGCCCAGGTCCTGCAGATTAAGTTCAGTAAGAAGCTAAATATGATGATGTAGAAGATGTGCAAGATGTTGCACATAGTGGAATATGTGAGGGAACTCCCTATAAGCAAGAGTATGATGCTGAAAAAGATGATCATGATTAGAAAGCACCTGAACCAAATAGTCCACTAGCTACTCTACTAAGACGGTCCAACAGAGGCCGTGTTCCTTCCACCGGGTACGATTCATACCAATATGTGGTGTTATTGTATGATGGTTTAGAACCTGAGTGTTTTCAATATGTAATGAAATATGAGAACAAGTAGGAGTGGAGTAAGGTTATGTAGAAAGAAGTGGATTCCTTGCATAGGAATCATACTTATGTGACACCCCCAGGATCAGGGTTAGACAAATCCAGACCTTAGCCTAACATAAGCTTAACTTAGAGCTCGAGGATATCCACTTAGAAATCGGTAACACAATAGTAACCCTGCGACACAAAAATTATTACAGCAAGCTCATAATTGAGTGAAGAACCAAAATATTACAAGCAGAGGTCACTGACCACAAACATCAAACAACAGAAGGAAATGTATGCTATTAAGTATAGCAAACTTAACAAATGGCCTAAGAGACCTGAAGCATAATGATGACGTCCCAGCCCATAGATTCCAGGTTGCCGGTCGGGAACCCCAAGCTACTCGTCAGTGTCGATGTCGTACCAAACTTGTCTTCAAGGGAACACTTATTCTGCTACAAACGTATCAACAAAGCAAGGGTGAGTACAGGGTGTACTCCACAAGACTTATGGCTGGTGGGGTTATTTTGCATAAAGCCATCTTTGTTTATGAAACAAGAGGGAGAAGAAGCTCGTCTAATCAGAATATTTTAAAAGGGGATAAGAGAGCGACATCTCCAAAGAATTGATCATCATCTTTTGATATCCACCAAAGTAATCCTCATCTCACAACTAGGATCACCCCTCGTACCCATGAGGAAGCATCCTTAAGCACACGTTGATCTGCCAAGTTTTACGGTTAGGTTAATGTTCTCTATGATCTTCACGTCCGTTCCCAAGTCGTCCATAACCGTGGACATGGCTTTTCGAAAAGATTTAACCCTGCAGGGGTGTACAACTTTACCCACATGTACCAACCGACTCTTAATGCCAACGTTTTAGCCCTCTTCCTTGGAAGGCCGGCAGAGGGTGGTTGGACATAACCTTTACCTTGCTTTCGCCGAGACCATGAGTCACGCCCTAAGGATGGTTTCGCCATAACGTGTCAAATCCCGAAGTCGGTCCCTAGAGATGTGGGCGAGATTGGTTTACCAGGGGCTCCATCGAACCCAAGCAACCCCGACCACGCTTACCTACCTGTATGAATGCACCTCCTTCACCTCCGGTTTTGAAAACATTTTCGATGCATATGCCAAATGGAAAGCACGAACTATGTGACTCGTGGAATCTACTAGGCAAGTTAGTCAGCAGAGGGGTCCCCATAAACCCCGTGTGGCTGTACGCTCGTCTTGGTTCAAGAGGCTAGAACTCGGGTCCTAGTGGTGGCGAGCATGGGACTACAAAAACCACATCCCAATGTGGCCTCCCATACAAGCCTTAGCATGTTTAACCTTTACCACTGATCTCATCTCATCATGTTCTCCTGTCATATTAGATTCTCTGTATCTGATACATCATCTGGATGGACCAGCACTGACAGCTAAGCATTGCTAAGCAAGACACGGATATAAGCTCTAGCAGTGCACACAAGCCAAACCTAGTTATGCTAGGAGCAGTGGATCAGGTAATATAAGCTCAAAGGAAGTAATGCAATAGATAGGATACTCTATCTATCGATAAAATACCACAAAAGAATCGTATGCACATGGCAAGAATAAAATACTTTCAAAATCATAGGATTCTTTTATGTGTGGGGCTATGCTTGCTTTTGCCTGTTGATACCCAGAAAGCATATCTTTGGATATCTTGTACTTGACTTGATTACAGTTGGTCAAGTATTGTTCGTCGATCTTCGATGGTGTTGATCTTGGTCTTCGATCTTGATCTCGATATCGTATTCTACCGAAAAGAAGCAAACACCAAAAAGAAAGGGGAAACAACAATCAACACATGGTATCGATGCACAAGCAAGGATGATGATATGACAAGTTATTTAGAGTTGAAGTGTAACTCTAAAGCAGGCTTGGCAATTTAAGTGGGATCCAAAGGGTCCAAACCCTAATACAGGAGAGAATTTAGAATCACCTACGGGGGTTCATTTAGTTCTCTAATTAAACTTGCAATTAAAGTTGTTGAACAATGCATGATTATGAGTCTATTGTAAATATCTCATTTTTCTGAACATTTTGATATATTATACATATTTTCTGAGTTATAAATAATTACTTATTGAATTTACAAGATTAAAACCCTTTTCTGTAATTATTAAACAAATTAAAAGGTTTATTGCGTCATTATGACGTCAGCACAGGCAGCTAAAACATTTCACACCGGGCTATACCCTAGCCATAGTGACTGACAGAGGGGCCCGAGGCCAACTAGCCCAGGTTGACCGGGGCTGACCCGAGCAGTGCGCACGAGTGACATCACCGTAACGTCACGCCGGCGGGGCTCTCAGGCCGATGACGGTGGCGGTGATAGAAGGCAAACAGGGTTGCACGGTAGGGCAGGCTCGAAGCAGGCATTCATGCTGAGCCTAAAGGTGGCGGCGCGGCTGGGTTTTGGTCACTGGTGCGTGGGGTACTACGACGAGCGGTGGCAGGACTTACAGGGCACCGACGCAGCGGTGAACCAGAGAGGGAGGGGGTCAGCGAAGTGGTCTAGGAGCACCGTGTGCTCACCCTAGAGTGGATGGTGGCGACGACGAGGCAAGGCGATGACCGGAGCAGCGGTGAGGTCGACGACGGAGGTCGTCGGTGATACATTGCAAATGTATCTATAATTTTTGATGTTCCATGCTTGGTTTTATCTACTTTCTTGTGTTTTGTCCACACTTTGGAGTAATTTTCATATGATTTCTTGGACTAACCTATTAACAAGAGCCACAGTGCCAGTTCCCTATTTTCTGCTGTTTTTGGTTCCAGCAAAGTCAGAAAATGAATATTCTCGGAATTGGACAGGACAAAAGCCAAAGTCGCTATTTTACCGGAAGTCATCTGGAGCTAGAATATGAGACGGAGAGGAGCCAGGGGGCCACCACACCACCTGGCCGCTCGGGCCAGGCCTGGCCGCACCAGGGGGTGGTGTGGCCAGCCTAGGCACCCCCTCGGCCTCTCCTTCCGCCTATATATTGCCTTCGGGACCAAAACCCTAAGTACCCGATCAAAAATCCACGAAAGAGTCTGTAGCCGCCGTCATCTCCACCCCTAGATCGCGAGGGATCTGAAGCTCTTCCCGGCACCCTGCCGGAGAGGGGAATTCACCCTGGAGGCCTTCTTCATCATCATGCAAGCCTCCGATGTGATGCGTGAGTAGTTCATCTCTGGACTACGGGTCCATGTAGTAGCTAGATGGCTGGTTCTCCTCCTTTGTGCTTTCATGTCTAAATCTTGTGAGCTCCGTTCATGATCAAGATCATCTATTTGTAATCCATACATGTTGTGTTTGTGGGGATCCGATGGATATTGAAATGCTATTTCAGATTGATTATTGATTCTATCATGTCTTTGTTATTTGTGATCTTGCATGCTTTCCGTTGTTAGTAGCTATCTTGGCCAAGTAGATGCTAGCAACTCCAAGAGTTAGTATCTATGCTCGATAGTGGGTTGATGCCTCTGGTAATCTGGGGAAGTGACAGAAATCTCTAAGGTACTTGATGTGTTGTTGCTACTAGGGAGAAAACAACAATCCTTTGTTCATAGAACGATCATATTGTTTACATTACACGCAATTCGTAAAGCAATAATCTGTTGCTTGCAACTTAATACTAGAGGGGACTCAGATGATAACGTGAAGGTGGATTATTAGTCATAGATGAAGTTGGATGGCGGTCTATGTATAATGTTGTAATGCCCAATCAAGTCTCAAAGGAGTCAAGGTGATTAGTATATGCTTGTATGCTTTCTCGCTGTTTGTCAATTGCCCCACTGTAATTTATTCACCCAGCATGTTATCTATCTTAAGGAGAGCCACCTCTAGTGAACTATGGATCCTTGTCCTTTCTTTTACATACAATCTACAAACTGTTTACTGCTTTGTTTTTACTTTCTGCAAACTATTACTTCCTTCCATTCGATACGTTTAATCCTTTGTTTTCAGAAAAGCCGGTGAGATTGACAACCTCATCGCAAGTTTGGGACAAAGTTCTGTGGTTGTGTTGTGCAGGTCTCCACGTTGCTACTAGCACCGGTAGTGCGCCCTGCCAAGGCTCAGCTAGCAACACCTTTGGGTTGTTTCCTTGCTCCTACTGGTTCGATAACCTTGGTTTCATAGGTGAGAGAAACTTACTTCTGTGCTCACCATACCTTCCTCTTGGGGTTCCCCAACGAGCTCATCAATCACGAGCCATCAAAGTATTTTTTCTGGCGCCATTGCTGAGGAGTCAAGGACATGTTCACAAGGGGAGTCCCTCATAACCAATCTCTTTACTTTGTTATTTTTGTTTTTCTTAGTTTCTTTTTGTTTTGTTATCAAAAACACACAAAAAATAGTTTTACTAGTTTGCTTTCTTTATTGAAAACACAAAAAAATGACTACTCTTGAAAACACTAAGTTGTGTGACTTCACTAGCACCAACGACAATGATTTTATGAGCACACCTATTGCTCCACCTGTGCCTGAAGCTACTTTCTTTGAGATAAAACCTGCTTTACTCAATCTTGTTATGAGAGAACAATTTTATGGTATTGGTAATGAAGATGCTGCTACCCATCTAAATAACTTTGTTGAACTTTGTGAGATGCAAAAGCATAGGGATATAGATGGTGAAATTGTTAAGCTGAAATTGTTTCCTTTCTCTTTGAGAGGAAAAGCTAAAGAATGGTTGAATTCCTTAACTTGGAATAGTATTGATTCTTGGACTAAATGCAAAGATGCTTTTATTGGAAAGTACTATCCTCCTGCTAAGATTATATCTATGAGAAGTGAAATAATGAAGTTTAAACAATCTGATAATGAACATGTTGCTCAAGCTTGGGAAAGAATGAAATCTTTGGTAAAGAATTGTCCCACTCATGGACTGACTGCTTGGATGATCATCCAAACTTTTTATGCAGGATTGAACTATTCTTCAAGGAACCTATTGGATTCTGCTGCTGAAGGTACCTTTATGACCATTACTTTGGGTGATGTAACAATGCTTCTGGATAATATGATGGTTAACTACTCTGAATGGCATACTGAAAGAGCTCCACAAGGTAAGAAGGTAAATTTTGTTGAGGAAACCTCCTCCTTGAGTGATAAGATTGATGTTATTATGTCAATGCTTGTTAATTGTAAAAGCCCATATTGATCCAAATAATGTTCCCTTAGCCTCTTTGGTTGCTCAAGAAGAGCAAGTTGATGTGAACTTCATAAGAAATAATAATTTTAGCAACAATGCTTATAGGAATAATTTTGGTAACAACAATTATAAGCCTTATCCTCCCAACAATGGTAATGCTTATGGAAGTTCCTACAACAATAATAGGAGTGCTCCCTCTAAACTTGAAGTTATGCTTAAAGACTTTATTAGTAAACAAACTGCTTTCAATAAAACTATTGAGGAAAAACTCTCTAATGCTGAAAGAAATATAACATCTTTGGCTGAAGCTCAATCTTCTTTTAATAAAATGGCTGCTAAACCTGAAACTAATGATAATCCCTTTGCAGCTACTAATGCTATACAAGTAAGAATTGATGAAAATGTTAGACTATTAACTGAATTACATGCTAAGGGGGAAAGAGAAGATGAAATTGCTAGAAACATTGGTGTTTCCACTATCACCACCACTAGTGTTGAGGCTAGTAATAGTTCTACTACTTTAGATGATAAATTTGATTTTGATCTTGATGGTTGCAATATCTCTGAAGTTATTAAGTTCCTACAAAATCTTGCTAAAAGTCCTAATGCTAGTGCTATGAACATGGCCTTTACAAAACATATTACTGATGCTCTCATAAAGATTAAAGAAGAAAAGATGAAACATAAAGCTTCTATTCCTATAAAACAAGAAGATGGTTGGGAACCCATCATTAATATGAAAGTGAATGACTTTGATTTCAAAGCTTTATGTGATCTTGATAGTAGTGTTTCATTATGCCTAGAAGGATTTATGATATGCTTGATTTGCCTCCACTTGAAGTTGTTATTTGAATGTCCCACTTGATGATAATGCTAAAAATAAACTCATGAAGAGTCTTAATAATGTTCTTATTATGGTTAACAATGCCTATTTCCTCGTTGATTTCTATGTTTTGGATGTTGAATGCAATGCTTCTTGTCCTATTACTTTGGGAAGACCTTTTCTTAGAACTGTTGGTGCCATTATTGATATGAAAGAAGGCACCATTAAATATCAACTCCCACTCAAGAAAGGTATAGAACACTTCCCTAAGAAGAAATAGAATATTTCTTTTGCCTCTCCTATGAATACAAAAGTTGGTCTTAATGCTTCTTCATTCGAGAACACTTGATTCTTTTTCTTGCTTTTTATGCCTAACTTAAAGGCGTTAAAGAAAAGTACTTATTGGGAGATAACCCAAAAGTTTTAGATGAGTCTTAGAAGTTATTACTTCAGTAATAACCGCTCCTTATCCTTTTTATTTGCTTTTTGTGCCAAGAGTAACCTCTAATGAGAGAGAAGTAATGATTGGGAAAGTTGCTGTCCCAGAACAGATTTCTGTGCTTCACCGTAAAAAATCGTGTAAAACCTCTGAACGTCCTTTTGAGGCGTGAATTTTTGTTCTTCTGCCCCAAGTTGTTATCTAACTTTCGTTAGTTCAACACTTTTTTATTTGAGCAACAGAAGGTCTTCGAAAAAATTTGTCTTTACCTGCTGGTTTGTTTTGACAGATTTCTGCCATTTTCTGCATTTGCTTCTTGTTGGTTCCTTTTTGAGTTCTTTTGGGAAATTGATATTTTTGAGGGAAGTGCTACAGTAGCTAGTGTTCTAATGGAAGTTTATTGGTGTTATAACTGAACCTAAAGACTTATTATCTTGAGTGCACTAATGTTGCTAATAAAGATTGTGTGAAGTTTTGTATGAATGAAAAATTTCAGGTGTATGGAAGGAATGAGTAATGAGATGAAGGATGGAATAAAGCTCAAGCTTAGGGATGCCACGCGTGTCACCCCAAGAAATATCCTAGAAGTACAAGCGTCAAAGCTTGGGGATGCCCAAGGCATCCCCCCTCTTCATCAATAAAAATCCCAGGTTTCTTCCAAACCCTTCATTTTTATTGTTTCATGCACAATTGTGTTGTTCTTGGAGTGTCTTATTTTTCGTTTCTGTTTTGGTTTTTCGTTTGCTTTGTTTGCTTAGTTTTCTGAATAAATTGGTTGGACCCCCTCTTTCGTACATTGGTATTCAAATAGTTTGGTTTGGTTTGGAAAAGAGTAGAAAAGTTCATGCTTAAGTGGTAAAGAGAGCTCGTTTTTTACCGTGGCCTATGTTTTGTCATGCCCATGATTGATATTGTTTTGGCTTTATGCTTAGTATTCTTTGCTGTAGCATGACTTGTTATAAACAATTGAGATCTCTTAATGTGCCTTGAATGAATCATGCGTTGTTTTAGCATATTAAAGCATTGTATAGTGGTATTCTCCTTTGATGCTTTATTTGGGTTGACTTGGCACATGCTCACACCATGTTATGACTATCTCAAGTCACCATAGCCTTTATGATCCTTTAGTTTTTAACTTGTAGTATCACTTTATTCTTTGATCAATGATGTTTTGTCGCTCTGCATGATTATGGCCATTATTGCTCTCTTAGTTTGTCGCTCCCTGTCTTTTGCTAGCCTCCCCAACCAAGTATGAGTTCCACTCATGCATCCAACTCCCTAAACCAAGTTATTCCAAAGAGTCCACCATACCTACCTACTAGCATATGCTATTCCAAGTATATTCATGTTTTTGTTTACCTTCCAAATTAAACTTGTTATGAGAAATCTAGTGATTAAAGCTCCCACGAACTTGATGGCACACTTTACATTTCTTGCCCTTAATAAACTTGAACCATTGTGTCGTATATGTTGTATATGCTTGCACTTATTTTTCATGTTGTCATGGGGAACGCTTTCAACATTGCACGGGTACTTTGCACCTAGTTGATATCATGCTCTTTTGTCTATGGATGTCGTCGGTGTGAAATGAAAGGGGAGCTTGTAAGTCCATGGATTTATGTATATGTGTTAGAGAAACGCCTGGGCCGCTGGTCTAATCCATGCTGACATGGTGGGAACCTGCAGCGTAACCATAATGAGCTGTCTATGAAGCATTCTTCTTATAAAAAAAGAGTCCTATATTGAAAAAAAGAGAAAAAGAAAAAAAATATTATGAAAAGAGGAAAGAGAGAAAAAAGCACCATATTCCCATGGTAAATAAGAAGATTGCTGAGATGCTCGTTGTCTGCTTGCCTTGTCATTTTGATATGGGGATTCTTCCGTATCATCGGGCAAGGGGTACCCCGTTGGTGGTTCTCTATGATACACAGGTACTTACGATGACAAGAACTTACCGGTGACTAAACTTGAGTAGCATGAGGAGCGACCCTCGTATTCAAGGGACATGAGATTTCTAACTTATACTTCGTCAAGCATGTACACCATAGTTTGTTTACTTTAACCTTAATCACTTCAAGATGCTTATGATAGGGGCAATGAGAGCTGAAAGCTATAAGTACCATAATTTTTGGAAGCTCTTTATGAGACTTGAATCCCTACTTCCTTCTATGAAGTCCTTTCTTCCACCTTTTACCTTTATGCACCTACTTTGAGAGCATAGTGGCCATTCTTAGTTCTATGTGCATTGTCCCAAGACTAGTTGATTGATGCATAACTTGATATTACTTGTTTTAAACTATTTGTATCTAGTCACTCTTATGAACATTGAAGGTGTCCTATGCATTTATACTTGCTACTCTATGAGGGACAAGTTGAATGCTATTATGATATGTTTTCTTTATGTGAAACAAACAAACATCTTGCAAAGCATTGTTATTATGATATGTTTTCATGTTGCATCATAGTTGTCTTATCGCTAGAACTTTGTCTTTCATGATCCTAGCTTTGAATGTTTTACAAGTACTTTGATTAAGTTTATGATGGTGCATGTCACCTCAAAAAATATTCTTTCTTTTTATCACTTACCTACTCGAGGACGAGCAGGAGTTAAGCTTGGGGATGTTGATACATTGCAAATGTATCTATAATTTTTGATGTTCCATGCTTGCTTTTATCTACTTTCTTGTGTTTTGTCCACACTTTGGAGTACTTTTCATATGATTTCTTGGACTAACCTATTAACGAGAGCCATAGTGCCAGCTGCCTATTTTCTGCTGTTTTTGGTTCTAGGAAAGTCAGAAAGTCGCTATTTTACCGGAAGTCATCTGGAGCCAGAATACGAGACGGAGAGGAGCCAGGGGGGCACCACACCACCTGGCCGCGCGGGCTAGGCCTTGCCGCGCCAGGGGGTGGTGTGGCTAGCCCAGGCACCCCCTCGGCCTCTCCTTCCGCCTATATATTGCCTTCGGGACCAAAACCCTAAGTACCCGATCAAAAATCCACGAAAGAGTCTGTAGCAGCCGTCATCTCCATCCCTAGATCGGGAGGGATCTGAAGCTCTTCCCGGCACCCTGCTAGAGAGGGGAATTCACCCTGGAGGCCTTCTTCATCATCATGCAAGCCTCCGGTGTGATGAGTGAGTAGTTCATCTCTGGACTACGGGTCCATGTAGTAGCTAGATGGCTGGTCTCCTCCTTTGTGTTTTCATGTCTAGATCCTGTGAGCTCCGTTCATGATCAAGATTATCTATTTGTAATCCATACATGTTGTGTTTGCGGGGATCCGATGGATATTGAGATGCTATTTCAGATTGATTATTGATTCTATCATGTCTTTGTTATTTGTGATCTTGCATGCTTTCTGTTGTTACTAGCTATCTTGGCCAAGTAGATGCTAGCAACTCCAAGAGTTAGTATCTATGCTCGATAGTGGGTTCATGCCTCTGGTAATCTGGGGAAGTGACAGAAATCTCTAAGGTACTAGATGTGCTGTTGCTACTAGGGAGAAAACAACAATCCTTTAGAACAATCGTATTGTTTACATTACACGCAATTCGTAAAGCAATAATCTGTTGCTTGCAACTTAATACTGGAGGGGGTTCGGATGATAACCTGAAGGTGGATTATTAGTCATAGATGCAGTTGGATGGCGGTCTATGTATAATGTTGTAATGCCCAATCAAGTCTCAAAGGAGTCAAGATGATTAGTATATGCTTGTATGCTTTCTCGATGTTTGTCAATTGCCCCGCTGTAATTTGTTCACCCAGCATGTTATCTATCTTAAGGAGAGCCACCTCTAGTGAACTATGGATCCCGGTCCTTTCTTTTACATACAATCTACAAACTGTTTACTGCTTTGTGTTTACTTTTGGCAAACTATTACTTCCTTCCATTCGATACGTTTAATCCTTTGTTTTTAGCAAAACCGGTGAGATTGACAACCTCATCGCAAGTTGGGGACAAAGTTCTATGGTTGTGTTGTGCAGGTCTCCACGTTGCTACTAGCACCGGTAGTGCGCCCTGCCAAGGCTCATCTAGCAACACCTTTGGGGTGTTTCCTTGCTCCTACCGGTTCGATAACCTTGGTTTCATAACTGAGGGAAACTTACTTATGTGCTCATCATACCTTCCTCTTGGGGTTCCCCAACGAGCTCATGAATCATGAGCCATCAGTCGGTACCGGAGAGGAAGGGCTTGATACGGCCAACTGGGAGCTTCAGGGCTCGATTCGCTCGGCGGGAAGGAAGCTGGCGGCAAGGCAGAGCTCCAGGAACCATCGGTTCGACCTGGGCGAGCGGCTTCTGAGCGGGCTAGGGTTTGGCCGAGGAAGGGGAACGGAGAGGGAGCTCGCAGGAGGGAGAGAGGGATCTAGAGGGAGAGAGACGTCCAACATTGGTCTTATCCTCGCCCAGATTAGCGGTGGGGCGGGCATCTTAGCGTGATGGAGATCGACGGCGAGTGCATCGGCACGCAGCAGCTTGCCCGTCGGTGGGGAAGACGACAGAGGGAAGGGCTGAAGGGGTATGGGCCGAGGGGGCTGCTGCTGGGCTGCAGCGAAGCAAGCATGGCAGGTTGCTGCAGGCCTGGTTACTGCTGCTCCATTTGTTTTTACAGAAAACCTTTTTTCATTTTGTTTTCATTTTCTGTTTGTATTTCCAAATTCAAAACTGTTTGGAGCTGTTTGAAAAAATACCAGAGGATTTGTAAAATATGGAAAATATTGTAGGGGCCCTTTTAATCCATTTGGGCTCCACACATTTTGCACTTTTCAAAATATATGAAACCATTTGAATTGAGTTCAAAGAGGGAGGTAAGTTAGGGTTTTGCATTTATTCGTGTTTGTCTTTTTTTGGTCTTAGCAAAAATAATGATGCTCATGAATGCACAAACAAAGCCCTCAATAGGATTAACTAAAACTAGGGCGTTACAACTTATGAGTTGGTGAAGTTGCCCAAGGGAAAGAAAGTTCTAAAAACAAGTGGGTCTACAAAATCAAGCAAGAAGATCACATGTCACATCCAAGGTACAAGGCTAGGCTAGTTGTAAAAGGATCTAGCCAGAGAAAAGGTATTGACTTTGATGAAATATTTTTTTGGTGGTGAACATGACATCAATCCAAATGATCCTTAGTATGGCAGCAATTCTCAACTTGGAGTTTGAGCAAATGGATGTGAAGCCAACTTTCCTTCATGGAGAGTTGGAGGAAGAAATCTACATGGAGCAGCCTGAGGGGTTTCTTGTTAAAGGCAGAGAAGACTATGAGTGGAAGCTGAAGAAAAGTCTCTATGGCCTGAAACAAGCACCAAGACAATGCTACATGAAGTTTGAACCTGTGATGGGGGAGAAAGGCTACAATAGGTGTAGCTCAGAGCATTGTGTATTTATTTAGAGGTTCTCGTGTGATGATTTTATCATGTTGTTTCTCTATGTTGATGATATCTTGATTGTTGGAAATAATGTCTCAAGGATTGCTGGATTAAAGAAAGAATTGAGCAAAAGTTTTGACATGAAATATTTGGGTCCAAAAAAGTGTATTCTCGGCATGAGAATTGAGAGAGGCAGAAAATCCAACAAGTTGTCCTTGTCTTATTGAGAAGGTACTTCACAAGTTCAAGATGGACAAGGAAAAAGAAGTGAGCTATCCACACACAACTCATTTCAAGATGAGTAAAAAGCAATGTCCCTCCACTGAAGAGATGGAAAAGGAAATGCAAAAGGTTCCTTATGCTTCAGCTATTGGGAGTTTGATGTATGCTATGGTGTGCACATAGCCTGATATTTCTCAAGCGGTTAGTAATATGAGCAGATTTATGTCCAATCCAGGAAGACCACATTGGGAAGCCCTAAAGTGGATCTTCAGTTATCTCCACAACAACACTAATATAAAGCTTTGCTTTGATGGTAGTGATCCCAAAGTGATTGCATATTCAGATTTGGACTTGGTTGGAGATGTCGATGGAAGGAAGTCTACTTCAGCCCTTTCATGTAGGAGTGTATTTGATGGGCTTTGAATTTGGATATATCCAGCGGGCCTTCTTGCATGGACTTGGGCTTGCTTACTGGCTTCGCTGAGGATGGGATTCCCTACCTGATGTATCTGGGTAGGCTATTAGGAACCTTTGGTCTAGGGTTTATGGGGCTAATGGGTTAGCCAGGGGTTCGTTGGTATGTCGTTTATTTGATTACACATTTAGGGGAGATGTGGCATGGCAAAGAAGGTTGAAAAAGTGTGTGGCACTAAACACAACCGAGGCTGAGTTCGTCGCAGTAACTAAGGCGAGCAAGGAGCTATTGTGGCTAAAATAATTAGCTTGTGAGCTTGATTTTGAGCAAGGAAAGTGAAGGAGATATGCCCTAGAGGTCAATAAATAAAGTTGTTTTATTGTTATATCTTTAAATGTTTATAATAGTTTTGTATCATGCTATAACTGTATTAAGAGGAAACATTAATATAGGTGTGGTATATAAACAACCAAGTCCCTAGTATCCTCTAGTACTAGTTCGTTGGGCAGATGACGATCGAGGTTTCTCGATCACAAACTTGACATAAAACAATCGACTGACAACAAGGTCACTTAATGAAGTGATGGACACACCCGACCGTAGAATTGCAATGCGATCCAGTCATGATATTCAACGTTGCACTATCTAGCAAAGCGTAGTAACTTAATCCTTCGACCGTGAGATCATGTTTAATCACTATCTCCTACGGCTGCTTTGATTCACATCAATTGACATGTCCGTAACTGGGTGGCCATAAAGGTGTGTTTCAGGTATTCTAGAGGAATAGTTGAGGCATATGATCAAGATCGGGATTTTCCTATCTGAGTGACGTATAGATACTCTGGGCCCAATCGGTGAGATTGTTGAGGATATACTTTCCGGGTATCCTCACAGTTCCTCACTGACCAGGGTGGCCCACTTTAGAGCTTTGCTTCACGGGCGGCCCAGTCAGGAGAGAAGACGGAGTCCAATCCGGCTACGGGAAGGCCCAGAAGACTTACCGACTTAGGCCCATAATGTTACTTGTAGTTCAAGATGTACTCTGTAACCAACTCTTAGTCGTAGCTGGATTGATCTCTACTGTAAAACCTAGGCCGGATATCTATATAAGCCGTCCTAGGGAGAGCCTTTAGGGCACAACACAATAGTCTACAATCTCAACTCGCACAGGCGATACTCTTGTAACCCATATTCCGGCTCTGCCGTATTACTGGATTGCTAGCAAGAGTAGGATCCGTTCAAAGCCGGCGGATTCGAACCTGGGTAAACTTGTGTGCTCACCGTCCCGAAATACCGTACATCTCACCCCCTCTCTTCCGCACGCCTCGAGGACCCCCTCATGGCGTACTTGTCATCAATCCGACGACAGTTGGCGCCCACCGTGGGGCAAGTGAGCTACGGATCTACGTTCCGAGCGAAATCTGCAAGAATCGGAATCGGCGAGACCATCGCCGTCGGTCGCATCCTCTACGCCAGTCCCTCTCATCGTTCTCGACGAGACGTGGATTCCGGCTAGGGAGGCCGTGACTGCCTATACAATCATGTCTTTTGGCGAGATCAATGTTTACATTGGTTTCGCTGAACCTGCCCAACCCACCCCAGCGGTGATGATAGAGGCAGAAGAATCTTCTGGGTCCCCTTTGTCCGCGGAGGCGGCAGAGTTCCGGATCTTAGAAAACCCTAATCCCACCCAGCCCGCACCAGTTGCAGAGATAGTGGAGAAATCCGAGCCTGAAGAAGACCTCACGGTCCAAGTCGAATCTGGAGTAGATCTCCCTGGAGAAACCGGATCCAGATCGACCCACCCGTGGAAGTCGAAATCCAGGAGGATCATATCAACGACACTGGTTCCGGCTCTGACGACGCCGGGACAGACAGGCCGTTCCTCAGGTACACATTTAGATGTATGATACTGCAAGGCGCAAGCGCAGATGCAATCCTCGAGACCATTAAAAGTTTCGACATGGCTGATCGCGAAAGCCGCAGGTACCTCAGGAAGCACGCGTCGCACTTCGTCGAATATGTTGGATCCGGATCCGGCTCTGCCGTTGCTGGAGAAAACACCGATTCGGTGCTAGAGGCAATTGGAACAAACGCCGATGTTCCCGCATCCTCGGATGAATCTATGACGTCGGCAGATTTCCAAAAGTTCTCTGTGGAATATGAAGAGGAGTACAACTCCAAAGCTGCAGAAGAAGGAGAAGCCATGGATGAAGGATCCGGGGAACACTCTCCCAAAGCGCAGGATGACATGGACGTCGGAGATAATCCTGAAGTCTAGATGTCCGAAAGTACCGATCAGAGCTTGACTCCGGGAAACGGACCCAAAGCCGTCTTTGCTACCGGCGCTGCCAAGAAGGCAAAGAAGAAGACCAAGAAGAACAAGACCCCGGCAAAAGACCCTCTGACAGAGGAGGTGATTGTCGAAATACGAGGAAGACTCGGATGGAGCACTTATCCCAGACGAGCCGAAAAAAGAAGCATTGGTGGATGGACACGTGATCACAGAAGGTGCACGAAAACTCATCGATGCCGCACTAACCACACCTATCCCTAGAGCTGCAGAACTTACTGCAGAAGAGCTGGACGAAAGGGCCCAAGCCCTAGAAGCGCGTCGTCAACAACTCCTCGATGAAGCTAAAAACATCGAGGTGGAGAAAAAACACATGTCAACCAAGGAATATATGTCTCGGTTGCATCAGAAGACACGGAAGCGTCACATCAATGATGAACAATTCCCACGTGTCCGTGCCGTCCTTTTCGGGGACGAGATGGGGAAGCCACGGAAAGACAGCAACGGAGATTGGGTATACCCAACCCAGTACAGAATACCGTGGCAGCCCGAGAAATTCTATCGGCTAATCTAGGACCAGAGGAGATCCGTTTGGGTATCAAGCTACTCAACAAGGGACTGGAGCAGCAGAAGGTCGCCCTTTCCAGAAGTCAAAAATTGGTCTCGGATTCTGACCAATGTCGCACAGATCCGGCATGGGCTGACGTAAGATCCCATTACGTTCGGGCACAGTATCATAACCCCGAGCGCAGGGAAGACAATTATTAAAGAACCAGATCGTCGGGACAGCATCGCAGATCTACGCATAACTGGAGCAATGTTGCTCCAGCGGCCGAGAAAGACACGATCGCTGCACTGAATCCAAGGAATCCTCCCCGACGAGAGTGCAATGATCGAAAGGGAGAAGATAAGGAGAAACCTCGGGAGGAGGATCGTTAGAGAATGCCACCTCCTAGATATGAGAGTCGTCCGGCTGAGCCTCACCATGGTGGGAACGAAGGACGAAGGAACGACGGAAACCACGCTGGAACAAGCCGGCAGGGGGCTCGTCGTAGTCAAGAACCTCCCCGGGACCGGAATAATGACGCTCCGGACGGAGAACGGCGATCAGCCAGAAAGATTTCAGCTGCCCGGAAAGACAGCAACGGAGATTGGGTATACCCAACCCAGTACAGAATACCGTGGCAGCCCGAGAAATTCTATCGGCTAATCTAGGACCAGAGGAGATCCGTTTGGGTATCAAGCTACTCAACAAGGGACTGGAGCAGCAGAAGGTCGCCCTTTCCAGAAGTCAAAAATTGGTCTCGGATTCTGACCAATGTCGCACAGATCCGGCATGGGCTGACGTAAGATCCCATTACGTTCGGGCACAGTATCATAACCCCGAGCGCAGGGAAGACAATTATTAAAGAACCAGATCGTCGGGACAGCATCGCAGATCTACGCATAACTGGAGCAATGTTGCTCCAGCGGCCGAGAAAGACACGATCGCTGCACTGAATCCAAGGAATCCTCCCCGACGAGAGTGCAATGATCGAAAGGGAGAAGATAAGGAGAAACCTCGGGAGGAGGATCGTTAGAGAATGCCACCTCCTAGATATGAGAGTCGTCCGGCTGAGCCTCACCATGGTGGGAACGAAGGACGAAGGAACGACGGAAACCACGCTGGAACAAGCCGGCAGGGGGCTCGTCGTAGTCCCCCCAAGGAGGGCAAAGACGACATGGCAGAGGAGGTGGTGGCAGAAGCCGAAGTCTGGCTCCAAGGCACCGCAGCCACAGCCGACATTCAGGACGATCTCTATCCCCGAATGACGCAAGGCACAGGATCAACTCCAACATAGAGGCTCGGCGCTATGAAAACGATGACGTGTACGTGGGCCCAAAGTGCTTCGGACCACGCATCAGAGCTACAAAATTCCCTGAAGGATTTTCTATCTCAAGACATATCCAAGCCTACGACAGCATTGCTCGGCCAGACACCTGGTTACAGGACTTCTTCCAAGCTTGCTGCATCACTAAAGGCGGAAACAGCCTGGTCGCAACCCGATATCTCCCACTTATGTTGCGGAAGACGGCACGATCATGGCTCAATGAACTTCCGGCAAACACCATCCACAACTGGTATGACTTGCAAAGTGCGTTCTTTCGGAATTTCGAAGGCACATATCGGAGGCCCTGTTCGGTCGGAGACCTACAGCGTTGCACCCAGAAAGCTGGAGAAACTTGCAGGGATTACCTCAGACGATGGATCGACACCAAGAACTCCTATGAGGGAGTAAACGATCAAACTACGATTGAACCTTTCATCGCAGGACTCCCAATTGGTCTACTACGTCACCGCTTGAAATGTGACAAGGTCACTGATTTGGGAGAGATGATAGAAACAACGAGCAAGTATGCAGATGATGACGACGATGCAGAGGGATTACTCAATGTCCTGGCTGTACCTTAGTCAGCAAAGACAAAGCAACAAGCTCAGAAGCGCAAAAACACCTCGGAAGAAAAACCCAACGCGGAGACAGAAGTGGTCACTACTGTTTCTGGGTCTGGAGGACGAGGAGGACATGGCGGAGGCCGCGGGCGTGGCCGTGGGACATCAAGGGTCCAAGGTAGAGGAGAGCAACAACCAGGCAAAACCTACACTTGGGCCGACATTGCCAATAACCCATGTGTGCATCACTTGGACGCCAATGGGGGCTCGTCCCACACCAATGCTAAATGTCGTTTTAATGACGACATCAAGAGAGATGATACCGCGGGCTTCAAATCTAAGCCGAAGAAGGGAAAGAAAAATCCCGAAAAAGACAAGGAGACCAAGGAAGATTCCGACATGGAGGAAGCTGATGCTTCAAATCCCAAGCCGGAAGGGAAGAAAACTGTTCCCACCAAGAAGGGCACTTACGTCACCTTCCTCGGATCTGAACCAGCAAAGGTCAAGAAAGCAGTTCTCCATGAGCTCAATGCAACAGTTCCGGCTGTCCCTCAGTATCTGGACTGGTTGGAGGTGGCAATCACATTTGACCGCGCTGATCATCCACCTAAGCTACACAGGCGAGGAAAATACGCCTTAATCGTTAATCCACTTATTGACGGTTATGGTTTCTCCAAGACCCTCATGGACGGTGGTAGCAGCATCAATATTCTCTATGTCGAAACGCTACGCTGGAGGAAGATCTCGGAAACACAGCTGAACCATAGCTCTGTGATCTTTCACGGAGTTGTCCTAGGAAGACAAGCTAATTCCCTGGGAGAGATCACTTTGGATGTTACTTTTGGAACTCCAAAGAATTATCGGACGGAGGCACTTTCCTTCGAAGTGGTCCCATTCAAGAGCGCATACCACGCTATATTCAGACGTCCGGCTTACTGGGCTTTTATGGCTTGTCCATGTTACATTTACAATATGATGAAAATTCCAGGTCCCAACGGCGTGATCACCATCAAGGGAGACCCGAAGAAAGCGCGAGAATGCGAGGATGGAAATGCCGCCTTTGCTGAAGCCGTGCTGCACGCCCAGGACTACCAGGAGATCAAGAAGAGCATAGATCCGTCCGAGATGCCCGCAACGAAGAAGGAGGTGACAAAGCCAAATCCGGAGTTCAAGGCATCAGAAGAGACGAAGACGACGCCGTTGAAGGATGATGACCCCTCCAAGGTGACCCAGATAGGTGTAGGCCTAAGTAGCACATAGGAAAGCGCGCTCGTCAAGTTCCTCCAAGCAAATCAAGATATCTTCGCATGGCAGCCATCTGACATGACCGGAGTACCTAGGGAACTTGCCGAGCATTCTCTAAATGTAAACCCAAACGCTAAACCCGTCAAACAGTCCTTACGACGGTTCGACGATGAAAAGCGTAAGGCAATAGCTAAGGAACTAGCACGGCTCGAGTTAGCCGGATTCATAGAAGAGGTCATCCACACTGAGTGGTCGGCCAATCCTGTAATGGTCCCTAAAAAGGACACCACTGATCTAAGGATGTGTGTTGATTATACTGCCTTGAACAAGGCTTGTCCAAAAGATCCGTTCGCTCTGCCTAGAATTGATCAAGTTATCGATTCTATGGCAGGCTCGGAACTCCTCTGTTTTCTCGACGCATATTCCGGTTATCACCAAATCCGGATGAAGGAATCTGACAAAGTCAAAACTTCATTCATAACCCCTTTCGGAACCTTCTGTTTTGTTACGATGCCCTTTGGGCTGAAGAACACAGGAGCTACGTACCAGCGCATGATGCAGCGTTGCCTCCATGACCAACTCGGACGCAATGTACATGCATACGTGGATGATATCGCGGTGATGTCCAAAAAGAAGGAAATGCTGATTTCCGACTTGGAGGAGACGTTCGCCAATCTACGAAAATATAACATCATGCTTAACCCGAAGAAATGCTTCTTTGGAATACCAGCCAGAAAATTGTTAGGTTTCATCGTGTCTCAAAGAGGCATAGAGGTGAACCGAGACAAAATTAAGGCTATACTCAACATTTCCAGGCCAACTCGCCTGAAGGACGGACAAAGACTAACTGGTTGCATTGCTGCAGTCAGTCGATTTGTAAGCCAGCTTGGTGAAAGAGCCGCACCATTATATAAACTCCTTAAAAAGACCAAGGATTTTGTCTGGACCGCCGAAGCCGAAGCTGCACTACAAGATCTGAAAAGAGTACTCTCATCTGCTCCTATCCTTCCAGCACCGGAACCTCAGGAACTGATGTTGCTTTACATTGCTGCGACAAATAAAGTTGTCAGTATCGTCATGGTGGTGGAGAGACCAGAGGAAAATCAGGAACACCTGGTGCAGCGTCCGACATACTTTGTAAGCGAAGTCCTGACAGAATCAAAGCAGCGGTATCCGCACTATCAGAAATTGGCTTTTGGTGTTTTTCTAGCATCTCGTAAGTTACGACACTATTTTCAGGAGCATCCAATTACCGTGGTGAGCAAAGCTCCCATGAGAGACATAATCAACATTAGCGATGCCACAGGACGCGTCGCCAAATGGGGAATAGAGCTCTCAGCTTTCGACATTGAGTATAAACCTCGGACAACAATTAAATCCCAGATCCTTGCTAACTTTGTGGCTGATTGGACAGAGACGAAGGAGAACATGAACCTCCCTGAGTCGGAATATTGGACCCTCTTTTTCGATGGGTCTAAGGCTCGAGGGGCTCGGGGGCTGGCGTGGTGCTCAAGTCACCCCAAGGAGATAAACTTTTATACGTGTTGCAGATCCACTTCACAGTGACAAACAATATTGCCGAGTATGAAGCACTGCTGCATGGAATCCGGATTGCTAAGGATATTGGCATCTGACGTTTGATGTGTTACGGAGATTCGGATCTTGTTTCTCAAAAAGTATCGGATATTTGTAATGCAAATAAACACATGGCAGCATATAAAGCTGTCGTGGATGATCTATGTAAATCGTTCAAAGGGTTTGAAGTTCAACACATCCCTCGAGCAGAAAATGAGGAAGCAGATGCACTATCTCGCATAGGCTCTGCGCGGAAAGAGGTCCCGGATGGCGCTTTTTTAGAGAACCTCAAAGTCCCCTCGATAAAGGGAGTAGATGAGGAATATCCGACCAAATCCGATTCACCTTTGATAGCAGTTCTGGCTGTAATTCCCAGCTGGACTCAACCCTACCTCGATTATTTGGTAGATGGCAAATTACCCGAAGACGAAGTGCTGAGCCGGCAGATCATCTGACGAGAAAAAGCCTATACTATTGTTAAAGGTGAGCTCCATAAACGGAGTGTTTCTGGGGTTTTTCAGCGCTGTGCATCTCCGGAAGGAGTGGAAATCTTAAGGGAAATCCACGAAGGCGAGTGTGGTCACCACGCTGCAGCCAAATCTTTAGTGGAAAAAGCTTTTAGACACGGATTTTTCTGGCTAACAGCTCAGGCAGATGCCGAACGATTAGTCAAGACGTGCAAAGGCTACCAAAAGTACGCCAAGCAAGCTCATATTCCGGCTGATCAGCTGCGAACAATACCTATAACATGGACCTTTGCGGTCTAGGGGCTTGATATGGTAGGACCATTTAAACGAGCTCCAAGTGGATTTACTCACCTCTTAGTGATGGTGGATAAATTCACCAAATGGATTGAGGCTAAACCTATCACTAGTTGTGATGGAGCAACAGCCAAAAGATTTGTCGAGGATGTTATAATCCGGTATGGTTATCCGCATAGCATTATCACGGACAACGGGAGTAATTTGTCTATGGGAGAATTGGCTGAATTCTGCGACGAGCAAAATATCCGGCTTGACATTGCGTCAGTCGCACATCCACAGGCTAACGGACAAGTCGAAAGAGCTAATGAGTTAATCTTACAAGGCCTGAAACCACGACTTGAAGCACCACTACGACGTGCTGCGGGGGCTTGGGCAGAGGAATTACCCTTTGTAATTTGGAGTTTACGAACAACTCCGAACAGGTCAACAAGATACACACCTTTCTTCTTGGTCTATGGCGCAGAAGCAGTTCTTCCTAGTGATTTAATTCATACTTCTCCTAGAGTGGCCGCGTATATTGAAGAGGATGCCGAGATTTCTCGATAAAATGATCTCGACTTAGTCGAAGAAGTTCGCGTCGTTGCTGAAATGAGATCTACAGCCTATCAGCAGAAGTTACACAAGTATCATAGCCAGAGAGTCCAAAACAGATCTTTCAATAAAGGTGATTTGGTTCTCCGGCTTGTGCAACAAAGAAAGCACAAACTTTCCCCAGTATGGGAAGGCCCCTTTTTAGTTAGTCGAGTATTGCACAATGGATCGTACTACTTAACTGACATGAGGCCAGTCAAAGAAAGACCTGCTACTAAGAAGAGAAAGAGAGCTGGAGGCAGTACAAATCCGGATGAGTTAGACAGATCGTGGAAGATTGCTCAGCTACGTCCCTTTTATTCTTAGTTTATCCTTCTTTGTAATCATATATATGTACATGTTCTTTGAGAAATAAAAGTCTTGGTTGCCTCAAGTTTTTGCTGAGAAGTTTTTACCATCTTATTTCCAAATGATCATGTTATAGTCAAAAATCCCAGAATGCTTGAAAGTACTTTATGCTCATGTTCGTTCTAGTCTAGATTTCCGATTTTAAAACTGCTACCTTCGGGTATAACTCTAAATTTCTAGTCTTTACTTTGGTTATTTGTCTGATTGCTGGATGCGGGTATTTTTCGAGTAGTGAATTGTTGGTACTGGAAGCCGGCTTTGTTTCCGAGTTTAAACTGGTTTAGCAAGTGAGCCCCGTTGCTCGGCAAAGTTTCCGGCTGAAGGTTTAGCCAGCTCACGAAAGGGACGAGGCGGAAAGCCAGATAAACGATAAGTAGAGACGAAAAAATTCAAGTGCTTATGAAAATATTTCAGGCACACACAAAAACAAAGCCAAAAGTGCTGAATAGATAAAAAGTTTAGCACTAGCAAAAGTCAATAGTACTTAATATTTACAAAACGTATTATGTCTTTCCGGAATAATACATAGTTTTCTGGTTTATGATGCAGGAGGAGATGAAGGAGCTGCCGTCTCGCTGGTTACTCCGCCTTGATATCGTTCCGAGATGTCCGGACCCGAGGTGGTCCGTTCATCATCGGAAACTTCTTCGGTTTCTTCTGGAGGAGTTGGCAGAGTATCTACGCGGGTGAAGAAGGGGATCTCGTTGCTGGTCAGATCAGCTACGTGGCACCCGTATCCGGCGCAGGAGTGCATGATGGCTTGAAGGTCTTGCTCCTGGCCGTCTTCGTCTACCTTGCAGTACCCTCTAGTCACTTGCCATATCTCCATGTTTCCATGGTGGCTCATGACCATGGTGAGAGCGTTCTGCGCAGCAGTCCACACGTAGGACATGTTCCAGTCCCGAACAAGCTGTGACATCTCCTTGGCCTTGTCCCGCACCTGAAAATCCGACATGCTTGGCATGTCCGGAATCCCGAGAGACTCGCCAATGTCTTCAATAGACTTGCGGAAGTCATGCAGAAGATCACCGACTTGAGTAAGCCGGTGGGTGCGGGGCTTGGAGGAGGAAGAGTTCGTCAAGTTCACAGGACCTATACACAAAACAAGTCAAGAAAAATCCGACATTGATGAAAGTCGAAGAAATGATAAGTCAGACAGATGGAACGTACCAAGAATGACATCGTCAATCTTGGTCTTCTCCTCCCGAAGACTCTGGAGTTCTGCCCGGAGCGTCTTGGGATATCCTTCTCTCTGCCAAGCTCATTCTTGAGGTCCGAGATAATTTTAACTTGAGCAGCGATCTTGCGATCACGCTCTTAAGTGGCCATGGAGGAGGATTCCAGGACTTGATCTATGCTCCTTTCATGATCCGCCTTGAGCTTATCCAGCTCTTGGCGGAGTCCCTTGTTCTCCACCACCAGGGTCTTGAGGTTCTTGGCCTCTTCAATCATAGCGATGGATTGTTTCACCAGCGCTGTAAGTCAAAAAAGAACAACAGTTCATAAAAAAGTTCGGCACTCAAAAAGCAAAAGACCAGGTTTGAATCTCGGAATGTTTACCTTCGGCTTCATCCTTGCCTACTTTGAGTTCGGCGTTTTTAAGCCGGAGAGCCTTGATCTCTCTCCGCTTATTGCAGACATTGGTAAGTAATTCCTGGTTATAGGAACATACTTTCTGTAAGTCAGAATACCCAAAGTCAGAAAGCTACTTAAGACTCGGGCTAATATTTTTTGCTAAATATCAGCACGAGCCTTGGGGGCTACACTAGTTTGTTCTTTGGCATCCTAATGAAAGCATAAACCCGGATTCTATATCCTACTTCATGCTTGGGGGCTAGAGGATATGATATAACATAATGTAAAAACAAGAGTTGGAATTCCGACTTACATATTGCTCGCGGGTGAGTTTATCTAAACCCGCGTTCACTTCAACTGCCACCTTCTCGACAAGAGTAAGAGGGATTACTGGAGCTGTTGGAAGCTCGCCAGCCCTAATCCTCTTGTCACGAAGGCAGACTTGAGCGAGAAGGTCGGAGAACTTGACATCCTCCGCTTCTTGCGCTTCCTCCTCGGGGGATAAATGGGTTTTGTCCAGGACTTGCCTGGCTAGCCGCTAGATTTCCTCTATGGATTTCCGGGATAGGCCAAACTTGGCAAGTCCCGGATTGCCGATGAGGTTGTCGGCGAAGACTTCAGCCGAGGGATCATTACCCGAAGAGGGTTCACCCTTATCTTGACCTAACGCACCCACGGTGACGTTAGTTTGTGACCCAAGGATCACATGCTCTGTTGGAGGAGCCGGATCTTCTGCGACCACCGGAGAAGGAATGATCGCCGGAGTTGTAGAAGGTTAAGGGGCAGGAGTTGGAGGAGCCACGGCAGGAGAAGCTATGGTGAGCTTTGTCTGTTGCAGGGGCTTCGCATGAATCCCTTTCCCTTTACCCTTGATGAGAGGCTTTGCTCTCAGAATGTAGTAAAGTCGGAAACATTACATCTCAAAAAGAAATTCGAGAAAGGTACAAAGGCGGAAATTGTGAATGAAAGTTACCTCTTCACAACAGGCACTTCCTTTGTGCCAACAGCCACTGTCGGAGCTTTGCGCTTCTTGAGCGCAAGGTCCGGCAATGGGACCACTTCAGTCTCCTGAGAAAACTCAGGAGGATATCCTTCAAGTGGAGCAAGCTCCGACTCGGGGAGGTCAGCAAGCTGAAAACAAGAAACAATATCAGCATTGCAGTATATAACTTAAAGATTAAAACACATAAAAGGTGTATTGATGGAAGCTTACTGGAACCACGGGGTTTTCCGCTGTGTACATATCCAGAGAAATCTCCGGAATCCTCCTCTTGATCCGCTCCTTGATCAGCCACTTGATCTGGCTGATGTAGCCTTGAGTGGTGTAGGACTTGAGGCTGATGCGGAGGGAGTCTTTCTTGGAAGACGTGATGGAGTGCATCAGTCTATCTCCGTGAAACTGAAGTGGCCGGATCCGACGTGAGACCAAGCACTGGACCAAGTAGGATCCCTTCAGACCCATGTGCTTGATCAGATATTCGATCCGCCTCTTAGCAAGGATCAGATCGTCGGTGAGAGCCGGAGCAGCCTCATCCTAGGAAGGCTGGGCCGTGGCGGCTCCGTCGACAAAAGCCGGCAAAGCAGTAGCTTTGCCGGGAGCCGGAATATCCCTATGGTAGAAAAAAGTGGCTGGCCATTGTTTGACCGAGTCACTGGCAGAAATTTTGGGATATGCCCGGTCACGTCTAAGTGAAAAACTAATAGTGCCGGTGATGTAAGGAACACCGGCAGTGATGGAATTTCTCCGGACATGGAAATAGTACCGGAAGAGAAGCAAACTCGGCCTAATGCCGAGAAAGCCCTCGCAAAGCGATGCAAACGCACTCATCTCTAAGAGAGAGTTGGGAGGAAGATTGTGGAGTTGAACTCCATAATGATCTATAACCTCGGAGAAGAACTCTGAGGGAGGAAAAGACAGACCTCGGTCGAGATGGGTGCCGAAGTGGACCCGCTCGCCGTCTTGCGGGTTTGGGACGATTTCGCCCGAGCCCTCCGCTGGTCGCCGGCGGCGAGAAGCCCCTCCTTCTCCATGTTCTTGAGGCCGTCCTCGTCAAGGGTGCAGGGGATCCAAATTCCCCGGAAGCTTTCCTTCTCCGCTGCTGCTTCTGCCGTCACCGCCGCCGCTGCTGCCGCCAAACCAGAGGAAGAAGACGATGAAGCCATTTCTCTGGTGAGAAGATGACCTGAAAGTTGCGGCGCTGGGAGTTTCTGTGGGGGGAAGGACGAGAGAGCTCTGAGCGCGCAGGAGGATTGGAAAGAAAGGAAACGACAAAGACTGGTGGAAAGGAGAAGGAGAAATCCAAACCCCTTATATCCACCTAACTGCGCCAAGATTCGTGCAAATGCTACAGTGTAACCGCCACGCGTCGTGGAAAGAACTGGGAAGGACCCACGTGATGATTGCGTGTCCTCGATCTCCACGCTCGCATTGAAACGACGCCTCGGTTCCGCGAACCGCAGACCCACCAACGGTCGTGCTGACGGCACGCCTATCATATGACGTGACTTGACCATGCTTGTGTCAGGTGGCGTAGAAACCAAGTTCCGGCTTAGTTTAAAATCAAGCTAGAAAATCCGAGTAACTAATTGATACGTCCGACTTATTATTAAGACCCGGATCGTATTTTTTGTTGTGAAGTTTCAGGAACCCTTCAAGATTCTGCAAGCCGAAGATCAAGCTAGACGATGATAAAATCCGACTTTGGATCTTGGAGGCCTCCGGGGGCTGCTGTTGGGGATATACTTTCCGGGTATCCTCACAGTTCCTCACTGACCAGGGTGGCCCACTTCGGGTTAGAGCTTTGCTTCACGGGCGGCCCAGTCAGGAGAGAAGACGGAGTCCAATCCGGCTACGGGAAGGCCCAGAAGACTTACCGACTTAGGCCCATAATGTTACTTGTAGTTCAAGATGTACTCTGTAACCAACTCTTAGTCGTAGCCGGATTAATCTCTTCTGTAAACCCTAGGCCAGATATCTATATAAGCCGTCCTAGCGAGAGCCTTTAGGGCACAACACAATAGTCTACAATCTCAACTCTCATAGGCGATACCCTTGTAACCCATATTCCGGCTCTGCCGTATTACTGGATTGCTAGCAGGAGTAGGATCCGTTCAAAGCCGGCGGATTCGAACCTGGGTAAACTTGTGTGCTCACCGTCCCGGAATACCGTACGTCTCACCCACTCTCTTCCACACGCCTCGAGGACCCCCTCATGGTGTACTTGTCATCAATCCGACGACAGAGATCACATCAAAGATCTTGCAAGCATGTGACTAGGTACATGGATATGATACCATGGGAATGAGTAAACGTGTTTGTCGACAAGATAGAATTGTATATGGATACATGAGATCAGGTCTTGGAAAAACCAGGTATCGTTATGCAAAGGGAATAAGACTCGATGTTTAGAAGGTTCAAGCGAACAACCAAATTCGTGGAATGTGAAGGGATCATCATGTGTTTCCAGATACCCCTGATGATCATTGATCGGGGAGATGTATCCTTCATGGCTTAACATTCCCGAACTGTAAGGGTGTCACGCTTAAGGGTAATCGACACTGCAGGTTGATATTCTACCGACAGAGAAATAGAAAGAGAGAACCAGAAGCATTCTTGAGAAAGAATACCGAAGCATTCAAAAACCGTTCAAAAGGAGTTTTGAATATGGAGGAATTAAATAAAGTGTATTTAATATTTAATTATGAATTAATATTAAATATAATTATTTTATATAAAAGAAAAAAATAAACCCCCCATATGGGCCTTCCCTAGGAGGGAAGAGGCCCAAGAGGGAGGCGCTAGGGGCCAAGGGGGGCACGCGACCAAGGGTGTAAGGGCTCCCACCCCGCCAGCCACCACTAGGTGGGCTTGGGCACATGGGTGGGGCCCACCCCGCCGGCGGGGAGCCCCTCCCACCTCTCCTCCCAAGTTTAGTCCCACCCCAGGACTTGTAGGGTGGGAGTGCTCCAGTTTTTCCTATATATATAGGGGTGTCATTCACCTCAATCCAACAATTGGCATTAGCTATTCTCTCTCCCTTTCTGTGTGGTCCCAAGTTTGGAACATGCTCCACGAGGTAGAGATTTCTCCACCCAGCGCACGCTGTCATGCTACTGGAATCGGTCCGGATCTTCTTCTTCTACTGCCTTGCTAGATTGGGCCCCAGGGGACGTCTTTTACACTGTACGCGTGTAAAACTCGACGAGGCACTACCACTAGTGGTTTTAGATGCTTGAAGCGTTCTAGACCCCAAGGTTTTCTTCGCTTGGATTCATTAGCAACATTTGTGCGGGAACGTAATACTGCGTTCGGTCTTCAAAGGTATGAATATCGTATCCCACTCTTTACTGTACTTCTCCATAGATAGATCTTGTGTTGGTGCATTCTCATAGTAGGATTTTTTTGTTTTCTACCACAGAACCCCTTTAGTGGTATCAGAGCGATCTATGCATAGATGTACTAGTACGAGTAGAACACACGTGGATTGTGTAATCGTTGATTTTCTAATTGCTACCCTCCCACGTGTACTTGCTATTATCGCGGTAATGTCGGATGAAGCAGCCTAGACCAATCTTATGTGTAATATTACGCGAGACTGGTTCCATGACTAACATCTAGCTTGTATCGTATAAGTGGCTAACCGGTGTATGTCTCTCCAATATTAGTTGTTATGACACTTACAAAGGACATCCGTGAAAAGGGATTAAAAGTAGCAACTAGTTAATCCACATTATGGTTGGATTCGTAGGTAAGAAGTGGTTCTTGTGTGAAAGCCTATTCAACCACGTAAAACTTGCAAAGATAAAGTAGAAGAATCTAACTTTGTTTTACTGGAGGGCAAGTGATATGTGTGAAGGGGCGAATGCAAGGGGGGCTAGCAGGGGCTAGACCTCCTCCAATGGTTCGCCCCCTTAACAATATTCGGTACTTGTACTATACATGTGCTAATGGCTAGAAATAATCACTTGATTAGTGCAATACATATTAATGTAGTAGTTAATATCCAACACCAAAGAAAGCATTCGAAATACCCAACAACCCATTTTCATGTGTAGGTTTAGGACAATGTGGACAGTCTAGATCGTTTCCTGATCGTGGATGCAAATTTGTTCACACTGATAGATTGAAACCGTATTTGTCTCTTCACGTCGTTGTTAGGAATGTATTTTCCCTGATCCAAAATAAGTGTCGCTGATTTAGCACAAAAGTGTGTACCTCGCTTGCTGCCACTTTCCATGTTATTTTGCCATGCCACCGCTCACTGTGCTATTTTTCTACTCGTCTACTCACCGGAGCTAGTAACCTATCATGTCTAGTCAATTGTCAACTGATTTTGTTGCCTGGCTTCACCGATCCTTCAATTTGTCATCAGACATTGTTGACCAGCAAATAGTAACCTGCCACGCATGCCTTGTGCTAACGACTACCCGATCTCCTCGACCTTTAAGTCAACTCAATTTTAAGGGACGAGCATGAATTGAATTCAGTTCTCTCTATGTTTGTTCTCCGGCAACATTGATCGATACTTCTTATACTACTATACTAATTAATTAATCAATCTATATGTTGGTGCGTGCATTTGTAGTTATCAAGCACAATTTAAGTTCTAGTCCAACCAATGATGATTTAACATCTAAATCTATATAAATGCTAAATTTAACACTTAAGTTACAATGATTACTGTCATCACTATATTTTAAACTTTCATATGATATGTTTCGTGGAAAGATATTTCAGGTCATATATCGAAGTAGTTTGATTCGCAACCTCATATTTATGGTGTGTACATGGGTTTGCACCTTTGTTAGCTATCCTATACACGCTCACAATTGTTTTCTATGTATGTGCAAAATTAAACACCTATGATATTCGTTAGAAAACTTCTTTCGTTGTTTGGGGAGTTTTTGCTCCATGATTGTCTCGCCCCCTCATACTTAAATCCTAGCTCTGCCACTGTATGTGTGGTTTAGGTAAGTGTTCATCGGATAAATAGCCGAAGGCAAGGTGGTGCCGTAAACCCGGTGCAGATGCCGACGCTCTCGATGGAGATAAATACGCGACAATCACTACATATCACACATACACAACTGTTTCATTAGATGTTAGATATTGTGTGGATATTGTTGTGCTACTATTATACTTACGATGGTAGCATAATAAGATAATCCCTCATATTATAATTCCAATATTCGTATTCTCCCACACGTGTGCACCACCAAGAAAGTTCGCAGTTATGAATCAGGCCGAGATGATCGGGTAGACATCTCTAAGTTCACATACGGTGGGCGCAAACCATGTATGCACTACAATATACTGTGGTTAAAGTTGCCGAGGCTAGCATGTAAAAACATGGCCTTACACCACAGATGACCAAAGGTTAAGCATGAATCACATGTGATGTGATCAATATGGTGATATCTATCATGGCAGTTACATCAAAGACCGTGATGATCAGGGATAATGCGGTGTAAAGGGATCGTGTTGTCACCAAACGAATGTTGAGGGATGTTCATTTGAGTGGGAGTTATGGTATTTTATTGTGACTAAATAAGAATCCATATTATGAACATTCAAGATTAACTACTTTACAAATACTATTGTAGATGTCTCGCCCTGCCTTCAAACTTGGACCCTTCCTTGAGAAAGAAAAGCTCAAAACTAACGGGATGAACTTCACCGCATGGTCCCGCAATCTAAGGATTCTCCTCGTTCCCCAGAATCTCTCCTACATACTTGAGGCCGCTATAGGTGACCAACCCGGTTCTACCGCCTCTCAGGCTGATAAAAAAGTTTATCAGTAGAAGGCAGATGATAATGCTTGTGTCCAGAGTGGCATGCTCTACACCATGGAGGCTGTAGCACCCCAATTTTCAAACAATTGTAATGCTACTTGTCCTAGTAAGATATTGGCTACTTTATATATATTATTGTTGCATCATAATGATATCATGCTCATGTCACCATGCCACCTTGCATTTGAGCATCATATAAAACCCTCTTTCTTTTGGTTCTTCTCTCACATGCATTATTAATTGTATTTGCCTCTTGATATTGTATTTGGTTATTGATATATTGTCTAAATGCCCAAGTTGAGTTGGGGGCATATCTTTTATTTCCATTCCACCACCTTTCTTTTCCACCACTTTATAAGTCCACCATCCTACTAGACCATGAGCTTGTTTGTCTTTATGTTGGATTTCTCTAGCTCATGTGCAATAGGGTGGATCTAGTCCATTAAATTCCTTTGCTTGGTCTAATCTCCACTTCTTGGATAAGCATAGAGTAATGCCATAATACTAATATTGTTTTCACAAAATATATCATGGCATTATTATTTTTGCATGGGCCATGCACAATTCTTCACCACCTTCCTCTCCTTTGGATTTTCTTTGGTTTTATTGGTTCCTATCTTTGTGGAAAACATCTACCACCACTACACCATCCTCCCCAATCTCATCCACCTCTTCTCCTCTTATTTTATTTTCTCCATGCACTAACCATATGAGGCCTAGTCCCTCATTTTTTTCCTTTTATTTTCCTGCTATCCTCTTCCACATCATCTCATGTGACTCCTAGCTACCATCATGTTCCACTTGGGGGTGATCTTTTGCTTAAGCTTTAAAAATCTAAACCCTAAACAAACCTACACCTAGTTTCTATTTTTAATTTTTCCTAACCCTAATTCTCTAAACCCTAACCCTAAACTTCTCCCATCTCTCTCACTTGCCCTCCCTCTCTCTCTAACCTGCTGAGCAACACCCTAGCTAACCCTAACCCTCTCCCTAACCCTAGCTAACCCTAACCCGAGCCATGCCCCATCTAACCTAGCCTAGCTACCCCCTCCCTCTCTTCTCTCTCCCTGACCCGAGGGTCCCCCTCCAGCCGAGCCACCCTGCTGTCCCTCCCTTTCGACCAAGCCCCACCTGCAGCCACAGGCCCAGCCCCAGCCGGCCGAGCACGTGCTCGAGGAGGAGGAGGAGGAAAAGGTGGCACCGAGGCCACCTTTACCTTGCCGTGCCCCAGCTGCTCTCCCCCCTCTCTCCCTCCTTTTTCCTTCCTCCCCAAGCCTCTCTGGCCTCTCCTAGATCTGGCCGAGCCGCCCCCTCCTTCCCCATCTTCCTCTCCGACCACCAGCAGCCGACGCCGGTCGCCGCCAGCACCACCTCGACTTCTTCGTTCCAGCCGCCGAGCTCGTCGTGGAAGAGGCCTGGGAGCTCGTGGACGTTCCCCTGCGACGCCCTGTCCACGCCATCGCGAACGAGGAGCTTCCCAGCACCGCCAGTACATCGCCGCCGACCCCAACCCCTAGCCGCCGGAGCGCCTGCATCCCCGACGATCCGCCGCGTCCCCGTCCGATCCGAGCCCGCCGTCGAGCCCGCGGTGAGCATCCTCTCCTCCCTGACATGGTCCGCCTCGCCGTACCGCCCTAACGCCGCCGTGCGTTTCGTCAAACACCCACCACGCGCCAGAGCTCGCCGGCATCTGCAGATATCCCGCGCCGCACGACCCCTTATCTAGCCCCACCTCCCTGTCAGCTCCCCTAGCCCGCCGCACCGGTCAGCCCCCTCAGCGCGCACTCCCGCGGCCCGGGATCGAATCCCCGCTCGCTCCGCGTGCATGAGTTGCCGTCAGAACAAGAGAGAAGAAAAACAGTAACCTGGGGTCGTGGTCGATTTGCAAAAAGCCCCCCACCTTTTTGATTCCTGCGACCCGCGCTCCTAGCGACCCCACCAGTCAGCCACGCTCGCACGTTTGCAGAAAACCCCTCAGCCTTTCTCAGCCGCAACCCGCACTCCCGCCTCAGCCCCACCTGTCAGCCCCTGTCTCGCTCACCGCTGACACGCGGGCCTGCGCCAGTTGGCCCACCCCGTAGCCTCAGTGGCTAGGCGAGCCCGCGGTGACAAAAGTTTTTCCCGCGCGTGGTCCAGTCAGCACAAAGGCCCACCTGTCAGTGTCTGGGGTCGAGTCCGCCTGAGTAACAAAAGTTTTTCCCTGAGTCTGTTTTTATTCAAATCTTTTCCAAATTTATTTAAATTCAAATTCTTTTCAGATTCAAATAATTTTTAAAATACAAATCCAAATAATACATATAATATATGTTTTGGAATCAGAAAAATGTGAGGAATTCAAATATGCCCTTCAAAATATGTTTTGAACACTTTAAATTTTCAAGATGATTAAAATTACAAGAAAATGCCCTTTTCCTTATTTAATTCATAACTTTTGTTTTGTAACTCCAAATTTGACAAATAATATGTCTAAATCGATCAGCGCGACGATCCCGTTCTATTTATGCAATCCTTGTTCTGAATTGAAGCATGCATCATGTCAACATCAAAAATCTGAACTGTTTATGACAATAAAACTTGGGCAAATAAATAATAAAGTGCTTTATTTCTTGTATCCACATCTCATCTTTGCCATGGTACTTTAATGCCATGTAATTGTGCATCATTCATCATGGCATGCTTGGTTGCTTGTTGCATTTTAATTCATATGCTTGTGCACTTTATTTATGTTGGCCCTTGTTTGTTTGGTTCTTCTTCGAATAGACGCCCAGCAGGAGAATTACCAGGAATCACAGGAGTATTACCTAGATCCATCTCTCGCTTCAACTGAGCTGCCAGGAAAGCACTACCACATGCTTGCATACATACAATACCTATTGCCTCTATCTTATTCTTGCATCATTGAGTCGCGATTGCATTAAATTGAATCCCAAGTACTGCATGGCCTTTACTTTTAAACCACACCAAGCTTGTTCCGGTCCCATGAGCCATTACTACAGGAGTTGTTTGAGCCATGCGAGTCGTAGAAAAGCATGAGTAGGGTATGTGAGTGTCTGATGAATAATGAGGTACCTAAACAACATAACCTGAGTAGTAATGGGATAACTAATGAAAGAGGCACCGGTGAGCAATATCTGCTATTTGGTTTTTCATGCTCACTTGTGTCCCGTAGGACCCCGAGTACTTGATTCCTGTTCCTTGTTTATTCGCACTATCCACATCCGGGAGGCCTTATGGACCCCCCTGAGCCAGAGCTTGATTCATTCTTATTTCTTGGGGCCACAATTAGTTTGGGGCTTTATTACTATCCTGTACTTATGCCATGTTACTGCTTTATTTAAGATTGTGCGAGGAGCACCTGTACTGTTTTGGATCGTGACACGTTTTCGCTATATCGACAAGCCCAGTCACATTTTCGGGTTCCCAGTCGTTTACCGCCGTCCACACAAACCTTGGGTCCGTCTCGGAGCCGGCCAACTTCGTTGCGGGTAGCTTAATGGGGTGGCCCCCTGAAATATTTCTGAATCCTGTGATTGCTTTGTCGTGAATGCCTCGTTGGGTTTTGATTTGGTTTTTCCGAGGTTGATCGAGTGTGTGTTGCTATTCGTGCACCCCTGCAGGGTAAATCTTTCTGAAAGCCGTGTCCGCGGTTATGGACGACTTGGAGCACAGTTTCTCGATCATAGACAAGTATAACTAAAGTACCGCTTTCAAATTGACTAAGTACTTGACTAGTAAATAGTGCAATACTCATGGAATGGTTAATAAAACTGCCAACGGATGATGGGGGTTTGTCCGCTTCCTCGTTGGTAAGCGAGGAGGAGGATGGATCAGTTAATTATACTGTTTTAACTGTTGTTCTTAATTCACGGACTTCCGTCTATCATTGGTTAGGCGGAAGGTTAGCGGGTATCTGTAGAATTGTTAGGTATTATCTTTCGCTGCAATTGCGTCACCCCAGGTTGTGTCCCCTTTAGTGGCATAAAGACTTGCTGAGTACCCCTAGGGTCTCACACGATAAATTGTTTGATTCAGATGAACAGGTGTACCCGCAAGATGGATACTAGGTGGAAGAGACAGAGGATGTTGGCAACGATCATTCGGTGTAGAGATTCCGGGAACGGGGATCCGTGTGATCTGTGGGCGGGATGTGTTTATTTATGGGGCATCTTATGCCAATTTGCTTCTTATCCGTACTCGGATCTTGTTTTCTGCTTCCGCCTGCTACTCTGATGTGTGATGTATGAGGAGCTATCCTAAATTATTATATCTATCTAGGACATTTGGATCTTGCCGTATGGCGTTGCTATATTTCTATTTCTTTTAGATGGAATGGCTCTGAGGACTGTTGTATGTGGCTTGCATACATACTCACTTGTGTATGTAGTTGATCCCTTCGCCTGCCGATTACGCCGCTCGTTCTTGTCCCGTTGTTTGAAAGTGGTTAGGACGGCCGAAAGGTCTACCGTGAGTGGCCCTGGGCCCCACCGTACTATTTTAACCACTTTCGCTCATCCAGGCATTAACTAAGAGCGTAATTCACCGAGGTAGTTACAGAGGCCGACCTGCATAAGCGCTTTGAGAACAAGAGCGCCTTTGAGATTATCACTGATCTCAAGGCCATCTTTGCAACCCCAGGCCTTGTCTGAGAGGTATGAGGTTTCGAACCTCTTCTTCCTGGCTAACATGGAGGAGCATAGCATATTGAGCGATCACATGGTGAAATGGCTGGCTATGTTCAACACCTGAACGACCTTGATTGCAAGATAAACGATGAGGTGGCGATTGATAGGTTGTTGCGGTCTCTGCCCCTAGCTGCACGAGCTTTGTACTGAACTACAACATGCAGGGCATGACCAAAACCCTGTCTGAGTTGTTCGCCATGCTCAAGCATGCTGAGGTTGAAATCAAGAAGGAGTACACCATCTTGATGGTCAACAATACATTGACTTCATGAAATTTACCAAGAAGGGAAAACCCAATCGGTACGACAAAACTGTTGCCTCTTCCTCCAGGGCACCCAAGGTCAAGCTTGGCGCCACGTGCTTCTACTGCAAGGGTGAGGGTCATTGGAAGCGTAACATCCCCAAGTACCTAGATGATAAGAAGGCTGGCAAGGTCGTTGCCAAAGAGAAAGGTATATACGATATACATGTTATTGATGTTTTCCTCACTAGTGCCAGGAGCAACACTTGGGTATTTGATACTGATTCTATTGCTCACATCTGTAACTCTCAGCAGAAGTTATGGAATAAGTAGTGCCTAGTGAAGGAAGAGGTGATGATGCACACCGACAATGGCAATCAAGTTGAAGTCATGGGGTTCGGCACCCTCCCTCTGCGTCTCCCTTCAGGATTAGTTTTAATTTTGAATAATTGTTACTATGTACTGGCTTTGAGCATGAATATTGTCAGTGGGTCTTGCTGGTGGTAAGACCGTTATTCGTTTAAATGAGAGACAAGTGGTTGTTCTATTTATATGGATAATGTGTTTTATGCCCATGCACGACAAAGCAAAGGTTTATTCTTATTGAATCTTTATTGTGATGATACACACATCCATAGCATTGATGCCAAGCTATGCAAGCATGATAGTAATAATTCCATATACATGTGGCATTGTCGTCTCGGTCCATCGGTATAAAACGCATGAAGGAGCTCCATTCTGATGGACTTCTAGAGTCGTTGCATTTTGAATCCCTCGATAGATGCGAACCATGCCTCATGGGAAAAATGACCAAGCCGTCGTTCAATGGTATGATGGAACGGGTTGTGGACCTATTGGGATTCATACATTCTGATGTGTGCGGACCAATGAGTGTCTCCATGTGCATTGGTTATTGTTAATTTGTCACCTTCACTAACGATTCGAGTAGATACAGGTATATCTACTTAATGAAGCACAAGTCTAAAACCTTTGAAAAGTTTAAAGAATTTCAGAGTGAAGTTGAGAATCAACTCGATAAGAAAATCAAGCACCTTCGCGCTGATCGAGGGGGCGAGTATTTGAGTTACAAGTTTAGCACACATTTGAAGGCTTGTGGCATTGTATCAAAACTTACGTTAGCTGGAACACCATAGCGTAATGGTGTATCTGACCGACGTAATCGCACCCTATTGGATAGCATACGGTCTATGATGTCTCTTACAGACTTATCTGTATCTTTCAGGGGATATGCAGTTGAGACTACTGCATTCATTTTGAATAGAGCACCATCCAAATCTGTGAAGACAACACTATATGAGATATGGGATGGCACTAAGCCAAAAAGTTGTATTTTTTGAAATATTGGGGATGTGAGGCTTATGTTAAGAAACTACAGCCTAACAAACTCGAATCGAAAGCGGAAAAATGCATCTTTGTAGGATATCCAAAGGAGACCATTGGATATACCTTCTACAACCAAGATGAGGGCAAATGTTTGTCGCGAAGAATAGTACCTTCCTCGAAAAAGAGTTTCTCATGAAAGGTGTAAGTGGAAGGAAGATAGAACTCAATATTATCGACCATGATCTTTAAATATTGAGTGTCGCAATGGAAGTTGTTCTAGAGCCACCCTTATCGACTGAAGTGGGAGCGAATGATGATGATCATTTGAACCTCATGAGGAGATAGCTATCAAACCCCACATGTTAACAAGAAAACATGTTGCCTCTGAATGGTACATTTATCTTTTGAACATGGTCATGACTGTGGAACATGATGAACCTGCAACCTATATGGAAGGAATGGAAGGCCCTGAACCTAAGAAATGGTGAATAGCCATGGAATCTGAAATGAAGTCCATGCATGACAACCAGATATGGACCTTGGTAGATATTCCCAAAGGCAGAAAGGCTATCGAAAATAAATGGATCTTCAAGAAAAATACGTGCATTGACGGAAATGTCACCGTCTACAAGGCTTGAATTGTCGCAAAAGGTTTCTGACTAATTCAAGAAATTGACTATGAAGAGACATTCTCTCCCGTAGTGAAACTGAAGTCTATTCGGATTCTACTAGTAGTTTCTGCACATTTTGATTACGAAATATGGTAGATGGATGTGAAAACCGCCTTTCTGAATAGAAACATTGAGGAAGAGTTTTGTATGATGCAACTAGAGGGTTTTGTCAGTCTAGGGGATGCTGGTAAAGTATGAAAGCTTCAGAGGTCCATTTATGCATTGAAGCAAGCATCTCAGAGCTGGAATCTTCGATTTTATGAAGTCATCAAAAGTTTTGGATTTGTCCAGAATGTAGAAGAGGCTTGCATATATAATAAAGTGAATGAGAGTTCAGTGACATTCTTAGTACTATATGTGGATGACATATTGTTAATAGGGAATGACGTGAATCTTTTGAAAAGCATGAACTATTATTTAAATAGTAAATTCTCCATAAAGGACATGGGTGAAGCTGCCTACATATTAGCATTAAGATCTATAGATATAGATCAAAAGCGTCTACTAGCTCTTGGTCAAAGCACTTACGTTGAAAAAATTCTAAAGCTTTTCAGAATGGATCTATCAAAGAAAGGTTCATTGCCGATCATAAAAGGTAACAAGTTGAGTGACTCAATGCGCAGAAACAGAACGTGAAAAGGAAGCAATGAAAGGCATTCCCTATGACTCGTCCATTGGCCCCATCATGTATGCCATGCAGAGCACTAGACTAGATGTAGCCTTGGTTCTTAGCTTGACGAGCTGTTTCCAAAGCAACCCTGGGTCGGTTCATTGGAATGCAATTAAGAATATCCTCATGTACTTGCGAAGAACTAAGAATATCCTTCTAGTCTTTAGAGGACGTGAAGAAGAACTTGTTGTAATAGGTTACATGGATGCAAATGACTCAAAGTCTCATACAGGGTACGTGTTCGTGGTTAACAGTGGAGCAGTGAGCTGGAGGAGCGGGAAGGAAAGCTCGGTGTCTCAGTCTACAATGGAGTTAGAGTACATGGCTGCCACACAAGCAACTAATGAAGCTGTTTGGATGAGGAAGTTCATTACTGAACTTGGGGCATTCCCATGCGCGCAAGACCCTGTGTGCATCTACTGTGACAACATGGGGTCATTGCGAATGCGAAGGGCCAGATGTTCCACTCCATATATAAAGTTGTTTTATTGTTATATCTCTAAATGTTCATAATAGTTTTGTATCATGCTATAACTGTATTGAGAGGAAACATTAATACAGATGTGGTATATAAAAAATCAGGTCCCTAGTATCCTCTAGTACTAGTTCGTTGGGAAGATGATGATCAAGGTTTCAAGATCATGGACTTGACATAAAACAGTCGAGTGATAACGAGGTCACTTAATGAAGTGATGGACACAGCCGACCGTAGAATTGCAATGTGATCTAGTCACAATGAACATTATGATATCTAGCAAAGCGTAGTAACTTAATCCTTCGACCATGGGATCATGTTTAATCACTATCTCCCATGGCTTCTTTGATCACATCAACCGTCATGTCCGTAACTAGGTGGCCATAAAGGTGTGTTTCAGGTATTCGAGAGGAATAGTTGAGGCATATGATCAAGATAGGGATTTGCCTATCCGAGTGACGGATAGATACTCTGGGCCCACTCGGTGAGATCACATCAAAGAGCTTGCAAACATGTGACTAGGTCACTAGGATGTGATACCACAGGAACAAGTAAACATGTTTGTCGGTAACAAGATCGAACTGTATATGGATACATGAGATCAGGTCTTGGACAAACCAGGTATCATTGTGCAAAGGGAATAAGACTCGACGTTTCGAAGGTTTAAGCAAATAACCAAATTTGTGGAATGTGAAGGGATCATCATGTTTTTCCAGATACGGCTGATGATCATTAATCAGGGAGATGTCTCCTTCATGACTGAACATTCCTGAACCGTAAGGGTGTCACGCTTAAGGGTAATCAACGTTGCGGTTTAATGTTCTACCGATAGAGAAATAGGAAGAGAGAACCGAAAGCTTACGGAGAGAGAATACCGAAGCGTTCAGAAACCGTTCAAAAGGAGTTTTGAATAAGGAGGAATTAAATAAAGTGTATATAATATTTAATTATAAATTAATATTAAATATAATTATTTAATATAATTATTTAATATAAAATAAAAAAGAAACCCCCCAAATGAGCCTTCCCTTGGAGGGAAGAGGCCCAAGAGGGAGGCGCCTATGACCAAGGGGGCCATGCGGCGAAGGGTGGGAGGGCTCCCACCGTGCTAGCCACCCCTAGGTGGACTTGGTCGCGCGGGTGGGGCCCACCCTGCCGGTGGCCAGCCCTTCCAACCTCTCCTCCCAAGTTTAGTCCCATCCCGGGACTTGGAGGGTGGGATTGCCCCAGTTTTTCCAATATATAGGGGTGCCATTCACCCCTATTCCTCAATCCAATAATTGGCATTATCCATGCTCTCTCCGTCCCTCTCTCCCTTTCTGTGTGTTCCCTAGTTTGGAACATGCTCCACGAGGTAGAGATTTCTCCACCCAGCGCACGTCGTTGTGCTGCTAGAATTGTTCTAGATCTTCTTACACTGCCTTATGCACTAGGCCCCGGGAGACGTATTTTATACCATATGTGTGTAATAGTCGATGAGGCACTACCACTAGTGGTTCTGGATGCTTGAAGCCTTCTAGACCACGAGGTCTACTTCACTCGGCTTCATCAGCAACCTTTGTGCGCGAACATAATCCCGTGTCTGGTCTTCAAAGTTATGAACACTGTATCCCACTCCTTACTGTACTTCTCCATAGATAGATCTTGGATTGGTGCGTTCTCGTAGTAGGATATTTTTTGTTTTCTGCCATGGAACCCCTTCAAAAAGTATGTGTCATTTTGTGACAACCAAAGTGCCATTCACCTAAGTAAGGATGCAAGTTTTCATCCAAGGTTAAAGCACATTGATGTACACTATCATTGGATTCTATTTGTACAGAATTCCAAGCAAATGCAAATTGAGAAGGTACACATAGATGACAATGGGGCTAATATGCTGACCAAGGTGGTGACAAGGTGAAAGCTCAAGGTATGTTGTCAGCTCATCGACGTGACTGCCGGTAGTCGGTGAGACCCTCCATGATGTCAGGAGGGGAGTTTGTTGGGCCATCTCCCTCCACATGGAGGTGTGTTGGTATCCCAACTATTGCCCGTAAAGTCCAACATGTTTCAACCATTGATCAAGGTTCACATCCAATGGCTGAGGTGCTCCTTGTTAGAGGAGTAGAAAAGAAAACCTTAGCCACTCTTGGTGGCTGTAAGAGTGTGTGAGAAAGTGAGATAAGCAAGACATCGTGGGTTCTAGAGTGAGAATGTGAGAGAACACACAAGAACACCACAACCTAGTGTGGAGAGAGGAAGAAGGAGAGGTAATTCTGTCTAGATTTTTGAGATTTGATTGGTTTATATTCAAGCTAGTGTTTAGATTGGATCCAAACTTGGTGAGCTTGTTTCTTACTTTGGGCACTTTGATCCGGTTAGCTGGTTTGAGATTTGGGTTAGTGTAGCATCAGATTTGGAAGTGGTTTAGTCAGTTTGGACTACTAGAGTTTTAGAAGAGAGCAGTTTTGGTGGACGAAGAGTTTGAACAGGAAAATGGTGTCCAAGTGAGCCAAAATTTGGTGTGTATGTTGGGAACTCATATATTTGCTTGTCTATCAAGTTTGATTCTGTTTGGATCTGCGGTTTAGGAGAATTTTTTGTCCAAGTGATTATAGAAGAGGACATAATTTGTGATCTCTCTGCTTTATTGTAACCCCCCTTCAAGTGGTTGGTGTTGTTATTTCTGGTTGGCAACATGTTGAGTGTGTTCTAGAGAAGACTTTGTACCCAGGTTTCTCATAGTGAACTTTGCGTGGTCCACACCCGTGGGTTTTTCCTCCTCACCTTGAGAAAGTTTTTCCATGTAAATCCTTGTATCACTTGTGTATGTGCTTATTGTTTTATTTCCGCTGCATATATATTGATTGAAGCTATCATAGGAGTTCATTGCAAGCAGCGGGGGTTGTGCATCTACCCCCAACATATTTTCCATGAAAATAACAACGTTTAGTGAGTAACTACATAGTTATACCGAAATTATACACTATGTGCAACTTTTTCAGATCGCGTTGGATGTGTGATAGTATCCTAGTGAGAAATATGTACCCATTCTATGATACTACATTAATAAACCGGTCTCATGTTAATGGTTAAGTGGAGCATGGTTTCTGTCCTAGAGAGTAGTGAGGGCTTGGTATTCATGACCTTGAGGTCAAAATTATATCCCTCCTTGATAAATGGATCTTCAAGTTGATTATTGAAGAGAGGGTATGGCGAACTCTCCTTAAAAAAATATGTTGGCTCGAATGCATTGTTCCCAAGTATATTTTAAACCCAGAGACTTGCATTTTTTGGCTAGTCTAATGGCTGCAAAGAAACTTTTCTTCCGCTTTGGATCATTTTCAATTAAGGATGGATCGGAAATATGGTTCTAGGAGGACAACTAGCTAGGCAATATGTGGTGACCTAGTAAACCATTTCGTGTTGTAGTGTACAAGTCGTTGACATGACACTCATGGAAATCCTCATCCGTAAATATCACATCCCTCGGAGTGTACAACATAAACATTGCGGATCCAACAACTTTATTTATTCATACCAAGAGCCAATAGTGTAAAAAAGCTTCGAGATCCTCCTCGGTCCAATGAGGATTCAGAACATGATAGAAATTCAAATGCACAAGGGATAGCTTCCTAATCAATGGTAATGCTAAGCTTAAAACCATTGGAGCTGGCAACTTATTGGAGAATCTATACTATTGCTAGCTCATCTGCCTATGCGAGCTCTGATGGATTCTATATCTACAATCTATCTTATTTCTACTAATTTGAGACTCTGTTGTTGATTCTACTCTCCATGTCGGTCGTCGAGTCTTCTCACAACCTAAGCAAGGGTTTAAGAAGATAGATTGAGTATGAACGTACTGAGCAAGTTCTATGGTGGTTGTCTGATGTTTATTTGAGAGTCGTTGATCAAAGATCCAAGACTTGTGCAGGTTTTGGAAAATGATTTTTTAGAAAAGGTAAGTTTTAGATTTTTTAAATTCTAAAGATGTCATTATTCACGGGTTGTCTAAACTTTCATGGAGCTCCTTTCCATGCAACGATCGTAATCCTTCCCCGGGATAGAGAGTAACACATTTATACAGTCTCGAGAGGTCCGCTACTTTTTCTACAAATGTCCTTGGTCTTATTACTCATTCCACATTTCCTTATATATGGTGTCTTGGTACCAAGTTTCATCGAGTCATGTCGATTCCCCCTCCACGACCTCAGTGCCCACCCAATGTAATGAATTTTAGTCACGGGACCTATGTTCAATTACTCTCCATTCTAATATACCCAGTCGTTATCCCGAAGCATAGGATAGGGATGTCATGGTCTCCCATCCGCTGATCACCACTCCGGTTCACACCCTGACTAAATATACGGGACAAATAGAAGGAAGAAGGTACTTCTAACTCGCTCGCCCCATAACAAGATTTGTGGTTAGCATGGTACTATAAGGCACACAAATGGCTGACTAATGTTGTTCTTAATCCTAACTTTCTTGGTACAATGGAATCTCCACCACATGATCTTTCAACCATGTACACATTCGCAATTCCATCGCCCACCATTTATTCATTTCATTCCGAAAATGGTATTACATTTTGAATGCAAGTAATAATAAGTTTTGAAAACATTTCCACAAATAAGTTAAAGGATGTAAGATTTCACTTGCATTAGGATTGCAAGATTGACCTCACAAAGGTGATGCAAGACCGAACGTGCCTGGTAACTGCGAGATAATGCAATTCAAAGGTTTTTCTTAAACATGGACCTCGGGTTCTGGAATTTGCAACATTGTCCAATGTTTTGGTTGCAAATATGCGATGCTCTAATGCAATGCAAACTCTTCTTGTGTTGTGTTTGGATTTCACTGATTTAATTTCTTTTTTTGGTATTTTTCTCCCTTTTTAGGGTTTTATTAAATTTTCTTTGGTAATTTATTTATTGTTGCAATCTACAAGGTAATATTAAGTATTTTACTTTAGAATTTTCATATTTTTATAAAATTGGAGTTCACATATTTATCCTTATTTTTCCTAATTTTGTTGGAACTTTTAGAAATTTTAAAGTCTAGGAATATAATTATTTCCACTCATAAATTCAAAAAAATAAAAGTATTTGCAAAAATCCCACAAAAATACTTTTTGGATTACTTGCATATTTTACACACAAAACTTTTTTTATTTTATTTTTCTGAGTTTTTATGCCTAGGCCCACTAGTTAGACCCTAGTGGTCAAAACCAACCCCTAGACCTGGTCTGGCCCATCTGAACCACTCCCTCACTCGCCCCTCTCTTTCTCCCTCTCTCTAGCGCGCACGCGTAGGCGACTTTGCATCACCGTTGCATCGCTCGGACGCTCTGGCCTTGTAGCATCCCAATTGTCTAACAATTGCTATGCTACTAGCCTAGTCTATATATATGCTACCTTCCTACATATAATTGTTGCATCATAATTATATCATGCTCATGTCATCATGCCACATTGCATTTAAGCATCATATAAAACCTTTTTTCATTTGGTTCTTATCTCATATGCATTATTAATTGTATTTGCCTCTTCATATATTGTAGTGGGTTCTTTATAAATGCTTGAAGCCCAAGTTGAGTTGGGGGCATATCTTTTATTAACTCCACCACCTTTCTTTGTCACTACTCCATAATTCCACCATCCAACTAAATGTGAGCTTTGCATATTATTTGGGTTTACCTCTAGCTCATATGGGTTGGGATGGATCCTCTTACACTTCCACATGCTTCCATATATGCATCTTGATGTTTTCACATTATCAATATGAGGAGCCACATGGCCACCTTTGCATGATTTGTGGATGGCACCCCTTGTCAAGCTTCCATACGGATTATCTTGAATGTATGCTCATGTTGGGATATTTTTGAGACTATTAAGCATCTAGTGGAATATACACACTAGCAAGTCCAAATTATATTCAAATATGGGCATCCTCCATCTACTCCACATGGAACATCCATATTTTGGGAATGCATGTGAATAAATGCCATGGATATTCACTATTGTTTTCACCATAATAAACATGGCATTACTATTCATGCATGGGCCATGAAAAAATCACCACCATCCTCTTTTATGTGGTTTTTCTTTGATTTTGGAGTGAAGCATGGCTCTTTTGAGATCAAGTCTAGTTTGTTTAGATCTGAATCTCTCCACCACCCGAGAGGCTTCCTCTATTTGTTTTGTGGGCATATGTTACATGCAATGGTACATGGGGCATATGTTCCTCCCTTCACCAAAAATCTTTCTCTCTCACCCCAAAAACCTTAACCCTGCCGTCACTCCATCTCCTCCATACCCCCATGCACTTGATCATGAGCCAAAAACCCTACACCCTAATCTCTCATGCCACCACCCTCATCACCCCACCCATGTGCATGTGACCCATGCCATGCCATGTAAAACCCTAACCCTAACTCACACCCTAACCACCCCTTCCTAGCTTCGGCAAGGCCTAAACCTCACCTCCCACCCCTTCTCTCTACCAAGCCAAGCCACCATTTTCCCCTACCCGTCTAACCTAACCACCACCCCTAGCTCAAACCCTAACCGAGCCTCTCCCTCTCTCTTTCTCTCTTGCTGCAAGCTGGACCACCCGAACCTCACCTCCCTGTCCTCGCCCTGGCCCCACCTGTAGCCACCCTGCCGCGCCGTGCCTAGCACGTGAGGAGGAGAGAAGGGAAAGGTGGCCGAAGCCACCTTTTTCTCCCGAGCCTCCCCACGGCCTCCCCATGTGCGGCTCCCCTCCCCCTCTTCTTATCTACTCCCTTTCCCTCTGCCGAGCACCCCAGACCCTTCCATAGGCCTCTGCGCCGCACCCTTTTTCTCCCCTGCCACCATCTCTTCTCTAACTCCGGCCACCTCGGCATCGGCTTCCACCACAAGATCTAGTAGGCGGGCGCGGTAGTGGAGGTGTCGAGGAAGGCTAGGCAGTCCCCGGCGACGCGCCGGTGCACAGCAGCGAGGAGGAGATGTCCTGTAGCCGCGGGACGCCGCTGCACACCGACGAAACCCTAACTCGCCGGTCGTCTACTTCTCCGGCGATCGGCCGCGCCTCTCGCCGTTCCACCACCACCGACGCCACCGCGGTGAGTCCCCGAACCCCCTGACACCCTCTCGGCCAGCTTTGCTTCCTGTGCGCGCCGATCGCTCCGTCGAACGCCCTCTGGGCGGCGCACTCGCTGTTGGTTTCCTTGCCGTGGCGTCGCAGAAGCATACCTAGCCGCGTTCCCCTTTCCCTCCAACAAACACCAGCCAGTCGTAGTGGCTTCCGCCCTCCGCGCTGTAACATCCCAATTTTTTCATCTGAAAATCATCATCATTGCATTCAAATCATCATGGCATGTACTACTTTGCATTAGATTTATCCTCCAAAAATTTGGTGCAATTTTGAGACTTTTTGGAGCACTTTTGCTAAATTCAAACAAAACCTAGAAAAGAATTCAAAAAGAAAAAGAAAAGGAGGGAAAAGATTTTAAACTGCAGCAGCTTTTGGCCTTTTGGCCCAATCCGGCCCAGCAGCCCACCCGGACTTTCCCCCCTTCTCTGTCTTTTTGCACCCCTCCCTCAGCTAACCCCCACCTGCTGACTTCTGGGCCCCATGCCACGTCGACGCCACCTCATCGTCATCCACGCGAACGACCGTCGCCCCCTCCACCTCCTTTGCCGTTTCCATGTACGATTGATTGCGGGCGTTTCTGTGAGTAAATCGCCACCGCTTCGGCCCCTTCTTAATCCCCTCCTCCTCCCCGACCGATTCCCCTAGACATAGCCCCTAGAGAGCCCCCAGGCTCCCCAATTGCCACCTCAAATCGCCGCCGCCCGGAGCCACTCCGGCGAGAATTCCGGTGAGCCCAGGCCACGCCGTGCCCTCCTCTCTGCTCCATAATGCTTGCCGTGACCTAGCGCGTGTTTTAACCCCGGCCGCGTGCCTTCTTTTGCACTAGGTCGACGTCACGGTTCAACTCCGGCGAACCCCTCTGCCGCCACCGTCAATCGTCTTTTTCGGTGAAAGTAGGGTTTCCGCCGCCCCCTTTTGGTCTTTGCTAGGTCGTGCAGATCCTTGCGCATCTCGCTGACCCTTTTGCTGTCTGGTCCGAGCCCAAGTCGCCGTCTCCGACACCGAGCCGCGAGCTCCGCCGTCTACTCAACTCCGGTGAGGGATCAAGGCCAGGCTAGAGCACCCCCCGCGCTGCAGTGACCTCCGTCGAGACCGCCACGACCTCCTCGACCTCCGGTACATGTCCACGGTCTCCCAGCCTTCGTAGAATCGCTAGAACCTCATCGGTCGACGCTCAGCCGCCGCGCGCAGCTGGTCAGCGCCGCCCATCTCCGGCCTGGTCGCTAGGGACAGTTAGATCTTGTGTCTGCGGCTAGGATTAGATCGTGGACAAAACGGTACAGGCTAATCTGATCCGTTTGTCATCACTTAAGATCCAACGGCCCACAGCGGTCGATCCGACCGAACTGGTATGGGCCAATCAGATTGCGCCACGTCGCCCAGGATTATCTGTTTAAATAGAAATTAGACAGATTTTGTATTAAACTTAGAAAATCCATAACGTTTGTTCCACAATTCATAAAAATGCAAATTTGGTGTCTATGGATTCAGAAAAATAAGACCTTTATTATGGAGGCCTTGTTTCACACTTTTGCCTCTAAAAATTGGAATTATAGGCAGAACCTTTTTAGGAGTAT